>JAILWY010000013.1:6250000-8750000 GCA_022113835.1 Atopsyche davidsoni
TTTGAGGTGTTTATTCTGTTTATTCTGTTTTTCTCCCCCGCCCGTCCCCGTTCGGTATCGTTTTGAATGTGCCGATATTCCCAGCACTCCGGCTCTGTGTGGGTGATTTATGATGGCACACCAGCCCAAATAAATATATTGCGTATAATAAACCTGCGCATTAAGTATAAACGATTTTTGTATCGGCATCGCGTATTATTTGTCGCTTAAGTATTTATTGAATTAATTAATCAGTAATTAAAAAAAAACTTTACGGTAAAAAATAAAATAATTAATTATTTAAATGTGTACAACACAGTACTTAAAATAAACCTCAACTCATCAAAAATCTTAGTATTGAACATGTAGAAATTTGATGTTTTGTGTAAATATTTGCATAAATATTATTATTTAAATTTGTACGTAAACTTTTGGGCACACTTTTAAAAAATATATATTTTCAACATTTAATATCCAAACAATTGGTTTTATACTGAAAGAACTATTACGTTCAATCAACAAAAAAAGGTTTCGGGTATTTTATTTCACAATGCACGCTAAAAATGTTGATCGAAATGTTGTTTTAGCAGCTTCGAAATATTCAGAATTTTGTCAGTTTAATCTACCTTTACAAATTTACTGAATGCCATATTTCATGACTGCATGTCTATGCGTATAAATAAAACGAGAATAAAAATCTTATTTTTGTTTATTTTAACTAATCACAGGAAGGCACTTTTTTGACATATTTTTTTTGTATAATATAAATAAAATTAAAAAACCACTTATTAAAATTATATCGTCTTTACTCCTTTTTTGCCATCTCTTTCTTCATCATATGTCTCTACTCAGAGGAGGTTGGTTACCAACTTACTGAACATATTATATCTCTATCATGGGCCAGTCTAACTAATTCGGCCCGGCTTCCAGTTACTGTGACAAAATTTGCTTCTACGTATATTTTTTCTTTCTAGTGCTTTTTTTCTCTCAGATTATTTTCCCTTTACAATCATCTGCAGTATGCTATATTTAGTGTTTCTGAAAATATGGTCAAAAAAGGATACCTTATACTTTTAACCATCGTCAGAAGTTCTCTTTTTTTCGCATTTTCAGCATGATTCTCTCATTTTTGACGTGTTCACTTTTCTATTCACTCATAAAACGTTAAGTGTTTTGGGTTTGCTTATAAAAATCTCAGTATATTACCAGTCTTCGGATTTAATTCATTCAAAACAAACACAAATAATAATTGAATTTTACGATTGAAGCTCTGCTGGCGTATCGAGTTCATATTTACCTGTTATCTTGTGAGATTGTCAGTTTACAATACTAATATCAACACTAACAATCTCTCATATCATCCAACAACACGCTCGAATCTATAACCAAATCTCCCTACTCAACGATATCGTATGGCTACCAAGGACGAGGATTCATACATATTCACAAACATCTCCTGACTGTTGCTTTGTTTGTGTATAAACTAGATTAGGATTATTAGAAACTATCATTGCGTATAGGTTACCAACAAGGAGATCATATAATAGTTATGAAATATAAACATTTATTTTTAAAGTCTGTCGCCATAATAACTTCATTTGTTGTTTTTATATTTTGTTTTGATATTGTTGAAACTTAGAATTATGTGGAACAAAATCAATAACATAGGATTTTTCTTCGAACATTATTTAATATAACTTTTTAATAGATTGAGAATAATATTTCCATACGATTATTTATTTAAAAATTTTTCTTGTCTTTTGTATTTAAATCAGTTGAAAATATTGGTAATAACTTGTTTAAAACAAAAATATACTTACGTGAAAAGTTCTAAACATTGGTAGATATTTAACATTTTACTCATTAACATTCATAAGTAAGATAAATATAATGTGTGCCCAAATATTATTTTTAATCCTATATTGTAAATAGATGCTATCTATTATATAAGGGGAAATTTTAGTTTTCAAAATAACGTGAGAAATGTATTGACGCATAACTTACGATGAACTTTACTTTTATTACTATGATGATGCTTGAATTTGCTATGCGTTTTTGACAACTCAAGGTAATATCTAATTCTGAAAAATAAATAGTTACAAAGTGATAGTGAAAAAATAAAATAAAACTTTACGGTTGCAATATCCATCCCCACACTCTAGGAAATCTACTTTATCTCCCCATCCCTCAGCCAGGGGCGCTAAACCGTCGGGGGCGTGGGGTGCCTCGTAAACCCTCGGAGCGCCCTTTCCTCACGTAGGGCAAACAAGATGCACCACTCACCTGTCTTCCACGTCGAACATGATGCCCATGTAGCGTCAGCGGCCACGTACTGAGCAAAAACATCAAACTCCTAGAGCAGAGGCAAATTTGTTCCCGCCACCCACGGTTTAATCTGTATCTAGAAACGTGAGTTTTCAACGGAAATACTAACTTAATCAAAAAAGAAAATTAATATACGTTGGTGTACATATTACTAGTATTACTGTAATGGACTTGATAGTAAATTTAATTATCGTGACAACAGTCGATGGTTGGTTCGTTCTCGGTTAATAAAACTGAAAGCCGACTGAAACATATTTGAATAAGTTCATTAATTTATAAATGATGATAATTATTTAAGTTAGCCTGAGCAATATTTTTATTGTTGTAATTAAATAACATTGGTATAATTAATATGTGAAAACAGGAAAGAAGGCTAGATAACTTAAATAGTGGTAGCCTGCAAATTTAAACTGAGATCAAACCACGTTAAACAGAATTGGCAGTATAAACCTATTATATTGTAATAGTTATGATGATAATAAAATCAATTTGTTTATGAAAATTTATATGTCTAATCATGAATTTATTACGGTATTATGATATTTTACAGAAATTGAAGTAACAATTTTGTGCTATCATCAGCAAATATGGCGATAGTCTTAATAATGATACCTATACGTAATGATTATCACCTGAGAGTTTATTTACGATAATATTCTAGATTTCCTACACCTGCGAGGAACTGAAGATATAATGATCGAAGTTCACAAGCTTAACATTATCTAACTTATCTACAACGATTGTAAAGCCTGAATTAGAGGACTTTGAACGGTCGTTGTTTTTTTATATTTTACAATCAATATTTTTAAACAGTTTTTCAGTCAGTTTTGGTATTTTAAAAGTAAAGTAAATTGTTCCCAAAACCTTATCCGGAACTTTTAGGCGGCGATCAACTGCGGTAGCCTCTGACCCACGAAGCGATTATAAAATTTACTTACACATCATTTTTATTTCCAAAAGCCACTGGTTCGAATAACAACCTGTGGGGTAAATGATAAAACTTTTTTTAATATTGTTATTTTATGTTGTACAAATTCTTACAAAAAAATTTTCAAATAGACATTTTCTTTTATTTTCATTTTACATCATAGTTTATCTAGTATTTCAATTTTACTACCCCCCTATTTGCATTAAATTTGATTCATAGAATAGGGTGATATCGGTTAACATTTTTGTCACTAAGTTGTAATTGAATTTTTGTTACGCTTGAGGAATTTGAAATTCAGATGTCGCATTTACTCCTTGAAGGGATGTGATTACAAATCAAAATGGGAGGGATTTTAAAAAGGACATTGCGATTGAGAACCGGCTTCGTGGAACTTAATGATAATACATACAATCAATTTATTTCTTTTACAAATCGACTTAAAACATCTTAAATCATTTAGAATGTCTTAAATACCAACAAAAAGAGGCTTACATTCTATTTTATAATTATGATTAGTTTTAAGAAATATTTGTGAGAACCTCAAAAATATTTAATTTACAGCATTATTATTATAATATTTTTGAGTAAAATACTTGAGTGATTTTCCACATGTTCATTTTTATTTGAAAATATTAAAATGCAGTTCCACCAAGTACTCTCTGTCAAAAATATTGCATTATTATTAATAACACAATAGTAGTTCTTAAATAAAATATACCATATGATTCTTTCTCAATAAAAACAGTAAGTATTAAATATGTATTAGTAAACATAATATAATATATAAAATAATTATTTTTTAATGAAAAATAAAACATACGTAGATAATCAAATTCATTGATTTATTAAACAAATAAGTTTTTGTTTGAGTGTGTAAAATTGACAACATTTTTATATTTTCTACTATTTCTGTCTTCTTTGATATCTAATGCACTTGTACAAGATTCATACTTATGAGTAAATATTTTTAGCATACGTGGATTCGCAATTGAGTTCCTTGCACTCTTTTTACTATGTTTTTACAGTTCAGTCTCAGAGAGCAGGGAAGCTTTCATTCATATTTCATCTCAATCTTCACTTTTATCATTTGGACGTTTGTCGTCAAACAGCATGAGTAAAAAGAATCATGATGAAAGAAGGTATTTCCATAATGATTTGCACAAAACAAATGTTTTATATTTGTAATGCTGTTATATTGTATGAAAAACTTGTATTTAAGGAATGATTCTTTGTATTATAACTTCAAAACATACTTTCTGAGAAAATCAAAATAAGTACTCTTTTTAAACGAATTCCCGCGGGTGGCATAACATCTTGAGAAAGAAGAAAAATAAAGAATAAAAAAGAAACAATACTTACTGAGTTTGGGTTTACGAATTTGGATCTAACGGACGTATCATTGTTCTTCTTGGACACAAGTTTTGGGGGTATTTTTTTCAAATTTGCCGTCGGAATTGCCATATTTTCGGTAAGTGGTCGTCAGGGGTTGCGGGGTAGCGGGGGTAGCAGCGTCCGTCGGGGGGAGGTTACCCCGGGGAGCCGCTAAGTCGCAGGTGAGAAACCCGAATTCACAAACACCGCGAGAGTGATGGCCAGTAGAAACTTCGTGAGCACCTGCGTAGACGATTGTCTAAATTATGCAGTGAACTTTTTCAGGGAATATCTAATGTAAATTTTTTAAATTGTTAAGTTAATTTATAAAAATAAACTTTTTTTGTAACATGCAAAAATATGAAAATTTTCGCTATGGTTCTAGTTTTGAAAAACTGTACTAGATCAGTATTTAAATAATTTAATGCTGAATGAATCGACTTTTTTAAATTTATAAACTGACTTTCGATTTAACCAAGACTTTATCGTATAGTTTATGGGATTTGAATTATATTTAAATTTTCCAGAATAAAAAAAACAACACTGGAGTAAAATTAGTTATGACCGTCAAACAAAATAATTTCAGGAAAGTGAGAGACCTTACAGATTATCAATAATATCCAGGAATTATAATGTTCAAACGTTAAATAAGTTATACTACATTCGTTTATTTGAAAACTGTCTAAAATTTTTAATCACTTTGATGTTTAGCTTAAAAAAATAGAAGAAAATGCTCTAATCGTCCCTTGACAAAACTTAAAACAAACGTGCTTAAGTTCAAAACTCCTATTTTTATTTCGTATGAATAGTAAGATCTTTCTTCCTATAGATTTTTAATAATAGTTAAAGAATAGACTTTCTATCATCAAATCTAAATGGTTGTTGTATTCTATGCAAGAACAATAAAAATGAATAAAATCAATAAATATAAAAATACATATTTAATTTTTAACTAATATATAGTTATATTCGTTTGTGTTAAGTATGAACTGAACTCAACGATGGTCTTATATAGTCAATATAGACAACACCTACAACACATAGTACAACACCTAATATAGTCTTCTCAAATTTATTTCTCAATGGCAAATAAATTACAATATCCGATCAATCACACTTCTATACGAACTCATCCGCACAACCAGATTTATATAAAAGCATGGTATTTTATTAGCACGCTCTGTTGTGTCTCATCGCAATGCCCTCCCATCAGGGCTTCTCAGGCACTGCCTATCCGCAACATGAACTTTACGGCGAGGGATATTATTGTCTCAAAAAACACATTTTACTCATATCTCCCGAGAACGGAACCTCGCTGATTAGGCCATTATTCCCGGATATCCTCTAACATACCTGCGCTATTACCTGATACATCACAAAGCACCTGGGATCTATTTTCGAGGTGTACCCAGAACTAGAATATAATATTCTCATATTTCCTCAAAGACACGATCATCACTCTGTTATCTGATATCTGATAGGATACGGTAGAAAACATAACGGAGATGATATGAATATATACCTGCCACTAATATATGTTGCGGATAGTAAAAAAATGTTTTATTAATACTGTGTTTATTTTATTTCTTACGTACGCAAACAATGACGAAAGGAAATTCGGTCTCCGTCAGATAATAAATACGATCCGTATATGATATTATTATTATGAAATAACTTTTGTGATTGCGCGCATTTTAGTGGATAGATTTTTTATATGTGAATAAAACCACACAATAAAATAAAAAATGTATTGAATTTAACGTATAAAGAATAAAAAATAGTAGGATATCTCCTAATTCAATTTAAATTTGAAAACTTTAATCAAAAAGTATAATTGTCACGGTGGTAAATTTCACAAATTGTTTGTTGGTGTTATGGAATTTTAATAAATACATTATTTTTAATTATTTCTTATTTTGATAATATATTTTATTTTATTATAAATGTTAAATTAGTGTTAACAAATTACGTTTTATGAGCAGAAAAAGTATATTCTATAATATTTTACATCCTAGATAAACATATTCTCACATCATTACTTAATGGCTCGTCATTTATCCAAAATTAATTTCATAAGTGAGAGGAGGACCCTGTCAGTATTAGTTTACATTATGTCAGATTTCAGGATTGTGTACTTAAGAAGACTGAAGTTTAAAGTTGAAACTAAACTTCTCGTGGGCGAATATCATAAATTAGAATAACTCCAATACAAACAAATACGTACTGGAACTCTGCACCGGTGTTTTGCTTTATTCCAATAAAAAGTACATCAGGAATATTTTACATATTTCTAATATTTATTTAACAGTTTCAAACACATAACGTTTGTTTTCTTTTCACTAGATACTTTTAATCTCGGTGTTGGCAATATGAAATAATTTTGGTATTTACTCCGAGCTTTTTTTTTTGCTCCAGCCGAACCTTAAACTTTTAATTCGCCAGCCGTAAAGCCGCGTTTTATTATCGCCCCACCGATGTGGCCACCTCCCCTCCGGCTATTGTGCATAAATATTCCCAAAGTATTATTAATCCTGAAAAAAGCTGACCCTCTCGGCTCTGGAGTCCCGGCTTAGCGGGATGATGTACTCACTCCCCTACCTCCAACCTACCCTTACCTATGTGCATTACAGTTTTGTTTCATTTCCTAAAGAAATTGTTTGGTAATGAAATCTTTAATATGTATAGAATAAGAATAAAATTATCTCTTTATTGTCAATTTATTTAAAAAAACGTTTTTTTACTGGCTAGCGCCATTATCTTGGATATCATTAAATTATCAGGTGACTTATTTAAAAAAAAAAAAAAACGTTTTTCATTCTTTTAAACTTTAATACTCTAAATAAAAAGGTAAAACAAAGTACTTAATAATGAATTATAACTACCTTTCTAAAGTACGGAATTAAACTATAGGTATTTTTCAAAAAGAAAGATTATGCGACTCTCCCACGATATCCGTCAATGCCTGATTGCATTCAAAGTGGCAATCGCTAAATTTGTGACTATTTTCCGTTTATTTATTTAAAACTCGGTTCCTTAATAGACCAGATTGAAAAATTGATGATTATTTGCATCAAAATAATGATTTAAAATCATTTTATTACAATATTGCAAAAAAACAACACTGTTTTATTAAATCTCATTATCGCGTGAATTTCCTCAGTAGTACATAAAATTGACTATTTTAAATAACATACGAGTGAGTATGTTTCGTTTATTGTGGATAATTTGATAACTCGTATATGGATATCATCACAAATTTAACTTAACGTGTTCATAAAATATCGCAGTCGAAAAATAGGCTCCTTTGAAAAATAATACGGATATTGATATTCGAACATGTCATGGATTGGCTTGTTTAACACGGATATTCTTGCGGCTTCCCGGCGCGCGTACACTCTCGTATGAAATAAATCCCCTATCCACATTCGGGTATTCCTCCGTGTAAAACAATAGCGCAGCTTTAGAAAGAATGAAGCAAATGAAAAATGAAAGGGTTTCCAAAATTATGGAAAACTTTTTTTCATTCGAGACCGCGATTTTTGTGATGCGAGATTTTCGGGCGGTTAGCGATTTGATTTATGTAGACAATTAATCAAGGATTTTTTTAACCATCATATTTTTTGTTTAAATGTTTGTTTTTTGATGTTAATGTAAAATAAAATAAATATAATATCATAAATGAAAGCAAACCAATTAAATACAATGGATAAAATAGAAATTATATTACCAAATTTGTTCGTTTTGAGCAAAACATAATTTTACGGGACATTGATAAATATCTAATAAATAAAATGAAGTCTAAATTAATTTAATTTACTCTTAAACTATCGTGCTAAAAAATATTAATTTCACATTTCTTGAATATTTAAAAAAATCCCAAATAAATAAATATTGGAATATTTCCGTAATCGTTATTAAGGTCATTCACTATAAATATGTATATAGATAAACTGATACGTAGACGAATTATAACATTAATTTACTTTGTTTGCTGATAGACGAAAAGATACGCATAGATAATAGATACTGAATAGCGTCACAAATAGAAGGTGCTAAAAATGTCAACAATTCACAATTACTTTACCAAAAAAAAAAATTCAAACAAGTAATATGCACTTGCATTACTCTTATACATTTTTCTGGGCCTGCATTGTATTAGAATAAAGCACTGTATTTACATTCGGATACTCACTAACGCGGTTGCATTCTCAATCAATACTTATCTATAATCGTTCTTTAGTCAAATATGTTGTTGGGGTTGTCTCGCCAACATAAAGTAAATTGAAAATAATTTATTCATTGTTAAAGAAATCACATCAAAAACGTTTACATAATTATAAATTTTTAAATATTATTATAAGTTTTCCTCTTTTATTTCGTAGAGTAAACGTATTCTTCCGTAGGTTCAGTGCAACGAGGGTTATTTACGATGCTCTGCCATATTGTGAGAGCGATTTGAAAAGAAATGGCGGTTATAAAACAGGTGCATAAGTGTTTCAGTGATTCCCTCATTTTCCGTACCGATAGGCCCGCCCCGCGCCCATGCAGTCCATAAATATTTCATGGCCGCACAAGGCGAATTGTTAAATTAAACATAAGACTGTTCCGCTCACCTCGCTCGTAAAAAATGCCGTGTTTTGTCTCTATACGTCTTACACGGCTGTCGGGGATCCGGGGGCTCGTACTGCCTCCGCAGTCATACGCGCAGCATATCCTTATGGCTGCTTATTCTGTGATTATGGTTGTTTTCCGTGGCGTTACTTTTTATGAGTAGTTTTTCAGTACCTACCCATATTCTGCGAAAAATTCTCAAGCCTGTAAAGATTTTTCCGCGTAGAACGAAAATCTTTCACTTTGTTGAATATTGATATAATTTGATTCCAATAAGACTAGTGTGGTATGGCACCGGAATTTATTTTAATATTATAAAAGTTGTTTGTTACATAGATTCGATTGTTTTCGTTTTCGTAATTTAATTTGTTACATAGAAATTGATTTTTAAAAAAATACATGTATAACACACAATATAACGTGCGATGAATGTGTTCTTAAATTTTCACTATCAGGCTGGGAGAGAGAGAACTCGATCCTTATTCCGCCCATATGTTCTTTATTACGACGGCAGGCCAGTCAAAACTTACCATGTAAATCTGCCACCCCCGTCCACCCCCGCCCACCCCCATCCGGCTGCCACCCTCTGCAGGCTCGCCGCGCGAGCGTGACAATGAAATACGACCAGCCCGGGGTAAATCTTCATATGAGAGGTGTAAGGATGGTTTTTAAGCGTGTTCCTGTGGGAATTTAAACTTTTCAGACTTTATATTCTCGAAATCAAAAAATGGATTCCGACATTGTATACGTCCGTACATACAAGATCGATATACTGCTTAGTAATTCAATTTTGAATTTATTTAATCGTTGCCTTTAAATGTTTATTATGCTCCGATCGAGATGCTTTATGTATTGAAGTATTAATCTTTGTTATACTTTTTCTTCTTCTAGTACCTCTCCTTATAAGAGATTTGGTGACCATTTCATCGAATATATTCCTATATTCTCACTTATTTAAAATAAAAAAATACCAAGCATGCTCAAGTAACTTATATTTAATTTGATTCAATAACAAGAAAATAATAGTTTTCATATTTTCTATATACCATTCAAAATAATTATTTTGCTTTTATGAAATTATGAATCACATTTTAATAACAGACAGAATTAAATATCGTGAGCTGTATGTTTATATTTTTGCTATTGATATTTTGGACAAATATTAATTAAATACGATTAAAAAATACCCCAAGACGACAATCACTGAGCTCTTCTTACGTTTAAATCTCCGAATCCCAAATTGGAAATTTCCAGTTAATTTGTCCAATTAATTATACTCGCTATATAATACGAATGATTAATGACGGATCAGATAATGAAAAATATAATTCGTTTAATAAAGAGAAGACTTCTAAAATTAATAATGTCTTGAACAATCCTTATTATTATTTACCTTGCTTTTGTTTCGTTGGAAAAATATAAAAAATTTGAATTAAAAATTTGTAACGAAATACTTTACAAGCACTTCTATTTACTTAAGAATAAATTACGAGTATAATAAAAAATATTGTATTGTTTTATACCTACAAATAATAATTCATTTATAGTCTATTTATATATACTGTACAATAATATATTTGGATAAAATTATAACTTATAAAAACATTTGCAGTATTTACAATTTTTGTAAATCATAAACTTATCTTATTCGATAATATCTGGATAAAAATAAGACAAACGTGGATGTTAGTGATGCCATAAATTTTCATAGGTCTGGTAGAAATATTCATAAATTTGTATGTTTACTGAATTTCACAACACTGGCGTGTATACGGGGGTGTAGCAGGCAGAGCCTTACTGCGTTTACAATCAGCCTGCAGGAAATACTCCCTCACAAGATCTGCTTTATTGGGGGTGTTAGACACGTATGGCAAGGGTGGGGATCTTTATGATGCCATTGGGATACAGTGAATTATTCAGCGTCCATCCAATCACCATCTCCCGCACGGTAGAAGCAGATAACTTTAAACTTTCAATAGGTTATACCTAGGCGGTATCTTGTTATAGTTAGGTCAGGTTATCTTACAAATCCTGCCTAGTTTACCTGCGCCTCTAAGGGTCGTGCCTGATCGTCTCTGCGTAGGCCATATTGGAGTGCCTCGCAATAAAGCGAACAGATTGTAATCATTATTTTTTATTTTCAAAATAGAAATAGAATTTTAGCTGAGACCTACGTTTTAGGACGAGGTTAGTTTGCTTTTCAATTTTGGGGTATAACATTTAGGAGATTCGATATCATAACATGTACGCATGAAAACCTAGAATGTGATAGCATTCTGTTTGAAAACTATACCCACTCATCTAAATAAGTATTTTTTTATTAAAGCAAATAATATTTTTATTCAATGGTGGTTATGAATATTTGAAATTAAATATAAGCAACTAGGACATACTACAATAGCGTGATTAATTTCACTGTTTGCAAAAAATAGTAAAATTCAATAAAAAATCAAGTTATTAAGTTTATTTATTGTGTATTAAGAGATTTATTTGTCAGGATATAATACGTTCGTAAAATTGATCCTTCGGTAAACATCCAGCATCATGTCCGGCGCGAGACAGGCGCCCGCTATCTGGTGAGGCCAGGCTTCCGATGCTATCTCCTCCTGTTTGTCCGGTCCTGAGTGATCGGCGAGTCCCGGCCTCGGAGGCCCGGTCCTCCAGCGCCCCTCTGCGCCGCTAATCTTCGGGGAGCGGAGGACGATTGATGGCCGTCATGATGGAAGACAATGCCGCTCGCGAGACCGAGGGCCCCGCTCACTGTTCACTGGGAGAAATAAATGCTTTTCTCAATTATGTGGGCGCGTCGCAAGCGAATGAGCTGGCCCCGTTGTGTATTCGTATTTGCGTAAAATCTACTTAAGTTTTAAATAAACTTCGAATTAATCATAATAATTAAACGGTTGCTTATGAATTACAGCGATCGAATGTATTTGCTCTCGAATCTTTAAGGCTTGGTTTTAATACACAAATTAGAACTTTGCGTATTCAATACTTTAATATAAATAATTCAAATACATAAAAAAAAATATTTCACTATTAATTTATATATTGGTAAATTGTGTACGAAATATCATAAACTTAAAATATTTATTTGGTTTGTAACCACATTTTAATTGTTTGCCTCAATTAATTTTTTGAACTAGTGCTCATCACAATTGAACCACGTCGAATGAATAACAATACATATAATATCGCTTCCGACCTACATCGGTACTTTTAAACTCTCAAGTATTATTCCTTTTCTGTCAACATTATTAACCTGAATTTTCAACAATGGTAGAAATGTTCACCGAACACAAAGACTTCATATTAATTATCAGTTCAGTTTCGTTTGTATACCTCTGACCAAAATACCGCAAGGCTATCCACCCACCGTGGCTGGAGCCCGCTCTGCAGAACAATACCTTATTAGAATGAAAGAAATCCGTTAGAACAATGGATACAGAAGATATATTGGAGGCTATAAATAGTACTAATATTAAATTCTTCGACCTAATAACAATACAGAGTGCTTTGGCAATATTTTCTATAAAAATCTGTTCAATCCATTAATTTGTATGGTAAAAAATGTTGGAATTATTAATTTAACTTTTTGCAATGCTTCCATATTTTTTTAACAAGATTTGAATTTTTATTTTTGTTTTCTATTTGTGCATATTATTTTCCTCCCCCAAAAAAGAATTTTTTTTCAATGACCATAGTTTTTTTAGTATAAATTATATATATTTTTTAATTAAACAATAAATTATGTTCATACGATGACGCTTCTAATCGATATTAAACAATTGATTATTAGTGCATTGTGGAAAATATTCACTTAAAATGTTTGATTGATTTTTTTTTAAATAGAATTAACCAGTTTATTATACAATATATTATTTGTCAAACCACGCATTTTTCGACTTAACCAGTTTTACGTTAGGTCGAAATCGAGAGTACAAAGAAAATTATAATTAATCCAGGTCATATTTTTATATCCTCAAATAAAATCATAAAAATAAATAATTCGACTCGGTTGCAGTTTGCTCAGACCTTCGACTAACGTCAAGCGCGCCTACCAAAATCCATGCAATTTTCTGCATAATAAATCACCGCGTCTTCGCGTTGAATGCACGTAACTTCTCCTTAATTTAGAGCCTAGACTCTCGCTCTCTGCATCTTGTTTCGTGAAATAATGTCACGAAACTTTGCAAAGCCTCGCTCTAATTTCTTATTAAAAATCTTAATAGCCGAGATTGTACCCCTGCCTACCGTCAACCGCCCCCGCCCTCCGCCCAACCACCCCGCGCCCCGCCAGAGCCGACTTTATTGCGTGGCCGCAGTTGGTGCTTGCAGTAACTCTCGCGACAGGAACTAGCAACTATCTGCTTCAGTTGTAATTTTTTTTAAATTAAAAATAATATCACATCTGCAAAACTTTCATCGGTGCTGTTTTTTTTTTTTTTTTATCTTTAGATACATATAATTGTATCTATCTATCTATATCTATATTCAAATTTTTAAAACCATCTAGATACTTCAAATTTGTTTTATCTCTTGTGAATGTAACAACTTTTCTCATGCAAAATGAAAATATGCGGCATTATTGGTGCGCGAAATTTCTTTAAAAGTGAATTTCAGGTATCAGATTCGTTTTGTAGATTTTGTCTTGTTTATGAGTCATTACATATATATTACTGTATCTAACCTCCAAGAGAGGGATCATGTATACTGACATGCTCTTATATTGCTTGCTCGTACATTTACAGTTAAATATATTCATTCATGATTCTCAATAGATGTTACTTAATGTTTTTTATCGTTATGCACTTATATCGATATTGACACTGCTGTTGCTCAGCCTGATTCATAGCCAACAAATTGGCGAGTAACCCGTGAACATGAATGAATTAACATTATACATCGATTACTAAACGCCAGCTCAAGCTTCGGCAATCATTAACCGCTTTATTCAAATTTCATTATTCTGCATGAATGTTGCCCGAAACAGTCTCCCGCCGTTCCGGGAGCCATTTTGTGTGATCACTAAGCGCTGTGCGTCAAGTCGGCGCCGCCCGACTCGGGCCATGGCCGACTTATTGTCACACAAATCCCCCATTATTCATGGGCCGAGCCGCCGTGCTCCTAATGGTGGCAATACTACGTCAGCTGATATTTCTTGCACCCCTTGTTTATGTTTGCGCTAAAGTATTAACGCTTATCAAAGAACTTTAGCGAAAAGCAAATAACATAAATTAAGACTTGCGCTAAACACACAGAATAACAAAATGCGCTTTGTACAATGGCGTATAAGAAAAATAAAGGCTGTGTTAAGTGTTAACAAATCTCAAGATGCATTTATTTTTAGAACTAACATTCAGAAAAACCAGTTTTTTTTTTTTCAAATAACTTTAATTGTTGCTTAGAATGTACAATTAAAACTATCGTCATCAGCAAATTTTGAATTTTCATTTAATTGCCAACATATTTTTACAAATATTTTAAAATAAAAATATGGAAAATTTAAAATACTTTTTTTAATTATTGTTACAACTCAGACCTACTATGTACAATAACATAAAAACGGTAGAGAACTCCTTTTTTTAATTGTTTCCATGGAGTCGTATCGTATTACGAAACAGGCAGTCTTTTATAATAAATAATAGACTGGGGAGTCGTGGACTTTTGTGAGGTTTCAGCATAGATGAGTCAGGAGGGGTCGTGAAATTAATTGGGAAGACCTTCAGACTAATGCCACAGTTCCTTCCCTGGGGGAACTTGTCAGAAGTAAAGTTACATTTATATTAAAGAAGTAACGCCTTTGATACTTTGATATTTTTCTTGCTGACAATAATATCTATATATATTAGTTGTTTTAAGTTTATCTTAGTTTGTTCTCAAATGAGTATAAATGTTTACCTTGTCATACAAAATTACAGTTGAAAAGCAACCCGATTTTTTTTATATACATAGATGCTTTTACTCAGTTGTAAAATTTTATTATTTTATTTATATTTGAGAATTCATTATTAGAAATTCAATATTTTTGACAGAGAGTTCTTGGTGGAATTCAATTTTAATATTTTACTTATTTAAAATATTATTTCTTTATTATGAACTTTTCCAGTTTTTGATGTGTTCAAAAGAACAACTGAATATTAGGGATTTAAATATTGAAAAAATGAATGTTCCATAATTTATATTAGATATTCATCGATATCAGTTGTCAATTTGACGATGATTATGAGTGATGATAATAATATAAAAGTTTTCACCCTTACTTTTTTGCATACACTACAGAATTGTTAAACATATTGTTCCGGCTGGTTGCATAAAGCAATATCGCCTCGGTGCGTTATACTTCAAGAAAATACGACATTTTTTATGAATCAATTACAAACACTGCCCAGGAATATAAAAAAACATAACGGCTCATAACATACGCCGGAGCCCGAATTAGGCTGCGCCTCCCGGCGGCTGGCGAGGCAAGGCCGCCCGCATAAATTTGCATTCATCCACCGCCCTCGGCCTCCGCCTCGGCCTCTGCCTCCGCCTCCGCCTCCGCCCTGGTCTCACGCCAGCCCCCCCGCTTGACTGAGAACGCGTAAAAATAAAAACACAACAATAAACACAGGCAATCGCACGGGTAGATAGATAGATAGCAACTGAAAATCGACCAAAATATTTATATCGACAATTTTTTTATTTATAAAATACTCATAAGCATCCATTTTTTGTGACCAAACTCTTTAGATAACTCAATAAATTATCACAGTAAATGACTATAAGGAAATAATAATCGAAAAAAAAAGATATCGTATTGAGCTACGCAAGTAGCCGCTAATCATTATAAATATCCATCTCGCTGTGCAAAATTGTTAAAATAAAAATGTTTTTGTTTAATGCGTTAACTTTCAATTTTATATTTTATTTATAAATTGATCTCTACCATTTCTTTAGGTTTTATACTTTCATAAGTTTTGTATATGTTTTTCTCAATATTATATAAATAAATTAAAATAAACTTTCAACATTATCCCATCAGACTTGCGGCTGGCTTATCATAAATCCGATAAGTACTTCTCGTTTTATATTCTTTTTACAAACTAAGAAAAATTAAAATACAAAACATTAAGCGAACGATCGTCTTAAAATGTAGATTTTATTCTTTAAGATCTTAACAGGTGAATGTCCAGATCTTGAAGATGCAATGCTTTTACATAAGATGGTTGTTTGCATTTATTACCTTTGTTTGTAATGTGAAAACAAGTAATGCCCAAACGTGGACGTGCACCGCTGCACCGACCCTAGTACCCTTTCTCGTGTACACTTGCTTAATCTACCACGTCTAAATAACGTCGCGCTGCTGTTTCCGCTTTTTAGGTTGTTTTTTTCATTTCTTGCGTCCGGGGGAGGGGGGTGGTGGAGGTTTTTTGCGACCCCATCCCGCGGGGGCGCGGGGCTGCCGGCCGCCGCGGCGCTCGGCCCTTTAGCTCAATTCTGGCCGCAACAAAGCTTTTTTTCTCTCTCGATGCTAAGCTCGCCTTTGAAATTTAATGCAAACATCATTACGAGAATATTTTATTGCGAGAGCATTACGCTACGTAAATGCCGCAAAGTGGTTTATGCGTTAATTTTTAATGCCGAAAAGTACGAAGAGATAAAGATTTCTTACGCGTTTTCCAGCTCATCGCTCAACCACGCTTTTGGTACTTCTTCATTTTAATATTGAAAGTATCGTTACATTTTAGAGTCTTCGTAGAAATACACTTACATAAATTAAGAAGTAAGAATTGTTTCCTATAATTTAAATCTTATCTGAATATTTAAGTACTGCATAATTACCTTTGCAAAAGTGGTTGAGCCTTTAATTAATTTCGTTGGTTTTGCTACAAATTCATTTAAATTTCAGCATTTTTTATAAAAACCTAATCAATACAAATTTCATACTTGGATAAGAGTACCTACTTATGCTCATTGGTTTATTTATAGATAAATTTCTAATAAAATAAAATGTAATTGTAAGTTACTCAAGTTACATATCATTATGTAAATATTTTATAATACACAGACTACTTCAATCCTTGTATTGTAAAAATGTGTGTATTTTCTTAAATTATTTTAATTGAAAACATTTAATAAAACTTAATTTAAATTTTTCTTCAAAATTATTGAGTCTGCAAAACCGAGTATTGCAAATCACAATAAAAATAATCTTGATTATTTCTTTTGGGGTTTTTTTTACAAATATATAGTTTAATTTTACAGGTTATTTAAGAAATAATGAAAGTGACATTGTATTAACAAAAAATCTACTAAAGAAGATCAATGTTTACCCTTCACAAGTCCATACAATGGTGGAGAGCACCGTAGCGCAGCACTGCATAATGGAGGCGCCGCGCTTGTGGGCGGTATGGAAAAAAATGTCTTGCCGGGCTAATAGCACATCTATTATGTATGTGGGTTATAAAAACCAAAAATAGACCAACCGCGATGGTTCTCGCCGGTTCATATTTCTGCTCCTCCCTGTTTCGCTGCCGGTTCGCGGAGCAAAACAACCGCCGAGGTTCGACAGCCAAAGTTAGTCCCGGCCGTTAAGGTAAATTTCGCAGCCGAGCAGAGAGCTGAGGCGGGCTTCCCGGCCGGAGCTGCTGTGGTATTTTTGGTCGAGTTGTAGAATTTTTTTCTTCTATTGATTTTTGTGGTTGAAAAATGTTTAAATTAAATGGCGCTTGTATGTTTTAGTACTTATAATTTACTTTGGAGCATATACCAATTATATAACATTAATGAGGAAAAACTCTACGAACGTTGTTTTATATAAATAATAAAAATTATGTAGAAAAAAATAACACTTTTTTGACTTATGATAATTAATTTTTATAAAATTTGTATAAAGTGAAATTAATGAAAAAGGAAAAATATCAATGACCACATTCTAGTTGGTTTTTTACACTCAAATCAGTTTTAGCTCAATCGAGCCCAGTTAAAAAATAAAACAAATTAGTGAGGCTGATGCCAACAGTGTATTCTGCATAGTCTTAAACGTCTAAATACATTTGTTTAATAAAGAATTTATAAAATAAAACTGGATAAAAAATATGGATAAATATTACAAAAGTATACAGATTCTCAAAATACGAAAATTAATATAATATATCAAACATAAATGTAGTATAATTATCGTTTAACGTATTACATAGAAATACTTTTCCCAGCATTATTTAAGAATAGGTTTAATCTCGTTTCTGCTCTCGGTTCATTCTCCAATACCTCCAGTACTTATAATCCCCGAAACAACAAAACGTTACCGCAGTAATCCCGCCCCCTGGAAATAGATCGACCGAGACAATAATCTAGAATAATTCTGTATTATTTTTCACTCGAGCTTCCCAGTCGGATTCCCGACAAGATAATCTCTAATCGTTTCATAACTGAGTGAGCTGAATGCTATACAGCGGTTCTCGATAAAGGGAGCTTTAAATGAGGAAAGTCCCCCGACTTTCGCTTTTCTTTCGGAAAAATCTACGGGTGGAGATTGAGAGGGATCGTTATCGTAATTTTCACACGTTCGATTTTAAACTTTTTGGAATCCATTAATTTTCAATCTATGAATTCAGATTTATGGCGTCTTTTTTATAGTGAGATTGTTCGCTGGTGATTTTTTAATTCTGTTAACTCTGTATTATTGATTTTGAATATTTATTTTAAAGGCATAACAATTGAATAATTGAACAATTGATAATAAAATATACATGTATAACCCAGAATTCTTTAAGATTTAGGAATTAAAAAATACATTTGTCCTCTATATTGTTAGATTCATAATTAGAACACTACTTTTACGGCTCATTTTTATGCACATCATATAAAGTGTTTATATTTGCATAATCTCTCAATTTTTATTTACCAACCTATCTATTCAAAATGAATATACCATGTCTACCTATTTAAACCGAAAATTTAAGACATTAATTTATTTACTCAAGTTACAACTTCGTTTTGAAGATAAAAAAAACATAAGCGAGTTTATATACTCTCCAAATACAAATATTTTATTCCCCACAATAAAAACTTTTTATAACGCAAGATAGAAAAATATCACCTTTAACACTGTAAGCCCTTTATGGTCGCAGAATAATATGTTTGCATTCACCCTGGCCATGGTGTGCTTGGGGGTGTATTGTATTTTTGCAACCTTATACCGTGACGAGGCCCGGCCGCCCTCTTTCGGTTCGTCCCTTGTCTTTCCACCCCTCAGGCAGACCGACCCCCGCCCCTACCTGGCCGCTAAGTGACGGATCGCTACGGGGAGACAGTCGCAGGTAAGGGAGGACTCCTTGCTTTTGTATCGATCCTGCGCTTTGAATACATAAAACTACATTACAAATGTATCGCTGGGGACTTTCGGTCAGGCTTTATGTGATAAAAAATGCCATAAACTTTCAATAAAAATTTCAAAGGGACTTGAGATTACTCGCAATGTTGGAAATTTTGATAAAAATATTTACATTCTTAATACCTTAAAGTTTACAATCTCGCCAAAATGTGATTATTTATACTGTCTTGATAATTATAAAAATATTTTTTTGTAGAGCCATTAGCGAACTATTTGTTTATTCCATAGCGCACGTTTCAACCACCCGCGTCAACCACCAGCCGCACGTCTCAAGTCCATTCGTTTTGCTCGGAGTCCAGAACATTCCCAGAACAAATCTTCCTACGAGTGTGTTTTTTTGCCACAGGCGCGGCGTCAGACGACGTCGTGGCCCTTGCACCCCTGTGATCCTGCATCACACGTTCCGTGACATTTGATCACATGGATGCCCGAACCGCGACTCACTAGCGGATACGTCATTTTTTTTTTTCGCATAATTTGTTTATTTCATAGCGCACGCAGCCACGTCGTTCATCGGCCACACGTCTCAAGTCCATTCGTTTTGCTCAGAGTCCAGAACATTACCGGCGTCGCCGTTTAAAACAAATCCTCGTGTCGAGAGCCCGGCGCGTGTCCCCCTGCGATCCCGTGTCATAGCTGGTGTACGCCACCGGGAAATACTTGAATGTTCAGTGGGACAGGAATATCATGTCGCCGCGGGAGTTTGGCGGGTTCTTGCATGTAAAGGGCAGGAGACACTTAAAGCTACACTTTGCATACGTTGAAATAATATTCAATTTTGCACACCTCGAAGTTTTGTTATTTTTATATTCAAACACATTCGATATTCCAAATAATTTTACAGAGATGGTAGGTATTTATTATTTTAAATTCTTATCAATGAAAATATTTTGGCTTTGATACAATAAGAGTTTATCAATCAAAATCTTTAAAAGTACAATTTTAAAATAAAACTATATTTATTGTTTTTATTTTTTACTTAATCCAGAACGTAAGATCTTGTTTTTATTACTAATATGATTAGACACATTAGTTCATACATAGAAGATGATTTTAAAGAAACTCTCAGAAACCTGGACTTGAACCCACATTCCCTGGTTTACAAGACTGGTGTACTAACCCTTGTACTAATGAATCACTTCCGTTTATCGAGAATTTTTAACAATCATACTCTAGTCCAGATGGGACTAAAATCGTTTCACTTGTTTCTTTGTTCAAAAGGTCCGGTACTTGCAAATCACTAAATATTGGTTAGCCTGGGCACATTAGAGTATAGAGTATGATTGTTAAAAATTCTCGATAAACGGAAGTGATTCGTTAGTACAAGGGTTAGTACACCGGTCATGTTAAGCAGAAGATGTGGGTGCAAATCTCACACAAATCACGATGATATTTTTCTGAGAGTTTCTTAAAAATCATCTTCTATGTATGAACTAATGTGCCATATCATATTAGTAATAATATAATAAACCCGTAATGGGTAATAAATACGCATCTGATTGACGTTAATCAAAAAATAGACTCATAAAATTAGGCTCATAAATAACGCGTCATTTCATTAAGGTAAAGTCACGATCTTAAAGTTTAGGGGTAGTTGAAACAACTGCAAAGGACTTGTTGAATTTTCCATCCGCCGTCCCTGACGTACGATTTCAAAACTTTAGTTTAAATTACATCAAATAATTACTCCTGCAGATATGTGACCTGATCTGTGTAAAATAATACTAAAATATTCAATAAGTTAAAATTGTCAACAGAACAAAACAAGAACTATAAAGTTGGGCAAAGTTCGATCCGCCCCCCTGCGCGCCCGCCGCACCCCCCGCGGCACTGAAAGCTCCGCTGAAAGATTAAGAGTTCCCGGGCAGGCTGTCTGCGCACATCCGAGAGTCTCGGAATTTCGAGTTGTCGCTCAATCCGGTTGACATTTTTGCAAATAGACACGTCGCGCCGCTGTTTCGCTGATTTCCTGTAGCGGCGTTCCTCTCCCGCCCGCAGCCTTCGCCGGGGCGTGACGCGCTCGGCAATACGAATGACATTCTCCAAATGGATATTGACATTTAGTCTGATGACGTTTTGTTTTGCGCTTCCGCCTTGCCGGGACGCTAAATGCTTTCGAATAACCCGTTTTCGTGTAATTCGATTCATTCTGTCACGCGAATCAAATTTAAAAAAAATAAATAACGCACAGTGAAAATATTAATAGACGTCACATTTTATTTGATCAATCATTATTTTTGTATGAAAATTATTCCCCAGTTTCTCAAAAAGTTAATCGTCGAATGTGTGAGTTTTCTAAAACTGTTTTTTTGTTGTTGTTTGTTTTAATTCATATATATTTGAATCGTATTTATCATTTTAATGTTATTTAAAAGAAAAGCTTTTATTCTTTATACAAAAATCATAAAAAATATATACAAAGAAAACTATACACCAGAAGGAATATTTGGTCATCAAATACCTATTATGTATGATTAATGTAGTATTTTTTCGTATTAATTAATCTTAAAAAATTCAGGCTTTATTAAATTTTAACTTAATAGTTAGGAGACAAATATTTTTTAATTTTTTAAATATAATTTTTAAACATTCTGACATGTCATTAAATATTTTGATGACTTGAGTACACGGAATTTATAATAAATCACCAAGCTACGACTATTTAGCGTATTAATTCAAATCTTAAAATTATTTAAGAACAGTCCCTCGCAAGCTCACCATGTAGCTTATGCCTATTTATAAATTATATAATATTTTATTTAAAGGAATCTTTCCATAAAAAACACAAAAAATATTTGACATGACAGTCTTATTATTTCTTAGTCCAACTAACTATGATATATTAAAGTCTCAGGTACTTAAAAATTCTTTTAGACTATTTTATATGTTAAGAATATTCATATTCCATAACTCACTGATATAACATCCAACTTAGACGAGCTCTGACAGATCGCGGCGAGGCTCCACCCAATTTACCACTAATATTATTACATTCACAAACTCTCATAAAGCGCCATCGTTCGCGGAGCGGGAATTAATACCATGCTCGATATGTCAAAGCAAACACAAACACTATTCTACCGAATTAAACCCAATCTAAATCATAATTACACCCGCGTTTCATTAACATTCATCGAAATTTAAAATGCCGACCGCTGAAAAGTCAAGTTATTCCGATCACACCGGCACGCAATCACCGCGCATTAAAAATACAAAACTAGTGCACCGAGCCCTGCGACCCAATTAAGTCATTACACGATTTTCAAACCAATTTTCATTATTTAAATTTTATCAATTACAGGTTTGATAGTATTCAGGATATCAATTGACAAATGAAACTAAGAAGAAAAAAAATTGCGAAAGTATACACCATAAATCGTTCATTTTAAACGATGATTGTCATCCTTTATATAATTGGTATTTTATTGTTAAAAAAGGATTTTTTCTTAGTAAAAAAAATGAACATTTATTGTAAGTTTTTTAATTTAACAAACTATGATTATTAAAAATATTGTCGTGTGCTTCTATTTGAAAAGAAAAACGACAAATATCATGCTACAGTATTGTCTCGTTTAGTCAACTTAACAATTATCAACTTTTAAATTCACGTGAACAAGTCGTAGATAATAAAATCATGCATGTTATTTGAAAATTAAACTCTACAGTGAATTATTACTTGTGTTTTTAGACAGTTCCGATGTTAGTTCGTTGAAGGAAGGAGCGCCGAGCAGAATCACCGGCGGCGGGTCGGCGCGGCATTTCACGCTCGCCCGACCGGGACCAGGATTGCATATATCGCATTATGTAATAACGTAATAACATAAAATAAAGCGTGTTTGCCGAATTCTCCGTATGGTCGGTGCGCCGCCATGCCGAATTTGAGCGATTTTAATTGCATTTTCATTGGATTTTACCGTCTATCGGCTCGGGGCGGGCGGGACACCTGCGCCGGCCCGTTACACACGATGTTTGCGGAGTAATATTTTGTTAATTTTCAAACTCTGTTGGCTCGCTTTTAATTTTTTTTTTTAAACTTTTGCTAATTTAAAATCAATGTTACTGTTGCTACCTTTTGATTTTGTTTCAATGACCTGTGTTTTTAAAGTGATGAAATATTTTTATTTATTTAATTTTTTAAATTAACTACTGCATGTTTTGCGTGAATCATGTATGATCGTTAATGTATGTCACTGGTATAATTCAAGTTAATGTAACGCTGCGTTTATAAAAGTGGCCAACACTCCTAGTTGAATGCAAATTTAAAATACAAAACCACACTGTTTTCTATGATTATTGTTGTTAATTATTATTTAGATTATAAATTTAGAAAAAAACCCTTAAACGAGACAATAAGCTGTTCAAAATCAATTTATTAAAACATCGCATGACTCAGCGAGCCAAAATAACTATTTTCATATTCCATATATTTATACTTGACATTACCTCTATTCTCAATTAGTTTCAAGGGTTTTTTTTTCTTACATTCTTCATCTTAAGTTGGTACTTTTATCAATCTGGTGAACTATGAGCCTCCCTTTTTTATTACCTTTGAATAACGGCCCAATGGCCAAATTTGACGCATGTGCGTCCAATATCTGACTGAAGTGATCTATTTATATTAGAGGTAAATCTTTTTATACAGAATATTTATTTTACTAAGCTATTGGAAAAAGTAAAATTGAGTTTGAAGATTATCCGTATATATTGCTTCTTTGTTCTTAAAAAAATGCCCATACGCTGAAGGCACTTTCAGAGATTAAAAAAATGGAATTAAATAAATAATATCTTTAGAAATTTTTTTATATTTATTGACAGGACTAACACAATATCAAACAAAAAATATATAAGTATATTGCATTCAAATATGAATTGAGTATTAAAAGTATAAAAAAAACTATTATTTATTGAAATATTTACAATTTTTAAAATTACATGCATTTTTAGACCATGGATAAACAATATTCAAATGAGCTTGCTATTTTAAATGTTATGCAACAAAAATTATGAACTTTGAAAAGGACTTTAACTTTATAAGTCACAAAGATGTGTAGCTGGGACGTATGTGAAACATAACCAGACAATCGTCGGCTTGCATAGGCGTAATCTTCAAAACCTACATCGTATATGAAAAAATTTAAATACCTCATAGAGAAACTCAAACCTAAGCTGTATGCATAGCAGGATACACAGAGCACGCAAAACCCTCGTTCCATAACGCTTCATCTCTTTATAATTAGCAAGCAAATTAATCTCTTAAGACATCAAAACAAAATCTCTCCTTTACCTCTTAAACGGCCGGAGTTAAAACAACCCGCTTTTATTAACTAATTAAGCAATAAATTTCGCTCCCAATCGCGTTCTTCGACGGTGGCTTGATAAATCATTCCGGCCGTTGCCGGAGGAGAAGGGGCTCGGCGCCAGGTCGACCAGGTGGCGGTAATTGTTAGAGTCCAAGCTGTTACTCAAATAATGTTGATTTACAGATGATTTTTTTTATTTCAGGTTTACGACTCGAAGCCTTTTTCCCAGTGTTTTTACTTCCGACCCTCGAAGCCGTAAAAGGCAAAGACTGACATTGAAGAGATAATTTTCGAGCGTATTAAAAACATTATCTTTTACAACTTTAATTCCCGGGCGAGCTTATTTTATGAGGGTATGATTAAATTTTTCGCAATAAAAGGAAGGTGATTCTAAGGTAAACTACGTAGATTGAGCGCCGGAGAAATAAATGATTTCTTATTCTAGACACAGAAGTTTTTCAATCAAAACAATTCATGAAATACTTTAATTTTAATTTGCGTTATAAAACTGGAATTTAACATTCATGCAAAATTTTATCTCAATGCTATAGATTATACTATGTATGCATGGCTTTCAATACGATTAAAATTATATTAAATATATTATAAAAATTTCCTACGTCTTGAATATTACAAACTATAAGAATTTCTAAAATGATTTATTATCACATTTTAAGAAAGCTGACGTTATCTACGTGTACTTATACATATTTTATTCATGTACCCATTACTTTTTTGTGTAAATGTATGCATTGCGGCTTCCAACTATTACAATGTGACTTTATTTATTCAGTTTTAGTAGAGGTTGGAAAAAGATGCCTTCGTACTCGGTTTTAAATATAAAACTATAAAAATATTCATTTTCAACGGTGCAAACATGTAATTAATTATCTAAACTCTTTAATTAAAATGATATGTCCCTAATGTGGTGGTTTTTATAGAGACTACGTGTACGTTAGTTCGTTTTTTTATGAAATGTTATTATTAAAGAAAGTTATAAGTTTTTTGAATTGTACAGTATTTTTAAAAGTTAGAATACGGTTTATACTCTAAAATATGCGTATGCATATTAAGAAGTATGTATGATCTAAATGATATAGCTTTTAAATATGAAGTGCGTGTATTATTTGTTACTTAGGCAAGAGTACGCTAGTCAAAATGAGTATAATTTATTTATGGTCATTTTAACTGTTTATAAACAGTAGATGTCTAATTATTCACAAATCAATTTTACATCCAAAACCTATCTCCTTTTTTAAGTAACACTTCACCGGTTTACTTAGTTACCTTCAAATTTGATATTACAATATTTTATAATCTCTCTGATACCTTGAACTATGTTCAATTTGTATGATCTTCCCATAAAGTGTTTATTGTACATGTGTAATAATAATATCTAAAAAAATTAGTTGTATAAAAAAAAGACTGTTAGTAATAGTGTATATACGTAGAGGTATCTTATATCAGCAGTAAATGTTTGCATCTAGATCCTGAAAATATCGGAAGCTTTGACTAAACGATTGAGAAGCGATTAGATAAAACACAAATATACGGATTATTCTCGGCTGTCTGATAGGACAAGGTACTTTAGACTGGACGCACGTTAGGGTAAGTGTCTACATACACCCTACGTACCCTTAACACAGCAATTAGTGAGGCTTAAGGCGTCCTGTCCGAGGCTTACTCGGCGGCCGACTGACGCTGAAAAGTGCATCCCCCGCCTTCCAGCCCCCTCCACCCCATACAGCCTTGCCATCGCATTAGGGTACATTTATAATCCGCTTACGGGGCAAAACGAAGGCTTCAGTATTAGTGGTTTATTAATTAAGATAGTAATACAAGTTTTAGTTTGAAAGTTTGGAGGTTGAGAATGATTTTAGAACGGAGCGGAGCTTGTTTCGAACTATTATCGCAGAAAATATGCTTAAGGCTTATTTATTAAGTTACAAAGCGGTAAAAGCAAATTTAAAGCAGCTTATATTAATGAATCGATAATTAAGCTCGAACCTATTTAATGGTTTTAATATACAATGTTGGTGAGTTTACGTAAATTAACTATTGACATTACACTTTTGAGCAAGGTACTTAGTTTTTAATTGAAGATTTCAAATATCAATCTGCCATTTTTTTTAAAACCCATCTTTGGTGAAAATTTGGTTTTATTTGGTAAAATTTCAAATTTATAAATATGTTTATATAATATATATACATTTACAAATATCATTTGATAAAAAATGTAAACTTGCCTAGATTTCTCTTTCAATAATAATGCGAAGCTTTCTCTATCAAACTTTAACTTTAATTTTTGTTTAGGCGTGATTTTTTAACGACTTATTATATCCATCCATATTTTTTTTTCTTTTCAAAACGTTTTATTCTATGGTATGTTAAATTTTTTTTATAAAACTATTTTTTTCGTATTACGCAACATTAACAAAAAGTAATAAAATATAACTTATTTAAATAACACTCAAACATTCTGTTTATAAAGATGATAAAACAATGTCATACCTGAATTGATTCCTGTTGTATTTTAAATAAATCTCCGTGAGACACTCGCTAAAAATAGTTTTCAATCGGAAAAATCACTATCTGAAATGGCTCTGCAGAATCTAGGTAATAGAGTAGGAATGACTTCCTTGAAATCAATTGGACTACATTGGTATGACGTGACATGACTGTTTCCAAGTATTTTTGTTCGCTTGTACGAGTACCGTAGTTTGTTTCAACTTTAATGGATATGGAGTAGAGAGTAAGTTTTCAAAGGTAAGAGACAATGGCTATAAAATTTTCAACTCACTAGTCATACCAGTGATGAAAAATAGTAAAGAATCTAGATTTTAAAATAAAAATTATCTATAGACTTTTAACCATAAAACTAAATAATTCTACGTACGTGCACTTTTGCTAGTGAGTATAAAGGTTGATAATGATTAAGTACATGTTTTCAAATATTGAAAAATGATTAAAGAAACTCTAAGAAAAATATCACAGTACATTGTTTCACTTATAGGATATGATTGTTAAAAATTCTTGCCAGTGATTCGTTGGCATAATTGGTAATGCACCGGCCATGTAAGCATGGGGGTGTGGGTTCGAATCCCACACAAATCACGATGATATTTTTCTGAGAGTTTCTTTAATCATTTATCAATATTTGAAAAAATGTACTTATTCATTATCAATCAATAAAACCTGTATAGGCAAAATCGTACTTCCTGTGAGACGGTCTTCACGAAATAAGGTTTTTTTTGCATTGTACAAATTTTGACATTTAAATAATGATAATTGAATATAATATATTCAATAAAAAATATTCTAGATCAATATTTATAATACTCGTATAATAAGGTATTTCTTGCTTATAATATTTTGCATGTTGGTCTTGATATGAATAATTATTATGTATGATACATTAGTCTGGAGATAAAAATAGATATTTAAAACTTTGAATGCGGTTAACTTTTATAATCAGTGCTTTTGTACGCGATTGTTTGATATCGAGCGTACTTCCCTCCGAGCAGCGACTCAATTTCTTTGATGGTTCAATTTCGCCGCACCCGGCGGTGTTGCAAATTCAATATAGCCGAGGCGGCGGTGACTCTATCATCGGAATGACTCTTTATTTATCAAAAGCGAAAAAAAATCATGCCGTGATGAATAACGATCGCCTGGCTGGCTTGTCGCAACAGAGACAAATGACGCCGGGCGCAGGTGGCCGCCAGGACGTCCGCCCTGTCCGACGGCTCGCCCGCCACTGTTCGCAGTAATGAAGATTAACTTTGCGTCAAACGAAAGAGACTAATTAGCGAGAGTGGCGGGGGTGACTGCCGGGAAGGGGGTGAGTGGGCGGAGGGTGGGTGGCCCTTTAACGCCACTTCGATTGTCGATACTATCGCCATGAAATTAGATGTTAATTGCTGACGTGCATGTATTTGATACACTGAGTGTTTGATAACGTGTAATGTACGCAATGCCATGTACATATAGAGCCATCGTACTCGCAGTGTATTTGGTAATTATTTTACTAATTTGGATGTAATATTATTACTAGACAAATATTTTGATGTAAGACATTGTTGTAGAACAAATTCTTCCATAATTCAATTTCATGTCACAATCTGCACCTGATATCATTAAAAACCTAGTGGTACGTTAAATGAATTTATTATTAGAAAAATGTTTTACAAAAAAAAAAAAATTAATAATACTTGCACCAGAGGTCGTCGATTTGTAGTAATATAAAAAAACCGTTATGTTTACTCTATTTTTTAAGACCTATAAAGAAAACATCAATGGTTATTGATGGTACCTGGTTTTTTTTTTACTACAAATAGAATAGTTAAAAATTAACTAACATACAATGGCACTTCAATTTAACTTAGTTTTTCCATATTTTTGTTAAAAATACGCAATATTTACCTTGAACCAGGCCATATACAGTTTATTATACTTGCTAGTAATATAAAAGCGGTGCATATTTCAAACATTTTTTGGCTTTGTTTATTTAATATATTTAAGGCTAAATTCAAATAGCCGTATTTTATAGAGCACATTTTATCAGGTCATAAATAACTAGATTATAAATGATGTTATCAATGAATAAAACATAAATTTTGACTATAATACAATTTTATTTGTTTTTTTGCCAACAAAGAAAAACAAACGCGGCTGTGAGCTCATATCAACTCCGCTTCAATTAACACCTACTTTACAACACTAAAAACTAATTCAAGACGGGAAAATTTTGATAACCCTCCTTTATGTCTGCCATTAATATCACATGTAGTTTGCTACGGACGCAAATTACTTGCCATAAACCGTTAATGCCTCGCACGCCATGAAATTTCCGCGAGATCGAACAAACCTGAAAAGCTTGTAGGAGTACACCCCTCGCAGCTCTGTAGCTCTGTGCCCTCGGGGTGATCATTTATGAGTTTATTCTTTACCATGCAATCAATACTTTATATGCTTCAAATTGGTGAAAAAAATAAAGCAACTTGCATTTAGCAAACGTGGAAAAAATATCATTCAATATATTTTCTTTTCAAATAATGAACTACTTCAAATTTTATTTTCTGTTGTGGTCGTTATATCAAAATACAATGTTTTTTTTTGTAATATGTTGCCTGTCTCAACATCTAGCTGATTGATCAAGTCCATTAATACATTGGATTAAGAATTAAAGTGGTATTGTATTTCCTTGCGTCAAAAAGTAATCTGATCCGCATAGGGTCAACCTCAAGCCGCATATCACAACAACAAACAAATAAACAATAAAGGTTCTGGTTGCAAAAGATGATTGGTATCACAATTTTTCTTTTTGTAATTAAATAATTTTCAGACTTTTAATAATATAATATTTGAATCGTCGAGATACGAAATCTTGCTTTGGACTTTTTAACTGAAAATGAATCTTTTTATATTTTTCGAATGACAACCGCCGTTAAAACAATATATTTGGTTTTAGCTATTTTCAAGGAAACAATAAAATTCCTTGAAATTGGCATCAATTAAATCAATTTAAATGCCATGCGATATTTTAGGATTCTTAAATTTTTTGTTAAATATTAAACAATGTTTCTTCAAACTTGTGCAAGAAGCATTGTCGTTTAGCTGATTTACTCGAAGCTAATAAATATTATAAGTCAGTTTTTAAAACAAATTAGTACTTAAATTAACAATTCACAACTAAAAAGCATAAATAATAGAATTTAATAACTTTCTCGACATACAATTAGTTTTGATGTTGCTTTAATAGCCATTTGATTGTTTTTTAAAAGATTAGAGTGCTTATTAATATATCGTATAATTACGTCCCAGCAGCTTTGTTTGTAATTACTCTTCAGCCACTTTGGAGTAATTTGTCTCAACAAAGATCCCTTTAATTTACCGATGATAGAGCCTCCCAGGGGTGGGTACAGATGACCTTATCGTTCAGTTTTCAGGAAGACCTGTCAGCTGAGGACTAGTTAGCACCTTAATGTAGATTGATTGCTGCGTGGTCTGTGTCACCTCCGTTGCTTTATGTTTTATGGATCGCGAGGCCTGATGTGTCTGCCATGACATTGACGTTTTCATTGATGAATGACGTGATTATTACACAGCTATCTGCATTGGCCTGAGCTTGATTATTGACATTCCAACTCATATTAAAAAAATCTCAAATGCAAACGAACATTATCATTCAGTTTAAAACCTCCCAAATTGATTTCAAATTTGAACTTTTGAGTTTCAATTTGATTATAATTTAAAGTAATTCGCGGATACAAAGCAACATTATAATCAACTCATATATTTTTTTTAAATACCATTATTTTTTACAACGTGTATCTCACTTATATTTATATTTATGCGCTTTTTCTGTAATTGACATTTTTTTTACAAAGTTCGTGTAAACTTATTCGATTACCAGTTTTGGTCGCCTGTCAGTAACAAAAAGAAAGAACTCTAAGCCTTTCCATCAGATACGATAAAAAATAGACATTTATCTTTAACAACAATATATATTTTTTTAAATTTAAAGTACTAAATCGCAATTGAATTCATAAATCTGTACTCAATATTTACATACGTTTTACGTGGTGTGTGTTTTAAGCATTTCTGCTGCCGTCGGTTTTTTAAAAGGAGTGAAGTACTTGCATGGATGTATTGTGTTGTTTCTCCAATTACGGTAATGAGAATTCATTTGCGTGACACCATTTGCGATTAAATACTAATTCCTATTTCGGTTCTTACGCCGATCTCCTTCCGGCCTGCTTCCCCCGCGCCGACACTCCGGGCCTCTTTTGGGGCAGATCTTTAGAGACTCGCGTGATTAATCGTTATTAACCGGGTGATTAATTGTAAATCGCTCGCAAACGGTGATTAATTGTCGGCACGCCCTCACCTGTGAAGATGGCCCGGCAGCTGTACACGAAACGCCGAGAAAAATACAACGTATTAATCTGACGGTGAATAAATATTCATGCTTTACAATCTCGTTTAGTGTACAAAGTAATATTTCATTAATGTACTTTTGACTTTGTCGGGATATTAGTTTTAAAGTAGCAAAAGTAAACGTTAAATATTTATATAGGTTAGTTTAATAGTTATATGAAAATTATAAAATATGGAAATATTAAACATGACAATCATTTTATTAAAAAACTGAACTACTTAAAGTTAACTATTGAATAAATATTTTCAAAACAACAAATCAGGTTTTACAATTGATTCGCAATACTTTTTTATATACGTAGATAAAGTTTATGATTTCTTTATGTCTTCCGCGTTTGAATAATTTCGTTAAACAATTTGTTTTAACACAGAAATTTTGAGAATAAAAATTATCCTTGATATGACTTACGAAGGCGTTATTAGATCAGTTTGTGATTCGAATACTATGACGGGTATCAAACTGAGAACCACTCAATAAAAAGTCGATTGTCCAATAAATAAGCCAACAAGCAATTGAAGTTAGGGTATAAAGGCCAATATTTGTTTCATAATAGTATGATATTTGGCTTCCATTAAATAAAGTTAAAAAATATTTAAAATATTAGTATACCTCGTGGTGCAATGAATTTTATCTCTTATGCTAATCTCTCAGATTTATGCTTAGAAAAATATTTTGCAAATTAGCTAAATAAATTACAATAACTATATATACACCAAATAATACAGCCTTAGATTTGATCTGTCTCTCGAAATCATAAACCTGACCTCCTTTTTCCTTTACGTTAGATCCCAGAGAGATTTTAGTTAAAGCATCAGGTATCCCCTCCAGCCAGGATTCACGGATTAGTCGCTACTAATTACAGGTAGCCATTAGTCCGCTCGCGGAGTGATATTTTGATTAAGCTTTTGTGAGCGCCTCACCTGGATTATCTGCAGATTGAACTGCTTACCTCTGCGGCTTCTCTGGGCCCAATTAAATGTGAACAAGTAATGTTATTTGATCATGGCAGCTTTTTTATCTCTTATATTTTTCTAATACTTTTATTCCGTGATAAGGCGAAATTATTCAACATCAGGTACTTTTTCTTTGCAATACTAAATTTACTTAGTAGTTAAAAAAAAACTTTATGACCTGTTTAACATAAAAACGTAATGATATTTGTCATGTATTAATCAAATGATAATCTGATAAATTATTTACGTAAAAGGGTAATTTTGTATGTTTAAAGTTTTTCATGGCTTATAACGACCCGATGTTTTCAAAAAGATATTGTTGCTGATAGCATCGTCGTCGTATTGAAATAGGACTTCGGCCATAACCTTGGTTTGCGAGTCATCGCGGTCATATTTGGTCAATATACTCTTTTTATGGTCATAAACACAAAGAATCAATCTCAGAGTAAAAAAAACTTTCCATAAGCTACCTGGCAAAAGGTTAGGTTTTTTTTAGACTCGAAATGACGCGTCGACCATAAAAGTAAATCGATGTATAAAGAACGTTGCTTTTCATGTTAAAAAAATTAGAGTGGACTATTTTGATAAAGTGGAGAAAAAAAACCCTCATCCAGGAAAATCATTTAAACCGAACAATTGACGATAGCAACAAAATAACAGATTATTTTGTTTGTGTTTGATTTCCACTTACCGTGCGGACTTTTTAAAACTATTATCTCAATTAACTTGGCTCGCAATAATATAATTTAATATAATATTTTTCAATTTAAAAATTGTTAAATCAAAATGTTTACAATCGCAAAAAAACCCAGGTATTTTTTGTTAAGCAACGCTATTGCTTCGTAAAAAAAATTACAAAACATTCAATGAGAAAAGCGCTTGCCTTGAAACACCCTGCTTTTTATTTGTGTCTGTTAGTGTTGATTTATTTTATTTTAAATTTATCGACCGAGCTGCAGACGTACAAGAAGAGTTGCCACTACACAAACAACATGGCATTTCAATTAAGCGTCGTATTGAACATTGTTACATTAACAAATATTATTTCTGTCGTGAGCTTAATGCGACAAAACGTGTTCAGTTGTACAATTAACAATACACAGTGCGGAAACAGCGCCGCTTGCATAACATGCTTTTCTTATTACATGGAATGCAGCTCTCGAGTTGGTGCTCATTATGCAACTGTCAAATCCAATATTAATTAAAGGATGATGATTAACGACCCCTAACGGGATTAGTATTGCTACTCATGCCAACAACGCTGCTATTTCGTACAAAGTACTTAGCATTTTGTTTTGAATAATTTAATAAATATATCAAAGACCTCCGCAGACGTCCCTAAAACCACACCCTGCTAGGCAATTTTCTAACACAAATCACTTCTAAGACTCGACATTTTCATATGTTTTATAAGCTTAGAATTCTACACAACGCAATTACTAACTAACTGATAAATTGTTTCGTGTCTAGCGCTATCTTAATTTTTTTACGATATTTCATAGATCCATAAAAACTATATAGGAATCATATATTATACACGTTTACAATATATCAGTTAGTTGTCAATTGCGTTATTCTGTGTATGATGCCTTGAGTTTGTATATGAAATATATAATACTAACAAATACAGGTGAAATTGGTCATGAAAAACAGTTTTAGCGGGTCTTAAGAACGATTTGTTTCAGGAAATTGTCTACCGTGGTGTCAAGAATTACATACTGTATGTTGTCTATGTCCATATAGACCAGACGCCAACCAACACAATGATGTCACCGGAACTGACCTCTTCTTGCTGATTGTTGACCAACTTAGACTTTCTCAGTCCGTGTAAACACGATAGCAAAGATAGAGCTGATAGTGACCCCAACGTGATATGTTTGTACTCACACTGCATTCTGAAATTTTAAATAATAAAAATATATACATTATGTAGTTTATGTAAATTATATCAGAAAATTAAATATATTTATTCAAGTAACGACTGTAAAAACTTGATATAATTTTCAGTTTTATGGAATTCTTTTCGAGCTCTCACTAACTTGGAAGAAAACTTTCTGTATCATTTTTCACAGAAGAAAAATACGCTTCATAATAAATGTATGCGGAAAGACTTCTTTATCTTCTTATAAGTTCACAACCATACGGGTTTGAATATACAACGCCTATTCGAAAACTTGACAAGTCATCAATTACACTTTTTGAAGAAGAAAAAAAAAACTATTTACAAGAAAACTGAGCGTTATTGTGAACGGCTGAGGTGATAAAATTATGATATATTCATTTTTTTAAGTCATAGTAGTTCTAAGAGCTGTCTTTCAAAAATTCTTCCATCTTCACTTCTTTTTCATATTTTGAGGATGACAACTAGCAGGTTACTACTACCAACCAGCAACTAGACTTGACTTAAATTTTAAAAAAAATATGAAGTTTTGTTAAGTTTTAAATGTTTAGAAAATTTAAAACATATCAACAATTATCATTTTAAGGACTTTCAGATTAAAGTCTTAAAAATCAAACTCTTTTTATTTAAAAGTTCTCGTAATCTTAATCCAAATCATTGAATCCACACTTTTTAATATAACACAGTTTCAAATTTGTTTTTTGAAAAAAATTGTTTTCATTAAATTTAAATCGAAGTTAAGGTATTAGGTTTTATAATAAAAATGTAGACATTACTTAAATCCTTAAGAACGATCCCACAAATTATGAATTCAACCAGAATTTAACAACGTTTTAATTCGCCCCGGAGCAGGAAGGCGCGCTAAACACCACATTTTTATCCCATCAACAATGCAGAGGGACGCAAACGGCCGCGCGTCACTCCATTAGCCCGATTGCCGAAACCCTCCCATTGCTGCCGGATTCAAAATTACACGCGAAACTGAGTAACGGGCGCTTATAATTATTAAATCACCTTATTTATTAACGCACAAACATATTATTACTTTTCAATTACAACACTTTTTTTTTTTCAAAATTATTCATAAGTTAATAAATGTGCTACGTGCTGTCTGCAGCTGATTATCCCATGAAAAACAGGCATTGGAAAAGAGAAAGTTAGCATGGATGCAGAGCTTGTTCCAGTGGCTTAAAGCTTTCGGTGAGATCACTCACCAATCGAACGTTATTATGTCATAATTGAGCGTAGCTGGAAAAGCTTAAATAAAATTTTGAACTTATTTTTGATTTGTTATGCCACGTCAAGTAGTTTGAATGTGTTTTATAAAAATTATTTCTAGAATATGGCTTAAATACCAATCTGACAAGACGTTGGAACTTTAAACAAAAATCGACGCAACCTTTCGCCCAAGAAACTAATACTGACCTAAATAAATTAAATTTAGCCTACTAATGCTATTTTTTCTTTTATCGCTGATAGTCTCCCAAAATAATTTTTCATAATTAATGCTTTATATTTAATAAACTGGGTAAAGTTTTGATGACTTAACGCTGAGTGTTATTCGGCCACACGCCTCAACTACACCAAGGCAGGCGGCCCAGCCCAGCCTAAGGACGCCATCAATTATTTCCTTTTCATTCTCACGCGCCGCCGCTGCCCCCCGCGGCAGAAAAGAAAAACATCTATTTTATTTAATTCAGGGGTTGGAACCCTCCCCTCCCCCCCCCCCCCTCCCACCCCTTGCAAGCCCCTCCTGACACAAATAATATTTTTTCCCATTGTCGCGAGCCACGGGAAGTCCGCGGCAGAGATTTCTTCTTCCTTCAGTTTTGCGCGGAAACGAGCGCGACGTAGATTGCGGCGCGGTGAAGACATGATTTTGAAAATACTTTCAAAGAAATAAGGTATAATAAAAATATGCGTGATATTTTTTAGTACGTTCATATGATATTATTGTCAAGTCGCAGCCGTGACATTACATTGAAACTGGCACTTTATATTGTACGTGTGCGTATGTTTGGATTTAATAAATAAAAATAGACATGTATATGAAAAATAAATATTTGTTGTATTTTTAACATAAAACATTCATGTCAAACTTTGATATAATAAACGATAAATTTTATTATAGCAATAACAAAAAAGTTTTCAAACATTTTTAAATTATTTGACATATTGTAGCTTCTTTTTTATTTCACAAACGAGACAAATAATTTCTAGTAATTTTTTTATTGTTTATTTTAAATTTTCAATAAAATATCACCTGTGTTTCGTAAAAACCATATTACTGCTGACTTTTCCCGACGAAATATACTGCAATGATTTCTTCAATTTTTTTTAAATAAGGTTTTTTTTATATCAATGCCTTCGTTTGACAAAGATTTATATATATATATATGTTATTTAGTATAATAAATATAAAAATAGCTTTGTGGCTTAACGGTAGTTAAGTCTCGTGCAAAAGGTTAAGTCAACATTTATAGCTTATTTTATTAATCGTAATACGATTGATTTCCGAAGACATTTTATTAATTTAAAATATATCGATTATATGGCATGTTTTAAGAATTCCTTATGATATAAATTGAGCATTGAGGCATCTCTCCAATAGTTAGTCGTGGGCGTGGCGGGGTGGGGGGGGGGGGGTCGCTTTGTTTTTCATTTGTTTTTCTCGGCGAGCCCAGCCAGCGGAGCTAAACTCACTTAAATATTAAATTTATTACACACTTCGAATGCAAAGTGGCGGTAAGTGGAGGAGGCCGGGGGAACAATGGCGCGCGACGGAAGGAAAGACAAAAAGATTCCTCCCAATAACAATAGTAGGAAAGTAAAAAGAGGTAAATAACGGCGCTTTTTATTTCGCTCAAAATATTTTACTGCCTCCGCCGCCCCTGATATTTAATTTTGTACGCTCCAGTCCAGCGTACACGGCGCATTTAGCAAGAGAAAAACAACAATTCCACTCGATATTTCATCATTTTTTATTCGACTTTTTTAAATAATTTTTTCTATGGTCTAAAAAAAACGACACTTTTTTTATATAGACAACACTAAAAAAACACGTTTTCTGGATGCGCGATGAGGAGAAAATATTCAATCAAAAAAAAATCCGTGTCGGCTTCAGCACGCAAAAAATATAAAGTTTAACAGTACTTTTCACAGCTGATGCGGCTAAAGCTCTACGCTATAAAAATGGTCCGCGTCGTGTATTTAATAAAAACTTATTACGTTTTTCATTTCAACAGCTTATCCGATTAATATTTGGATTAACTAAATTTAACAAGGATTTATTTGAAAATGTAGCAAATATTTAAAATTAAATAAAAATCTTGTACATTATTGATTTTCGTGAAGACCGTCTCACAGTAAGTACGATTTTGCCTATACAGGTTTTATTGATTGATAATGATTTAGTACATTTTTTCAAATATTAAAAAATGATTGAAGAAACTCAGAAATATATCTCGTGATTTTTGTGGGATTTGAACCCACATCCCCAAGCTTACATGGCCGGTGCATTACCAATTCGCACAAATCACGATGATATTTTTCTGAGAGATTCTTTAATCATTTTTCAATATTTGAAAAAATGTACTTAATCATTATCAAAAATCTTGTAGTTGTTAATGTCAAGCATAGCATGCAACAAAATCAAAAATTTGATAAAACAAACAATGCTATTTACTATATAACAACAATTTGTATTGACATGTCAATACTGTCTGAACTGGAAATCTCTCAATTTAATTAATTTAAACGTATATCTCGAGTGTGTATAAACTGTGTATTCATTTACGTGATTAATACATATTATATACTTGCAATTCATATCCGTCGACTTTTATTAACAGGCTAACAACAACTTTACAACCAGGTCGTATTTACGGACGTACAAAAATACAAAGCAAATTCTCAGCCCCTGTACTTTTGTGACTTGAATTTTCGATTCACCGTGCAGCTCGTGTAGCTGCAACGACGTATGCAAAAATGCAACGTTCGTGACGGATAGATAGCATTGGCGCCGGTGCATTGGTCGCATGGCATCCTGAACGCGAGTAATGCGGGGCGGCACTCCGTGGAGCAAGTATTTGGGAGCGCCTCCGCCGCCACTCCGCTCGGGCCCGGTGGGGTAATTAATCATGTTACGTCCGCGGAATGAACCCTTTCGCCCGCCCCCGCCGCGAAATGTTTCCTCTTCTTTTGCTTAGCAAATTTATTAGATGATGGATGTCCACGGAGCAGGCAGCGGCTCTCTCTGCCCTCTGCTTGTAACCAGGTCCTAATAATGGCAAATCTCTCTTTGTGCTTGTGATTGTTAACAATGGAGGGGAATCATACTTTGGTTTTATTTTATTTTGTGTAACAAATTACTTTCCAGTGCTTTAATTATTTCAAAACATTACATATATTTATATATATATATTAGGGTGTCCCTTAAAATTCAAGTTCAATATTTTTTTACGCGTACCTTCTTAAAAGTTTAGTAATAACCCTATATTGTCTAGAAAAAAATATTAGTTCGATTTATAAACGGTAACCCGTGCCGACTTGCGATTTTAACTTGTCCATACAAGTTGCGTAAGTACTGCGCTGTGACTTGTAACTGCATGTTTTATTTGTCATTTCATACGTGATTTTTGAGATTAGTAGTGCTCCATTGTTTAGTGCGTTAACATGTCGATGGAATTACGGAGTGATAAACAAAATATTTTTCTTATTGGTTTGCCTAGATATCAAATAAATGGTGCAAAATTACCATCTAATCGACAAATTCCCTCGGTCCTATTTTACAATATTCGTGAGGTTAAACTGATTGTTAGTGAAAGTGCAAATCTTGTGATTAGGGAGTGCATCATATATTGGGAAAAAACAAGAATTCCAACAAGGGCATATCCTAACTGCGTGAAGAAACTTGTTGATTTATATCATGTTTGGAGAGAGTTGCAAAAAAATTGTAAGAAAACTCAGGTTACGTTCAAGAGCCGTGAGAACAATTTCAAAATTGATCTTGATAATTTGTTTGATATTGCACATGCTGATGCTTTTGAGAGAATGAAAATAGAGTAAGATAAATTATTTTTAATGAAACAGAGAGAGCCAGATCGACCAGGATGCTTAGGTGGTGTTGATAAAAAATTGTCGGAAAAAGAAGATAGATCTAAACAACGACGATTGGAAGAAGAGGAAAGGGTTGTAAGACAAAGATAACCACTAGCTGCTGAAACTAGAAAATCAAGGGCAGAAGCAATAAAATCTGACTTCTTTGGAAGTAATGTACCCGACGTAGTCACAGTCCATTGGGATGGAAAACTATTACCCGGGTTAGATGTACGAAGTTCTAAAGAAGAACGCTTGCCAGTTATTGCTTCGTTTGACGATAAGGAACAGCTTCTTGCAGTGCCAAAACTAGAACATTCTTCTGAAAAACATCAAGCTAAGGCTGTCTCAACAGCTCTCTTTGACTAGAACCTTCACGATAAAGTACAAATAATGTGCTGCGACACAACAGCTTTCAATACTGGCCGTTTCAATGGAGCTTGTGCTATTTTGGAGAAACTTTAGGAAGAGAATTGCTGCTCGTCTGTCGTCATCATGTTTATGAATTGGTCCTAAAAGCTGTCTTTGAAAGCAAAATTAAGTAAATTACTAGTAGCCCAGATACTCCAATGTTTAAAAAGTTCAGAGAAAATTGGAAAAACATCGACGCTAGTAACATTGAACCATCTCTTAATTTCGTAAAACAACGTGTTGCCGAGACAGACATTCAAGCTTTTTAAATATTTTATAAGGCAGAATTAGACAAAGGTTATGTAAGAGATGACTACCGCAAATTGGTCGAACTGTGCGTAATATTTTTGGGAGGAGACTCAGAGGAAAAATTAAAACTAAGCCCCCCCAAAGCCATGCATCAGGCACGCTGGATGGCGAGAGCGATCTATTCTTTAAAAATGTGTTTACTTCAGTCACAATGCAGAATAACTGCGAAGGACAAAAAGACTCTACAAGATGTTTGCTTATGTTTGTAAAACACTGGATGATTTCGTATCGGAAAAGAGCAAACAATTTTTATCACGACTGCAGATCGACGACAGTTTTCTAAAGGAAGATGTATCTTCTTGGAATAATAATAGTGCTTTTGTGGAAGCTAAAAGAAAAATAAGTTATTTGAGGGTTGTGAATGATACTGCTGAAAGGGCTGTTAAAATGATGCAAGATTTTAACGGACTTATCGCGGCTGAAGAAGAACAAAAACAGTTCTTGCTGCGCTGTGTCCAGGAACATAGAAAATTGTATCCGGACTGTAAAAAAACAACTCTATAAAAAAGTTACCCTGGCTGATTGTTATTACTTTATGTTTTTGATTAAAGATTAATGTTCATCTAATTGAATTTTTACTATTATTTACTTAATTTATTGCATTTATAATGATTTTATACCAGACCGAAATATCAAGACAAAAAACGTTTTTTACTAAACTTTGAAGCTCGGTCGGCACTGGTTGCAATTATGCTAGAAAGATGAAATTTTATATTTAAGACTCTTATAGCATTACTAAAAAAAGTAGAGGGTACCCATTTCGAAATTTGAAAAAAAAAATTTTTTGGTCATATAAGGGACACCCTAATATATATATATATATAAATACGTATATGTCAAAAAAAACTATAAAAATTAATATGTGCCCTCGAAATCCATATAAGTTAAAAAAATTGTTAATGTTTTTTACAAATTTTTTTGTCAGAAATTTGTATGAAAATTTTTATAAATGTCTAAAGAATATTATTAGCGTCTTTTTTTGGACAATATTTCATGTTTAGGTTTATTTTAACAAAGAACATTTCTTTTTTTTTTAAGTTTATTATATTTCGAATTTTTTTTAATCATGAATGAAAAATGACTAAAGAACCATGCATAATTTAATATGCTTCACTGAACGATATTCGTTTTTATTGAATAGATTAATCTTACCTTATTATGATTATATCTCGGGATATAATCAGGTTGATTACTTTCCGCGAACAACAGCCGACGGCTGGATTCGTAGCAATTTTCGTAATTTGTGAATTTCTATGAGCACGCTGCCTGGTGTCTCCAAGTGGCTGTAGAGATTAGTCTTTCAGGAGAGCTTTTGTCCTTGTGATATATACCTCACTCGTCTAATGAAAGTGTCTTACTTTGAATGAACAAATAATGTTATGAAGAGCGTAGCTTTGGATTTAAGGGTACCTTCTCAGCTCTTGAACTCTCTGTCGGCTTTTCTATTGAAATACGAACTTAAAGCTTTTCTATTTTGGGCATAAATTAAATTTTAAATTTACTTAGATACTAGGACATAATATAACAATCTGTCAATATATGCTATTGTATATTTAGTATTAAAAAATACTGAGATCACCTAATTTTTTAATGTAATTGTGATGATGTATATTCAGCGAAATAAAAAATGATATTAAAACGTTTAAAAAAACTCTATTTCTTCAACGAGAATAAATTGTAATTATTGTTAATACGGAGGTAATATTTTATATGGATGGATAACTCCTTGCAAACAAAAGTAATTTTGCTCATTTCTTCATTAAAAAAATATTTTTCCCATTACACCTTAATTCTGAGTTCGCCTCGAACGGGAAGGCGAAAAACCATCCCTTTGAATAAAACGCGGCGGAGGATTTTTGCGATTCGTACATTGGGAATGATAAAAAATGACGACAAAGGGTCGGAGACAAAGCCCCACCGCGGAGTGACGCGGGGAGCGGCCAGGTATGTCGCATTATGGAAATTAAATTATGATAAATGCAAGAGAGCGCGTAAATAGATTATAAACTCATTCAAAAGGCTTTGGTTTTTTGCCCGCGGCGGGGGAGACACCTGACGCGGGACGAGGCCCGCCGCCTGGCCCGGACCCGCGGCCATTTTTTTCAACTCACGCCAAATGAAAAACGCTAATTGTGATATAAATATACGTGGCTTATTCGCATTCGTTTCGCATCACAGATGTTTTTTTTATGACCTGAATACTAACGAAAATATAGCCTGAGAATACCTCCGCTGGGAGAGTCGACTCGCTATCTCTAAGTTATTGTAGCAACTTAGGCATTTGGCTTTTATTTATTTTTTTTATAGAGAAATAAACTGTATAGTTAATTGAAAGACTTTGAAGTACTATTTCATATTCGGTACTTGTAACCTTCAATGATTTTTTACTCTGTCAATGTCAACAGTTGTAACAAGAGTGTAAATAATAAGTATGCTCGTAGCTGGTGCGGAATAATGTGAGTGCATACAAAGTATCAAAGCAGGGTAAGGTACCTCAGAGGGAGGGCTCAAGGAGCGTGCGTCCCGAGGTTAGTGCCGCAGATTCAATTTCCTTTGGTTGCTTGTCTCGTCCGCGTTGGCTCCGCGCTCCTTGGTCGCGGGTGATGGCCAGGCAGGGTCAGGGAAATTGAGAGCCCAAAAGCCGTCGGAATGTGAAGTCTGCTTATGAAAGAATAATAAAAAGAAATATGCGACCGCATCTTGTGACTAAAAAGCAGGAGCTTTGCGATTAGATCACAAGCTAGATATAAATATAAACTTTAGGATTTTTTTTTAAATTTTGTGATATTTTGATAATGTTCATATGAACATTTTTAATGTTTGAGTTCTAGGTTATTTATATTAAATTGGATTAATGTTAATCAGGATGCGTATTTATTTACCCATGCAGGTATTAGTATGTTTATGTGATTAAGCATATTTTTTCACACATTGAAAACGATTAAAGAAAACTCTCAGAAAATATCATCGTGACTTGTGAGGGATTCGAACCCACATCCCCAAGCTTTCATGGCCGGTGCATTTATTATTTCTAGGTTATTGCAACTCTTTTTAAGTTATTGTTAAATATTCTATTCTTAAGAACTTGCATAAATAATTCCACCGGCAAACCGTACGCATGTTTTCGTATGTGTTCAAATAAAAATATTATCAAACCAATAAGCTGTTTGTAGTAATTATATTATTTGATTAAAATCATTATATTAGTTAAAAATTTAAAATATCTGATGTATAGAATCGCAGAGTTAAACGCCTGCTAAGATTCGGACCTGACAGCGCGCCTATAGAACGCCGCTTGCTATATGAAGAAATATGTTTTTAGCTCCTTTTTTTAGTCTTTCGCTGCCTTTGTCATCCGCTGATTACCGAAGCCTTTGGGGAAATCGACTGATGACTGAGCATTGCCATTAGTCTTTGTGGACTGCGTTCGCTTATGACGCATTTCAAACAAGGAGGGGACGATTCTGCAACCTTAAATAGGGCGTCAAACCAGTCACAATTTATGCTTGAATATCATTAAAATAAAAGTGTATGAAACGAATCTCATATTTGATGTGTTTTAGGTGATGTGCTGCGTTTTGGTTCGAAAATAAAATCTCAGAAACCAAAACATCGGAAATGTTTCACCCAAAAAAAGTAATTCAAGTAGTCTTGGTGATAAAATTATTTTAAGTTCTGCATATTAACTTCAAACGCATTATTTAAAGAATGAATCTATTATTCGTAGAAATTATTAGAGTAAAAGTTAGTTAAATAAAGTCATTGCAGAGTGAGATGCAGAAATTTACCTTTATAGTCTCTATATGATATATTAAAGATGTAAAATATTTACGGAGGGGGTTTTGATTTGATTTTTAAATCGTTGACATCGAAGCAAAGGTTCCCAGTACTGGCTCTGATAGGTGAGCTCGTAATCAGGATCACGGTTGCGTCTATTTTCGTTTAGTGAAAATTACATTATAATTACTTTGAATTTATTTAAATATATGTGTATTTTAAACTATAAATAAATAACATAAATAAAGAAACAATATAGATTGCTAGACATCAATTCAATAAACACATCGTTTTTCTGTGTTCCTCAAAAGTCTTATTATTATTGCAACATCATGAGTCTCGTTCGTGATTTATCACCGTATTCACGGATGTTTGCGGATAACCCTAAAACTAATTACCCAAAAGATCTAAAGATCTACTTTGTAAATACAATAATTAACAGAGGGAGTAAGTAAAGACAGCAGCTAAATCAAACTCTTCACTGTAGTTACTACATCACACAATATATTTATTTAAGGTACTATCAGATTAAAAACGTTGACGCAACCAACAATTCAGCAACTTATAATAATAACATTAAATTTATTAAAAATGTAAGATGACAGTCACACAGAAATATCTTTCAGAAAAGAAGTTATTTTTTGTAATTCTCATTTCCCTAAAACAAGTATTTTTTCAAAAAATTCTCAGGCAGATGTTTCACTCTGTGCGGCAAAAAAATGTCTTCCTGTTACAGTGCCTCAAATTAGCGGATCTCAAGGGAGCAGATATCAACCACAACATTCCCTCGAATGGAGTTTCCTGCCGGAGACCTTCCGGTGGCGGCTCTGCGCTCAAATTTATACCGGAAAAATTAGCATCCGTCGCTCTTTGTCTAATGTACGTGCAGCGGCGGGGGTCGCCTCGCTCCACTAAAAGTAAATAATTTACTCCGTGCATTTTTATACGGCTTTTTCCTTGCATCTCCTCTCCGCAATATGATGATATTACACGTCGTTACTCTCTCCGCCGCGAGGCTCTCCGCCCCCGCCCCCGCCCTTCGCTCCGCCGCACTCCGCTTGTTTATTTTTGATGTTCACCGCTCGTAATGGATTGATCACGATAAAAAAGTAACAATTAAAAGAACACACTCTTTTGGCATATTTTTTTTATTTCCAATTATTCAAAATGAAGATTATTTAACTTTCACTCCAAAGCTGTGACGCTTTGATATACAAAGCTATGCAAGACTCTTGACGTGTCGACAGCACAAAAAAAATATTATTCTCATTTATTAAAGCGTTTCTGAAAAATTTAATAAGGGAATAAATTTAATTAATAATTAATTTTATAAAAATCGTTTAATAAAAATTGAACGTCTTGCTACGCCTACATACCTGATATTCCATTCTTTTAAAACAACACCACTCAAAAGATATGAAAGTCATATCTGTTAGACGAGGGTAAAGTACATTTAAATTTTGTACAAATATTGACTTCTTATCTTAAGTTAAATTACGTTTTCTGTCTTTCTCCAATTCCAAGTTCTATATGAAGTATTTATTAGATGAAGCACTTTAATAAGAAGCCTGGATCGCAATTATTAAAACTAATTCCGCAAGTTCCCGGACTTGAAAGCTCTCCAGTTCAACGTTTTGTAGGTTTTCTGAAGTAACGCAGTCATAACTTCTTATTTCCCATTCGTCGCTTGGTTAATTTTCATTACACTCTTAATATTTTCGCAATAAATATCACTCTGCGGTGAATTTCCGCGAATGGCTTTTATACTTAATACCGCTCTACTTCTGTGCGTTCTTTTCTGATAACGAACGAAACTTATTTTTAGGTCTGCAAATATTATAATAAACATCAGCTTTGTTCTGAATAAAATAATACTTGCATAATATGAGGTAATAAAAATATATTTGTACAATAAAGCCTCCGTACAAAATTAAATAATATTTATTTTTATTAACTTGTCAATTTGATGAATGGATTTTTTTCCGTTATACGATAATGCGCAATTGATTTTAGTTTTCGATCGATTTTATGTATACATAAAATATTAAAAAAAAAAAACTTATTATGAAATGACCATTATTTTCGAGTCGGCACAAGTACATTTCTAGATAAAATCAGTAAATATTAATTAGAAGCATATTTATCATCTAATGAGTGTGAATGAATGTCAAAATAAATATATATTCAGTAAAAATCTACATGTTATTTTCAAAATATTGTGTATTTATTTGATATTTTTTTATTTATTTTTGGAAGAGATTCGTACAAAAAGCTTTTTAATTCATTTATTTGGCTATAATTTAAATTAAAACAATGTTATCAAAATAAAATGTTTTGTAGCTTATTATATTCAATCTAATGCTATACTGTCGCTTTATGTTTTATGTGAAAAAGATGGTATTTTTGATTGTGCGTACGGAGAGTGAGAAATGATAGCTTGGTAGTTTATAATTATATACAGACAAAAATTTGATAATTAATAACAATAACATACAAAATGTTATTCATGAAACTAATCAATTTCTATCCAACGAGGTATATATTATAAAATAAACCGTTGCTGATAACATTATATTGAAACAAAAATGTTTTTCGTTATTTTTTTTTATACACATACCTGTACTAATTATTGAGTTTTTTTTATTTTTGTTTGTGATTTTCAAATTCATATAATTATTACCGCTTGATTTTAAGGTCTCATATACTAGCTTTCAATTTCTGTACCCATTTATAATTTGAGTAAAAAGGGGGCCTTAACACGCTTTTCATTTTATCGGCCCAGGGAGAAGAGGGTCAGTTCTAATTTCACCCTTACCTGGCAGGTGCTCGGCGCTGGTGCCCACCCGGTCGTGTCGCCATTCTCTCTCGGTTTGTTTGCAAGCGAATTTTCCTCTGTTCTTTGAGCGCGAAGTCTTGCAAATAATATTAATTGCAATACTTCTTACGACTCTTTATTAAATACCCATTTTTAAAGTACCCGCTTGCTTTATGGTTTATCTCCCTTTGGAGTAAACCGACCGGGGAAAACTTTTTTCACCCGGAAATGTATTATTTTTTTCCGTTTCGTAGAATGCTGCTGCAAAATCACGTTGACCTTTTGAAAATAATTATTTCATCGGGAAATTTATCTTAAAAGTTAATTGCTGTCGGAGGAGACAAAATTCTTAAAATTGACGACTTTCTTGCGATTTCATAATACCTTTATTTTCCCCTCATTTTATGAGAAAATTTTATATTAAATCAGTTTAAATATTTTTTTGCCGTTGAATATTACGGGCGTTTGAAAAAAAATCATAATTATTTCATTTGTAACATTCAAGAAAAGATAAAATAATTATTTTCACAGTATAAATCTAAAGACAGTAACAACCATACAAATTTTGTTAATGAAGATATTATTATGTTTTTACTCTTTGTGATTTTATAAAAATATTAAAAACATTTCAAATGTTATTGAATACTGAGAGATTCATTAATTTTTACGTGCTTTTTTATGAGATATAGAGAAATACAGTTTTCTTTTTTCTAGCACTATTAAGACTACATTGAATCATATGACCAATTACCCTTTTTTCCCACCGGAGCTGGTAAACAGTCAAGTAATCTTCCAGCACCGGCGACCAATTACCCTTAGCTCGTTATAAGTCACTATATTTTCTGAGAGGTTACTTGATCTCATAATTGTGAAACCTAATCAAAGCTATTATTCCTTCATCTTACATTAACTTTATCACATATAATTGAACACATATACATTAATATATGTTTCTGTGTGTGTGTGATATATATGTTTGTGTGTATATGTTTTCAGACTTTGGTTTATGATTTCCTCAATGAGCAGCAGCTTAAAGGCTAACAGAGTATTTTTCCGTTCCCTTATATTATTTTTTAATAAAGGTGCTATCAAAATTTCATGAAAATAATAAAAAAAGTAACTTATTTAAGACGAACCGGTGCATTTTTAAATCTGACACGATTATGCTTTCAATTTTTCGCTCTTCCTTCGCCTTAGAATCACAGCGGCGGGGTTCCTCGTATTTCCCCGCAGAAGAGAAGTTACGCTCTAAGGGAGAGATTACCTTATAAACAGGTCCTCCGTCTAATCTCTTATTGCTCCTCCAAATGGGCCACCTCTCCTCTGCGATGATCCGCCGCGCCTGCCGACTATGAAATGTGACGACGGGGTTGGGGGGAGACACTCGCCGACTGCCAACGAAGCCACCTCCGCCGAGGCTATAGTGATAACCAACATACGCAGACTTCGAATCAAACAACCCTTCCTTTGTGATGTCGCTATAAATTTACGTGGAATTCTTTTAAAAACTGTCATGGCTATGTGAATTTTTTTTGAATTTCTGCATATGTGTGTTTCGTGAGCTTAGATGGTAACATGTCAACATTTATTTATGTTATACAAAAAAGCAGTTTGTATAGGAAATCTTTCAAAAAACAATAAAACTGATTTGCGAAAAAAAAAACATATAAACCGTGTTTACACATGATTAGTATTATATAATTAGTTTTCTTCCTTTTGGATCTGATTGAAATATAAATAATTCATTTATATTTGTATTGATCAATAAAGATTTAAGATTTCCGGTGCCTGATACATGTTTTGACGCTCGCGCAGGCTCCGTCTCGGGGTGGCGGTCCTGTCAGAGGACGCCACCCCTTAAGCTTGATGGATGGTGTTGGCCTAATCCTATTACACTCTAAACTGGCAACACTCGTAGTGTAGTTTTCGGCGGCCTTTTGTTGTATTGTTTGTACCGGATTTCGAACGTGCACGATGCGACGATGATTGTTCCGCTAGTACCTTGTTTTGGTACTTCACGTTTTCGTAATTATACGTGCGCCCGAGCAACGATCAACGACGCACACTTTTGTGTTTACTTATTTTAACAGAAATAGAATTAGAAAATTAACAAAAGATTTTCAATTGAAACTTCGATTGATTCTTTTCAATTAGCTTATTGCGTGAATAAACTTTAAAAATCTTAATTTATTGAACGGCATATTGTCTCATAAGGCTAAATAGTCAATTTCATTTAATCTCTTGACAAGTAAATTTCCAATTTTTGTTTATGTAATATTCGTTATATTTAATTTTTGGCATCCGAAAAATCTATTTTACTCTACCATACTATCCGACTAAATATTTTCTACATTTTAATAAATTAATGATGACATTTTATTTTTACATAAATAAAATATTAAAACAATTCTTATAAATTTATAGTTTGGTTTTCAGAACTCTTATCTTAAAGTTTTATTTAAGCCTATTCACAAACAAGCTAGAAGTCGTTAAATACAGCAACTGTTAAACGAAGTTAACCGTTATATATGATATATCATATTTGTAACATTTTTTTTTATATTCAAATATTCAATTGTTTGCCAGTTTTAGTAATTGTATCACAGGTTGTTTTATTTCAGTTAATTAAACAAACAACGCAAATAATTTATCAAATATTATACAACCCGTTATACGTGATCACGCATGAGTCCCAGGGACGAGCTGTCGCCCTTACCTGCCGGTATTCAAGTGTTGTTCGTATGATCATCTTATTTATTATACTATATATATAATTATAGATGAACATAAAGTTTTTTTAATATCATTGTGATGAGCACAATTTTTTTTCAAAAAATCACATAAACATGGATTTATTGACTGTGATCCCTAAATTCTTTATTTTTTTTATCAATTTCAACTCAAACGTAAGATTGTATTTATACTAAACAACAACTTAAAAAAATTAAATGAGACTAGTCAAACAAAATACAAATCAATTAAAAATAAGATAATACGATTTTTAAATAAAAACAACAATATAAACAAAGTAACTAGCAAAAATAAAATGATGTTTGTTATCTATTTGTAAAATATATTTTAAAAACCTCCAAAAAATATAAAACTTAAAAGTCGCACTTGTGAATGTTTTATTTTCCCCAGAGGAGGGAGGTTTAATGTAGATAATTTAAAGTCAGCCCTACGGACAATGAGATTCTCCACCCATTTTTATTTTATTTTTTGAGGGTGTTTCAAATGTAAAATATTGTGCCCGGCTGGAGCAACTACTGGCTTATTTACGGCCGCCATTTGCATATTTTCCAGCACTTGAAAAACAACGCGATTTGTCACAGGTTCCACTCACTCCGCGGCCGATTAATTCCAAATGGCATGAATAAAATACACACAAAAGTGATTTTAGTTCACCGGGCGATAAATAAGGGCCGGCCAACCGCTGCGTGTACCAATGAATTTTAGAAGCCCTAAGTACGGTTGTTTTGGTAATGCACGCCTTTAAGCTTGTTTAATACGCAAGGCATATATCCACCATTAAATTAACCTTTTAAACGAGCTTTAGTTTATTAAATTGAAAGTTATCACATTTTTCCAATTTATAAAAACCAGGTTAGTCTCAAAATAAACAGCTTTATAAAAATGATGGTGCACATATGGCGTGCCAGGGAATCACTGTAAAATGAGTATTTCTGAGTGTTAACACAGTTTAAAATTATACAATTAAAAAGACATACTTTAAAAAACTAATTCGTGGTATTTAAAAATCACCCTTACCAGACGGTTGTGATATTTTTTTAATTGGCACAATTCCAAGTAGCTTACATTCAACTAAGTGGATGTTTCTGGATAGACTTAAAAATTGCTAGCGTGTTGAAATATTTATAAATTATAAATGAAAAGCTTTATTAATAAACTTTTTAATTAACTTTTGTGTATTTATCACGACTGCTGTAAAGTCTATTTTATTTTTATGATTCAGCAGTACAACCCCAAAATAGTTTCTCATATCTCACAAAACTCCTTTGTATCATCTTTTGATTTTTTGAAATGTTATTTTGACAGCGTGTGTGCAAATTTCCAAAAAAAAACTACTAAAAGCATTGGGTGTAAACACTGAATCACTGAAAATACCTTCGTTCTGCGAAAATAGTAGGAGTGGTGGATTCATTCTGCTCTTTTTGGGCTCGAGATTTGTTGCATAAATTTACAAATGCGGCAGCTTTCACGCTCTTTTATATTTAATGCCAACAGTTTAATGCACAAACTTCCGGCGTCCGCGCTCTTGGCTGTACTGGCCCTCCCTCTGCTAATAACGCCCCCTTGTTTTGTTACAGATAATTCGGTGCAAGTGGAGAGCTGCACGCTGGAGAGCTTCCAGGGGAACCTCGACTATCTGTCGTCAGATAGGTGAGTGAACAATGCTTATCATAATTTATTCAAGTATAAAATTTCAATAATTACTGAAATTGTATTATTTTCATGCAACAAAACTCAACTTTGGTGTCTATTCTTGAAGGTAATAAGCGGCTGTGTTATTATGTATAATTATTTTCAAATTCAAAGTTTTTCATTAAATAAACATGTACACTTAAACTATATAACTCATTTACTCCTAAAAATGTGACCTATTCTTACCCATGATAACAAAATTCCGTGCTGTAAAAACTAACAATAAAATATTAGTACTACCTGTTAGTTTTCGGTTCAGTCAGTTTATATTTAAATAAAATAATTTTACTAGTCAAAGATGAAATATTCTATTTGCTTGCGTGTATTCATATTTTGTATGTATTTATTAAAAATATATTTAAAAAAAACGTATTTTATATTTATATAAATACATTATCATTTGCATGAAGCATTTCTTGTCGTAAAGAAAAGAAAAATGCCAAAGTAATAAATTTTTCATTCTATTATAAAATTTGGGCTTCGCTGACTTGAAAAAAGTTCACTCCTAGCGTATACAATTTCATAAATATGACTCGACACTTTTTTCCTGTAGTCTAGTACAAATTGGTGAAAACGCTGTAAATCAAACAACGGAATGAATTATTGGAAAAGTAATATGCAAAAGTACAACGTCTTATAAAGGTCCCGTACTGCGTCAGCTAGACACCAGGGAGGGGGCAGAATGCCATCTAAGGGATGCTTGAATATATTGTGTATATTATGAACACTTTATTGCGATACATTGAAACTTTTACTTTGAAGATAACCCCCCCCCCTATCGAGAGTTCAATATGAATATTACGTCACGCGTGCTTGATACGAACTGTGCCTGTTCGTCGTCAGCTTTTCGTACAAGGTGTATGAATATTTTACTTTTATCCGGGACTAAGAAGTTTTTTTGCTCTAAGTTGCTTTGGATTTATATTGTGAACTTTATCGCAGTACTTTATAAATGCGTTTATTTAAGCGTTAAAAAAGTTTCATTTACTTTCGGGTTTAATTTTCGAAACGATCGCATTTTCCTTCGTTTATGTGATATTATATAGAAATATTGGCAGTACAAATTGCACGGTTCAGATACTAGTAATTGAATGTAATCCTAGAAGGAGAAACAATAAGAAAATAGCGTCCCCGCTGGCCTCCGAATGAGGGTCACTAATGAAATTACTCGATACGGAGCTAATTGTCTGCGGCCGGGCGCAGGGCCGCGGGATAACTTCCCGCTTGACCCTCGTGAAACATTACCTCCTGTCACGAGCACTGCAAGGGACCATTCGTTCTGCTTGACATAAATATGGCAATAAACATTGTTGACCGCTTATATCTGCGCAGACTATTCAGAAACTGTTACTGTATTACAAAATAAAAGACTCAATTGTTTATTAAATAAATCAAATTGTACGTATTTTTGTAGTTGTAATTGTATTACTTAAAACGTTAACCGCATTTGTGATTTTAAAATCTAATTGTATTTAGTAGCGTATAATAAATATTTGTTAATTAATTATCTACTGCCAATTTTAAATTTATGTCCAATCATAATGATTCAACCTCCGTAAAAACTTGAAATATTGGGTTTGTAAATATGAAATATTATGTACATACAATATTATTACCAAGTTACTGGTAACGAAAATTTTAAATCAAAATATTAAAATTGAAATTATATTCGCTAACATTTTTATATTTAAGAATTTAATTATTAAATATTCGGGAAAATTAAGCAAAAGAATTCAAGTTAATAAAGAATTTAAGATTAAGTAAGTTTTTCTTCAAAGCAAAAAAAATTATATTAAAGTTCCATTTTAAATGAAAAATGCTGCCATACGTAATAAAGATGTTTTTCGCGTAGCAGTGATGGATTAGCAACTACTTTATTATAATGACTCATTAAAAACTCATTAAAATTGCGAATTATTATATTAACCTGATTTTTTTTTTTTAATTTGATCAATTAGACCAATACTTCAAGTAGAAAAATTAATACAAACATGAACATAAACGGAAGTAGTGCATGAGAGTTTCAAATATTAAATTATAAATATATATATATTTTTAAAAAAAAAAACTTTTTTTCACAGGATTTTCAGTTTGGCTTTTGGGCTGTTAACGCTTTTAATATCTTATAAGATAAATATTATAGATATTATACTACAAAAAGTAGAAGCTATGAAATTTCAATCGCCGACACTGAAAGATAAACAATGAAAAATCACAAAACGTGCGATAAAGGTCAGACCTTAATTTTATTGTTCAATATATAATATTTAATTTTTTTGTTGGTTTATCTGCATTTTGGATAAAATGCACTGGTTCACAGTAACTATCACAGTTTTCTTCCTAAAACAGGAGTCTAATCGTAGGTGTCTGAAATTAAGAGCCATTATGTAAGATGTGATCGAGAGTATCTGACGTAAACTTTTAACCTATCACTGTCAGAAAATCAAGTGACATAATAACCTTTACTCTCGGCAATATTTAGTTCATGTCTTTCCTTTCTTTTTTCAATTTACTGTCACCTTACATTTTGTCTTGTTATTGGGTATGGAAGCATTACAAAAATACTTTAGATGATAAAACAAGATAAATCACAGCAGCATTAGTGGCTTAGCTTTAATTGAGATAAAACTTATATTTTTACACTTATTTCATCAAGGGAAAATAACTTATTTCCGTAACTTTCGACATTTACCTAGGATAACATTTATAAAACTTTTTCACCTGAACAGAGAAGCGCTTAAAATACTATATATCTACCAAATCTGAAAATAGCAAAATACAAGCCAACATTAAAATCATAAATAAAACAAGAATAAAAATTACTGACGTTTTATACCAACGATTAATTTGCAATAAATATAAAAATCTTTTATTCATCGTCTAGTTTATTTAATCAGATATAATACATGAACAGTGAGATTAATGGCGCAGTGAAATGACTTAATTTATTTTCGTTTGATTCCTTCTTACCATTACTCGCGTAAGATGGATAGCGAGTCCCGTATTATGACGCGACTCGGGCGATGTATGAGCCTCGACAAAGTATGATGATCGATGGCGTCAGGACGAGACTCCCAAAGGAGATTTATTATTTTACTTGCAAAACATTTCGCGGACATCGTTCCGAGCGAATGAAAAAAGAGGTCATCTTTTGTCATTTGATGAGGTCCCTTTGTGAGTGCTCTCAATTTTCTCTTTAAGATTTCAGCTTTGATATATTTCTTATTTATACAAACAGTGCGGGGAGAAATATGAACTCGATATCTGATGGCTGTAAGTCCTCATGATTCAATAATGTTATTTTGCTTATTCTTCTCGTGTATCAAGTGGCATTTGTTTTGTTTTTTTTTGCATTGATAGCAACAACAATCTTAATAATTAATTTGATATGTCGCATTGAAATATAAATTATCAAGTGTTATGTTTCAGTAGTATCGCTGTTCCTGTTGATGTGATAGTTATTAGTTGTATAAAGACTCGGTGATCACTCATGAGAAACTTACTGTGCGGAAAATGTTGTATATATTTTGTGTGTATTATAATAGTGTAATTATGATTTGCGACAGATGATTCAGTACAAAGTTTCGAGCAGATCGGCTATTTCCCAATAAATCCCCATCCAAGACAGACGGCGGTGACAGGCAGTCGCGGTGACAGGCGCCGCCTTGGAGTGACGCGTGACAAACGCCACCGCCACCGCGCCGCATCGCCATCGCCACCGCCACCGCCACCGCCACCGCCACTCTGATCGCCCTCTGCCCTCCTGCCACACACGTGCGCTTCGACTTTTATGGCCGAGCAAATTAAACCTATGACGTCGCGCGCCCGCATTGCCCTGACTGATATTAAATGACAATTGCGAGAAATAAACAGTTGTGTGTGACATTGGTTGGAGAAACGGGTTATGATTACGTCAGAATTAATATCAACAGGTGGTGATGGAATTTATATTAATATGTACAATAACGTCGTATTTATCATCTAAATTATTACAGAAGGTAATTTGTCTGTGTAGCGTTAATTATTCTCATTGGTTTTTTAGTACAATCATTATGCTTGATGTTTCGGTAAACTTCAACATAAAGTAGATTTAAGGCATATAGGTGTATAAACTCAGCACGACCGTATTGTGAATTTAAAATTGTGAACCATTTATATTATTTTAAAACATTTTTTTTTGTTTTATTTACGTTTAGGAAAAAATATAATTCCAAAAATAAAATATACTTTTTACATCTCTGAAAGAAGCCAAATGTGGATTGTGTAGTGACAAATAGAGATGAATCGATTGACTGAAAAGATCTCTATGATGTCTAAACTATGGTGATTGTCTTGAAGAGACAAATAGATAAAGATAGGAGGGTTTTACATTATCGTTGTTCTTAAAAAAAAATGCAAAAAAGATATGAAATATATTTTGTTTAAATTTTGAGTTATGGGTTCACATGGGATTTTTTTGCAAAACAACCTATTTATATTTTTATTTTTATAGATCCGGAGATTGATTTATTCTCCAATTTGTACTAACATTTTTTTTTTTTGGTACAGTAGAAGTGATTAAAAAATAAAGCCAAAATAAATATGATAAATGAGGCAATACATGAATGCGTGGTTTTTCCAATATCCGTATTTTTATTTGAACAATGAAGCAATAAATATTCAAAATCAAAAACACACATTGAGCGAAATTCTTCGCACTGAAGCACCAATTAATTAGGCGCATCAATCAAAAACGGGAGACAATACAGCCGCTGATGTCTTTTTGTCCGCGCTTTAGTACTCGGTGAATAATTGGGGAAGCAAAGCTCGATTTGAAAGGCTCCGATTTATTAGGGAAAATACTGAGAGGGTGCATAATTTAAATCGCTGTCCGGTCACCGGCACTGCGACAATTTTATTGGCTGGAAATGTTCTAGAGCCTCGCTGGCAGATCGATCGCACACCACGGACGAGCTGACCAAGCGTCCAGCTATGGCCGGGCTCTCTGCTTAAATTCCATAAAAGGCTTTTTTTACTGTGAATCGACGCTACTTTCAGATATTGCTGAGTTATATCAGTTAAAACACAAAATTTTAACATGTTTTATGTTTTTTTTTTTTTAATTACCGTGAAATCTTCTAACATCAAATTATGAATCCGCAGATATTTCATTATAATTTTTTTATTACAAACAAACGAAATTTGCAATATATTATAAAAAATATTGCATGTGAAATTTATAATGATATAAAAATAAATAATTGATCTCTTATTAAGTATATTAAAACATAAGTTTTTATAGCGTGTTTATTTAGTTTAAAATAACTTTAATTTAAAAATGCAGCCACTACAAAATGTAAACCTCTATCCATATATCCGTATTTAAAATTATTTTTTTTACTTACTGGTCCACTGGTTATTTATTATCGTATAATTCACTTTTATGAAAAAAAAAAATTATTGAAAAACTAAAATATGTTTTATTACTTTTACAAAATAAATCACGAATCACCAACATGTATTTAACTGCAGGTTACCCTAACCGCCAGCCATCACCCCATCACGTCAAGGGCATTCGTCATTCAGTATTAATGTACGCATCTGCATATTTCTCATTAATTCCGGGGCACACAAATATATATTCATTGGAGATATCCTCCCCTGCCCTTCGAAGGGTTGATTTAGCGACATTTACAGGATAATGGTGATTGAAATTTTAAATTCGCACCCTCTCTTTCTCTTTGTCCTGCGGTTATACCAGTGTATTTGACTTGTGGTGTTGTTGTCTATGAATTTTCAATGAAGCGATCATGACGATGTTGATGCTGTTCGGCCAGCCCGCGTCGAGTGCCTTAATAATTTAGACTCATGCTAATGTTAGATTTATACCACTAATTGATTTTTGTCGACATCTATGAAAAGTTTCAGTAGTGACACAAAAATAATTATGGCGGACTTTAATGGGCTTATCAACAATGTGTCACATTTTATATCTATTTTTATTCAATTATTTTTTAATTTTACTATCCGTATTTCATTATTATAAGTACAAAGCTTGTTAATATTTACTAATAAAACTTGTGTCAAAGACAAAGTTATTTGTGTTCAATAATTCTTTGTTAAAAAATCAGATCTCTGAGTTCACTAAATTATCTCGCTCTACTAATTTTTTATCAGTTTCTCCGTCATTTTAGTCAAAATGAATTCCTTGGAATGTGGTTACAGCCGTGTAATTAATTTGTGTTTTTTGGTAGATTTATACTTCACAGGAAACCTTTCTATAGTACACTGCAGCTCTGAATTCTCAACTTTACGTGATATATTTATCGTAAAAAATCTGTACAAAAAACTTACAAAATACGCCAACATAGAGATTTATAGATTTTTAGTATAAAATTAAAGTACAGAGAAGATTTTTTGGCTTTCTTGTGCTAATAAGAATAAAAGGAAAGTTAGCAAAAATCTACTTTGTTTTACAAACAATTTTTTTTAATGACAGTATCCAATTTCTCACGTCCTTTCTATATTAACCTAATTGATTAAAGGAAAATTTTTGATCAAGCTATAGTATTTTGAATTAATATGTTTTTTAATTATTCAACAAATTTTGACATTTATGTGAAGCACATAATGTGATAAAAATTAAACCCATAAATCGTTTAGTTTTATCGTGGAGTCATTTGATATTTTAAATGGAGTAAAACCTTTAATTTTTATGTGTTATGGATTATTCAGTTTTTTTGTGTAATTTGATTTGTAAATATTAATTTACAAACATCCATCGAAACATCTGTCTTAAATAAACGCAGACTTTATACAAACACTTATATTTAAATTGCGATTTGTTCAATTTTCAGTAATAATAAGGCAAATTTTATTTTTTTTATTAATTATAAAATCTATCCCAAGCACCCATTTAAGCTAACAAAAGTATAAATTAAATAATATTCAAAAACACGCATCTTTAAAATATATATTTTTCCCATACAACTGAAACAATGAAAATAACCACATTTTTGAGAGAGAAAATAGTTTTTTTCTTTAAATATAATTTGTAAAATATAAAACTCTATGTTAAATAAAAAAATTCTTATTGGGAATCTAAAAATACTAAGGCAAAATATATGCATGGGAGAGTCTTTTAATTTTTTTTTGTGATTTTGAATACCAAATTAAAATGTATAAAAATGGACATTAAATATATAAAAAAGGTACTTGTTTTTTATCCGACCACCAAATTTTTTTAATGTATATGTACTCGCAGAGATAAGAATCTATCATATGACGATGAGTCCCGTTGTGGCGTTTATTTCGTTAATTGCAGATTTCCATGACAGCTCGATTCGTTGGGTTAGGTTAGGTTAGGTAAAAAAAAAAGGTTAGGTACAAGTTTTTTGGTGGTCGGTTAAAAAACAAGTACCATAAAAAATATTAAAGATTAAACTAAATCCTAAATTTTGCTTAAATAGTAATCGTTTTCCATCCAATAATAATGTTTATATTTGATTAAATTTTTTTTTTGCATATTTTATATAATTTACAAATTTTGCAGATATCCAACTAGTCATTTATCAACGCCGTCTCTTTATATTATTATAGCAAATTATAAAACATAACTCATCAATTTCACTTTAAGTTTCATAACATAATTTACTTCCACCTCCTGCGTAATTGACGGATCAGAAGGGATTATGAGTCCATCCAATTTTCAATAGCGTGGAGTGAACCGAGCCAAAAGTACCGCACGCGCCTCCACCTGGCGAGGCTCCCTCGGCGGGCTCATTTTTGACTGGAGTGGACAGCCGCCCTCCCATCCATCAGCTGGGCAACTAGCGACCCGTCCTAACTGGGGAAGACCGATGAAAACCACCCCCACCCACCGTTAATAGCAAACCCGCCTCCACGTCTAAATTTGTTGACCTTATTATTTCAAGTGCACCCCTTTTATGGCGATCGTTCTTGCGTGTGATATAAATAATATCTTGCTTTTTATTTTGTACAGACTTAATCTATTTTTTATATTTTACTCGGCGAAATTGGTGACCTCGAATTTGAAGATCAACATTACGAACTTTTAAACAACTAACACATTTTAACAGCAACTAGTGAATTGTACTGCAAAATTTTAATTCAGTGTCCTTGCAAGAGAGCTCTTCAGTATTGTTACGGTCTAGCAGTAAGTTTGAAAATCGAACCATCCAGAACGCTATAAAGCAAAGGACTGGAATGATCGAGCGAGCGTCGACTAGAGCGCCAATACGAGGTTATGGAGAATCGAGGAATGCGCCTCGCGCGAGCCCTCGAATGTTGGAGATGCAAGGGGAAGCCATTTTGAGATTAGTGTAAAAGGCGGGTCTCGCTCTGACAGTACTAAAAGACAATGTTAATATAAATGTATAATGTAAATAAATACTCTGTACGTAGATAAATAAATATAACTTGTGTTGACATAAATAAGTCTTTAAGTGTGAACCCTGACTCGTTACAATTGGTGTCAGATGTGGAGTGATAAATAAATAATAAAAAAATAGTAAAAATAAATAAAAGTATAAAACAAAATGGCGAAGCACGTAAATATGAGTGACCTCAAAGTAGTAGATCTGAAGAGAGAACTTGAAGAACGTGATTTGTTAACCACAGGGATGAAGTCAGCCCTTGTGCTAAGATTGAAGGAATCCCTGGTGCAAGAGGGCCACAACCCAGAGGAGTTCCTTTTTGAAGTGCCGTGCAGTATTGATGATTTATCCAAAAAGCTGGACGAACAATCCGGAAAGACGGACGAACAATCCAAAAAGCTGGACGAACAATCCGGAAAGACGGACGAACAATCCAAAAAGCTGGACGAACTGGGGACTGAGCTGACGGATCAGAGGACAAAATTGGATTCAATTGAGTACCAGCTAATAAAATCAATCGACGCGAGGATTGAAAAACAAACCACTAAGTTTGACGCGAAGATAGAAGAACTAAACGAATCGGTTGACCGAAGGATTAAGGACGTCATTCAAGACATGGAAAAGCGGTTAGCCGGGCAAGCGAAAGAAACGGCGAGTCACTCTGGAAATATGGATACAAAAAGTAGTACTGAAGTGAAACTATTGGAAAATACTCCCCAACATGACCACAAGCACGAAGCGTCAACTTGTAGCATCAAAACTGATCTGCCGACTTTTGATGGAAAAACCGTATGGGAGGAGTATTTGACGCTATTCGAGACGGCGGCCATGATCAACGGATGGTCAGCTATAAAAAAAGCATCCATATTGAGTCTTTTACTACGTGGGGATGCCCTCAGGGTATTGCAAACGATTCCGCTGGAGGACAGGGTCAACTACACTGAGCTGACCAAACGACTTGATATGCGCTTTGGTCATCGGTATATGGAACAGATTTATCGGTCCCAGTTAAAGAACCGCTACCAGAAACCAACAGAATCACTCCAAGAGTTTGAGGCGGACATCGTGCGATTGGTGCAAAGCGCCTACCCAACTGTTCCCGATGACGTCTATGAGAGCCTGGCGGTAGAAAAATTTTTAGACGGTCTGAGAGAAGTAGAGACACAGCAGGCCGTGAAATTAGCCCGCCCGAAGACATTGAGTGACGCCTTGACTCAAGCCCTTGAGTTCGAGGCAGTCAAACAATCATTAAGAAGCCATCCTCGCGTCCGGGCCATGGAGGGCGTGGAAGAAGCCCCGTCGAACCTATCGATGGAAGAAATAATCCAGCGCGTATTGGAAGCGCTCAAATTTAAGAAGCCTGAAAGACCTCGATGTTGGAATTGCGGCCAGATTGGTCATTTGCGGATTCGCTGTCCCAGAAAATCTCAAGATGGAAGAAGGTATCAAGAATCTTCGGAAAACTAGAATGGGTTGATGGAAAGGGGCAACCTTCGACCCGCACTACTAGCCTCCCGCGCCGTTCTGCAAGAGTCGCAACACTAAAGGGACGCACGGATAGCATATTTGTAAATGGATTGGTCAATGGAAGAAACCGGAAACTACTATTGGACACCGGAGCAATAATGACAATCCTACGGCCAGATATTGTCATGTCTAAAGAGCGTTTGTTCCCCTCCAGATGGAGACTTCGTACTGCGACAGGCGAAGCGGCTCGCGTTCACGGGGAGATGGTCGTCACTTTTCAATTTGGCGCAGTCACTGCCAAACAAATTGCGTTAGTGGCTGAAATAGAAGAGGAAGTCATTCTTGGCATGGATCTTATGACAAAGTTAGGATTTAAGCTTGACTTGAAAGAAGGAGTTGTCAAAATTGATGGCGAAGAACTTGTTCTTGAGGCGAATGAGAACGGAACCGGACAAGTTATACTAGCAGTGAACACGGTGGTGCCAAAACGTAGCGAAATGATTGTGCAAGCCTGCTTAAATGCCAAGCTTCCGGAAGGACTAATACTAATGCTCGAGCCTGGAAATACGATGCAAGCCCCTGGAGTCCTGGTCGCTAAATCGCTGATACGTACGACACAGGAGATACCCGTACGTTTGATTAATATCAATGACTTTCCTGTGGATCTGAAGAAAGGTAGCCCACTCGCAAATTATTCTGCAGTGTCCACAATAGTCCGACAGTTGAAAGACACCCCGTCGGGAGTAAATACGAAACTGCCCAAACATCTCCAGCGACTATTGGACGATTCCTGTCAAGAACTGACAGCAAAACAGAAACAATATATTGTAGAGTTAATCCGTCGGTATCAAGATGTTTTTGAAGGCTCGAAAGAATTACGCGGCCGGACTAACATTGTGCGACATCGAATAGATACGGGCGAAGCAAGACCGATTCGACAAGCACCGAGAAGGTTACCGCTGGCAAAAAGAGAAGAGGCTGAGCGGATCATTCAAGAAATGAACCAAGGAAAAATTATTAAACGATCAAATAGTCCGTGGAACTCACCTGTCGTGCTAGTTAAGAAGAAAGACGGAACAACCCGTTTTTGCGTGGACTATCGGCAGCTTAACAACGTAACGAAGAAGGACAGTTACCCTCTGCCGCGAATAGACGACACTCTGGACTCATTAGTTGGATGCAAAATGTTCTCAACCCTAGACCTTAAGAGTGGCTACTGGCAGGTCGAACTTGATCCTAAAGATAAAGAAAAGACAGCTTTCTCGACTGGAAATGGCCTTTGGCAGTTCACCGTAATGCCCTTTGGTCTATGCAACGCGCCTGCTACATTTGAGCGCCTAATGGAGAATGTACTTCGAGGATTGTCTTGGGAAACTTGTCTCGTTTATCTTGACGATATTATAGTGCTTGGAAGAACTTTTGACGATCATTTAAAAAACTTAGAACAAGTGTTTCGACGGCTTCAAGAAGCTAGCCTGAAACTTAATCCATCTAAGTGCAACTTATTTCAGAGGACAGTGAAATATCTCGGTCATGTGATATCTGCTCACGGAGTTACTGTCGATCCCGAGAAAATAATAACCGTCAAAGAATGGCCAGAACCTAAGGACAAAAACGAAATAAGAAGTTTCTTAGGATTATGCACGTACTATCGACGATTTGTTCCCGGGTTTGCAGACATCGCTAAACCTCTAATCAGATTAACCGAGGAACGCAATGAATTTGTGTGGAGCCAAGACTGCCAAACAGCATTTGACGAGCTACGACAGAGACTAAGCAGCGCCCCCATCCTGAGTTATCCGAAACCGGACGAGAAATTTATCTTGGATACTGATGCGAGCAACGTGGGTATCGGAGGGGTCTTATCGCAAATGCAAGACGGCCATGAAAAAGTGATTGCGTACTTTAGCAAGGTGTTATCAAAACCAGAGCGCAATTATTGTGTGACGCGAAGAGAACTGCTCGCAGTCGTGAAGTCCGTCGAACATTTTCACAAATATCTCTACGGAAGGAAATTCCTTCTCCGAACTGACCACGCTGCACTGACGTGGTTGCTACGATTCAAAAACCCCGAAAATCAAGTAGCAAGATGGATCGAAAGACTTCAAGAGTTCGATTTTGACATTGAACATCGAGCAGGAACCATTCATCGTAATGCCGATGCTCTATCAAGAAGGCCCTGCGCTGAGAACTGTACTCATTGCTGTCGGGCAGAGGAAAAATCAGCTACAGTCGAAAGAGTGACTGTACGTGATGACGAGTGGTCCGAGACTGATGTGCTGATAGACCAAGAAAATGATCCAGAGTTAAAATACGTGCTCAAATGGAAGAGAGCTGGACATCGGCCAATCTGGGAAGAAATAGCTTCTTTATCTCCAAGCGTGAAAGCATATTGGGCACAGTGGAACTCCTTGACATTAGAAGGTAAATTGTTGAAGCGCATCCTAGAAAATGACGATGGGACGCAAAAGAGGCTGCAGCTGGTCATTCCAAGGAAGAGGGTCACCGAAGTGCTGAAACTAATCCACGATGGAGCATCCGGAGGCCATCTTGGGACCAGAAAAACCCTAGAAAAGATACGCGAACGGTTCTACTGGGTCAATTGCAAGGAAGACGTCCGCGATTGGTGCCGAAGGTGCGTGTGTTGTGCAACGGCCAATGGACCACAACGCAAACGAAGAGCACCTATGCGTCAATACAACGTTGGGAGCCCATTTGAGAGAATAGCGATCGATGTAGCGGGCCCGTTTCCTACATCAGAAGCCGGAAACAAATACATCTTGGTGACGATGGACTACTTCAGTAAATGGGTGGAAGCATACGCCATCCCGAACCAAGAAGCCGTTACTGTCGCTGACGTTATTGTGAAGGAATGGATCTGCCGATTTGGCATTCCGATGGAGTTGCATTCTGACCAAGGGAGAAATTTTGAATCGTCTGTCTTTCAGGGAGTGTGTGAAACTCTGGGCATTCGAAAGACGAGGACAACAGCACTACATCCGCAATCTGACGGAATGGTCGAGAGAATGAACCGGACTATGGGTAAATATTTATCCAAAGTTGTCGCTGATCATCAAAGAGACTGGGACAGACACCTGCACCTGTTCTTATTGGCGTATCGTTCTTCCATCCACGAGGCGACTAGACAAACACCAGCTAGTGTAATTTTTGGGCGAGAACTGCGCCTCCCGTGCGATTTGAAGTTCGGAGGGAAACCTGGAGAAAGCTTGGTGGGAGAAGGCTACGTCTCAGACTTACGCCGTCAGCTAAACGAAACTCATGACAGAGTACGGGTCAACATCCAAGATGCTAGTGATCGGATGAAGGATCGATACGACCTGGGAGCTGAAGGAGGTGGACACCAAGCCGGGGATCTGGTTTGGCTATTCAATCCTCAGAGACGGAGGGGGCTCTCTCCAAAACTCCAACGGGCGTGGGACGGTCCGTACGAAGTAATGAAAAAGATAAATGATGTAATATATCGCATCCGGAAGAGACCGATTGGAAAACCTAGGGTTGTTCATTTTAACCGCCTGAGCCCTTTTTTGGGCAGTAACGATGAGGCAACTGATCAGACAGTGCGAGTATGTCGAGTGCCGGCAGAAGAATTAACATTTGGCGAATTCATGATCCGACACGGTGCCGGAAGAAAGGCCAGATATGGTGTAACCACCGAAGTGAGACAAGATTTATTTTTGACACCGAAAGATTATGCTCTGGTTCAAGAAATAAGTAAAGACTCGGACATGTCAAAGGGAGTCTTAAGAGTCACAAGACATAAGTACGGAGACATGAAGAGAGAAGCTCAAGAGTCGTCTTTGGGGGACACTCTGCAGGTACAACGCGAAGGCCGGGAGTTGTTCTTCCTAATTACAAGAGAAACAGCCCATCAGGGGGCTGATTATCAAGTAATATGGGATAGCCTGGTAAGCCTGCGAAGGATGCTATTGGAGCAGGAGATCCAAAAGTTCAGCCTGCCCAAGTTGAGCTATCCGGACTGGCGTATAGTGCGAAGCATGCTCGAGGAACTATTCCAGCATACGGGGATTGAGATCCAAGTATGCTGCTATCATCCCTGGGTCAGTGGAATAGAGCGAAGGACAGTGCGATGCTATTTTGACGCAACCACTGGATGTCAACGTGGACCAGACTGCCGCTACGTACACGTGAATAAACAGCGAGTGTTCCGGGACGGAACAACGACTGAGGAGGGGGCAGTGTTACGGTCTAGCAGTAAGTTTGAAAATCGAACCATCCAGAACGCTATAAAGCAAAGGACTGGAATGATCGAGCGAGCGTCGACTAGAGCGCCAATACGAGGTTATGGAGAATCGAGGAATGCGCCTCGCGCGAGCCCTCGAATGTTGGAGATGCAAGGGGAAGCCATTTTGAGATTAGTGTAAAAGGCGGGTCTCGCTCTGACAGTACTAAAAGACAATGTTAATATAAATGTATAATGTAAATAAATACTCTGTACGTAGATAAATAAATATAACTTGTGTTGACATAAATAAGTCTTTAAGTGTGAACCCTGACTCGTTACAGTATTATTCAACATTAACTACCGATGCCGACAACAAACATAATGTCCACACTACCATTGGAAGAGCACTCCCACAAACGCGGCGGCTCATCAGCTACTCAGGAGCTCAAGGAGGAGATCAGCCCGGTAACCATCTCATCAAGAATTCCAGAATTTTGGAGGGACCTGCCGAGATATTGGTTTCTCCAGGTGGAAACAGTTCTGATGGAATCACGACAATCCGATCTATCAAACTTTCACATTGTTGTAGGAAAGCTCTCGAAAGACGAAGTAAGAGGCATCCTCGACATCTTGGAGAATCCTCCCGACGAGAGCAAGTACTAGACGCTCAAGCAGAGACTCAGTTCGACACACAACCAGAACCAGTGACCAGTGTACTTCCGTTTTATAAACATTAATTTATTATAATAAAGTGAACACGTAATTATTTCGCCAACCTTCTGATTTCAAACCACATCACGATTAATCCAGAATCACCACATCAAATACAAATCGGCAAAAATATGCTATTATAAATCTTTTTGAAATAAATATTTATTTTTCTTCGGGTGAATTTATTATACTGGTCATAATTATTTAATATGTGTGTTTTTAAAATAAATTATAATTGACGCATAGTTAATTAAATTAATATTCGCCGATCAGTAGCAAGTGAAGGTTGTAGAGCCCCGGTCAGGGCTTCAAGCTGGTTCGGTTTCCGGTTCGGCATATCCGCGACGGATCAAGTCCACTCGACCGGCCCGCCAGCCGCCATTGCAGGACATTATCGGTTCAGAGCACGCCCGCGCCGAGCTTTAGCCTGTTTGACCACTGTTTGTCCGACAAAAAGCTCCTCCGTATTCAGCCCGTTTTGGTATTTAAATCGGATTAGTGCACGAATATGACTTATAATTGAATAGCCTGGTGCACGTGATGCATCGTAGTCGGAATAATCAGATTCGTTGTTAAAATAAAGGCTTTTGCGTAATTTCATTACATAGCAAAGTTATGTTTGCAGCTATAATTATGTCGATATTAACTAAATGCTTTAAATGATTTTTTTAGTAAATAAAAAAACAATTAAATACTGTTTGATTGCAGAAGTCATGTTCAAAAGTTATATGCATGTGTTTTAACAGTCGTGTTTTTTGTTACAGTCGCTTATTTAAGTTTTAATCATATTTTATAAAATATATAATCTTACTAATAAAAACGAGATCGGAATGTTAAGTATAAATAACATTTATTTAGTTTAATAAAAGGTAGCAAATATATTTATTTTAAATTAAGGTGGATTGTGATTTTCTTAGAAGTGAAACGTTATTGATCGTTCTCTCCCTTTATTGAACGCCCACGAGCCGCCCCAACCAGACCATACCCAAGCGAGTTTACTAAACCCAAGCAAAATAAGGGAACCACCGCAGTATAAATTATACAAAAAATAATGCAATAGAGATCTACTTCGGGGCGCTGCGGGGCCTCCAAGGTGCTGCGCCCCCATGATTGATCGCCCCACCCGGCAGCAACAGGCGGGGCGCGTATTTGATTTCGCTGGAGACCCGTCGGTCTATTATGGCGGGGCTATGGGTCGGAAGTAAGCGGAATGTATCGGTATTGTTTCGGGCTATCTCCTCCTGCACTCCACTCTTACAATTCGGGGTATCGATAAAAAGGAATTTTAAATTTAGCTTGCATCCGTGATGCATGCGCTCGTGTGATTTATGTTCCTTACGCACGTTGGGTGATGAAGCAATTTAAGGGGATGTCTAACCAAAGCTGAATATACGCCGCAATATGAATTTTTATTTATTTTAAAACGATTATTTAAAGTGGCTAACAGTGTTTTAAAATAATCTATGAACCTGGAATTTATAGGTACAAATTTAGAAATAGGAGGTTGCGTTGAAAGAACCAAGCAGTAGGAAGTATTTAGAAGAAGTTTTGTTGTATCCTACTTAATATGACTCTGGTTTGCCTTGTTGTGGACAAGAAAATTGAAGTGAAACTTTCATATTTAACGTTTTTCCTTTCTTTTGGGAATATCTCTTGTTTTTGAATCTTGATAAAAAAAGTAATAATTTCAAAAAAAATCATTCTGATTTCAACACTTGGTCTAAGAGCGTTAATCACTAAGCCACAAGACAATTGAGTTTTAATAATAATTGCTGTGGCCTTTATATGACAGTTCCAAGAACTTTTTTTTTTTATTGTGGTTTTTTGTAACTATTCTGTGTTTGATTTCTATCTACATTATTCTTTTTTTTGGGAACTACATTTTATTTACTAAATTGGAAATCTTGACTTTTTGCACAAATGAGAATGTAATTCAGTAATTTACATTCATCTCAATAAAATAACGAAACAAAAATAGTATTAAAATTACTTGTGTTCTGATATTTTAAATTCTCTTTGTGTAAAAAGCAGATATGTTTTAAAAGTTTAGAAAACACACGTATTAATCAATCATAAAATATCATATATAATATATAAACATAAAGAGAAAAATAAGAAGAGTTTTATTCACTTAAACGCAAAACAATTAAAAAGTAAATGCATCTATAAGTAAATGTTTTGAATTATATATAAATGTAAAAAAATTACGAAGCGTTTCTTTTTCGGCGTAATTTGTTTTGTTTTCATACCATTAAAGTCTTAAACACTTTTTTTCATGACCCCGCCGCTTCTTCGGGGTTATAATGCTTATCAGCAAACTTTTGTTTTACTATCCGCAATTAAATGTACCAACTTATCTTATAAGTGATTCTCACGGTTTTATTTCACCGTAAAAGTCTTCGTTAAAACACTATAAAGCCCCTCTTCCCAATAAAAAGTTTACGGCTAAAAAAAATGTCCTTACATTTCAGCCATAACGTTTAACAGCGCTCGCCGTCCATTTTTCAGGCAGCTTTTCAACAATCAGCTCGCACCTCGCATTGAGCTCATCACAATAAAGAACGGAACAGTAAACGACTACAATATTTAAAACAACGGATCACTGGCCTCGTAAAAGTGAACGCTTGCATATAATGCCCTCGATAGCTTTGCAAGACTATGAAATAAAGGATAATGGAAATTCGCCTGGCAATATAAGACGACATCAGCTTACTGTCACATGAACACCACACTATCGTACGAAACAAAAAGTTATAAATGTAATTTTTACTTTATTAACACCGTTCCAAATAAAATTAAAATGCGGATTATCGCATTTTTTCCCATAAATTTTAAGGATGCACGCACTTAAAATTGATTCCACGAAAATAAAATGTATGCTAAATATGACAAAAAATCCAATATTCAAGTCACATCATATCACCAACATAAAAAATCACATAAAATATACTCCCACTTTATGATTATGTAACTATATTTAACTAAAACTTGGATGAACAGCGTTTTAAATCAGGTAGAAGCAAAATACTTTTTACAATATTATTCTAATAGTAATCAATTCTAAGATAAAATATTTTCTCTATTAGCTTAAATAGTCCCTTTATTTTACTCCAGCCTATATTTTTTTATAAATGATTTATACAAATCTATGTTAATACATAAAGGAATATGAAAATAGAAATACTTAACGCATTTTTCGGATAAGTTTATTTAAATTTTTAATAGATTTTTTTCGAAAATCATCAGCAGCCTGTGTTTCAGGCCGAGCCCACTGTGTTCGTGTGTACATTTATGAGCCGTAGTCTGGCGGTGTAATTGATCTGTTTGCCGTCCAGTTTCCCCGGTCCGTTTTATTTTTGCCGTCGTCCCCGCTCGGTGCCGGCCTTTCAGGTTCCCTTGACACTCCGATATCGTTGATTGTTTCAATATAAACAAAATGAAACGCCGAGCCGGCCGGCGGCGTTCGGTTTATTTTTTTGCAAATGTGCTCTAAGTGGCTGAAGCGCTGCTTTGTTCGCAGCTCGGAACAGTTTCATCGATAGAAACGTTTTTCAATTTCAATCCTGAAAAGTTATGGAAACCTGATTTTTATTTTAAATTGTTGAAAACACCATTTATGTTTAAATGTAAAATGAATTGAGCATGTTTAATTTATATGTAAAGCTTTTAAAAAAATTGCAGTTAGTTGGCGAATATTCAATAGATTTGCTCCTCGTGCATATTCACTTTCCGTTTTTTATTATTTTTTATTTTGGTAGAAGTTGCAAACGAGTTTTAAGAAACGAACACGTTAAAAGCTTCCACAGCGAGAGAAACAGAAAGGCGTGGCAAAATGAAAACTTTTGCGCCGGACCAAAAGGAGAACGATGCCGAGTTTATTTATTATTCCCACTCGCTGCAGTTATAGAGGGATCGGGAGGGATTTGGGCCTCCAGGAACACCTCGTCTGTGTCGGGCCGCCTGGGCCCCCCGCGAGCTCGCAGCCTCTCGGCCCGGAGATGCACGGACCGGCACACGCGGACTTACGTCTGTACCTACAACCCCCGACCGATGGCCGCCTCTCTCGTTCGACATATTTCACCAACAGAAATCCGATAGCTACATATTTGGCAAACAAAATGCAGACTCAAAGAGAAAGGCTCCAAAAAATATATTGCACGCTTCATTCCGTGCATTAATTCTATCAGTAACTATTTTTCTTTTTAAATTCATCGGCACCGTATGAGTTTTCGTTCATATTATGATCGATTGGAAAAGCATTTTTTGTACGTGAGCCGTCGTAAATATTTATCACGATTGATTGCAAATTACAAAAATACCGTTACAATGGCGGAAAACTCAATAGTCGGTTTAAAACTCTATTACAGTCAAAAGGGATTTATATTCAACATTCGACTGCCATGAGTCGCGATTTTATTTTAACTGACTGCAACATTTTTTTGCAACACAAAAAAGCTTTTTATATATATATATTACGGCATTATTTTTTTTATTTCAACTGCAAGGTTTTATGAAACCTGAAATATAAGAGACACTGAGCATTATTTTGCAATATCATGAATTTTGAGACAATATAATAATGGAATTTTTCGAAGGCACTTCGGCCCCCGCCCCGCTATCTCCCCTAAGAGTCACCGAGACTTTCATAATTCAAACTCTTTATCGGGCGACGCACGGTGGCTTCTTTAAATAAGCGTCCCTTCCGCCGTTTTTCTTTTCAAATAAATCGCCTACAAGTATCTCCATACAAAGATAAAGGCCCACGTAAGGTTGCACCGGAAGAGCTTTTTATTGATTGAACTTCCCCTCGCCGAACCTAAGTTTATGTTTAAAAATAAAGTCGGGGAGTTCGGCTGGCAGCTTCAATATTGTTGAATAACTTCTTGTAGTGGCTCCGATAAGTCGTCGTTCTTCCGATACAGAACAATTTTGTTTTCGCAACTTTGTCTCAGGTGGGGAGGAGCCGATGGAGGAGAGGATTTTTTTTCGCTGTACTGGTGTTTATTGGTTTTTTGAATACATATAATGTACATAGCCTTGTAACTTTTTTGTATAAGCATGTTACTAAATATATACGTATATATATTTTTTCCCGACCTTTAAGTACTCTATAATTAGATAAAATAACTTTCAGGTCTATTCGGAATATAGAATATTTTTATGTTATATCTTATAAAAAATATTTTTGCTATATGATAAAGCATAAAATTTACCACGAAATAAATAACATTTAATAGTCTCGGTATTGTAATTAAAGCTTTAATTATTTTAAGGAATATAATTTGCATTTCAACATATATATTTTTCTACTTGAGTCAATAAGTTACTTTATTCAAAATATGTTGAATTTTATTTTTTGTGTGAAATGTATCCAAAATAAATAGTTGTATTTTTTACACTTCAAAGAGTCTTACAACTCTTAGATAACTTTATTTTGATCATTTGTTTATGCAATGTTTTTAAAACGTGCCTTAAAATTATAGCAAAAAATACAGATACAAGAGGTAATAAATTATTTATTATTTTTCGGGCTCGATGGATTCGATATATAGACTTCTTATATCCGGTCCCCGATGGGCCGAGCTGTCCATATATCTCTCTCGCCCGTCAGGCCGCCAACCATTCGGCGTTAATTTGTCTGGAAACTATCGGAGACCAGGACCGGGACTCCCCGACCTCTGCAATGCCAGCGGGCCGCGCGCTCTTCGATACACTGCACCAGAATTCGGTGAACTTTACGATGCGGCTAAATGCTTCTCCTTGTGTGGGGGAGAGTGAAAAGATTGAAATCGATTACGGATTATTTTTTCATTAAACTTTCATCTATTTATTCTTTCGCGTCGATTGAACGCCGAGGCATTTAAAGGTTACAAATTCAATGTTGAGTAAAATCTATGCACCATTATACCAAGAAATATTCTACTACTTGTAAAGTTCACTCTTGTTGATAGTGGCCATTTCACTGTGGACTTTTTTTAGGATGATGTGTTTGTGGTGGTTAAAATATTTATACTGACCACATTTGTTTAATATCATTTGAAATACGGATAGCATTTAATATTGACAGTGATTCATAATTATAGTATGTAGGCATCGTAACAAAATGTATTAAAAAACAAGTATGTGAACTATGAATTTAAATCTTACTACTACACCCGGGGAAAGTTTTATATTTTATTATTTAAATAATTTAAAAAAATATATATATATATATATTTACAATATTCGAAACATTCAAATGAAATTAATTAAAATTTTAAAAAATAATTGTAGATATTATTCCACCGAATAATGTGACATTTGCGTAGCATTTTTTTAACATTTTTCAAAATAAGTCAAGATTTACGAAACACTAAAAAAAAAAATCAGGTGACGCAACGATCTGCTAAATATCGTGATGTTTTACAAAAAAATATGACTCATGGTGAAAAATATGTTTTCTTATTAATCAACGTACCCGCCGGACACATAAATTATGAAATCTAACTAGGTAGCATTACACATTATACACTTTTATTACGATTCGCCTAACTTCTCAGGTGATAAATACATCACGCTTGAAGCGTATTAAATATAGAAGATTTGTGGTAAATCAAAAATAGCAGCGCGTTGACGACTCCCCGGATAAATCCGACCGTACTAAATAGCCAATCCGGTAATTGCTAATCTCGGCGGCTGGAGTGTCTCGTTTATAACTCGGCGCCTTCCTTTGAGTCGCCTCCTTGCGATAAATTAACTCGCAGAATTGACAACACCGGGCTCCTCGGGCGGCGCGGCTGCACGGGGACGCGGATTTATCGGTGCAGCTGCAGCGCCAGTTCGGATAATTAACAATGTTTACTTTTTGCATGGAACCAATTTAACGTGGCGTTATCTAGGACTCTATCGGAAGTGAAATCGCAATGATAAAATGTTTTAAAACGTTCATACTTAAAATATATCAACTGATGCATCCACGTGAGTCGTTTTTAGGTAAATTTAAAAATATCAATAGGGTACTACTAAATATGCTGAAAATACGCAAAATAACGACTTGAATGAAAATATTACACTGTGTTTGTTATAGATTTTGAAACATTGCTTAAATCAATATGATTTATTGAAATCACCCGGTAGCTTAGCATAAATCAATAGATGCATTTATGCCAACCTCCGATCGGCTGCTAATGTAACCGGGGAACTCTCGCACACCCCCACGACCGCCTACAAATTAACTTACCAAATCAAGATACCGACCGCCCGCCACCACCACGCCTGCTCTGGTAAGCTGAGGTTCTGGTAAACGGAGACGCTCATGGTAAGGTTCTTTTGAGAACATTGTAATTTACTGATTTTTTTTAAACTTTAAAATAAATTTAGTTCTTTATAAAATATGAACTTGTCATATTTATAATTTAGGCGAGCTCGCTTAGTCACACAGCAATCAAAGATTGCAAAAAGTAATTTATTGTTTCATTGAAAAAAAAATTATCTTTAGCTCAGTTTTCATGCAAAAATTTATTATACATTTTTAAAGCAAATATTAGTGTAATTTTTTTTCAATAGTTTGTTATCTCAATCGTTTTTCACCACCAACTGACATATTTAATTTTATAAAATGCAACTTTTCTGGAATATGTTTTGGTAATATATTATAAATTGTAAATTATTTCCTTCGATTGATGTCAAGATTATTTATTACAAGTGTTTTGTGTAAATTAATTATAATGTACACAAAAATACTAATCAGTGACAAGTTACTTAGACGGAAAAACAGGAAAGCGTACAATATGGTAATGGATATGGTCGCTAAAAATAGTACGTTTTGATTAATAAAACTGCTAGGAAAAGTAACTTGATCTATAAAAGCTTTCAGTTCATATGTTTTCTTCTAGAAATAGACGCATTACGTCATCGCAATCGATCACCTGTTAATTATAACTGATTTTAACAGAGTATTTTCATAGATATATCTGCTTTTTTATAAAAGGTTCGTGAGCATTTTATCAACAAAGAATAAATAATAAACACGACGAATTCTTCATACTTTTAGCTATAAAAATAATATTCATTTCATCCATCGTATTTTTTTTTCGATATTAAAATTCGTATAAAGTAGGATATATTCTAAATTACCAAGCTGATTTATTTTAATTTTTGAATAGACGTTTATTGTTTAATGAACTATGTTTTTTTATTTTATTCCGTAATGATAATTAGCAATGGCTTAACAAACTTTTATTTTCTTATTCTATTCTATTTTCATCTATCAAGAGCGCTGTCAATTATTTGAAATAAGTTTTGTATGTTTTTGTGTATTTTTTGGAACTTTTTAAAGTGCTTGAATTTTACTGAACTGGGATCGTGGAAACCAATATTGTATTTTAAATTAATACGACGAACTAAGTATGTCGTAAGTAGGTTTGTAATGAAGTAGTCTGAAGAGCTTACGACAGAAGCAGTCCATTTTCAATTCTATTATTTAACTATAACTAATAAAATGTCAAAAATTGCTGCTTATGAATTTATTAATATACATTCAGTATTTTATTTATGAAGTATGCATGAAAATTCAAGGATGCCCGCACGTCCAAGTGAAATTTTAGTTCGTTTTTGTTCCCAATCATGGTTAGCGGTGCATTGCTTCGTTTTTTTAGTTATTTTTTATATTATTATTTTCTCATCATGGTAAATATGTTTTTTGTTCAATAAAAGTTACATTATTGCTTTTTGTTTGATGAGAGGGTTCGTGAATAAAAATTGATTTAATTTTAAAAAAATATTAATTTCGACAATTTGATTGTAGTGCTTGCATCTGAATTCAAACATTACATCAGAATTATATTAGTAGAAATACCAATATAGCAGATTGAGTATAATTGAGCATTAATTGAATATAACAATGATTACTCTGCCGATAACATCCTCTCGTGTTGTGCATTAAATTCAAAATTAATAGAAATAGGCTGAGTCTGACGACAGGGAGAGCCATTCCCGTTACAAATTTGTGTAATATCAATCCCATTCGTGTATTTTGATTGATTACATATAGCAGAATTATACTTAATGCTTATTCACTAAATGTTTTTAAATGTGTTGAATTATTCAAGAGTCTATTTGTAAATATAATTACGTAACTCTTGTCAATTGCGTAAATATGATCGATTTGTATTATTAATGTACGCAATTTAAATTATAAATACGTCATTGTAGAAACGTTATCCATACTTTGAAATAAACCTTTTTATTGTTTGATAAATAAATCCTTTAGACGCTGGATTGTAATTTCCTCAGTAAATAAAACTTTAATTTGCAGACAATTGGCAAATAATCGACAAAATTAACACACAAAAGTTAAATTTCTAATTCACTCAGGATCCATGTTCTAAAATCATATATATTAAATTGTACAAATTATTTCTGAACTTTTTTATCGGACTGCATTTACAAACGGAAATAAATAACCCAAAACAAGTATACTAGGCAAATAATGAATCGCATAACTGGGAGTCATAAAATAGGGGTGTAGTCGAGATGTGCGCACCTCACTTGTTGCCGGCCCCAGGGAGGCTGTGCGGACCGCGGCCAGACCACCCTCACAGACGCCGCCGTGTCAGTGCTTGCCTGGCTCAAAATACCCTCCATGCTACATAAAAGTGCATGTCGGCAACGGTCACTTAATCTTCTTTTATTTTATGTAAGTGTATAATTTACCTTCCGTAAGTGCCGTTTAGAATCAAGATTCACAGCTTCAGTCGAAATAACTACTAAATGTCGTAACTTTTCTTACGTAACGACATGTTTAAAAAAAAATCAAATGAATTGATACGAATTTGTAATAGGTTTTAAATTTCACATACACCAACAAACCATAAAACACTTATTTTTTTATTTTTATATTCTAGACAAATTTTTTTATCATGCGCTTTTTTAATATGTTTTTTTTTTAAATAAAAAATAAACAACGAACGTTTGGAATCACCCTTCATTAAAATCTCATAGATTTTATCAGTTTTCTTGGCAGAGCTTATTATGTGTTTTAAGAAAAAAATTCACAGAATTCAAATTTACAATATACTAAAATATAATCGATATAAGTCGTAAATTTCATCAAACAAAAAAAAAAGGTTTAAATTTGCCTTCATTCGTTACATCATCATTTCACATTTAATAATCAAATATGGTCAGCATCTGGCTTTTCTTTTTATTTTAGTATGAAATTTATTTTTAGGTGCAATTATAATTAGAATACCGCGATAGCTTTTTTTTATATTTCCAGCTCAACGAACGTGGCAACAAAAAACGCTTAATGTAACTGTGACTTTTTATGTGTTTTTTTTTTAACTTAGTGAAACAGTTTATTTTTATGCCTCTAAAATTTTATTTGATGCATATACGGCGGTTGAGAAGGCAAACTAGAGATCTTTTTAGGTTGGCCTTATCATTCGAGGAGCATCTTGCGCCTGAGGCGTCATGGAAATTGCCCCAATAAAGCTGGCGCGCTGCATGAATCATTACCTAATGATGATGGGTGTCTTGGCCGGGAGTGCGCGTTGCGCGGCGTAATGGCCCCGCGGCGTCGCGACGCTATTATGGACAATAAAGCCTCCCTCCACCCCCTGCCCCGACTGGCTTGCCCATTGTGAATGCTCCTGCTGAAAATTGTTTAAATGAAGCCCGCGGACCGGGTCCGATTGGCTTCGCGTGTTCCGGTGGAAATTGACCTGCACACGCGAGCCGAATGTTTTTTTTTTTTTTTTGTTTATTTGAATTAATCTTCTTTCTACTAAAAAAAAAACTATTTTTAGGTATCCCTGAATTGTTCGATGTTAAGTTTATTTCAATTTGGCCTTACCTGATAAGTTTATATTTCTTATTTAGCCAATCTTATTATAATAGTTCTGCTGTAACTCCGACTTTCAACCACTGTTGCCAATTCCGTATCTATGTTAACTTTTTTCTTCGAATAACCTTTTTTTATTTAAATTAATTTCTGAAAATATTACCAAAATAGAATACTTTATGCTTTTTTACCATCGTCAAGAGTTTTCTTTCATTCACTAACCTGCTCTTAGGATAGGCACTTGAAGAAGAAGACAAATAGTAGGGTATAAATGTGTTCTTAAACAAACTACTGTATTAATCTACTGTCATGGAGATCAGAGATGGTGTAATATTTCACCCAGGATGAAACTTGCGACTGAATTGAAACTTCAATACTTTGGCCTACAAATATAGCCAGGGATTGTTGCTTGCTTTTGTGACCAAAAGACAGAAAAAATCAATCAACATCTTATGTCTTGAAATATATTTTAGCAGTCACTTCATATTATTTATCAACCGAATAATGTTAAAATAAAAAGCCTTTTTTTAAACCTAAAATTAGGTTAGAATAAAATCATTGCAAAAAAAATAATTAATATTTCAACATTATTTCAACTATAAATTAAGTAATTATTTTTACTATAAAATATAAAAATATTTATTGAATTATGGTACGCAAAATGAAAATAATAACCTTTTTTTTCACTTTATCACTAATAATATTTTTCAATGACTTCTGTATTACACGATGCACTTGCCAGTACTCTTCTCAAGTGTTAACAATAACGATAAGTCGGATATGCTTTTAGCTGCAAGATGATAGACTTAGAATTTATCGAACCAATGCGATAACTTCGCACTGGCTTTTACGATATTACTCCTCCCTAAGTTATCTGAGCCATAATACGTTGTAGATGTTTTATTTATGTCACATATCAATGCGATCCTATTAAATCACTTGCAGTTATAAATCATATCAATGAAGTTACATTTAGTTCAGATTTAAGATATAAACAAACATTTCAATGTTTTGTTATAAATCATGTTCAATTAAAGAATTTTCATACATGTGTTAAACGTTGTATGTTATATCAAATAAGAAAAAAAAAGTCTCTTTGTGTTATATCTTTTTTCCTGCATTTTTTCTTAAAAATGTATGAACAAATACTGTGTAACAAATAAACTTTCTCCACCTGTGACTTGTGTAAGATTTTATAGATTTCTTTTTCTTATTGTGTGAACATGCAAATCTTTTGCTTTGTGGCGTTGAAAATAAAAAAGAAAAACCGGAAATCATATTGATATTAAAACTTTATAAAATTAAAACGCATTTTGAATCATTATATGAAACATAATATCGTTGTCTCTTTGAATTAAACTATCTATATTTCAATTATACTGAAGTTTGTTATTTGAATATATTTCTTTGAACTATTTAGACACTCTCTTCATGTTGTATTGTGTGATATGGTTTTAGCTCGATACTCAAGGCAAAGCTAAGAGGAGTTTCCATTTGATCAAAAGTATTCCACTGAAAGTTGTTGTGTTAAATAAGTTGGCGCTTGAATCTTCCCTTTGTTTCCCTGCCTTGGTACTTTAGCACAATGCGCTCGTTTGAGTAACGTAAATTACGCATATTCATATTACACAGCTCCTTCGGTCTGCCTCATCACAGGGTTGAAGTATACCGAACGTAATATTGTCTGCTCGGGCTCACCCTCGACCCGTTGCTATGGCGAGCAGTATCAGGGGGCTGAACATGTAATAGTCACTACCAACTATCAATTTCTACATGCTACCTCTTGTTTTTATACGCGTTTTGGTAAATACGCCCTTAGTCATCTTTTGGGGTGACCCAAGGCTGTTTATCCTAAGGGAATAATCTTAGTGAAATCATAAAAAAAGTTATATATTTTTTCAATATATATTAATGACATTTCAATATATAATACTATAACACAATTTAATATGTATGAGTCCTTACTTACCTACAGCTTTTGTATATATTTTCAGAATTATCATATTTCGTGTCATATAAAATATCTTAAAATTCTGTTAAATGTATGTTTTGGATTCTAGATTTTGTATGTGACGAGCCGTTTATTGCCAAGTTTACTTGTACTGTGTACAATTTTTTTAGCTGGTATATTGCTCACTTTGGTGTGCAATATACCAGAGGATACTTAATAGATTTCTTAATTCATTTTTCGTGATAATATAAAAGATGTTTAGCATATGAAGTGAATATTTTAAATCATGTCTATTAGAGCCAATTAATATATATTTTCCTAACTATTATAAGGTACAAAAATTTATATGGTTAAGAATAATAAATAATGAATAGATATCATCATTTATATATATAATGACAATATTTCATAAATAACTGTTACCAATTCTTGCACTCTAGATGGCTCAACCAAATATAAACGTGACAAAGCCAATTTTCCGAAATTATGCGTTACCGACAGTGTGTTTATATGTCAATATATCGACTTATTATTTTGTTTGTAATGAAAATAATAATATAAGAGAGGAAATCTACATCTGAAGTCTTGTCGCAGCTTTCGCTTCCAATCGTACCCAAGAACGACTCAAACGGCCATTCCTATTCCGAGTGCAGATTTTAATATAAGTTTGTAACACATCTGGCTTTATAGCCGGCGGTGTTGATTCTGCTGAAATTATAATACACCCTGTTTCCGGTCTTTAATTACTTGACACATTTAAAGCTCGTAAATTCTTTTTCGGAGCGAGGGCAATTAAATAATAAGACGTGACAAATGAAAGTAGTGCTTTATATTCTGGAATGAAAAGACTTGGTGGGCGAGCTGAATGCAGATTTGATGAGATAAGGCTATTTAAAGAAAATGTGAGTAAATACGCCGGAATCATGATTTTCACAAAAAGAAATTGACTCGGGATTCGCTGAACAAGCGCAAAGTCAAACTGAAAGATTATATAATTACTTCAGACCAATATTGTTTTCTACTGTATTATGAATAAAAAAAATTGTGTCTTTTCTTAATTGCAAAAATAAATCTAAAATCCGGATAAAAATTATTAAGTCGTCGTATATGTCTAATTTTAAATAAATTTAATGTTATTAAGAATTATTAAGAAAAAATATAGTTTTTTTTTTATTTAAAAATTACAACCGAAGAATTATAAATACTTAGTGTATATAGAAAACGAACCACCTTGTGGAGTGAGACAATATGCCTAGTTGTTAAAAAATAACATTCAAAAAGCTTTTTATTTTCGGTTAAATTACCAATTATTCCATATTTATTCACATATGTAATAAAAACGTAAGATTTTATTCTGAACAGGTCATAAGTAAATAACTTTTTTTAATTTCGTAAAATTCTGAATATTTTCTTAAATATAAATCAAAGTTATTTTCTAGATTCAATTAAAAACAAATTTCGACGTTTTCTTAAAGTTTGGTGATAATTGAAGGAAATTTAATAAAAAAAATATTTCTATTGATATGAACATGAATCAAAACTTAAATTCCGGAATTCCGACGAAGCGTGATATCGATTCCATGAAATAAAACTTTAAGTCTACCGGGAGGAAACCACGGGTCTATTGTTCCAATGTTCGCTCGCCTCAGCAAGGATGCTTGTCTACGGAGTACGTATCGCCTTTTCACAAGAGCTCGAGCCGCAGATGTAAATCAGAATAAATACGCTCTCACTTTATTTATAAACTTTTGGCGTCTCAATTTCAAATAGTTTATCGGCAAAATTACTACATATATTATGGTTGTCGCTCATTTGAAATTAACCAGAGATGTTATGAAACAAACATCATAAAAAAATGTTACGCAAAGCACACATTAAAAAAAAAATACAGTATTGACTTGTTGAATTTTTCGCTACTACTCTGTGTATATTAATTAAAATCGTACGATATGTAATACTTACAAATATTGTACAAATATAATCATCTATGTTTACATTCATAGTCACAAAAAAATATTTCATTATCACAAATATTGAGTATTTTTTTACAAATCAGACAGAGCATCATAAAACTATTCACTCGTATTATGCATTGATAGATTAGATATAAGAAAAAGGTGCGTGATTTGAAGATTAATCGATATATATATATATATATTATTTCCACGCTTATATTTGCCTGTGTTAACAACATATGCATGAATTGAAAAAAGGCTTCGTGTCGGCGGCACTGCAAGGACCCCGTGCGTGTCAGCCCGGCTGCACCCTTAGCTAGAATAAAACGAACGGTATTACATACGAATAAACCAGGCAACTCGCCCCAGCCGGAAGTCAAACTAGAACTTCCAGATTTTATGACTAATACTTCTTCACTAACTGGTTTTAATCAAGGAAACGAAAACACCGAACAGAACTTTATTTATACAACTCCCTTTAACTTCTATAAACAAACATATTCAATTTGAGCACTCTATTTTCACACAATAGTTTGAAGCGATATTCTGATATTGACGCAATAATTTATTTTAAAAGCATTTTGCGTTTTTTACTTTCAATTAAAATATAAAATTTAAACATACACTACCTAATAGTTATGAAACTTCAAAAAATTTAGATTGTACTTATTCCTCAATCACTACATAATGCCGTTTTCAAAATACAGTTCACCATTATAATGCAGAATATCGTTATTAATAAATATCGATGTCTTGTATTATCTTGTTTGCATTGTTCGACATTCAGTCACATTGCAAACAATAATTTTCGGCCTTTCATTCTCCAACTTTGATTTGTTCGCGACTTCCTCCCCTTCTCCAGGGCGGACCATTAATCGGCCGCCTTTCTCCCCCCTGGCTACCTGCCATCCCCACCTCAACCCCACTTTTGCTGCATCCCTCCGATTGTCTCTACCCTCTGCGTCAATACAACAGATACCCCTTTAGTGCATTGCGTAAAATATTCATTAATTTGGTTTAAGTCAAACAATGGAGGAGTAATGGCTCTCGGGCCACTCTTTCGTGAACTGCTAAGTCACCTTTTTGCAATAAATTTGCACAAAACCTAAACTCACGAATTTCAAACGTATTCGTTCAAAATGCTCAAATTCTACTGTATTTGTTGCCAATTAGCTTTTATCAAGTTTAATATGTTTGTATGATAGATATTAAAATGATCTTATAAAAATGATATCACATTCTAAAAAGTTAAATTTATATTGATTTTCACGACAATCAAATACTACATATATACATATTCCAAATCAGTTATATAGTTTTTGAAAATGATTTGACTGATAAAACCTTTTTTTTAAATAAATAATTAACGACTAATTTTCAAAAAGGAAAAACAAGGAAAGCACGATTTGATCTTGATGAGTACTCGCTTAATTATTTATCGAAGCTTGTTTTTGTTTCAAATCAACGCCCCCGTATCAATGGCCTATTGATTCAAGTGATTAAATTTTATCATAAATTAAGTTAGCGAACGGAAGCGACCCTCTCGAGGAGGACCAAGCGGAGTACTCGGGGGCGAGGGCGACAAGCAGAATTTATACTTCCCCCTTCCGGTCCGCTTCCCGCTCCCTTCTCCCCGCTCACCTATCGACTTGTTTTTGTTTATTGCTGCCTGATATTATGAGAACATTGCACAAAAACACCATCTGCCTTGGCTTGGGCTGTAAAGCAATGGTGCTTTTGTACCACTCTCTCGCTCTCTCTCTATTTATCTCTTTCTATCGCACCGTAAAATGAGAAAGTTAACTGATTTTATTAAAAAACTTGTGGATTTTTCACGACAATATCGAAAGTTTCTCTCCTGCCTTTTTGCAGAAAGTTTGGCATAATGTGTTGAGAACGTTTATTCTCGACACTTGTTTATTTTTTAACTGCAAATTTTATTTGCCTGTAACTATTTTTTTATAGAACCGACAAAAATTCTTTGTTGGGACATCACTTTTATTTGACAATTAAATTGAATCATTACATTAAATTTGTTTCTTGTAATACATGAATACAAACAATGTAAAAATACGAGTGCATTTGTTTTAAATTACCCTGTTTTATACATAAACAAAAAAATTGAAAAATCATTAAACTGTCGACATAGATAATTCGTTCAGTAGTAATTTAGTCCAGCCTAAATAATGTTTAAAAAAATCTTTACACAATATTTATATTTTTATAAAACTAACATACCGACATTATAAAACTTAAAGTTTTCATTACCAACCTATATAGTTTAGATGATTTTTTTAGGGTATTTAAAACTTTATTAAAAATATTATATATGTAACAGTACGACATATGATATTTCAAATAATATGAAAACTTTTACGTTAAAATAGTGAGGCTTAATACAAACACTTATAAATTACAGTTTATTGTACTTTATTTGTGTTTGAGACTTGTTGACGTCTAATCCCAAATATCTTCATTTAAATATCACATAACAATTAATTAATTTTTATGTTCATTTTTTACCACATTTCAAATATATTTCAAGAAGCATTTTTATTTTTAAGCGAGCTTGCTTTAAAACAAAAAAATCAGATTTAGTTGCTTTGCGTACCTATTATAAAACGACTCCGTGTGATTTTATATATATGTTGTGTATCCGCAGTAAATTATAACGAGAATCGCGTACGTTGTATTAAATAGGCGTGTGTAATGAAGTATTTCCAATATTGTTACTTGCAACTTTACCACACACTCAACTTGCAATTCACTCCGGGCAAAAACCCAATACCAGAGTTTCAGAGCTAACGCAAAATAGGCTGCCATCCTTTTTGCCGTATCACTGTCTGGCGCTGGAAATATTACACGAGTAGTAATTAGGTTTTCGTATTTTTTTTACGAGCGCAATTAATAACTTGTCAACACCAGAAGAACTAGTTATTTACAAATCTGATACAGTCCGCGAACATCGGGGGCTATATGGCTTAGGGCAAGGAGTTATCAAATTACAATTACGTAGATTTTTAAACTGAGGAATATCTCGGATATTTAAGTTTTCAGCTTCGACAGCATTGTCTATATTTTTTTTATTTTATTTGATTAAAGTTGTGGCACCTGAGGTTTCAAATTATTCTTACTAAAATATATCAAATATCGTGTGATTAAAAAGCTCGAAAGAATAAAGGTTTTTTGGCAGTCTAAAGCGCTATATAAGAAGAGGATATGTTTTAAATATAATATAGAGCAGGGGTCCCCAACCTTTTTGCACCTAAGAGCAATGACCACCCGACCACATTCTAGAATGCCGGTAAAGTAGCGGGCACCATTTATTATTTTAATGTATATTTATAGTTGGACACAGTCAATAATACATATAATGCACAAAAATATTTAATTCCAAAAATATAATCATTAAATATGGAAAGAAATTGTTTATATTTTTATGTAAAATAAATAATAAGTAGTAAACAATAGCATAACAATTCTGGTGATAGGATCGAGTTGGGGCAAATATGCAACTAATAATTATTTTTAATAGCAAGTTTAAAATGTAAATCTATAGCTAAACATTGCAAACAACAGGTTAGAATATGAAAAATATAAATTAGGGACCGGACTAATTTTATTAAGATTTTAATGCACCAACAATTTTAATTTTAATGTTTTTATTGGCTGATTTTTTAAAATATTGACCTATCAGAATTGCCCAATGTCGACCCAATTACCAAATTCATTATAAAAAAAGAGAAATATCAAAGTCAATGTGATCGTTGGCATTGAATTTCATTGATCATTACTTCGTGATTAGGGGAGTATGATGATATTCCTGGTCGTAAGGAATCATCAAGATGTTCATCTGTAAGTCGAAATCTGCACTTTGATTTTATGATATTTATTGTTGAAAATAATGATTCACACAAGTATGTAGAACCGAAAAACGATTTAATTTTGTATGCTTCTCTTTTCAAGAATGGTAATTTGTTTATGTGTACTATATTTCAGAAGTCCTCATCTGATACATTGGATTCAAGAATAATTACTTTGAAAATTATAACGGTATAATTATTATCGCTTATATTTCACTGTTTAATTATCGTCTAATTGCAAAAATATCAGGAGACTTTCACATGGCTTTCACCTCACTTTTATCAGCGCAAAAATATCAGAGACACTTTCACATGGCTTTCACTTCACTTTTACCACCGCAAAAATATCAGATAGACTTTCACATAGCTCTCACCTCACTTTTATCAGCGCAAAAATATCAGCGACACTTTCACATCGCATTCACTTCACTTTTACCACCGCAAAAATATCAGATAGACTTTCACATAGCTCTCACTTCACTTTTATCAACGCAAAAATATCAGAGACACTTTCACATGGTTTTCACTTCACTTTTACCACCGCAAAAATATCAGATAGACTTTCACATAGCTCTCACCTCACTTTTATCAGCGCAAAAATATCAGCGACACTTTCACATCGCTTTCACCTCACTTTTACCCAATCAAAAATATTAGATAGACTTTCACATAGCTCTCACCTCACTTTTATCAGCGCAAAAATATCAGCGACACTTTCACATCGCATTCACTTCACTTTTACCACCGCAAAAATATCAGATAGACTTTCACATAGCTCTCACTTCACTTTTATCAACGCAAAAATATCAGAGACACTTTCACATGGTTTTCACTTCAATTTTACCACCGCAAAAATATCAGATAGACTTTCACATAGCTCTCACCTCACTTTTATCAGCGCAAAAATATCAGCGACACTTTCACATCGCTTTCACCTCACTTTTACCCAATCAAAAATATTAGATAGACTTTCACATAGCTCTCACCTCACTTTTACCACCGCAAAAATATCAGATAGACTTTCACATGGCTCTCTCATCAGAGACACTTTCACATCGCTTTCACTTCCCTTTTAGTTCTCAATATTTACACGGATTCATTAATGTGAGATTCTATCTCAGAATTTCACCTTATTATAAAAAAATATTGTGTTTTATACTTTGAAATCAAAAGCAAACTTGGCACATTTTTTAATAGTTTTATTCAAAACTCGAAACTGTGACCCGTTAATGAATAAACGCGTACACTAATCAAAATATCTCAGAGAATTAATGAGATATTAAACAATAAGAAAACGTTAATTAAAATTATTATTGTATACGGGTTAGGGTACTAAATACTCTCGATTTGTCTTTTCACTTGAGGGCGTAAATCGATATTTGCCTTGTTAATTTATCTATGATGTGGTACATTATTATATTGATTAAATTTCTCCGGTCCCATGATGCGATACTAATGCATGAGGTTATTTCGGTAGCTCGGCTGCCAGGGGCGGCGGGCCTCCAGTAAACAATGCAGTAGCGGAGCAGGACCGGAACGGAGTCCATTGAAGCCCTAACTCACTCGGTCTCACGCGCTTATTGAAATTTCAAATGAAATATTCAGGCCGTCGCTAATAACTTTTCAAAAGGCGCGTTAATGAACATCAAAAAAGTAATTATGTTATGCTCAAAACTTTTTCTACTACTTATTTTCAAATTTGAAAATATTTTTATGAACGATATATAACATTCTTGATATTTTAAAATTTATTTATTTTACCATAGCATGATCTATTTTGATAACTAAAGTGTATTTTTAAGCCAAAAAGTTCAGATAAATGACTTTTTGTGGTCAGATTTGATTAATATAGTTTACGGTGAATAACTTTTCTAAAAGAACATAGTAGTCAACTTTATGGTGATTTTATTGTGATAAAAAAGAACCTTCTTACACTTTCTAAATAGTGTTATAATTTGATGCCAACAGCGCATTTCTTTGCTTTGTAAAAATATAGTATGTAGGTGGAATCAACTCAAACAATCACTCAACGAATGATCTGTTACCTCAATAATGAAAAATTGATAATTAAAATATTATCAAATCAGAAACTACCTGAAAACTTTTAGTGACTCCAAGTAGGTGTTGATTTACGTCGATGAGCCATACTTTTTGTACACTTATGAAAATAAATTAAGGTGAGTTTCATCCTGTTTTAAATACCGTTTACTTTATTGATTTTCTCAAGTACCGTATTCGGATATTCATAAAAAACGCATAAATGCAACAAACATTTATGAATACAAGAAGGCTGGACGAAACATTTATTTTCATTTGCTGGCTCACAGAAATCACGTACACACTGAGCAACATAAATTAACATTTCAATTACCTTTCAAGTCACCGCCACATGTGGTTTCCAGCTAGGCAATGTCGGCGGTCCGGCCGCGCCCGGCAGAGCTGCACACTGGCCCGCCGGGGCCGGGGGCGGAGGGTTCTTAAAACCCACCGCAATTTCGATCTCCAGATATGTACTACAAATTCTCGGGAGCAAGCATCGCACGTCCATACGCCGCGCCACTAAATCTCCACCCCCGTTTCTTTTCCGGCCGCTCCTGCAGCGAGAGAGAAAGTTGTGCGCGAGCACTGCGGCCTTCCGCGGTGGGACTTTGACGTACGGTCGTATTTTGCGCTGGCCCCGAATTGCGCGAGCAAACTTTTGTAATTGGAATCTAGGAAAATGGCGGTAAACACGGCCATCGATGGGGGTGGTCGGGGGGGAAGGGGGGAGCGGGCTCGGACCACCCCCGTCCCTCGGGCCCCCACGTCTCCGGAGTCCGCAAGTATACATGGTCGCAGAAACATTGTGAGTGGCGAATTGGGTTAATCTAATGAATTAACGTTTGAAGTGGCCGAGCTTAACCGGTCTTGGAGCCTTTGGGAGAAGGAATATTTCCAATGCGACAGCTGGAGTTTACTTTGATTCTAAGTGATATTTCGATAAGTAAATTAATATTGACTCAATATTTAACTTTGCTTCTACGCCTTCTCCTTGACTTGCCCTTGCTTTGGACCTTGATTTAAATTGATTCCATTCGTAATGTGTAAATATATTTATTAAAATTTAAGCAAAACTTTATTGATTGATATATTTAAATGAAAGTCTCTCAAATATAAATTATTTATAAGAATGTTTTTTTTATGATGTTGGACATTGAAACAACTTTTTTTTTTTCAATTCCTATTGTAATAAGTACCTACCAAAATATGTAACTTAAAGCAGTCTATCTGAAAGCATTTCTAAATAATTACACATTGTGACAAATCAAACATTACCATTGAACTAAAAACGATAATCATATTTATATTTGGACAGATTAAATTATGAAGTGCTTTGAACTATGAAGTGTTTTGTCTCTTTTTCAGTTGGAGAAAATTGCTTCAATAAACCTACCACAATGCATAAAGCAGTAGATAATTATCATACAAATTAAACATGTATTATTCTTAAAAATACTTTTAAAAAAAGATGTATAATGATTATTGGGAGTATAAAAGTATACATATATAAAAAAGGTAATTGATAATAACCATAAATACTAATTGGTTACAATATATATCTGAGTGTTAAGTAACGGGCAATAGGAAAAATAATGAAGAGAGCATGCAGATTATCAATTCAGAATCTAAAAGAAGATGCATGAATGGACCTCCCATTTTGTCGTACTTTGTATGGCCCACTGACGCGACACGGTGAGTGAAATTAGATTACGCCACTGAAGACATTTTGTTCATTTAATTAACTGCATGAGAGATCTAACATAAGTTCTTTCGGTAGAACTAGGACCCGTTGTATTAAAGGACCTCATCATTACAATGTTAATAACATTTTTACTAACTTTTTTTACTAATATATATTAATTATACGATTTTTTTACCCGATGACGGTACACTATGTAAATATATGCTTTGAGGTAATTGATAAAGAATCCTAGTTTTTTTTTACGACACATGTGAAATTCAAACCCACATTCCTCGGCATTTCATCACAATTTTATTCAGTAATTTTTATCGTTGTTTCACTTGTGAATCGATTGCATAATGTTGCTGGAGTTATTTTTGATAGCTGGTCGCGTAAAAAAATAATATGTAAGCCTTTTTTACTGTCCGTCCCGAATATCTATGTATAGCTACTAATTTCGGATGCCGACAGCTGGTCTTTAATTATTTAAATATATTTTAAATCGTGCACAAACAACTCATTCATTCGTGAAGGGAGGTTTCCCAGGGACCTCACTTTTAGCTGTTCCCCAATCTGCCTTCTCTCCCATCTATTCGTCCCTATCTATATATGGAGACAGCGTCTACGTGATGCGCTGAAAACCATGTAAAAAATATGTAACCCTAAGTATTAGTGCCGTGCACATTTTCAAATACTGAAACGATTTCACAAAAATACTCTTGCGCTAAGCTTCTGATAGATACATTGGCTATAACAATAAACACGTTTATTTCCATAGCAACACAATCTGTCGCTACGGCCAGGATGCCGCGTGGAGCCATTATAATAAATTTGGAAATAGCCGCGGCGGTGGCGTGTATTCTCGGGCCGGCCCGCCTCCGCCCCCGCCCCGCCCCGCCCCGCCTCGGCGAATAAATCTCCTTAAGTACGGTTAAGATTGCTTAATAGTTTTATGCTTTCAATGAATATCATTGTTTATTTAAGCTTTCTACGTATCACCGTAAATCTGGAATAATTCGACATAATTCTAGGACTGTTGCTGAATCGTAACTATATAATAAGAATAGATAGTTTCTTTTGTGCAAAGGCTGAATTCAGTTCAGTACTGTTCTTTGAAATAAAAACGTGTAAGTAGTCCACTTCTACAATATTTTATTATGTTTTATAAAAGAAAAAACTGCTTTAAGATTTTATTTTTTTTTGAGAAAGTTAAGTGTTTTATATTTTTTCCCAAATTAACCTGTTACTACGCAACATACAACGAGCGCGTACTCTTTCACTAGGACGTGTCGTTGTACGTAACAACGTAAACAACTTCATTCCAAATCTAGCTATTTTTGTAGATATATATTGTTTTCAAGATAAATTCCCTTTCCATGATAAAAGAGATTCATCTACGCGTATTTCTTTTCAGGGCGCAACATATACTTCAAGAACGTATTCATACGTCCTACGCGTACCCGATATTGTATACGTTGGACGTTGGCAGTATTTGCTTCATGGGTTACAATAAATAAAAAATAGTACAATATATATGCCACAAAATTTATTATACAAATATTGTATTTAAATACATGTTTTATGAAATTTACTAATATTTAATTACATTAACTCCGATGCAGATAAAGGCTTTCGAAAATCTCGATGGTCTTTTCTAACAAATAATAAACTTTTTCGCAATTAAGGATGATTTATATTTTATAACAAATTATTATCCGATTTGCTTTCAAGATAAATAAGTTTTGTTTTTATTATGAAAAAAGCTCGTGTTACAAAAAATATCGTCGGAATTGACAATCAGAATTGAAATCGTTGTAATCATATTTTGAAATTGGTCCATCTTTATTTATTTATTTTTGGTTTGCGTGTAATAAAAAGGTACCACATTCATATGTGAATTGTATTTCATTTTATTAATTCATTCAATATGTTTATTTAAATAATTTCTAAAATAAAGTACATAAATTTTACAATATACCTTGTTTTATAAGAGTTTGAAATAAATATTATTTTTTTATGATAAATAATAAAGTCAAATTATAGAATAGACTCATTTGTAAGACATGCTATTTATTGTATATATCTTAACGTAAACTTTTTTCAAGGTACGTAAAATAAATTGCACAACACCTTCTGGATATGCGTTGCACTGAAAGTTCATTTAAGTAAACACTTAAATTAATCTGAAATTTTTGAAAACTTCGATTATTTTATTTCTTTTTAACACTTCATCGATATAAAATTCTTGACTGAACGTTTTTAAATCTTCAAAATGAATCGAAAAAATTCAGCTATAGCAACAATAAAGTCAGCAATCGAATTTGACGCAGCCAAATCATTGAAACGACTACATGAATAGCAACACTGATTCGTATGTATACCAAAGTATGTTGTCCCAACTATTCGCACACGAACTATTTCAAGGTCACATAATCCCCGAGCTGTCTCATTGTATGTATTTTTTTCTAGAATGTACGCGTGTAGTTGAATTAAGATCTAAAAATTCTGTACTAACGACGACTTCAGAAGTAAAACAGTTACTTACTAACTTTTTTTGGACTCGCCCAATGAACATATTTATACGCTAGATATTTTTTTACATATAGCCATAATACTTACTGTAAAAGTATTTAAAAGTAGAAAGGTATATTTCGATTTAAAAAAATTATAAAAATTTATTAACTTACTTTGTTATCTGACATTCAATTATTTTTATACATGTCATGTTTTATAATATACCTCGTTTTCTTAATAATAGATATATTTTTCAATAAATGAGAAATCAAATACAAATATATTTTGTTCAATGATAAACACACAGTTACAGACAATTATTTTATAGTGAGGAATTCATATATAACGCCTGCCAAAATCTACTATCGTATTTTTAAGATTTTAAATATATATTTGACAGTAAAATAAAACTTTAAATCCGGGTACCAATGATTAAAAATGTTAAATTTATGTTTTAATGTACGCTACATTTACATACTTTGTAAAATTATGATAACAAATATTTATCTAAATATTAACAAAAAATTGTTTATCTTATATAACATCACATACATGCTCGTGAATAACTGATTATTTAATTTACATCTTCCGTTTCGATGAGCTTTCGTCTCTCATCCTACCCTTTGAACCTCTATAGGGATGTGTGCTAGGTATCCTCGCACACGTGTCCTTCACTCCTACCGAGCACGGACTTGTCTACATTGAATTTCTTCGTACGGAATGATTACCCCATTCCTATTTGAATATATAGGCTGAACTCAGAATAGACGTTGAACCCACCAACATTTATATCAATAATATATGAAACGGTCTAAATAAATAATAGGCCAAGTATTGATTTTAAATTTGAATTGGTATATCGAAATTATTAAGAATTACGCCATGTTCACGACTTATTTAACTTATTTTAATTGCATAGCATGGGAATTCTAAAATGCGTAGAAAAATAAAAGTAAAATACACATATTTAATTTTAACACATCCTTATTCTTTACATTTTAAATGTTTGTATTTAATTTAGTGCATAAGTAAAACAATAAAAATATAATTTGAATTCTGTTCAATTATGAGTACAAAATAAACTTTACCAACCTCATTGACCAAATTAAAAACGTTTTATATGTAGGTTTAGGTTTTTTTTTATAATTCCCTTCAATATAACAAAATGTGATATCGAAAAATTGGTGTTCTGGCATTTGTGATATTTTTTTTACATTAATCGATAGTCGTGATTATTTTACGCTGCTTCGTCGCTGTGTAAATAAAAATCTACTCATTCGATACGTCCGATTGTTTTCTGTCTTTCTGGGGTGTTTTCCGAAGACCGCCAAGATCCCCGGAAAAAAATAATTGCGTTTCATTCGGAAGGCTTTCCGGTGTTTTAATAATACCACCTGGGCATGTATCCGGGTCGGCAGGTTAGGAGGTTGGAGGCGCACGCACGCAGCGCGCCTTACTAATTTATTTCGTCTTGTTTCCCGGCCAGGACTGCGCGTATTTATGAGTGGAGTTATGTGAGCCGCGGGCACGAAGAACTCGGAACAGGGCGGAATTAAGCAACGCTGTAATCATGTTATGTCACGATTGCGCCGGCGACTTGGAGGACACCGCCGAGGAGAGGCCTTCTTTAAAGTTACCAAAAATTATTTATAAATAAATAAAAAAATATTTTGAAATTAAAAAAAAATAATCGGTTTATTACTTTTATTTGCTTGACGCAATTGTATGTGCTGTGAATTTTTAAATTATTTGATTTTTTTTTATTCTGTACGGCTGTTAATTTGATTTCTGTATATATATATATATATAGTGTTAATGCACGTGTGTGCGTGCATGCACCAGCATCATCTGTCATCTGTCATCAGCATCCGGTACATTACCGGCGAACAGCATCAGAGCAAAAAAGAGAACAAAGCCGGTCAAGATAAATATATGTAGGGTGCATTTTTTTTATATTAGAGAGCATTTATATAATGAAACTTGTTATTAAATGGTATTTTATTTTGTCATTAATTTTCTAGCACATATCTTGACTATTACGTTCTTTAACCGGGACATCTCTGGGAAATCCGGGAGAGGCTGGATGACTCATCGCTCGTCTTCCCGGAGAATCAGGGATGAAATAATGCCTTAATTCTGCCGAGCTAACAAGGGTGTAGGCTGTGGAGGAAATCCATTTATTTCGGGTATTGTTTCTTCGGGTTTTCATTGTGTGATTTTAATGCATTTGTTTGATGTTTAATGTTATTTACGACATCCGTATAAAAACAGAAGTACGTAAAGCCTGTACTTCATGTCATTCAAACATAACTAACAACAAAAATACTTAATTGTTTGGGTTATATTCATTTTTTTCTCTAATATTGTTTAAAAAATAGATCTAAATGTTAGATAAATACAAACACGTGCATTCTTGAAAAAAATTATCGGTATCAAAACATCAGTTGAATTATGTAAAATTATACTGCTTTAGTTCTATGGTATGGCTTATACGTTGTATACATCCTCAGTACACCGATAAACAGTCAGATATTTAAAATTAGCAATTCGACCCAGATACTTTCCAATTATCCCGAGAGCTTCTACAGAGTTACCCTTAAAAACACCATAAATCTCCTTGGACTTAATCTAATGGCGTACTATAAACAGCAAACAGCCGCGTAGAGAATAAACATAGATTTTCTCATTTCACGATCAAAAATTATAATTAATTGTTATTCTGTTTTCGTGTTTTGACCTTTCTCATATTGAGCCGATCGAACTTAAAACATTTTATAAATGTACAAAATTTTGTGAAAAGGTTTGTTACTCATATTTAATAAAAACACATTTATATTTACTTACGTAAAAAATGCATATATTCTAAATTCATTATGTTTTTATTGTTCAGGATATATATTTTCCATATTATTATTCAATTCATTTGAATAAGTTATTTGCTGCATCATCGTTGCATATAATTTTCAATAAAAAATAATCTGATTTTACATGTAAACTTGATATTAGCTTATAACATATTATTACTTAAGAACCATCTACTTAAAACTTATTTCATAATTATTTAAGAGCCAAAATCATAATTTACTATTGATAATATGATAAAATTAGTGCTGTCTGTTATTTATAAATGACCGTAAATCGAGGGGTAATAAAATTACTTACGATTGACTTGTGTTCGAGTCATCTCAAAATACCGTCGAAAAATACAAACTTTAACTGTATATTTTGAAAAATTTGCATATCTGCTAATAAAACTTCAGTAATAAGAACATATATTCTTTATGGCGCAATTTACCTTCGGACCAAGCTATAATTGAGTCACACGAAATTAAAAATAAAAAATAATAAAGAATTATATGAAGAATGTGAAAAAGAAATCTTGTGTTATTCGTCGCTATTATGTGGCCTGTTCCAGGTTTCCGTGATTGATATTACAGTTAATTTTCATTTACGCGCCCGCGGGCCGCGGCGGGGCTCAGAGGGGCGCAGAGGGGCGCGGAGGGGCGCGGAGGGGCGCGGCTCTACAATGCCCCCCCCATTAGCCGCCTTGCCGGTATCGCGCCTGCGACGTTTATTTACCCTTGTAAAGAATGCGAACTGAGAAATTCAATTTGGTTTTTGCTAAATAATGCTCACTCTTGACCATTCCCGCAATGAAAATGAGAATTGTTTCACAGAATTTGATTGCAAAATTTATCTGAATTCTTTCATAATTTATATATATATATATATATATATATATATATATATATATATATTTTTTTTTTTTTTTTTTTGCGAACTGTAATAAAAAAAAATTGTTTCAAAATAATCGTTATTGATATTTTGATGACCTCAAATTTTAAATTTGAGTTATGTTGTATATATTATGTTTAAAAAAGCCGTGGATAATTTTTATAAATTTCAATTCATATCTTACTTATGTAGTAATATGTCGAAGGAAGAAATAGATATTTTCACAGTATATATCATGATGCTCAGTCATGTTTTGTCATTTTTTATTTCACAATTAAAATTAAATACAGAATTTATGAGTATTACAATCCAAAACTATGCCTTAAACTAAAAATTTCATAATATTACGTTATGTCACAATAATAAGCATTGGCGTAATAATAATAAACCACAAAAATTTCACGTATATAATATTTTTTAATCTAATTAACAAGCATAATTTAGCTAAAAAATCTTAAAATGAATATGTAATATGACTAGATCAGATAGTATATTTAAGAATAAGGAATCTTATATGGTCCTTTCCATTAAAAATATAGATTAGATGGGATATCTGACTGCACTATTCGTGCATTCGTGCACCAAACCGAGACCATCGGAGAAACTTGATTATCTGGAGCATTGAGAAGCATCGATACTGCAACAATGGCATTCGTACATGACACCTCCCAAAGAGAATCTGTATCTAAATTTTTACACACACCTTCCTAAATTCATAATAATATTTTCTTCATATTTAATCTACTTTCGTTTATAAACTGTTTAAATGAAAAATACAGTTTTTTATACATAATCTTCTTAATCGATGTTAGCTTTACATTAAAGTTTTAAGCAAAATCACATTATTTTTAAGAGTGAAATAAGTTGGAAGATACTCTGATTTGATACAATTTAAAAATCTTTTTATTGTTTATACTTGTTTAAAACAAATAAATAGCGTATGAATAGTATATGTGGCCTTTTCGGACGCAATTTAATAAACTCGTAAGCTTTCAGCGTGGAAAATTCTAGTTGTATTACGCGAAGTGCAACAACACAGACTCTAAAAAGAGCATCGCAAAGTCTACGGAAAAATCCGATACCGCATCACCGACAATATTGAATGAAATAATTTCCCACACAAACTATCTCCATTGGAGGTGATTCCAGCAACAAAGACCGCCCCGAGCAGCGTGCCCGGCTATATTTCCTGGTCTAGCGAGCGAGTGGCCCGCAACCATTCTCGACTGTAATTTCTCTCTTTTATTAAGATTTATCGTAGATACACTTCTTTGGAAAACCATGGTATGAAAATCATAAAAATCTTCAAGAATGCCGTTATACTTAAAGATTAACGCAATTTTTTTGGTAGCGTATACCTCAATGATAACAAATCGAAATTAAAAATAATTATATACAAATATTAACATTTAGTGAATTCCGTATTTATTTCTTTAAATATTTAACAGATTTTAAATTAACTGCTTTAATTACAATACGAAGGCGGGGTCAAACCCTTTACACCGTAGTTATTATGACATAGTTATAAAATAAACTCATTCCAATTTCAGCACTCATAGTGGTTACGTTTCCACGACAACTCGAATTTCTGGCTTTGTGTGTCCAAGTGTACATCCTTTAATTCCTAAGTAATGAACTTTAGTGCATTTGAATAAATGCTTGCTCAAAAATTATCATGGTTTGAAATTCTATTCAAAAATGAACAATTTACCAATATTTTCAAAATGTGAGTCGAATTGAATATATTATGAATGTTAGTCTTGCTTCGCACAGTACAAAATATGAAGTTACATGTAAACGCGGTATTTACATTTGATATATATATTTAAGTTTTTTTTTTAAATACAATAAATATAAACAAAACCATATATTGTTTAAAACGTTATAAATATATATTTTTAAAGATTCATCAAAATATCTGAGTTTCTTCGAGAGGACCAGCGTCTGTGAAGCTCTGGCCGGGGCCGCGTACGTCGATGGCTGTTTGTTTATAATGCGAACGTATTCCTCTGTCGCGAGCTTTTTCGATTCCGCCCTCGCTTTGCATTTTTTCTTCACACTTTTATATATTCCGTCGATAAATTCCGAGTCGGGCTGCGCCGTCTTGAAAGGCGTTTCTAATGGTTTTGTCGGATGGAGTGCGGACTCGGTGCGCGCCGCTCGGGGCAGGCGCAGAGCTGTCGCCCATGTAGTGATTCCTTCTTATAGCGGTTCAGTTTAACTGTTGACTGAGAACTTTTTACTGGCCGTTTCTTTTTGCAATAAACACCAGAGTTATATACTCTTTTACGAGATTACAAGGCCTCTTCCTTTCAAGTTCTGCGCCGCATTAAGAAGGATTAATGTTTGCCGTTACTTATTTTAACTCGGCATCACCGTGATCATCACAAAGGTGCCCACAAAAGCCTGTGTAAATTTCATGATACTGAAGTTTTATTGAGATCTATTTTTAAAAAATAAATAAGTTTTAACATAACATATATCAAAGATACTAAACAAAAGTTCTGAAATCTGAAAGTAGTCTACACATCTTTTTTATTCAATTATAAAATATAAAAATGCATGAAAAATTATATCACCTGTTCTTATTCAACGTCTCCAACCATCAATATATACTGCTTAATGTCTTAATTATTATAACGTACCATTTATTACAAATTTCAATAATGTAAATTTAAAAAAACTGCAAAAAAGGAGCTTTATAATATTAAAATGATAAGGGTCCAAACCTCTTGTGTTTTTCGAGATCGTTATATGAATTATCTAACGTCATCGTAAGTTTTAGCTTTCGTTTAGAATAGTATTGCTTTTACCTTAATAATTTAAACATGATGGGATTGTGTGATATATCTACAGTTTTGAGATGACACTAAAAACTATTAAAAAAATAATCGCCTAACGGTGACCAAGTTTCGATGTTGTACTATACAAGAGAACAATCATGTTTTCATTTGAGGCCTTCAAATATGATTTCACTTGTTTTACAGAGTGGGTGAAATATTTTACTCGATTACGTTGTCTTAAATTTTCAGCATTTCCCCTGGCGACTGTCGTGCAGTGGCGGCGCGCTCGGGCGGGCCGATTTGTTTGTGCCGATTCTTATCTCGCAAGTGCTGGGGTTAGACGGGGATGGGGATGGAGACGGGGGATGGAGACGGGGGCGGGGGCGCGCAGCCCCGCCTGCTTAGCGGGCGATGATTTGAAATTCATATCAGACTTTCGGGAATTAAAATCTCGGCGCGGCGCCCAAATTAATTCCTCTTCAATCTTTCTCCCGGAGCTTCGGCTGGCTGAGACATTCGTTTGTTTCATTGTTGTGTTCGCGAGTACGCGGGGGACTTGTTGAAGTTAAATTGAATATAAATTATTGCGCGTGAGATTGATATTCACGTTTGGTGTGATTTTATGAGGGTATATTTTAATTATTAACGGTAACGTTTCTTGCTTGATTTTTTTTTAATTTAGATGTTTTTGGTGACACTCTGGTCCAATGACCTCGACATTGCATCAAGAATAGCATCCTTAATTACCGGACACTGATCGGTGTGACAGTGCACTTAGTGATAAAAAAAAACAAACTGTCGAAATTTTTGTTGAATATTTTCCGCAACAGGAAACTATAAGCGAAAAAATTAAAATATGAATACCCTTGGTTGAAATAAATCCTTTTTCTAATAATTCACTTAAAATTGATGATTTAGACTCTTTAGAGTAACTTTTCAAAAGCGTTTTTTTATACCAAAATATTTTTAGTAAAAATCTGTTATTAATGCATACTTGTATCGAAGCACTAGTATTAACCAATCTTTTCTCCCTGTATTCGATGCCAAAAGCTCACGAAGGTTTTGAACTATTCAGGTTGAGTATATGTATAACCACTGCAGTTAATACTGCCCGTGCAAGCTTCTCTCTTTATTATGTAAGTGATTTAATGCCCCGGCGCAGATATTTTATTTTTGATTCATTCTATATCGGAAGCTTGCTAAACAAATTGACAGCCGCCGGGTCGACCGCGCCACCCCAGCCAATCTCCCCGCCTCGCCCCAAATTGCAAATACGCTCAGTCAACAGTGTTGCATTCCTGTTTGCTTTTTAATTCAGTGCTCCGGCGCTCACCGCTGCTGCAGCTCCCCTGCTGGCTCCAGTGGCCACTCGGCCGGCGTCACCGGCGGTGATGAATCGTCGTATTGCCGGCGCTCTCCCCGGTTGACTTCCTTGGCACTTGTAAATAGAAACCCAATGTTACTCTACAATATTGGCGTGTATCGGAAATTGTTGAGAATACACGCTGGTCACTTTGAATTTATCTATGCACTTAATGTGTTTGTTCTACGTCCGTAGCGGCGGTCGCGGTCTAGATTGATGATCTCGGGACCAGGCCGATATTGCTCGCATTTTCATAATTAAATCTGACTTTTTTTTTAACATTCCTTCAGCCTATATGGTAGCGGATTTCATGATACAGACAAGCGACAGCCAACCTGGGCTATAGATCACCATTATGTACCATATACCACAATATATTTTTGAAATATTTTTTAACGTTATTTATCAAACTATATGACATGTACATATATATTTATTCAGTTGTAGATAATTGTAATAAGGACTCGGGTATTAATAATTGGTGTAGAAGGACCCGAGGACCTACTACATTATTTTCTCCTTAGAAAACCATGAACACTGGCTCAGCATGAGTATATCAGTGAAATGGTCGCCAACCTCCTCTGAGGAGAGACACTTTATGAAAAAGAAGATAATTATAAATACATAAAGTTAAATGAGTGTTTTGTATGAATCTTTACAAGTTAGTAGTTTGTATATTATATAAAAACTGCTAGTTGTGTTTTAGCTCATTTCAATACAATAAAATATTTAATCACGACAAGATATACAAGTTATACTTCTTCTGTTCTGAAGAAAAAGTTTTACCAATAATACCAAATTAAATTTGGTATTTTTGTAAATATTTCAAATAGGGCGGAGAACAAAATCATATATAAACATTTTCGTTACACCTAGTTGTAGCCGACGACGTTGGCACCAAAACAATCGCGAAGAGACCGAGTCGGAACAGACCGCATCACCTGCCCTCGTAGACAGACAGGAGGCCCTGAGGCAAGGAACGCCGGGGCAGGGGCCTGGGGCGAGGGCCTGGGGCGAGGCACACCAGGACAGGGGCCCGGGGCGGGGGCAGGGGCGGGCAAGGCCAGGCGAGGTGTACGGCAGAGCCAGAATAAACAACATTTGTTGCGCCCCTTCGGGGACTCGTATATATCAACTCCGCACGTCGGATTATGTGCTCTATATCAAATTTGTGCCTGATACTTGTCCCAAATCCCTCCAGTATACTTAGCACAATAATATTTTTGGATGTATATTTACTTACGCGTCTCTAGTAACTTAGGCTTCAGGTTTTTTTTGTATCTCCAGTTAAATATTTGCGCTCCAGCCGCAGTAAGCCGAGCTTACAAAGCCTCTATAATTGAATAAGTCATAGAGAGTCTGTTAATATTTTACGGGCTGCTTAAATGCACTGAGATTTATTACTCGTGAAAATGGTGCCTTGTAGGGCAATAATTCTTTTCGTTATTTTTTTATAGAAATTAAAAATTATTGGGCAGGCAAGATGCGAGGAAAAATAATATAATAAAGTTAGGATTCCTTGAAAATCCATAAATTTCAATTAGTACACCTGAATGATTACACAGTTTTTATTCGTTCTCCCACAATTTCTAAATTCCTCAACTGTGTAAATTTAAAAAAAGGTTTTGTTCAATACTTATATTTTAACCCATATTAATCAATATTACGATGTACCTTCATAACCAGTACAAAGTCGACTCGGTATAAAAATACGTACACACATAAAAAATCGTAACCTAATGAATGATTTAACTTTTTAGAGTAATTTTTTTAAAGGCATTATTTTTAACGTAAAAGAAATGTTACCATATATTTTTTTTGTAAAATGTATCTTTAAGAGATACAAAACAATACTTAATTTTTATAAGAATTTTCTGTCAAAGCTGTCCATTTCAAATGGTGATTTGTGTCTTCACTTATTTAACTAAACAATAAATAATCCTATATTCCAGCACACCTAAATATTGTATTACATTCTCATGAATTTTTGAAAAGCAATCAATATTTTAATAATTGTACTTTTTTATCAAATGTTCTAAAAAAAAATTTCTTTAAAAGTAATAAGCGATTTTTTTTTTTATAAGAATATCATTTATATTACTTTTGAGAGCAAAAAGGAATGTAACTTAAAAATTTGAGCAAATGAAAATGTTTTTATAGATAGAGTTTTTTTTATACAGAGAAGACGGGAAATCCCGGTGGCAAGTGGGAGGATATTATTAAGAACATAAAGATGTTAAGTTCGGAGAATCCAAAGGTTGTAAATTTAATCAAGGAAAAGCAGAAAAAATGTTTTTAAAGAAGTTTTTTGGGATTCGAGCGAATTAATTGAGAGCATCCCGAGAAGAAATAGAGAAGGGTACGGAATTTGATTAAAAAAATTAACGAAATTAGAACCCATGTTAGCGGGAATAAATAAAACGGCGGATGTATTTATGGGAGCATAAAGATACCCTCCGCTCTCCGCGAGCAGCGAGGAAGTTATACAGCATACAAAAGTAATTGAGAATCGGGAAATGTACAACCTTGAATCTGAAGCATTTACATGTTTACCAAGATCTGTTAAGGTTATATTTTCAGTACAAATCCACACTGTATTAAATGTATTATTCTAACGGGTATCGCATGCATAAGTTCAAACAGAGGATTTTTCACCAGGCGCAACTCCATCAGTACATTACTAATGTCAATTTTCGTTATATCTTAAATGTTTTTTTCGACGTTCTCATACTTTAAGAAAATATTTTTTGTTTTACAATATCTACACAAATATTGTGTCGCATCATTTTGCCCAAAGCACGGCGTTTTTTCAATTTTGGTCTACCGGGGTTGTTTTTCAGCGGTTTCATTCCCGCCTTCCGGTCATCAGTGCATTGCAAATAATCGTACCAATGAAATCCACTCAATCAAATCTTGATTTTTCGACTGCTCATTCGAACTGTATTATTTAAAAGGACATGTAGGCTGCTTTTTTTTGCAGCGTTCATATTTCCAAGTTGATTTTATTCGTATTGTACGAGACGTCAGCTAAGCGTTTGACGCTAACTTCATGTCGCTGGGCGAGGGCCGGCGTTTTTAACTGGCTGCATGGATAAAACCTATATTGTAACTTACTTCATGTTCAATAAATGGCAGTTGAGAAATACGAACAGAAAACGTTGCGTTTGAATTCACACCTCCCGTCACTGAAATCCAAATCCTATAAGTAATTACAGTTCTTTGTGCAATTCGTCTAGTACACGTATCTTGCTCGATTTACTTACTTTAACTACTACGTAAATAATCAGATAGTTATGTGGTAGTTTAATAGTTCTTCCGTAGAAAAAGTTTAGGCGATAAATTCCATTGTAAATTTTCTTTAATTCTCAGTGAAATCGCAATAAAATGAGAATCCACTTCAATTTGCGCAGATAGGTACTTAAAAACAACTCCGCTTTTACTCTCCGGCCGCACGCAGCCCGCATCTTAAACGCGGTCCGCCGCCGCAGACGACAAATAATGTGCCGCAGCGGCACGGGCGGGACGCGCGGGGCGGACTGACGGCAGCGGCCTGCGGGGCCGACTGCATGCAAATCAAACAGTAGGGCGGAATCCCTAATGGCGTGCTTGGGAACTCTTTCAATGGAGGAATCGCTTTGTTCCCATTTTTATCCAAATAAAATAATTTTCATTTAATAAAAAATCTGTAAATATTTTACAAGCAATACTTTTCGAATTTTATAGTCGCCACGACAGTGGTATTATCCAAGAAAATATATGTACATTTATTGCATTATATCGGTTGATAGAGATAACGTTTTTAATAAAGTAGTATTCATATTATTCTAATTACAGTAATACCCCGATTTACGCAAGGGATACGTTCCGGAAAAAATCGCGTAAAATGAAATTCGCGTATATCGGGGTTTACGATTCAATATACATACATAGTCAAAAAAATACGAATCATTTGAATCAACCACTTTATTTCTAAGAACACTTTATGCAGTATTATTTGCTATTTTTTTTACGTACTTTTAAAAGAAATTCATAACACCCAACGCTGTTTTGAATTGTCAAGAGAAATCAATGACTACATTATGTTCATACACATTCTAAAAATAAGAAATTCGCGTAATGCGAGGCATTTTAACGCGAAATATGAAATTCGCCTAATTGTGAAACCGCGTTTAACGGAGTCGCGTAAAGCGGGGTATTACTGTACTCTTGATTATTATTATCAATAGTTATTTTTACGATAGATATTAAATTAAATAATTTAGAAAAGTATTTTTTTAATTTTATTGTTTTAAAGCTCTTAGAGCATCTCTTTAACGTTTTAAAATTTAACGTGAGTATTTTTATACCTGTCAACGATGCCCAGTTAAATGTTACTTTTCTTTGAGTACGAGGAATGTTATGAATCTTACACAAGCTGCCCCCTGACCGCTCGGCGTGGTGGCGACGGGGGCTCTCGCACACGTCTCCGCCTGCGGTTCCGCCCCATCCCCCGAGCCCCCCAAACCCCCGACCCCCCGAGCCTTCCGAGCCCCCGAGCCCCCCGAGCCCCCCGAGCCCCCCGAGCCCCCCGAGCCCCCCGTGTCCCGAGTGTCGCGGCCATACAAAGTGAGTCGCCGCGCCGAGCGTTTAAGTGCCTCCTCTCTTTTAAATCTTGCGATACATTTGCATCCTTTGTTCCCATTCAAGGGGAAGTTTCCCAAACAAAACACCGTTCGGAAAATACTGCGCCTCCATGCTGCGAGCTGCCGTTGACTTAAAGCTGTTGTATTTTTATTTGACTGTGGCTCTAAGCGAAATGTAATATATTTTTGTTGTTTAAATACACATTTATTTTTCTATGTAAACGAAAATTTAAAATAAAATAGCGAAAAATTACTAATATTCCATTCGACTTTATTTTACCGATGAGTAAATCATTTTTTTTTTTTTATGTAGCATCAATGTTCATTGAATTTAGTACCCTGCAGTCAATTATATTTAATATATAATTATTTTGATTAATTTACCACTCAAGCATGATTTACATTTATTTTTCATTTTTAAATAGATTGAAAATATTTCAAAGTTTTGTAAAAATCACATGGTGTACTTCTTAATTTATTATGTAAATTGAGCTCTCTGAGTTTGTAAAAAACGTGTATTATGTACCGACTGTAAAATGAATGGTTAATTGAACCTAAAAAGTTCAGTTTCCGGTTATTAAAAATAAAACCCGACCGCGGTAAATATTATATTACATCAATTCTACCTGCTCCGTGGATAATTAGTTTTCATTTGTAATTGCCAAATTTAATATTCCTTATTAATACCATTTAAAACCACTCCAAATATAATTCAATTTTAATTTTTATCACATATTTCGGTTTTGTTTTCGATGGTAAATTTTATAAAAACTAAAATATGTTTATTAAATACAGGTGAAATACTAAAAAATGTTTCCATGAAATCAATCCAGGCATGCTGTAGCGTGTAATTTGTGACGTCACTATCATATAATGGACGGACTTTATGAATAATTTGTCGATAGAAAGATATTACAACACACATATAAAAAAAACTCTTTTTACTTCTACACTTACAAAAAAAAAACGCTTTTCGTCAGGTTATTATTTTATGCAAGTAGTACTTTAATATGTTTTTTAAAAAATTTAACAGTATTTCGATCTTATATATTTATGTTGAACATTCCAAATTACTGATAATTGTTTATTCACCTAGTCTGAGAATAAATCGATGGACAGTATTCCCGGAGTTGTTTACCAGACAAAGACAGTCAAATTAAACAGGATCAATGACCTGAGCATTTCACAACATGCGTTACTTCATTATTCAGACAAAACAACATAATATTCCAGGGCTACCCATTCTGCCTCTTGCCCCCCGCCACACTACAAGCAAGTTAGGGTTCCTTAAATAACAAAGACTCGGTGTATCTAAGGTTTAATTAAATTCTTCGGAGTAAAGATTAATCCCCAGATTTGCATGCAGGCGTCAGGCGTCACCAGGGCGGGCTCTACGCCGAACAGCCGAGGACAGGTCTCCTGGAGCCTGCGTCCGGCCAGGCGGGCGCAAGGGCGGTATCTCGGGGTGGGTTTGCACAGACAGTCGTTAGGGCGGTACGTTTTTATGGGGGTGCGTGTCGCGGCATACTACAGGGGTGGCTGCCCCCCCCCCCAGCTTAATTGGAGACTCCCCGCACCGGTGTGTCGCAGTCAGACAAACTTTAACATGTTGGTATCATTGTGTTCTGTGGAATTAATAAAATATTGATAACACTTTAGCATCATATACTATAACTGAATTTATATTTAATGATGAACTATTCAATGTTATTTTTTACTTTTACCGTTCTATAATAAATAATTGAACAACATTACCTAACTTTCAATTGGTTTCAAATGTTTGTATTGTATCTATGATCAACAATTTACTTTACCTTGCTTTGCTCAATGGCTCAAAATAACTTATTTATAACTAATGTGGCTTAAATACAAAGAATGGCTACCCTCAAACCTATTTTTTTCAAAGAGGATATATAGAAATAAAAAAACAACAAAATAATTTGATAATGGCACACACTTTGATGGAACTTTGAACCTTTATTTTTGTCTTGCTAAAAATAGACAGCTTTTTTTTATAAAAAATTTCGAAAACATAAAACTCACAAAATGATCGACATCAGCCATATACAAATTTGAATGAGCCACAGCGGCAAAGGGCTTATATTTTGTCACGCCGACAGACACCTGCAAAGCCCGGTCCATTATTTGGAGCAGCGGGCTCGTATAGGCGATTTTAAAATCGAACCGAGTTGTAGCTATGTAAGGGCTCTGCAGCGGCGGGGACGTCCGGCCCGCCTGCCCCCGCTTCCACCCCCACCCCCGCCCCGCGGGCCACTTCCGGCGTGACACGTAATGGAATAAAAACACAACCTCGCAGTGCCAGATTACCAAACTAACTTTACACACACACACAGAGACTCTCACACACACATATATATATATATATATATACAATAACTAACTATCTCACTCTCTGTGTTCATGCAAATTTTATATATTTAAATTCTAAAAAAATATTTTATTAATATAAATATTCATATAATACTGATTCAATAATATGTAATGAAAATGTTGTTATATTTTGCTTTTTTTGCGACAAATTTATTTATAGAATGTATCCAGTACTTTGGCAATGTCCGTGCTGTAAACCGAGCGCGGAAAAACAGTGCACGGGCGACGAGGGTAATCCCCGAATCGAGTGCAACAAGGGACGGCGGGTCGATAAATTCGCCGGCCGGGCTTAAGAACAGACGCAATGCACTTACTCGCGCATTCTGCATAATTAAAAAAAGGCTTAATCGCACACCCTACTCTACTGCTCGCGCCCAGCATCACTGGGAGCCCCATTAAAGGAAAGCCAACCGCACCAAATTGACCACCCTTAGCTCTTCAAAAATTATATTTTTACGCAACATTTTTTTATGCATTAAGGGGATAACAGTTGCAAAGTGCAATCGTGCTTTTGAATCTTGTATCTTGTAGATTGTTGTCTATACAAAAAAGATTCAAGCAATGTGGTTCAATTATTATTAGGCTAATGTTTTATACTCAGAATAAATTACATATCTCATAATATCTACCCTTAATTACATTTCAATAAGCTCAGGTTTTTGGTCTCTTAAATATTACGTTAATTCTGCATTTAAAAGGAATCCAAAGATTTTTCATCTTTTTACATATCAGATACAAGAATACAGAAGATGTTAAATATGTTAAATTTACTCATAAAGAAATATTTTTTTATGAATGGCGTTGATATTAAGTTGAGTAGTCGTATCAGAAAGTGAATTGTGTACAGTAAATTGGGCGCAGGCAACTTTCATAGATCCGTAAAGTCCCATGTCTGGAGTTGAATATTAATCACCCAATCGATAGTTAAACATTTACTCTTGAAACTTAAGTGAGCTTTATGGTGGTGTTAAATTTGTTTATTGTTGCCGAAGCATATCGTGTTTTATAGCCAGCAGTATGATAGTTATTCAACTCTATAATATTGAGTTATTGATGTGTCTGCAATAAAACATGTTGATTGCAATTCTCGATTTCACCGTTTTAATTCAATAATGGAAGAGTAGATTATTACATACAACAGTAAAAATAACTGCATAAATTGGAGTAGTTAAGTTGTTAATATTATTATTTGAATAAAAAATATGATTTGTTCTTAACATCGTTTTATTCGTATACTTTTCTTATTCCCATTTTTTTCTATTTTGTGCCCAATATTAAGATATCAAAAAAAAAATCACTCAATTTGTTAAATTCGTGAATATTTTTATTGTATTAGTATGTTATAAAATAAATCATCCATGAAGCATTTTCGATACAATCATTATTGTATCGAAAATGGCTTTGGTTTTGGTTAAATAAATAAGATTTTACCTTTGATATCTCTGTAAGACAAAATTGATAAATGGTGTAGCCTTACCACGAATCGTCAAAGCTTTCGAACACTACGCGTTAAAAACTTGGGAGCTTGTCGATTCAAATATGTACAGTGTGTATTTAATATAGTTAGTCAAAAAAATTGTTTAATACGGATAAAAAAACCTTTCGATATTTTTTTTTATTAAAATACAAAATAGCTTTTCTTGGCCTACTGCTGAGTGATGATGTATGACTAAAAGTTACAATTTGATCCGCCGGCCGCCACAGACATAAAGTTCGTCGTGGCACAGATTCTCAACAGTCATTATAATAGTCTCGCTTTAATGCCCTTACAATCCTGGGCGGGGAGACTGCCTCATAAATGAATTACAATAACGATGTCGTCTGCCACTTTTGATTGTAGTTTGCCTACAAGTTCTCCTCCGAATCTACAGACACTTTGGGTTATTGCTTGCTTTAGAGGCGTATAAAATGAATGCGAGCAGGCCGAAGTGAATACTTTAATAAACCGAGATAAAAGATGCCCCGTGGATCGTTAAGATATCTGTAATTTTTGGAGCAGTGAATTTTGATCTACGTTTTAGTTTAATTATGTAGGTCAAAGATAAGTCAAAGGTCATTTCTAAAACTTTGAATGCTTTTAATTTGTATTGAAAAATCAAGTAGTGTGAGTTTTAATATTTGTTTATAGTTTTGACTTCCACTAAAAACAATTTGATTATGAAATCGTATAAGCACATTAATAAATATCTGAAAAAGAATTTTTTATTAAACAGTTAATGAATGTTATCAAATATTTAAAAGCACATCGATAAAGTTATGTATTAGCTTACAAAGATGAAAATACAATCATTTTTACTACTGACTATTAACAATAGATTAACTTTTAGTATATAAATGTAAAAAATATTTTGCTGCTGTTTATGATAAAAATAAATTTAATACTTCTCTACAGATATGTATTATAAGATGATTAAAATATTTTTTTATGATTGTGAACATGAATAATAAACGTGAAAACGTCAGTTGTAGTACTTAAGATGTAAATTAAAAATATTGATTTTATACATTACAAAAAAAGGATATTCATACATTAAATTTTGTTATCTCTATTGTTTTCACATGTTTACGTGTATATAGCTAGGCATCGATGAATATCACGGTAGAGTCGAACATAGTGGAAGTTGATTTGCAAACCTATACGTATTCTCTACAGTATTCAACAAACAAATATTCAAAAAAAAAATCATATTATAAAATATGCGCTCATCAATCAATAAAAGTTACGCAGAGTACAGCAAAAGCCTCGCCGTGGCTGAAAATAGGAACGTCCCCGTAATTACGCGGGTGCAGCGTCGAAACGTCGGCCCTAGACGTGCCTTTGACGTCTCCTTGCAGTGCAGTGTTCGTTAAATGAAGGCTGAAAATCCATGTAATCGGAGCGAATGGAAATAGAATGGAGCACTTTGCGCCGGCCGATAGCGCCGCGCTCACAAAGCCCATTGTAAACCAAAATAAATTTCCAGCCGGCGGCGGCGCGTGATTTGTGCGTCGCGTCCGTTGATACCGGGAGATTGCTTTATGTCATGGCTTTTTTTTTTATTCTATACGTAACATATCTAACACCGTGGGAAACAAAGCTCCCTGCATGCCGGGCGCCAGATTACATTATGCCACAAAAACAGGATACAACTTAGTGAAAGCTTTAATTTTTTTTTTTTTCAAAAATCAATGCTTTTACAGTAACACCACGATGTAACGGACCAATTGGGGGGAAGGGGTGTTCGTTCAATAAAAAGAGGTTTAAAATAAATCAAAATACTTTTTTTTGAAAATACACTGTATGCATTTAGATAAAAATAAAAAATTACAAAACATAAACAAAATTCTATTGAATTGTCTTCGGACACTCGTCGCGAAATGACGTCGCTGTTTGATATCGACGCGCTTGCTTTCGCCAATCCTACTAAAAATGAATCAATTTTTGTTAACACTTTTGAAGTTTTCTGTTTTTTTTATAATCAACTCTTGAAAACTACGAATTTTTTACATTTTCGCCTTTAAAACGTTTTTATTTTTTTTACATTTTACAGGAATTTTAGTCCGTTATATCCGAAGTCCGTTATATCGAGGTTTCACTGTACGCTAAAAAAGATGTTACAAATAAATGTACATTTTTTGTGCAAAAACAAAAACAGCCAATTTTTTCAGCGGATTATATTTTGCAAGGCAGACACGTGACAAACATGTGCGCGCTTGTAGCGAGCAATACGCAACACGAGGTGCAGTGCAAAAATGAAAACAGCACCCGCTCCGGATGGGGAAGATCGCGGGAGGGGAGGGGCGCCGTCTGCGTGGGGCGGCATTTTTGTATGTTTTCAGCAAACATGATTTCAATTTCCCGTGTTTGACTCCGCCGCACACGTGTCCCCGCGCAAGGAGGCAGTCGCGGCGCGTACGGCCGATCTGACAACAGGCAGGCTTTTTATTATTTCGATGCATCCATCTGTTTGTATTATAAAAAGGCATCGCATTTCAATATAAATATGAGCACCGTCTTTTCTGTTTTCTTATTTTTAATTTAAGTATATGGTAATACGGGAGGGATGAGCTTTCCGGAAAAAATCGCGCTGAGTGAAATTTGCGTATGTCGGGGTTTACGATTAAACATACATACATAGTCAAAACTTCTGAAAACTCGTTATTTTTACTGAAAAATACATCTATTGTCTTTTGGGTGGCGTCTCTTTTACGTTCTTGTAAAATACGTTCATAACACCCAACGCTGTTTTTAATTGTTAAGAGAAGTCAATGACTTCATTATGTTCATACACATTCTTAAATAAGAAAATTGCGTAATGCGAGGCATTTTAACGCGAAATTTTAAATTCGCGTTATAGTGAAACCGCGCATAACGGGGTCGCGTAAAGCGGGGTATTACTGTATATATTTATTTTTTGTGAAGATTGAACGTCACAGTCAGTGCGTATCTATTTACCTGTACAGGTTCATTAGTATTAGTATGATTAAGTAGATTTTTTCACACATTGAAACGATTAAAGAAACTCTCAGAAAAATATCATCGTGACTTGCGTGGAATTTGAACCCACATCCCCATGGTTTACATACTTACGGTTTGCTTTTTCTGAGAGTTTCTCTAATCGTTTCAATTTGTGAAAAAAATGTACTAAATCATACTTTAATTTAAGTCATGATTTTATGTATTATATGATTTCATCGTGAGATCTTTTGCCAAACTACGGGACGAAACTTTATAGGACTTTTGTGTCTGATTATCAAAGGAAGATTAATCATTCCGATGCACAGATATCAAATGAATTGTCTTTATAAATAGCATAACAAATTTTTTCTAAATACTCGTTTTCGTTTTAATACTAAGCCAAGGAAATGTAATATTTAAGACAGTATTTTCTATAAAATATTATTTCGTTAAATATTCTGAGAATATATTTTAAGTATCGCATATAGAAAGTAAAACTTTGTTTTGTAACTGTTAGCATATAAACATTATGCCAAAAAATTATCCAAAGTAGAATTAAAAGAATTTCATAAATAAATAAAATATGTTTTCGTAAATATATAGTATTTCTGAGAGATTTATAAAACTAATCTAATTTAAGTTGTTACTTATTTTATTCTTCGCAAAGTAAAGTAAATAATCTCATTAATTTTATTATTTAATCATTCGTATAAATCCCTAATTATATAACATTCCTGTTATTCACAATATATATTTATGTTTCATGTCAGAAAAATGTTAAAATAATATTCCGACCATAATTATTACTAAAGCATCTTTATTAAGCATGGTTTTTCATCCATTGTATGCCATATTACATTCAGACAAATGAACAATCAGTTAATTAGTCAATGAATAAACTGGTCACATGTGATTAAATGCGTGTCGATAATTTCAAAATTACATAACAGTCTTTATACATAGATGTGTAATATATGTGATAAATTTCAGATTTAAACTTCAGGTTACATAACAATAGCACCGCTTCTTTTTATTAAAAATAACTTGATATTTTTGATAGTATAAATCACATATTTTTCATTTAAACTGTTATGTTTTGTTTTTTTACTAAAAATAATTTAATTACGCTTTAAGTCTTCTTTTTAAGATTTTAATTAAGAAATTAATAATTTTAAAGGTTTTTTTTTTTTTTTAATAATACATTTTTTTTAATTGTTTTGAGTTGTATAAGTTGAGTGCCTTAAAATTTAGACTAATATATTAGTATTTTAAAAATCTATGTATTTTTAACACAAATAAATCAACCAAAAATAACTTTTTTTCTTTTTTGGTAAAAACGTTAGTGGTGCAAATTTTTTTTTAAAAACCTAGTTAGAATATTTGAGCTGTCTATAATACATTGAACTGGTTTAATAAAACAATCTGGAGTTTTGAATATATTTTAATTTAGGTAGCATTTCTTCAGCGTAATTTGTATGTTTTTTAGTTTTTTTTCCGTTGTCCGAGCTTGTGTGTGAGTTGCAGTTTAGTTGCGCTATCGATCTCCGGGCACGTGGACCACCCCCTCCCACCCCCGGCCACCCCCTCCCCGAGCACGTGGCAGCCGCTACAGGAGGGCCGCGTCGGGAGCTTTTACGGCAAATCGCTATTTCTACTTAAAGATGTAAACGAATTAGACGTTTTACAACCACAAGACTTTGACATTCTCCAAACCTTCAAATAGAGTATTCAATGATTATGTTATAATAAAAATATATTGTTACAGAGATGCATATAAGAAACGTGATCTATAAGAACGTATCAATTTTATTGTAATATTAAATATTTGTACATTATGCACTCACTGGGTTTTTTACGAAAAAAAAATGTAATAATACTACATATCTTAAAGTTACAAACAATAAAAGAATTTGATAATATTATTTGTATAAATAATAGCTTTTTAAAAAGTTTGCTCTCATAATCACAATTATTATTTTTATTTATATATGTATTTTTAATATCTATTTGTAGATTTATTTGTTATTCAGAACAATACTATATATTCTGTCAGAGAATTTAAAATAAATGTCTTATTATGTGAGTAGATTCAGCGAAACCCAATGAATAAAACATAAAAATACTTTTTCTTTGGTGACTGACCCCATGGCCTCTGGCGTCCTCCCAAAGACTTGCAATAAGAGCAGGCTGTGTATGAAAAAAATATGTTTTACTTCTGTTATTAAAACTAAAACACCGAAACTGAACACTGCCAATCTATACAATTTTAGATTCGAACTATATTTGTAGCCAACATTTTTTTGTTTATGATTTCGCAGAAAAACATTTTTTCATTTATCTTTGTTATATTAAATAAACAATTTCTGATTTCTGGGTAGTACTCCAAAACTCACAGCAGAGAAACGCAAGTAAAATTCAAAGAATTTTTTGTATATTTTATACCAAAGATGAATTCGTCCACATTTTTGAGGCCTATATATTGAGTAAACAAACAAACAAACGATAACAAGAAGTCCTCGAGATTAGGGGACAAATTTCGTCTGACGGTGACCTCCCCTCGGCCCGCGTGTACTGCACCCCCTCCCCGGCCCGCAAAAACTCCCCTCCGCTTCTTCTGTATTTGCTTTCGAGAAGTAAACAGGTCGTTGGGAAGATTAATGAATTTAGGGAAGAGACGTACTCGTTAGTGACTCCGACTCACTTTGCCCGGCTTTGTGTAATTTGAAAAAACGAGACAGCGTATGTTGTGATTAGTCCGTTACTGCTAAATGGGAAAGCTTTTATATTAATGACACTAGTATTTGCGTACGAGTGCTCCGAGCAGCGCCTGTGGATCGACCGCTCTCGGAGCCGAGCTACTTCCATTCAAGTCCTCGGGACAACCAGCGCAACATTGATAAATAGCTTAACATAACTCTCTAAACTCTTATATGCAAGATATACTTAATTAAAAATTCAAACTTGCAAAAAATATAGTTTCCGTTACTGACAGTTATAAGATATATACATAAAAGCGCCAAGTTTCAATCATAAGAGTCGGCACTACTAAAATTTCAATAAGCTAGTACTTTCATAGACAAATAAGGTATTGTTTTTTTGTTTGCTTTAAAATAAAACAAATCTTTACTTTGTGAAACTTTTACTTTGGAGGCACTTCTGTATAAATAAATCATTTTCAAACTTAGTAACTTGAGCGCAAATATTAATATTAATAATAAATCAATAAAAAAAAGTCTACATTAAATTATTTCTGATATATTGATTAATTTGTTTGTTTGTAGTAAAAATTTATTTTACTTAGTTTAAAAGGATATTTTTTCGTTTTGTTTTGCCTCTGAAATACTGAAAATAAATCACATTAATATTAACACCATTCGGAACGTTAAGAGATTTCTCAATTTTCCCATCAGATTACAAATAAGCATATTATTAGAACGCCTTCGAAAACAATGGCTCGAATCAGAATAGCTACAAACACTTCCTAAAGCAAGAATGTTTGTCATCAAAATTCGTGAAGTCATTAATTATGGAGCATAAACACATGTAGTACAGTGGCGGCGCATTACCCGTGAGCCCATACGTAATGACATATGGAAGTTCGCTACCTCTGGATGTAATTGCAAATAGTTTGCAGGGCCGCACTGAGCGCTCGGGCGCCCCTGCTCGGCGCCCCTGCTCCGCCCCTGCTCCGCCCCCTCCCGCCTCTTCGCGCCTCGCCCCGCACGCAGGCCCGGATTTGCTTAGCAAGTAGTTTTAACTGCGAGCTAATGAAAATACAGTTATAAGTTTTATTATGTTTGTTTTAAGGTGAACTTTAGTGTTTGTGATACGGAAACTTGGGCGTGCTTGAGTGGCTGCAAGTAGAAATAACGGAGGATATTTTATTATTACTCATAATGAGTTTGCATATAGATTTGTTTGATATTATAATTTTACAGTTAAGGAAATAAAATTATGTTATTTTAGTTATATCGTCCTATTTATAATAATTCGTTGTTTTTTTATGTTAAATTAAATACACTGCTTTTAACACATCATCTTATAATTCGCTATATAATACATCTTATTATTCGATATATTATTTCTATATTTGATATGATATAATATAAATTCTATATCCCTTATATTTCAATACAAATGTATTTCATATATTAACATTAATTATTTTATTTCACGACAGAAAATTATTGTTAATGTATTTTTATATATTTGGTATTTCGTACGTTTGTATAAAATAGTTTGTTGATAAATACTAAATACCTTGCAAATAAACTATTAACTCACGACACTAACGTACTAAAATGATCAAACCAGTGAATATAGTGAGCTATTTATCATTTTTGATATAGATTTTTAGTTTTTATAATTTTATTTACATAAAAAATTGTTAGAGTTAAAATTAAATGAAAATATATATTTCTCACCCATGTTGGTCAAATGAAGAAAAATAAAAACCATAAATGGACGGTAATAAATTCACAATGTAAGCATCGCAGTTCGGTAAATAAAGCGTACCATAAAGTAAGTTGCCGTGATATGCGAGTACTTTCGGAATCCCACAAATAAATCATTCCGAAACAAACCGAAAACTACTGCCCCGGCACTGGCGTGGCGGTAAACACTGACATTAATTAACTAAAATACCCTTCAAATTCAAAAACCTCATGAATGTTCCGGTCTGTCTAATTCAGGAGGCTGTATATCCGCGGCCAGTGGTGCCGCGCGAGATCAAACCTCACCGCTGCCGGCCAGTGGCGCACAATGTAACAACACTAAACTAAACGCAAATCTGTTTTATCCACACTCCGTATATTAAAATTGTCCATCATGTTTTGTTGTATCATATGGAAATTTTAAGCAAAAACCAGAGATATTTACAGGCTAGTTGTTAAATAAAATGTTTTTGTTATAACTTGTATCAAAGTTGAAAAGAAATAAAGGTATAAACAATGTGCGCAAAGGAAAGCTTTAAAGTTTCGCTTCTTGCCCGGAGGGGAGATAAAGTTTCTAGGATTCATGAAATATGGATATAATTTATTATATGTTTAAGTTGCATAGTTTGTTTATATATTTACATACTGCACATTTTGTGTTTTTCAGCATAGCGATAATTTATTAAGATTTTTTATGAAAATTTAAAATACATATTCACGTATTTGTTTGGGCCATCTATAGCTCTGATATTATTTTTCTATTCTTATTATCATAGATTTAAAAAATTGAGTTTTGATTCCTCTTTAAAATAAATTTATGTATTTTCTTTTTCTTTTCAGGTGAGTTGAAAAGTCAACACCAAGCTAACTCATAATCTCCAACTATAATAAGTCTGTGATGATGTAAGTAAATTTTATTAAAACGCTGGGTAACATTCTCTTTTCTTGTGTTATGTTAAAGTTTTATGCCTCACATGCGATCAGATTAAAATGCGGTTTATTAATATACAAAAACTTGTAAAATACATACATGCACGTTTTATAAAGTAATTTTTAACTATTAAAACGCTCGCCAAACATAACACTTTTTATACTTAAAAACTTATTTTCTTAAATGCATTTAGAAAATTTCCTTTTATATTTCATTTAAGAGGGTGAACATAAAGACTTTTCAGATGCTAAGATTAGAAAATAAATCTTTTTGTGCGTATATATTGAATGTAAAGAGGTGTGTGTAAACTTCCTTTAATGTCTATTTTAAACATTTACATAAAGGCATCAAAGGCGTACACAGCTTTAAAAGGTTACAAATTAATTAAATTATTATATAGATAGATAAAATCGGCCCCCGCTATTCAATTCGCGTATTATAAAAGTGGTACACATGTACTGGTATTTACTTTGTAGATACCGACTTCCGCATCCGCTCGACTTAAGCGCCGCTGGTCTCGTGTATTTTTTTCAGCGGGATGTTGTTTTATATGTTTTGCGTAGTACAAAATGAAGATTTATGAGGTAGTTTTGTACTCTTTTTAATCCCGAGCTTTTTTTATTGCAGCGACAATATTCTGGCGAATACGATTAACCTTTACACTTTGAGAATACCTTGGCCATTATATTATACGAGCGACTTTATATAGATCACTCCCTTGAGAATAACGCAGACGTCGTTCTACCCCAAACGTAGATTCTTACGCTAGTGTCAATCAATCATCACCAAAGCGGGGATATGACCCGAGCTACCTGGGAGACCTCTCGAGGCTGTCTTTCAGCTAATGTACGCTAAGATTTATTTAAAGAAACTAGTAATGTTATAAATGCTTTAAAATTAAGTTAAGTAATTTTGTTTAATTTAGAAAACATAAAGTACAAACGACACATTTCTATATGAACTTTACTACATATAGCTTCAAAAATTTTTGGACATCTCATTTCATCTCAGGTGAACTTTGTGGAGTTTGTGTCCAAAATACTGCAATATTCTCTAGATATGAAAAGTAGAAAAGAGAAAAGATAAATTTAAAATGTTTATTTTAAATAAATAAAAATCAGTAGTGTCAAAAATATGATACGATTTCATTATTTTATCAAAAATTATACATATCTAGCCATTTTCTTTTAAACCGTATTATTTCTCACTTTAAATATAAAATCAAGGTATTTAATCAAACTATTATTACTTCATTAAAACACATTTTATATACAAATCGCTCGGATTGGTGAAGACTTTTATAGTTTCAATCTTTCTGTTCTTGTGAGACGCTTACTGACTCTTGTCATGAGAGTTATTCACTTTAAATAATTAATTGGAACTATAATCAGTATAACGCCTCAAAAATTTATAATCAATCGTGCTAACAATCTAAAAACATGACAGTTTCAAAGATACTACTTAAAAAATTAAAAAATTGTACTCATTTCATAGCTCTCGTGTTTTGTTTGATAATAATATACGTTTCTAATCTTTTTCGCTTTATTGAGTCGCTACACAATAATATGTAAGGTAAAAATATATTTTTAAATAAACTGAAAGAGTCACAGTGTCAATTGAAGATACTTTTCGGTACATAAAAACTTGATTACATTCGGGATTGTTTTCACGGTGGACTCGCCCACTCGCCGCCGCTGGCCGGGCGCACTGGGAAATTTAAATAACCACCCTCGTGCGTTGTCCTCTCCCATTGAATTTTCCGAATTGCCCCGCTCTGATAAAATTAGATGAAGCTCGAAATCGAAACAGCGAACTTGTGGTTTCGCCCCAGTTTCGGTGTAATAATGAGCCGGCTTATGAGTTCGCTCCAGTAACGCCGCCCCAGCACTGCATCAGCTCTGCACTTTTGCGGACATTTGCAATAATTCAGCTGCGCTTGAAATTTCTCGCAATTTGCTATTTTGGTATTTCAAACGACATATTCAATTACAGAATTGTTTTTGTAATTAAAGTTACCATTTTGGATTTAATTTACTTTCAGACATATATTTATTAATCTCTCTATAATTTTTTTTATACTTATTTTATACCTATCGACACTGTGGTATTATGAACTGTTTTGATCGTCAGTATGTAAAATTAAAAAAACCGTCTTACGATGCCCATGGATATATATGATCGATTTAAATAATTAACACAATTCGTAATATGCATTTTAAAACTGACTGACCAACTATTCACTAGGTTATAATCTATATTTTTTTTACTATAATTTTACAATAAACATCGGCATTGGTTATTAATTTATCGTTTTTTTCTATTATTAAAACGGAAAACTTTTTCTCGAAACTATTTGTAAATATCGTTAATTCCTAATGTGATTTATTTAACTTTACTGAGATATTGAAATACTTATTTGACAAATATATAAATAGTATATTAAATGAAGACGTTTGGGTTGATCATTTTTAAATTTGAAAGGTAATGTTTTAGGTTTGTTTTAATTTTTTAAAAACATTTTGATTTTTAATATAACATTTAAAAAAACCAATGGTTCAAATTTTAATCTTAAAGTTTAGATAGTAATTCAAAAAATATCATATGAAAATATATTTACAGAGGCGTCAAAACGTACCGTCATGACAAGTTCAATCTTATTATATTGGCGTTTACTATATTAGTTTGAACATTCATCATAATAACTCCTGGCATAAGTGATCCATCTGGCGCTTCGGTTGGCACGATTTCAAGACGAAACTTCCGGAAAAGTATGGCAGGACGAGAGACTTCCTGTACTGTGTCCGAGGGGAAGGGGAGCGCCTCGGTGTCCTTGAAAACTATTTATATTTATACAACAGCGAGAATGAAAATAATAAATAGCTCTTTTTTGTGAAAGTGCCGCTTATTTATTTAAACATGGTTTCGATTTTTAGCTCAATTAAGACAATTTATGACGTACTGAAAATAAAATACACTAAGAGAGTAATTAGAAAATCAACTCAGATAATTTTCTCTATCAGTTGTAAATTCTTACTACTTTTAGTTTTCACTACTTTTTTTACTAAACACTTTAAATGGTTTTTTTAGCATTGCATTTATGTTCTTAAAAATACTTTTTATTGGATATTTTACAAATACTTAAATAAAAAAACTTTTTAAATCTAAAGTTTATAATGATCTTGCGTCATATTTTTTCACAATATTTTTATTAAGAGTTTTTGTGTATAAAAGTTATTCTAAAATACTAAGAGATATAATAGTTTACATTCAAATTGAAAAATGAGTTAATTTTTTATATGCATCTCATATAGCACAAACAGCGCCATATTGTTCCGAATAAATGCCATATTGTATTATACTATGCCATGCAATTATCTGTACATTAAATTTACCTTGTAACTATCTATGTAGATTTTCTGTCTCTTGAACCCAAACCAGCCAGCAACTGAAAGTCAAAAAGCAGGGTAGTTTCACAATAATCACACCCTTTAATGTTGAAGATTCCGATAAAAAGAAGAAAGACCCGAAATGCCTGTAATTACTCATGGAGTATCGATTATCGCTTTGGGCTGTACTGCCATTAAGCCAGCATTGGATATTCTTACAATATAAATAATTTTCCACGGCCATAACGACGTCCGTGTCCATTGCGTGACGTCACGACATCCGTGACATTTTTGTTAAATGATTTGATTGTGATCGTGTGCCTCTACGTCAAATATTTTTTCAGGAATTATCTAAGTTTATGGAGGGCCAATACATATTTAATAGCCTCGTCGATTTTTATATAACGAATCAAGGAATTATCGATTCATATCTACGTCCGCTTTCGAATAGCTTTTAAAGATATTGGTCTGATATCGTAAAAAATACGTAAGTGTTTGTTAAATATATTTAATATTTCAGTTTTCTGTGAGGTTAAGTGACTGGCTTAACATGATAATTTGTCTTGTACGACATGGAAAAAATGTATTTAAATGTATATAAAAAAAAACCAAATCACACCCCACCGATCAACAAAAGATAAAAATTACTGTCATAATGTTGGCATGGGATATTGATGAGGATCACGTAATAACTTTGGTTTTATTGTAAAGTCATGCTTTTCCTTTAATTGTGCTGAGCGAGATTCATTAACAGAAAGAGCAGACTATCGTCTCAAAAATAAACGTTCAAATGCCCTAAACAACCGTTGAAGAGACAGTAGGTACTGTACAATATTCTCATATATATATTTATATATATATATATATATATATATATATATATATATATATATATATATATATATATATATATATATATATATATTAATATATATAATATATATATATATATAACTGTCTTATTTTAAATAATAAAAACCATAAATAATACTTTCGTTGTGTGATTACAATTTCTTTAAATAATATGTTGCAATATAATGATAAATTGCATCATACAAAAAAACAACATGAATCAGATCTGTAAAGTATTAGACATTTTTTTTAACATAAAATATTTACGCAAACAATATTTTGTTACACATTTTTTATTACAAATAATAGTTTACAATTCGAAGTATTTAATCAAATATATTGTGCATATTTTATGTTGTATACGTCTTTTGTATGATTTTCTATGCTTATTTTTCAAATGGAGGCACACTGCTTATTCACTGATTTGTAGTTGTATTTGCTAGTTATATTTGTATTTTCTTTATTAAAAACCTTTACAAAGTGATATAAAAAGCCTCATGTTAAAAATACGCTGTGAGGAACATTTTTCAGCTACAATACACTGTTGTTCTCTTTCTTATCATCTTATAAAAAGCTTCTAACTTTTTGTAATAAAAGCATTTATATAACCACAAACAAGAAAATAAAATTGCATTTTTAAATGGTATAAATTATGTGCTTTTATTTTTAATTGTAATGTTTTTCACTTTAATTGTAATATTTTTCACTCAAAACATCATTCACACCTATTCAAATATTCAATGTGATGATTACTAATGCAATATATTAATTAAATCTATTCACTCGTTTATTGAATTTGCTTGAATTTTAAATTTACAAAAACGGCTGTTGTTATTTAAAGACGTTGTTGAAACGCATTATTTTCATATCTTGTCTAGCTTCGATTAAATTCCTTTGAAAATATATATATTTGTGAGCAGTGCTAGCTATCGCGAGACCTCCGTATCGTGTGCTGTTAAGGCGGTGAATTCGGTCGCAAACTGTTAAATTTAACAGAAGACTACTCATAGTGTTTATTTAAAAAATAAAAACAACATCATTTATTTGCTCTTCGTAAAGCGATAGCTTATTTATATAGTATAGTCAATATTTTAATATTATCCAACTCGTTTTGCAGCTCGGGTATCAGTACACGCGTGCGTGCCCGTGGCCAGTAAGGCGCAGGCCTGGCGGGTGACATTTGATACGAGTGGAATTTTCCCAACCAACTCAAATGTTAGCTCTACCAATTTATACCCCCGCATTATTATCTGTATGATTGCTTTGCTTTGTTATGTTTTATTTGCTGGTGCTTAATAATGTGCCCGCCAGCGAGCGTCCTCTGCCGTATTGTTGTGCCGCGGCACGTACCGCGGCGACCTGAGCTTCATTACGTAGATGCATCGATTTGTACTCGTTTTTTTTTATCAAATAATCTTTTTTAAAAAAATACTGATAACTGATATATCAAAAGAAACATATATTATTTGAAAAATATAAGAATATAATTTTTTTAGAGAGAATTGTGTATTGAATATTTTCATTAAATATGTAATAATTTTGGATTTACATCATAATAGATTTACTGTGCAGATAATTATTATTTAATACATTCATACATGAAACGTCTTCAAAGCCGAAATCTGTTTATATATTTAAAAAAATTCGATTATCAATATCATTGTTTTTGTACAAATCGATTTACATGATATTTAATTGGTCATTGGACGTATTAAAATGAGTGATAGCGATATAGCTAGAAAAAAGCAAAACGAAATTCTGTTGTAGTGAATATAAAAAGAAAACCCTATGCACTCTACGTACTTTAAAGTTTTGTACTAGAAGCTTAGTACAACTTGAATGCTTTAAGTTTTTATTACAAACACTTTGCCCAGGTCGAAAGTACCTTCGGATTGCCGATTAAGTAATCCTCATACGATGGTTATTCTTAAGTAACTTTGAAAAGTCTTTCAAGCTGGATAATTGTATCATTACATAATTTTTCGCTACCCTACTTATTTTGTAGTTTTCAAAGTGCGTTAGCGTAAAAACAAACACGGGTTTAAAGACGAAAAATACGCTATAATAATATAATACTAACAACTAGAATTATTATTTTGCTTACACCATTTATCTTATATGATTGAACTTATAATATGTACATTTTTGTTATTTTGTACTACACGCAATCTTTTATTCACTGAATAGCCAAATGGCTATGAGATTACGATCATGTTTATTTGTGAGCAAAAATGAAATTTATTAGTATAAAAAAAAATGTTACAATTTATTTTAAATTTAAGTGTCAGTGGTGAAAAAATACCGTTAATTTTTATTTTTTTATTTATTGTTACTGTCGCATTCCTTTTGCCAGCCGTCAATATCCGCGTAGGCTCTCCAGCAGCGCGGCGCATTGCACCAGATTTAGACTCTCAGGCCGGGAGGGCGATTCAATCACCTTTACGTGGCAGCCCTGGTCACGTCCCGCCCCGCCCGCGGGGTGGTGACTGCCCCCGAAACCTGACAACTCTATATGTACTTGGCTGTTTATACAATATTTATATAATTTATAAACTAATATTGTTTTATGTTTAAGTTTTTGTGAAGTCACATTTTTAATACGTTTTTTTAATGTTTTTATTTTCGTAGTTTAAAATTCATTGCTTAGCTTTTAAAAGACGGCACATAAAATTTGTAACAGCAAGTAAATATATACATTTTGTGAGTATTTATACGTTCTGTTTTAATGTAGTTGGTATACGTATAAACAGTGGCAAAAACCTTTCCTGAAACTGAATCATTTTGTATATTCATAAACCTTTTCAAAAAAATGCTAGCGTATCATTTTGTAAAAGAGGTTGTGGATTCTTAAGCGTACCGCTCTCCTTGTCATTCCCAGAAATTTCCAGGAAATCCTTTGAAGCAGTCCATCATGTCTCTACTCCAGGACTTTCAACATGAATAATCACCCCAGGAGTGCATTACACCGCCATTTTTCCGCGTCCGCGGGCTTCCGCTGTGGCGAGGAGTGGCATGAGTCCCTTCCGGTCCAGAAACATGCCCCGAACCACCCCAAAGCCGACCCGAACCGCCCCCTCGTATACCCTTCCCCTTCGCTCGGCCCCCATTAAGTATTAAAATTTGGCATACGAGAAAGTTTTCAGGGTGCAAAGTAAAAAGCTCGTTTTAGGTTCGATGTTAAAATGTGTTCGTATAGGTTCGCGTCCATGTATTCCGAGCTAAATGTTTGCTGAATATTTATCTTGGATCAAGTGCCTATTTTGAACTAAATGAGTTAAAATTATTTGCCATGGAATTTAAATTTCTATTTTTGAGCTCGGCAAGGTTCTATAGCAATTATTTTAATTGATAAAACTTTCCTTAGACCTAAAATAATGTTGAGTAAGTCGATTATTTTAATTAATTAAATTCAACGCATTTCAAATGGATTATATCACGCATAGCAACGTTACTGAATTTTGGCGTTGTAGTGTATTTTTATCATTTCGATTATGATGTACTAGGTACAATGTATATTTATACTACCACTAAAAACTGCTAGCAGCATAAGACCTTAATCCATATATTTTAAAATTGCATCTAACCGATGAGAACCTGGTTTTTTGTGAATATTAAAGCAAACACTGACCTCGCAGACGACACAAAGTAAATACAAATGTTTCACTTACTTGTCATTCGAACATCCATGCGCACGAGTAAATTTAAAGTTTTTAACTGAACAATGCTATGATGTTGCGTTTCCTAAGAAATACTTTTTAAAAAGCGCATCTCAAATATGAGGCGAAATAGTATATCCGACTTCGGGGTAGTGGCATATTTTTGCCTGGAATTTTCACTTTGAACCTTTATTGATGCCTGGAAATATTGACTCTGGCGTCTCTCCACTGCCAGCCGGTGCAGGCGTTGCTGATCGAGCGATGGCCTCGTGGCGTGGGACTCGGAGGCTCCGTCTTGCGAGTCGGGGCACGTCCTGGCCGCGGCCGCGGGCGCTCCTCGAGCCGCTCCACTCCGCTTATGCAAATCTCATTGTGGTATTCTCAGCTGTTTAATCCGCTTACTGTTGCGCTCTCCTCCCGCGCCGCCCGGACAACCTCGCCGCTCGGTAGCGGCGCGACTTCCGGATTTGGGGTACGGAGGGTGAAAAAGTTATAAATGGATTTAGGTCTGTTTTCCGGGAGTTTTATTCAAAATACGCTTATTTGCGTTGAGTTCGTCTGGCGTGGTAATTATCTCACTGATAAATTTATTCGGCATACACGCGTAGCTTGCGTTGAAAGCTTTGAAAACTTCGATCTTGCTATTTTGAGGGCACACTTTGAACAGATTTTTGAATGACGATGAGTGCGATATTTTTGAAGTTCCACACGAAGTAAGACAAAGACGTATATTTTCTCTCCGGAATGCACAGTCTATTCAGACGAAAAGTGATTTATAACAATATTTAGGTATAATTTAGAAAGACATAGACAAATTACAACACGCCATACACTAATTTAAAATGCTGCTTCTATTTGCTGCGTATTAAATAATTGTTTTTTTTTTTTATTTGTTACTTCTTCAAGTACCTCTCTTCAGAGAAGGTTGGTGACCTTATCACTGAGCATATACTCATTCTGGGCCAATGCTCACGGTTTTCTAAGGAAAAAATAGTGTAGGGGGTCCTTCTACGGAAGGAAAAGTCTGCGTATTGTTGCTGCCCAATAGCATTATTATATATTCTTATCTTACAAAGCTCTAGCGTTTAGATCTGATACTCCTTCTGCAGCAAGCTACAGAAACAGAAGCAGAAGCCCCCCACCTCGACAAGGTATTTCCAGAGCACACTCCAAGTCCACTACTCCATTACAGATCCTTTACACACGCTCAGGATACATAGTGGGGAATGTTTAGAGCATAGGTTCCCAACCTTTTATTGACCACCGCACCCTTGACAAGAAAAAAAAATTCCAACGCCTCCTTTTGCGCAAAATAACAGTGATAATTTTTTTCTGTATATTATTTATTGCTGCCCAGGTAAAAAAAAATGTTGTTCGAGTTATTTTGATCATTTTTTGTAAAAAATCTACTGCACAAATCAAAAAAATTTAAATGCAAAAAGTTCATTCATTTTCCCTTAGACCCGCCACTGCCCCCTTGGAAAGCTTCAGCGCCCACTGGGGGGCAGTACCGCCCCCGTTGGGAACCTATGATTTAGAGAGTTACGAGATCTTAATATATTTTTATTATTTTTTTATAAATCATAGTCAGTTTTTTTTTTTATATAAAAAATACTTCAGTATCGTAGAGACAAAAAAGGGTTTTGATTGAAATAAGTAATAACGGTCAATCGCGTAGGTGCTGCTCGCAAAGCGCCGCAAGTGCAAGTGTGCGGCGGGTCGTGGGTAGCGGGCAGCGTCTGGGCGCCGTCGCCACCTGTCGCTGCGGGCGCAAGCGCGCCCCTCGCCAGTCCAGTAGCGCCGCCCGCGCCGAGCGCACGCCCCGCCACCGCGGCCTGGCAGCGTCCCCCGCGTCCGGACGCCCGGCGAGCAGCTCAGCAGCACGCAGTACGCGCGCGACCGCCGCCCCGCGACCACGCGACCTCGCGACCTCGCGACCCCGCGGCCGCCGCCTATCGATTCATTACATCGCGGACAGTGATAGCACCCTCCAAAGCGAACTCAGCCAGTGATTGTTTTTTTTTTTTATGTTTTATGAAACAGTATTCTCAAAAACAGTGCCAATAGGTATTTATTTTTTGGGTTTTGTATTTTTGGTAAACATAAACAGAAGGACACTTTTTTGATTTGTGGATTTCTGTTTATCACATATTTCAAAAATATATATTTGCAATTTATCGAAGTTTTCCTTTGATAATTGCTTACATGTTATTTCATTTTATCTTTTGTAAATTCACTATCAAAATAAAATGAATTATTGGAAACTATATCAATATATTTCATTCGGTTGGATAATACACTACTCCTTTGACGTTTCCGAAGATAATAGTCACATTATTTTGAATAGTGTAGTACAAAAGTTACAACTGTACCCTTGTATTATTTTATGTAAATAAAGTAAGGCGATTCTCTGCCCGAACGGAAGTAGTGAAACAATAAAAAACAAACAGAATATGATATAAAAACCGACCTAGTTCATATTTACAGTAGAGCACACGAAAGCTCGGGCGAAAGCTCCGCTTTCTCTGTGTATTTTTATTATATTTACGTGTGATTAAACTTTTTATATCTGAGGGTCAAACAACAATGTGTCACGTAACCGTAAACGCACGAGCGCCCAGCTGTTATCCTGTGAAGTGTTGTACTCGGAAGGCTCCGTATTGGTTTTTCCAGGCCGCATGTATTGTAATATGATAAGAGGTGTGACGTCACCCGTAGTAGACCCACTAGCGGGGGCTGCCGGACAGTCCGCTCTCCGCTCTCAGAGTAAGTACGGTCCTCTTCCTTAATCCAACATAAAACAGAAATGTACACAATCCCTTATCGCGAACGTTCTTTGTACTTCTATTCGCCGGTTTTCGTGCGTCTATTTTATGTAGTATTCGAAGATAAATTTTAATGATCCATTACTAACGATTGATCGTCCATCGTTGATTCTTATACCGAAATAAATTGTTCAGTCAGTATTTTTTACTTGAAAATTTTTTGAAAATTCTTCTCGAAAGCATGCAACACGTAGCAATAATATCTTTCATCCGATAAAAATGAATTGGTTCTATTGATACCGTTGTAAACTAAATACAGTTAAGTTTACAACACTTACTACGACACGCTTGAGTCAGTATCTATATTCTTTTTTTGTTTGGTAAAAAATCAGCTAAGTCCTCGCTGCCAATATGATCACTGAATTATTAAATTGAGATAATTTTTTCATATTAATTATTAAATTTTTTGTCAAAGAAACAAAATCGCTTTGTTAATTAATATTTTATAAGCTGTCAAAAACTTTCAGGAGTAACATATACTTGAATGAACGTGTATCAAAACATTTTCATCTGCTTTGAAGTAAAAGATATTAATTGTCAAAAAAAATGTAATATATTACTCTGTTTGTTTTGATATATAATGGTAATTATTATTTTTTTAGTGTGATGAAAATTCATATTCCAAATACGTGTATTTTAATTTACTGCGTTTTTACGCTAGTGTATTGTGAATACGAAACTTGTTTATACTCGACAAACTTATATTTTCTTTCAAAATATCTCGGTGCGCGCCACGCTGGCCCATGATTTATCGGCTGGAAGAATGGCCCGAGTCATCCGCGCTGGCTCCAACTGAAGAAATGCGTTTCCCTTCTCTGCGACGCTCTCGACATTGTATTTTTTGTCTTGTGTTTTATGTTACACTCCGCTTCCTGGCCGCGCGCGCCACACTCGCCATGTTTCTCGTTTACTCGGCAAAAAAAGATTGTGTATTTGATGATAGCATAAAATTTATTACCCGAATGTGAAAAAGTACTTGCAATATTTATGAGATTTTGAATAATATATTATGTTAATATTGCGCTCGTATTTTTTTCAAATTGTAAACCTGAAAGTACTCATACACAAGATTCAACACAGAAATATTATTTTGAAACAGTACAATCTGCAAAAATTTACGATTTTTTTCGCAATTCGGTAATTCATAAAATATTCAAAATGTCTATCTTACTGTTGTACATCAATTTTCGCTTACTAAATTATCCATTCATTAAATTCTTATAATAATTTACACCTAATCATTTAGATCGTAATGCTGAAACAAATTAGATCGCTAATAGTGCTTCCCCTCGGTAGCTTGCAAAATATGTCTCCCGTCAAAGAATTAAATATAGGGCATTACATCAGTCCTCTAACTAGTCCACCAGAATATCTGGATGGCCTCACGTCTCGGGTGTCAGTCAATCACTCCGCTGGCTGCGCTCGTCTCGGAGATACATAATGTATTGTGTTTGTTCAGAACCTGAGTCCTACTGAAAATCAATATCGTTGTTAAATAGGTCTTTGAAAATAAACGCAACATTAATCACTGTAAATCCTGTCGGAAAACTTTTATGACATTTATTATTTGATAAAGTTAACAAATTTAATAGACACAATCTATTTGTAAAATGTTCAATAACAGACAATGATACAATTCTGAGCGGTACTAGTGAACGACTTAATAAATTTGAAAGTGAGATTGTTTTTATAGAGGCCTCGGTTATCCTGGTCTAGATTTATCAATAATCGTGTTCATCAAAACAGGTGGAATTATCGCTGGTGCGGGGATGAGGAGTCGTAAATCGTTGCTCGGCGACAATTTCCGTGTTGTTCGACGCTCTTTGTATCAAATTAATTTAGAAATAGACAAATTCTGGTGCGACTTGTAAACTAGCGTCGTTTTGTTTAAGCCGAGCATCTATTAAAACGGAAACATAATAATCCCGGTATTTTAATTTGAGAAAACTGCCGTCTGATCTGAGATCCAAAGTTTTTACGATCGCATAGTAAACTTTAATGGTTTTGAAGAAGTATGTTCCGCCTGACAGTTTAATCAGTTCGATTTTGGCCGTCGGCCAAACCGAAGAGCTTACGAATATTCACCAACAAAGAAATGTCATTCATTCTACATACTGCCTGTTTATCTTAACAATTGTCTAGAGACATAAAAAAGCCTCGTGTTAGCCCACATCCCGCCGTTTATGCCGGCAACAAAAGCTCTCGTGGTGGTAGAAGCTTTGTTTCAGGATTCAGAAGGTTTTCACTAGCTATTTATAGTAAAACAATCGCCTATTCAACCCTACTAGTTAGCTCTATTCGAAACAAACGCTCGATAGATTTTGCTTTTCATTATTTATCTTCCTAAATATCTAGAAAGCTGATTTATCAATATGACATAGTATTTTTTAACATTCACAAAAGCTTAATTAAAAGCATTGCAACCATGTAATCATATAATGAATTCAATTTTTTTAAAGTAATTTGATGAGCATTTAAAAAATATATATTTGATGATTATTATTAAGAAAGGGTAACATTGCATTCGTGTGCTTAATAAATATAAAGTATCCTTCGTCTGCGAGCGCGGTGTCGTTATCTGAAGTGCCCTCTGCTCACAAAGCGCCCGGCCGAGCCGCGCTGCTTGTGTAGACGTCCCGAACGTCCCGACCACGCCGAGCACTATCGTTTACATAAAATCAATTCGCCGGCTTCCCCGCCGAACACATTTTATTTGTCTAAAGAAACGCCCGTGAATGTGCAATTTTATTTCCCGGGGCTTTTCTTGCTGCGGGTCCTAATACCATTTGTATCGAAGGAAATGCGAAACAAAGTCGCATGTGCCGTCGAAGCGCACTGCACAAATGTTAATTTTGTTGTTTGGATCAATCAACAATTGAAATATGTTTGTGATGTCTTTGAGTCTTTATGAATAAAATAAAAATTTACATTTTCAACACTTTCATTTAGAAAGTCTCCTTTTAAATTATAATTCAGAACAGAAGAGTTCACGGAGCTTTAGCGAAAAACTGTATTGCATTACAGTTTTCTACCGTATAATTGGTTCGCAGAACTGTAAGAATGCATCGCAGTCACCGCTTCTTTGATTACTCGGGGGATTTAATTGTATTAAAACAATACTAAATAGTCTAGTTGCTCGCAAGATAAGGAGGCAGTGTTTGCTTGCGGACTGGCTTAACGACGTCTGCAAATAGACAAACAGCCCGTCGAACTGAAACATATGATCCGGCACTTCAGCGCCGAAGCAACATCACTGGGGCTAAGTTTCTACGGATTTCTCGCTTCCAACAATTTTCAAAAACCATTTATTATCTGTTGATTATTTTTGTGAAACTTTAAAAAATATAATTAAAACAGTTGAACATTTTCACTTATTTCATTTAAATATAAAATACTTCAAGGTGTTTTTTTTGTATTTTATATAGTCTGAAACAGCCCGTATTGCTTATCTGTATTAAACGTTTTTCAGAAGTTGAAATCAAAACAACAAAAAAGGATTAATTAAAATATAAATTATGCTTATTCTACATTAACAACAAAGAGATCCGTACAATTATATGATTATTTTTATAATATATTATGTTTGTTTCAATAAATCCCAATTTTGAAAGAGTAGGTTGAGTAATACGCGTTTAAATATATTTCAATTGTTTACTTATTTATTTATTTAAAAAAATACTTTTATCACATCGAAGAGTAAAGTTATTCAAATATACTTTGCCTGTAGCATTCAAATCTAAACGAGGACAAATTTAAAAGTTCAATAAGTAGAATATGCCCATTGTTGGACGTGGCGTGGTTACCCCAACGCAAGTAACTGAAACGGATATTTGTACGCCGGGGCTGCCCGCGCCGCCCCGGGATGTTTTGTCTCCGCGCCCGGCACTGGTTTTCTTGGCTTGTCGTGAATACGTTTTATGGTAATGACAGCTGCTGGCTTCGCAGTTTTTTTTACGTCTGAAGTGGCTTCAAATGCACTCCTTTCTCCTCTTCCGTATTGCGTCAATGAAAATACCTCGAAATAAAAGAGAATCCACGCTGCACGCTGAATGGAAAGGGTAGCCTCAAAAACTCGTGTTCTCTACTTCATCAATTCATCAATTGCACCATTAAAATAAGACAGTATATATAAATAAATGTGTGTGTAGGTATGTATCTTTTATTCTTTCTATCCTCAGTTTTATTCTCTCAGTTCGTATATGAAAATGTCGGTGAGCCTTTTGTCGCATCTCTCGTTACCTTAATTTTGAATACGGTGACATTATCAAGCAGAATTTTAAACGTACTTGCAAACGCTGGTCTTTTTTTTTCTCTGCAATAAAATTAACCTCCGCTCCTTGCAACAGGGACAAGCTCCGCTTCTCGTGCACATAATCCCATTTTGTATTCTGAAAAAAGGGGTGCAGGAGCGCGCTGAAGTAAAGCTCTGGCGACGACTCAGTCATGTGGAGCTCCGAGGGCGCCCCCGCAGATTAAGGAGACAATACGGGGTGATTCGTGTCGGATACACTACTGTGATCTCCATCAGGAAGTCTATGAAAATAATATCATAATTAAAAAATAAGCAATTAATATAATTTTTGGAAATCGTTCATGATTAAGTGATAAAAATATATAATATCTGGGCACACATGCCGTGGAACTATGTAGTATTATATCTCTCTCAGTTAATATTTCAGATAAAATATTTTTCATGTATATCATTATATTAATTTTTTTTTGTAGAATTAACACAGATAATATTCTTCATTGGGCGTGTTCAATTATTTTTTTAATTTAAATGAAAAAATAGTAGTAAAGACATTAAGAACATTTATAGTATTATTTTTTATTTTTATGTTTTACAAAACAATTAATGCAATGCAATTGTAGTACATATATTTCATCAGACTAATTGTTAATATAGTTTATGTTTTAAATGTCACATAGCTTAATAATATGTTAAATATTTTGAAAATATATTAAAATTATTTTACACCCTGCTTTTACAGTTTAACAATATATTATATTTTACATCAATTGAATCAGACTAGATACTAGAAGAAAAACAGTCGATGACTATTTAAATACGCCTTAGTTATTGAGTGAACTAAATTTTAAACAAATTCTTTTTTATATCGCTTTGGGTAAAATTAAAAATTTAATAGTTAGTATCGTCGTTTTCTAACCGAATTTGCTATTTGAATACTCGTTCTGAAACTGGGTTAATTTTCAATTTTGATTCGCTCAATTATAATGTAAAGTAACATTTACTTTGCCCAAAAAACTCATAGGCTAAATCATATCCCTATTTGCTCTGTGTGTTCTAAAAGTTGTGTTTGTGCATAATAAATATGATAATATTTAGAAAGAATTAGGGCTACATTTTCATAGGATTGAGATAAACGGTCACGGGGAATTACGCCATGACAGTAAATTGAGTTTACTTCTCTCCGCCCACGTGTAATTTAAGCCTTCGCAATGTAAACACTCACTTCAAATTTTATTTTAAATTATTTTTTTTTTCTAGTATCTCAATATTAATTATCAAAATAAAATTATGCACTCAACAATAGCGTTACCTCAGTAAACAGATTTAAATTTCAACAAGCTTGTAAATATGCTTCATTTAACAATATACTCTCTTGGGTCCAGCTTTAAATGTTTTCAGCTAAGATGAGTCATCCTGTATAACCGTAGAGCACTCTGTTGTGCCGGCGGCCCTTATAACGTAACGCGCGTCTTAATTAATGTTTATAATATCGCCGGCGACACCGCCCCGGCGCACGACGCCCCCGCCCCCTGGGAGGTGCAATATCCCGAGCATCCGTATCCCCCGCCAGGAGACAATATGAGATCCGCCATTACAAGATTACTTATTTTTAATAAAGCCAAGCGTGCCGCGGAACAACCGAACTAATGAATAAGGAACAGAGAGCCGTATATTATGCGCGCGCCGTGCACTCATTCCGCCCTCGTGTTCTTGCAGAGGCTCGGAATGGAAAACGCTCCGAAGAGACTCGCACACCGCCACAAACCAATTGGAATGACGTGTAATTGGAAAAAGAAAAACGTAAAATTTCTGGATGTGCCTTGAAAATTCTTCTAAAAAACAGTTTATATGTATATGCTTTTGTTGCTTTGCTATGCATTGAAAACATGCACTTATTGCATTATAAAGGTTTTAGAAAACCGAGATTTCTCGTCATGCAAATAGTGGTTTCTTTCGCAGTTTCTTTTGTTTATAATTTAATTTATAAAATGGATTTTTTCTTCCTATTTATATACTTTTGTTGTATGTAGTGTTGCAGTAGAAGGGATTAAAATAAATTAAATTTTGATATCCAATAAACTATCGTCCGGCGTATATTATAAATAAAGAATTTTATCTTACTTCAAAGTGAGCAAATGATAGCTCTACCATAATTATTTTCAAATTTAATCTAAATATGAAGCACGTACCCCGTCCGGGTTCCGTGCAGCCATGCTTGCCCGTCGCATTTCACTGCACGACACACAAGGCCAGGCCGATAGCTCTAGAACACATAGAAGTATCAGAAAAAAACTTATCACCGGGCTTATTTGCATAATAACATTCGTTTTATGAAAGCACGTTTTGATTAAATCAACTTACAAGCTCCGAGCGCCGCACAAACGGGCGAGTCACAAAATGTGTCGGACTGTTTAAATACCTCTCGGAGCGCGGCTGTGATGGATGTACTGGCCACACGATCCGTGGTTTTTTTTAATCATTCGTAACCGAACACTTGCATGAGCTCCCGGGCGCACGCACCTGCCGGCTTCAATCATTATAATTCGCCCGTGCAATATGGGCGGCGCTGGCCTAGCTCAATACATGCAAAATAAATCAACCCCTGGCCAGAAAAACCTCCTAAATTTCTTCCAGATAGCTTGTAATGGTACCTAATATTCAGCCATAAATATAACCTCGTGTCAGAGTGGAAAATACAGCTCTTTTCGTTAAGAAATTCACCACACGTCTTTTTTAAAACAAAGAAAAAACAGTAGCTGAGATAATATAATCTAATTTATTACACCTCAGTACTTTATCAAGTATAATATCAAAATAAAGCCAATGGTTTTAATGTCGAATGAGTTTTCTTGTGCCTAGGGCACTTGTTTCTTTTGGATTCACTCTTCGTGATCCTCAAAGCGCCACATTCACACTTAACAACGTTTTTAGTTACATTTTTTTTCACCCCTCGCTGTAAAGCTAGACCCGGTTTACGACAGTCTTCGTTAGATAAGTACCTGAGCATGTTATCAGTCGGGAAATACAAAACTGAAATTCAAGTCGCCGGACTTGAATTTCAGTTTTGTATTTCCCGACTAAATAATACACAATTTACATGTTAATTTAATTACTGAAGTCCCATTGCGTGCTTTAACAAAACGATGCAAACGACAAATCTGCTTGTTTAAATTAACTCCGAAGTGGGTCAGGTGAACTCGAATTATGATTTAAATCAAGTGACTCTCGTTTTAATGATTTATATACAATTAATATGCAATTGAAAATTTATTGCTCAGTTGTATTTTAATAGAAAACCGTTGATAAATTTTATTTAGATTAGCAGAAATAGTGAATGTTGTTTAAAAATGAAAGTAATCTTAATTCATACATTAAATATATTTTTATTTTAAACTTAACATAAAACCAGATGAAGAAAAAAAAAGCAACTATGAATGGTATATTTATAATACTAATATTTTATTTTATTTCAGTTTTATTATTTTTCGATATATTTTTTACCTATATTTTTGACAGAGAGTACTTGGTGGAATTCCATTTTAATATTTTTGAATAAAATACATGAGTGATTTTCCACATTTTCGTTTTTATTAGTGACCGGTTTCGCCAACCTTTCACGTTGGCATTATCACTCTGCTTGATAATGCCAATGTGGAAAATCACTCAAGTATTTTATTCAAAAATATATTTTTCACCAACAATCGATCACAAAATGTTGAATAAACTTACATATTTGATGCTTGCAAGTACGAGGCTCCAGAGCCAAGCTTCGCTGCATCTTCGCTCTTCAATTGCGATGTGATAATTCAATGCCAACACCCCGGCAGCGCACATTAGGCGGAGCGCGAGTCCCGCCGGCGGGCGACCGGCCGCGACCATTACGGCGTAAGTAATGGTCGCGGCAAACAGCCGGCCAATTATGAATAGTCCCGCGCCGCCACTGGCCGCCCAGGGCCGCCGCGACCGGCGGATGTGAATGGCACACGGCTAGGAGATTACGGACATTTCGGTTTGTCAGCGCGTCGGCCATTCGAGAAACTCTCGAAAGGCGGATGCTTCATTTTGATTTTTTTTTTTTTTTTTGTACTCAAATCTCAAGCAATCGACAGTTCTGATATGATGATCTATAATTAAGTATCTATAAATGTTTTTAAAAAATATAATTTATCATTACACGGTATTACAACGCAACTATATTTTTATGTTGTTGTTGGTATATGGAATTTCTTTTTTAGAGCTTAACAGTGAGTGATACTTCATTGTCATTTTGTTTTGAAGATTGATCGTTTATGGCATGCTTTATTAATATTTTTATTTATTTATTTAATGTTATATGTCAACAAAACTGATAAACTAACAATAAATCGTAAATTTAAATTATTTTCAACGTTTACAAAAAAATATTTTCGTATTCTTATTCATTCTCACATTATTCTCAAAATTTTGACCAATGATGCTTATTTTTAGTAAATTATTTTTTTTTTTCACAGTAATTAAAACGTTTATTTGTTTTTGGCAAAAATTGAATCCAAAACTGCGTAAACTCGACGCGTCCGATCCGGCGACCCTGCCCCGTCCTCCTGGCGGGGCCTGATTTGTTTTAATTAGTTTAACGATGTCCGCCGCCCGGCGTCCCGGCGCGGCCGCGCGAGGCGCCGCCCGGCTAATAGGCGCCCCGGCCCGCCCCGCCCCGCCCCGCCCCGCCCCGCCCCTGCCCTCCCCGCCCCGCCCGAAGACGCAAACGCACTTAATTATCCCCTCGGCCGAGTGCGACAGCCTTCCGCTCGTCCGGCGGAGCCTCGGCCGGCGGATCGATCGACTCCTTCCGACTGTTCGGAAAATCGACTAATCCATATCCGTCCATTTTTCACCGGCTAGGCGGAGTGGAGAAATTATTTGACAGGTCGAATGCTTCGGTTGTTTTTTTTTTTTTTTTTAATGTTAAATGGTTTTTCAATATTCCCAGTTATAAAAAGAAATTCAATGCCTTGTTTGAAGCGCGTCAGACGTCAGTCGCAGGCGGGCGCGCTGCTCGGGCTCTCGGGCGTATAAAAGTTGATAAATTTTGCTCTCTCAATGATTCATGTTTCAATATTTATTATCTTATTTTTTAAAAATAATATCTTTTTGCATTTGTATTTATCGAATGATAAATTCAATTGATTTTATACCGTCCGGATTATATTATTTTAAAGGAACTAAGTTTCTTAGGGAAACTATTTTAAGTAATTTTTGTAAGTACTATAGTTCAAATATTATGAATGAAATCACATTATTGATGGAATATTTAAAAAAAATTATGTTATGATTATTTTCAATGAACTCAACAAATAATTGTTTTGTAAATATAATACCGAAATATTTATCTGATTTTATTATGCTGTGTTGCTCTGTTTTCCTTATTTTTTTGAAAAAATTTAAAGCACTTTTCATTTTATAACCCAATTAAAACTTGCAAGTTTATAATGAGAGTTAAGCTCTATTGTGGGATAAAACGAACTCAAGAACAATATAACCATCTACATCCGTAGTTTTATCGTTTTTTTTTTCATTTGTATTTAAAATTATACAATACTGATTTGGTACCTCGTTTTCTTATATATGGCGAAGCTTATTATTAAAAATTTAATTTAAAATAAATTGAAAAAAAATATCGAACTCAGCTGTAAACAATTCGGCTAGTAGATTATTGCCTACATCCTCCACGACTACGGGTATGAAGAGACTATTATCCAGCAGTGGATAGAAACGCCTGGTTTTGTTCAAAGCTAATATGCTTTCTCAGCTTTGTTATTAGTAAAAATATAGTCGGGCGAATAAGCGTTTTGTTTCCGTGTCCCGCGGCATTTTGCATCGGGAGTGAAGTCGGAGCGAGCCCCGCCGGCAGCTCCGGGGAATATCATTAGTCGTGGATAATTTGGCTTTTATTACGGTAAGTAAACAAGGTAACTTTGAAAGCCGCGCTTTGTGCTCGGCTTCGGAGCTGCTCGTCCTGGAGGCGAGTGTATTTTTATTGTTTTCGCTTCAATGAATATAAACAAAACAAGAATACAAAACATTGGGATATTTGACAGTAAGCGATTTTAAAAACGTATATATTTTATGTAACAAATAAATATACATCCCTTCTCTATATTAACTAAAAGTATTCAAATCAAATGATATTTTATCGTAATTGAATTTAAAAAATCATATTTGTCATGTAGTACTATCATTTTTGGCTGAAAATAAATTTCTCTCAGTATGTATTCAATAATTTATTTATTTCAATATAATTATTTATATTAGGTATTACTTTTTATGTTATATGTGTAATACCAAATCCAATAAGTTCAATATATTTTTTGATTAATTTTATTAACTACGTTTTTTTTTCTAATAGGTGTTGTAATAATTATTTGATGTTGGTTAAATATGTTAAAAGCTTAAGATAAGTAAAATGGTTAGAATAATTGTTATCGAATTTCAAAAGTATTATATACAAGAATATCCTCTTTCGTACATTTCCGTTACTTTGGCGATACAAACTTTCTGGAGACCGAATGCTCAGCTCTCAGACGTTGATTGAGGGCAGTAATAAAAAAAACAACCCCGAATTTCCTGTGGTCAACTGTAAGGGTAAAAATGGTTACATGAAAAATTAAGCAAAATTTATTTTGGTAGGTTTACTTTACTAATTTAATTGTTTAGTTCGTTACGGGCAGTTAATGCGGCGCTATCACGGATCACGCGATTTACGGATCATTCTTCTATTACAATAAATTATCCTATGCAGTAGTCCTTCTATAGTTGTACTAACTTTGCTCCTTTAATTGCGAACCAAATTAAGCTTATCTTAACAACTAAAAAATAGATTATTCTAAGTATTAACTAAATACATGAAAAATTAAATATGTTTACTTACTAAATATATACATAAATCCTCAAATACTGTCGATATCGCAAGCCAAAATATTAAACTAATATTGAGTAAATTCTATATAGTACAAATATTCGTATGTGTCATTGAATATTGTCACATTTTGTTGATACTATTCGTATTTTATTTTTTTAATTTTTCTCTAAACAAATCAGGTTTACTATTTTATCAAACATTCCCAAAACGATATTTAAAAACTTTTCCAAAACCACAGGAAATAAAAGTTTCATTTGTAAATAAATATGACATTAAAAAAACTGACCATGCCATAAACCGGTTTGTTTTAATACATATAAGATTTTTTTTTTCTTTATTTATATTTCATAACAATGTACGGTTATAATTATAAAAACCATAAATCGAAATCGCAAAACAAAAATAGTGTTTTTATTATTACGGTAAACGTGACAAATAATAACTCTTGTCAGGCAACCAAGCCGTTCACCTAGAGACAAATATCTGAAAAAATATTGTTAAATCTGTTATTCTGGTTTATTGTAACTTATGTAAATGTACGCGTACTTTTGCTTTCATAAATATCGCAGTGCGCCACATTTACAGTAGTAATTCGCGCGCGACGCAATAAAGCAATAAGCCCTCGGATCCCACCGTATGAGAAAGTAAATTACAATTGAATCTCTCGCATGAGACCGGCTGGTAAATTATTCCGGCCGATTAGCCCGCGACCCGCAGCCCCCGGCTCGGGTCCGTGTCAATTTAAATATGGCGAAATCGCGGGGCCCCTCCCGGCCGCGGACCACGAGAGATCCTCTCTCGCAAGACGAAAACCTTTTCTGTGAAGTGTCCAATTTATAGTTTCCCTTTGAATCTCACTCCGTGGGTAATTTATGAATATCCGTTTCCTTTTTAATAATAATTTTCGAGGGTTTTCTTTAATTAATTTACATCGAAGACAGGAAATTAAATGCGGTTGTATAAATTATATAAACGTGTATATATCTATGTTCACAAAACATTGTATTCTTACTGTGCGAGTATTCGAACGAACGAATTTAACCAGCTGACATTTTGATTAATGGGGTCCTCTTTACCTGTACAATTTCAAATGTAATTTGTGTCGTAATAAGTATTGATTTACATTTATAAAAGTATATTTAAACAGCTTTCATTTTTATTGTATTATTTAATTTGCTTTGACTATGATTATTCTGTATCTATCGATTTAAACATACATTTTAATATTAAAAACCAAGCTCGGAATATTAGATTATTTTATTTTTGAAATCAATAATTTATTGTTATATACAACACATAGAATGCTGTGTTGAAGAATAGTGGAAGCCTTTCAGCCCTTGGGTATCGATTTGCAATGAAAAAAATACATTAGAAAGTCGACATTCAGCGCACGTACAAAACACGCTCCAATGACGAATTGATTTTGCTGCTTGTTTTTTCTCGGGGAAATCTCGTGCAGGTGTCTCGCGAGGCCTGTCCCCGCGCGGCCAGCCCCGTCAGTCAACACGGCCGGCCCGCGATAAGATTGATTGGGTTCTTTATCTTTGTTCAGACCCCCGGGACTACTCTCCGGCATCGGTTTGACTGAGTGGCTTATTGGAAACGGGATGGCGAAGTTACAAATATGCCTGCGACAGATCAGCTTACTACTTACCAAGTTTCTTGAAGGATTATTCTTAATACGGCCTATTATTTTTTTATGTTTGTGTTTGCATTTGTACAAATATTTTAAAGTTTTGGAGTTCATAAATATAGTTAATTAACATTCATCTTTAGAGGATGCCAAGATACAGGAGTAACTAATAGTTCCCGACAATAATGCGTGTCCGCTAAGAATATTCTAATGTCGGATACGCACGCACAGTAGACACAGAGCTTCCTTTCAGAACAAACATTGGATTAGCGGTACACTGATTCGTATCCTTACACCCAGAACAATTTCCATTCTATCTGTGGCAATAACTCACGATGAATTAAGCCATCTTTTAGCATGATATTTAGTATTTACTACTGCGGGACTACTCGGCGACCTATCTGCTAAGCAAATCTTAAGGTTCCGAGTAGATAAGGCTTTCTCGCCGGGCGGTCCGCACGCTGCGGGGGAGCGCGGGGCGTGGGCGGGCGGGGGGGACCTCACTACCCGCGTCCTTTCCCGGCGTGATAATGTCGACTTTATCGATTCTCTAGTCCAAACATGACACAGTTTGTTGATTTATATGTTAATGAGAAGTCTTCAAATGAAGAGAAATCGCTGTGTATTTTAGAAGAAAAAAACAAGGGAGAGTACCTTTGATATTATCTTATTATGCAATTAGGGAAACAAGCAAAAATACATGTATTCAAAGATATTTATTATGACTGTGCAGATACTAATACGATAATTTTTTTAACAACTTTTAGAATAAAACCTATAAATATTTTAAGTCTCGTAAATATAGTGTGTTTAGTACACTGCAATTACTTAAAATCTTATCAGTGCTTTCAACAAATTAAATACGCAACGAAAATCAGATTGAAAGCCAAATAAATGTCTGTGTGTTAATCAAAACAACGTTCATATCAAACAGCGGATCTACAAGCCCGGCGAAATGTAAGTCTACGAATACGCAACAGAATCGGAGATACCGCAGTGTAGCGAAGGTGTAATAACAAGCAAACCGTCGAAGCCTGCCTGGCGGAGATTTACGAGGATTTTCACTCAACACGACCGGATGTCCGGCGGGGAGGCGCCAGCGAGCGGCCCGGGTTATATACGACCCACCTGGCCGGTCGCGGAAGGGACCGTCCGATCCCGTCTACCTATCGGCCCAATCTCTCATAATGCTCCCACGAATTATGCACGAACTTGCCCCGTGCATGGCTTTTTGCCGCTCCCGGTATTATTTATTATCTCCCGCCTCCCCCTCGTGAGCTTCCCATACACTTTGCGCTGTCATAAATTTGTTTAATTATTCATGCCGGTTGTCTCAGTGCAGAGCTTATGCATGCTAGTTAAGTCAGAGCAAACAGCGGCTAAAAGAATACTCTTTAATATGAAGTTTGATAGCCGAGTGGTTAAAGCGTCTGATTTTTAACATTATTACTTATTCAACATTATCTTACTTTTATTATCCGTTTATAAAATATAAGTTATATTTATCTTAAAACCAAAAAAAGAACTGATATAGAAAGCAATAAATAATTCATATAAATATGCCGTATTTGAATTATATTCACGACACCTTTTCTTCTATAAAATTGTATCTATTGTTTGAAATTTCTATTAGTTTTTAAGTAATCAGAAATTATAAAAGCCTTCCTATTCTTTTAAAGTCTGGGCTGTTTGGTTAAAAACCATTGGTTTATCGGACAGAAAAATCAAATGATTAGGAATAAATCGGCGAATAATTAAAATTGGTTTTACTACATCATTTTTAATAACATATGAGAAACAGTTGGTTGATAATACGCTCTCATTTCACTGCAACGTTGAGTTCTTGTTGGTTTTTTTTTTTAATATTTCAAAGTAAAATATTCCTTCAAAATATCCCAAAATCTTAAATCTTTACTAAGCAATCGCTACCGCCTTTAAGAAGACAGAGAGAATGCCAACATTTCGGCTAACTCAATGCGTAAAAATCATTTTTTCATAGGACGTAAAAAGGCGCCGTTCTTGGCTGATATGAAAATCGCGCTTTAAAAAAAATACACTTTCCCCCAGTTTTTATTTAATTTTCTCCCACGCTCTTTGCAAAGCGACAATTTCGCATGTAGTGATTTAATTAATCCTGACGAAAAGTTTATTCGCCGAGCGGCCCTGAAGAAATTCAACAGGAATCGAATGAGTGCTTTTTGCGGCGCCGCTGCCCGGGAGGCTGGTCCGGTGATAAATTTTCGCAGCTTTAATCTTTCTCGCCACATAGCTCAGAAATTAGAGCAACCGACCAGATAATCAAGGCCGTTGCCACTTTTATTTCATTTAACTTTGGAATTCGGCCTAACATTATATTATTACTAACTGAAAATTAACAACAAAAAAATATCGGCGGTTGCCAATAGATATTAAATTCGTTGAATGTTCATGTTGTCATATTAAAAGACGCAGCTGCCCGAGAAAAAATATTTTTATACTAACCATATTTTTTCGGTACTCTTAAACTGTTAGTGACACCAATAATGACCGAGTTTGTTATCTTTAACTGGTTATTTATACTTTAAACTTTTGTATTTATCCAAGAAATTATATTCAAAAGCCATTGTCAAAATTTAATGTATTTCACTGAACCACCGTTATATGTTACATACATTTTGCAACAATACACATATACTCGTTCATTGTGTCTTTTATATTATATATTCATAAGAAGCTTTAAAACATTTTAACATAATCTAATATTCTCAAAAGTCTAACAGAATTATTGGTATTATATTTCCACGTCTATTTAATACATTACTCCGTCATAAATACAATTCTTCCGTGCCTACGTACATGAATATCCACCCATCAATCATACCACCGTAGGCACATCAGGCATTCTGGCAGTATAAGAAAATGCGAGAAATTTCTTATCACACGATTTTTTTTATATATTACTATGTGCATATTCATTTGCACCGGAAGAAAAGAACATAAGAATAGAGAATATTATGACTAATCTATCATGTAAGCAGTGTGTACGTACACACGAGACACGATCACCATATTTGATCTGCGCTTAATCCCTTTCCTACAATACCTCCATTCACCTTGTCGTTATACCTGGGAATATTCCCCGTATATTCTGCACCGCGCTGTGGCTTCGCATTAACACCTGTAAAGTATACCTGTGGCAGCGGTTCCCACTCTGCGCTGCGAAATAAACCTCAAAAATAAACGAACGTTACTTGAGCATACGCGCCTGCAAACACATTCCCATTATTTATAACGAGTTTTATAGAGCACTTATAGCATGGATTAACATGAATTATTAGCATTCCTTCGATGGCAGCTTTTCAGTTAATCATAGGAATATTTCCAGAAAATTTTTTGGTGTTCTGTTCAGTAATAAATCAATTCTATTAATGCCATTTCAAGTTAAGACAAAAACATCTGAAATTCCATTTATATCAAATAGAAAAAGGCTCTCATCGATCTATTTTATTTGTAGAAATAAATTCAATTCACATATCCCCTTAGAAAACCATGAACACTGGCTCAGCATGAGTATATGCTCAGTGAAATGGTCGCCAACCTCCTCTGGGGAGAGGCATTTGATGAAGAATGAATTCTATTCAAGAGATTATTACTTCAAATATATAATAGAATAAAAATAAATTTATATTAGTCTGCCTAAAATAAATTTAGTATATTTACGTATTTTTCAATTATTTCTGTTTAAATCTATTTAACTTTACATTTCATCGTTGTACCGTATATTTTAATAATAAAATAGGTTCTTGCTTATGTCTGAGAATATGTTTTTCGTGATCTGTCTGGGCCCGCGGACTGCGGTCTGAGCTCCAGCGGCTGCTCTCGCTGCGTGCAGGTGACGATGTTCCGGCGTGGAAAGTCCCAAATAAATAAAGTCCTGGCAGGGTACACATGTAGCCGTCCGTAAACTTGGCACAGCTCGGGATTATTATACTTAACGGCCGCGCCGAAGCTCTACTCCCTCTCGGCCGACCCGCTGCCCGGTACGAATGGAATCTTGTAAAGTGAGAAGGACTCTCAATGACTCAAAGAAAACAACTCGAAACTAATTAAAGATCCATACTTATTTTGTAATGAAATATGCATGCGAAGAAAAAAACTTATGCAAAAATTTTACATTTGCACTTATTGCCAGTGTTTTTTTTTAAAACTTGTATATTTTAATTAAATTGTGCTAAGTCTTCCTTTTGAGAATTTAGAAAGTGGCTTTAAATATATAAAAACAGTGTCTGTTGTATAAGACTTTTTTTTAATTGAAAACTAAACATATTAAATAGTATAATCGTTTTCATTAAATACATTTAATTGTGAAATGCCTTAATTACCGTCGGCTTGGAAATAAATGAATAACTTTCCGAATTTAATGGTAGCTTCGTGTAGGAACTGCCTAATATAATATGAGCTATGACAAAATATAAGACGTAAATAATAGCCTTTCTTTATGATGTAATAAAAGTACTTCTGCTTTTCAAACTGTAATTGTATTCATGAAACTACGTCGCTCATGTAGAAACTTTTTTTTGTTAAGGAATTCGTAGGCTTTCTATTCCAGCCGTGCGTGCGTCTGCATTGCCAAAATTGAAGCGCGTCATTTTTACTGTCTGCTCATACAAATCACATAAATTGTATATTTCTGTAGCATTTTTTTATACTTTATAAAATATTCAAACTCGGCGAACGATGTACATAAACTAGAGATTTTTTTTGTTACGTTTCCTCGATGTGCCTCGCTGCGAAAAAAAAAAAAACCAAATAAAAATACACAAAGTAGAAAAATACGTTTGCCTCCGGGCGAGCGACAAGTAACATTGACGACGGATATTATTCTTTAGCGTAACTCTATTAGACTGCGCTGTTCTGGGCAATGAAAACCTTTCTGGAGCCATAGAAATTTTGACAAAGAATAAAAAACTACCTTGAAGCTCTTATTCAATGTCAGGCACATAATAGCAGCAGATGATTTTTTTCCCGTAATCTAGCGTGACGAGGCGGAATACTCACTATCCTCTTACTTTTAGTGTAAAGAAGATTTATACCAAAGTTTTACAATATCTTGAATTATTTAATGTGGAAAATTATGAACACTTTGTTGTAATTACTATAAATGTGAAACATTTGCAGTTAAATTTAAAAAAAATTATCTCTGCTTCTAAGCAACAACTTTAACTATATTAAAAATAACACTATGATTTTATCAAAAGTTTTAATGTGTGCATTTTTTATAAACAACTCCATAAAGTATTGATTGATTTATTTTGATGTATATTGGATGATATTGTAAAATGTGACATCAGAAATCAAGTCACTCCGATGTAATCCCATGTACAAAACACATCCGCAATTAAATTTACCAAACTCAACCCTTACATCACCCTAAAATGCATTATTAAAAAATAATTGTCACACGGGGTAACCTTCGATCCTTCCCCCGCATATTAAACGTACGCGCAGCACCAGAGACCACGCTGGCGGGCGTCGAGCACCCTTAACAAAAGTCCTAACAAAAGGCGTCGGCCTGCGCCCCGGACGCGGGGGTAGGTGGCAATGCCAGGCAGCAGTCAGGCCACGTGGCGCCGCGACGCACCCCCTTGACTACGGAGCCCTAACAAGAGACCAGTAGTTCTTTATCTTTGTTACGCGCTTGTGATAAAACCTGAAGAGAATAAATATCGAAAATCCTCGACTCATACTAAATACCTAAAAAAAAATTTTTTTTTTAACATGCTTATATACTATAGATATTTAATGGAGTACCACTTTTAAAAGAATTTTTACTAATAAGAGCTTGCAACCAAAATGTCAGCAAAACCCACCATGAAAATCTGTTTTATCGTGAATCTAAAAACATATTCAAATGAAACACTACAGCATAGGTTAAACTATCTCACAACACTCAATGTTTAATTCTTTTGATTCCAAATAATGATATTAATTTTTGTTGAGTTTCTGCGTTCGTTTGTCTTTGGGTAGAACACGCAACGCGGCACGCGAGCATGTTGGGAGCTTCTCCTCCAGAATGTCTCATTACAATTTTTTGAAGAGATTCGATCCGCGCGACGCGCTCGGGGGTGGGTGCGCCAGGGTAGCATAATGGAGGAGCCCGCCGCGGGGTGCAGCCACTCGGGGAGCTTAATTCCCGAACGCATAATCGCAATAATTGAACCATAAACGCTTCGTGTGCAATTTGTTCGTTTTAATAAGCAATTTCATCCTTTATGTTGTTTTGAAACGTTTCCGTGAAGATTGTTATTTTATTCATAATTTTTTTTTTTTTTAATGATATAAATCAAACATTCTTACTTTTTTCAACAAAGCTTACAATTTTGTTACATAAAAGCAACTATCGCATATCTAATATAATTTTCGACAACAATAACGCCAAAAGATACATAGCTTACGTATTATGAAATTACTACTAAACATATGTTTATACAAGCACTATGATTTATAAAAAGTATGCTAAACATGTATATAATATAATAAATGTATTTTTTTAAATTTGATTTTCACTTCACGTTACTGATAATAAAATAATTAAAGTAATATTCATTTTCTTGCTTAAAGAAAATCGTTTTTTTTTTTTTCATTAGAATTTGAATTACCATATTTAAAAAGTTTCATTACATTATTTGCAAAAAATAAATTAAACGCGTGAAATTAAACCCTCTGAAAACCAGTAATTACGAAAACTCGTTCACACCCCATGATTTGAGTCCGATAACAAAGAACTCTCTCTGCATGAAATTCTAATTATATATTTCTCCTTTTTTTAGCTGACTCAGGTCTGGGGTGGGGCAACCCCTTTTATATTTGTTTTGATACTCGGAGGATAGATCGAATAAAAAAAGGATTTCTCTCTCCTTTTTCGCTATGAAGAATCGGTGTTTTTGGAAACTTCGTCTTACACAATTACACATTTGGCCACAGTCAATTAAACAATCGCTTTAAACGATCACAAGAATCGTGAAGAAATTCACTTTGTTTTTTTGAAATGAAAATAATTTATTTGGCTCGATTTCAAGAAATAATTTGTATTGTTTTCTGCGATAAAAATTCACCATAAACTTTCAAATAAAATATCTTATAAGCAGCCAATTAAAAAGTTTTATGCGGCTGTCTTATTTTTAGTCATCCAATTAAGATAATGTTTTTTTTTATTATTTATATTTTAGTTTTCAATTTTAAAACTGAGCAGCTTAAGTTTTTTATAGATGTTTCGTTTATATCAGTCAAGAAGATTTAATTATAATATTAGATATCATGATATTGGTTTTAATTGCTTATTTTAAAAATTGATGAAATCTATGTTCAACGTTGAATAATACAATATTCATCTAAAATAGATCAGAAACAGAATCGAATATACTGGATTTTTTAACAAAAGCATACACATAATTAATTATCATTTAATTAAAATAATGAACTAAACTGTTTACGTCCGTTACTGATCCGTTGCATATTAACATTTAATGTATCTCGATAGCTTCAATAATAGAATTATACTTTTCGATCTATTTGATCTAATTGATTATCATTCGTACTTATATTTGAAATCAACTTTAAATATACAATGAAAGAATTATTATATATTTTGAAGTTTTTAAGCATTTACGAGTAGAAAATATTATATCATATGTAATGTAAAATACCTGTGAATTGTTCAGAAATATTCACAACTTATTATGTGTTAATTTTACACACCTTCATATTTACTTGTTTTCGTTCATAATATTTTAAAAAAACACACACAGAGGTGATTGAATGCAAAATTAATAAGCGTACATAAATCTCCTGGCTTTAATTTTCAAGTCCACTGATAATTAAATTAGCATAATTCTTAGTGGAATATAATTCAATAAGCACACACGCGGCTACCTCTGCGCGTATGCTCCATACTGCATGGAATGGTTCTCGTACGCGAACCAAAATAAACATCAAACAAAATTTCCGTGGTTTTATGGGCGCCGGCTCATGCCAAATGTCACGGATGACGTGCTCCATAGTAATAAGTATCTTGAATGGATACGGTTTTTTTTAACCAAATGGCAGCCCCGGCGTTTTGTTCGTTAGTTACTACTCGCGTGTAATTCATTATTTATTGCAACCCTTCTCCACGAATTTCGTTTTTACCAGACCGAAAACGGTTTTTAAACTGGGCCTGTCACGCCACGGCGAAGACGATGTCAAGCCCAAGTCTCATTTCACATTAAAGTTTGCAATAAATTCTATTTTTTTTATTGCTGTGTATACAGTAAATGTTTTTCTATTCTTACTAGCATAAAATAAATATTTTTACCATGGTTATATCAAAAGAGTAAGAACGTTTAGGTCACCTTGATTATAAAATTATAATGTCTCAAATAGTTATTTGATAGAATTCAATAATCCTAGAAGATTTTTTTTTCTTTACAAGCAGTATTTTACCATGAGTTTTTTTTATGTCTCAGTATTTTTGTAAACTATGAAATTACAGAACAGAATATTTCTAAATAAAAAAAAACTTTGAGATCAGTAAATGGTAGACATTTAACTGAGTTCTCAGAACACATGCGAGAGAATCGCTATCATCCGTAGCAGACAAAGAATATCTTGTTTCCTTTGACTATCAGCGGAAAAAAGACGCCACTCGTTAAAATATGTTTTAAATGAATGAAAAAAAGTCCTCTTTATACCTTTTCAAATATATTAAAATATCCGCTCCATTCACGTTTTTATTCCGTGAAATATTGGAAAAATGAACATCTTCCAAGGAGCTGTCAGCGCCTCGTAGATCAAATTCTCAAAGAGAATACCGCGGGCGCGAACTTAGTCTATCGCGCAGTCAGATTTTTTTGCTCTCGCTCTTTTGTACGTCGAATCGAGATTTCTCGCTTGTCGGATTCTTTAAAAAAACTTTATTATCTCTCATCACGTCGCCAAGAATTCACAATAATTTTCGTGCGAATTCCGAAACAACAATATTCTAATAAATCTTTCACTTACAAATGAAATTCCTGACACTTGCAAAAAATAGATGAAATCTCGCATTGACTGATTTCTCGGGGGAATTGAGAAATACAACGGTTTCGTTTTATTTATTTATTCATCCAGCCAGAGGAGAGCTGATTCAATTTCAATTTCACTGCAGAACTAAATTGTTTTGCTTAAAAGCATTATATAGCTAAAATAATTAATTTAATACCACTAACGATAATGTTTTTAAAAAAAAGTTTAATATATTTAACATGATCCACCAACTCCGAAATTCTTCTTCGGTGGTTTTTTTTTTAAGTTTTTCCAAGACCGCTGAAAACTCAGGAAAGCGACAGGCGGTTGCAATGAAAATTGTATTGATATTTTATACTTTGTTTAAAAAGACTTTTTGGCAACTTGAAAAATATTGATGACTTCAATATCTAAGCGTCTAGTTGCTTGGTGAGTTACTTCACTTAAGGCGATGATGCTGAGCGTAAGCTGTAATAATATAAAGTAATAAAATATAGCGGAACAACATTATAAAGCTTAGAGCTAGCCGACCGTATAAAATGCCTCCGTCCTAGGGCGGCTAATCAAGTTGCCTACAACTCTCGATAGGTGAGGCCGCCGTAATTGGGTTCCGGGCCAAAGGCTCGCCGCACACTACAGGCGCCGTCGTAACTGACTAACCGGCGCTTACGAAGGAGAATGGACTATCATAATGCACTTCTAATAGACAAAACTAACCCACGCCAGCTTCTAGAATATTCTACAACAAAGACAAAATAATATTACTCTCGTAAATGTGGCGGGCGTTAGCTGGTGTCAATTTTTTTGAATTATTAAAAAATTCTTTAAAAATGTGTTTGTCTTGGCCTTGTTTAATGTATTTTTTTTTGTATGCGGTAAAATGTATGCCCAAGGTGTGACAAACAGACACTGCCCCAAAATTTTTGAGTACTAAATAAAGATAAAGAGTATCCCGAAAATAACCATCATGAAAAAAATAGCGTAGGCATTTTTCGTGAAGCAATAAAACACAAATCCAATTTGAATGAAAGAATTTATTTTGATTTTTTGTACATATTTAATTAGATTGCTGACATTCTTGGAGGGCAATGTTTTACAAAAAAAAATCTTATTTGGGTCAGTAGACGTCAACACGAAGGTTCCATTTTATTTATTACTTAAAACTATAAATCTGGGAAGCTCGATATTTACAAAATGTATTTTTTCTAGTTTATTGAGCATTCGGTGTAATTCAATTCAACCGTTTTTTTTTTCAATTGAAACCATGTTTTTATTTTAAAAAAAATACAATTCAGGATATACCATTAAATTTAAGACTATTTATAAAATATTCACAGCTAAATCACCGCCCAAATTTTTTTTTTTTTTAATAATGAAATTTTCTCTGCAAAACACATCAAATAAAATAATCGCGGATCACGTTGGTTGTTAAAGCCAGTCGAATGATTGCGGGCACACAAAAGCCCGAAAAATCTGCCCAGCCTCCGCGCGCTCGGGGATAAAACGGGATTCGCTCCCGGGCCGCGGGCCTCTCCTCGGCCGGGACGCATGAAAACTGGATAACTCGTCGGAGTGGTCGAACGCCCGCGAGCCCCGGGCGCGGCCGTAGATCACCCGCGCCCCGCGACCTCACCCCCACCTCATACCCACCCCCATCCCCATCCCCATCCCCATCCCCATCCTCATTCCCATCCCCATCCCCGCTACGTGGGTCCTCCGCAGCGAGGCGGAGATATTAGAAGTCGGCGCTGGCCGGAGATGCGCATTCCCCGCTGGCGACGTGCAGGTGCGCCTGCGACCATTTTGCTCCTGGAACTTCTCATATCTTGTCCGACTCCTTTTATTAGCATTTAAAGAACTCACTGTTGACGTTCGTGTTTGTGTCAAGTAATAAAGATATTCTTTTATAATTGTTTCAAAAGCGTGTTTTATAGAGACACATTTCGTAAAATGATTTCTTCCAACTTTTGGTCCAAATATTTAATGAGACTTTTACTTACTTAATTTGTCAATATAAACAGTCATTAGATTGTTTTATTTTTTTATTACAATGTAATAATTATATATGTAAGCTTTCATAAATTTATTTTTCATTTTGGAAAAAAAATATTTGAACTACGTAAACGCAGTATCTAGAGCTTTAAAGCTTCTCGTTAGGGTTAGTCAATTAAATCATCTTTAAATGTTTTAATTATGGTATGTATTATTGGTAGTTTTTTTACAGTAACAGCAATAAATATAAATAATTAAAACACATATATTTTATTTGTAAGTCTCATCATAGATACCACTTACGTACTAAAACTACATCTGATTTCCAGAATCTTCTAAATAAACTGTTAACGTAAAACACAAAAGAATGCAGGTGCTAAAAAATATTTTTTTTTTATATTTCATTTAATTCAATAGTTTAAAAAATTAATTATTTCGTTTGATTTATTTTTCATTTCCTTTCTTTTGACGAGATGCACAATCTTTGAATAATTTTTCGAATGAGTAAGACGTTTAGATAGGCCCGTTTGTTTAGATGGTATTTATCAAAAATTTAATATATATGTTTATTTTGTGGATTGGAGGTCAATCAAGTGCGTTTTAATTACCTTTACAGACTTATATTACTTACTAATATGATTAGGCATATTATTTCGCACATTGAAAATGATTCAAAGAAACTCGTCTTGGTTAAATTAATAAATTATAAAAATAATATCCAGATGGGATTGAAATCGCTTCACTTGTTACTTTGGTTTAAAAGTCCAGTGCTTGCAAATCACTAAATATTGATTGTCCTGGGCACATTGGCTCGTGTGTAGATTACAACAGAGATGACTCGTTAGTACAAGGGTCGGTACACCGGCCATGTAAGCATGGAGATGTAGGTTCAAATCCTACACAAGTCAAGTCACGTTGATATTTTTCGAGACGTACGAACGAGACGATACGTTCAAGAGTCTCATTGAATCATTTTCAATATGCGAAATAATATGCCTAATCATACAAGTAAAAATTTTATATAAAATAAAATGAAACACCTTCACGAAAACGACAAAGAAGGCCGTTTAACGTACGCACTTGTGTGATATTGAGACCCCCTTGTTGTGCCTCTCCAGAGCAAAAGCGCAGCGGAGAGCGCCGGCGGGCGCAGCGATTGTCCCGGCCGCGAAACAATCTGACTTCCGAGGCATTGTGGCCGGAGCACCCGCTCGCTCCCTCCTTTCAGCTATTTTCAGTGAAATTTGTACCACGCGACTTAAGATGGACTAATTCTTGTGCTTAAAGAACTGAATGGAACATTCGGTTTAATTGTTCTTTTTGAATAGTGACGCAAATTTAAAAAAATTAAAAAAGCTTCGAATTGTGATTTTAGTCGATTCCAGTGTTAGGGGGGGAGATTTTTTTTTTTGTGTCTCTGTTTGATCCGGTGGTGTAATTTTAAAACATACCAAACAAGCGATTATACCCCTCATTTCATTCAATTACGTAGCGAAATTCCGTCAAATTATTATAGAGATAAATTCCCAAATAATTTTAAATGTGAAGGGCAACATCTAACGCCGTTTAATTTAAATGCTCCAATTATTTTTTTCTGCAAGCCTCCCCTCATTTTTGAAATTAATAAAATCTCAAAACAAATAGCGTCGTGCACCTCTAGCCGGGGGAAGCATTAATCCTCCCCAGAGTTTTATTAATTTTTCTTTTTTCATTCATTTTGTTTGTATTCAAGCAATTTTCCTTGGAAGCCATTAGAGGCATTCAGTGTCTGGCGAGAGCGACCGTCCGAGTGCCCTTCGTCCATTAAAAAATTAAGTGCATAACATAAAACGTCATTATTTACTTGGACAGGGTTTCTTTGTGGAGAATCAAGCCAGCGAGACAGCGCGCTCATAATTTGTGTGTTTTTAATTAAACATTTTTGCTTGAACAAATAAATTTACTTTTATTCACACATTAAATTCTTTATGAGGCAACACGAAATATTTTTTGCGCTTTGCTTTCGCTTTTTGCTTTCGCATTTAGTCAGGCGCCGCGTAATTAATATCGATTTAATTTTTTTAATTTAAAACCGCGTGATTGAAAGCTCACAAAATTTAATTAAAAATAGCGCTCGAGCCGATGTCGAAGAGTTTCGATGTAATATTGAATATGCAAAGCTACAAAAATGTGGAGGAGTAAAAAGAGCCCCAACTTTAAACCATCTCCGACGAAATCACGTTTTAAATCCATTCGGCTTACCTAGCTCAAACCCTCCGACCGAAGAAGGGATATAATCGACTCGATTGTTAAGTCCTTATCTAATACTTCCATAGACTATTCCCGCTATTATACCGAGGCGGTAACGTTTTTCTGCGAGTCATGACACGCCCGAATTTTTCATTCTTCAGCCCCTAAAAGATTTAACACCCTCTCGCGCCGATTCCTCGCCATTATTGCCCCTCTTTAAATTCCGATCGAATGCAATCTCAAACGTGGACTGACTCCTGAGTGATGACTCGTGCGAATGACGCGCCGATGATCGCCGGCCAGTCCCCGGCGCCGCAGGAGTCGAGCAGCTGTCGAGTCGGCGGCGCGGCCACTCAGCGTTTCGGGTTTCGACTCGATACTTATGCAGATGATCCGCGCTCGGGGCGTCGTATACCTCGTACGTGAGCGGAGGATAAAGAGTTACTTTCGCTTCAAAGTAAGAAAGAGAATTTTGTTTGTGGCCACCAAATCGAAATGGAAATTCCGCCGACATTGTATGGAAAAAAAAAAACTCACCGAAGTCACAACTTCCATTCGCCTAGCAATATTACTGCATCCATTGGGAAATAAATAGACGAGGAGAAACGGAAATTACAACGAGTATTGGTTTTTATAACTCCATGGAGCTCGAGCGTGATATTTGATTCCTGAAATCTAAGAAACATTTATATATCTTTTTACATTAACAAAACAGTTTTAAAGAAAAATATTAATTCTTACTTGAATTCCGGTGGAACAATGAGAATGTATTATTATTTATCGTCTCTTAAAAGTCTTTCCAAGTTTATTCTATTTCATCTGTATTTAAAGGACAGACTCTAATGATAAGCCTTTTCATAAAAACTCCGCACTCATAAACTTGAGAAAATCCCGGTCCAACAAATAAAGAGAGCGAAAGAACTGCCGCAAGTAGTTCTCCTTTAACAAATTCGTTGTTTTTCTTAATATTTACTAACCGGAAACCTTTCTTTTTGCCTATATAAATCCTTTAGTTAAATTACAAGCAAACAAAAACAAATACAAAAACGTGAACCCGGCTAATGTTGGCCGTTTGATTTATTTGCTTTGTTCTCAAAAGTTGAATCGTCGTTTAATTAACGCGCTAGTTCGTATTTTTACTATAAAAATAACACTTACACAACATGTGCAAGCACTAATAACGCAGTATTATGGACATATATATTTTTTAGATTATGTATTATTTTCATTAAATAATACGGTCATGGTTCAGAGGGGAATTTTTACAAAACATAAATAATATTGCACCGGTTTTTTCATAACGATGGAGCAACTTTGAACCTCTGTGCATTCTCCTCTCCCTTCTTGCAAGGTTCATAAATTATTAGTAATTTTCTTGAATGATTAAATTTACTTAATTACTCGAGCAGCTGGTGCGGTGGCAGGAAAACTTTTGTTCGTTAATATAGTATCAAACATCCAACCCTCGTCAATGTAGGAAGTTGACACTCCGCCGCCCTCCTGCGCCTGTCAATATACAGCCAGGCAAGCCGCTTGCCCTTAGCGCAGTCATGCTGGCACACTTTGCAGGTATTGGTCGTATATGGAAATCATCTTATGAATATAAATCGAAGTGAAAAACCGCTTTTTTTCATTTTACAATCATAATTTTTACCTCCGATTCGGAGAGCAAATAATCAAGTAAATATTTGGATGCATAAATAATATTGGATATTTCCTTTTCTGGACACTGTGAGAATAATTTTATCAATCACTTTTCTGTTTCGGCTACGTGCTTAGAATCCCAACCCTCACTTCTCGACATTTGATGTATTTATAGCCACGCTATCCAATCGTTGAATTCTTTGATTTTCGTAGAAAATTTGAATTATTTACGATATCGGCTTTTTTTATATTTGTGTTAAAATTTAGCGACCCGAGCAAAAATTTATGAGACATTATAAAGACCCGGTTATGCGATAGCATTTAATATTTAAATATGAAGCATTAATATATTTTTTAAACTGTTAGACTGGAATTTGGCATGTCGTTAGAATATTTAGAAATCGATATTCAATTAATAACATTCTATTGGAATTTATGAATATTAAAAGCTAATTTATCGAGTCTACTTTAACTGAAATTATAAAATGTGTTAACTTTGATATGATTATAAATTACAATAAAAGGGCGTTTGTGGTATAAAAGATGAATATTTTATAATTTATTCTTCGGTATAAACTTTGATGAAATATACGAAAAATATTGTGTAAATTTTACGTATGCATAAAATATATAATTTAATGTTTATACAAAATTCCTGATATATAGTGGTGATGGAATTTTATAAAAATGTAAGCTATAAATCAAGTCTAATTTTATAAAAAAAACGTTTGTTGCACATACAGATAGAAACAAAAAGCTCAATTTTAAAATTAATTATTCGGGTTATTGAATTCAAACCGTTGTTGATAAATTATGACACTTAGTACTTCTGTAAACGGATGCCTTCTGTGTCTGACTCATCCGAGTTTTTAAAAAAATACAAATCAAAAAATACATCCAAGCCACATAACTTACGGCCCGAATGAAGACGGCGCGACGTTAGTATTTTCCATGAGATTTTCCCTAATTTGCATAAAAAGCGAAGCGCATTCGTAAGCCTCCGTTGTTTACAGTTTATTCTTTATCTTCTGTCGGATCACGAAACATTTTTTGCGGCCACCCGCTGCTTTATAACTTTGGATTTTAAACGCAAAAAATTCTTCGTTATATAGAACTTATTGAATGTGTTACTTTATGTATTTTGACGTTTGTAAAAAAATATCAATTATTTTGTGATACGTTAAAACGAGCTAATATTGTATTCTAGATATTTTGTATTGTGTAAAATATAAAAATATATTTTCACACTTTCTTACGAGAATGTGTTATTCAAGCTATTAGCGTGTTACAGTTTTTGAACATGATCATCTCTTTCATGTAGCAAATAGCAAATTACCTTCTTTTATGGTTTAACAATACCAAATTTCCATCATTCACGCTTCAAATTTGGCGTAGATCTATTCAAATAACTTACCCGGAAATCATAATGCTCCAGTAAATTATCAAATCACTTCCAGGGCAGCGATCCCAAAATAAACCGACATTGTTAACTGCTCGCCTTTTCTCCGACGGAGCAGCGCCAGGGCCGAGCCGAGCGCGGCCGGAGTTCCCCGAGCGCCGCCGAGTGCTCGCGTAGAGTTTGTAGAACATCCGAATGCAATGCTACCCGCCATTATTGGATTATTGAATTCTAGATTTATTAAGGGCGCCATCCGACCTGCTCGGCTCTCCCTCGCAGCGCATAAATTCCCCTTAAGCGCCGGGGCCCGCGTTATCCGCGCCCCGTCGCCGGCACCCTCTCCGCGCCGGAAATCTTGTAAACTTATAAAGTATGCATTATTATTTAAGTACTTAAATGCCTCTTATTTCAGGCGCCACGGCCGCGGCCGCGGAAGCGCCCGAGGTCACAATGCGATCGCGGGACTGTCGTGTCGCGCATTTTCCGCGCTTATCTTCAAACGGAAAGTATTCGCGAGAGGCACGCCGGTTTACATGACTAAAGTATCTTTTAAGGCGCTTTCGCAAAGTCGCAGGATTTTTCAACACTGTGTGGCCTATCGCGAAGTTTAAATGCGAACAATGTTCTTTTATGTGCATACTCAGAATTAAATGTGCAAACATGTCTATTCATAGATATTTTCACACGAAACACTTTAGTAAAGAAACACGGTGTAATAATATTTGCTTGTGCTATTTACTTTCAACTTCTGAACAAGGCGGTTTGTGACTCAGAGCAACTGTGATCAATTTTATTTTTCTTTGTCCTAAATCAAATCGAAGAACACCAATGTTGCTTAAGTACTTTGTATCATGATTTTTTTTAATATCGACCGATTGGGTGTTTATCGGATAATTTTTGTTTCTTTTCATAGTTTATAATATTTCATAGTTTAGAAATTTTTAAAAATAGCGTAATTTTAACAATTAATTCGATTTACTTTTCACGAACGAGAAATATTTTTTCATCATTTGCAATGTAAATTTAGAAATACCATAAATTTGGAGACAATAAGTTAACTTTCGACATAAATATATAATATTTTTTTGCATAATGACAGCACTGCCATTTCAGCTTATAACTGCGAAAAAATGTAAAGTATTCCATTACGCTGCATAAAATGATCCCCTTCGCGGTGAGGCTGATCCGACTGCAGACTCTACACAACAAGCCTGACACCGGGGCGAGGGCGCATTCTCCTTGGGGCTGCTTAATTCAGGCGACGCCGCTTGTGTGAAGGAGCTGCAGCATTTCACCACAACTCATCACTAGAAAAAAACAGCACCCGCTTTAACTTGACTTCTGCTATTTTTCACAACACTTTTAAGCACAAAAAGTTAATTCATCAGATAAAGCATAGGTAAAGCGATGTTGGTTTTTTGGGAATGTTTTATTAAATGAGGACAGATACGCAATTGATTTTTTTAGTTTGTACAAATAATTTCAAAAATATCTAATTATTTAAAAAGATACCATAAAAACTAATAATAAAAAAGTGCCAGTAAAAATCATTTCATTTATGACCTTCATCAACCTCAGCTTCTTATAAAATGTTATTGTCTACTTGAAGCACTTTTTATAAACCGCCACGATATTTAATATAAACTTCCATAACTTTTATTAAATATTTTATTAGTTAGAAATAGGATTCTAAAAATTTTACCGGAGTGAAATAAGGATATCAATTTTTTTTTGTTTGATTAAATAGAACACTTAAGATGAAATTATTTTGCACATTAAATCATACAAACATTATTGTAACATTTAACATCTAACTCATACAAGACATATGAAAAAATACGTTTTTTAACTCGTCATTGTTTTTATTATAAATATTATTTTGATGTATACGTGAAAAATGTGCAAGTTTGCAAAAGGTCCCCGGTTGAAATGAGGTGTGGTGGCTCGGCACTGCGGCGGTCCCATAAAGTGTGCGATGCAAGGTTTATGGAAATTGCTCGGCTAAGTCGCTGGGGTCATGAGATATTTTAATATGACTTGAAGAAAACTATTAAGCCGCCTAATATATTCCCGCTGCCATCTGCCGACTTTTTGTTGTGACTTATTTAAATTTTATTTGAACTTACCGCTCTTAGTGCGCTTTGTCACAGCAATTTATTCTCTGGGTAGTTTTTTAAGTTGAATTTGTGAAATAAACGAATATGTTTTAAATATAAATCAGTGTTTTTGATTTCTTAACAAATTATATCAATAATATGTACTTTATTGTTTTTTTTAATAAATATTTAAAAGCTAGTTATCTAGAATCGGCAGGTTGTTTTGAAGATTTTAAATTTGGTTGTGTGATTTACGTATATAAATCCATTTATGCGTGTGTATATAAAGAGTGTCCCAAAATTAACGCAAGATTTGAATTAAATAGAAAACGCAGTTTTTAGTCTTTTGATTGTTATTTTTTATATGAATCATAAAGTCAATACAATAAGGTTATTTATGAAATAACATATTGGGTAAATGGCCTCCACGGCTTTGCATGCATATATGCACTCGTTTGTCAAAATTTTCCATGACCATTTTGCATAAATGTGGCTGAATTTCGTTGATGCAGCGTTGAATCTCTTCTTTTAATACACGAGTGGTATCGGACTTGTTGACATAGACCTGTGATTTCAAATAACCCCATAAAAATAAATCTAATGGTGTTGAATAACACGATCTAGGGGGCCATTTCTGACCACCGAAACGAGAGAGTACACGACCTGGAAATGTCTTATGCAGTTATTGAATTGTTTCACGGGCTGTATGGCATGTGGCACCGTCTTGTTGAAACCACATATTGGCCACAAAAAATTTATCCAATTTCGGCAGAAAGAACTGTGTTATCATATCGCGATATCTATACTGCTTGATCAGCCTCATTTTCAAAAACGTATGGTCCAATTATGCCTCCAGCCAAAAGTGTTCACAAAACTTTACTGCAAAAATGCCAACACCTTAATATTATATATTTTATATATATATATATATATATATATATATATATATATATATATATATATATATATATATATATATATATATATATATAAAATTAATTAAACTATATGTTACAATCACATCTGCATAAGCCTGCACCCTTAGCTCTCCAACATTTAACAACACATAAAACCATAAAAGCCGCTGTGGCCCCGTCCACAATTTGCGGCCTTGCCCCCTGCCCCTTCGTGGGGCAGTAACATCCTGCCCCTGGCCCCGGACAGGCCGCCGCTCCTCTCCTTGGACTGAAACAATCGGCCGGCGAGGGGGCCGATAAGCGCGACAGCTTACTGAGGGATTTGCGCCCCTCGCCCGCCGCCCCCGCCCCGATGCGCGACCGCAGACTGCCCCCACAGCAATCGTTAAATTAAATTGAATGTGAATATTGCCTGTTTTTGGCACTAGCGTAAATTTTTAGTCTAGACATCCACGGCCAAGATCGAGATGCAGAAAATTTTCGAGAGAATTGATTTTTTACTACCCAAATATTATTTTTTTTTATATAAAAATAAATTTAGACGTATCTTCTATTAATAATATTTTTTGTGGTGTTTTTGGTGTCGAATTAAGCCTTTTTTTCTTTTGTTTTAATTGCAATTTAGACTTTTTCTGAAAGTAAAATTCTGTTTAATATAACTGGAAAACTTAATTGGTTCAAATCGTATCATTAAATCAATCAATCAATCTTTTTAATATACTTACATACTATTACTGAATTTCATAGTGCCAGAGCTTTTAGCTTATTGCTGCTAGAATGGATTTAATAACGAATTTTTTATTGCGACCGTGGACTTAGATTACGATAATGTGACTTATTTTTATTTATTTGTTTATAAGGTCAAATTTAAAACTTTTTATTGCGTCAAAAATATAAGCTGCCAACTTTTTTTGAAAAGCAGTCCGTCGTTAACATTTTTTTTTACACAGTAAAAACATCGTTATTTTTAATCAATGGTATCGTTTAAAAAAAACTTATGAGCAATACCTTTTGATGTTTATTCCTTATTTTTACGATCTAAAATTTTCATTTTATTAATTAATATGATCTTCCAATGCTAGTTTACTTAGTATACATTTATGCAAGTATATTCAAAATAGAATGGATTTAAACTCGCTTTATTTTTTATCTCTGAATATTTAATCGATTTTTTCGTTGCTTTTTTGACGAACGTCTTTTAATCTTTTTTAAAGTTTACGATATATGCTTAAAATTGTAAGAGCGTGAGTGTTTACACTTAAAAAACACATTGCCATGTTAAAATCTTCCAAGTCTACTGTTGGACTAAAAATATCGCATTTATCAGAAGCTTGCTGCTTGGCCACACTTTAATCCGAAAGGCAATAAAGACATTAAGTAACCCCCGCGCAAGCAAGCCACGCAGCGCATCCGACTCCCATATGTTTTAAGACAAATCATTCCGGCTGCGAGATTTATCGTATTACGGGAAAAACAATTTTCCCACTTGTATCAATCATCCGGGAAAGTTGAGAAGTTTAGCCCGAGATTCGATTCTTGCCCTGGGAGGGTTCGCCCTCTCCCACCTCGGTTTGTTCTTTGTTTCCCGGAAGTTTCCGCCTCTCTGATTATCAGAAAAAAATGGCTCAAAAGCGGTGGAATCATTTTTCATTCTCGCTTGACTAGCGCTGCGCCGGCCTCCACAGCCGAGCCGGAACGTCCTCTCCCGCACTGCCCCGACCGCCGCATTGTTAAAAAGGGGTATTTAAGCGGTTTTTGGATGGGAATAACGAGGGTTATGTGTGGAGAAGCGTTATAAAAACAAATAGTTACACCTTCGCAAATATGTCCGAGCGAGCTACCGCTGAAAACTGTACACTCGGCTCCGGTCACTATCTCGCACTGCTTAGTAACTTTGTTGCGTTTTAATTATCTACAGAGATAATCTTCACGAAGCGGATGTTTCAAAGCTGCTTTAGAATAAATAAATGAGCAAATTCTGCTTATTTAATCGGTTTTGCACACATAAATTTCTACTTTTATTTTAATCTCTAAGCCGTAAGTTTGGAAAATTCAATGTAAATTCATGTACTCTACCAAATCATATTTAAAACATTACCTCATCATCTCATTTCCAAATAAGGTTTTTTATTTATTTTTTTTACACATTAAGTTTTTACAAGTGGATAAATTCTAACAGCACATACTAATAATTTATTTTAGTTCAAAAACTTTCTACTATACCTAAAAAGTTAAACTAACATGCCAACAACACATCTCGCTCATGGAGTGACTCGTAAAAAATACATTGCTCAAAACTAGCTTTCAAAAAAAAAATACACACCGTCAGTAGAGGGGGTACCAAGAAAATCAACTTACCCATACAACTTACACTGGAGCCTTGTACGTAATGCCTGAGGCTGTGAAAGTTTGGCCCGCTGCAAGTTTCTCTCCCCCGCCCCCAGATCTTGACCCCTCGCCCCCTCGCCTTGATTTATGACGGATTACTCCCGCCAGCAGTCCTGCTCCGCTGGTGTTTGTTTCTCAGCAGAGCACTTGATCTAATCACAAAAGCTTTCAGAGCTCCGTTTTTGCATGTCGGAGAGCGCCGCCATTGATACCTGAGAGGACTCCTTAATTCCTGGCTTTTTACTTCTTACAAAATTATTCAACTTAACATTTTCACAAGAAAAAAATAACGTTAATATTATATTTTTTTAAAAGAGCGAAAAACTACGCGGAGAAAGTTGAGTGTTAAAGCGTGTTCATAAGCAGGATTTTTTTACATTCAATTACAATTTCAAAAAAAAACAACTGGATTGAATAAAAACAAAATATCCAATCATATTTTGAAGTATGGTAGTTTTTTCAGTAGTTTTTACGGTAGTTTGTAGTTTTATATATTGTGAACATAAAAACAGTATATAAGTTGAACTTCTTCTTATTTAAATATTTGTGTTGTATAATATGTATATTTAACGATTAGTGACAATCACCACCAAAAGTTTTTATAAATAAGTTATAATCTAGTACGTATGCCCAATGTGTTAAATATTTAATTTTACGCCCAAACAATGACGCACCCAATTATTTTTTTAAATGTATGTGTGCAGATAGCGTGCGATATTTTCAAACATTATTATATAATGAGGCACCGAAAGCAGGGAATATGAAAACATTAAATCGAGCAAGCGTTCGAGAACCCTCCAGTCGAAGTCGAGATCCCCACGTGCGTCTCGCACCCCCACGGACTCACCTAGGGTAGGACGGGGGCGGGGGTGTCGGCATAATTGAATTCAAGGGCGGCCCTGCCTGCCCACCCCTAACGGCGCCTGATTTGAAAGAAAGCCACCCGATTATAACGCGCTTTCGTCTAGTTTCGAACGCTTTTGTGAGGTTAATCTCCGACTAGACGGGTTGGGCTTTAAGAGGACAGTTGTTTTAGGATAGTAATAAAAAAATAACAATGAAAACTATTTTTAAAAAACATCAAGAGTAGTAAAAATATCAACTGAATATATTATATTTGAATATTTTTCTCATTGTCTTAAAATACCTATAAAATGTTTTTTTTTTCCTGGAGTGTTTCCAATTTTATTTCAATTATTTTATTATTTATATATTCATATAATTAGAATAAAATATCAATTAAATGCATTTGCTTGGTATTATTTCTACAATTCAATTTAATTTATAATATTCCATCATATCAACGCATAGTTTTGAATTTTATATTCTCACCACACGGCGCCTTCGTTCTCGGGGTATTTTTAATTTTGTATCATCTTTGCATTTTTATGTCCCTTTTTATCGCACAGCTGGATATAATACCATGAAAGCTGTATGAAGTGCCACTGAAAAGCGAATCTACTCACCTGTGTCGCAACAAATACTGGGGGAAGATCTCCTAACTGCGAGGAGGTTTATATGCTGTAGTCTCGATTTTGACGGCCCCGTATTAAATATTTACAGAGCGCCGGGCGGTCTTCTGGTTCCTTTAGTAATGTTATAAAAGAAGGGACGACGACCTTTTTAGGCATTCTCTCATATTGAAATTCAGATCCGTCTGGTCGCGCGGGCCGAGCAAATGTAAACACGAACAAACAACATGTCAGAATGCATTGCTTTTGCAAACAGATTTGTTTGAATGAAACAATATTTCCTTTTTTTTTAACCGTTGAAAATATTTTAAATTTAAACAAATATTTTTTTTTATGTAAAACATTTAAAAAACTTAGTAATATATAATATATTTTTGTTTTTATTTTTAGTCTGATTAGTTTCGCCGTTTCTATCTCGTTAGCGTTTTCAAACAAAGCACGAGATAAGTCGGCGAAATTAGTCACAATAAACATGGAAAATTCGGACGAATTCCACCAAGTACTTTTTGTCAAAACTTGTGAATATAAATAGTATTTTCTAATACTGCTTTAATTTCAACATAATCGCTTTATTGGTTATAGTATCAGAAACAAAATTACCATAGAACCGCCATGCTTATATTGTATTTGTTTGATGGGAAAATTTAATTATATCCAATACAAATATTGGCATCGTCTCTGCGTAATTAATTTGTCCTCGTATTTAATAAGAGGCTGATATTGTAGATAGCTTGGTATCGGCTAGGATGCCTGGCATTAGACAGAACGGGACATTTATATGGGAGGTTATAACAAGCTCCTGTCACGGCTCCGCTACATTAAATCGGCCCACTGTTCCAATTTGAATGAAATGCTTTCCTGCGCTCGTGTCGAGCGCTTTATTATTTAAATCTGCTACGTTATTTTTATTGCGTATTTCGCCAAATAGTTTCGAGAAATTTAAAACATTATCATTCCAATGCGCACTATTTATTTTTATGGAAAGTCGATGACTACAAGCTACCTACAATCTTCTTATTTATACACAGAAGTAACGTTTGACTTGCGCACTTTCCATGTTCGTACAAGAGTTTGAAAAATTTAAATTCAAGGTAGTCAAATTGATTAAACTACCAAAACTTACGACATCTTCATAAATATTATAGAATCGCAGATTTATCAACCAACTATCAATTATATCATTATCTAAAGTTTATATTATCTTTTTAAAAAAGCATACGTTTTCATGTTGACAGTAAAAAAATAAAAATAATATTTTTAACTATTAAACTGCACGTTCGTTTAAAACTCATCAAAGAATCTTTAAAACAATAAATTTTATCTATTTTTAATCATAAATGTATACAAGTATGCTCTCCTACAAAAACTGTATAATTATCCTTAAAAAATATTGTAAAAAAAAAAAAACTTTTTGAGTTATGGTCGTTCTTGAGTTCAAGTGGTAGATCATTACTCGCAACAGTTTTGATGGATTTGTTGCAATCTCGAGTCCCAGCGGTGTATCCTGGCGACCATTACCCGAGCAGCCCCGCACTTCAGGTGAAATAGCGCGGCCGCACCTGTCATCTGTATTCGGGAAATGCGGGTCTGCTGCTCGCCGCATCCTCGCCTATAAATATTCCAATTTATCCAAAAGAGGCGACATTTGTAACAATTTGCGGCCCGGCATTACACCCCGCTGTACTGCGAGACAGCCACAGGGATGTCGGCGAAGCCTTTTTTTTATTTTTTAACACGCTTAGCTAATGCAGTCACGTACTCCCCTCCGCCGTTACACTTTTCTAAGGAGTAATTTTAATAATCAGCAGGTTCCCTGCGATTTTATTTGAGGACAAAGAAACGGTTTCATTTTCGTGATTGTAAAATGATTGTACTTATTGTAAAAAAAAAAGTACGTCTGAAAATACACAAAATCACTATTTTATGAGTAATTACACAAAATAAAAATATTTTAATTGCATTTTTTCAAGAATAAAAAATAAACTTAAATTATTAAAAAAAAAAAAAGAATTATGCAAATTCTATTTTAATATAAATATAGTTTTTTGTAGATGGTAAGAAATTTCAATTTCTTATTGTATTACAGTCACTATTGCTTTTTTGTTCATCATCGCTATCAAAGCTATCTTCTTGAAGGTGAGCAGTATATAACGAGCACAACGATCAAACGATGTGCACAAAATAAGTATGCAGTATATTAACGGAAAAAAATCAACTTTTACCGCAATTTAGAAAACATAATGATAAAAGCCACCAGAACGGCCAAATAATCGACCAATGATACGCCGATGCATTAGCCCCGGAACTGTGTATCGGTAATCGATATTTCAATTTGGTGAAATGGATCGAGATCGCGGCGCCGTATTTAGTGAGTGGCCCCCGACCGCTCCCCGCGCGGGCGCTCGGCGGCCACGCGTGCACTTAAACCAAATCACTCGCTGACACGTGGGGACAATGCCGTCCCGGGGGCACGTCTGACTTCCATTTGGAAAAACATGCGCCGGTTAAATATTCATTGATCGCATTTATGGGGCGACGTAACTGCGCGTTTTCAGTCATATCATAAATTATGTATTTTGTGCGCTTTGTGTAATGGAAAGTAAGTGATTGGTATGAGAGTATACCTATATTTGAATAAGAGCACGCTCTCCGTTATACATGTTATTAAAAAATATTCAATCATTTTTTTAATACTTATGTGCATTTTTTGCGAGAACTCATGCAATACTTGAAAATTATATGTAGTGAAATTCAATTCAAATGGCTAGAAAATTACTTCTTCTTAGTGTACCTCTTCTCAGAGAAAGTTGGTGATCATCTCACTGAACATATCTCTATCCTGGACTAGTCTTATTATTTCGGCTGTTCTTTCCACATGCAGCCACCATTGCGAATTCCGCGTCCATATTAATTCAAATACTTCTCTTTCCTTGGCTTTTTCCCTACGGCTACAGTAGATTTTATTTGGAATTTCGGATAATATGGCCAAATTGGATACTCGGCATCGTCAAGAGGTATTTTTGTGTACTTTTGAGGTCTTCTTCAAAAAGTGATTTTAAAGGTTTGTTCTGAACTTACAACAGGACAAATAACAAATATAATATATATATATATAAATTTTTGTGGGTTATTTTAAACATTTTAAACGTTGATGTGTCTTTTATCAATCGAAATTCTAAAACTAATCTGCTATTGTGCTCCCGCGTTGAATAATGCAAATGGTCCGACAGCATGTCTGCGCGGGTCGTGCACCGCCATTCAAAATTCTTTTCGACCGACATGTCCGGCGACGCAGCGGATTGTAATTACACCTAATTTGCTGTAATTATTCCGTCGGCATTGCGATAATCAATTCATTACCACGCCGACCGTCGCCGCTGCCGCTGGAAGCCGAATCTCTGATTTCATCACAAACTATGGGGAAAACTCAACACAACACCGACTGACTATATATCCGCTGGCCAAAAAGGCCCAATTAAAAGATTAAAAGCCTTCGCCAATCTGAAATACGTATATTGACTAAAATATTGTCAATCTTCAATATCCATTTTTACGAAAATCTACTTCGTTATTTTTCAACGTGATTCGCGTCTGTATATATAAATACATATTCAATCTCTGAAACTTTCAAAATAAACTTTTATCGTCGTTTTGAATATTTACAAATATTAAAAATGATTTAATTATATTGAATAACACTTATTATTATTATTTCAGTAAAATATTGAATATTTTTACAGGTTTTCTATTGATATTCTTATATAATAATATATATACATAATTATTTCCATTTTTTTTTTCTTCTCACGAATTTATGATAAAGTTTTAATTGTGGGAGTACTTTTGAATTGGACTTACCGTTTTTTTCAACATCAATGTTTAGAATTGTGTTAAAATTTTATTTTAAAGAGCATCCTCATATAGGAGTATGGTGCTCAGCTTCTGAACGCAGTGTTTGGGATGTGTACGCAAACCTGATGCAATTTATCAGCGAGGTTCAGGGGAGCGGACTAATTTTTGTTTGATTACAGTTAGTTACATGGCAGGATATTGCATCGCACGGGGTGGGTCGGCCACCTCTAGAAATATTGTGTTTCAACCCCTGCCCGACGCACCCCCGCCACTCGTAATGGATTAAAACTTCACTCAGACACATGAGATGAAATTTGAAATGGTGTAAATATAAATAATAGCATAAATGCAAGTGATGTGGCGCGCATGCATCTAACTGACAGCTGAATAATTCCGTAACTTAGTGACGCAATAATGCTAGGGTTCGTGCATTTAAGCGTTCATTAATTAATGACTGAAAGTAAAATATTGGTATTCAAATATTATTTTTATATATTTGTAGTTTAATAACTAAACGTACATTATTATCTAATGAATTATTATATTATGCAAGTATGTTCTACAAAATCAATTTGTATAGTAGTTTTAATTTTTTTCTATACATTGATAATATTTTCAATTCAAATTCAAATGACTGCGTTTGTGTTTTTATTTTCAGGTACATCTTACATTTAATTAAACTCAAACATGGGTATTTTTTCGCAAACGTTTTATTTCATAAAGCATTTACACTGTAGTTTTCGCGGTGGAAACCGTAGACTCCATTTTAATACATTAACCTCAAAGCGGCAAGACTTAAAAAGCCATTAACGTAAAACATTTACACACTATTAATTAAACAAAGAGCCTGCACTCAAGAGCCCGCCACAAAGCACACACACGGAATCTCTCCACGGCGCGTAATAATAGTTATAAAAATGTCGGTAGCGAGGCTGCGATCTCTGGATGTTTCCAGAAAGACGCGGAAGCATTCCATTTCAATTGCTGGCTTGTTTATTTTCCTGGTGGAGAGAGATTGCTGAACAAAGTGAGCAGCGAGTCTCCGGGAGACAGGCCGCCCGGGCGCGGAGTATGGACGGGCCAAATTGATTCCGCAACCATCCCTGTTGGTGCTCTTGTGGGCTCCGCTGCTCAATTCTCTCCTCCCGTCTCCTGTATTTACCTTGCACTACACTGTCTTTCTGCGAAACTGAAATTATAAAATACCTTGAAGAAATGAATATTGCTGAAAATTGAAATACAATATTTATTCAGATGTATATTTTATCCGAAAATACGTTGTGTCGTAGTAAACTCTATGTATTACAATGCATGTTAATTGTATACGCATTCAATACTGCATCCAAAAATATAATATATATTTTTTAAATATTTTGAGTGTATGTTGTTTGATTAATATAATAATTAATATTAGCACTGAAGATGTTAAAAATATATTATTAATGTTTGGACATTGAATGACACTTAAGTCATAAATTTGACGACTTGAAGCATCATCACTAAATTAAGATCTCTCACTGTGAATTTGTAAAATGATCTGATTTAATATTATTACAAAGTAGTCGCTGCATTAATTAGAATTCTCATTGTATATTCAAAGTTATTGGAATATTAATTGATATAAATCACGAGGAGAACTTACTGCTCGTGTCGTCTGCGTTGTTCGGTTATTTCAATAAGCCCCCGCGCGGAGTAAATACATATTTCAGCCGGCGCGACAGTCTGCAGAAAAGTTGTTCGCCCAAATATGCGGATTGCGAATGCGGACAAGAACACGCGAACAATACATGCTTTCATGATAAACTCTCTGTATGTGGTCGGGGATGAGAGCAATAAAATGATTATTTACAGCCTCCACTCTCCCCCGGCCGGGCCTCCGTGTGTACTCTGCACCGCCCTCCCTGGGATTTTACTCCCGATAAGTTTAACATATTTTTTAGTGCATTCTTGTGTGTATTGTATGAGATGCTTGTTTACGTTCGTGCTCTGTCACCGTAAAACTTAGATACTTGCTATTTTAATAGCTTTCTTATCATTTTCTTGACATGACTGTTTTGTAATTTATATATTTATTTTACATACTGTTATGAAAATATATCACAACGATAAAATAACCGATAATGTGGTGAGCTAGGAAATTTTTTAACGTTTAATAAGTAAAATCTTACATGTTCATATAAAAAAAATCTTATATTTTGCTTATTGTTTATTACACCAAACGTTTTCCGTTAAAGTTATCTGAGAATTTCAAACTCAAGAGACAGAACTTCTTGATTTTAAGATCTTTGCTTATCTTTGTTTATTATTAATGTTCTTTGTATCAATCACATTGTAACTGACGGGTCTCAAACTCTTCACTGTAAATCTCGTGCACAATACTGAATGATAAATTAGTATTGCTCTGTGAGTTTCTCAGCCATTTTGTTGAGTTAATCAAATCATGAAAATCACTTTAAATCAACTTCATCAATTAATTTCAGTCACATTGCATAAGGTTAATAAATGGTGATGGCGACAGTTTATCGTCGGCTGTGAACTGATCTCCAAGTAACCCGCACACTTCCAAGAGACAAAACCGATTTGGTCTCGGCAGTCAGGAAGAAAGTACATGATACTGAATATAGACACTCAGCTGCAGCAATTCTCAAGTCAGAGAAGACAAACTCAATACAGACAGCGCCAAGTCGCGGCTTTGTAAGTCGTCTGTCACAGATCAGGCGAGACGAGACAACCCCGGGCGCCCGGGACTCGAACGCAAACACGACGCTTGGAAGTTTGGATGCTCCTTTTGGAGCTTTATTATTATTTGTCTTTTTGAAAGTATTTACATTTTTGTGTCGTTAAAAATTTTCAATCTAATAACTGATTTCATTTGTATTCTGACGGTGCACTCTCAATAACAGAGTGCATATAACATAAATTAAATTTTCAACATTAAAAACATGTGTATGCAAGTACGCCAATAATTATTTATTATAGTATAATTTGATTAGTATCCTGCGAACTAAATGCTGATGAACATTTTATCAGTATTTTAATTATTTTTATCTAAAAATATTTTTTTAGTAACCACGAGTGTTTATGCTATGATAATGTATCAATATACCTATTTGATGTTAAAAAATGTGTCATCAATGTGTAAATAAATAATTAAAAGATTATTTTTAATGGACGTGGTTTAAGAGTTTACACAAAAATATCAAAGCATGCTTTTTTTTACATTGAATAATGTTAAATACTACTCAATGGGTGTTAAATACTACTCTTAAAAAAACACATAAAGGTTATTTACGCACTCCTAGTAATATTTTTGTCTTTACATAAACTTAAAATAATTCGATTACTTTTGGACACTCTAATTTGTTCTCAGTGAATCACATTAAAATACTTTCAGTGCTTTTCAATATTTATTAAGCCATTAAAATATCCTTTTAAGTGATAAACATAATTGAAAGCTCAACTTCATCATTGTTTAAAATAGATTTGTGTACAAAAATATACTAAATTCACGATTTAGAATGTTAATAAATCCTTTTTTGAGAGCGCTAATTTATTATCGCAATACTAGCAATTAATCACCATTCAAATACCTATTTAATTAAACAATAATTGAATTTGCAAATACAAAACATTCAGTAGCCTGCTATGGCATCCCGTACTAGAGCTCGGGGAAATAAACAAATTTGAACACAAAGAGACTCGAGGACACTTCATAACAAAATACGATGCAATTTGTTTAATTGAGTATGCCACGATTCGCATTAGCTAGTTATACAGAAGACAATAAGGACGAGAATGCACCTTGCACTCTAGCAGACGTCTCAATCAATTACCATCGGCCGATACAACCAACGGATACGCGTTTCAAATGCATAATGCACTTCTTTGTTCTGTGGTGAATTTGCAAGCTGGAATAGATCACGTTTACGCGAGTTGCCTCGCAGAGCTCTCCCAGCTGTGCGTTTGAAATCTGAGAGCGTCTGTTGATGTACGACGCCATTTAATCTTGACAGAAGAATTACTTATCAAAGATTTCCCATTTATATGTAAATTTAGCAGTTATTAAATATGTGCAGATGATACCGTATAACATTTCCATTGTTCATACTTATCAAAAAATAAGACTTATTTTAAAGTTACAGTTTATTTTGTGAAATTTACAAATTTGTGCTATTGAGAAGTATTTATTTTTATTATAGAATATGAAATGTGTTTTATTTTATAACTGACAAGCGACATATTGATATTTTTTTTAAAAAAAATCACTTTATTGTTTATACAAACCGGTTTTTAATATCTTTTAAATCGTATCCTTATTTATGTGTCGAAGAATACGATAATAATAATATTCTCAGCACTTTAAATAAAAAGAAAGTGTCATTTAGTGATTTACTTGTACTTTTATTTTAACATAATATTAATTCGTAGCATACCGTCACCCATCATATGCACATATATTTTAAAATATCTTTAATTTATATTTAACATTTTTTCCGGAGGATCAATCATCAATTCCTTTTGTTATATTTTTACTCGCCGCGGGTTAAATATATCGACCCAGTTAAAGTTTTTAATGCACACTCATCACAACACAAACATACTTTGAAACATTCTTGATTAATTCCCGCAAAGTTCCTAGTGCACGGTTCCCTACGACCTAATGTTGACATAAAGCAATGACGTTTGATTTAGCCGGAGGAAACTCGTCTGAGCGATAAATTTCTAGTCACGCGAGAATCCCGAGCGAATATTTTAAGCCCCGTTTCATTAGGCTACGACCCACTAACCTCCGGTTAACAAATCACCGCCGCTCACCTTAGCAGCGCAGTCAGATTATTTCGGCTTATAGGAGTGATAGCATAGAACGGGAACGTCTTCCGGAAACATCTTACAAGCTTGTTTACGCCAGCTGTAAAATTATACAAATAAACTGGTAGTACGTTCATTCATCGTCGAGGTGGCCTCATGTTGGGTCAATTTATAAAATTCTAAGTGCGCGCTCAGCGGCGGTCTCTTCAAATTATGTCGGGGAATAAAATTTACGGCGCTAGGTGTACAATTTCGCGTCTTCCGGCGTTATGAGAGTCGCTCGGGCTTATCCATCAAGGACCATCATTCAGCGTAGGGAGCAGGGAGCGCCGGGAGCGCCGGGACGCCCGTCGAGCGCGCGTCACGTACAATATTGGCTGCAGGCGTCGCCGCCGCAAAGAGCGACGCGACGCCCGAACGCTTAAGCCAAGTCGATTATAACTTACAATCAAAATGTTCAGACCCGGGCCGAATGCGGAGCAGGAGATGTATTTGTCAGTCCAAATTGAATGCGCATTACTTTTTTATTGCGAGATTTTTTACACTTCGTGTAATTATTAATTGGCATGAGTACGTTGGTTCGTATACAGGATATGACTGTTAAAAATTCTCGCTAAGTTGCAGTGGCTCGTTAGCATAACGGATAATGCACCGGCCATGCATGCTTGGGGATGTGGGTTCTCGAATCCCGCACAAGTCACGTCACATTTTCAATGTGTGAAAAAAATGTATTTAATCTTATCAATCACAAATAAAACCTTTATAGGTAAAATCGCACTTACTGTGACGGTCTTCACAAAAATCAAATATATATATTAACAGTACTGTGTATAATTTTGATGATGAACCATGATAATCAGATTTCTTCTGGTAATGACATAAAGAAAGCAGTATCCCAAGCGTGTGGAAAAGCAAACTCTAATCGAGAATTATATGTTGCTATAAAATTGAATTATTCAACTAAGCTACTAAAAATGCAACCCATGAAAAGTTTATGCTATGAATTAAAAAAAAAATTCTTCAGATTCTTCAGAAATCAATGACTAAAGAAAATAAAGCCAATCTGACATTATATATAATTTAATCCGAGCTCTTATTTAGAACTTTTTTTTACTAATTTTTAATTTTTCATCGACAATAATGATTTGAGAACATAATATAGCAATAAAACCCATATTCGGACCTGGCGTATTCAGAATGAAAGCATATTTCATTAAATTCACTGTCACTCAAGACTCCGATAAGCCCGCGGTGCAGAGCGAGGAACTCGCACACTAATGTTTAATCCATATTCAAACGGTAGCTGCAGATGTTACCGCATACAAAAGGCTGTTGAAACATAAAAAGCACTTTAAAGTTTAGCAACCCCGTTTTATTTCCAGGCTCTGTTTTGTATTCCATTATAATTTTCAGTACATAAACAGACGTTAAGCAACAGAAAAACCGCAACGCGATAAAAGTGTGCCGCTTGTAATACCTCAGGGAGACGATCAAATCTCACCGGTGTATCGCCGGTCGACGTAACGTTATTGAATTTTATTAAAATTAAATTTCAAGTTTCTTTATTTCCAGATAGTATCGTTACAATAAATTTTAAGGTATATATATTTATATATATATCCCAATCCTGTGCGCAGGTTGTAGAGCTTACAATCATCGGCTGTGGTGGTAGCGTACACAGAATCTTCTATTTTTGTCAAGGAATTTATTTATGGAAAATTTGTATTAAATAACCTTTTATTTTCATGAGTTTACTTACTTTTTATTTTCATCGATAATACAAATAAAATAGCCAAATATAATAAAACATTGATGATTTGACTGCCTCTACACAATGCACGTATTCAACCAATTCGTTTGTGTAATACGAAACATTATAAACTCTGAGCGGTAAATATGATCCGCGGCTCTCGCTCTCTTCATCGGTGTGGCTTAAATTAAATCCGAAATTTAGAGTATGTTATCAGTCTCATAAATATTTTAATTAGTACGAAGAGCGCAGGCTCGACGATACAGACTCTAATTGAACATTCAATCTAAATTATCTTTCGTTATATAAACATAAGGTGACGTTACGTTTTCTGTCTAATGTAAGAACGGCAAAGTTGTATCAAAGTGACTACTTGTACGTTGAATTATAAGTCAAATAAACTTCATCCCGAGAAATACTTGATTAGCGTTTTCGTACGAACTTTGAACAAAGCGAGCGATTTACTAAATAAAATCAGGGTAGTTATAGTTTATAATATCTCGGAAAATACATGTTTTATGTACGACATTGTACAGAATTAAATTTAACTGTAGCTTGACATATGTAGCTTAATGCACCTCTCGTGAGTGTTCTCTAAGGGTAACTATTTATAAAAAGGTCAAAGTTCTTCAAAGGTCATGACTTTTGGTATAATCATGCTTCATTCATATAATAATGCTCTATTTCAAAGGGCATTATTCTCATTGTATTGAGTCTACAATATTATCTTTAATAAATATTCAAGTATAAACTCTATAAATTTTGCTCTTTAAAATTATTCAAATATTAAATGTTAAATATACGCATAAGAACCAATACCGACACCCACGTATACAATTCAAATATTATAGCAGATCCAAAACAATTATTAAATAAAGATATCAAGACTCAGTGATTAACTCGCTTTGTAGATTAAAAATAAATAATATATTTAAATCCAATATTTGTATAAATTATTCAATCGCTAAAGTTTTATCACGAATATAGGGAAAGTCATTTGTGTAGTTAGATTATTCTCGTATGTGATCCTTCACATCTTTTCAACATTAGTAGAGTTAAAGTGTGAAAAAAAATTCAAAGAACTTTATCTATTCACGTTATAACAACGCTATGCATTAATAACCTGACAATGTGTAAAACAGAGCTATTTTTTCATTGAACATATATTTTTTATCGATTAAGATATCAGTTTTAGAGATGATGAAATAAAGATTTACTTTTTTATTGGTTAATTTTTATATATTCAAGTACATACAATCATACGCAATTCTGCAAACTTTTTAAATATCTAAACTACGAGCGTAAAGTTTACTAGCTTACGCGCTTTTTTCATGCGGAACTCTAAAAAGTGGCCCGAAAATCGGAAGAGTGGTAGCACTCGGGGCGGCCACCATTAGTGTAATGACACTGACAAATCAGGGCCGCCAGACAAAAAGAGATAAAGTCGCGTGGGGGCTGGGGGTTGGGGGTTGACGGGGGGTCGAATACCCGGGGGCCACGAGGGGGCGGTGGACAAATCAAGCGGATTGATTCCAGTTTATTTACTGCTGTTTCACATTCTTCGTGAACTTTGTCTACTTTGTTTAATATTTTGATTTATATCTTTTGATAGAAATAAATTGGGTCTTATTCAATAAAAAAATCACATTTCTAAAAAATTTTATATTAAATATATTGACTTTATTTTTAAGGTCTTTTTTTTTTTAGTTATAATTTGATACGGTTGTGTTGCTACTATTACCATGAATCAAAACGATTCTTTTTTTTTGCATTCGGTTTACAGCGATTAACTTAGCAAAGACTTTCTCTTTGGCGATAAAATTTATTTACGCGTAGTCAATTTTTTAAATATTTTTTTAATAAAAGCAAGAACGTTTTGCTAAGTATATGCATGTTTGTGTTGTGGTTCAATTCATATTCAATTTTAATCAGATAACATTTATGCCGTGAAAACAATCCTTAATTTATTCTCTGGACTGTCACTGAACGCTGCGCCGTTAACTGTGTAATTAATCACTAAATATATCAACGAAAATTAATGGCTTTGGAAATACGACCGTACAACATCATCGTCAATGAAATGGAGAACTTAATAATATACCGCGGCTCTCTAGCGACACGCACGGTCACCTCCCGGGCCTCGGGGCGCCAAGGAGCCACGCGACTCCACCAACCAACCTTCCCCCTTGAACCATGTACAGTGCCGCTAAAACTAGAGGCTGGGTTGCCATCATTTAATATTTTACAACCATATTAGTAACTGGCACGTATGTTTACTGACTATCGAGCTTTGGGTTCAAAACTTGACATAACAAAAGTTTGAATGAAAAAAAAACGTTTTTATAAAAATATACTCAATCTGATACAAGTTTTCTGAAATTATATAATATAGATAAAGGTGCAATTGCTACTAAATGGTATTTTTTTCAAACCTGCCTACCTTTTTCCATCTCTTAAACTAATAGAGTAATAAGAATGAATGTTTTTTTTACTCTCGGAATATATATATTTTTAAAAAAGCGTCTTTATGCACTCGTGTTTGGTTTGCACAAAAATATGTAATATTATTAATTTTACAAACATTTTTTTCATCAGAAATTTATTATATTTTATATTTCTTGGAAAGTTTTACTAAACAAATCAAGTATATTGCCCAAAGGTTTAAAAGCCACTGTTTTAACCCACATCCACTACAATTAACTTCTCATATTCACTCCATACTAAACCCTCTATAAATGAAGAGTCAGCTAGTCGAGCCGCCTTATCTGTTGATCTTTGATATGCAAGAATTATTGAAATGCTTCCATGTTCGCAATAATATCTGCAATCATCGTTTCACTCCTGAGTGAGCGCCTTCGTGTGTCTCCTTCCATTATCGACTCACATACTCGGAAACGGCACGCAGCTACTTCTACCCACACCACGGCACATCCTGGGTGACTTCTTGAGCGCCGCTTGTGTGTGTAAAGTACATCTAGGGGGAGTTTTACAGCCCTGAATTTTCAGAAAAATGTACAGTCAGATACTTTGCAAAAGTGGCTCAAACGTTTTGATTACACACTTGTTTTTTTTATTGTGAAATCTTTGCTCGATTTCAGCATCATAAAAACACCACTACAATCGATAAATAACAATGAACGTTTTAATGAAAGAAGTGAGCTGAATTTGATTAAGTATTCAACATAATTTGAAAATACTTTAGACATTAAATGTTTAACCAAATATTGTTCTGTAGAGTTAAGAATGCGTATATCCTTATAATATTATTTGATATATAATATTATAATATATATCATTGTGTAAGAAAATATATGAGGTACTGTGCATTTTATATATTCCGATTGATAATATGTGATTTTTGGTGAAAGTGAGTAATTCACTTTTAAACTGAACACCCACGCAAGTCAATAAAGTGGTGTTATTTTGCAAATCTAAAGCGCTGTTGGCGAACACTGCAATAATTAACTTGCCCACAAAGAAATCATTTCAATTTATTTAAACATAAAAGCTTTATTTGTCTTTCAATACATGCACCTTTTCACATTTGTTTCCATTCAGTTACTTATTTTTTTTTGTAAAAATATGGCAGCACTGTTCGGACGTAAGATTTATATCCCAATATTTTGTAAATATAAAAAAAAATACGTATGAAATAAATTGCTTTCGCAAATCCCGGTCTGCGTAGTGGAGACATTTCCGCAAAAATCTGACAGTTTCAATTTTATTTGTCACCGCACGCCAACTCGGAGGGGCTATTCCCAGGCCGCCGTCAGTTTGGACGCCGGACACGTCCTAATGAATTCGTGTCGCGTCGCCCGCCCCGCCCGCGCCACATGTGACCCGCCCTTGTGCGAGATCAACCCTCCGAAGGTATTACTTCTGAATGCCTCCAATTTAATCACAATGGTTTTTTATTGTCATGCATATTTATGTGCTCGGCAATAATTAGTGGCCGGTGTAATTTATGTGAAGAGAGGCATTCATTAGCTGACCTACCCGCGCTTGTTTTTTAAATTCAACTCAATTCCATTTGAAAGGCTCGAATCAAAGTTGATTTACAATCGCTGATGTATTTTAATTTATAAAAACACTTTGCATAATTTATGCAGCTTGTCATTTTACGCATTCGTTTAAAAAATAAATTGAAACACAAGCTGTACTTAGTTTTTTTTCAAAAATCTGTTTTAATACATACAAAAAAAAAATATTTATTTGAAAACATAAAACTTGCTTTAAAAAATTACGAAATATGTATAAAGCTTTGATATATCAGGAATAATAGTTACTTTGATTTACTTAAAATATTATTTTTACTAGAGTGCACTTTCAGTTTGCCGAAAAGGTTTTTTCATAGTAAGCACCTAGAAAGTTAGTTTAAAGCCCGTACACCCCGGGATTTGAATGCAATTTTTCACTATTAGCCGCGGGCCGTTACCCAAAAAAATTAAGCCCCCACAAAACTTACGAAACTTCTTCCCCTGCATGGGATACAAATAAATAAATCATTTTTATGGACACAATCCGACTAGTAATTAATTGCCTTCTACAGTAATCCCACTCGAAAGGCGAACAGTCGTCATAATGGAGAAACATTAATTCTCTTAATGTTCGCGGATGTGCATAATAAAATTGGCCGTAAATCATGTACAGTCTCGTCTGCCCGGGGAGCCTCCCCAGCCCAGCAGGGCGACACTCCACAGCGCCGCGTAAAAATTTAGGAGCATCGGCTCTCGGCCGTTACGCCGCGGGCAATTTGAAGCAAACGACTCGGTAATATGGGCTATGAAAATAACGCTAATTGATATTATACCGTCGTTTCGCGAGTTCGCTCGTTTAATTTTGTATTTGGCGTTTTTACAATTTCGTATCACTCTTTTATGCGCGGTCGGTCGGTTCAATGGTTTTGTGCACTCGATCTGTTTATTGGCCTTTTATCCTCGCTCGTATTTATTATATTTTGCGTAAAGAATGAACCGATATATTCAGGTGCGAGGTTTTTGATAAACACATATCTTGCGATATAAACTGTTAAAATATGAATTGTTGCGAGGCAATCTTTTCATTTCCGGATTAATCAGATTTTACTGTAACGGTGGGCATCTGCAAATGTTCTTTTTATGTTTCATTAAAAACGTGTTCAGCGTTTTATATTCCCTTTGTTTGAAAAGTAAAGCTTTTAAGTATGTATCCATCATAAAACGCTTAACCGATACGTTCCGTTTTATATTAAACTCACCCGCATTATTATGATAACAAATCTTTTATTTATCATTTTCTTTTTATGCGTATTAAAAGTATACAGAAAAATTCCGTCCATGAAATTAATAATCACAATAAAAAAAACGTTTAAGGCAATGAAATTTTTACTGCTTTCAAAGTATACCCGCATTCTTACGTCAATATATCTTCAACTGCTCGGCAATAAAATATAAATATGAAACAATGAAGAAGTAATGGGATTTTTTCCGGAGGAAAATAGCTGAGTTCGAATGCCAAAAGCTATTTTATTTTCAATAATTCTCGGCTATTTCAGAGCGGATTTACACACGCGATGCTGTCTCTGTTCGCGCATCATATAAATTCACAATTTCCGTGATTCAATCTATCACTTTACTTAACAAACTTGTAAACAAGACGTGCACTTTGAGTAGCAATATGACAGAAATGCCAAGAATTTGACATTTTCAAATATATGTTCATCAGTCACATTCGTACAATTATGTAACACCTTATTTGAAATCATTTCACTTTGAATAAATATAATTATCATCACTTTGGCAATACAAATTATTTGAATTCAACTACCACGTTTATCTTAGATTTTAATAACATTGTGTTAACATATCAGTTTAACAAAAAGTAGCCCAGGAATTTTAGTTAGATACTTGAATTCATCTGATCCGCCATTATTGCATTGACAGCCTGTGAATTCTGCTACACGTGTTTACTATCTAAACTATTGACGAAGATCTCTCGTTGTTCTCAGTCTCACGAATCTCGTACTCTCGCAGTATTTCTCTGCGTCACCATATATTGCGTCCCTTATTCACTCGACAGCACCACAAGGCAAGGTAATTATGTCATAGTTCTTGCTTCAACACTACGGATTACACAATTCTGTTCGTTATCAAATGCGTATGTATGGACGTACGCATATAATATATCAGAAAATAAAAACGTACAAATATTTCCAGACAGTGTTTCGTATCAATTTGAGCAACACCATTATTTTATACATAATGTAAAGTTTTTTCTTTCTTGTGAATTTTTATTATATGCGTTTTCGGTAGACGACAGTGTCATTTCAAAGCTTTCAACATAATAATTTGATATATTTAGTATTAATTTTCACATAATCAAATTTTTCTTTTCATGTGATACGTGATACTTATTTTATTCTTATAAAAAAATTAAATGTAATTCTTTAAAAAGATCACGTCATTTGAAGTTTAATATGCTATATTCAAAGCGATGAATTTTTTTTTAAATACGATATACATAAATCTAGGAAAAGGCTTCGGTTATAGTCTCGTGAGCAATTGAACAACTGTCTCATAATAATTTTTTTTTAATGATAACTTAAATTTATTTTTGCTAGCGTAATTGTTTTTATTGCTAGCAGAAGTGTGGATTCAGCTCAAGCCTCTCGGATGTACAAGGACGTTATTATTGTCGGGGGAGTGGGAGCGCCGCGCTGCGCTCCAGGCCGGTGTGGCAGGCTGGCGGAGTGTAAATTTTAACGGTCCTCTCCACGGAGACTGAAGGGTCGCGACAGACGCCGAGATTCTCACTTATGTATAGAATTGGAAGGCTCGATCGTGATCTGCCCTATGTAGCGTATTGAATAAATTCAACTTAGGGAACTTCGCCTGAAATCACTTTTTGTTTTCTTGCAATCTAATGTGAAATCGAAACAAGCTTCGTTATAATACATATATATATATATATATAATATTTTAAATAAAATACTTGAATTATTTTTTCGGTACTTGTTTTTTATCCGACCACCAAATTTTTTTAATGTACATCTACTCGCAGAGATAAGAATCTATCATATGACGATGAGTCCCGTTGTGGCGTTTACCATTGTATTGCAGATACCATGACCGCTCGATTCGTTGGGTTAGGTTAGGTTAGGTTAAAAAAAAAAGGTTAGGAACAAGTTTTTTGGTGGTCGGATAAAAAACAAGTACCTTTTTCTTATGCTAATTTTTCGGTGACCGGTTTTGGCAACCTTTCACGTTCGCATTATCAAACTGTTATTATTTAAAATATTATAATAGAATTTCACCAACTACTTTTTACCAAAAATATTATATAAACATTTTCACGATCAGCATATTTTAATTTGAGAGGTTTTTCTTTAATAAATTATTGATTTCATAATCATGGTTCGTCGTATTTTTAGGTGAATAAAGATATTCAACTTTAAAGTCGAGAACCTTCAAAGTCGAATAATCAGAACAGGAAGATGATCGTATTTCCTCCCGCTTTGCTGCTTCCGCGCGGCGTCCGCTTATCCCGGCAATGACGTCACAATACCTGCGCCTATTTTAAGCCTTCAGAACAAAGGCCGGCATGTCTGTCCCGCCGATCGTCTCCGGAGATTGCCGAAGTCCATCGATCAGCCCGATCTCCGCTTCCGACCATCTCGGCATCAGCCATCCCGGCATCCAGCGCGGGGACTGTCACGTACGAACGGGGAGCGGAGAGTTCATATTTGGGCCCCGCCTTTCTCGTAATAGCTCCCGAACGATGCCACGGAATCTATGTCAACCGATATTGTCATGTTTATTCCGAAAATCATTATCTTATTTATAACACAGCGAGTTTCATATTTGTCAAAATCAATATTAATAAAGTACATAATAATTGTATTATAATATTTAAAATATAATTGCATACACAATAAAAACTCTAATTTATTTTTAAATCGCTATTACAACAAAACGAGATACAATAAGGACTTTCGTGGATAAGAAAGATAAGCTTTTTTTGTAAATATACCTAAACTTTCATTCACAATTATGTAACATCATTTTATACATATGTCGTTGTACTTCGGATTACTTATACTATCCGACATTAAATAAATTTTGAAAATACGTTTTCGCATATTTGAAGCAAAATATACTGAAGCAACAAATAATACACAATCGACAAATTGACAAATCACAGCTCACAGCCAATAAAAGTAATACTTGTAATATCTAAATTACTTTTTTATTTATTCTCTCAGTGGAGATACACAAAAAAGGGGTCTTTCGAAATTCGCAGAGCTTCCGTGAAACGTTGATGGCTTTTACTGCTGAAGCTTTTCAAATGACGGCTGATTGTCGGCCCCACCTGTATCACTCGGAGTTGGATGAAGACCAATAAAATGGTAATTCCCACTGAGTGAGTGTTTTCTCCCGGAATATTAAACTAGCAGCTAAAACTGCCAAAGTCCTGCCAAAAACGGCGCCTGCCGCTGAAGCCCTCGATGTTTATTTGAATTCTCTTCGCTTTGTTGTCGACTATGCTCCGATCGCTGAACTAACTCTACAGGCTTATTAATAATGCATGATACCCAATACGGATATAAATAATACCATTACGCTTTCCGTGTGTCTACACGTGTTGGATTGTGTGTTAAACCTAAATTGCACTGAGCATTTCCTTTGCGATTATTTCACATCTCCACGCAAACGCATATAAACACATATGTTTAAACAGAATTATTAAATATTTTTTTCATTCAGTTAAGCCGAAGATTAATACTTGGAAATCACTTGATTGATAATATAATAAATAATACTTTTTAATTGAAATAGTTTGCACTTGCATTATAGGTAGAAAAGAAATATACCTATATTATCAAAGAATGATATAAAAAAGCATTAAAAACTCTATAAATACATTATAGGGATCGAAATAAAAATTTTGGCCGTAAAATCTATTTAACCATGGGTTATGTCCTGCTAGTCTCAAATGGGTGTTTTTTTTTCAATTTTCAAAAAAAAAATTCAATATCAAGTATAATTTAAAATCTTTTGAACGAATATTAATATATATGAAAGTGTTTTGTTTTATTCATTAAATAAGAGACTTTCAGTATTAAAATTAAATATTTTTTATATTTTCAAAAAAGTTTCAATTTCAGCTCCAAAAATGCGACTAATTATGAAAAGTTAAATTTACTAATTAAAATATATCCCCAATCAGTTTTCGCATCATGGAAAATATTTTATAAAAATAATGGCGTATCTTATTTTTTACGGTCGAATCAAATTAAAAAGTTATTGATAAATATTTTTATTTAGCAGTCTCCAGTAAGAAAATTATGATTAAAATGGGATTAAAATTTCACTTAAATAAAGAGGGTAAAAGGCAATTGAGATATAAAAAGCTTTAAATTTTATTATTTTTTAGATAAAATATCAAAGCTGATATTTATCATTATTGTATATACATTATAATTATAATTATTTATCCTTTTTAAATTTATTTCCGATTCTCATGAAAATATATCAATCGATTACTTTGCGGTATGCGGTTTTCGTCTTTTTTACAAAGTTAAAAATATATATATCATGTTTTTTTTTTTATCATAGAACTAATGTATATTTTATGTTTGAATTATTATATTTCAAACTAAATGCAGGGTTACAATTAACTTGCTTCTTCAAATTTTAACAATTAGTATTAAATCTTTTAAATATATTTATGAAATGTTAGACCTCCTGATTCACATAGAATATTACCAATGATAATACCATTGAATACCTTATCAAAAAAAAAATATTGCCCGTAGATTATTTTTCTAGCTCTGGGGTGTATTTTTTTTATCACTTGGCAACGTCGAATCTTCTAGGGTCTAACTACTGACAATAATATATTGCGAAACATCGACCTGTTCACCCTCTCGCGTCTGACAGCGGAAGCCCTCCCCTGACCTGTCTCAAGGCACGTCCGGACCGAGTCCATAATGCCAGAGATTCAACAACACACATTCTATATTTATGAAGATACCTTGTACTTATCTTTATAGTCACCCTTCATTTTTTATAATGCTACTCGTTACGCTGGGTTGTTTAACATATCGCTTTATCTTTTTTTTTTATATAAACAGTATATTAAACTAAGTTGTAACCATTTTTTTAATAAATCAAACAATTTATTTATGATTGATAAATCTTAATATTGTAAAATTGGATTAAATTTAAAAAAATTTAGATGTTTGCTTACAAAACGGTATGTAGCTGTTCCCTGATCCTGCGCGCAGGTTGAGGGACTCACTCGTACAAGTTTTCACAGCGACTGATACCAAATGTCACACGCACAATTACTCGCTTTTGTTCGTAACGAAGCTTGAATTTAAAAAAAATGTTTTTGGGTTTATTTTTATATGGGCCGAAGCGTATTTTTTAAATTTTGATAGTTTTGTTGAGAATGGTGTAAAATGAGTGAAGTCCTCGAGTGGGCGTTTCGGGCCGCGTCCGGCGGGTTGCCTGCCGCCCAGGCGCGGCCCGGCACGTCTCGCCTGATTCAATAGCGGGGCCGGCGCCCCCCGAGCCCTCGGCGGGTGTGCGCCCGCCGCGTTCGTGAGGCGCCCCCGAATCGTCCAGCACATGAAAAAAATACCAAGAAAAATCTACCTGATAACCATCGACATAATGAACGCGAACCAGATCAGACCGCATTTGAATAAGTAAAATTCTTAAAAATATACATACATACTTAAGAATTCTTCTTCAGACTTAACTTTATATACAGTTTGTAAATTGCTCAAATCAATGCTTGCGTGGACAATGTTTCAGTTGGTGTATTTGTTCATCTCAGACAGAGTTCACTTAAAGAAAAGAAATACAAATTTAAATAAATATGAAGAATTTTAAACATGAAATATTTACAAGTGCTCTTTTTGTTTAATTTTTTTTTTTATTCACATAAAAGCTTTTATACTAGACCACCCTACTCTGCACTCGAATGTTTGCAAAAGTCATGCTATGCGTGTTTATACACAAAACAGTTGACGCGAACTTCACGTTTCATCCAGCTTACAATCGCAGGCGGAGAGCTCTGAAACGTGTCACGAAATAACGTAGAACACGTTATGTTTCCCGCAGCCCGCTGAAATATGTATCGCGATGCGTTGCTTTTGTGTTTTTATAGCAGCACAGCCAAACAAATATTTATTGATACGGACACTGCCTAAAAATAAGTTGTGACTGACGAGTATTTTTATATTTCTTGTGTGGAAAAATACGTAATAAATTAACAGATAAACAATCGCCAATAACGACAGTAGATCCGTGCCAAAGTGTCGGCCTGCGCAGCAGAACTGCTTTACGAAATAGCTCTGCGGTGATTTGATGTATAAAAATACTCTAAAATGACAATTAGCGAAAGCGTTTCGTTTAATATATTATCTGAATCCTCGTGGTGGTCTATTTTCTGCCCGGTGCTGTCAGTTGATGAACCAATGTTTTAAATAAATAATATCTACTTTTTAAAAAGCGGTTTTAGTATTTATCAGGCAAAAGCGTAATTCACTATTAATATATCTACAGTGGTTTTCTGGTTGATCAGACTAAAATTCCAAAAATCACCTTGTATTAAATTACATAAACAAACTCCAGCCCTACTTAAATTTTTGTGATATTTATGTTATACTGACAAACCAATGTTGTGGGTTCATTAATAGCGTTGTATGTTATTAACATTTTATAAATACATTAATTGCTGCTGTTTTTCGTGTTTGCTCAAAAACTTCAGTAAAAAGCGCTAATGTTTCAACAGTAATAAATTTTATCTTTTAATTCTTAATTATAATCTTCAAAAATTATATATTGGATTTAGAGAAAAAATATGTTTAGATAACATTATTTATCTAATATGTAAAAATACCAATATGAATATGCAATGTCTTTTCTTTTCTTTTTTTAATATGTGTATGTAATCAAAATTTTATATAGATAATTAAATAACTCTTACTTATTTAAAGCATTCTATTCGGGGTCAGAGTCAACAAAATATCACAGCATACAACAAATATCGGTGTAAACGCGTATACTTTTTTGCAGTTGTGTTGCCTCACTGAGGGTGTGTGCAATATGAAGAGTATCTATGAGATTTACGTACAGCGTGTCATTAGATGAAGGGAACAAGCGGGTCTCGTTACCACCGGTCGTCTGCTCCGCGCACTACCCGCTTGATCTTGTATACATAATCTGATACATGTATTTTTGGATGTATGAAAACAAGCATTGTAAAAGCGCACGACCAATACCCTCTTGTCTTATTTTAAGCAATCAATGTACAAGATTGTTAAAATTAGAAATAAAATATTTTTCGTCAGTTTTTCTTATATCGTATTCCATCTATATAAAATAATGTAAAAAATATATATACTCAACGCAACTGTAGTGTTTGAATATTTCTTATAGTTATATATAATAAACGGCAACAGAATAATTTAAGTAACTGAACACAGAAATCGATAAAAGGTACTGTAAAATAATTAAAAGTTATCTAAATTGCTCACGAATACCGGCTCTTATTTCACTTGAGATCATTTCAAATTTAATTTATTTAATTCAAATACGATACTTTAAATAAGCATTCTTACATTTACAACTTAAGAGCGGAACTAAGTTCGACTTGCAAAAATACTCGGCGGTTCTATTACGTTCGAGATAACTACGTTAATTGTGAACTGTAAAGTTTTTCCTCGGCTTCATTTATTTCTTTCGCAGGGGCTGGGCGGAATAATTGTCCAATAGAAGTTAAGCAATCTCGGAGCAAAGTAGGCGGAATCGGTTCTCTCTTCTTGGCTGAGTTCCAATGTCGCGCGATCCCCATCGACTGATTCTGCAGGAGCCTATTAAATTAAATAACAGAATTAATCAAGTGCCTCGAATTAAATTTAGTTACACTGCTAAGTTTACTTACGAGCAAACCGAAGGAACGCGCACAGATATGTGAGCAAATTGCTTAACTCTGCATACACTTTGACTTGTTTATTGTATTAGAAACTAAGTTGATTTTGAGTTCCACTGGGGAATACCGGATTGCATGGTGGATGAACGCTACTTAGGCAAATGTTTATCATCTGCGACGAGAGTAATCCTGACTACTGTGAGCTCGTCCTATTGGCTGAAGTATCTTTGCCCAACGGTCAAATACTCTGCTCTTCCATCTTATCGATAGTGTATCTACAGGTATATTAATAATTTAATGTCATGGCTAATTTTATGTTTTATTCAAATCGAGCCCGTGTGCGAGATTATAGGGATATTTTGAATATATTTTCTGCTCGTCTTTGATATTAGGACTTTTTTGGATAGTTGGAATTGCTCGTTATATCAATATTTGGTACTTTGATAAAATATTTATATAAATATCTTAGTAATGTTAAATTATAATCAATAATTATTAACAAATAAAATCTACTAAAAATAATTCTAGATAAACATACAATGGTTTTGTTATAATATACTCATTAAAGCAGCTTCTTTATCGGGTGCTTATCTTCACCGAGCATAAATTCGTGGTGAATCAGTGTTTATGGTTTTCTCAGGGAAAATAGTGTAGTCGGTCCCCGGGTCCTTTCCCATCATTAATGTGTCCCCGTAGTCTATTTTCATAGATCACTGAAGCATTTCTCATCAGTTGTCACTTGCGCAATATTTGACAAACTCAAGTCTCCCGATGAGCAGGCTGGCGTGCGGGGCCGGGCGGTGCGGGATGACGAGCGCCTCGCTCCATTAATCTTCCCTCGCGCACAATGCGGGTCGGATCGCTTCTTCACGAACAATTTATCCAGTTTCTCGGGCCATTGTGCCCGGCCGGATGTTCGGCGGGCTGTACCCTGACCTTTTTATTCCCCGATATCACTCCGCAAGGTGCCGCACGTACCGATCTCTCTGGCCATTCAAATTACTGAAAATCGCATCCGGCGCGCCGGCCAGGTAGCGCTCCTCTTCTCTCCGCGCCTTGGCACCGCGCCAACATGCCAAAAAACCTTTGTTTTTTTTATATTATACGTTTGGAAATGTCACTCGCTTTCGATAAATGCCAAATATTATTTTTCTTGGCCGACTCATTTGGGCGGCTAACGGCTTATTAGATTTATTTACGATATATGAGAGCGAATAAGCAAACATTCAGGCCAGTAGGATATTTCATGAATTCTACGTATGTAATTAAGTCTATGTTATTTCTACTATATCTGGCTTTAAGATTCATTCTTTTGTTCGTATCTAAATTACTTTTCAAAGTAATGTAGCCGATTTGAAGAAATAAACCTAATGATATACCCAAACAAAATGTAAAAATCCCAGGTAAGATTGAAATATTTCAGGATTATTTTCTAGTAAAACCACACAAGCACAGTGATAGTTGCGCCTTGGCTCCCCCGGCACTGCTGGATATATAAAGTAAATCTATTTTTTCGTATATTTTTGTTCTCGGTTTTTGGTTGAAACAAAAGATACGGATATTGTAATGGGAGTTTGCCGATCGCAAAAGAATCTTGGCCGTATTTTTCTTCTCTAATGCCCTTTTTTATGATGTATTGCCACAGAGTCGATTTCGAAAATATGAAATTCTAGGAAATCAATAACAATAAAATACTTGATCAAAAAAAACAGAGTGTTACATTTTTAATATAAAATATTTATAATTTTTTTTATACGTCCTGCTCGAAAAAGAATCTTCATTCCAAATTAGTCTATCATTTTTTTTATTAAATGAAAGTCGATATTTATTATTTTTATACACATGCTTTGAGTCTCTCTTTGCATTTTAAAGTCTAATTATTGTATATATCTAATTATCGTTCAATGAATAGACATTAACTAATAAATACTATTGAAATTGTTGAAAATCAATGTTAACCTTTGTACCATAATACGATTATTTGCAATTTTGTAAACCAAACTATTTGCAACATCAGTAATTTTCATATCACCGCTGATTGAAAATATTTTAATTGAACGTTATTAAAATTCAACAGCAGTTTCATTCGCTTATATTATAACCATTTTCATTTTGCATGTAACGAGTCGGCCGCCGCGAATATTCAATAAAACTCAAACCAAATTTTAATTATTAGTTTTTAGCTTCAAGGTTTGTCATATTTTTGTGGCTGACTCTTTCGCGGAGTATTTCAGCTCCCGATACCTAAAAGTCCTGCGAAAAATACCGCGTGAAAATTCCGATGCGTCAATCGAATGACGCGCCAAAGGGCGTCTGAAGATATGGACATTTTGCATCGCATAAAGAGCGGGCCGCGGGCTCTGGAGGCGGAACGTGTTTCAGGCACAATATTGACCCAGTTGGTTGGCGATGCATGTTAATGCAAATAGCCTCCAGTCCTTTGTAGACGAAGAAATTTCTACCACTTTACGCTTCTTGAAATCAACCCTTCCAATAGGTCCCTGGGTGATAGCTTTTTATCGTACAATACTGTCGGCGTATACACATATTATTTATGTATTGTGTGCAGGTGTACTCAATTTACTGTTTTTAAATCAATATATTTATTTGTACTTGAAAAATATTTTGATATCAAATAATATGGTCTTAAAAAATATTTTAGTAAAAAATCTATTAGTTTAATAGTTTTTATAGAATATTTAACTAAAGATATACATTTAAATAATTTCTTGTAAAATATATAAACGTTTTTCACTGTGATGTTTGCTATCAATTACACACCTAAAATTAAAAAAAATAATACTATCAATCTTTATTTGTAGAACTATAAATAGATTCAAATCAATGTGTATTCTAATGTTAATATCTGAAAAATTATCCCGCCCCAATACAAGTATCGATACTTGTATTTGAGCGATTTGCGATAAGTGATTGCACTGTCTCCTTGGCCAGACAATTAAATAAGAATTGTTTCGTAATTAGTCCGACAGCAGTGCAAGCTACCAGTAGATAAGATTCGTGTAATTTGTACCGCAGCCAGACGCGAGTGAAACAGTCCACGGCTCTAATGAGATGACATTCTTTCAATCACTCGCTCTCTCTGGCGATACTCTATTTAAAGTCACATCGTTACTACGAGATCGTTTCGCAAGCAGCTACTCGGGCTATTGAGACATTAACACCGTCTGGGAAGTATTCGCTTTCGAATAATCCCTGGTTTTATTTTATAAAACAAAGTTAGATTGTATGTGTTTTTTTTAGTTTGATCAAAAACAAAACCCACACGAATGCCCACAAATCAAAAACGTCGCATCATTAAATACATGTTACATCGAACTAAATTTAATGTTAAATGAATCGTTTAAAAACAAGTATGTTACAGTATAAAATATAGTTGTATCAGAAGCGATGAAAAACTTTTACGAAAATATTCATTAAAACTTACGTCCCTTTGCTAACACGGTCCGGTGACTTTGCAAATTTGTCTTCCATATAAACTATAACTCTATACAACCGCACGATGTCCTCAAGTAAAACGCTTGGAGACCCGCTATTTATATAATATGTCACCAACATTTTACTCAATGTTATTTTATTTTTTCAAACTCTAAGATTAATGGGAATATTATGAAAATCAAGTTTATAACTGCTAATAATTGTACATTCGAGTTGCAGAATAAGGTTTTGTAGTAACCGTATAACGATTAATCATAAAAATTTGATTAATACTAAACTAAAATACAAGATGATTTTCTAGGTTTTTGACTACATATATTGATTGATAAAAATACACCTTTGATACAGACAGGGTTTCGTCAGATGAGCAACGATAAAACTAGCTTTAAAGGATATTATTTTATTAGACAGCCATAAACATTGCTTTAATGTATGTAGGTCCATTACATATTAAGCACTCGCACTTTCGCATTGACGACAATCTGCGGGTCAGTTTTATTAGCACCATAAAACAGCGGGGCTGGCAGACGAGACTGCCTGCCCACCGAATATATCGAACGCGCTCCCATAATTCACGATACTCCTAATAGCATCGTTACCCGACTGGCCGGCGTCAAAGCGGTCCTTTGCAGGGGCGCTCACTGTTCAAGGCGCCGGCCGCGGACCGCCGGGGGCACAAGACGGACGGCAGGTGAGGCAGGTGAGCCAGGTGAGGCCCGTGGCTGCGGGGTGCGGGGGGCGCCAAGCTTTGATCTGCGGTAATGGCCGCTGCAGCAGAGGACCGGCCCCGAGCCTCCCCGCAGATGTGCAGATTGGCGGGACGGCCGCAGTGTGATTTCATCGATCCACCGCCGCCCGTGCCTTTATTCGCCAGTGCAGTGTGATAAATGCTCTCTGAGTGCACTCAAATCACTTACAGTGACTGCCTCTAGGTGTAAATATTTACTTACAATAGTCACCACGAAAAGGAAGGGATAATTCTGTGTTTCTAAACATTACAATGGTTTGAGGAAAAGCGTGCTACCTGTGATAGAATTTCAACAGTTTCTTATTTCAGTAAAAAAAACAAGTCATTATTAATATCCGTTTTTTATTATTTGCCTCTTTACTCATTTTTATTCAGTGTATATATTTTATTTACTTTGAAAAGTTAATATTACAATCACTGATTCAATAACACATTTTAAAGTAATTTATTAGTAAAGTTTACAATCACAATAATATAATATAAAAACCCAAAAAAAATTAACAACTTTCTCAGCGAAACATCAAATTGCATCCCCTGGTAACGTATATTCATGTAATTAAAATTACATTTGGTAAAGGTAATTTGCATACTCAATGACCTGAATAATATAATGATAACATTGCCGCGAGCCGACATGGGCCGCTCCAGTCCCTGATATGGCGCGGGCAATCATGGCTGAGTATTTTCTCTCAACAAACATCAAAAACTTCCCAACGGCGAAGTTTTAAAACCTCGGAGATCGCTTGAACTCTCGCAGGGCCGGTTGGCGTTCATCTAAAATTTCACTTACGGTCTGAACATAATTATTCCGCTATTACTCGGATATTACCTTACACCCGAGAAGTGTCTGCCGAGCTCCTACATAATACATCGTTTGAAGCGTCAAATTTCCTTATTTAAGTTATAGATATGTGAGACCGAGAGGCCGCGAGCCCCGCTCATTATTCGTACCTCCCCTTCTGAAAGACTTTTCTTTCATAAAAAAAATACACCCTCGCGTATGCGTTGAGAACTTCTGATATTTTAAAAATAAAAATGTTACAAATTTTAAATTTGCGTAGCAACAGTGCAAAATTAAAATAATATGATTGTGTAGCTTCAATGTAACAGTCGTGGCATGGAAAATTCACTCATACTTTTCACAATTTCACATTCTATTGCGTATAATAGATCTCCATAAGTATATTTATTCAAAAATTTATGTCACACGTGGATCTATACCCAAGAGATCCAGCGTGGATTCTTAGGCCGTAACACGCGAGCATCTTTTTTAGCATTTTTACCGCTGTGTTTATTTACTACTTATAATTTTTTTGTTCCACATCGCATAATTTAACTTCACAGTGATTTGTCCAAAAACGATCGTGTCTCAATCGAATTGAATTTTCGCGATTCATGCAGAGTGGTTTTATTTATGTTTTGGGCGTTGGGTCCCCGTATTAAGCAGTCATCATTTTCGGATCTGCGTACGTCGGCAGAGATATTATTATTTATTCTTCTGTCGGATTCCGTAAATATGCCGACGAGCCGGGGAGGCGAGGGGGAGGCGGAGAGGGCCCGAGGACACGCGAGCCCTGCACCAGGGCGGGCCCCTTCAGTGCGGGGCTCGGTGAACTATTTGAAATGTGAGCTCGGCCAAAATTGAGCACATCGCATGAAGCAGACTTGCAGACGTTTGGATAAATACGCATAAGCATAAGCAATAAGCATATTTGATAAAATTCAGCCACTATATTACAACATAAGTATATTGTTATCTTTCTTTGTTGTTTTGCATTTCGGGTAGATGTTCCAGTATTATCTCCAAATATACATAAATATGTTTGATTTTATTATTATATCAAACAGTGCATAATCTAAATAGAATATTCTAACTTCTCAACTTCATAGATCAGTGATATATATAATATATAGATTTATTACGCGACTAGGCGGTAACAGCATACTTGCTTACTTGTCAAACTTCTTCTTGCAGTCTTCGATTCAAGTAAAATTACAGACTATTTTACAAAATTACATATATATATATATATATATATATATATATATATATATATATATAAATCACTTAAAATGAAAATTCAATGGGTTGTTTACTTTTATAAAAACAAACAAATATATTTGGACCAAAAAAACCAAATCTACTCAGCCGAAATACATAATTGGTTTTAATAAAAGCAAACTTTTTATCAAATGTACAGCTTTACAACAGCAGGCAAAACGTTTATGCAGCATTGCGGAGAACAAACTACCCACAATTTATAACTGACAATGTTATTTTCCATGTAATTCATTTTTAACTCTGATAGCTTTTTTAAAGCTACGCTTAATCATTTCTTTGATCGTAATTGTCAAGACAAATTTCTCATGAATTCAATACGGATAAATTGAATTCAATTATTACTTGATTCGACATGACGAAAGAATGCACGCAACTGGAAGAAACGGGGAAGATCGCTTTCATGGGGCTGTGCATCTGGAATGTTATGATACTGTGCAATAGTGATACCCCGCATTGTTATTCAGTAGCGTTTGGGATAACCTCTTCATTGAGCTTTCCTCTTTATTTCTCTCGGCATGTTGATTTACATATTGCATGTACGACTACAATTGAACCTAAAACTGACATAAAAAATACCCCTTATATGAAATTACAAATATTTGATAAATATATTGTTTTTGTTTCTTTACGATAACAAAAACCTGATAGTACTCACAGAATTTGTATGCTAGTTGTGATACTTTTACAACAGCAAAAATTAAACATTTCAAAATCCCACGTGTTAGTTTCCCTTGCTTTATCCCTCGTTTCAAAGTTGTGATTTTTTTTCTATCCGTAGTTAAAATATGAATAAAATTTCTAAAAAAAGTCCACGATGGCGGGAAAAGCTTCTAGGCTGAGAGATTTTATTTCCGAAACATTGTGTACTCTCCAGTACATCTAATGCGTTAAATTGACTGTGGCCAAATTTATTCTAGTCATGGAATAAAATGTATTTTCAGGAGTTTATGCCTATTTCTTATCAATTATTTATCGGAAGGCATAAAATATTTATTCCGATACTTTATGGCACTAATGTTTTCTAAGTAAGCCGTAAAATATTAACATTAACAGCCCACGCCCGAAGATTTCCGATCTCGCCACGACGTGATCCAATTTTTATTTATTCCCCCCCTCCTCCCCCCCTCGCGTCTCCATCCCTTGAAGGAGGCTGAGACAGATAACGCTTTATTTAATCGAAATAAAAATGGAGTTTCTCGAATTTCCGGCGCGCGCGGATCAAATCAGGGCACACTCCCTTCATTGTTGGCGGTTAACTAACGAGAAAATCAGACGTCAGAAACAAATGCCCTTCACCCCCTGGCCTCCTGCAAACGAGGGGAGAATAAGAATAAATAAGGTCCACCGTCATAATTCCTTTATTCCCCGCATACAGGTCCCGGTGTCCTAGTCAGCAGGAGCCCTCGTTCCGGCTCAGAAATATTTTTGAACTCGCCTTTCCGGATAAGCTACGACTTTCAGAAAATCCCAATTCTTATGTGCCTTTTTATACTCCCGTGAAAATCTGATTTTCAGAAATTATGAATTTTCACCGTTTTGAATGACTTTCACATGGCAAAATTATATTTTATTTGCTTTTGAATTTCTTGTTTTATATCCTAGGCATTCAAAGATGCGCTACAAAAAAAAATTTAGATCACACGTAGACGAAAATCATTTTTATCATATATTTAGTTTATGCTTCTGCAAACTTCTAGTCAACTCAAAGATATATTCAGTTATTTTGAAATATTTCAATAGGACTCTACAATAAGTGTCTTAATAGATACACGCATACAAAATTTAAATAAAGCTTGCAATATATATGTCGAGTGAATAATATTTAATAATTTCGCTAAGAAATCTCGTCTTTCATTTCTCAAAGTAAAAATTTATAATTAAACTTCCATTTTAAGTAGGCTGATAACCTTTACCGAAGTAAAAATAAGTTCGAATTAATGATGAGAGATTTTATTTTCGCTAATTAATTTCGAGCTTTCGAAGAATGAAACCTTACCTGCCGTTTCCTGTTTGACCGACACTTTTGACGCAATTATTTCAGGCGCAGTGAAAGCGACAGCTATCTCCATCTCGCGGCGTCGTCGAGCACCCTTCCGCCGCGGCTGAAAATAAAATCACTCTCGATCGGATTCGACTCCGGTCGAAACACCTCCTCAGCCTCCGATCAATGCCAGTTTCATGACGTCACAATCATAATACCTTAAGACAATCTTAAGCTTGTGTTTATTTTTTCACGAATGCGCAGATTGAAATCTTCCCGTTCGGTCGGATTTGCTCGCAAGTAGTATCGCCGCGGCACGGCGAATACTCGAGCCGTCAGCTCAAACAGAGTTTAGATGACGCGAGCCTTTGTCCTCGGATGTTGGATGGCAGACGAATGCCTTTGGTGTAGTGCGCGCGTGTATGAATGCATAATGTTGTCAGACAAATATTGCACAGCCGTCGCTCGGGGCTCGCTGCTAATTCAGAACGTCGTTTTCAGGAATATGAGCGAATCGCTGAAATTTCAAGAATTATTTGAAGTTTTAAATTTTTTAAGTGGGTTAGATATAAATATTTTTTTTTTTCTGTAACACATATTCTTATAACAACGTAAAACGCTAGGCGCGGCAGTAGCTTCCACTTGTTTTATCTTCTTCTTTGGAAATTAATGTTTTATAGAAACTTTATTTAGATTATTTGGGTTCCCAGAGGAATAATGTTTTACTATATGATCTTTACAAAATAAATTTATTTCAATTAATTACTATTCTTCATACGTTTGTATTGTAAGTCAAGGTTCTATAAACTTGAAGAAAGAGCGATACTACATTGTTGAAGATACCTTTATCTTTATTGTGCTATTTCATATTGTTGGATATTTAGTATTGTACCGAAATTGCGTACAAGATTTTCCTGTAGGCATTGTTCGTTTGAGGAGTACAATATGCCAGTTACGTGTGCCATTACCGTCTAGCTGTGTGGATATTTATTTAAGACCCTGCTCAAATTTGATTTGAATAAGGGACGGTAAGAATCTAAAGAAACATTCCTCGCGCTCGTGATGCGCCAAAAGGCGGGCTCGGAAAATGAGGCATTAGCAACAGATTTTTAATAAATGGCCAGAGATTTTATTCTCTGGCACAAAGAGGGAGCGCGCCGTCTCCGCGAGATCTATTGCACAAAAGAAATGCGCACAACCCGAGGAAGGAGAGTATCGCGAGTCATGCTCCTTCGCGACTCCGTCTTGTTCTTTTATCGGGATAACCTTTTTTCCGGCCCGCCAAACAGATTAACTCGAGGCGGCGGGCGATTAGATCGGGGCTCCGGGGCTGCGCGGCTCCGGGCCCTCCAGGTGGGGCGCCGCTGGGGAGGCTCGAGTATCGGCCTCGAGGCTGAGCTATACTGTATTATATTTTTTAGATAAACTCACTAGATAAGCGGCCGCTTCTCTCACAGGGTAGGATTTTACAGCATCGAGCTCAATTCCTAATTATTGAAATTTCTTACTTCGCCTCGGTCTTTCGTCTTCACCCGAAATCAAAATAAAGTTTAATTTTTACATCTACAAATAATTATCAGTTATAAACAATTGGTTAAAAAAAGATTGTCGTTATAAAACATTTTAAAAAAGTTTATTTTTTCGGATAGTTGTAGTACATGTCAAATCAATCAATTAAGATCGATATCTGAATATATGTATATATATATATATATATATACATATATATATAATGTGACACTTGTGAACATTCAAGTCTATGAAACTGCACATTTAATGACACTGCACCAATAATGCGCAAATGTCGCAACAGTGACGGTAAAGGTATTCCATAAATTAACGCCCGTATTCGCTTCATTTTACCACTTAGCTTAGACATCTTTATGCCTCATGTTATCTGGGGTGATTAATATGCAACTGCTAATTGTATTTGAATAGACTTATGGCGTGCATGCAATCGTGCACAATTGTGCTAGTCTCAACAAAAAATGTTAAACGAACAAGAGAGCGTTTTTACAATAAATACATAAAGATTACATTTTATTCATTTTTTGAGCATTTATTTAATTTGTGCTATTTTATGATGATGAGTGGTCAAAGAGAGTAGATTTAATTATTTTTCATTACATCATTTAAATTTCAACAAAATACCTCAAATTCAATAGTTGCTGGTGTAATCATATAATAAAAAATTGACACTAAAAACGGTTAAGTCAACCAGTTATTTTTAAACAAACATTCAGTCGCTGTCAGGTCTCTTCGTCGATAACAATGAACGCCATAAAAAAATGAGACCCCGCTCTGTGGCGACGATCTTTTTGCAGAGCTTCTCTGATTCTCCTTGCTTGTGATGTCGTATCTCATTGTAGAAGGTCCTCATCAGCGCTACCCTCCGTGTAACAAGATTAACGGATTAGACGGCCGGCCATCCCGCCCCCGCCCTTCCGCCCAATCCGCCCTCCGTGGCCTTCGATCACCGCCCTCGAGTTTTCTTTTTATTCAGGAAGACCTGACCGGACCGAGCCCGGCGGGCGTGAGCCTTGAAAAAACATCGTTTTATTACTCGTGTTTTATTATCTGAGAAAACAATGCCTTTTTGGATAAATGATCGCGGTGATGTGTCGGCTGTCCTTTTGATAGTCCACCCTTCAATAGACTTTTCTGACATTTCAAATTTGAAACTTGAAGATGGAATAATTCTCTGAAATCTTACCACACTATGAAAGATTTTCTTATATAATAAATATAGGTGTTATTTAAATATATTATACAAAATATTTTCCCATGTGCTATGAAATATAATGTAAATTAATATATTGATATAATATTAATCCTACAATTTACTTGACAATCTTGCATTTTGCCTAGTATTTATGATAACTAGAAAAAAATATTTTGCCATCATATTTTTTTTTTGAAGTTAAATTATTAGAAGACATTTAGACAAATCATAAATCAAATAAACAAAAATAGTTTTATTTATTTTAGCCATCAATTTATATAAACTTTTGATAAATCAAAGTCTTTGATATAGTAAAAACCGTCATACAACTTTCTATTAAAACTTATTGTGGATCGCAATTTAAGTTTGAATGTAGTTATTAGTAATATGCGTTTTGTTTGAATCGATTATTAATACTATATCATAGATATTTCTTATACCGCAAACATAATGCGCGAACTCTTTTTTCTCATATGCTTTAATTTGCATAAAATGCAAGTAAATCAGTCTGTATTTACTATATACATCCTTCAAGCAAAGTCGCCCTCGCGTAATATCTCAATGGGTCATCCCGCTTTATTGCCGCGCCCGAGCACGCTGACAGCCGCAAACTCGAATGCACCACGAAATCACACAGCAAACTACTCCGGATTCCTCCGCTATTATCACCAAGGAAAGTTAACTTTCCGCTGCGAAGTTCGCTCGCCGCCGGGGGGGTCCGAGCAAACTGCCATGATATACTACGTCCGCCGGCAATTTAACAAACATTAGACCGGCCTACGGATGACTTACGACACCCCGCCGCGCCCCGGGCTGCTCGGGCTACACCCGAGACTAGTAATCAGTGCCTAGAACCAACTCAGGAGGTATTTGTTTATTGAAAAACGATTTACGAATTGGACAATTGAGATATAAAGCTACTGTCTCGATCGCACACGGCACTGACAAGCGTTTACTATTTTTTAGAAATTTAAAACCTGTTAATTAATAATATGATTCAAAAACTTTTTTTTTAAATTTTATTAAATATTTTCGTCAGTGTATTTTTACAAATGTGTAAGATCTTAAAATATGAAGAAAAAAAAATACAGCCTTTTACAGTAAAATATTTGCAATCCAGAAGCATATATCAAGCTTTAAAATATTGATTAATTTAGTTAACAATGATACTTTTATGTCATTGTTAATTTTTTTTTTTTTTTAAATACACAACATCTCTTTAAAAGTCGAGTATTTATATATCATATATACCCTTAAATGCATTCTTTGATAAAAACTGATATATGCAACATTTACGTTTAATAATACTCGTAGTTACCATGATACCAATATTTGTGCTATTGATACTATTGTTTGCATTTTTTAAAATTTATTTTATTGATCATTTCACGATAATTAACACGTGCACGTACACAGTCAAGTTCAATATGAATAGCTTCGCGAGGACCGTTCGGCACACATCAGTGCCGAGGGGGTTGCCTCCCCCGGGTCTCCGGCCAGGAAGTGCGCCCCCGGCGAGTGAAGAAGCGCGGGAATATCTAAGCTGTAAACTTCTTGTAAATTGTAACCGCCGAGCGACTGCGGCGTCGGCGTCGGCGTCGTCGCGACGCCCGAACACGCGAACACGCCATAAAACGTCAGTTAGCGCTGCGCTAAACGGCCCGCCATCAATCGCGTCCCACACAGCCAGGAAACTGCACGCGGCCCGGCACCACCGCCAGCTCAAAACGCACACCGCCATTTAATAAGCGCCGAAATTTATTCTTTTAAAGGTCTTTTTTCCATCATAAACATAATAACAAAAAAAAATAGAAATCCATGTACGCTACCACCCAAGCCACCGCTTTTAAGCCCCATAACAACCGTGTAATAGACACATACCGTATTGTAAAAATTATCGAATTTTATTAATCCAAAATCTAAATAAATCAAACATTCGAATCTGACAACCTGATTTCAATAGCGAAATAAGTAATGTGCTAATTTACGCAGGACGTATTGTTGCCTGTGCACAGGTGGCTTTCATTTTTGTACATTATAATTCGCTACCAAATTAATGGTTCACCGACAAGCTTCGAGATCAGCATTGTATTACACAGATGGCGATGCATATAATCGATTTATATTTAATACTCTTATACGTTTATACGTTTTAAAAACTATATGAAATTTATATTAAATGGGTTTTTTTACACGTAGTTACACTAGCTACACAAACTCAATAACAAAAAAAAGCTGCCGCCTAAACCTCATATTGTAAGCCCCACAGCCTGCACGCAGGATCAGGGGATAACCACATTCCGCATTGTAAGCAAATCCCTAAGAACTAACTAATAAATATTTTTTTTATTATTCAAATGTCTTTTTTATACATCTTTGATTTATGGCACGTTTGATATGTAATGTAATTTTTATACATATTAAGAAATTATGTCAGGAAATTTTTTGTACAATTCTTGACCTTAATAAATATAATCCGTTGGGAGGGCACTTCGCTGTGGTTTTATAGCGCTACAATACACGTAAGCGATACAACGGCGGCTCCCGCCCGCCTCGGTACCGAAAGCCTCTTATAAAGTGATGAGATTATCCTGTTTATGGTTTCCTATGTATTTCCAGAGATTAGAGCTTATCTTAGACAATTTCATCGAATAACTACTTAGTCATCAAGGAGGGTGTCGTCAGTGCGAGAGCCGGGGTGTTATTGCCGCGGCCGCGGGAAGTCCGCCGGCGCAGTCTACGAGCGTATATTACAAACTTTCAATTAGAACCACATTAACAGTATCGATAAGTGCTCTGGCGTGTGAAAAAGAACGACAGCTAATTTATCACGGAGATAAAGCTGTGAAAGATAGTTTTTCGTTGGATTATTTTTGTTATTAACTTTGTGTTGCACGTTATTCACTATCTCGCATTGGTGTACTGTCATCATCCCTCTGTTTGCCGAGCACTCTGGGTGCGCTTGATAAAAAAATATTGTTAGTTATATTTTAGGGTGATAAGTGATAAGTGATAGCCGAAAGATAAGGTGCTATCTTAAAATACAACGGAAATCCATCGACAGGTATTCAGGATTAACAACAGCCCATATTAGTATTCGAGCCGCCTTGTACACCGTCTTATGAAAAAATTGTGAAAAAATAATGAAAAATTATTTACGCGTACAGATATAACTAAACATTGGTTTATCGGTGAACTGAATGGTAAATAATTTAATTAATATTGGTAAATATTAATAACTCATGAACTTTATCTGTAACATCAAAGGTTGTGGAGGGCTTTAATTGTTAATATTCACTGTCAGTTTTCGAAATGTAGGTTGAACATACTCATAAATTTTTGCTTAATAATTCAAAGTAGAAACCTACTTACAAAAGTCATAATCAGTGTAAATATCTTATTCCGCAAGCTTTCCTAGCAATTAGAAAGGGAGAAAAAGCAATTTTCAGGTATTATTTGAACGTTCAGCCCCGAACGCACCAGTCGGTCTCGCTTGGAATGATTTCTTATTATTTACCATTACCTCCACTTCGCATAGAAGTAATTTTCTCTGGAATTAATTATTCCCAAAGTCTTTGGAACAAAACACCAGTTAGCTCGGGAACCGACGAGCGGTAGCTCTGCCGCACTCGGTTGTAAAAGAAAAGATAACAGCTCATTCTATAAGAGTCACTTGCGATAAGGGAGCTAATTATGCCGACGCAGTCTCCACGGCGTAAGCTAACTATCGACGCTGAGTTTTCAGTGAATCATAGGAAAACATTTATTTTGCTCTCCTTTGCTCTTCACGCTTATATTGCCTCTTCTAGTCATCTAATTAATGTTTTAATACAAATTATACTTTTTTTGAGGAATCGTTCGGTCAGGTATTGACGAAAACTCAAATTTGAAAGAAAAATCACAACATTGTTGCATAAATCTTAGGAAAAATATCAATTCTTTTGAAAACAATATCACAAAGCCGGAACAAGTATCATTCGTCGAGAGAAGTCGCCCGGAACGGAACTTCGGTTCTTCAAATAAAGGAAAATTATCTTATCCGTGCGTTATCGCTCCCGATAGCGCGCTGCGGACGTGCGGCTCCTCTCGGCAGGTGCTCCGGCTTTCGGGTCCCGATGGTGGAAATACTAACCGAAATACTACCAATACTGTTTCACTATTTCTCACGGGGGAGGGTCAAATTGCCAAGCGCGCCGGCCGGGCGGGGCGACCCTCGCGCCGGGCCGGGGAGCGCGACCCTCAATGCGCTCTTCCTTTTCAGCGGACACGAGTGCCCGACCGATATTTGTCCTCGCGTCGACCGAAAAATGAGGACAGAACCGGATACAAACGGTGCAATGTGAAGTGAAAAAAGCCGGAATTAGCGCTCGGTGAGTCCCGACGGCCGAGGACGGAGCGGTGCGGAGACCGAGAGCAAACAGCGGCGCGATAAGGGGCGATAAGATACCGGGCGGGCGGCGCGAGGCCGGGGGAGGGGCGCGGCGGCCCTCGCGGCGGCCGGCCCCGCCATGTGCGCCCGCCTTCGCAGCTGACACCCGCCGGAGACCGGACCTGGTGCGCCTCCGCAGTGAACGCTAGTCACTTCAGTTTCGTTACGGATACTCCGGGAGCTTTCTCGCCTCGAGGGTGTCGGGAAGGAAGAGCAAGATAGCGTCGGTGTCGGTGAAGCCCGGGACCGGCCTGGGCGCGCTGCTGCGCGGCGCGCTGGGCCCGTACCGCGCGCGAGCCCGCCCTCCGCGCCGCGCCTCGCCGCCCCCGCCGCTGCCGCCCGCCGTCATGCTGCACTCGCTGGACGCGCTGGCCGGCAAGATCTCGCCCGGCGCCGGAGTCGGAGCCGGAGCCGCAGCCGGAGCCGCCCCCGCAGCCGCCGCCCTGGACGGCAACGCCAACCGGCTGCCCTCCAAGGCCGCGCACGCCCCGCGCACGCCGCACACGCCCCGCTCCAGCCAGTCGCCCACCGAGTGAGTACTCCGCTCCTGCTCCGCATCCTGCCTGTCACTTGTGTCCCGTAGTAGACTGATTTTCCTAAGCTTACCTCCTTCGAACTCGATGCAATCGTCTTGGACTCTCGACTCCCTACCATTTTTTGGACTAATTGATAATTGAATTATTCCCAAAAACATTGATCGCATTATTGGAATTGACTATTCATTGAAAAAACGAGCAATCAAACTTTGCATTCGTGAAATTCATGTAATGGTAAATTAAAGGAGTGGATTGCTGAAAAAATCTTAGAATCGGCCTTCAGCGTTATAATCTGATAATTCCAAAAACTAAATATACTATCCGAGATGAGTCCATTTGCTGTCTTTTTATTTCCAATACGAGCTGTAAAATTTCAATACTCAAAACAAATATCTAGTTACTAATTTATGAGAAATTGAATCGAGAACTGTTGCTTTGAAATATGATTACTTATTTTGCATGTCATAATATAAATTAAATATATTTTTTTACAATATGTAGGTACTAATATTGCAACTTTCTAGTTAGTGTATTTTTCGGAGGAGAAATTTTTTTTTTTGGTCTTTAGAGCATGTTATAATTTATTTTTTTCATGTTATATTTCTTTTGGTACAAGTTAATGTTATTTTTAGGATTAAATAATTATGCCTGGCAAATATATTTGTTGCTGATATCAATTTAATATTTCTCAATTAGTATTCTCAACAAACTGATGTGGACTTATTTGCAAAAGTATATTCAAAGTACTTGTGATTGTGCACATTATGTTTGTAATCAATCAAGGCGTCAGAATTTATCATCCATCAGACTTTTCCGGAGAAATTAATCCAGCGTTGTGATTAATTTTTCTGTGCTCAAAATTAAATTAAGTATCGGCGTAAAAGGTAATAATCCCTTAAAGCTGTGTTTTGTTTTTTAATTAAATATTAAATAATTAATCCAATCTCCATTTTAACTAAGATAATCTGAAAACTTTGAAATTATACCAAGAGCTATGAAGAAGTTAGTCTCACAATGCTTTTTTGGTATATATTTTTTTAAATATTTTAGCTAAAATACTCAGTTTAAATAGAATCAATACTATACCAATAATGAACATTGATCATACATTATATTTTAATTACACAAAAATCACATCTAGTATATTTTAAAGTAAAAATGAGGGTGCGCGTTGGATGTACTTAAGCTTAATGCGTATCCGACGTATGAATGACGACAAAGAATTACAATCAAATAGAAATTTTCAAAGAAGAGATTATTGTATTATTTCAAATAAAAATATTCGTACTTAATATAGTTTATATATATATATATATATATATATATATATATATATATATATATATATATATACATATATATATATATATATCAATAGTTAATTAAAACTTATTAAAATTAAACGTATGCTATAACAATAATTCCACATAAAGCTCTTGTTGAATCAATATTTATTTCATGTCTCAATTATTTTTGTTTATGTTAGTCTTTTTTATTGCATAAATGAACAAACATTTTGAAACAAATATATTTTATTTATAAATGGAGTCCTAATTTAGATTTTTGATATGGTATCAATAAAATAACTTTTCATTTAAAATCACAATATATATAAAAACGTATTTAAGGCTGATGTTTAATATGGTTATTACATTTAAATTTAGCATTGCAATGAAATTTCTTCAACAACTCGTAAATTTTCCAAAAAATATCCTTAATTAATTTCCGTAAATTTGGTTAAGTCTGTTTAAAAATATTTTATGATGTTTTGATAAGTTTAATGAAAAATAATTTAAAACAAAAATATTTAAAAAACACCAACACTACAACCGGGTTGGAGAAAAAAGAGACGCCGTTCAATTTTTTACTAAGAAATGTTTCGCTTTTGCAGGAAATCGTATTCAAATTGACTTGCTATCGCGACTGATAAAACCTTTTTTTTCGATGAGTCGTTTCTATCTGGTAAGACTTTCCCTCTACCTCCCCGGGGCGGGATCAGCTGACAGCAACATCCTCTCCCCACCCCCACAGGATTCAATAGGATTCATAAAAAAATCATTTCGCAGCCCGCCCCGTGTCCCGTGTACTGTGATTGCGTTGAAATCTGAAACAGAAGCTCTCCGCTGGATGCTAAGGTTAAAGGGGATAATGTAAACATTGTAGTATTTGAATAAGGTAAGAGTAACTCTTTTATTTGTTTACTTCCGGCACTATAATGTTGTAAAAACAGGTGCTGTTTATCATGAAAATAAATAATATTTACAGTCTTAAATTTAATTTGATCTTGTTTGAGCTGTTTTTAATAAAAATAACAGTATTTCAATAGGACGGGGAAAATAAAAGGAATTGTACAACCATATTAAATAAACTGAATTGAATTTTTATTTCGATTCACATATTCTTGAACGTTTTTATTTAAAATATGCCGAGATTCAATAAGATTTATCAGACACATGTGATAAAGCATGTTCTTGGATTATGGAAGATTACAAAAATTAAACGTTGACAATACTGGAATATTTTACGAATATATCATAATTGTATTGCTTCAAATCTATAAAATAAAATGAATATTTTCTATTATACTCGAATAAACAGTTTCAAGGATTCCATTTTTAAGCTGGCTTTTTGTGTTGTTTTTATAACTTTATCAACGCAAGAAACTGGAGGCAGCGCGGTATTGGTTATTTCGCGTCCTCTCCTTTATGATTTCCGTCGGAGAGCTTATATTTAGTATGTCGGCCAGTGGAAATTTTATTCAGATGAAATTGCCGGCTTGTTCGGGGAGGATATTGGGAGATTTGCCGCTGGGAATTTGTATAGTAAACAAGATTGAGCTAGCGAGAGAGTACGACTCGGCGGGGGAGGAACCCTTTTTATCCGTGAAAACAATGTTCTTATTGCGAGCACTGCCTGCTCCATGCTCGCGTGCGAACCGACTCGCTCAAATAGTTTATTGTATTGAACTTTAGCTTTGCGTTGATTGATTTAGGTTTCATTTTAATTAAACTGTTCTTTTGTTTCATTTTATTTGGATTTTCTGGTTAGTCAGGCCGTTTTTATTCCATTTTATACGGCTTTAAATTAGGTGTAATATTATTGAGATAACTATATGAATTAATATTGAATTGGAAAAATATACTTTATGATATATAAATAGAAAAGTTAGATTGTAATCCGAGCTTTTTTTATAAATTTGTCAGGATATATTTTAACTGTTGCATCGTACACCCATTTGCTTTATTAGAATATAGCACATACTTTTGACAAGTACAACATTTAAACTTTCTAAATACCGTTTTAATTTAACCTCTTTATATTCAGCAATAATGGTGTAATATTTAAAATCTTACGTCATTTAGTGAATGCATCATTCTAATAACTTATTCCATATTTGATAACAAATATTTATTTAGCTACTTAGATATAATTTAAAATGTACATATTTTGATGTCGTTTTGAACCATTGTCTAATAATAATTATATGTATTTGTTGGATTTTAAAGCACGTGTTTATAATATTTAATTATTTTAAGATTTTAATTTAATGTTTCAAAAACAGTATAGTTTGGTGTCAATTTTTTTTAAATTCTTCTTTAACCGGCGACTCAGGTTACTAGTTTTGTGATGACTATCTTTTGTGTTTCCTGTTACGTGACTCCACTTATCAAGATAAATACCTCTAAAGTATATAGAAAGTTTTGGATTATTACACATTACATTTGTTGGCTGTTACAAAGCGATGGTATAAACATTAATTCATTTGAAGTATTACCAACGTTACATATCAATTAAATATACAAAAATAATTATTATAATCCACCGTTTTAAATATAAATGGATTATCTTAAAATTATTGCCAATATTGCCATTAACTTATAAGATATATATATTTATATTAATTGTATTTTTTTTCGATTATACGTATTTACTTTTACACTTACTTTTTATTTGTATTTTGTCATATTAATAAATGTAACGATAAGAACTAATTGCTATAGGGCATTTAAAATTATCTTTTTGTACTGGTTTCTGAATGCAGAATGCATTATACTATCATCGAAATGCTATTATTATCAAATTTGATTCTTATCGAGCTGAGTCAAGTATGTTTCGTTCTCTGGACGAGAATTGTAAACTACCGACACCGAGCGATTGTAACAAAAGTGCTCGGAGACAATAAGTCGGCCCAGAGGGCATGCAGAAGAAGCCCGACACACAGAAGACTGACCCGCAGGCCGCGTGGACGCGATACAACGATTCTCGTTTAAAAAATATTTTTACCCATTTTACTTAATAGAACTAACAATCCGCTGCCTCCAGTGATAAATACGTGTTGTTTTAAATCCTTTTACCCGTGTTGTATGTTGAAATGTACGTATAATATGTACATTAACGTAGGATAGTTGAAGTTTTATCTCTTGTGTGTTATTCCGTCTTTCCAGGAAGGTATTTACTTAACCGATAAGTGAGTGTGATAAAAAATCTGTTATAAAGCAATCAGCTTATCTCAGCACGATGCACGCCGTCAGGAGATTCATGCCTATGCTGAAGAAAATTGAAGAAGATGTTTGCTACGCGAGTCCCAAAGAATGCCTAGAGTGCTTGTAAGTTTTGGGAGCATGTCATACTCCACATTACATTATCTGATATTACTGCAACGAAGTTACGTTGATATTAAACCCCATCCACTTGTTACATGTGTATTATCTTTTTAATATTATACCTATGTACGCTTATTATTTTAAATTCAACCATATACAGTAGGTCCGATTCGGTTTGTCTGGTCGTAATAGATTTTACAGTAGCGAAAGAAATTGTGGTAATGATTTGATCGGACGAATAAATAACAATTAAAATGCCAATCAAGCATTAGTTATAAAAAAAACATGTTGTTTTGTACAATATTATTAATTTATAATAAAAAATATTACAAAGAATGTCTGCATTACAAATACATAACCTATTTTTTGTTTAAACAATAGCAGTACTAACTAACTCGTTTATATCTTCAAGATAATAGTGTTTATCAATTAAAACTCAGCTCCGAGTAATTGTATATAATATACTCAATATTGTTATTCGTCTTTTACGTATATATCATATAAAATGGAACTGCATTGTATATTGCATGCATGTAGTTTTACCTACAAGCGTATACGTGAATAAATACTGTATTGGTGTTTTAAACTGGCGTTATTGCGTATTAAGCTGTTAAATAATTGCTAGCTAGCAGAAGTTTATCATTAATTTTTAGTAATTTTTTTTTGATTTATGCAATAAAAGATTTTCTTTTCCGTTTGTATATTGTTTTTTGGTTTATTTATTTTTGTAGTTTTTGAAAATATAAAACACTTTTGATACTATTTTAACCATTCAGAATATATTATTGAAGCAAATTGTTTTTTTATTTATTTAAAGTCTAGCGTAGTCTCTCTCAAAATAAATATTGAATTGATGGCTTTTATTTGCAATGTTTTTCGTTGAAAATTATCGATATATAAGTATATTATCAATAAATAAATACATAACTATCAGCAAAGATACAATAATAGATTTCTTCCATTTCTAATGCTCCTGCGAGTAGATTCGCCAGATATTCCACGAACATTCACATTGAGTTGGGTCTGTTATTTTAACTCATCAAATACGTATGATATCGCAGATCTCTATTTCGAGCTTCTCTATTAGATTTTCAAATCCCAGAATATTGATTGAACCATTGTCGTGTTATTTATTTGTTGGAAAAATATACGGCCCTCGATATTTTTTACTCGTAAGCAACTTGAAGTTTTTATATAACTATCCCATATAAACATGGAATATTTTGTATGGTTTTGATATTGAATTCATATGGTATGATATTTTTAGCGTTCATTTTAAAAACAATAATATTAAAGTAAACAATGTAAATAGTACTTTTAATGAAAAAACTTTATTCGAAACCTAAGAAAACCGGTAGATCGTTGCATATTTTGTGAAATATTTTACGAGATAAACAAATTTTAATAAAACGGAGTATTTCAAATCAATATACATTAAACAAATGTATTAAAAGTTATCCCAAAACCTTATTTTTTTGTAAAATATATATATATTTTTGAAAATAAAAATATTACTGAGTAAATCTTAAACTGACTATGTTTTATTTAGTGACTACCTTCTATAAAGTGGTATATTATACCAGTATTAAAAATATAATTTATTTATAGTAGTAACACACAGCACTAATAATGTAGCGTTGATACATTAAGCCCACGACGCTTGTAGGTAGGTACGTATTATATATTTTGTTTTGTACTACTTAATCAATACTTGTCATATCAGCTTTCATACCTACGTTATCAGCTCTTCCAGAGTAGCTTAGATCATATCTATTCAGCCTTGTGTTGAAACAGTCCACAATCAAAAACAACTTTACCTTACATTCGCCGTATTGCAATATTCAATTTAGTGTTCAAATCTAAAAATATAACATAATAACATAAAAGAATTAATTTTTAGAAAATAAGATATTTTCGTACATATTTTTTTTACACTTAAAATATTGTATGTTTATATTTTGTAATTTATAAAATTGTCAATTAACAATGTGTTCTTTTATTAACACCATTTACTGTTTAGGTTTTGTAAGCGTTTAGGTTCATGAGTGCTCCGAAATCCGAATTATATAAATTAGATACAAATCTTGACATTTACATGTTTTTTGGCTATCGCAGCTATATTCATTGAGTTCATCTTGATTAAAAACATATTTTTTTAACATGGCTGTATATTATTTTTCTAAAGATTTTTTTTTTAATGTACCACTGTGGCGACCTTTGTGGTTGCTTGTGGACATGTTGAATAAAATGTTTGGGGACAATGTCGACACTGCCGTACAAATTCAGAGCCTTGGATTTCCTGGATACAATTTTACCCTTTAATTAATCGCATACTGACCGACTCATAAATATAAAACATCCATTCAAACATACTTATTTATTCAAAAATTTACACGCAAACTAATTTAAGTAATCTGTAAATCATTTCAAAATCATGTGTTGCTCTATTTTAAATGCTGATTTTAAGCTGTTACTATCTATTGGTGTATTTAATGTAGTAGTACGCTTTTTATATGATTATACTCAAATGGAAGCGTAACTCATTTTTTTTTAAATACACCATCGATGAAGATGAAACACGGTTACTGACTGGGAGTGGTCCAGATGTATCAATAAATATAATAATAATTTAATATCACAAAATTCGCAGTTGGAACTTTTATTCCAATACCTCAGACTAATCGGATTAGAGTATTGCCAATTAAATTCACTCAGTCCGAGGTCCGCTCGTTTCCTAAGTTCTCGGCGGGGCTGCGCGGCATTAGGAAGCCGTCAAAGGGCGGATTACCGCCCGCCGGCGAGCGGCTCTTCTATGGCTTTTGTTCCGACATCGGTCATAATATTGGGTCAATAATCTGGCAAGACAAAAGGCTCAAGGAGGAGCTGAGGACCGATCGCGCCCGCGACTTCTCGGCCCCCGCTGGACGCCTTCTGGGAGCGGCTCAATGCGGCTCTGATCGGACCCGACAAGTTCACGTCAAAGCCGAACCGCCCACCTGCTATCGTTGCAAACTTGTTGGAAAACAATTTTCATAAATATTCTTATAAGCCTGTTTGATGTGCCTAATCGCCGAGTGTTGTGGTTAGGAAAATTTTAAATCTGTTTACTTTTGCAGCGAATTTTCTATGTGGTTTTTTAATGTCTATTACAACTTTCAATAACATCACAAACATTAAATATTTGATCCATATAATCTAAGTAATTCAATTTATTGTTATATTATACCCTAATTTTGTATCATATTTCACTTTAGATATATATATAATATTTTGAATCGTTGTAGATGGATAGTCTAAAAAACTTATAACGTGTGTTCGATATGAACGTTGACCGTACGGTCGTGCAGCGGCACTCACCAGTCTTCTTGCTACGCTTTTGATAAGCAACTGGAAAAACGGTTGAACAAGTGTATACTAGTAGTTTTTCTTATGCTTATAAATAAACAAGGTGAATAATCAAGAAAACAACCAAAATATTAAAATTGAATTTTTAATTTATTTACTTTTTATATTTTTGAATCAATGCACGTCTCAACGCCCATTTTATCAACTTAATTAAGAGGTAGATGTTTATATAATGTGTCTATATAAATATAAAACAGGTATGAGTATAAATGTTCTTCTGTGCTTATTTTTCAATTATTTCTTAGAATATTAGATAACGTATCTTTTTTATCGAATATATTTTATATTTGCTCTATTCTAACTACTGTTTGTATTTAATTTTGTGCATGTCATGAAACTTTAAAATTTATAGATTACGTATATTTTTAAATGTATTATATATATTTTTAATACTAAAGTTTTAAAAACCCCTAACATCCTGGATTCAAATCTGGGACCCCGTAGCCGGTGAGCTTGTCGCTTGAGCTCAAGGTGGTTATAACTTTGAAATAACTCAAGTGTTATTTTAACTGAAAAGTTCAATAAAGTTAGGTGTATTTTAATGTACATATGTCTGTTATCTCCAATAAATGTTATCGCCGGAACATTCATCGATATGTCGGACCCGACTAACGCAGGCCTTCTCCATTGTTACAGTGGCATCAACATGAACATCAATAACAACGTGGACGCGCCCAAGCCGGACCCGGACTACATCAAGGTACGTCAGTCGAGCCGCGGCGAGAGGTGCTTCATTGCAGGACCACGTGAACCTTGGCTTAGTGACGTCATGCTTTGCTGTTTACTTTGTAATTTTACATCGCTCAAGCCGTCTACATACGGAGCAACACAATCGACCGATAAGCTGTATCGTGTGTCTGAGCATAACGAAAAAGTTGGACGCTAGTGGCTAATTTATCGGTCGGTTGTGCTGGGACAAGGCTAAATCTCTTCACTGCTAGATGTGATTAGACAATGATTTCAATAAGCCGTGGCTAATGTGGGTGAAGTTAATTAAATGACTTTGCATAATACAAACGACAATTATGACTATTTTTACTAAATTCACATTTTTTTAAAATATATATCCCAATGTTGAATTTTCACCGATAACTTTTAACAACACATTCATACTAAAAAATACTTTTTGAGAAATTATCTGTTTTTATGTGTATATATATTTTTTTATTATAATTTTTTTTGTATTTGAAAATATCAACCCGTTTTTAATGTTACAAATTTCAAATTATAAATATAAGTCAAAAAAACTCTCGGCAGTAAACAAACTAAATACAATTATAAATTTTCCATTATTTTATCGGTCGAATCGTCATCACCTTTATTGGTAATTTGAATGTTCTTCAATCAGAGCAAAATCAATTATATATTCTGTTTTCACAAAACCAATTCATATAAAAGTATCAATTTTAATATTATCAATGGCGTCATAGACTTCTCTCATTGTAGACATACGTCATGGATCAAAATTTCCATAAATGATAATTCACTACACGACAGTTTGAAAATTCTGGAACTGAAACCGATTTTATAATTATTAGTTTTAAATCATATATTTTATGTTATCAATATATTACCCTACATACTTTATCTTCGGAATCGGATCTTGTACCCATACCAATGAAGCTCGCGATTAGATATAAATGTAATATATCATATTAGCTCGACTTGAAACAGGTGAAAATACATTACATTGAATATTATATTTTTAAAAAGGTCAGCTCATTTTTTAAACTACTAATTAAGATGACTATCCACTACAATAATTACCAATGTTTCATTTATCGAAATCACCTTTAACGAAATTAAAAAGGCGATTGATTTATAATACATTTAATCAAAATCAATCATCATGAAATTAAAGTATCGTTTTAAAACTATTAACGTACGTTAATTTATCATTTTCAAATTCATAACTTTAAAACTATCATTATTTATCAGTCTATCTATCGACTTTAAACATTCTATCAAGTTATCGAGCTTTACCGAGCAACGTTTATAAAAGCATTTAGTGTTTATTATGCCGTTATGAGCTGAGCTAAAAATATGGGTTTGATATCAAACATGTGCTAAAAGTTTAGTCGTTGAGGTTTGATCTTTTCCTACAAATTAGGTCTTATAAATTGAAAAAACATGAAACCATCTAAGTAACAAGCCGAAAAAGTTTTAATTAATTTCTAAGAACTTTGAAAACCTAAATAAAAAAACGGTTGAAAACAAAGTACACATTTTCTAATAATAAAAAAACAGAAAAACAAACAACAGAAATCGTATAATTTTTATTTTATAAACAGGATATCGATAAAATTGATTATTCAATAATTACATCATATTTCTAAAAACATTGTTGACATATATTCTAATAAATCTAAGTTTTTGTGAAAGATGAAATGTCTTTTTACTTTATTTATTATATTGCATAAATGCGGAATCAAGATTTATTTCTTAATTATTAATTAGACTTATTTTTTATTGTATATATTAAAATCTTCACTAACGTTTCAGGAGCAAAAATATTAATATTTGAAAAATAATAAAAATTGTTTGTAATCATGTTTAATTTGAGTTATATATTCATATTTTAGCCGTTAAAACGTTAATCGGTGATAATCGTAGCGTTGAAAACTTATTAAATTATGACTAAAAATAAAATTGCACAAATATAAACAGAATTCCGCACCGAATTCCGATATTAAAATAAAATAAAAAATTATAATTTAAACGATATTTTAATTTTTGCCAATGGAAAATTATTATCTTTTGTATGAGTATATTTTGAAATACAAAAAAAAGAAGTAATTCGGGGAATAAATGTTATCGCTTGCACTTCAATACTCGCCCAAATTAGCAAAAATTCAATAAATTCCATATCAATGATAGGCTTATTTCCATAACGGATTATTTACTATTTGCCCATTATATTGATAGCAGATATAACATTCGTTTAAAAGTTATATCAAATATTTATACAGATTACCTCCCCTTAATTTGCATTCAAAAATGACAAAGTGCTACATATCGGACATCAGGTGCCACTCTATCTGATCGAACAGGTCATGTGAAAAAAATATTATCCTGAAGGAATGTCATTGTTAAGTGATTTTTTAGTACATTGATTCAACGACAATATTAGCATTTAATTAGATTCCAATCTATGTTGAAAAAATATTATTAAAACATATATTATAGTTTTTTTAAATTATGTCAGTTGTAAAATTGTGTTCGTTTGTATGAGCACGAACCTATAATATTAGTGCCCAATGAATAGTTCTAATATTGGCTTAGCATGTGAATTTACTGCGAAATACAAATTATTTCTAGTCAATAGGTTTGCTTTCTGAAGCCAGTATTATCCGGTTACCAAAAAGCGGACACAGTCGAACTCCTCGCCATAGAGGCTCAGCCGTAATAGCTAATTTCATAGAGAGCTATCATATTCAGAATGGGAGTTAATCTCCTGACGCCGCAATCAGATACCTCGGATCTACCATGGTGAACGGCCGCTAATCCGATAAAGCATACTCAATGTAAGAGCTCCCAGACTATATGCAAATAGCTCTAGATAGGCCCTGTGCCGATCCCTTTTGCCTATAACGGAAATCGTCATGTTTTCTGCGTATAATATTTTAAACAACAAGCTTACATTTTGTAGATGGTATTCACTACTTAAATGTAAAAAAAGTATGCTAAAAAAGGCTGACGGCAATTATCATTCAATTAAATTTATTTTTCAAATAATTTTTACATGATATGAGAATGAATCCTGCCTTCTCGACATTATGTGGCTATAATTGAGTATCTCGTATTTTAACAGGGAAGGTGGTTGATTGCTTTCCTAAACAGCGTCGATTTCATTGCGAAATTCATTAGTATGCCTAAAACAAAACTGGCTCGCAACTATTTGGGTATTAACAACCCAAATAGTTTATATTAAGATTTTTTCAATACTAAGGCACTGCCAGAAATTTTTTAATACCTCGGGCAATAAATGTGATTGACTCATCAGCCATTGCTCCAATAGCATAATCTACTTCTATATTATTGTACATATCTATCATTTAATCAAATCGCACTATATTAAAAAAAAATATTTCTTATTCGTTTAATAGAGTCAAGCCAAATGATGTATAAAAGATCGTATGTTTTTATAATCGCAAGTTTATCAGCTCGCTGAAATCTCCACCCCTTGGGCGGCAGAGGCCGGCGCGCACCACAGATTGAAGGCGCCTCTCGCGGGCCTGATCCTCTTGTATTTTACGGCCGCGCTGGATTCGGCCGTGAGGATTTGGACGCCATAACTCGGGGCGGGCCGATCGGATCCGGGCGCCGGGGCCGGGTCGCGGGTCCCGACCATTAAGTTCTGATGGATGGTGGATGCTGAGACCCTGCCTGATATATGAGATCACCCGCGCAAACGCTGGCCGCATAGTAACTCCCCGAGATTCAATATTGACGTGCACTATCTACCATCGTCTAATTTACAGCCGGTCTTTATTGAAATTCCCGAAAAATGATTGGTTGTTTTAATGACGGTGCCATTTTGGCGACGCAGGCCTTTTAATGCTGAGCTATTGGATTATTTAAGCCGTCCGCTTGGTCATAAATGTCTTGCAGAAATTTAGGTTTCTGCTATATTCCTTTTCACAATGGCCGGATTCAACGTTTATCGTGAATCAAATTAATATTCCTGTATCAGATCCAGAAGACCCCAACTAAATTACCTTACAATAATACTTAACCTGTTACACACTTTATGTAATATTTTACGTGCTATTACGCCACAGTATTTACACAACTTGGATATGCATTTATGTGCAATTAACTTGTTTTCTATCGAACTGTGTTAACTTGACGCCACCAAAGATAACATAAAAATATTTTTTTTGATGGAGATTTCTTTAAACAATCCTGAAAGCAAAAAAAAATAATATATATATATATACATAATGCGAACATACTTATTATCTACAAATATTATCCAGTTTACAAAGTGACCTTAAATGGTTTGCCTGCGTATAATTTATTGGTTTTCCCAGAGGATTTGAAGATATGCCCCAGACTTAATAGGGTCAGTTGGAAACACGGCTATATCATTCTTGTGCTCTTCATTCTAATAGCCTGCGTATATAATAATTTTCCAGAAAACATATAAATCTATGCAATAAACCATATAAAACTCACATTAACCTATGTTAAATATTTCTTTTATGTACAAATCGATCGAAAATTATTAACAGATATATAGAATAGGCGAAAGTGAGCCACCATGATCAAGTTCTCAAACTTCAACTCATATAAATTATGTTCACACCTCTATTTGGCGTTTAATAAATTGTATCATAACAATAACTTATGACAAAATTTAAAAATATGTAAAAATACGATTTTCACTTTTAAATTACAACTTAAAAGTTTACCTCACACTGACACCAAGCTCAAGGCTCAAGATATATTTTTATATGCATATTTGTTTCAAGTCCGACAATAATTTATAAGTGTGCGTTTGTTGCTTTTAGATGTTCGTTGGGCAGGTACCCAGGACGATGGATGAGAATGACCTTCGACTGATGTTTGAAGAATTCGGACGAGTCCATCAGATAAACGTCCTAAGAGACAAAGTGACTGGAGCAAGCAAAGGTAAGGGATGTCCTCCAAGCAGAATGTTAGTCGGAAAATCTGGGTAATAGCGAATACTCTTGCCTTGTGACAAATATTCGCACTTTTTTTACCTTACTTGTCAATTGTAAACTATTATTTATGCATTCTTAATAAAACTATAATTAGTTCATACACGCTAGTCTCTATTATAATATATAGTAACATGCATTTGTAAAGGTACATGTATGTAGTATTTTTTTTTTCAATCTTTGCGTACTTTTCAGATGAAATATAAAACCCTTTATCCACGTAGGATTCTAAAGTCTAATTATTTTGATTTTATCTTACTACTTTGATAAAAAAAATAATATAAATGCTCTCTAAATAACTTTTATTTACTCTCGATGGAATTTCTACAAAGTTATCAAAGATTTTTTATTTTTATACACAGCTCTTAATTCGTTTATTTTCTTTGAATATATATAAATATATATAAATATATATATATATATATATATATATATATATATATATATATATATATATATATATATATATATATATATATATATATTTCCCATGGGTAAAATGGCTTTTGATGAATGTTATTTAACATACTATTTTTTTATGAGATTTTTGCTCTTTCTATAGGATAAAATTTAATTTTTCATGTTGAGTATTGATCATATTAAAATTTTAACTATAATTTTACGCTTTTTGATATTTACCTATTATCTTTGCAAAGATTATCAGATTCTCCATTTTATGTACTTATTCTGAACATTGCATGCTTAGTCCTCTATATTGGTGTGTTCAAATATATTAATATTTGTTTCATCGAGAAATATGTGATAGGTTTTGTGTGTATTTATTTATTTAATATTGTATGTGATCGCATGTCCTGGCAGAAATGTAACTCCACAGATAAATTTAAAATATGTTTTAGTAGAAACATATGGAATAAGACTGATTTATTTTAAAATTAATCAAAATATAACGTACAATTGTTTTCTAAATATTAAATATTTTATAATCGTGCGTCTCTGATATATAAATATATCCTTTGACACTATTTATAAGCTTTGAACCCAAAGTCTGTCTTGCAACACAATAATTTTTTTGACTGTATTTTATTTTGTGTCGTTGCAAAATCTAAACTATTTCCAATAGTTTTGGAAAAATCTAGTGATCTAAATAATCTCATAGATAGTATTAAACAAATATGCTATATATAGTAAATAACATATTAAACAGAACAAATATATTGTTCGAGAATCTTCACTAATTTGTTATTGTCAAACAAATCAGTCAGTATATTCGATTCGAAAAATCACGATATTTATTCAAAATAGAATATAAAATAGTTTTTTATAACAAAATTTACATTTTCAAAACAAAACTACATACAAAAAATATCTCAATAATAATTGTACACATGCACAGCCCGTCCTAACGGGACGATGACTATTCAGCAGCTATCAAATCGTTATAGGGAACAGCGTGTTTTCTAGCAGCTGGTGTCATATGCAAAATATCAGATCATTTTCTTAAAAAGTGCATGATATTTCATTGTTTGGTCTGTTGTGTCGATGCAGGTGGGTGTTTTACCTGAGTCGAGGTTACCTTCTGCCAGGCCCGCCGTGTGACCCGTGGCCGTGTCGCCCTGTCCGTACTGTTGTTACACCGTATGTTCTGTTGGGATTTGTTTCAGGGTGCTGTTTTGTTACGTTTTTCACGCGAAAAGCGGCGTTGCGAGCACAAGACGCCTTGCACAATATCAAAACTTTAGGCGGGGTGAGTTGTGACCGTTTACTATTCATTGCATGTGCTGCCGGCTCGACCGAACCATCCGCAACATAATTGAAATGTCTTAATACAAAATACAAGTCTTGTCTTTTACAAGTCTTGTGAACCACGACCCAAGGTGGAAATCGAAGAATCATTAACTTATTTGGTGTATTTCTGGTTTCGGATGATTTGGTCAAGTCGATAATTAATAACTATAGATGTGATATTGTGAATTATGAACACTAATTTCCAAAATGCCTTGTAATCTTATCATAAACCTTTAACCATTTGCATTATGTATCATGTATTTTTATTTAATATTAAAAATGTATACATTTCAGGAAACTATGTTTTTTTGAAAGTATAATTTTATTTTCACATTGAACGAGTTATGTGTTTTATATATAATATAAAACACAAGCTTTTTTTTAAGAAGCCTTTTATGATGTTCTATTTTAAAGGCTCACAAAAAGGTATTAAAAATATTCAAACACGTTTTTTAATAGCATTTTACTATTCACAGACATCACTCGGTGTACTTGTATTCATGAATATTGAGTTTTATAAATATATTTTTTATAAAAAACACATTTTATAAGACTCGCGATTGCATTCAAAATATATATACTAGCAAATAAACTGATGTCTGTAGTTCGCGATAACGCTTTTAAAAATATAATATATGTGTTCACAAGAGATTGTTAACTTTTTGCATAGAAACACGGTTGAATTGAATTCTGATTTAGACAAAGAAATTATCTCTTATAAAATATGAATATTAATAAAAAAATATGTGTTCTAAAATTTTACTCTATTTAAAAAAAAATGCATTAAAATGTTTACGCTATAATTAAAATACTAAATAAACTCGCAATACCGATAGAATATTATTTTTTTACGCTACTGTTTTGAAATGTTTCCCAAAACCAGGTTTTCTTTGCAGTCTCAATATTAAAAAGAACAACAGCAGTTATTTCCATAAACTTTAGATTAATTGAAAAACAGCCGTAGACGCCGAGAAGTTATTCCCCGAAATCCCGGTAAGTCTACAGAGCTACAGCCTCGCCGGCGCAGGTGTTTGCTCTTGTCTCAGGTGTTTGCCAGCCCCCCCGCGGAGGCAGCGACCCGAGAGAGGCGCTCGTTTCGTCTCGCCCTCGATGCCCACAATAAAGCACGCACTACAAAAATTATCTCGAATAAAAAAAAAACTATTGGAGTCGAAGTGCGCGCACTTCGTAAGCAAGCCGTATCTCTCGTTTTAACGGGCCGTTCCCCGCGATTTACGCCGCCTTGAAAAGGTATCGGCCTAATATTACTTACTTGTCGGTAATTGCCGGTAAACTGCCCCTAAGTCACGCGGGGTTGGGACCCCTAGAACTGGATTACCCCGCCGGAACTCTCCCCCGCTACTGTGGCGTTGCATATCTTGCTCCTCGCTATATTGTGTACATCTCGCGCAGTGCATTGTCTGGCCGGGGAGTGCTCCGCGAAGGCGACTGTGTTTACACGTGTTTAAATAGGGGAGCCTCCGAGCGTTTCGGTTTGATAAATTATTTATTCGAGTGATTCCAGCGAGGTAATTTAAAAAGAGCAAATTTTCTTTATTGTGCGCTCAGTATTAAATGCAAATGTCAGTCGTGTAGCCCTAAATTATACTAAAGGATGACTGACAATGGAAATAGAAAGAAATGCATGGATACTACCGTGAATCATAATAAGTAATTATATTTTTGTACAAGAGATCTTTCATTATGATCAACTTCATTGAATTCAAATACAACTTACACTTTAATGAAATAATAATTAATTTAACCAAACTAATTGGTTGTGTTAATTATTATTTCAAAACATATACAAAACACCTTATATTTTAAATATTCCGTTTAAAATACACATATTTTGTACATATAGAATAGATCCCAGAACAGTTCTCATGAATGCTTAATTTATGTCTTATTGTTAAGATAGCCAAATACTTACGTTTGTGCTATTTATAAAACTATAACTTTTTTTAATCCCTAGCCGTTATACCAATAGTAGTAAGTTATACTTAGGCGGTTTAACTTATTTCTACCTGAAAGGCAGGGATTCGAGACTTGGATGGACTATTTTCTAGTTGCAATAGTAAATAATTATTTATTAGAATCTAGTTTTATTTGGAATTTATCGAATATCCCTTGAAAAACGGACAACCCTTACCGAACACACATAAGTTTATATTCAAATATGTTTGTGTGAAGGCATACTTTATGTTAAGTACTTATGAGGGCACTAGGCTCTCTCGTCATAATGTAGGCTACCTGCAAAATCAATAACTCAATATGTAGAAGCTTTCCATTCACAGCCTTCCGACATTGAACCTTTTGGAATAGAACGCGAGCTTTCATGGCGGCCCTTTGTCGAGTTTAAATTACCTATCGAAACAAAATATCATTCATTTTGGTAGAATATGGATGGGAATACAAGACACGGCACTCAAATGTGGGGAACGATTCTGCACAGTGACGGAAAAATATATATGAAAACCGAGTATTATATTTCATTTTTGATTGTATTTTTTCATAATTTTAATGTGTTAATTTTCAGAAGATTCTTGTATCAATATCATACTTTATACTTTAACAGTTTTATCTTGCTTATAATAGCTTTTTTGTGTTAAATAAATACTCGTAGTTCAATGTTTTGAATACTAAGCGGAATACAGTATACATAAAAATTAAAGCAGTTATTTGCATAAATCACAAGTTGTTTGAATGTTAGTGCTAACCGTAAAATCAATTAAATGTCAAAATTAATAAACCCTAAGTGAACTTTTGAATAATGTTTATATTCAAAATAGAAGCGTCCGGGCCCGAGCGCCGGTTGGCGACCCCTGCTTCACTACATAAATTACTTTCTGAGCCTCAAGTAAACACTCTAACTTATCTAACTTTTCTTATATAAATTTACCTTTGAATTACAAAATGTTTAAGTTTGATATTATAAAGGCAAACGGTATTCTCTTCGTACTTACGAATGCCTCTTACATCAACATTAAGGAGACGGAATTATTTTATTTTACATACACTTTGAGGGCCGCACTCTTAAGAAATTTATTTTTAAAACACATATTATCGTATAATAAAATAATAAGGATTTCAGAGTGAGCCTGCGAGGGGCTCATCTCGGCGTTCACTTATTCGTAGGAATTTCTAAAATTTGAAGTGGCTGTCTCCCGAGCCGCCCAACCACCTCCCCGAGCCCTCGCGCCCTCCGCCCTCGCGCCCTCGCGCCCTCGCGCCCTCACGCCCTCACGCCCTCACGCCCATTATAAACATGAAGCCTCGGAAATAAAAGCGCCCGCTTTGTTATTTCTTCATTACGCAAAAAAAAATGCTACCTGTCAAGGAGCGACAGATACGTTATTTCTGTTATTTGAACTGTGTGAATTTCTTTTTACGAAAAAAAAAAAAAAACAAGTCTTCGTTTAAAATATGCATAAATGTTTGTTTCTTGTATTCTCTTGACGTGACGTTAAGCTTTTGTGATAGGACCGGACAGGTTTTTGTATATTTTTCCCCATTAAAATGTTTTTGCGTCAGTTTTTCTCTTTTCTGGCGCAACTCGGGACTCCCCGGCGACATCTGTCATGTAGCGCTTGAACGAAGGTCGCTCCCGTCCGACGCAAAAACTGTCATACCTCATCGGGAGACCCTTTTTTAATCATCTGACTAAAAACAACAGCCCTAATTGACGTCTTAGCGTCTTACTGAGGGAACACCAGACACGCAGCTCTTCCGCTGTGACTGACGACTTTCTCTGCCACGGAGCGAGTTACGGTTTCAGCATTTCATCCACAGATATCGCTAGCAGTCGCGATGCACGATTTATCGGAAAAGTCATTCGCTTTATGCAATACAATAACGAATGCGTGTCTTCATTTTTAATACTATTAGTTGAATAAAAAATATATTTTTAAATATTTTTTTGATTTTGTGCGAGTGCGCCGCAAGCTTCCCGGCCGGGGCGAGCTGGCGATGCGTCTTCGCCATTACGTGTCCCCGTGAAGTATTTATCGAGTCGACCTCCGGAGCGGCACGTGTATCATTTTATTTGTTTCCGGCAAAGGGGAGGAAAAACAAAATAAAAAACAGTTTCCCCGCGGGATCCAGTTTCCCTGTTATAAAGTCGTTACGCTACAAAACTCCCCGCGCCGACTACGGAGCGGGATATGGGATGAAAGTTTTCAAAAACTTATTAAAAGTGGACATGATATTATTCTAATCGATATGGAAGTGCTTGAAATTTCGCTGTAACTTTTTTTCCTGAGCAAAGTTGCCGTTTTCATTTTTCAATTATTTACAAAAACGATTACGAAGTCGGGATGGGATATCTTTGAAACTAAATGAAGCATTTTATATTATTTTTTTAATCAAACTCGCTATTTTGTTTACATACATAATATAACTTAAATTTATAAAATATTTATATTTATGTTATGAAATAATTTTATAAGGTTCATATATTTTAACGTTTGATCGAAGAGCGCACTAGCAGCAGTTATATTTTAATTTATTAAAATCAATATATGTTAATAATGTTTTATGTGGGTCCAATTTTTTTTGTAAAAAATCTGTTAATTTTCATATTTAATTTTCTCGTATTTAAAAAAAAAAAAACAATAGTTTTTATATCAAACCATTCAATTTGCAAGTAAAAATTATGCGTTCATAAATGAAAATTCATGTCATCAAAAAGATTCGGACACTCGATTGCGTAACCGATGTCGCACTTTGCGTAATAAAAATGCATATTTGCGTTCGTGCAAAAAGTTTTTACATTTTCCGCACGAACGCAAATAAGGCGGAAAGAAACAAACGGGACGACAATAGCACCGCGGCTGCAAAAATACACTCGGCTGCATTCGTGTTGTTGCCGGGCGAGGGCAAGTTCGGCTGCGAGCTCTGCTGGTGCCTGGCGACCACTCACCAGGTGCTCGTGCAAACTTACTCGTAAGCCTAATGAATGGATCGCTTCGAAGAGCAAAAGATTACTGGAAACTTCAGGCAGAAACAAAATTTTGGTTTGGCTTTGTTTGTAAAACAACTATCTGACATAATAGGCGCGAGTCAATTAAAAATACATTTTTCAAGATTCTCTATTTTCTTTTATGTCAATTTATAATACAATGGTCGTTAGGCTATGCAAACAATACGGTGTGTGGCTGTCCTCTGATCCTGCACGCAGATTGCGGGGCTTACAACATGTGGCTTAAGCGGTATTTGTAGGGAAAAAAATTGAACAAGTTAAGTTAGTATGCAAGGACTGGGGTAAATTCAGCGAATCATTTAGATACTAAATCGATACTAAATCAAAATGTACAAACGCAACTATTGACGGACAGAAAAATATATTATCGATTTATGGTGGACTTATTCAATCGCTAATACATCATAATAATCAGACATACGATTGGCCCGAAGATAATGATATAAATAAAGTATGTGTGTTCACCGTCCAAAGTACCATGCAGAAGAAGTCGACGTAAATTTTTGTTTATGATACTTGAGTCTTTATAAACGTCAGGTATCGATTGTCAAACAAATGCAGTAGAGCTCAAACTCTATTCAATAAATATTTTTACAATATGGTACACACATACTAGTTTTTGTGTATGATATGTATGGTGGCATAAATATGTACATAGTTTTTGTGTGGCATAAATATGTACATAGTTTTTTAGTCAATAGAGTCACAGAGCTATCTTTTAAAAAATTATGGACTTTAATTCATTTGTATTTTTATCTGAGCCTTGAAAGTTATATTTTTTTATGATCTTAAAAAATACACGTTTACTTATTTTAAGATATATTTTGTGTTCATTTTATCAAACGTTTTATTTCAATTTCAACTAAACATGTATCTCACCAGAAAAACATTTGCGTGTTGAACGATTAATACTTAAAAAGAAAACGATTACTTGTAAAGTAATAAAATATCGTAAGTTACTTCTCAACCCACCGCACTGAAAAGGTACGGAAACATCAAATTACAAATATGAAATTCTATATCTTATTTGAGGAAAAATGTTTATATTTTGGACAGCTTTTTGAAAAGAAATAATTTAATCTTGAATTATTTGAAATATTCAGTTATTAACCTACTTCACTTCAGTAATATTTTTTTTCATTATATCAAATTTTTCTCTTAGAAAAGTGAAATGGAATTTTAAACGTCATCGTATGTCATGATTATCCTTGTAATACTAAAACTGTATAAAAAGGTGAATTAATTTGAGTCAATCATAAAGCAGTGGACTCAGACATGCTTTAATAATATAATATATTTACCGTTAATTTGACTGCAGACCCATAAACCAAGCGTTACATATTCCTGTTGAATTTTTGATTTATAATTTTTCTTGTATTTCTTTGAAGTGTCACCAACATTCGAAGATTTCTTCTTAAAATAATACGTCTAATTTAATAATATATCTTTAAATATGCTTATAGCAATTAAAAATGTGGAAAAACCAGAATCACTTAAAGCATAATAATTCTACAGCTCAACGAGGGAATCTCCTTTTTGTACTACTCACTGTAAAATGAGTGTAACTGTTTATCTTTAAATAAAATTTCAAACTGAAAAATAAACAATAATTTAAAAATATGCATATTAGCAATCATTATGATTTTAATTGAATTTAGTAAATAATGCTAGAATTTATTTTAAGAATTTATTTTTTCGTCACGCTGAATTTGACTTGAGATAGAAATTAAGAAACACGGATAGCGTTTATTGCTAAGTAGATCAGGAGGTTGCTTTTTTTTTTTTTTTGCTGAAACTACCAAGATTTTTTAAATAGATTCTTATTTATGAAACAGCGCTGGAATTTCTGCGAAATATTGACAAGAGCAATGTGCACTGTTTGCATAAATATTTCCACCGCCGACGTTGTTGCAGCTGTAATCTGTATTCAGAAAAAATCGGAGAACTTGCAATTCTTCGGTATGTAACACGTCATATAAATTCTGCCAGTAAAAAATAATTTATATATATACAAATTAACTTTTTTATAAATTCATCTTGTTTTTTTTTATTAAAAGATCATTTCTTAATTTTTTTTATAAATAACTCAACAGGGCCACCATGAGGTAGTCATTATTATTTTAATTTATTTTTTTCAATTTTGTCTGATAAATATTGAACTTAAAATTTTAATAGCATATCTTCTTAGAAATTTCTTTGATACGATATTTCTTATCGAAGACGTACAATGTCAACTACAAAAACTATTTTCTGGATATTTTATGTTACAATATATTCAAATGATTTAATCTAGCACTGAGTTAAGTCTACAGCACCAAGAGACAAGAAACATAAACATCGTGTACTTAATTATTGAAAGATAACAAGTAACGCGTTGCGATAGCCACGGGCAAACTCACAAGTAACACTCAACATGTTAACAGCGTGAAGAAGTTAGGGGCTGATGTTCTCTGGTGTTATATGAAACAGTATATCTAAGAGATGAAAAATAATTATACCATTAAAATATTTTTGTCTTTGTTTTGTATATACCTCTACAAACTTTGTCCAAGTAAAGATACCCTAAGCCTAAACTCTCATTTAAAGCTTCGTTTGCTGAATTCGTTGGCTGATATTTCAAACTTAAAAACAATCCCACTAACCCATTCCCCAAACTCACAAGGTTTTTAGGTTCTTCAATAATTTTGGCTAACAATGTGGCCGAGAAAATCCTACGGTCATCTACGCGTGGCTCGAGCAATTATAAACACCCAGTTGGGTGACTTTAGTTTTCACGCTTTACGCCCATAGAGTGCGACAAAATAAATAGCAAGAGAAAACCCCAACCCCAAAAAACGAAACGTTCAACGAAAATAACGAACCGATGTACTTTAAGTCAACTGTTGAAGTAACTTAATAAAGATATTCTTCGGTACCATGAATTAAAAAATTTATCTGAATTATTATCTACTCTAATCGGATTATTTAGCCTTATTGTAATTAGCGTGATTCCAAGCTTATGCTCATAATACCACTTAACAAACGATTGATAGTTCATATTTCAACATATTATAATTTAAAAATGTACAAAACTTTATACATTTTTGTATAACATTATAGATATAACACTGAAATCTCACTGGAGTTCACCAAATGTTATGTCGTCTCGGTTCTCCTTTATGGAGTTGAAGCTTGGACACTCAAGACAGCTACTATGCAAAGAATTGAGGCGGCAAAAATGTGGCTATATAGCAAAATTCTTAAAATACCATGGGTTGACCGCGTCACGAATGAAAGAGCCTTGCACAGAATGCGCAAAGAAAGAGAACTCCTGACGTTGGTAAAGAAGCGGAAAGTTTCCTATTTTGACCACATTTTTCGTAACAGTAAATATAGCATCCTCCAGCTGATTGTCCAAGGAAAAAATCGAAAGAAAACGGGGCATTGGATGGAGGACGTTTACGAGGATGCGGAATTTGCGCCAGTGGTTGGAGGTCGGAAGTACGGCTGAATTAGTGAGAAATATGTTCGATGAAATGGTCACCAACCTCGTATGAGGAGAGGCATCAGAAGAAGAAGAAAGTTTGCTATTTTTAGACTAAAATATTTTTTCAATCATGAAAAGATTTCAAAATATTCACGGAATCATCAAGTTTTCTTTGCATCCAAAAAAAAATGTATGCCGTTCGGTTAAGCGAGACCGCGTTGTTTCGCGGGGTCTATTTTTGCGCCTAACGATATGAGGGATGCCTCGCCGGGCGATGGTAATTATCAGATTATCCGGCTCGGACAGCTCTTGGCCGCGCCGCCTGTGAATGAATACTGCATCGTTTAACGCCGTTATTAATGGCCACAAATCCGTCGCCAGAGATTGTCGCCCGACGGGATTCGATTTCAAGCATGGCTAGACGAATTTGTATTTTATTCTCATTCATTAGTAATGTGTACTTTTCGCCGGTAATTCTCTTCATTCGTTTTTTTTTTAATTAGGATTTTTCAATATATGTAGCATATCACAAATGTTAATGTCGATAAAACCCTAGGTTCTAAGGAAGGTAACGCAAATTGGTTCTGGCCTCTTGTCGATATTTCTAGTCCCATTGCCTTTAGACTGATAAATTTTTAAAACTCATCGGCTTCGGTGTTGCCGTCGGAATCCTTATGTTTGTACTTTGTTATTTAAAAAAAAAATTAAAACTACCATTTAATATATATTTTAGCCGTTGGATTTGTGTTTGCAAGAAGAATTTACGTAACGTAAACAAACATATACTTATGATTGGTGTAATTTATGTTTAAATGTTGTAAGATTCACCTGTAGACTATTACTTTGATGTGAGTATAAATTTGCAACGGATTCTTGTTTGATCGTTTATTTGTGCAACTCCGGTGGCGTATGTGACAATAAGATGCCTCTGCTCGATCGCGGCTCGCAGCCCGCTCCCGCTGCATACTTCCGTCGGGCGGGGGGCGGCGGAGGGCTGAGGGGGGCTGAAGGGGGCTGTGGGGGGGCTGGGGGGCCTGGGGGGTGCCGGGGAGCTGGGGGGAGCTGGGGGGAGCGGAAGAGGAGCGAGCGGGCCGCGGATTCCGCGCCGCTGATTGACAAGCCGGCGACGGAAATACACTACCCGCTCGCCGCTCCCCACTCCGCTATTCGCGGAAACTAATTCACAAATTTTACAATTTCAAAAATCCATTTCCCCTGTTACTGCATACTTCCTTCGTCGTTAAGGATTTCCGCTGAATTTTTCCAGCAAGTCGTAGACGACCACCGATATTCACTTTTGAGAAAATCTATAAAAAAAAAACAGCATTTCATTTATTCACTCTAAATGGCTATATGACATAAAGAAAAATGCTGCACAATAGGCTCGCTAGAAAAGAGATACTCTTAAACATTATGTATACATCATATGTGTGGTTACTCTAAGTTATGTGAGTTACCGTCGAAACTAAAAATATATTGGCAAATTTACAAAAAAAAATTTCAGGACTCGAAAATACATAAATATTGTATGGCTTTTGCTCATAAGATGTATAACTAAATACTTGTCAAAATTATGCTCAGCTTTCAAAGAAAACGTGTGGTATTTTATCACGGTCTCGTTTCTGAACCTGATAACCGCGAATATCACATCGATGCGAAGGAGAGAAACATGTTGTTAATGCGAACATCGCATGTAGCAATATTTTTTCACGATGCTTACAAAAGCCATCTCTTAGCGACTAGAATAAGCGTTGTAAATTGTATAAAAATTCTAAAATTACGTGATGTACAACATTCTAAAAGTCAGAGAGTTAAACCGGTTATATTTTAGAGTTAAGGTTGATAATGTCTCAAATAAAAGCACAGCATACAAATATGCTTGTTAATTCGTACCCGACTGGGATAAAATAAACTTTTTTTTATAAGTAAGCATCTCTCTCCAAGTAGCCGAATAAATTAGACGGCACGGGTTGTCTCAGAGAACCCTTATAACTTTTAAGTGAGCGGGGTTAGGTTCGCCCGCGATATCGCTCCGGAGCGTTATTAATGTCGGGTTAAATCACTTAATGCTACTCGCAAGAAAAAACATCCCGGGGAGTCTACCTCGATCGGTGTTTAAATCGTGTTCAAGCCCCCGGACTATACCACTGCTCGCGGCCAGATTAATGCGATTTTCGCAGTGCCGGAGGCTCGTGCTCCGGCCCTGGTACAGTTACTTAGCGAATGGCTGTAAATACTATAATGGCTATTTAAATAGAACTTTTGAGCCTCTTTAAATAAAAATAATTAAATTTCTACATTTAAATTAAATAAACATTATTTTATAGCGTGTCGTGACATGAGTGGTAATTCATATCTGATAACTCTTCGATAACATTTGATTACGCGAATCACTGATATGGCGTGCCATGACTTGAGAAGTGATACAAGTCCGATCACACTTTGAAACCATCAATATTTGTTTTCGAGAATCTCTTTAATTATATTAATAATACATTAAACCTCACCGTATGCACCCGTGCCGTGGTGATGCGACTCGAGTGATGATGTACGTCCGATTTCGCACCGCATCCATTTTAATTTTGATTGAAAATTATTTTTACTCATTTTCTTTTTTGATAGTTACATTTCACTCAATAAATTTTAGAACAAATTTATAATTATAAAATCAATTTTATTATAATATATAATATTATCAATGTTTTTAATTCTATCACTTTTAATACAAGGTTTGTTACAATATATCATTAAAATTAAATATGTACCACCATAAAAAAATTATAAACTGATATGATACTTAAAAACCACTCAGAGCCAATGAGTGTTCTCATGTCGTGATATTTTACTAAATCAAGACAGACTGGTAAATAAATACTCTTATTATCACAAAACCTCAAAATATTGTTGACATTCAAACATTACTTAGACGTGTTCAGTTCTCACAGCCTGCTTTGAGTATTTACATTTCTTCGTCAACATTCATTCGTGAAGAAGCTGTGTTTTCTTCCCCCAGTGCAGTGTGAAGTATCGAGTGCTTACATACGCATACTTTTCGGCAAAACCAAACAGTTGACTTGGCAGTAAACTTTTCCGTAAGCACCATCAGCCCATAGTTTCCCGGAGAGTCTATTGTTTCAAGTGCCGTAATTAACATTGTTCTTTGCACAGCGTTAAGTTTCACTAAGCAGTTCTGTGCAGAGTTTGACTTGTAGCATTTTGTCTCTGACTTTCTCAATCCTCGTGGGATTGTGTTTATCTGTATTATGCAGGATTTAATTTTACTTCAAAGTATATTTTCACTATGCACACATCTGAGTGATCAGTATTTATAAATAAATCATCTTCCACGATATCGACACACACTTGGCCCGAATTGAAAGCAATCGTCTGACAAAGATCAAATTCTCAATTAAATATCAACAGATTTAATAACTGCTGTTAAAATTATGCATTTAGCACTTTAAGATCTTTTCCTGCTACCATTTCAATTGATTTTTTACAACTTTGAAGAACTGGCACGAGAGGTATTTGATAATAAATAACAAAGAATAATTACTTTATAAATAAATACATAAACACATTTCACACTCTCTTAAGTTAAGATTAAAATTTTCTTCCTAATATCATGACTTCAACCACGAGGTTACTCTAACTCTTGAAACCACTATAGCATGAAAATTTTATTAATTCTACAGCATTATTGGTATTTGGGTTTTTTTGGTGTATAGATTATAAACATCAAACACTGTTTGCATATTTCTTTTCGAAAATGCCCAAGTTGCACCACAATAAATCAATATCCTAATTGAACACCGTTTTTAGCACCAAATAAGAAGTTCGTCCTATAGATAAAATCGAAAGTACTCCAACCAAACTTCCCCTTAGTGGGAATTTCCCCCATGCTATGTTTAGGTATTATATTATATTAACGAATAGTTCTATTTCCAACAAGTCAAAACGTCACTTAAGCTTTGAAACTTCTAAAAAGTTTTATACTCACAGTTAATTCAAATAAATTTACGAATATTTACATGTCTGAACAACGATTTATATTCTTCAAACAATATAATATATAATTTTCAATAAAACTTATATATTACTATCTTTATTTTAATTTGTTATGAGAATAGCTATTCTAAACATAATCCAGACAAAACTAGAAAAGAAGTACGGTTTTTATTTTTCAAAGTAACGGATAACGAAGTTGAAGCCTACCTGCTTTTAATGGCAGCCGAAATAATTTTGAGCGCCGCATTTCGGTGGGATCTCTTTCCGCGTTACTTTATGCAGAGTTCTTTCCGTTTGTTTTACTGAATAATATTAGCATACTAAATTTGCTCCTCCCAGTCTAATCACAACTGAAAACACCCCAACTGCTAACAGAAACACATCGCTCTCCTGGATCCTATTTATTCCCGCTCTGGGAGGGACTGAAACAAAAGTTGTTTTAAAACAAACATATCAATTTGGGAATCGTGCTTTTTATATTTGGGGTGTTTCTCGTACATACACAAGTCGTCAACTTTTCTATTAACATTTAAATAATGTATTCAGTGCTGAAATAGGACAGCCTTCAATGTATCTAAAGAGATATAATTAATGCATTTATGTTAATTTTGTTGTAACTGTGAAAAATCGCTTATTTAGCGAGTGTCAACTAGTCTACTTTAAGTACAAAGAAACTGCAGTTAGTCTTCGCTATATGCATTTAAATGTCTTCAGATAAAGACTTTTAAATTATTTTTTTATTATAAATAAGGTATTCAAAAAATAATAACGTTTGCATTTGATTTTTAAAATGTTGATATTATTGCTCTGATAGCACAATCATTATTCAAAACAGAATGCATGGTATAACAAAAAAACTAAATGTAAATATTAAATCAAAACTCGATTGATAAAAAGTGAAAACTTTGTGATATTAAGTATATTTAAAGTTAATGAAAATCAAATAAATTATTATTCGTGACCGCAGTTATTTACTTCTATTTTGCATATAATGGATTTTAGCAAAACTAATGCATTAAAATTTTCGCTCAGCACTGTTTGATTCATAATGCAAATTTCCCAATTTTTTTTCAGATGTGACAATTTGTCATTTTATTTATTTAAAAAAAACTTTAAAAGCAACCGTTTAATAAATCATTTATTATTTTCAGATGCACCATCCCATACAGATGAAACCAGCAGATAGTGAAAACAGAAATGGTGAGTTACATTTGAGATTTTTTGTTGAAGAAGTTTATATTATTCTAGTGTAGAAGGACCCGGGGACCCACTACACTATTTTCCCCTTAGAAAACCATGAACACTGGCTCAGCATGAATATATGCTCGGTGAAATGTTCACCAACCTCCTCTGAAAAAAGGCAATTGATGAAGAAGAACAAATATAAACAATATTGTCAAATTAAAAAATATTAAATTCAGTAATTCCCACTGGTTAGAGATTTTTTTGTACACGTATTGTAAAATATTATTCTACGTGTGTTTCTGCCTCATTTCATACGAAAGGTGCCTTCAGTCTTCACAAATCTCTTTGAATAAGTAAGAACATGGTAATATCCGACGCCGAGATCGTATTCACAGATATGTATGTACCGACTCACTCCGCATTAGTTATTGGCATTCTACTTCCAGAACAATGTGCGAGCCGTATGCTCCGTGGCGTATATGGTCACTGCAATACTCGGTAGGGACGAGGTTTCATATATTAATGTCTTCTATTATTTAATCATGTAACGTGGGAGGAATTTTAATCATCCCAGGTGAGACGTATCAACACCTTTCTATATTCAATAGCACACTATAAATAACTTACACTGCAAACATGTACACAGTAATTATAGAATGTAACTGAATTCATTTCGGTACATCCTGAGTTTTATGAGTGGCCTAAGTTTGCAGTGGTTAGAACATAATATTTACTATATATTTAATAGTCAAGAGTAACAACTCAGTTGCGGTTAGAAGAAGATTGCAACGAACAGTTTCAGTGGTAAAAATAGCATAGCATGTGACTCATAATAGTGTCCTTTTCAATTGTTTGAAGCTCAATTTATAATTGATGGGGAAGTATGAATTTCTAAGCAAACGAGTATCCTAAGAATGGTTCGTGTTTAATCCTAAGTTATATATTTTCATTTTATAAATTAAAATTTGAATTAAAATATTTATTAATTTTTACACAAACCAAGCAGAGCTTAACTAAATTTTTCAACATCATCGTTTAATTTATTCCGTGAACAAGCAATCAATTTGTACTTAAAGATTTTATTGATAATTTTATCAGTCAAGCCGTGTTTGATATTTCTATTTTATTTCGCATTCGTCGATATTGATGCTGCAATACTAACTCTTCTTTTATCGTCTTTTTTATGAGCCTTTTCGTCGGTATTGTTTATTTTTTTCGCACCGTTTTTTCACTGCTGATATGTTTTCTTCATATTTTATTCGTTTTTACATAGTAAAACACATCTTAAACAAAAAAGGAATAACACTCCGTGCCTTTTTATTCTGTTTGTTTTTTTTTAATTGAAGTATTGCTGGCGACACGAAATGGTTGAGTTTACACTCAGATGTACGTTGTTTTTTTTCACTCTCACATTGTTTGATCATTATTTTATTTCGTTACTTATTTACAAGTGCTTTTCACTTTTCAAATATCATTCATTCGGCCGAATGAAATAATTGAAATAGCTGACATGTTTTTGTTATGTTTCAAACGTGACAATATTTCAGTTAAAAATATTTTACTTTGGAAGCGGTGACATAAATATTGCATGCATCGACAGTGACTCATGAGTTATATCTCGCCAATTCGTACAAACGATCAATTTTACAACCTGAATGCTTAAACAACAATCGTTTATTTACGAATTTTATTATTGGTGACTTGATCTAAATTGATTTTTTTATCAATCCATCGAACATTGATTATTTACAAGTTATTAAAACACTAAGCGTTGTCTCAATTTTTTTATTTCTAGATAAGCAGTATATTTGTTATGGAATTTCTACGTGAAATAAAAGAAATATATTTAAAATACACAAATATAATTTCAACTGTTAAATGAGTATTTACAACACAATTATCTTTTAGTATAGAAATTAGAGACGTTGTTCATTAAATATGAATCGTAAAAAAAGATAAGTGAAAAAGTATCCCTTAACAGTGAGTTGAGAATTTAAAAGCTGTAATAATTACAAAGCATATAGTTTTCAAGTTAATAATAGCTATAATTTAACATAATTTAAAAAATTAATGCAAATTTCGTTACAAATACATTTTTTGACAAATGTGGAAGTATACGTAAGGAGATTTTTTGTTATTCACTCATCACTCAAACACAGAGTGTGTCAAATTTCAAAACGCCTGAAAAATTATGCGCTGTTAATTAAAATAGAATTAAGCAGAGTTTTTTTTAACCATACTTAAATTAAATAGCTTCATTTTGCATGTTTCTTGTTTTTAATGAGTTATATCCGTAATAATTAGTTTATATCTACTCTTTTTACTCGACATAATTTTTGCATTCAGTTAGTTGTCGAGTACAGTGATATTTCGGCACATGTCTATGCAGGTTGTGTTCGTAATGTTGGTACAGTTTTGCAGCCGCCGGCACTCGTGTGGAGCCGGTGTGGTGGCGGGCAGGTGCGCGGGGCGGGGGGGGCGGGGAGGGGGGCAGGTGCGCGGGGAGGGGGGCGCGAGTGCGCGGTGACGTGCGCAGTCGGTGCACATTGCGACACCGGCGCAGCTCGGAGCGCCCAACGCCACGTCCGCGTTCAGTCCGGCGGCCGCGTGCGAGACGCTGAATCATTTCAATCATCGTCCAATGATTATCAAAGTCAGCATGTGACTCCACCACACCTGCCGGCTTGACGATCGCTCCATCGGATCGTCAGCGTTTGGCAAAACACGATTCTGCTATTAGAGAGGACCTTGTATTATAAAATGCGGTAACCTAACCAAACTTAACCTGGCCTAAGCAAACTATATCCATAGTTAGCCGCACACATCACCAATGGTCAAACGGTAGGTCGCAAGAACCGCTGATTTACAGAAATATATATATTTGATTTTTTTTGCTGAGGAAATTTGATTGTCAACCACAGCCCATTACTGTAAAAGTTTTCAGGCTAGTATAATTTTTCCTTTTTTTAAAAAGCAATGCACCATTTTGCTTTAACCGACAGTGGTTGGGTAATCTATTCTTTCTACATTTGATATAAATAGTTTTTATAGTATAAATTATTCTCATCTGATGATGCATCAGATTGTTTAAAGTAGCCATTATACTGTCGAGCTTATTACTTTTCTCTTATATGAACCTTTGATAATAATAAGGGCAACACTATTCAAATGTGAAATATCATGTACGGTATAAAGTCAAACAAAAGGAGAATAATGAAAATAAAAAATACCTCTGTTTACTTTGTAACGTTTATAAAATATACAAGTTGTTACTTCTGTAATAAGTTTAAACTAAACTTTTACTTTTCTCCCTTAATAATGCTACCTTAGCACTCATTCATGGAAGCAACAAAGAAAGAAAAAAATATATTTTAAAACAACAAAATAATGTGAAAAATCATGTGTTTTTTTCAACACATTTTTGCTCAAAAAAATAATGCTGAACAACGAATCTTTATGCTTACATTTATAATTTAATTTAAAGTTATCGCCCCAGTTTAAGTAACGTTTTAAAATATTCAATGCCTTTTTCTGAGCAATCTCGTCTATTTACCAGTGGGTGCTTTGATAATGTTTAGTACGTTTACTATCTGAAGCTAACTAGGTCTAATAAATTATTCTAGACACAAGTAAATCCTCAGTACCGCTCCGCTGTACCAGCGATGCCGTAACACTTGGTCACATGAACGTTTATACAACCATAATACGGGTACACTCACGAAGAGTAAATAAACCTACCGCGTGTGGCAAATGTTTACTTTTGATGAGAAACCTACCTTTGCGCTGTTGTCGGCTTTCATATTTTTTTTTTCTTCATATTAATAAAACTTTTCAATTTCTTTCGTTCGTACTTTTAACCCAACGACCGCCAAGAAACTCAAGTTTTACGGGCGCCCCGAATTTCTAGGCATCAGAAATTCATTGGACCGGGTAGGTCCCTGATTCGTACGGTCGGAACTCAAAATGATGGGTGAACCCAGTTTGTTATTAGAATGACTTCATTAAGGTGGAAGAGGTGACTCCACATCACTCGGTCAAGGTTCATTTGTAATTACTTTTTCGACCAGTTGATCTTAAATATCTTATAATGGTGAAAATAGCGTTTTGTGTTACTTGCGATTATATCAGTCTGGTACTGGATGATAGAAAACACTTCTTGTGAATCATCAATGTAAAACATAATACGATTGGTTCGTGGTACACGTCAATTTTATTTGCAGTTGGTGATTAAAATAAAACGTTAGTCACGTGTAAACAAAAAATATATTTTTGTTTATACTTTTTGAATAATGTGAATGCACAAATAAACTTTTCATTATTATACAGTTTATGTTATTCCAGTAGATATGAAACATGTCGCAATAGTTTTATGCATTTTTTATTACTAGCGTGAGTAATTAAAAAAAATATGCTCTTTTCGTGCACCTGTCATATGCGCATAATAATATGCCTGCAATCGTGTCGGTTTTATTGCAGAGCTCATTCGCAGAAAAATAATCTAATTTCGACCTCGGATGACTACAGCTGGATTACTGTAGGTATACCTGAGTTTCTTATTTGTTCCTTTTTAGCCGCAGCTGTTTGCCTGTAGCTTGAACAATAATTACACATTTTTCCTGAGTAGTCACTCTGAAAGGAGCTCGCGAAAAATTCAAAGAACGGATGAGATGTTCAGAAAGACATGACGGTAAATCGTGGAACATAATGCGATAGGAAACCGAGGCATCCCCTTTTCGAGCCATTGATTAAAACCCGCAGAGCACGGGCTGATCTGATTTCCAATCATATGGAACCATGAATTATTTATGTACGGGGTCGCAAGACGATACTTCTTGTATAATGCATAATATTATATTTAGGTACTGTTTATTTAAATTTACTTATAAATAAAACAAACTTGTATTTTTATACAAACTTCTTTACCGAATATATTATATTGATTAAATAGTGGGTCAAGATGTTTTGATATTAGATACTAGTATATTTATTTTAGTATTATAGCATCAATATGAATCAGAACTCCTCAACATAAAATAAAAATATATACAAATATTTTACAGTTTAGTAGACTTCCATTGAAAACCCCGAAAATATCGCAAACTGAGAACCCTAGCATAATGTTTACTTGTAAATCATCATTTGTTTTTTTAAATTTTGATAAAATATAACGATATGAATTTATTTGACCTAAAAAAACAGGGATTTGTTTAATAATAATAATAAAAAAAACAGTTTTTTTCGTTATTTTACATTTTGAGTAAATTAAACGAGTTTTGGTTAATATCTGTGTTTAAAATATATTCTTTCATTTATAGGCTTATACACATTTCAATGTTAAATTTGTATTTACATAAATTTATTCAAATAAATAGCATGTGTAATTAAGAATTTACTGTACATACCTCATACGATTATAAAATGATAAATTCTTATCATCAATAATGATTTTAGTCGCAGTGGCAGTATAATGAATGTAGCAAATAAATTACACGACTCGATGTTGAGGTCTCCGCTTTGATCCCGTGCGGGAGCGCGCCCGGCGAGAAGTCCGATTGTTTTCGCAGATGAGGTGAAGTCGGCGCCTAACTTTTCAATCGTCTCATAAAATGTCAAAATCTATCTCAAAGGGGTCCCAAACTATCTCATTCATATTAAAAAGGATGTTTTGCATTTAAATTAATGCTATTTATTTATACTGCTGAATATATTTTTACTGAGTAGAAAAAACACGGTGTTTTTGTCAAGTGTGTATTTTGGTGTTTAAATTAGCTACTTTGAGATGTTTTCTTTATATATAAAATAATATTATTCAGTGACTAGAATTTGAAATTCAAATTCTCAACCCGATTCAATTATACAAAAGTATGCCTCGGTCTGCATCCCTCGCGCGTTTGACCGCTCCGCTCGATTTGTCACCGTCGCCGATGTTATCGACAAACTTATTCCAAAGTCCTAATCGCACGTAGCGGCCCGAGCCGCGAGCACTCGGCCTGAAACAATGGGCTCCTCGCGGCGAGCGTTAGTCCACACCTCGAGGCGACGGCGAGCGCGCGCCCGGACGCCTCCTCGTGCCCCCTCGTGCCTCCTCGTGCCTCCTCGTGCCCCCTCGTGCCTCCCCGTGCCTCCCCGTGCCCCGCCCCCGCGGCCACGTGTAATGAAACACTGTGACCCTCTCCCCCCTCGGCGGCATTCAAATATCGTTTCAAAAGCCGCTCCGCGCTTCCGCGACGGGCCCCCGCGTGTGCGGCGACACAATATTTGTGCGCGTTTCGAACTGAATCTCGGATTGAATCTCGATCCGCCCGAAATTAAAACCCGGCTCGCGCGTCAGCCCTCGCGAGCCCGTCTGACCTGGCTAATTTAATTGAAATGCAGAGCGCCCGCATTTCACCTGCAGTGTACTCTCGCGGTGTCGGCGGATTCGCTTCGTGCAGCCTCGAGTTGGAAATATGCAATTATTAAACCGGCGAATTAATATTTTACGCTAATTCCGCACCGGCCGTGCCTGCAGTGTAAATAACGCTCGGTGTTGTTGTTTGATAAATTATTTAACACTGCGCTTTGGCGAAATGTCTCAATTTATTTGTTTCAAATTTTCTCGCGAGCTTTTTGACGCGCGCGTTGTATTTATTTCCACGCAGGTTGTAATGCAATATTGTAATGAAATTGATAATCGGGCAGAACGATAGACGGTAACGCGTTCGTAGCTCACGTATGACGGCAGTCCGCCTGTATTGAATCGATACCCGCGGATCTGAGAGCGCCGTCGGCTCGTAACCGATAGTCCCGCTCGCGTATAAATTATACCTGAGGCTTCGCAACTCCGCGGCGCGGATCGAGTCGGGCCCGGACAAAAACCCGGCAAGTATGCGTGCCGTATGGGACGCGGCCGGACTGTCAATGAGCCGACCCGCTGACAATATTATAAGAATTCCTTGTGCGAGGACGCCCGACCGTTCGACCGCGCTTTCGGACGATCCCGCATCTTTGCATTCTCCCGTGCTCGAATTTCCTTTCTGACTTACCGAGTCACAAAATAAAATAGAAACAAAAATAAACACCGCCGCTTAGCCGGCGATGAATGCTACATATTGTTTACCACTTTGAATGAGTACGCCTGCGTTAATTCGAAGTGCTTCGGGACAATGTCGCCGGTGGTTCGGGTCGGTCTTCAATCGAGAGCATTAATTCCCTGCGGGTAAACCTGCTCCCTCCCTACTCGGAATCGGCAGTGTTAAACGAGAGTGATATTCGTCATCGCTCATACGGCAACTATTCGTTTCGTGAGATTTATTTGGCAGCCATTTGTCTGCTGCAAATGACTCGCTCAATCTTTTCCGACTATAAATAAGCTTAGTGACATTTTCTGCCTCTGTAGCTTCTGTTGGAATAGCGTGTCGGACAAACACTTTATGGATTCAAAACACCTATTCAGTAATAATATAATTCGACATTGTCATACGTCTGTACTAAATTGTGCATGAAGAATTATATTATAATTAATTTAATGTTTTTCGATTTCGCGTTTTTAAATAATACTTTTTAAAAAAATTAAATCTCAATTTTTTTTTATCTTTTCATCAATTTCACGAATGGAGAATTAACAAAATATTGTTGAGATTGTAGCTAAAGTAAGCTTCAACCTAACAGCTTATTTTTAAAAAGTACCTTGATAAATCTTGTGCAATTAATTAATTCGTTTTATTTTTTGTGTTTTGAATAAATTTTTATTTGTGGAGTTAAAGGAACTATAAAAAAGTCATCGTAATAACTTCATCTAATTAGATTTTAAAAAAGTTAATGGAACCAATAAATCAAGTATCTTTAATATTAAAAATTATATTTAATTTCGTTTTTAATTTAAAAATTATAAATAGTTCTTAACAAAATCTATTTTTTGTAAAAAAAAAAATACATATTTAATCTAAATTCAATCAGAAATAGTCAAATGGAAAGGTCTAAAATGGCTACAATTCCACTTCGTACGCGAGCTGCGGCGCCCGAGCCCCGCCGAGCTCGGCGACACAATTAATATAATTGTGTAGTAAATAATATTCTCTCTTGTAATTATGACACATTAAATTATGACTAACTGTTTAATTAACTGTCGTGACGATAACTCATTTGAATTGTCTAGTTCGTTTGTCTTCTGTAAGCTCTGTCGGCACGGGGCGCGGGCGCCAGGATTAGCGCCGAGAAGCGAGCTTTAAAGCCAACTTCGGCGTCGGGGGTAGCTTTTAATTATCATATATAAATATTTCACTTTCTTCCATTCTTTTTCACCCACAAAAGCGAGGCCAAAATCGGATGCTTCTTTTGTCGAATAAAAATATTCACTTCGCAACAGCACTCGTAATATTTATTCATGTAATCCGGAATTTATGTCTTCGTTTCCTATATTATTTTCTGATTTATCTCTCTTTAGAATGAAGTGTATTGATATATGTGGGTGATTAAGCCGGTAGAGTAATTTTTAGTCTTCTAGTTCTGCCCATCGCCCTTCGCCTGGCGGTAAAAAATGTACCATCTACAGTAGTCAAAGTTCTTCCATAAATTATTCAGTATGTATAAAACTACGGCACGGTCAACTGTCGAACGACAATGCTTATATATTATAAAACAGGGTTGTGCGTGAAGTCCGCGGTCAACCGACCCCCTCACAACTTTCAACTATCTCAGTCGCCCACATTGGAAGAAATCATATGATTTAAGAAATATCTAAATAAATTAACAAAATATTGTAACCCTAGAAGCAAAATTTGCATATATAGTTATGTTAAGTTGGGATTCGTTAGGTTATGAAGAAACTTCATAAACTTGCTATATATTCGATGTTATGCAGACCAAAACTACCCCAACTTAAGCACGGTTGGCTTCTTGGCTTAACGATAGAGACCGATGGCTCTTTATGAATAGTTCACGAGCTTGATTTGACATAAGGATAAATTACAAATAAATTCCAAATGGTTTGTTCGTTAATTTTCACTTATACTGATTCTTATATGTCTATAGAAATGATTTTTACAACCCATGGGTTTCTTTTGGTGCTACTATTTTTTTAAAGTAATTGTATATATTTAAAATATGTTGTTTTTTTTGTTTTTACTTATAAAAATAATGTGTCTGAAATTAATTTCTTTTGTAAAAAGACCAATATATTCAGAATAATTTATTACTTACAGCATTTTTTTAACTGTATAGATTTACTTATTTGCAGCAAAAGGAATTGTAATAACAATTTTAAAAAATACTAAAACTTCAGTTATCATCGGGTCAAAATTTTCAAGCCAAAACTCTAAAGTACATGGGCTGAAAAAACATAACTTTTCCTTCTTCGACGTTGGCCGCATTTTTTTCCGGGACTGCCTTCACAGTAATCTTTTCCCTGATATCCTATAATGCATGCAGGAGTCTGGAGCCTGAAAGTTTAAGCCAGCCCTGTGACGCGCACACGAGTAGGTGACATGAATTTCAGATAAGTCGTGATTTTTGTTGTCTCGGCTCTCCGCTGCTTAGCTATGCAGCATTGTGCCTCGCTGGCCTTTGAACTGAATTATTTACATTTATTATCATTCCTTATCAGCAGTCACACAGTTCCAGTCCCTCTGCACACGCTACCTGGCCGCTTCTTCTAGCCCGCGGTTCTAATGTCTCAAATCATTCTCACCTTGTACGACTGAGTCAATAAAATATAATAATAGATACCAGCTCACGTTTCCTTGATAACAATGTCGTGAAGACTCTGTTTTCAATTTCTTCTGTGTGAAATAATATTATTCATATTCTAAAACCTATAATTTTCCAACGCATATGAAATCCTCTCAATTTCCATTTCGCAATTTTGAACATTTTTTGTGGTTGCTTTTTAAACATTTTCGTACTTAAACCCAACCTTCGCCTCGTGATGTTCAATTTGAATAAGAATCTCAAAATAGTACAATGTTCATTTTTTTGTCAATGCATGGCATAAATTTGTAACTTATAATAATACTTTATTATCATAAATTTTACTATTTATACGTACTGATATTCAACAATTATTGAAATTGTTCTTTTTTTTACGAGTATTTTATAAAAACGTGTATAAAATGCCGAAATAATAACTTCCCCGAAAGACTAATCCTCAGTTTTCTCAGCCGGTGGTTTGCCAAGTCAGCATCGTTGATAGAAGCTGAAATCGAAAATAAATTCTATCCTTTCCGAACATGGCCAATTCTAGTTATATCTCCATCGTTGACAGTTTTCAAACTCTTTTATAAGTACGCACATGTTGCTCGAGTTCACATGTAACAGCAAGAAAAAGAACCTTAAAAACTTCAAATAAAATAAAATATCTGCGCTTTTAGTTAACTTCTTTATATCTAAGTAAGCAAATTAATTATTTAATAAAACTTACTATAGACTTTTCATTTATTTATGTAACTTTACTTTAGATTGATAATTTATCGTTTTCTATTCTTAATCAAACTCGCCAAAATTATAACTAACCAAGTTTCTGTTAGTTAATATTTTATAATAAAAAAAGGTTTTATATGCTTAGATAATACAGTATTATGTCGGCAAATTGTCTCAGCATGATTATACATATTTATCCATAAGATATAACTCTACGATTATATATAATAGATAAACGAGTATCAATCTGCCTTTTTAATCCTCACATAAGATCGTAATACGGATACTATTTATTCAAGTCACTTTTAGGAGGTATTTTTTTTCAAAACAAGATTATTAAAAAATAAAGATCATTTTCAAAATTATAATATCCAAAAACTACTTCAAAAAAAATCGATAATTCTCATTTGGTATGATCGCAATGGAAATATACATAAATTATTATCATTGGTTATATAAAAACATTACATTTTGGGTTCAATTTTTTTTAATTAACAATTAGGTATTCACACTGTTTATGCTGACAGATTACACATTTGCCGTACATTATACTCTAACTGTGTACAGTAACAAACAAAAAAATGATAAGAATATTTATTAAGTTGGTTCGCCGCACAAGAAATGCTCCCTTTGGTAAATATGTGAACTGTACGAAGTGAACAAGGAAAAAACAAGAAGCCGAGAGTAGACACACACAACATGTTAATTTTTAAAAAGAGGTTAAAAGTTATTACAACGTAAAGTAAGAAACATTCCCGCACACCAAGAACACAACTGACATCGGAAACAGTCAACATTCTACTTGTTATTTAGTATCTTATAATTTATATTACATTTTTATAAAAACTTGACTGTACGCCCAGGATTTACAGGTGCTATTTGTCTATAGTGGAGACTAAAATTTAATAATATTAAAGCTTCATTTCGTTATCATCCTGGATATCATCAGCCGTGCAATAGCGTAGCATATATTAAGCTCCAGCGATGGTTGATTTGCTACTTCTTTCTGCTCTATTCTATGCCAACTGGTTAACATGACGAATTGGAGACACTTTTCTAGGCAATGTAACTGGCGAGACCGTACGAGGTGCAAGGGGTGATACCAGCAACCAAAATATTTATAAATTTACACGCATTTTAATATTTCTGAGCTAAAAATATCATACCTAATCATATCATCCTTCATATCCTTGTTTCCCGCGTATCTTTATATAGCTTATGTCTCGATTCCTTCCGGGTTTATTCCGCCTAGGAAACTCACGAGTTATTAAACTGATAAAAAAAACCGGCAGTCTACCATATTGAGACAAACATTTTAGTTGGTTGTAACGATTTGCGCAATGCATTTTTGTTGCCACCCAAAAACTGCATTCGTCATTACTGCAATACACTCGCGTAGCACACTTTTTATGCTTACCTTTCAATGAGTCTGCTTGAATCAGTTGTACCTTGTACCTAATAATGAATATTTCCAAAGTTGTTTTCTTCTTTTGTGTACGCACCGTCATAGTCCGCTTTGTTGAGAATAATGCGCTGAATTGTGCTAGGGAATATGCCCACAAAACAAAATCTTGAAAATATTTTTTAAAAAGTCCGATAAGATCTTTCTTGGAATATGTAGCTTATCAACATAAAGCTTGTAACCCAATAGCTGGCGGCTTACACGAGACGGACGCGGGCGAGGCCTTGTTTTCGTAATAAGTAAAAAATATATTCCACCGAAAAACCCATCGATGTGCCGCATTTTTTGAAAGGACATTAGGCATTATAAATAGAACATAAATATTATTTCTTGTGTCCGTTAAAACTTCACCGCGCAACATTATCGAATAGGAATAATTATCTAAGTAGTGTTCATCAGTTCGACACTTGCAGCCAATTCGAACTCTTATTATATTAATTACGATCATTGTAAATATAATTACAATTCTTCACGATGAGTGTGTACAAATAACTTCACGTAAATTCTTCACGTACTAAATAATTTTTTTTTTCGATTTCAAGCGTTGTTTCAGTGGTTATTTTTTTGTTTCTTGTTCAGTTAAGTTATTTCGTTGTTTCGGTGGATCTTTTACAAATGACCTTTCAGTCAGTCCCATCATCAAAAGCATCAACTTTAGTTATTATCTCGGTACTCGAGATGTCCAAGCAATGTGATGTCGATTCTGTAATACTGTTATCCATCGAGACTAATGCATTGCGGCCAGTGGTGTGCACATTGAGTGATTCGTTTTGATCATTTAGTGTTACTATTTCTCGCCCACTCGGAACTTCCTTTATTCCTTTTTGGCAAACGTGTGCCTGTATATCAAGTAGAAATGGTTTAAAGCTATATTTAGCTCTGGAGAGTACACGCTTGACCTAAGAAAGCGCCATAACTTCATCACGTGTTTTGTTTTTCCTGTCGTGATAGTCCGAACGCGTTAGAAAACAGGAACGCTTCTGCACCCGCGGTTATGACATTTCATGCAGGGGTGGCACTGGGCTTTGGAAACTTTCTATTCTTAATATGTACAAAAAACTTTTGTTTGGGAAAAATAATAGATTCATAAACATTAAAGAATTGAGATAAAGAAAAATTATATGACAATTCAAATAACTGAATATTCAAAACTTATGAACTCAAAAGATACAACCGGGCCACAGTCTCGGGTCTGGCTTCATAAATATAAATAACTCGTCTTTCAGTCACATATCTATTAGCACAAAAAAGCTGTGCATTTCGCTATTTAAAAAATTCTTGTTTATTTTTTTCTTTTGTTTTCGTTTATGCATCCCTGATTTCAAATGCGGTAGGAAGCTCAGCTATTTGTTTGTAAATTAACTGCGCCGGAGCTTGTCATTACCGTTCCGACTGCAACAGTGTATGTACTCAAATCCATTCTCGCCCACCTCGCATCGTCGCAAATTTAATCACCGCCTTCAGATTGAACCGCTATTTTATGCGCCATCTGGAACGACACGTAACTTGTAAACTTTCAATCGTAACGTTGCCGTCTACGTGTCGATCGGTAGGACGACAATCGGATTTTGTCAAAAATAAAAAAGCGGAGGGGGAAAGGCAGAGATGCCGCCGTCCTGGTGGGTTTTTTGGCCGGCCAGAATTCGCGCGCTCAAGAGACAAACGGAGTCTAAATCCGAACTTGGTCGGATTCCCGTCCGCGCGGAGCGGAGCCGCGGCGGCCGGGCAAGTTGGCGGGTGATTGATGCCCGTCCCGGCCCCTGCCAAGTCGTTAGGCATTTCGACGCACGATCAAAGTTTATCTCTTCATTACCGTTCGACTGAATTTCTAGCAGATTAATTCGAATGGGAAAAAAATTTCCCGGCGACTCTCGGCTGACTCCTCTCGATACGCCGATTTTGGGAGATCCGTTGTCTCGGCTTCCTCGATAATCGAGGACATCTTCGGAAAATTCAAAAACAGAATTAATATTCATTTGAGTCGTTTGTTAATTTTCGGTCGGAGATGCATATTAAAGTCTTTCCAGAAGACGCAGAGCCAACACTGCTTGACGATTCGGGGTATCGTCGTGTTGGGCTTTTTTTTAATCATTTCGTCCCCGATGAGGACGGTCTGATATTTTCAGTCCCGTGCTGAAAGAGTGTATTTTTCGAGGCCGGACTGCTCGGTGAGTTTTCTTTCGGACGAGTGCCCGGCGGCGCAGGGAGCGAGCCTCGGACATTCGTCGTCGCGACTATTCTATTTCGGACTGCACGCCTGACCCGTACCTGTCGATGTCGCACTGCGTCCGCACTAGTGCCGAGGGAACTCCGCTATCGGTGACGTCGCATTCGACGCTCGAAGTGACAGCGGAATCGGTTCTCGGAAGGAAAATAACGCCAGTACCGCAAATCGCCCCCGAAGACGAGACGAGCAGAGCTGCAGTGATATTCGCGATACAGATGAACCTCGTGACGGCCCATCGGCGCGCTCTGTTTGCATTTCTTCGGATCGAGTGACTGCCGCGCGGCCCGCCCCGCCCGCCCTCCCCGCCCGCGACACTCGATCCTCGGTGATCGGCTCCACCCGAGCGAGGATATCGACGCCGAGTCAGGCCGAGAGGAGCGGAGACAGCCCGGAGTCGGCTTTCGACGTCTATTTCCACTGCACGCGTCTCGCGGCGTCCGAGCGCCGCCCGTCGATCCGCGGCCGAGTCGAAACGCGCCGAACGCTCGAAACCCATCCGTCAGTCGAGTCGGCGCCGGCGACCTTCCGCGAGCAGAGAGCCGAGAGCCGAGAGCCGAGAGCCGCGAGCCGCGAGCCCCGCCCGCCCCGCGCCGAGGGCCGCCAGTGCCGGCGCGTCGCGGCCTCCCGAGCGCCGCTGCAGTCGCAGATAACACCTCGGCCGTCCTCGTCCGCCTCCGCCGCGGCTCGGCGGACTCCTTTTCCTTTCGAGATTTTCCGAACGATAACGAGCGACCGTCGATTTTCAACAGGTGACTTCCGCAGGGGTACCGACGCGCTCCCGAGAGAGTCTTCCGCGGGAAGTTTTCAGTTCGCGGGCCGGTGTTGTCCCCCGCAGGACAGGACAGACGAGTGCCGCGAGTGAAGAGGTGTTCAGGGTGAAGAGCGCCCCGCACCGCCAGTGGCCAGGACTCCGAGGATGCGGCGGGGCCAGCGCGAGTGTCGGCGTGCCAGCCAGTGAGTGCGCGCCATGAAGAGCAGAGTGAAGCACGAGCAGGGCGGGCGCGGGGGCGGGGGCGGGGGCGGGGGCCAGCAGTACCCCGCCATCAGTGCCGCCTACTGGCTGCCGGCGCCCAACCCCACTCCCTACCTGCTGCCAGGTACGGCCGCCGATTCTCCTCGCCGATCTGACACACATCCGGAGAGCCGCTCCGTCCGCGCGCTCCTTGCGCAATGACTCCGCGGTAATAATAGAACGAGCGTTTAAGTCGCGCTCCGAACAAATGGCTTTTGTCATTTTTTGAAATCTTTAACGGATCATTTGTCATTCTTTCATGTCGGTGGAAAAAAATAGTCCCCCGTTCTCTAAATATCGCGGTAAATCTCTAATTTATTTAATGAGTGTCCGAAAATAAGAGGAGAGATAGAGCGTTGTTGTGATGGGGCCGGCGCCGCGACATCTCGCGCGGGAAGCGGCTCGGCCGGCCGCTTCAAATATTTAACAATATCATTGACGAATTGTCGTTTTAATATTTACAGCGGAGCGCGACTCGCCCGAGGCCCGCGAGCCGGCGCGAGGCGATCCGCTCGCTTGCGGGAACATTCGCAAACGATCGCGACTACGAGCGTCACAAGTAATTACAATGACTCGGTAATCTTAACGTGCCATTGAGTTTTTTTAAAGCAAATTACACTGGAACACGTAAACGGTAACCTGTGTAAACCGACCGCATCAATTTGATCTCTCTAACCTTACAATATGAGTGCTGTTTTTTTTCTGTTGCCTAGCAACTGTCCGAATGAATCTGCCGGATTCGTTTAGTTTTATTTTATTTTAAAGGAACATTTTTTTTTAATAGTAATTTGGAGCAGACTTCTTGACTAAAAATAAATCAAACGGAAGGTCTGTCATTAAAAATATGTTTTAACAAAAAAAAAAAAAAAAAAGTATAACAGGATAAATAAAATATACAAATTTACTAATGTTTGTTTTGCACTTTTTTCGATGTAACCTCCTCTCTAACGAACGTAAAGTTGTATTGAATAAGTAAATATTGGAAATGACCTATTGCATGTACTCATCAGTTTAACCAATAAGAGAATTTTGTACAAAATTATGTGGGAGTACTATACATTTAATAACGCAACTTCAACTCAATTTCACGAAATATTCTCGAACCGTGAGTAAGGCGAGTCTTATCATTAGTATTTTACATATTGGCCCTATTTGATACGTGAAGCGTATAACCTATGTTCGTCCGTTCAACGTCCACCGTATTTTTGTGTGCCATCATTATTATCGCATGTCCTTGTAACTGAAGGGTAAACACGCTAATAACCTAATAATTCCGTTATTAGGCCAGGTAAATGCAATTGCCTCAGCACTCGTACATAAACGGTTGATGAGTAAATTCACGCGAATCCATCGCAGTAATAATGTCATTTTCGAGGATTGCAACAGAACGGAGAGCCGGCGATGCAACAGCACCGCTCCTCTTCCTTTTCACTGTGCGTTGCACAACAACTGACGACCAGCTCGGGAGCTGCGGTCGTCGTGGCCAGGCAGCTCCACTCTGCTCACTGCACACCGTGAAATCCATATCGAAATCAATACGAACGCAACATATGTCACAGTTTACCTCGCCTTGCTATAAACCGCACACACATCCTTACGTTTTCTGCTGCAATTGGAACAATTCTATTGAGCGACTCACCTGGCGACATTTTTAACCTTTTCATTATAAGTTCAAAAAAAAACATTTTTTATACGTAAACTTTAAAGCATCAATTGGATTTGTAAAGTACTCTGAAGAAGGCACTTCCACGCGTTTCATTTTGTTGTTAGTACGTTTTCATGTCAAGCATGAGCCTCGCGTAGAGCAGCCATAAATGCATTTACCCACATTAACGATCCCGCAGCTATTGTGCTGCACTTTATCGTTTTGCTGGGAAAATAAACTATAAATAATTATAAGTGTTTTCTTATCCTTGGCAACATTGAGTTTCAGTTCGAAGGCTACTGCAGCAATTGCGATAAGGCAAAAAGCATGAAGATAGAATATTTACTTATGAATACTTCATTACTATGCAAACTCTCTAGGTGTTGCAATTCATTACTATGCAGTAGGCAGAAACTATTGATGGCTACAAAGGCAGTACAGGTCGTAACTGTTTGATCCTCCGAGATACGATCGCTTACGATGATTGTTATTTTAATATTTAAAAAAATATTTTACCGCGTCATTGAATCATCTTGATTCGTGGGAAACGATGAGATATAAAATTAAATTTTATTTAAAACTTAGTGGTTGCTGTTAGTAAATAATAGAATAAGAAAAAGGTTTTCGTTGTGTTATATTGAAGTTATGTGTGTGAGCCTAATTTTGTTGTTTAAAATATTTACAATTGGTTTGAGTATTGGGAAAATATTTAAAGAGATTTTCAACATAAGGTTTCGCTTACACAGCACATAAGTAGGTATGTGCAGTTGGATTTTTCATGAAAATAGAATGTCTTTATAAAATGATGAAAATGCGAAGTCGTATAAAAATCGCATTATTTCCTTAATATTTCCAATAAAAAGATATCTTTTGTATAAGAACGGTATGATTCCACTGCCATGGGAGGTAGGTTTCTGCTATTAAAGCATTTTTCCCTCTTATCCGAGGATCAATACATAATCCTGATATTTCAGCTTTCTTGCAATTTTATGTCCCGCGCCATTAGGTACTGCGAGGCCTCCCTCCTCTCCTTTGTTCATGTCGCATCCTTCTCGACGGGCGATAGGCGCCGGCACAGCACACCCACCTGTGTTAAATTTAATGCCATTTCGCATTATAAACAAATGGAACTAAAGTTAATTATTGAGTGATTAACAGTATTGAGTTGACTCGCCATTCTTCTGTCTAGGCAATAAGTTTCAATATCGCGTAAAATAACAAAAAAGTAACGTATATAATAATCAACTATACAGCTTTCTACTTTACACCTTCAATAATGCTGTTAATTTTCAATAAAAACTGAAATAACACTCCAAGATTTATGAGGATAATCGAGCGGATAAATGAATAATGTCTACTGGAAAAATGATTTGATGACAATAATGAAACCAGCTATGACTATGTAAGCACAGGTGTGCATTACTACATAAATGAGACGAAGATAACTTGTACTTGTAAAGATACATTTAATCATAAAAATTTTGCGTGTTTTATTAACTGTATTAGACTATAATATTTATGACTTATTCAATCATAAAACTATAATTTGGCTTGTTTTTTGATCAGAATAAATAATTTAAAAAAAAATTTACAGAGAATAACATTCATGTATATTTTATATAAATAAAAAAAAAAATAATTGTGATGAATATAAACCATAAAGGTAGATATTTCGCTATATAATCTACAAACAAAACTTAACTAGCACATATTCATTTATCAAATTAGCTGTGAATGTGCGGAAAAAACGTCAAATTTTTAGTTATTTAATTCCACTTAACTTCATTTTAAATTTGAACGTAAAATATTTTTTTCATTGATGAAAGGCTAAAAATAGGTTTTCGTCAGTCTCGAAAGATGTATAAATACGCTAGTGATGAGTTGCAGCAACCCTGAAAGTAACAATACACGAACGATCTCATGCAATCTTCCGATTACGATTAATCATGCTATTGTGTAACCAACCACGTAGAGTAATAAGATTCTAATACACTTTGATGATTTAGGACGCTGAAATCGTGTACTTGAAGATCGCAACACTTTTTTTCTACACATCAAGTACTGTAATGATCAATGCCGGAATAACGCGATTACCTAGTACAGGTGCAATATTTAATGTTATTTACACGCACAGGCATAACTTCATATCATGAGAATGTATGACTACTTAAGCAGGTATTTATTTTTTATTCTCCATTCTTTATGTGAGTCAACCTTTAAGAAAATCATTGCACGTAATCTACTTACCGTTGTTGCCGGCCCACGTGGATGATGAATAAGCAAGCATAGCTTTTTTGATACTGAATTCTGCTTTGCAATATCTCTAGATACATAAAATAAAATACATCGGGTTCCAACTATTTGCTTTAATGCACTTTTATTTATAAATATATAAAGTAGTGAGTCATAATTTGTCAAAGGAAATCAAGCTCAGCGCCGCTTATTGAACAAAACATCGTCTTATATACCTGTACTCCGTGAGACATGTTTCTTGGTGAGGTTTTTTATTATATAATACAAACAACTTATTCACCAGCTCACAGTTCTGTGTAAATGCATATCACGCCAATAAATCACATTTTCTAGAGCAAATACACGAGTAAATTAATATTTTCTCGTTTGCTTCAATTTCTGAATTTTAAAATCAGCGATTGTTACGGAACTAAATCCGATCCTCTTAAATTATTTCCACCCTATAAATATTATATGTCATGTGTTTTTGCAAAGCCATATAGGAGTGAACAGTAAATAACTCGACGTCGAAAAGTTTAGCCCGAGCTACAACGTTATAAACATAAGGCACGCAGTGTATTGATGCGTGTTTCGACTGCACTGCAATAGTAAATGAACGTACCCATTGTAATTGGAGTGCGGGCATTCGAGACGCAGCTCTGACCTGCGCCAAGCGTGAGCTCTGTCACTGCAGCTCGTAATTCTATCTGATAAATGATTAAATAAGATCTCGTATCGATCACAAGAACCTGTTTTCATAACACAATCAGTGCTTATATTTAACTCTCAGCACACAGATAGTTTAAAGTCCCTCTTTATGTTACCATTGTAAGTATTATTTTTATACTCACAATGTTTTATAAGGTCTATACGCACGATTATGTTGTTATCTACGTATTATTTAAAGCTAGGATTTCACTCGTCGACTTAATACGTATATTATCTTAACATGGGTGTTTTCTTTTTTCTTCATTACACGTGCAATTATTCATAAAGAAAAATAACGCCGGCGCTTTAAAGATAATGATAATAGATTTGTTTGTTTGACTAAACTTCATAACAACACATAAAAAACAAGCATAATGGAGCAGACTAAGCCCTCAACTTTATTGTTGATTTTATACAAAACCTCGGCGCTCCGCTTATTCTTTACCCTCTTCCTTCTAAGATTATATTTTTTATGTAATTATTTATCATAAAATGTATTCCCTACTTTAATTTTATATGTTCTCCTAAATCGTAAATTTCATGCTACATTTCCTTTTTACAGCCTGACAAATGATGTTTACTGAGAATATTCAAATTTCTAGAATTTTTTCGCAGAGTATTTTAATTGAAAGATCCGCATTAATGGGGCAGTAATTTCTGAAATAAAAATAATAATGGCGGATTCCCTGTCTCCCTATAAATTGCTAACTTGCACGGATGAGACAACCGCCACGCCCTCCGCCCTGCCGAGACAGCCCCGGTGATTTAAAGCCTGTGGCGGAGCCTGACATCCGAAACGCTGAAAAGCCAGCGCGACAAAGGCCCCCACACTCTCGCAAACGTCTGATAAGATGCACAGAAGTTATAATTAATAAATTAATCATTCCTCAGATCTTTTAATCGCTTTCTCGAGCTCCCGGATTGCCTCCCGGATGTGCCCGCGGACATAAGAAGCTCCCGGGCAATTAAAATGGCATCAATTTTCCGGAATCGAAAAAGACATGGGAGTTTCTTTCAGTCAGCGTTTTCCCCGGCGGAGGGAAGGCAATCTGCGCCCTCCCTTAATTACAGATCGCTCGCGCGGTCCGCTCGTGAGCGCGTCAAGTTTTATGGCTTCATCCCCGAGGGATCTTGTACTCGTTTATAATACCCCGCGTGCGTTTCCTTCGCTACGCTCTAATTGATTTTTTTTAATATGAAAAATTTCTACACGAATCAATTCATTGCACGTGAACAAATTTGAAAGTTTAGACTAGAGCATTACTCTTCTGGGTATCAATAAATCGTTCCGCCAATATACTTTAAATGAGAGGAGATAAATCTCAACTTCTCGGGTCTCGGATAAATGATAATATAATATATCCCGGATACCTCGTTTCACGCGACTCGGTGTCGATCCAGAATCGATTCGAAGAGACTTGCGGCTATTTACTCAAGTAAGTGGTATCGCTCGGAGCCGTCACGTGACGAGTCTGAATGACCTCAGCACGTGTGTCGGGCACACCGCCGCGCACGACCGCAGAGGACGAAGTCTCCTTGCAAGTACCACTGCATACAAAGTATTGGCTTTTCAAAACTAGATTCATTCATCGCCTAATTTACGTTGAAAAAAAATCGCACCCTCGTTCAATTATTCCACACAATACTACAAAATTACTTATTTTAACTTTACACGATTTACATACCATGCAAAAAAAATTGAAACGAACGACGGGGTCCTGCGAATGGCATCTCTGTGGGTGGGTCAGAGCGCCGCGCCGGACCCGGAAGTGGCCCCACCGGGTAATTAGCGCGCGGGGTGGCGAGAGACGGCTCACCTATTCTGGGTCCCGGCGACGGAGACCTGGTTGAAATAACAAACGCCGTGAGACGGTCTCCGCCACCGCCACCGCCACCGCCGGCCACGAGGCGCGCGGCCATCTTCGTCCGACAATGCCGTTAACTTCCGTTTCAAAATGGCAGACGGGATGCTCATAACTCAATACATTTCCGTTGTCTCCCCGGCTTGGCGTTATGGATACGTTCAAATTTATCGGTTTTTTCTAGTAACAAAATCAGCGTAACATAAAGCTTTACTCAAAACACGCATTGAATTATTCATTAATTGTTAACACTTTTATTTTATCATTTCATTACAAAAAAATTATCATTCTAAAAATCTCCCTAGTGATTTTCGTCGCCGGACGGGTCTCTCTGCCTGGGCAGAGCGTGCATTTAAATGAAATACCAGGGAGATATTTGACAGGATGAGTTGCTACCGACTTTTAAATGTGAATTAATCAACAAAAAAAACTCTGTTGTGATATTTTGTGACAGTTGCGTCGGGAAGTGCTTAATTTTTTGTTGTCATAACTCCTGATATATTTCGGGTGGCCGCCTCGTGGCCGTCGCGGCTGGCACGGCCCTGAGACCTCCGCGGGGTCGGAGCTCGCGGAAAAGGAGTTCTCTGCCGATTTGCTGTTTCTTTTCCCCGCCGAGCATCGCGACTTCCCTCCCCCCCCCCCCTCCCCCCTCCCCGCCCCCCCGGCACGTGCTCCTGTACTAATCGTGTCCGTTAACAACAACGCTGTTCGCTGCAGCGCCCGCTGTTAAACTGCACCCGGGGGTTGGGTTGTTTTATTATTGATCATTTGGCAAGTTACGACCCGGCGTCATACTTTTTTTCACTCGCTGAACAGACACAAATGGCAATGAAACATTCGCTATCACCCCGCACTCGAGTGCCGAAGTTAAATCGTAAACTTTACGAAGTTATCAGCGATTTGTCGAATGCTACTGAATTGATTTGCGTACGAAGATGTTTCTGTAATTTATTTTCAGATTACACTGCGGGTAACTCGTAAACTCATTTACTAATGAATAATAATATGTTAACAGCTCTGTTTGTACCGTACACGCTTGAGGGTATTTCGACGCGTGGAGGTAGAAATTATTCAAAACTAAATTTAGCATTTAGCACGTTATATTCTGAATCATGCACATCTCATACACAATATGTCGATTGACAAGCAAGAGAGCGAACGGCTACTGTGCATCCAAATCGCATCGCATGTTTTTAAAAAAATATTTGTAATGTTTTTTTTTTTTTTTTCATGACGCGTCAGCTTGCATTCCGCGTTTCGTAAACACAAATTATTCAGGCTCTCGGTTTGTTTAAAATATCGCCAGTGTTGCGAACTGCACTCGTAAACAATAATCGCAAATATTATCGAACCGCCCGGGTCGCTATCAGCCGGAGTGAGTTCGGTCCGCCGAGGACCTGTCTCAATTTTTCCAGGCCGTTTCGCGCTCGCTCGGCAAAAAAAAAATTATCCGCCATCGGTAAATTCGACGGCGATTCGCTTCAAATGACGCGAACTCCGATACGACGATCGCCCCGACGAGTGTCTCTCTCGGGTGATTTTCACGAACGGCGGCCGCCCACCGACACTCGCCTTTCAGTGCTGTGCACTTGGCAAACGAAAACATTTGACGTGCTTTCTCAAATGTACGTTTCAAAAGTAATTACAGGAATTAAATGTAGCAATGCTTTTCGTTTGTTGTTTTATTTAACAAAACATAGAACATCGGAAAGAGTCGTGGTTCAAGCCAGGTGATATTTACGAACACTTTTGATATCTTAGTATTCTTTCTCTCGTCGAGTCTGTAATAACATATGAGCCAATTGTCTTATCTAAAGAAACATTTTGAGCGCGTACGTCTCACTCGATATATGTGCATGGTTCATCTCGATGTGTACTTGGTATACGTATTTGACTAGATGCCATGGTATTTTTTTTTTTAATTTGGCACTGGGCGCACAGAGATATGTTGTTTTAGTTTCTGAAAGCGCTTTTAAAAATAAGTGCAAATGTTAACTTTTGCGGTATCGATCAATCCAAAGAGGTACCACGCGTTGATAAAAATGAGCGGCCAGTACTTTCAGCGTGTTTGGGTGATCCGTCCACGATCCCGCCGAGGTCGCCCGCCTCAGGCGACTACTAGATCACATGTGACATGTGACATGTGACATGTGGCGTGGACGCACGCCACTGAGAGCTTCAATGGATGGACAATGGGCTCAGAGGCACCCGGCGAGCTGCAGCGCGCTCAGAGCTCTTGCCGGCCCGACTGAAGGTCTCCCGATACTGTCCGCCCGCTCTCGTGGTGGTCACGATGCACTCGCCGTGCAAATAGTAATATTCAATCAATATAACAAAACAAACACTCGCCCGCGGATCAGAATAATGAAAGATTCTAAATCTCTCATTAGAAACCGGTAATTTTACGATTGTATTATATAATATGATGCAATTGCTTGTTTTATGTAGTACAGGTCTACCTGTCGCTCAAGGTAAAATAAAACATCGTAAACCAATGAGCATTTGACAAAGAATTAGAATCTTCTTTACTGCAATTCTTTTAGCAATGCTTGTTTTTACTGCACATTCCTATTCTGAAGAATAAAACTTCTTAATTCAACAATTCCAACAAGCCGATAATTTCCAACAACATTCCAACAATCCAGCATTATCCGTTTAGAAAACAAACCAATTATATAGATGCACTGTGCACCCAAGATTGTTGTATCATGTATTGCATAATTGTTTTTTTAATATATTATACATATAAGTAAACATTGGCATAGCAAATAAATAAAAAAATTCGTCCAAATATTTTTTCTTGACATGCGTGTATAAAATTAAGTACGATATTAAATATTAAAAAATGAGTGCATTTTAATATGCACTGATTCGTCTTTATGAAGACGGTCTCATTCGACAGGTATTGTTAATTTATGGTAGAGGACAAATGCATGAGTGAATGAGAATTTTTAATTCTTATACAGTGTTCATATGTATATTGTATATTGAAATTGAATTAATGTATATCGGAAAAAAAGTGTGCGTGTGTGCGCGTGTTGTGTATGTGTGTGTGTGTGGTGAGGAGGAATTAAGCAGTCTTGAACTAACAATGTTGTGAAGATAAACTTGTAGCCTGATAGTAACGTGACAATTGACACGATTCTGAATCCCGGGATGTTGTTCTTCGTCGCTCCATTAACTCGAGTGTATCTTGTTCGGATGGTGTTTGACTTGTGAATTAACACATTTTGCCGAAGCACGCTAAACTACCGCGGAGGGGGCCGCCGCTAAACAGTATATTGTAATACTTTCGACTCTAATATTTATATCACGACTGGTGTTAGCAGTTTCGTAATTAGCGCGTTTCTTAGCTCAAACAAATCGGTTAATATTAATAACTATTTACGTACAAAAATATCTTATTAATAAAGATGCTCACCGCGTTGACCAGGTAGCCTGCTACGCAAACTTTGTGTGAATACTACCTTACTAAATTATTTCTTATGTTTCTAAAAAAAAACACTTTTTAATAATGATTTCGATAATCCCGACATATGTTGTAATCTTAATGTAAACTTATAAAAATGAACATATTTTGAAAGCAAAAACCTAATGCGATATAAAAGTCATCAAGCGCCGAGCGCGTCCATTACGGGTAATGATTCAAATACTCGTCCACTTTATTGCAGGTGTTTTGTGTTTAAAACTTTTATTATTTTTATTCCTAGTCAATATATTATCTTTTAAAAATTAATTATTATACAATATGAATTTAGTGCCCGCGACATACGCCATAAAAAATACACTGTAATATGCCGCACATCCTTTATTATCAACATTAAAAGTTATTAGCACAAACGTAAAATAATCCCTTCCGAATGTATCAAGAGAAATTATTATTAGAGTAAGCAGCGGGCTCCACAATAACGCCTCCGCCCGCTGAGTGATCCCGTACTTAGTTAATTATAATAAGCAATAGCACACACAAATTAAATTCTGCATTTCGTTTCCAGATAACATTGTTATTTAACGACAAACTCTATCTACCCTGGGCTAATTAAATTTACCTTCTCATTTTGTAATTACTTACGACGGTGTTAATGTTTTGCGATTTAGTGACTTTGGAGTTTATGCTTTTGCTCTGGATGGGTTTTATAAATAATAAATACTGTCTTAATATTAGATGGTATAAAGTTTAGAGTCACTCGAGGTATCGGTGAGTACTTGTAAACTGTAATAACAAAAAATATTGATCCTTTCAAATCATAGTGCCTGAAATTCCCTGAAGGACTAAACGGACCGATAATAATATAAGAACTTGAGTAACAAAATAATAATGCTGATGTTGGCACTGCAAACTAAAAATAAATCGACCTGGATATGTTGGTTGTTACAGAAAATGTACTAGGAAGGAAATAAACTTCTATTAAATAATATTGATTTACAACGAGTAGATCAATTTGGCAATAGTAACGACTACTCAAGATGAAAAATTAACTTAACATGAAAAAAAGAAATTCGTGTAAATCGTGAATTTAATTAATTTGTTGTTAATAAAAACCCACCGTTATTTATCAATTTCAATAAGTTGAAAGTAATTAAAATAAATGTAGGCATATCCCAACGCAGAATTGAAGTTTCAGCAGGTTTCAGTTCGGTGTGGTTTGGACCAGTTCAATCTTCCTAGCAGTTATATTATATAAAACGTACAATATTTAAAAGTCTATAGAAAATGTGGTGTCTTTTAATGTCGCATTCGCTCCGTGGTGAAGTATTTGTTTACTCAGTTGGTTGTAAATTCTTGTTTCTTAAGCACATGCGCCGACGGAGCTCGAGACGTCTCCGGTTGCAACCGCGTTGTCTGTCGCTCCATAATGATAATAATTGTTTGAATGAATGTCCATCGGCAACCTGAAGAGTGAAGAGTGAAGAGTGAAGAGTGGCTGGAAGTCTGCGCCGCGGCGTTGCGTTGTTTTTATGCAGGCATCGGCCATTTCGTCAGAAACCATAGTCCATTCTGTTAGCAGTGATTAAATTGTACACTTTTTTGCTTGGGTAGCGGTAAATTTTTCTCGCATTTACCTGTTATTCCCGTGTGAATAAAAACAAGCAGAAATGTATATATTACTAAAAATTTGCAAATTCCTTTAAGTATGTTTCACAATGCCTAATCATCATAATCAATACGTGGCTATGAATAATAATGAATACTGAGAAGTATCGAGACACTTAAAATAAACTACTCAAAGGTTGAAAATAATAATTATTTTTAATAACTTTAACAATATGACAATAAATTTTATACCCTATTTTTGCGATATTTTTAATATTTTTATTATGCGTTATATTAATTAAATATTTAATTTGAATAGCGGATGTGCGCGTGCTTTTGAAGGGACGCGTGAATGTTTGCCGCAAATACGACATGCGGGAGCTAGTTTTCGAAATTGCTTTCTGATAAAATTAATCTGCTATAGATTCTATCCCCTGACGATCGCCGATGCTCGCCCGATAATGACACGATAAGGGTGGAACTGAAAAACTTTTCAGCCCTTTGTCGGCGCCCTCGTCCGGGAACGAGTTGCGCCCTCAGACAAAAGCGGTGAGCTGGCTCGAGTATTCCTTCCCTGAATCGAGATGAAAAATTCCCTCCGATATTATTTTTGACTTCGCAATTAGTTGAGCGCACGCGATGAGGTTTCAATTTGTTATTCTTGTGCAAAAAAGCTCGGTAAAAAGTTGTTTGAACGATTCGGCGAGTCCGGCGATAGTCAACGCGGCGGTGCGGCGTGACGCGGCGTGACGCGGCGTGACGCGGCGTGACGCGGCGTGACGCGGCGTGACGCGGCGTGACGTGGAGTGACGCGGCGTGATGCGCCCAAACGGCCGTCGCCAGTGCTGCGAATGAAAACTTTATATTATTACGTTATATGAAATAATTTAATGCGCTCGCTTAAAATTTTAAATGGTGTTTTAATATTTCTACGGCACGAAAATATTTTAAATGTCTTTTTTATCGTTTTCGCCGAGTTTTAAAAGGAGTCCATAAAACAAAATTTACTTCATGGCGTTTTCACGGCAACCGCGGCATGTTAATATTTAACATGTAAAGGTGAAAACTCAAATTTCCTCGTTAAAATTTAAGCAGTAAATCTAATTAATTATTTTGAATATATCTGAATACTTAGCAAAAAGAAAAGAAGGAAGTGTTTAATAAATACGATGATAGTTATCATTGGAAAAGTTTTTCCACAACTGCATCAAATTAGTTTAACGCACTTTAATTACATCGATATCAAGGGGCAACTTGACAATGGAAAATTGGACTACATTGTATTGATTGTAATTCTACGATACAGTTAACATAATAATTCAATCAATAGTATTTCTGTGATCGATAATGATTAAGTACATTTTTTTAAATATTGAAAAATGATTAAAGAAACTCTCAGAAAAATATCTTCCTGTATGTACTTAATCATTATCAATCAATAAAATATGTATAGGCAAAATCGTACTTATTGTGAGACGGTCTTCACAAAAATCAATAATATAGTATTTCTGTCATTAATTTTTCTATTAATATTATCATTTTGCTATCATATACTAGTCGCTTTGAGTACAAACGTGGTATATTAAACCTACTGTATATATTTTATTCAAGCAAGAACACATTCAACGCTCATTTTCATTTTGATGGAAATCACCGACTGCACGTTTCACAATTTCAAATGATTTTATAATTGTCATCGATTTAACATGTAACTCATACTGACGTATCATCGACACCCGTTTGTATTTATTACAATTGAAAACCTAAATCTTTTCCTGAGATAATTTTGCAAACTCCCCAGCTGGACTTATTACCTTATCGTACAATCGTGTGGCGCATATTATAAATACTGTTTATATATGAATATTTGCATTGACTAACAACGGTTGGAAGTTGCTCGGGGTAATGTGCACGACACTATTTGGAAATATCCACAAGCCGGCGGCGAGGTTTATGGCGGCCGAGTCGACTTCCTTTGGCGACACATCAGAAAGCGCTTCGAGTACCGATTCGTTTGGTCGTTGAACTTACCGATTGTTTGAATATGCCTAATTTTGGTGGCACATTGTCGGCCGCACCGGTCGCATCCGGCTCGGTGTGCCTACAAGTATGTGCATATAATTTTAAAAATCATAAACTCCACACAAAAGACGTCAGTTCGATTCACGCTTTACAAAATGAACTGAGCAGGTACACCGCCTCGATGCTTCAATTGTATTGTAGATATTCGTTTTTATCCGCAGGCTTCGTATACGTATAATGATTTTAACATTACTCGCATGGCAACATTATTTTATGAAAAATTAAAGTATTATTATTTTAATTTTAATTCAATGGTTATGGCATAATTTTATCATCGTGTTTTTTTTTTTATAATGCAAATATGTACTTCAGTATATTTGAAATACATAGATATGAAATATAACGATTGGACCCACGCCCTTTGTTCAAATATAATTATTAATTACTTTGATTTTACGCTTTTCTATTAAAATTTTATATATAAGTTGATATTGCATGTATGGGTGTACATTTTTACATTGACTATTGAAACGTATTAAATTGATTTATGCTTTATTCTAAATAAATGTTTACGATTAGTTAGGTAATCAACAAGAACAAAAATTAAAATTGACACTAAAACCGTACATTTATTTTTAAAAAATATTTATTTATTCCGGATACAAGTAAACTTGTCGACATTGTGTATGACTCTCAATAGTTTCGAGCCGTTTTTGTAAAGTGAAAATCCACATTTTTACCGGCTACATTGCGAATCTAAACATGCCCCGGTTTAATTTAAGCCTCAAAACCGTCGTAATACGCAAATAGTACTTATAGTAGATGGTTAATGGCACGTTCATTTGTAATTCACCGGATTTTTATTCAGCACTTCGGTCCCGTCGCCCGCACTAATGCTCCGGGGCTTATCGTCCGCCATCAACTGACATATTTCGGCTAATATCGAAATACAACACGCAATCATAATACTATCTGAACTCGTATTTAAATTGGTCTGCATCAATAAAAATAATCAGCCATGTCGTAAGTATAGGCATATTTAGTCGTATTTACCTGTTTGCCCATTCGCGGCATTCTCGGCTGGGATTGTCCCGATGTCAGGAAAAAAAACGGAGGAACCTAAAAAAAACCCTGTGCGGTCGTGACATTTTTATAAACTAAAATTGTGTCCAAAGCGTAAGCTTTTGTTGACAATCCAAACATGTTTCACATTCTTATTCCATTTTTTGGGGGTGAAACTACAATTTTATTAGATTGTATATAAAAGATTATTTAAGGTACATTGAGAGTAGAATTTTGATATTTCTCTTCGTCGGTTAGGTGCGCGTTGTCTTTCCCCTCTGCAGTTTTATAAAAAAAACACTATGTTGTGATAATAATTCGGAACTTTTGTTTATTATGAAACATTAGGAATCCATGGAATAATATAAAATTGTCGGCAGTAGCATGGTTCTTTGAATACTTTGCAATAATCACAGCGTTAATGTGAAGATGCTCGAACTTTCTCTTTCTTCTTCTTTCTGCAAGTTTTTTTTTTTTTGACGCATTTGTGAAATCGAAGTGCTTCCGAAACACATCACAAATATTCGTTTTCAAATATATTTATTGATATGAATGCACACCGGCTCGTCATACCGCCGAAGTGGGTGTGTCAATTTTAAATGGCAGTAACACACTATCATCAGGACGAGTGCATTTGGAGGTTTGTTTGAATTTACTAATTGGTATATTTTTTTATCGTTGCAGAGAGAAAACTGTTCGTGGGCATGCTGAACAAGAAGCTCGGAGAGAATGAAGTCCGGACTCTGTTCAGCGGCCACGGCCCCATCGAGGAGTGCACGGTCCTGAGGGACACTGCCGGCCAGAGCAAGGGCTGCGCCTTCGTCACCTTCACCTCCAAGCAAGCCGCCTTCGCAGCCATCAAGGTTCGGCTCCACTCGCCCCTCGGACTTACTGCGCAAAAACAATGGACGCTGCAATCTTGTTACACTTCGATTTATACCGTGCTACTAAAAAAATCGTTTAAAACAAATAAGACAGTAACTGGTCAGAAATTCTACATCGAAATATCTGACCTTTGCAACAGATTTCAGAGGCACTTCTGCAATTGATATTAAACCACAGCGGTGAATTTCGTGTTTATTTACGTTTCTAAAGTAATAATTAGTCACTCGAAAAATTAATTCATAAATCTGCTCTCAAAACGTCAAATTCTTTTCATTGCAGGCACAAAAATACGCCTTCGCTGTATATTTTTACTTTGTACTTTGATTTGATACGAAAATTTTGATGCTGATTGTGATCGGCATTATCCGAGCGAAGTACAGACACTGCAATTTATTATTCTTGAATCCATAAATATTATAATAGACAGACGTGTCAAGATTTTACTTGTTTTTACAAATAATATTAAATGAAATAAACATGATTGATAAGTTGTAATAAGAGAAATTTGTAGAATATTGTCGAATCCATGACACCATTCTGTTTGCGCAGTAAATCTGACAACACTAAGTATCTATTTGTATCACTCGTTTGTTACTCATTAAGCTGTTATAGTCTCTGTGTGTTAAACCACCCCTTGTTCAATAATCCTTTGGTTGTTGCTAATCCAGTTTCTAATGGGTTTACGTTTCTGTTTAATTGTTGTTTTATGTACCTACTCTCGCAATCTCATCGCTGCTCTTCGTATTCGAGGGAAATTTTTCATCTCATTATTAAAACCGATTCGATATGATCGTTTGTCACATGAAAACATCGCGAACAAACGTAGCTCTACCATTACTTATGTACAAATAAAAACCGACACCTGGTGTTTAAATGTGCAATACAATATTTTTCTGTTTAAATATACTTTGAACAGTATTTAAGATTAGCTTTTGGGTACAAGCCATCTTACAACAATAATCAAAAATCGACTTTAACTCGGAAATCAAAATAAATGTTAACGTCCAACACACGCGCCGCGCCAGCCCCGCGCCCCCCGCGCCCCGCTAACTCGACCGTCCCTTCCCCAGGCGCTGCATCACAGCCAGACGATGGAAGGCTGCTCGGCGCCGCTGGTGGTGAAGTTCGCGGACACGCAGAAGGAGAAGGACCAGAAAAGGCTGCAGCAGATGCACGCCAACCTGTGGAACCTCGCGGGCGTGGGCGGGGGCGGCCTGCTCGTGCCCGCCGCCGCCACCTCCCCGCCCGCCGCCTCCGCCTTCCTGCCCGCCGAGGCCGCCATCTCCCCCGCCACCGCCACCGCCACCGGCCTGCAGCTCCTGCAGCAGCTCCAAGCCGTGGGCCTCCAGCACCAGCTCCTGCAAGGTGAAAAGCCGCGCACTCGCAAACACCCTCCCCGGCAGCATGACGTACAGCATCCTCTGAGTACCGGTGTCCTGTTCAGTTACTTCTGAGTGTCCATAGTAGTCCACTCGTCTGAAAGCACCGGCCTAATTTCGGTCAGGGATTTCCTTGGCAGATAAGCACTTAATATCCATCTCATCCGACAGATGCTATCATCAATTTTCTGGCAAAAATTGTTAGCTCAAAAAATATGATTTTATACAAATTGAAAAAGGTTGCAAATCTGCCAGTGCTTTTTTTTATTGTCGAGGGGAATTTGCAAATTAGCCTATAGTTGCTTTAGAACCTTATAACATAACTGAACATGGCACTGTTTTAAGATTGCTTTGTTAGACCTTCTGATCCGCCCATCGTGTTATTACTGTTGCTCATACTTACAGTAGGTTTTTGATATTAAACCCTATTTTGACCGCCAGATCAATTCCGACCGGATATACAAAATCGTTACTTGTTGAAAGTGTTTGTATCATAATTGTAACATATGACTTTCATAATGTCTATCATTTCATTGTCTTATTCTACTTGATAATATTTTTTTATGTGTGTAGTCTTTTTTTAATTGCTGTAGAATAACTTTCAACTCTTTTACTTCTGTAGTTTATTATCATTCTTACTTATTCATGAATTGCGTAGCTTGAAAAGTGTTTATTTTGTAACAGTCGTGTTTGTACCTACTGCTTGTATTTGAAGTAGGTATTTTTTTCAGTTTGGAAATAAATGATTTACCTTATTTTTAAATAAATAAAATTGTGCGTGACAGTATCAACATCATAATTAAATGGAATACTAGTGAAAATTCTGCTGAAAAAAAAACTCTCTGAGCTTGGGACTCGTGGTCTTGGCCTGGTTATAAGTGAATTTAATACATAATCTGACGAAACATCTTTTCAATTTCCTGAAATCATCATCGTTATTAATATTATGAATTTTCAACTAACTTTTATTTAACTGTAAATAACAATAATTGTTATTACATCTAAGTATTCCAAGTTATGAATTTTTAAAAATGCTGTATAATTTGTAAATATTTATAGTATTATCTAGTGTGTATATTTATGTTTTTATTTTTTAAGAATTAAATAGCATGTGTGCTTGTATCCATGTTGATCTAATAATAAGCTATTTTTATACATTCTTTATTAGCTTTTTGTACTAAAATCAATTTCTCACATGCTTTACGCTTCAATCCAAATGAAAATGTAATTTCCGATCAATGTCTTTGGTACAGTTTGAAATTTCCCACGGTTTCCATTTCTAGATTTATACAAATGGAGACCAAATCGGAAGTACCCGCAGATCGATTCGAAATTTTGATAGGCTACAGAGGATACGAGTCACATGGGACCCATGAAGGGTTTAAAAATTCACAAAAACATCAACGTTTTCAGATAATTTATATGCTGGAAACGCCTCCTCGCTACAGCTGCTCCAACAACTCCAGACTGCTGGCTTGCAGCACCAGCTCATGCAAGGTGACTCATCACTTAAGTATACAAGGGGCCAACCATAACACCACCCAGGATACCATTTACCGTGTTTATTTCAATATAAGAGTATGCATCTATACTTCCATAACAACAGGGACTGTCCTTGGTAATCAAATAACCTTTCATTAACTACAGCATAACTATTATGTAAAAAAAATGGTGAGTAAAGAAATTTTTAAATGTTCAAAATGCTGGAAATCTGAAAAATTTACCAAAGCTTTCCATAATTATTTATCAAAACAAATAAATTTTAACTTTATATTAAATAACAACTATTTACCATATAACACATTACTAAATTGAATATTTTAAAAATTTCATACCTTTTATTCATAAAAGTGCACTCGATTATATGTACAGAAAACAAGTTTTGTATTTAACGCAAACTAAAGAGGATTTGAAGAAATGTATGAAAATACTCAGTATATTCCATACAGCTAATATAATACACTTAGGTAATGTCGATGATCATGGTGTAGTAGTAATACGGAGTTATATTATGTCTGTATTGATTCTAGAGAACTTTTTATTACATAAAATATTTTGTATATCTCTAAGTGCTTTGTTCTGATTTGGGTTACTTTGGTTGTATTGTAGGTCTCAGCGGTCAGACAGCAGACACAGCAAGCCTGTTGGCGCCAATGTCGATGCAGAACTTGGTAACTCTGGCAGCCATTGCTCAACCGCAAATTACGGCCGCCTCACAGGCACCTGCACAATTAACATCTCCTGCCAATTCATTATGTAAGTATCTACTACTTAACATCATTAACATTGTTATTAAGACACAAAAATGTGTTTCCCCTAAAAATTTTAAACACTGTTTTTATTAATAAGTTCCTAATAAAAAACAAAATTGTTTATTGGAAATTCTAAAATTTTTATCAAGATACATATATAAGTTTAATAATTTCATTTCATTCATACATTTACTAAACTTTTATTTCTGTATCAGAAAAATTTTAATACATTTTTACTTGTTGTTTCACATCTGATTCAGATTGCTTCTTAATTATTATTAAACAAAGTATTTCTTTTGATCTAGGTCTTCTCGGGAAGACAAACCTCACAGGTAAACCAGAAATTATTCTGTAGCAATGATTGGGCAACGCTTTTTTTTCTTTGCTCGTTTTGTATGGCATTTGATATATTATGAGTTATCAAACTATATCTATAATAAGTACCTGCTGTATAATTTACATTATCACCACCAAAATAACTATAATTGTTTTCATGAAAAACATTGATTTTGACTGGTTTGGCTTTTGTAACATAACTATTGTATGTAGTTAATTTCCTTATAATCTTACCATCTTCACTTAAAATATTATATTTTTTTTATCATATCAGAATTTATATTTTATTAAATTTTTTATATGTTATTTTTAAGAAAAACATGTAATTTGTTAAATTTTATCTGATAATTCAACCAATCAGTATAAAAATCATTAGAAAGATTTGGCTTCTATTAAGAAGAGTGAGTACACTGAAATGTGTCAACTGACACTGGAACAGCAAAATTACTTAAACACCTTGTGATAAATATATTTCTTTTCAATAGACTAAACAAATTTAGAAAAAAGTATCCACATGGTCTCATGAACTTTACTCTTACAATTTAACTAACAATAACGATCATTCGTAATCACAATTGAATTCGTAAACATTAATATTAATAAAATACATATTTTTCCATCCAAATAATGAACACTTGTGTAATACAGTATTTTTAAAGACTTAATATTTTTTAAATAAAATATCTGGTTTTGGTTTTAGATAAAATCACACAAAGCATTATTTACTGTTGTTAGCTCCACAAATATGTTATTTTTGCATGAATAAGTAGTCTTCATTAATATTACATTACTAATTATATCATAAGCTCTATTTATATTACATTGTTGAGGGAACCAAGGTCTCCTATTATAATAGAATTCTCTTTATTATTTATTGATTGATATTTCTCATTTAAATATGTTTCAAGGACATTCAAAGCTGCTATAAAAACAGTTGTTTCGATAATAGTCTTACAAAATCTCTTAAAAATATAATATTAATAAATGTAACTAATTTTTTTTTAATATTCAGGGTCCACTGCTGATACCTTAAACTCGGCCTATGCAGCCCAGTTTGGGAACAGCACATTCGCCTCCTCTCCCCTTGGGACGGCTTTAGGAACCGCTGCAGCCGCCGCCGCAGGGAAACAAATTGAAGGTGATCTTAAAAATTCATTTTTATAACAATTTAGTTAAAAATAGTAATAACTATCCCAAAGAAAATAAAACGTTTCTTTCACATAAAACTCTTAAAATTCCAACATTAATCTATAATAAAATAATATTTTTATGATATATAAGATTTGTATGATTATTAGAGAGAATCTTTCAATAATATTATGTGTTATTGTTCAAGCTAACGGTTTCTCAGGACCGGAGGGAGGTAACCTGTTCATCTACCACCTTCCCCAGGAGTTCAACGACACAGACCTGGCGTCCACGTTTGTGCCGTTCGGTCATGTGATATCAGCTAAGGTGTTCATAGACAAACAGACCAACCTATCCAAGTGCTTTGGGTTCGTGTCATACGACAATGCCGCATCAGCTCAAGCTGCCATACAAGCCATGAACGGCTTCCAAATAGGAACAAAGAGACTGAAAGTGCAACTGAAGAGATCCAAAGAAGCGTCACGGCCTTATTAGCATTGACTCATATTAGTGATACAATTGTTGATGTGTTTCGTCTTTTCAACCCGGGCAGTCTCCGCTCTCAACTTTTACCTGAACCCTTTTGAAAAGTTTGTGCACTTTTACCGACCACTGTACATTAAATCGATTTGGAAAGTGATTCCTAATTTTCCAGAAAGGTTTTACATTTTGTTGCAACTTAATTTTCTTTCAGAAGTTTAATATTATGTACTACAATGCATATCCATCACCAGAAAATATTTCTTTTATCCACCGCATCCGTTACCATTTTTTAAACTGTACCAGTGTTGTTTTCGATAGTTGTCAGTTGACTATTCTGTAGCTTTTTTACTTTCTCTGGCGAGAGTTTAATATGTTTTTTTTGTTTTGTAATTGATAGGCGGAAACTATCAATGACTGTGAATGGGCCAGTTTAAGTGATAAATTATAAATATGGACCCTCGGCTAAATTTGAGTGAGGTGTACTTGCATTCTTCACCCATTATTAGTGTGACTTTGTACAATAGTAAACTGTATAGCACTCCGAGGTCCCTACCGAGTTGAAAATTTAGCCGTAGGTTATAAGAAGCCCTTCATACCAAAGCTTATGAAAATGTGTGCTCTGATATAACTTCATGTGGAGATTTTTATTTGAACATCAGTGGCACATTTGGTATTGGTCTGAATCTAATGTAGATAAATATCGACATCTTATCAGAACAATTTTATACACACCCACTTTGTTATTGTAAATGTAAATACATGTCGAAAGCTATATCCTCTTTTATTTCAACCTTTCATCCTTTTAACATTTTCATATTTTTGCTCGCCTTCAACCGATTTAATTTATTGAATCCACTCAAAAATTTCATGTTATTAAATTACTGTTAATAATAATATTATTAAAATATGCTTCTTTGTCAAAAAAATGTAACCATTATGCTATATTGCATATATCATATAATTTGTAGTTTTACAGAAACTTCACCACAATATCTAGATCACATTTGGAACAATTAAAAATTAATTGCATGAGATTAATATTTCGTACTGTAAATCTTATAAAAAAGAAAATATAAATCTACCTACAAGAACGAGGAAGACCTGAAAAACAGATTGCAAAAGAGTGAGTATTTAAGTATTAAAGTTCAACAGCGAGCCCCGGTGGTCTCACTACGCTAGGGATAGTATTTTATATTTTAAAACATTTGAATACTTTGGTACAAGATAACCAAGAAAATAGCCAAATAAATAAAATATTTATAAACTAATAAGATTGTTTATTATTACTAGTTTAATCAATACTCTGTCGAAAGATCAATGTTAAATAATATTGTGAAGCTATTACAAAATTGTCAAAAATTATATAAGGAATGTAAACAGTGAACTAATTTCAAAGATACAATATATTTTAATAAAACCCTTTCAATGAATAAAGGTGTTTAATTTATCACATGACTCATTTATTTGATTTTGAATCAGGAAAAACATTAATACTAAAAAACCTAAAATGAGGTTTTTTTAATTACAGTTCTTATGTAAATTAAATATTTTATTTTAATAGTGCTTATAAAACAGACTAGATACTATACAACAGTTGATATTGTATGTTTGCTGTAGGTAAGTGAAAATAATATGAAATAAATATTTTATTCGTACTATCTACTGTGAGATACTGACACGGACATGACCAATAAGAGAGTATAGGAGGAAATTTGGATACAGTAATTATTGAGATAAAAAAATTACTAAGAATTTATTTTTAAATGGATAGATAAAACAACACGGCGTTATTACATGTCGGATTATTATATTTGTTGTTTATCCAATAATTTGTTTACACTAAACAGAAGTTACATAGTATCACAATAAATTTAAATTCAATAAATAGCACTTTCGGTATGAAAACAAGGTAATCAAGTGAAAGACATATTTTTAAATAATATATTTATAAAATTTTAAATATATATTTTTTCCACTAACAATAAAACTGACAATTCACAATCTAATCATTACCTCGAAACTTTTCATATGGAGTCTCATCATCTTTCTTTGGTGCTGATGCAGAACTTGAACGTTCTTCAACCACACCATCATCTATATAACCCTCTTTGTTAAGTACTTGCAGAATCACCCCATCATCATTGGCTAAATCGAGAATATCACATATGAGAGGCGACTCGACACCCAAAATATACTGACAGGTCTTCGGTTCTAGCAGGTACAGGGACACTTGGCCAGGACTTGAAGAATTTTCTAAGCATTTTAATTTGACCTCAGTCTGCCTCGGTTTACCAGTTTTATCACACATACTTCCATGAGAATAAAAGTGGGAAATCTGTGTTCTCAGTTGTCCTAAAAAAAATACAAAACTGATTAATCATATACAGTACAATATCTAAGTCAGTAATCAAAAAGTCCATAAACAGTTCCATTACCTTTTGGCTTTGGTCTCTTATGTGGGTTTTGCGCTATCCATCGAAGATGATTTTCTTCATTAAAAACTCCTAAAAGTAATGATTGTCGAGCTCCACTTCTATCTACATGGTATTGAATCACAGATTTCCCATAGCAAAATTCATACTTCCACCATCCTGTACCCTAAAATAAAAATTCATAGGTTTTATGCTGTTCAATTGTAGATTACTGAAATTAATTACCTACGCAAATCATATCTCACCCCATTTAGGCAGTTTTCTCCATCAAGAAAGGCTTTAACGGGTCCAGTGTCCTCCAAAGTTGGTGGCGGTTCATTTGATAAAATGTACTTAGAATCACCACCTATCTGCTGCTTTGAAGGAGATTCAATTTCTAGAGGGTGCAGTTCCACTTTTAACCTTGATCCCCCATCCTAAAAAAAATAATACGGTAAAAATTTACTGCAATTACGTTTCTACCCTTTAAACAAATTATGGTAAGTTATGATAGAAGCAAAATGCTAGCATAGCTATTGTATAATAGCAAATTTAAGGAATTACACTGATAATTCCTGTGAATATTTATTATGCCCATATATATTCAAATATCATCCATTTTTGCTACTGAAAATCACAGTTCAAAGAGAAAGCTTTAATGAAAATAAAAATGACTACTAACAATAAAAAAAATGCTATAAGTACTAAATAATAATTCACAAATAAGTACCTACCTCACCAATTTGTTCTACTTTAAAAACAGCAACCACATCTTTTCCTAGTTTGTTTACCTGAATAAAACATAAATTAAAATCTACTAAAATAAAGCCAAGATAACAAAAAGTTCATTAGCACATGACCCTTTGGTATAAGTTTAATATCATTACATCACACTACACATAATAACTACATATATAGTAATTACTAATTAACATATTATTTCCTGCTAACTGATATAATCAATTTCCACAATTTTACAAACATTTCAGATTGCAATTCAATAGAATGTGTTGAGGTATAAAATTCCATAATTTTTTTATGACTTTTTCTATGAAGGCCCTTCACTTATAAAGCTAGTATAAAAGAAAAATTAGTGATTCTAATTAGAATTCAATAGCTTTAGTTAGAAAGTCTGCACATGATAGGACTGGTCAATTATCTGGATAGTCACTCACAATGTACTTACAACCAGAAAACCAGCACAATTTTTAAAATTTTAAAGTCAGAAGTCAATCTTTCAATTACTCCATGATAACTCAAGATTTTCAAATAGCAATTCTAGTAGCAGAAACTTCTTGATACGGTTAGATGAGAGCCACCTAAAAGTTACACTAAGAGTAAGTAACAGTGATATGTTCTGTGTCATGATGATAAGAAATCACTACTCAATAGATGAAAATTATAGATATAAATCAACAAATCACGTTTCTTTGCTGGTGTTAAGGCTTAAGTGCAAAAATCCAGAATAATTAAAATGAGTTTAAATTAGAATGGTTAAAAAAATATATGATTAGTGATGTACATTCACCAATGAACAGAGAATAATATCTTACATTATTGTTATTAAATTCATGGAATAGTCATATTCAAAGTCATAAGATTAAACTAGAATATTAATAATATATTTAGAGTAAAAGAATGTACACCAATTTTAATAGGTGCAGCATGACTTTAATATTCAAATACTTTTGATATAGATAAACTCCATATAATAGAGTTCATTTATACAATATTTAAAATAATTACAATCTTAATATGCAGAATACCATATAATGTAATCAACATTTTGTACTATATAAGGACCACATGCTAATGCGATAAAAACATGCAATTCTATGTGATAAAACTAGTCACACTATTATATTAAACCACTGGATTATACTTACATACCAAAAACTTATAAGTTTTCAATAATAGCAGAGCATGTAGTTTAACTTGAGTATATCAGTCGAAGCAAAGTATTCAAATCAAAAACATTAACCAAAGGCTTTTGTAAATGTTTTGTTTTGCATTTCTCAACAACAAGCAGGAAACTGATATTCTTTATAATTAATTATATTAATAATATTTTGAAAATAATAAATACACTAACATAAAGGTCAATGCATGTTAACTAAATAACTACTAGTAAATAAACTGAATTGTCATTTCACTTAACTTAGTAAAATGGCATTCCACATTCTTTAACTAAAATAAATTTAGTATAATCCAGGGACTAATAAAATATACACAGGATTATATTATAGCATTACGAACATAAAAAAATATATATATTAAATTTATACAAACAACAAACGCAAGTAAGTGAAGTACAAATAGAAAAGTATTAAAAAAATATATATTTTTTATGCAAAGAAAAATTATCCAAACATTCTATTCAAGCTTGACTATATATTCAATATAGGGAGAAATCTCATATGTTTCAAGAATCACATTTTAAAATAAATCTACTGAGCATTATAATATTTAAATATCAATAACATACAGACAGCTTCTGATGCCGAAGTTTCAAGTTTTCTGCTTCCATAGCGAGCATACTGCGTGGTTTTTTGGGTGAGGAACCAACAGGAAAGCAATCGATCATGTTCTCTCCTGAGTCTTGAGGTTTATATTTGGGATGAGCACAGAGGTAAGGCGACAAAATGATCACTTCATATTCACATGAAGATGTTTCCTTAAAAGAATAAACTTCATGCTTCCCATGAGTAAAGCAAACGTATTGCACTCTTGTTACACGAGGCCTATTATTGAGATCACAAATGGTACCTACAGAAATAAAACATTCAAATCAACAATTTAATTTACATAAAAAATTATATTAGCAGAAAGTAATGACTTTAAATCACTTCACTTACCATCATTCATTTCAATTTCCACAAATGGTAAATTCAAACCCTCAATTTTTTTGAATTTTAACTTTTCACCATTCTCTTCAGCTTTCTTCATAGATTCCTCTAAATGCTTTTTTTTTTCTTTGTCCCATTTTCCCAAAAAGAATTCTTGTACTTTTACTTTCTTACCTAAAAAATTTAAAAAAAACCAGTTACACTTTGAAATAGTAATCAGAATATTTACTACCTAAGAAAAGATATGTACTACTAGGAATTAGGTCCAGAATACTGATATATCTTAGAAATGTTTAGTGCAGGTTATGGTTAACTTCCACAAAATAATGAAAAGAAATGAAATCACCATCATCATAACAAACAGATTTGATTCCCAGTTCCATACTATGGATTTTGGTCATGACACTCAAAACTCACAAAAACCTACCTTCTCTTTCCTCGTGATATTGTTTAACATAACGTCCATGACAAAGCTCATATGTCCAATAACTTTCAAGCCGGTATGAGCATACCTTTTGAGAAAATAATGGAGACAATAATTCTAAAGCAGTGAGGCCGGTGTATTGATCAGAATTTGCTGCATGTTTTTCACTAAGACTTGGGACTAGGCAATCATACTTTTCATGATTCGATGTAGTCATTTGAAGTGCTTCGCTTCCCTTGTCCTTAAAATAAAGCAAAATTTATACATATAGCTTGAAAAACTATTACAAAATAATTCGATGAAAGCTATAAGACACATAAGAGAAATAATATTTCATACCAGAATCTCATCCTGTATTGATCCTGGCCAGTTGATTTTAAATAAAACTGTATCATCAAACCCTTTCAAGTCGTGAGAATTTATAAAACAAATCAATGAAAACAAAATTAAAAGATGAGACTTAAGTCTATACATTTTAATAACACGCTGGATATAATTATAATATTTTCATTTCTTATTGAATAATTTATTTTTTAATCACTGCTTTTCTTTTATGACTTATAAGTAACAAACACGTCGATAAGATATTATGATAAACGTCAGTACTCAAAAAGAAACGTCAATACTACCGTACCAAAGACAAAATACCGTACTACCGTGAACTCATTGTCGATGGGACTATGCAATTTCTTTACTGCGATATGAGTAGACCATATTAATAAAATAATTTATTTATATATATTTTGAATATACTTTGATTTATTTTCAAAGATCTTTAAATGATAATTTTAAAATGTAAAATATATGTTAATGAAACATACGTTAATGAAATTTACCGCACAAATATTACCTTACAAAATATTATTAATTTATTTAATTTAAATAATCAAAAGTATAAAATAAACGTACTAATATTTGGTCAATTTAAAAACACAAAATAACAGAACTTCAACGTAAATATTTAAGGATTTTTTTTCAATAATAAATTCGTACTCGATGGAATGATACAAAATAAATTGTCTATTAAAACCACCAGAATCAAACTAAAAACTAGTTTTCTATACTTCTGTCACTTCTGTGTCTCTATATACGTTTTAAGTAAACTCATCGAGATGTCTTTTAGTTTTCCAGCATTTTCTTACATTGTTGCGTTAATAATCGATGCATTTTTAATTTTTTTCTCCATTTTTCATGTGATTGCATTTGATGAGTTGAAAACGGATTATAAAAATCCCATAGATCAATGTAATAGTCTGAACCCGGTGTGCTAATTTTCTAAAAATATAGTACAAAAATACGTTTAACATAATATTTATGTTGATAATAATAATTCTTAATGTTTTCAGCTCGTTCTTCCGGAATATTTACTGCACCTCTTAGTAAATATTTTCTTCCTTGCGTCAGGAGAATGGTTTTCCTTGGTTTTAAATATCCCTCTCATAGCTTATCACATTCACAGGTAAGTTATGCTTACCCTTGTTGATTTATTAAAATAAATAAAATAGAAAATCAATTTATCTTTTATGTGATACTTTTCTATATTTCATTGAAGTAATCAAAGTACATGAATGCGTGTATTACAAATTACAGGTATCGAACAAGACCTGTAATGAGTGGACCGGGACTATATGATCCAACTAGCATTATGAATGCAGATATTTTGACTAAGTGCCAAAGGGAAGGTTGGGTTAAACTAGCTTTTTATTTACTCTCATTCTTCTACTATTTGTATGGGTAAGCATAATAATATTAATTGCATACACTGTATGTAAACACAACATCCGTGTTACCAATAATACAATTTTACCTGAAATTGAGTAGTATTATTATGTTTTTATCTTGTGCATTCATTGATTTATGTGATTTTTTTACAGAATGATATATGTTCTGATATCTGCGTGATCTCATCAAATAAGAAATGATGTCATAATCTTATCTAAAAGAGGTAACTTTAATAAATTTTATATTAATAAAAGTATTTAAAATTTATGTTGTTCAAAAATTACATTTTATGTATTACTTTTCAGTGGGAAACAAAATGAAGATTGGCAAAAACCTTAAATATTAATGTAATATTTAATCTTTGCAAATTTAAGACTATAGTTATCCACCACATTATTTGTTGTGAACCAAAAAATAAATTATAATTCTGAACAAACTTTACATACCTCTAAACTTTCTTTAGATAAGCAATTTTTTTATGAATTTATACCATTTAAATTATCTCTATACTTGTACATGTATGTTATTATCAACAATTAACTGTTTCATTTGACTGGATTTCTCTTTGGCGATAATCTCTGATACACCATAAATTGCGAACATATGAGAAACATCATAGAATACCCCAGTGTTTTATTATTGATACTTATAATATTAGTACATTGTAATTGTTCTTCAGTATGAATACTATATTTACCTAATATCAAAGGTATTGGATCCTTTGATTATAATTTTTACGAATACATTAAATTTCTGATCACACAGCTCAATATTTTTACAAGTATACGTACAAACACACTGAAAAAACTATACCAACGAATAAGCAAATGTTTTCCATTGTAATCGGTAATCTGATTAATGTCTTACATTAACAGAAAATAACTGGTCGAAGGCATTTTTAATTTAATTAATTTATGTATAAGTAATATCTTTATTGTAATTCCTTAAAGAGACTTAATCAATTCCTGTGTTTTTTTATAGTCTTAGAGTATTTTTTAAATGAACTTAATATGCATACATGTAAATTTCTTTATTAATTTTATTATCGAAAGCACACCTATTTATTCCATTAAAAATTGCTTCCTGAGTTTATAATATTTGTCTAGAAAATATTTTAATTTATCCTCAAAGCACTTTTCAATTCTTTTTTATATTTTGTGTATTCTTGTTTTTTGTATATTGTTATACCAAAAATAAAATTGTTACACATTGTTTCATAGTCATTGTTTTATAGTTTATCAATTCATTTATTGCATAAATTATTTTGTTATTTTACTACTGATTTTTCACATGATAAATACATCTTTTTAAAGTACTGCATTTTTTATTTACATATATATAATTTTTTTTAATTTATTGAATGTAATTAAATTAACCATGCAATATTAAAGAGCGCCTTTCATATAATGGAACATTTACTGAATTAAAAATATTGATAAAATATCAGAATAGCAAAAATACCAATAATTTCATCCTTGTGAATAAGTTCATCGAATTGAAAGTCAACTGGCCAAAATAGCATGGGTTTGGAGCTTTGAAGTCAAAGTTCCACAATAATATGCTGTGATGTGTTAGTTTTTTTCATGTGCATACCTAAAACAGGTATGATTAAATAACTTTTAACAAGACCTTTTTACCTCAGGCAAATCGGCTACTCATGATTAATTTCCCCACGCTTGGTGCACAAAGTTACAGGGTAGTATAATTTTTTTATAGCTTACAATGATTCCAAATACAAATTAATAAATCAAACTATTGTATTCCTATTTACATGAACAGCTTAGTTTTCAAAAAAATAGATTTGTTTGGTATTTTACAAAAAAATTAGGATTCGCGGAACGTTTCTACGATTTATTTAATATATTAAAACATTTTTTGTATCAGTAAAAATAGAATCATTCAGTGCATTGAATATAAAAAGTAGCTAAAAATTAGGAATACTGTCACATTACATTTTATAATTTGAAGTTATTATATAATCAGTAAAAACTAATAGTATTTGTAAAATAAATGATAATTTCATTAAAAATTAAATAGAGAAAAAACGAAGTTGATATCGGACTTTAAAACATCCATTCAATTTCAAATGGTGCAATTTCTACATAGGCTTCATTTCTGCTTGAGCACTTATATGGTTTGTACACACATCTGAGATCATATCACCTAATCAATGTTCCTTTTTTTTATTTAATTAATTTTTAAAATAATATATGTCTTACAGAAATTTTTTAGCCGTATATTCTGAGAAAGCTTTTTAAGGCTGCAGTTTATATATTTTTTTATTTTTTCCTATAACAGCATTTTATACTGGCAAGTGTCGCTTGTTTATGTTATTTTTTATTGTTGGCAGTACTTGTAGACTGGCAGCTTAGTCATTTGTCAAATTTGATGTTAAACGACGACTACTCTTGCTTATAAAAAATAACTAAGTTTAATATTTATAATCAATTTTTTTTTTTAATTATCAACAACTATGACGATCCCAGTATTTTTTGGCTGTGCTTTTCTTACTTTCGGTCCTCCTTTAGCTATGTTTACTTTTACTATAGCAAATGATCCTATCAGAATAATAATCATGACTGCTGCTGCCTTTGGGTGGCTTTTATCCTTATTATTATCATCATTGCTTTGGTATGCCGTAATTCCTTTAAGAGGCTATCTAGCCTTCGGTATGCTTTTTTCAGTAGCATTCCAGGTAATAAATTCTCACAAATATGCATTGTTTGATACTATATATATATATTGGTAAGCAATATTATTGTACGTTTCAGGAGCTTTTTAGATATGGTCTCTATCGATTACTACGTAAGACAGAACTTAGCATCAGAGAAATAGCTGATTGTTCAAACATGGATGACAATAAGCATACATTTGCTTATGTTTCTGGCTTGGGTTTTGGAATTATAAGTGGAGCCTTCGCCATAATGAATATTTTGGCTGATTCTGTAAGCGTTTTGGAAATACCTTTGTTATTAGTATTTCAATTGGATATACAATACTCATTTATTATGTAATTAGCACATTTAATCAATATGTGTGATTTTATTACAGATTGGTCCAGCGACTGTTGGTCTCAAATCAGGGTCTGATGTGTTCTTCATTACTAGCGCTGCAACAGCATTGTGTATGATTCTACTTCATACATTCTGGGGCGTTATATTTTTCAATGCTCTCGATGAAAAAGATTATTTGAGAGTCTTATGGGTGGTAGCATCACATTTCATTGTATCAGGATTGACCCTCTTAAATAGATGGGAACTTTACTACGCATCATTAATACCTGCATATGTAATACTTGTAGTTACAATAATGATAGCTTATAAAAGTATTGGAGGTACCTTAACTACTTTCAAAAAGTGTTTAACTTTCAACTGAATCACTTAAAACTACTTTTGTTCATACGTTTAGTGAAATAACTAGCTAATGATTTCGAGGATATTTCAATAGTGTATCTAGGGCTGTGCTGTGCTATCATACAGAGATGCGTTACAGTAAGGGTGCGGCATAAGCAGAGAAATCAAAATACAATTTAAACCATTCAATAATTAAAGATCTTTATTGCACTCCTCAAGTAGCCGGCAGTCCAAAGGCTCGCAGCATACTGAGAAAATCTACCGCACGGCCCTGAGTGTATCCTTATGTATCTTTAGAAACTCCATGACTGTTTGATAGGCATTTACAAATTCTGTTTGATTGAAAAGTAAAATGTGTCCAATCTTTACAATCAACGTTTTAGAAATAAGTGATTCAAGTAAAAAATAAATGCAGAATTTATTAACATAAAATGTACATTTAAGTGAGTTTTGTTCAATAAAACCTAAATGTCCATTAAAAACTTATATTTTGATCAAATAAGTAACAAAAAAATAATTTTATGAATTCTTTTCCAGGTATTGTTTATTTTTTTAAAATTTAAATTAACTATATTATCTATTTTGTAGAGTAAGGTTGAAAATTAAAGTAATTGTAGAAAAACTAAATAAAACCAAACTTCTTATTTACTTGTGATTAAATAGCTTTTAATAAAAAGATATGAAAATAATATCGTTTCACTTATAAATTGTGTATCTACATTACAAAGAGGCTAAATTGCCTGAAAACCATTTAAACCTTTTTATGGTCATAACAATATCATAAAAAGATGTTATTAATTTGTTTTGTGGTTATAAGCTATTGTGTAACAATAACATCTAATTTATTAACAAAAATCTCATAATCACTTTGGAGTTGCTAAAGATTGCAAAGGGTTAATCATCTTCACATTCATTTTGATATATTTCACCTAAATCCTTAAAAAGTGTTTCAATAGTCCATATACTATCACTTTCCTTTAAATTAACATCAGGGTGTATGAATTTTAATAGTGCGGACAGGTTAACATCGTCCAATGTTGCAAATGAATTTTGTTTGAGTAATTCTGAATCCAACTCTTGGTATGTCACATTTTTGTTTATCGATATACTAAAAAAAATCAAGGTATTTGTATGTAATGAAAAAAACAAATATATTATATAAATAAGATAACCAAAGCTTACTTTGGAATAGATATATTTTCTTTCGCCATACTTTCGGTCAATTCATCAATATCGGGAATTGTCGGGATTTCTTTCTCACTAACCGGGCTCTTTTCAGTTATTGTTTCTCTGCGAATATTATGTATTTTTACATTCAATTAAAAAAAACACAATGGAATATTTTTAAAATAACCGAATAAAATATTAATTACTTTGGTTTTGGGGGAGTGTGGGTTTCTTGGGCCCAGCCTCCAACTTTTTTAGATCTAGAAAATCCATCTTCATTAGACTTAGATGTCATATTTTATTCACTAATACTTCAGAAAACTTAGCTTTGACAGCATATAATGCATGCAAATAAACGAGGAACAATATAACCACAACCGTTATCTGTTGCCTTGGTTACCATAAGCATATATATTTAACTATTACCATATAACAAATTGAAAACAACCAAAACTAAAAACTTGAATATCAATGTTACCACTTTTTCAAAGTTCAAACTCAATATTATTATTGTTTTTTATTTTTATTTTTTATCGACTATTAATATTAAATATATTTTTGATCAATTTTAATAAATACATTTACTTTTGTGCAATTACAGTAAAAACATTTGTTTAAGTTATGGTAAAATGTATAACATCGGAAAGTTTTTTAACTTACAGCAGTTATTAAATTAAAAAATTTACACAAAGCAATAAAAATAATTTCTTTTGATAAAAAAATTTTCGAGAGAAAAAATATGCCCCAGTGTGTATACCAATAAAAAGTGCTTGTGAGTTGATTTGCTTTTTCGTTTGATTGTATAACTTTAAAAATATTTAATGTAAGAAAGCACAATGACCACAAATGACCATTTTTATACGTGCCTATTTTTTTTAATGGCAGCACTACAAAACTTGCGTCACTTACACAATTGTCAACACCACAAATATCAAAACAGTACACGCCAGGACCAATATGTGCCGCACCACATGTCTAGTCTTTATAAAAAATATATAACGTTTCGTTTGTTGGTTATATAATAATTATCATAGATAGTGTATTTATTCTATTTTTAAACGTGTTAATAATATTTATGTAATTTTCCTTGAAATTTTTTTTGAGTAAAAATAAGGTTATACATTCTCTAAACAAATTCGATATGGCCCCAAAGGGTAAAAAAGCAGTCCAGTGGATAAAATGTGAAATTTGTCATGTGGATATTCCATCAAAGGATGTAAAAACTCACTCTGAAGCAGGTTGTAACTGCAACCCTGATTTATGGAATTCCCCCTTTGTACAACTTGAAACGTTATACACTTTCTTAACCGTTGAGGAATGTGGTGATCACAGCAAAAATATTCTCGGTGATAATGACAATTTCGTGTTCATAAGTCAATCAGCAGTTCAGTTATGCAACTTTGTAATTGGAGAACTTGTTATAATAACGAACAACAACATGCCACCTATTGCTCGACGTGTATGGCCTATGAACTTCTCTATCTGTTCCTCAGTTGTGCTTCCATTGAGATGTAAATATAACCCTCTTTTTGAATATTTAATAGTTTATTTACTTTTAATTCTTAAATATGCTTTGCTGTTAAGTTTTTTTTAATAATAGTAACTTAAAATTCTAAAAATAACCAATAAACCAAAAACATATTAATAATTTCAATTATTTTTTAACATTACAGTTTAATCGATATACTGCGGAGTATGTCTTCTTTAGCGCCAGTCTATACTAGTTTTTTTTTTTCAGCTATTGATCCAAGCTGGAAAAGTAAAGAAGAACTCAAAGTTTCAGTAAAAAAACTTGCTAATATACCACTACATGCAGATACAGTATATTTCACAGTATTAGACGTAAACCTGGGATGTGATCCTTCTTTTAATACGTTTATTAGTCTATACCAAAATAACAAAATTATACAAACTTCAAACTCTCTAGAAATATTTTACTATGGAAAATTAGTAACCATCACTATTAAAAGATTATGCAATGATATTATAAATCTCCATAGCTCTGATGAGCTCAAGGCAGAAGATTGGTTTATACTTACTCAAAGGTCTAAATGGATATTCTCTCATGACAATGAATCTAAAAGTACATTGAATTCTTTACCTAAATATTGCGTGGGAGGCGTCGATAAGATTTTAGAAGAAATTCAAAGTATTGTGAAAATAGCATTAAAATCTGATAAAATCCAGTCTAGTATTAAGTATATAAAGAGTGTTTTACTGTATGGTCCTTCTGGTACTGGAAAATCATTGATCTGTAACTTTATCGCATCTGAGAGTAATGTGCATATTGTTAATATAAATGGCTCTGAAATATACAGCAAGTTCTATGGGGAAACTGAATCAGCTTTAAAGAAACTCTTTTCTGAAGCAATTAAGTCAGGTCCTAGTATTATATTGATTGATGAAATTGATACATTGTGTCCAAAGCGGAACTCTGCAGGAACAGAGCAGGAAAAAAGAATAGTCTCAACTGTTGCCACTTTACTGGATAATCTTCATGAAGACCTCGGTCATGTTTTTATTCTTTGTAATACTAATAAACCTGACATGATAGATCCCACTTTGAGAAGGTATGGCCGAATTGATTATGAAATAGAAGTTCCGATTCCTGATCAAAATGCTCGTCATGACATATTATGTAAATTTTTGAAAAACATTTCTCATAGTTTGACTGATAATGAAGTTAAAATGGTGTCCGATTCTGCACATGGTTTTGTGGGTGCCGATATTGGAAATTTATGTACACAGGCATCAATGCACTTACTGAAAAATGACCGCTCAGATCTAGTTCTAGAACTGTCTGACTTTCTTTGGGCTCTTAACCACGTGAACCCTAGTGCCATGCGTGAAGTTCTGATAGGTGTTCCCAATGTTAAGTGGTCTGACATTGGTGGTCAGGACGATTTGAAACTAAAATTAAAACAAGCCATTGAATGGCCTCTGAAACATGCAGATAGCTTTGCTCGTTTAGGAATCAAACCTCCTTCGGGTGTACTCATGTACGGTCCTCCTGGGTGTTCTAAGACTATGATTGCCAAAGCATTAGCAAATGAAAGTCAATTGAATTTCCTTTCAATCAAGGGCCCTGAACTATTCTCTAAGTGGGTCGGAGAATCAGAGAGAGCCGTTAGAGAACTATTTAGAAAGGCAAGGCAAGTTGCACCATCCATAATTTTCTTTGATGAAATTGATGCTTTGGGTGGTGAAAGATCTTCAACTAATACAGGCTCTAATGTCCAAGAAAGAGTCTTAGCCCAAATTTTGACAGAATTAGATGGAATTTCTCCTCTCGGTAATGTCACTGTAGTTGCTGCTACTAACAGGCCTGATAAAATAGACAGTGCTCTGCTAAGGCCTGGCAGGCTAGATAGGATTTTATATGTTTCTCTTCCTAATAATGAAACTAGATTTGCTATTTTTACCATAAAACTTTCAAAAATGCCTCTCTCTGATAATATTGATATTGATTACTTGGTAAATCAAACAGAAGGCTATTCAGGAGCTGAAATTCAAGCGGTATGTCAAGAAGCAGCATTAAAGGCGTTAGAAGAGAATATAGAATCTACAGAAGTGCTATCAGCACATTTTGAAGAAGCCTTGCACATTGTGTCTCCTAGAACTTCCTCCAGCTTGCTTACAGTGTATGAAAATTTTGAAAAATCATTTTCATGAAAATAAATACAATTAATCAAAAATACACTTATTTATTGTGTACAAATAAAAATAATATGCTGTATTTCCCTAGATTCACATTAATTTGTTTGAAAGATGAACAATTAAATTAATATGAATGTACAAAATGCAAATATACTTAATTAATTTAATCATACTTAGAATATCACAGTTATATTTAAATAAGAAATTCAATATTTTTGACAGAGAGTACTTGGTGAATTCCAAATTAATATTTTAAATAAAGTACTTGAGTGATTTTTCCACATGTTCATTTTTATTTGTGACTAGTTTCGCCAACCTTTCACATTGACTTTATCAAACTGAGTTTGATAATGCCAATGTGAAAGGTTGGCGAAACCGGTCACCAAAAAAATTTAACATGTGGAAAAATCATTCAAGAATTTTATTTAAAAAAAAAATACTATTATATTTATTAGCAAATTTGAAAAATCACTTCATTCCCCTGTCAAATATCTTACATAATTTAAAAAAAACAGTTTAATGTCTGGATGAGTCGTTGATCTTTTCTAGTCTACGAGGACAACGTCCATAGTTCCCCATATACACTCCAAACTCACAAGCTGGCAAGTGGCACTGTTCGTGTAGAATACAAAGTCTATCCTTCATGCTAAAATATTCTTTTCCCCTTTTGATTCTCATGCAGTCCTTTCGTCTACTGATGCAGTCACATTCACAATTTCCATTATCCAAAATGCGTTGAGAGTACTCAGCTGGGCATTTGCATCTGATGAAGTAAACAAGCCATTTACATTATGTCATTTGGTATTTGATCACCTAAAAAAAATCTAATATCACAGTGTACTGTCTAGCTACACAAGACAAAAGTAACGTAAATAAATTGTCATCAGTATAGGCATTACAAATATATTTTTTTCGGAAATGAAAGCACACATGGTTTAAAAAACCATTTTTCACAGCACCTGTAAACCATTTTAGACGGTAGAACAAGTAACCACACCTTATTATAAAATAACATCAATTCACGTAAATAAATATTCCTTTGTTTATATGTAGTAAAGCTAGGAAATATTCACTGTATATCAGTGGCGTGTGGTATGTTTTTCGAGGAGGCAAACAATTTTTACCATTAAGTCAAAGATATGATTAAAAATTATGAATAACTTAGATGACTTTGAAAATGACCATGTACCTATATTATATAACTATATTTTTCTTCGTAAACCATTTATTTGTCTACATTATAATACAAGTACTTACAGTTTAAATGGAGATGGAGCTTCCGTCTCAGCATCATGGAAGATTCCTTCCAAAGATGGTCCCCTTCTCAAAGGCATAATTGATGTTTCATCTTTAAACATAAATTCTGGTCTTCGCTCAACACAATGGCATTCTGTATGGTTTATAAAACTTAACTTTTCAACTGTTTTGCCTGCATGACCAGCTTTAGAAGTCTGAAATAAAAGTAATTAAACATATTTTATGATTTAAAAAAAGGTCATAGTAAGCAGCCAAGAATATTAATATTATTACCAGTACTAAATACTCACATAAAAATATAATTCAACAGTTTCCGTTTTCTTAGGTATGCAATGAGACCTATCTGACTCGCAACACCCAACATCATCACCACAGCGATGCAACAATGCACAATGAGGAGTGTAACTCTTGGATGGGTTAGGGAATAAACTATGTAATGAAATGGTTCTTTTTTGTGGTATTTTACATCTGCCTTCGTTCTTCATTTTCATTAAGTTTCTTGCCGCTGATACAACTTCATAGTCTGTATGTAACACAAAGAAATTATTTAATATCACTAGCAATGTAGCCCGTCATAAAATGACGTATTTTGAAATTCGCTAAAGCATATTTTAAAGTTTATGAATGAAAATATTATCCTATCGTCTTGAAATTCGGCACATAGCTGCGGAAAAATTTACTTAACTTATGTGCAAAAAATCAGCGTTGTATCTTTTAAGATATTCTATACAGAACGGAAAAACGAAACATACACACATACAAACACACAATGGCTATTATTATAGTAGATTACTATAAATACTTTTAAAGTATACACAAAGAAGTACTTGTTTTATTCAATAAATTATAAGCAAAACTAAATTCCCTTTAGACATTATTGATTTTATCACCAACAATGAAAGCTTTTTGAAATAAATAAACAGATGTGTTTAATTGTATTTTATAGCATTAAATTCCTTATATTTTCTATGGGCTATGATGTGCTATAAAACAGAGGGATGGCTGCATCAGGCGGCAGGGGCAGCATTAGCAGCGAAACCAGAATACAGTTTGCACTATTCAATAATCAAAAATCTTTATGCAACGCTTTTCTATGTTGGTTTTACATTTTATTGTTACAACACTTACTTACTTTTTATACTATTGATTGGTTTTGGCCGTTCTCGGGCTGCGTGTATTGTCCATTTTCTTTCACGAGATGTTCCATCAGCTTGTATCAGCTTATAGCACCCTTCATCCTTTGAATATTTTTTTCATAATTATAATCAATTTATCAAAAATAAATATGCAATAAGTACAGAAGTCATGTACAATCGCTCTCTGCTGTCTCTAATGCCTGGAGATTTAAATTTTTTATTTTCTGACATTTTTTATTATTAGGTTATTTTGAATATTTGAAAACTTAAGTATGTATTAATATATATCAAGAGGGCATCCAAAGATGAAATGAAAAGTAGGTTATTAAAATGTTTTGCTCACTCCAAATGTGGTTTTAATTGTTGTTTTTCAAATATAAAAAAGTACTATAGCTTTGTATACAAATTTTTGTACCTGACCTTTAGGTTAATAACGACTCTTGCACTGGTGGGTTCCCACACCGTTTACATCATGCCAAAGAGCCTAAATTAACCCAAAGAGATTAAATTGATTAGTAGTAATAATTTTTTCAAACCCGCGCATCTTTATCAAGTATTTACTACGCAAACCGTGACTATAACTGGTTAGTTACTGTAACCATACATTGTTAGAAAGCAATTGGAAAACTAAAATACAGCCATGAAAATTTTTAACAATATGGATTCTTAGTATTAACATATATCTTGTAGGTATTAGGTAAAGCTCATAATATTGTAATCTATATAATTGTACGTGCTCACATTCCCATAATATTTTGCAGATTAAAATGAACTACGTTTTCTTCCTGACCTTTTGATAATATTAATATCTCTATTGAATCACTAGCGATAACACATTATGTTCTCTTATTTATTATATATAGTCCACCTACCAGTAGAATATCAACCAACTTGCGAAAATTACTCATTCGTTACTTTGGTCGATTCGATTTGTATTAATTTTGTAATGATCCATTTTTATTTCAATAAATAATAAAATTCGTTGATTGTATTACTGACATAGAAATATAGTTGGAAATACTGAAATTACAAAAATTGTGTGTGTACTGCATTTTACAGTGTTCGTACTCGCCACGAAAACATTCATATGATTGATAAGTATTGGATCAATTGACAATGTTGAAATCTAAATTAGCGAAAAAATAATTTCATTCTTCAATAATCATAAATATATAGTAAGTATATCGCTTGTATGCATAGATAGCTTACACTACACCACAACCACGTGTTGATTTTGTTATTCAATGCAATCATTAAATAGAAGAGCCCTAAGAACTATTGTAAAATAACAAAAAAGAAAATAAAAAGTCTTGAAATGTTTATCGCTTAAATGTAACAATCCACATTTATTTCTACTCTTCTAACTTTCATCTCATGAAGTAAGTTAACTATAGTTTCTCCTTATATGCGAAAACTCATGGAATCTATTTGGCTTGCAATTTGGTAAATTATCTTATTTGTGAACAATGAAGTATGTTCATTATTTCCATTTAGTGCAACCTTTAGTTCTCCCCATGGAAAAATTGACCGGCATAGGGTCTTAGTCTTAGGGTGTAGTTTTCTGTAACCCTACCATGTCTTGGCAGTCGTCTGAGTTGAGATCGTCGACGTGGTCGTCTTCCTGCTCGTCGTCGTCGACAACGTTGCCCCCGTTGGAGTTAGACATGATGTAATGCTTCATCAGTTCGGTGGCGTCGAGCTCCTCGTCCTGCTGGTACAATCTCACTTGCTCCTCGTTCTCGTCATCCTCGTAGTCCATATCGTTCTCGTCGTACTCGTCCAGAAAATCGTCGTCTCTGTCGATCTCGTCAGCATTTTTTTCGTAATCCTCTCTCGCCAGGGGGCTGTCGGCGTTCCCGGGCCACTCGTGTTCCGGCGTTTTCGTCGTCGGGTAATCGTCGAGCGACTCGCTCTCTCTCGTCGACGAGTTCTCTGTCGTCACTCGGACGCTATTTATAGGAGTGACGACATACTCGCCGTTCTCGTCGGGCGATACGTCGACCATGGTAGTTATCTTCCTCAGAAAGTTGTCCAACTTTTCGAATCGTCTGGGGCGAGGTTCGGGCGCGTCTCCGGCGGGGGGCCCGGGCCGGGGGGCGCGCGGGCCGCGGGGGCCGTCCGCCGGAGTCCCGACCGCCGCCCCCAGCCAGCACACGGCGACCACGCACAGCAACTTCCGAACCGCCGACATCCCGACGCTTCGGCGGCAACTCCGGAAACACAAATAACTCGCGCTGATTCCGAACGTTTATTTTTATCACTGGGCATTCATTTTCTGAATTTGCCGAAAGCGTTCAATTTTCCGCAACAATTACACCGCAACGGTATTATTGCCGGCGACGGGACGGACAGGCCGGGATGGGATACTTCTCCGATCCGAAAACCGCTCCGCCGCGGTCGGTTCGGTCAGCATCGCGCGCGCGCGCTCGATATTTTCGCCGCTCGAGATCGGCATTTAAGAATAGTCAGGGGAAGAATGCGCTTACGCAAAGGAAGGTATGCGACACGTGTGCGTGTGCGTGTCCGTGCCCGTGCCCGTGCCCGTGCCCCACCCGCGGCTCGCTGGACTGACGGCGGCGGCGCGACTGAGCGGCCGGCCAGGAGCGCGGCGCGTCCAGGCGCGGAGGAGCGGCCGCCCAGCCGCCCAGCCGGCCGACCCGTCCGACCCGTCCGACCCGTCCGAACCGTCCAGCATCTCACGGATTATTTATAATAACACGCAGTCGTAAACTAAATATCTCTCGCACGAGATGGTTATATTTACTCTCGATGCGCTCGTGTCCATTCGCAGTCGCTCAGTGGTCGTGGACCTCCAAGTTTTACAAAAACTTTGAAATTCGAATTCCTTCAGTATACTCTCTCTCCAGCTCCTCTTTCAGACGAGCTTTCTTATTTTTTTAAATATCATTACTTCAATGCATTGTGATTTATCCGATTCTCAATAGACCCGAAGAAGAAAAATGTTCTCGGTGGAGCCGGATTCTCATTCCAAACAATTTATTATGAAAAGTCACATTTACCTGGATCGAACCAATTCAGCGATGTCATATCTGCCTCAGGAAAAAAACACAATTCCAGGTACAGTAAAACCTCGATATAACGGACCGATTAGGGGAAGGGGTGTCCGTTAGAGCCGAAAGTCCGTTATATAAAAATAGGTTTAAAATAGATAAAAAAAACTTTTTTTTTAAATACACTATGTATTTAGATATAAATAAAAATACAAAACACAAATAAAATTCTATTAAATTGTCTTCGCCTCGTCGTGTAGTGACGTTGCTGCTTGATATTGACGCGCTTGCTTTCGGTAATCCTACTAAAAAGGAATCAAGTTTTGTTTGCACTTTTAAAGTTTGCTGTTTTCTTATAATCAACCCTCGAAAATTACGATATTTTTTTTTAATTTTACATTCGACCGGATTTTTGTCCGTTATATCCGAAGTCCGTTAAATAGAGGTCCTTTAAATCCAGGTTTTACAGTAATGGCTAACGAACCTGACTAACTGGGCCATTTCTCAACTTGGCTCTGAAAGCATAAATATAGCATTTGGTACTTTAAAATACACTTCCCTTGTAGATTTCTAAGAATCAATATGTTTATGTTACGAACATGGCTTCGACTTATGTTTGGGCGCATTTATGTTTTTTGAAATTAAAAGTTATTCATAACGCTTTTTCCTAAAAGGCAGTGATCTCGGCATCGCGGTGCTCGTGGGAGCTTCTGCTGAAGGGGGTCGTTTCGCTTGTCCGCCCTTCTCAACGATCCAACGCTTGGTAGATCGATCATCAACGAGTAGTAGTCGATGAGAGTTGATCATTTTTCAAGGAAGGCAACGGCGAAGGATGACGAGGTTTTGTAATATGTCAGTGGAGCTTTTTCACTCTCTCGCGCCGTTCTCAGGTAAGATAGAAACCACCGTCATTAGTAAAAATAATATTTTTTACATTTGGATTCGAAAAAACGTAAAAAATCAAATAAGAAACTTGTGTGCGTTATTGTTTACTCGCGATCTTAAATATTGACCTTCTCCACCTTACTTCTAACTGGACAATCGTTAGAATAGCAGTCCTTCTGAAAACTAACAGAACCTAAAAAATAGGGACCTGCACAGGTGAGATCAAGCTAATTCATCATTTTTTAAAAAATAAATACTAATTATCGTTGACTTGGCTACGATCACGAAATAAACGAAATAGATAAATAAATAATAAACGATTGCAGATTCTCAATTGTGTTGTAAAAGTATTGAAGGAGAAAAATCGATCGTGTTTTATAAAATACATTATATTCGATGAAAATATTATTTATCGTATGTTGTTTTTTTTTGTATTCAAGATACATATAACGGTTTTAACTCTATATGTAATATTTTTTTCTACAAAATTTGTATTGCTTTAATCCAAGATCTAAATCATAGCATAAAGTGTATTAGTAATTTTACAGCCCTGCCCGCGGGGTCGATGGCGGTTTGTTTTATTTTCAGTGTTATTCCTAGAATTCACTCTGGAACGCAATCTGTCTTGTTTTTTGTTGTATATTTTTATTTGAGGGGATTTCATTCTCCGCACGTAAAATGAGACCGTAAAGCTGAGAACCCTCAGAAATTGTATTATAAAGCAAACACCTTATATTGTACCTACCCGCCCCGACCTCTATTCATGCGCTTTCGGGCAGTTACCATGAACCGACAGGTTTTAGTATATAAAAGGCACAATTGTGTCCTTCCAGCATATAAATGACGACCACTTTATTTCATACATGCTAGAAACTTTCAAATAAATTAAATTTGAATGATGCCATACAATTTTAATTTTTATTGAATACATATTCAGAAAAACCTTTATTAACTCAGGTCCTAAGACCTGAGTTACTTTCACGTAGAGAAGTTAGATCAAAGTAAAGCATTAAAGCATAAAATATCAAATACGTACAACTGTTGGCACGAACATCCAACGATTCATTAAAAGTATCAAAGAAATCCATTTTATACATACATTATCTTACAAATCTGTCAATCTTAATTTTTATATAAATCATACTTTCGTATGATTTTTTTTGCAAAAGACATCAACTTGACGATTTTACGTAAAATAAATATTACTCAAATATTTCCTTGTTATTATTTATTTTCTATTTTCTATTGAATAATATTAATATTATTTTATAATTAATATTTGAATGGTACTTTCGGTCCTGAACAGACATCCATAAACTGTGTTGCGGTAACAAGTGAGAGAAGGAACAATAGTCTCTGTGATTTAGGACGAGGGATACTCTACATACTCCTCACAATAGGTAATAAATAAGTCGCCTGCGAGTCATCTTTATTGTTTGTATTTTAATTTACAGGGATATAAATAAAATAAATATTTTTGCGAAAAAAGTCTGATAGCACTTTTATATCACGGGTACATACGCAATTGAATTTATCGCTTTAATTTGCTGTTATTTACACCAGCATCCAGCTGGTGTAATATTATTGTATTCTTCATATTTTCATTCTAATGTGGTATTTTATTAAAAGTTTGTTAGACTGAATATTTCGCTTATAATAATAGGTAATAGTTATAATACCTATTTTTTGAACATATGATCAATTTTAAAACTTAGTCGAGCTTTTTTTGAAACGGTAGGTATACATCCAAAACATGATTGCTGAAAATAAATATTCATTTTTAAACTATCTATCTTACTCATAGATCCAGTTTATCAGAAACTTCTTTGGGAACATCCAAATAAACCCTGTTCAATCCGACGGTCAGGATCAGCCGGTTCAGCTTCGGAATGTCCACGGAGTCTCCGGCGCTGGACCACACGGTGATGGTGGAGCGGAGGGGCGCGGTGCTGTCCAGCAGGTCCAGGATGACGGGCAGGCTGCGGGCGGCCAGGCCCGCCCTCACGGGGAAGGTGACCGTCTGCTCCACGTCGCTGGCCACCAGAGCCGCCTTCATGGCCGCGACGTGGTCTCCGGAGTAGGAGCCCTCCGCGAGGTCGCCCCCGTACAGAGTGGTCCACCCCACGGACAGCTCGGCGGCGGGGAAGGCCGCGGAAGCCTCGAGGAACCTGCCGGCGTCCACGGGGCGGGTCTGGCTGTTCCCGGGTCCCGGTAGAATATCTGCATTTATCCACAGGGGATATTGAACCTAAAAATATGAAATCAATTGAAAGTTGGACGAGCAGCATGACGGTTTGTACCGAGATCGTGCCGTGTACCTAGACGATGCGAGCGTTCTAAATATACGCACAAGTAGTGAGTCATCGCAACGGCATTTCAACGAATATCATTTTACGAGTACAACAGTAGTAACTTCTGAATGAAACATAAATAACAATCTTACACCGACTATGAGTCAGCATTTATCTATATTTTTATAGAAATTGACTTTTGGAGGCGTAATATCGAAAATTCAGTTTTTGTCATTCGTCCTCTGATATTCATCACTACCTGCGCAGTTAAGCAGCCGATTGTCCACTGTTACCGATTCTAGGTTTTGTTTATAACCTTATATGTATACCTATGGAGAGCACAAATATTAATTAGTCGATTACCTTTTGATACAAGTCATTTACAATTTCCAACGACTCCTCGAAAACCTCGATCGATTTGAAGTCCAACTTGACCCCTTTCATTGTTTTCTTGGTGTTTTCGTTGGATTCGTTGATTCTCTCGAGAAACCGCTGAAGGCTGATATCGGACGTGTTTTCCGGGGGGTGCCCCATGACCGGCTGGAGGGTTCCCTGAGGATCGTCGATTAGTCTTCCGAGGATGATGTCTGCCTCGATCATCATGATGTCCCCTGCAAACATTTTTTCAGTGTCCTTTTATCTCAAAGAAACCGACAAATACCCTAAAACTAAAACAACGCTATTGGAAAATCTTGGTTAGAAAAAGATCGCGTGATTGTGTATACTGTTTTATTAATAACGAACTATTTACTACTTGTGTTATAATCAGTAGTAAGTGGGTGGGTGTAATAAATTTAAAAAATGATAAATCCGTATACAAACCACGCAGCACATCTTCAAGGTAGCTCGCATTGTTAACAGCGTGAGCCCATGTCAATGTTGTTAAATTGTCTCTAATGTTAGGGAAAAACTCAGTCGTCGATGGCGGCTCTCGTAAGCTCCCACAGGCATCTGAAATTAATTATTACTATGCAACTAATATTTTTTCATTATTATAATCTCCGTGATGCAAGACGCGTCGAAAATAAATACCACACAGCAAAAGTGGCATAGGAGATGGACGTTGCGGTGATGTTTAGGAGTGGCGTGTATTGATAGAGAGCATCCAATCTAAAAAAATGCAGGGTTGTTTTTCTTTACAATTAATTGGATCAATAGCATGCAAAAGAGTTTTTTTACGCATATTTTTCCCTACACAAACTCAATAACGAAAATAGAGAAATCAATGTATGCCACCACCTAAACCACACCTCGTAAGCCCCCCAACCTGCGCCAGGACCGGGGACAGTCACATACCATATTGTAAGCGTAGCCCTAACTACTGTAAATTAACATAAAAAAATAAGTAACCTTCAAATTTTTTTTTATATAAATATTTATCAAATGCCGTAGGTAAAAGCAATGTGAACAAATCTTTTAAAAAATATCATGATTGTACATTATTAATGTAACCTAACCTAATTTTATCTGATCTAACCTGTTTGATCATAATAAAAGCTATGTTTATTGTTTAATACAGTTGACTACGGCAAATTAAATGAAAATCAGTTATACAAACGGCGTGTGACTTTCTCCTTCTACTTGATACAATAAATTTCAACCTAACCTCTTGTTGCATTTGGCATTCCCATACAGTCCTTCCCGATTGAGAATTTATCAATATACTCGGTTCAGTACAATGATCCAAAGAAATATTATTTACATACCATTATATTCAACGCTCATATTTTCTTAGTTGGTGAATAAATGTGTATTTTATATTTTTACAACTACACAATGTACTATAACAAGCTGACACGCTCATGCCAAATAACTTGACAGATATTTTATATATTTAGTGGATAAGTCGCAAACTATCGGTACATAAACTATTGTTGACATGAAAACAACCTGAAACTTATGATTTTGCCAAAAAACATGAGTATGTATTTATTAATTTATAAAAAAATTATGTATACGAAGTTACGAAATCGTGTTTTTGTCAGTGATTATTAATGTATAATCCTACGTACCAAAAATAAACATTGTCAATGCTGCAATTTTCACAATATACATCACTGTACTTAATTAATGGCAGTTTTACAGTAAAAAAATTTATACACAAATTATTACTTTTATCACTAGACAGACAAATTTATCACAAAGTAGCTCTAGTTAGTAATTGATAGCTCTTATCTCACTGTTCAATTGTGTCAAGAAAGGTTTATTTTTCTATTCTTTTTGCATGCACTCAAGCACACAGTGAAGCCCACACACGTCTAGCCCAATGTTTAATGCAAGCAGAGTAGGAGCCGACAGGGTTTCAACATAACTATTTATCCTTCAAATGATTTAACAACAATCAACCTTCAGTGCTCTTTTTTAATAACAGTGCCTAGTGTTGGATTGATTCTCCAAAAATATTTTATATTATAATATGTAGAGCGAAATTAAATTATTTTTATAATCATATTGTAAAATATAGAGTCATTTCAAAGTATTTTTATAATTAATCATCGATATGATAAATTGAAGTGGTAATATAATTTTGCTATTTAAAGATAATAGGACTTTTTATTATAAAAAGCGATAATAATAATGTGATGTTATATTGGCATCACCGTTGGTAATTCCATGTTTAGTATCCAAAGATTGTGTTTACGTATTGTTGACTATACTGTAACCTAATATCTTGTACTTTCGTTCAAGAATTGTGACCAAAGTACGCATGTCCGTCAACAATATCAAGACTCCCGCTTCTCTCTTGCAGGCCTGTCAATCAATCATACCATTTTCTTTATGCCCATTAGTAGATACAAATGCAAGTGTCCGGTTAAGAGGATTTATACAGTAAATACATATCATGAATTTACAGGAGAACATGAACTTAAGATATTTATATCAATAAAATTAACTTATATGCATTACACTGGTGGCCCTGATAGATCAGAGAAAAGGTGGGGTCATGAGGCATTAATGTGATACAGATTTATTATATGACAACTATTTAATCAATTTTATTAAATGGTAACCGTAACAAGGTCATAAAAGTGCACCAAATAATTGACATGACATTGAGATGACATTATTTTGATTTATTCTATTTAAAAAATATTTATGATACAATTTCACTCTGCAAACTTTTTTTAATGAAAATCAGATCAAACAAACGGAACGATCAAAAATATATAAAACATTATAAAAAAAAATTTTACTTCTTTTAAATGAATAGACAGTTTTGCTTTTATATAAATATTTAATAATTTATATAAATATTTATTGGCCATACAAAATATTTTCATACAAAAAATTATTAATAACAATACTTGCCATACAAATAGGTAAATAGATGGTTTTTATAAAATAGTAAAATATTATATAAATCGCACACACACACACACACAGAATAAAAATAAATACAAACATTCAGCTAAAAAAGATTTTTTTAAATTATAATATGCCACTGAAATATGCCACTTATAGATCTCAAAAATAATATAAATTCTAGAGAGATCGTGATCACGAATATTATAATATAACATGTTCTCATACATGTGCAAAATTTGTTTTATCTATAAAATCTTACAAAATTAAAAACCTTATTTACAATTTTATTGTGTTATGCTTATTATTTAATATGGCTTTATACCTTGCCGATACAAAAAAGTAATAATAATAAAGTTCTCTTAAAATATAAAACAAATGCTGAATTCTAAATATATAGATTATCAAAACTTCCATATGCTACTAACTGACTATGCCTGCATATACCGCATCAATCTAAAGTATTTTGTTATCATTCATAAGAAATGATAACAAAATGTTGTATTTTTATATAAGAAATTTTATCAATAAAATTAAATTTATAAATAAATAGATATATTAATAAATTTAAAAACAGTATGCCTGGCATATCCACGTGTGATTGATTTCAGAGGCTGTCGTAGAAACTTGTGCCTCTAATAATCATAACCACCATCGTCCGTTAACTTCTGTAGATTGTATATTTAAATATATTTATATATATTAGATTAAATTGTAGTCATCATCTTCAGGGAACTGGAAGTTTTTATAGGCTCATGAGCTACTGAAGAAGCTCCAAATATACTAATAAAGTAATCGCTGTTTGGGCACCTAGTAAAACCAACACTAGTTACAATTTCTTATTTGATGGAGACCTGCTTAATAGTATTTGACTTCAAATAATACTTGACTACTCTTTATTTCATTATTCCCTGAAGATGGATAGAGTATCATTTCCTCCGTATTTCCTGTGGTTGTTTGTGATTCTTTCAGTAAAGATAAAAAATAACTATCCATGGAATTTCAAGTATCTCAATTTCTTCTTCAATCAATTAAATGCATTAAAATGGTAAGAATATACATTTTTTAATTAGAATTCGTATTGATTAAAAAATATCTATTTTTTTGTCTACTGCTTCAAAAAAAAAATTGCTTAAACGACGTTACAATGATGAATTGAGTAAGTAAATTTCTTCTGATCTCATTGATGAGATTCTACAAGTTAAAACTTACAATCAATAAGATACAAAATTTTATTCATAATTACAAACCCACTCACAATTTATGCATATATTGACTTTAACTGGAGTGTTTTGCAAGCTGTGTATGACTGAAACATACTGTATTCATTTTAGTTATACCAACATTCATACCATAATGTTTATGGATTACAGCCAGTTGTGAAAAAAAGATCATTTTCAATATGAAAAGACTTTCCATAAAAAAAATATTTTAAAAAAACCCATGTGCATGAATAGGTATTAGTCTTTTACAGTCAAATCATTGTGACTTGTCAACGGCTGGTGAACCTCTTGTTCTTCACTCAATTCTTTATTGACATTATCACTTACTTCCACGGCACCCGGCATCATGCAGACATTTTCTTTTGTTCGCATATTATTTAATACAATTCGTTTACTTTCCATTTGTTTTAATTCCTTGTTATTTCTGTGAGAATCCAAACACCCTTGTATATTTATTTTCACGGGCATCCATAAGAGAACTACGATTCCAACTCCAAATATCACAAGTGAAACTACATTTCCTATAGAAGGAATTCTTAAAAATGTCTTAATGCCTCCAGCCATTTCATCGTTGAGCATGACGTGTTGTTCAAACCAGAGAACCGGCATATACACGTGGGGAACATGCTTGTATAATCTGTAATTTAAAAGTAACTTATTGAAACTTAATTTTTTGTTTTATTTTGTTTTGAAGCATGAAATCAATATTTTTTTACTTACGCAACACTATCACTAGGAGATACTAAAATATTCACTTGAAATCTAGCTGCTACTTCAACCGGGATTCCTGCAGTCTGAAAAGAAATAAGAACTTTAAGCTTAATATGACATTTTAAAATTGTAACAATCTGTTACAATACTTACTGGTTCTAGTGACAAGAAAAAATTGTGCTTATTTTTATCTGGAGCCATTCCTTCTACAGCGTCTGTATAGTAAGGATCAGCTAAGTAAAAATGGGGAAATGATATGAAAGCGGGAGATCCGTATCGGCAAGTGGAAACATTCAACATCCCTGATGGTTGACACTCTCCAGTACAAAAGCATTTGTTGGCCTCGTCAAGAGTTCCTGAAAGCAACAAAATATTATATTAAAAAATTATTTTTCAACTTATACTACTAAGTTTCACTGGCGTTACACTATTACTTATAATTAATATCATTACAATATTATAGTAGTATAAATACACCTTAAATATAATTTTTACCATTATCTAAAATGCTACGTCCTCCAGAAAATTTGTAAGCAGGAATCTCATTTACTGTGACAACCTCATCAAAATCAAAGGAAATGGTTCTACATAAATCTGGTGAATATAATGTTACTTTATCATTTTTAGTCAACTTTGGAGGGAAGAATTCACCAGCTGATCCTTCAACCTGTAAAATAATATTTTAATATTTTATTTGGTCAATCTTATTTACTTAAGGTTGATTAAAGTAGTGGTGTATTTATATGTACTTTTCCACAATCTCCAGGATAGTATTCTGTTTTGTCGGCATTATTCCAGTTCATCAAATTACCAAAAGTCTTCATATCGGCTGCTCCTGTTGCCATATTAAAATATCCATCATTATCAGTGGATCCATTCCTCTATAAAATAAATTATCGATATGACATATTATTTATATATCAAACGAACTAGATATTTATTTTGAATAAAAAAATTATATTATGTTAAAATATTTTTTGGTCCAAAATTATATAACCACTTGTGCAATCAAACAATAATTTAAGCACAAATGCACCCAAAATATAACTTATAATACTTAAGCAATTACAGGTCATGTAGAAACATGTCAAACAAGGGTATATTGTACTGTAACTCAGTATCCCATCACAATTTGCTGTGTAACACACGACAGAAAGAAGTATTATTGATTAATTAAATTACAGTAATGATACCTTGTAAAACCATCCAAACTTGTCAACTTTTGGTGCTTTTGTCTCCACGTATGGCATACTATTTGCCAAATCAAGCAGCGCATCTTCGTATCCATCAAAAAGAAACTCACGGACACTTTTTGTCACAGATATGGTCTGCTGAAAGATAGTCAACCCCATAGACAAGCCTTGTACATTCATACCAGACCAAAATCTTGAAGTATAAACTGCACTCTAAAAAATAATAATATACTTATATTAGAATAACATAAATTCTCTAGAATAAAATAAGTTCATATATTATATTTTATTCTAGAGCATTAAGTATTTACTGTGGGTAAATTTGTAATAGAAATTTGTCATCAATTGTTTCACCTTGCATTATGCAATCTTAGACCATTATCCTTGCAGATGTATCGGTAGATATTGAATATTGATAGCAGAAATTAGGGTGGAAATTAATTAATTAATTCTGGAAACTCATTTTGTACCCAATTTCTGTAATATTTCATATTTTAAATAATTTGCTTACTTATTTTATTATATCTACATTTTATCTATAAAATTTGGAATATATAACTGAGCTCGGTTTTTATGTTATTTACAGATATTGGAATATATTTTTGCAAATTTTTAGGCCCACTACGTCAGTAGAGATATTATTTTTCACAATATTGTTAATACTTACTGCTACAACAGTATTCACTGATGTCACGTTATCATCCAAGCTACCATTGCTGCCTTCTTCATCATAGTACCATCTTCTCAATTGGCGGTAGCTTACAGTTGAGTTTTCATTATTCCATGTTATATTCACTTTCTCTTTGGTTTCCCTGAATCTGTATGGACCCGTTTCTTCAAATTGAGGTTTGATTGATTTGTCCATAAAGCTCTCAGGGTTTGTCCAGTTAAACAGATAGAAGTCCAGATACATTGGCATAGGGTTTTCTTTCCATACTTGGTAACTTCTAGAATTTGGTGATAATTTCATTTCCTTAAAGAAAATAGATTCAATATTGAAACATTTAAATTCGAAATTTCACATAAAACCACAAAAACTGTTGAATATCGAAGGCGAATTCGTAAAAACCTCAACCCATGTTTATTTTATAGTTCAAATGTCTCATGGCGTGTGACATCAGGCGGTCCCACGCTCCACTACACACATAAGTGAACCATGCTTTGCATACGACAGTGACGTCACCAATTACCACAGTGTGAGGCAATTGGTGAATTTGACTTCACTGTGATGGTTCCCGGGTCATAACAATAGAGAAGAATACCTGTCCTAGGATCGAAAAGAAGATGTCATCCCAGCAGATGGCCATGGTAGCCCCCATGGCGGCCAACAGCGCCCCGGCCGCCGTGGTCACCATCACCGACCATCTCATTTTCTTGGGCTGCATGCTATTTGTCTGCAACAGTAATTTGCCCATCAAAACCAACCAATGAGGCATCTAACCACTGCTGAGCACTTGCACAAGTGCATACAGTGTCTGTAGATTATGAAAAAAATATTAGTCAGGCCCGTTTATTATTTTAACTTTATATATATATATATATAAGTTGAAATTTTTTATTATTGTTATAAACAAAATAAGTATTAAGTTATTCATTCCTTTCTGTAACGGTGGTATTCAATCCTCCCACTTTTCTGTACCCGCCGGAGTCACAACTGATATGGATATCCTGTAGGTCAGTCTTGGTGGCTGATTTTAAATTGACCTCCGTTGCTCAGCAAATTGCTACATCGAAATTGAAAGTCTTTCAGTGTGTAAAATGATAATAGTACAATTGTCGCGCGCCAGTGCAATGACTAATATCTATGTTATAAATTTTCATTTGTTTTGGTTATTTACTGGTAAACACACAATTGAAAGTCTTTCATTTAAAGTCATTTGAAATTCAACCAATGCCTTTTTTACCTATAACTTAAAATTTTAATAATCAATGAGAGGGTAAAGGGTTTCCAATCTATTCTTGCAGATTTATGCATTAAACATAAAAAAACACCATTGTGGTTTATTAAAATACAATAAAAACAAATTATATTATCCTTCAACATTATTTTAGATAAAATTGCGTTTCATAAAGAAGTTGTTTGATGTCTTGTGCTATAAATAAGATTCTGGATATCAGCGACATTCTCAAACATCCACTTTTGTGCATTTTCTGCATTTTTATTATTTCTAGACATTATCATGTAATTATTTTAACTGGAAAAAAATACTTGTTCAAAAAAAACTAAAAATAAGTAGTGGAACAGATACCCACTACCAAAAACTTCCAGTGGTATTTATGCAAATTAATAAAATTTAATATGTTACAAATAAATAGAGTGAAGTTCTCAAATATCTATTTCGTTTCATAATTCAATATCAAAAAAACAACAAACCAATAAAAAAAAATGTGCGGTTTAGAATTATAAATTTGATAGTGAGCATTTCACATGAGATTATCACAACTTGAACTATTTCATCTGTATATTACATTACTAATCATATATTTATTTTTCAATTTCAATTAACATTGATATGTGCATATGCCTTGTCAATATACATCATATCTAAATGAAATGGCGTTAAGCATCATAAAAACCTCTTCTATAGTGAAAATATTTTTATTTAGTAAATTTAAGTTATTTTTATATCTGGACAACCACCGTCCCAGAAAGAAAATAAAACGCTTACCATACCATGGGTGCATAGAGAGCATCCTCAGTATGATAAAGTTTAAAGAACTGCAACCTTCATCAATGTTAGCCATTCACCGTCATTCCGTGTAGTTAATAAAGATAAACTAAAAATTCATGAGAAGTCATGAATTCACTGCAATAATGTGTAACGTAATCAAATAAGTTTTTGTTCATACATTTCTTCTTGTCTCAGCGGTGCATTTACATAAGCAGTTTTAGTCCTGAGCATGTAATCATTTTAACCCAAAATATACCGATTACATTATAAGTATGCTCCAACAACTCCACCTGGAATATCCTAATCTATAAACAAGGTCCTTATCTCTATATGGTAATTGGTACCCAATATTGTATTTTACTATCAGTTGGTATTACTCAATAGTAAATATTATGAACAATTTTTCATATGTTGACACTTCATAACAAGTATTTTTCACATATTGTTTAATTAGCCTTACCTTGAATATCTTTTAATATTAGTAATGCTTGAATTCTTATACAACATAAGGCCAAACTCCAGTTTGAGTCATTTGCCAATATGCTAAATATTCTAAATGCAGCTCAACTAAAAAATCTCCATGTTTATTTTATTTTATTTAAATATAATTACAAAAAATAAATTAATGTAATAACTCGTTTTTATAAGTGCATATATTAAAAGTTATTATATCATGCCATACCAAGTGGTAAATCTCAATGTCAATCGATATGAATGCTCTTGCATTGTGTCTACAAAGAAATAAGGAAGTTTGCCAACAGTGATTAAATGGATTTCTGGCAACTTTTCATTTACATATTTTTGCTAAAACCTGTTATTTCCTTAATAAAACATTTAAATTATAAATAAAGAGTTTCAATGAAACTTCGCATGTTTAAGAGACATGAATGGAAATACCAACAGAATGAGCATAAACTTTGAGCATACCTGTTGTTTTAGGTTTATCAGTATTAATATATATTTTTCGTAAAATTCAGAATTTTTCAAATATTTTAATGTACCTACTGTCTGAAACAAAACCGTATTAAATATTAGGTCTGAGTTAAATCTGATTGAATATTGTCACTTTGACCCTAAATAAATTTATGAATGGTTTTAGATTGAGAAGTACCCAGGACTCTTACTGGTTGTATTTTCATGCCCAAGCTTTTTCCGGCATCTCCAGAGGTGGCTTTGGATACCGCCCCTAGCTGATAGGATTTTTATATTTGTAATGGCTTTCAAAACTATTTTTCGATCAGCAGAGCTGGTTGCGATAACCTGTATAAATTTACTTCAATTCTCACGATTGAATTCAGATTTTTAGAAAATAAGCACATGATTTTTTTCACAAAAAAACAAAATATATTTTATTGATTTTCATCTTAAGAAAATTATTTAAAAATGAAATATCCTTTTAGTGTACCATTCCTATAATTTTATCATTCATATTATTTTCAATTTTACATAAAAATTTCAATCCATAACTTTTATTCAGCCAGACGATGAGGTTCATTGCCCGGTCCATTAAAGCCAATAAGTGAACCAGAAGTTACAACAAATGTTGATTTATCAGCCGTGACCCGAAGATTTATTTGATCATGACGACAGTAATAATTCTACCCATACGAAAAAATTTTTCAAAATAATATATCTCTAATGACAATAATTACTGATTTCTTGAACATTATTTCTGTAAAAACACACACAAAGAATATATGCAGTCACTACTTTTAATAATTAAAGGCTTTATTACAAGCATAAAACAGTCGTATAACATATTTTTAAGGAGTTACTAATGTACTGATTGATTTTTTTTCATAAAGAAGTTCACAAGAACTCCTTTTGTTAGTTTAATTTAGTAGATAGTTATTTGGAAGATAGTAAGTTAGTCGATTCTTAAAATATTAGATTTAGTTTAGTTACCTGTTGTGTTTTTTACGACAATCGACACCTGACCATGTTAAACCTAAAATATTATCATCAGTGCAGCAATCTATAATATATTGGCAATAGAAGTAATACAAGCTAGTATTATTCTGAAATATAAAACTATAAGTCAGCTTGGGAATATATATATTATTTTTTTAAATTTATTAGTAGAATTTGCTATTTTGTGTATAATTTACGTTTTTGTTATTAATCATTCCTTCCACCAAACTTATAATAAATAATATAATATTAATATAATAAAACGCATTAAAAATATTTTCTTCCAACCTTGACCGAAGGATATTAATTAATCAAGTACACACTATAAGATTACAACCGCAACCAAGTACAAATTTCATGTGAGCTATCGAAGCATAATAATGCGTGCATGAGCATTTACGTTATTGAAAACAAAATAAAAACATGATTTCTTTAAGCACAGTTGCTACTTGTCCCGAGTTTGCGGGTTTGAATCTGGATGAAAGGATAATAAATTAATTACCTCTAGGTTAAAAAATAGTTAAAGGCCGTTAAAATCACAACCGTAGTAAATCTTTACACCCTACCTCACCTATCTAATAAAACACCTGATTATTATGACGATTAGTGCCTACTACTGAAATGCGCTGCATACGCAGAGAGCTCATCATCCAACAATTGAAAAAACTCTTTGATATTCCATCGTATGCCTTATCAATATATCTGCTTTGTACAAATACAAATTAATAAATAGCTAAAAAATTACGTTTGTTTTTGTCTATATAAAAAAAACACTGTGACTTGTAACTTAGGAGCTGATGTTAATAAATATTTAAATATAAACTAGTTTTATTTAGTTGTTGATTTTTTAATATTCAATGCCAAACTCAAATTTATAACTGGACTAATGTATATCTTGAATATAACTGGTAACCATGTACCACCCACAGACTGTACATACTCGTAATACCTCAAATCTTACTGCACTATTTGAAGAATGACTGATTTTCACTTTGAAGCCAACAACAACATTGTAAAAATACATTTCAAATTTAGGCCAAAAAATACATTTTTATAATATTTTAACGATGTGTTCAACGTGTAATTTTATATGTATCCAATTTATATCTGATGATCTCGATAGTAAGTATTCAATCAATATTTTATTGCAGAATGTGACCATTATTTTCCTGCAGAAAATATGCAATTATAAGAATTATAAAAAAAAGATTTTCTGAAATAAATATTTAATTGTTAGAAGCTAGAATATCGTTATCGTGAGATTTTATACAAGATTTATATATGTATATATATTATCAAAACTACCAATAAATTATCACCCATTTTAAAAATTAAACCAGTTTGCACAACGCAGAGTTTTCGAGTGCTTGAGTGTCGCTGTTTATCTTATAAATAATCAATGAATAATATTAAACTTAGCAACAACAAAAAAACTGATTTTAACATAAATCGATGTTTGGTCAAAAATTTCTTAAAAGCATTTTTTGATTGATGGAGGTTTCATTTCTCACCCTTTTTTGATTTAAATACATATGAGCCCTTAAAAATATTTTGCTAGTCTGGCGCGATGCCTGAAACAGTTTCAGCAACAAAGAAACTGCCAACAATGATATGATGATATATTTTCAGATTAACTAATATTTGGATAGAAAATGTTGTAACGCTCGCCTCACTATTTGGTTTTTTGCACAGCTAGTTAGTTATTTTCAAATACATTTTTTCCCAATCCAAACTGGACAAATTTTACATTAAACAACAATCAAAGGCTAAATATGTATACGTGTATATGTATATACTAATGGTGTTTTTATGTAACTTCACTACTACTATCAATCAAAATTTTGTTTCATAATATATTATATAACAACATTTGACTCTATTGAATGTATTTTAAGCACTTACGTGCGCTATAAACATGGCAATGACATATCTATAATAAAAAATCAAAAACTTGTAAATTCACCTTGACTAAAAATTCGATTCATTTTATTAACTGTACGATCACATCCATTTGCATTTTTTCAATAGAGTGGGTAAAAATAAACTGACACGATGTCTAATTTCTAGCATAAAATTTACAATCTTAGTAAAAATACAGCAAAAATGGGTTTTAGATTAAATCACACAGTGGATATGATTTCACTTCGCTATTGTGTCAGCAACTCCAACTGAGAAACTGTATGAATAAAAAATTATATTTATGTTAAAAAATATGGATATTTTAAAATATAAAAAAGTTATAAAATCATTTTCGTTTCAATCAAATAAAAAAAATATCGTACTTTTAAAATATTTGTAGATATTTAAAACATGCTAAGTATAGCATGTTTAATCAAAGCAACCCATAATGCAAACAAGACTTTGCTTAACATTAAAGTCAATGTTAATTAATCGAACTTAATGTTATCACGTTTAGCTGACTTTTGGATATAACCCCCGGTGCCAAGATATTCCGTGGATTATATGAAAAAAAAATGGTGCAAATAAACAAAGAGATTTTAGTAATTTTTCTCTCATAATGAGTAAGAAAAATCCGCAAGAAATTATATTTATTTTGTTATACTGAATTCAAATATTTTAACTATTTTTTTTGGCACGGAATAGTAAAATATTAAAAACGAATACAATAAATATATATTTATGCATCCGTGTACATACAACTATGTTTAAATGAACTTAATTTTGCAAAACTTACCTCTTCTGTTGGATGCGTGAACAAAACTGAACGTCAAATAAAATGTTGCAAATGTACTAAGTAAGCCTTTGCTTACTTAGTACATTATAATATCGTACATTGGAATATCTTTATATTAGGAATAGTATCTATAACTTAAATTAACGTTCAGGGACCATTTACTCATTGACATTGATAAGCTTGCAGTTTATTTACTAAATAAAATATTACAAGATTGTAGCTTACGAAAACAAATCATACATCAATATTAAACTTTACAGATAATGGACAGCACTGAGACAAATACCATTGAATCTGGTGAAGTTAATTACATCGAGGTTTGAATGTTACCGCCGTCAATATTATCATTTACACCCTTATCGCAAAGTTTTAGTTCAGAACAGTAATATGAGATATCCCAAAATGACTCCCCGATAGATATTGTACCGACCACTGTTTTGCTGATGCGTCGGAGTGAACGGTTTAGCACGTCTCGTCATTCAGCGGTTTCCACGAGTTACTGACCGATTCAACTACGATAGACGTTGCGTCACTCGGGAGTAAGGATTAGACTAATTGGATCGGCGCGCTCCGTGTGAAACGACGTCCGTCGCGACGTCGGAGGCGACTGACGCCTCGAGCCGCTCCGCCCCAGCCTGCCCGCCCCCCCACCTGGGACCTCTGCGCATGGTCGCCACCTGTTCTTCTCCGTGTGCCTCTCCTCAGAGGAGCTTGGCGACCATCTCACTGAACATATACTTACTCATGATTGTGTGGGTCCTTCTACACAGCAGTTATATATTTGCTGCTCCCCAATAGCATTATTATATAACCCTTTCCTTACAAAGTTCTGGCGTTTAGATCTGATACTCCTTCCACTCGACAAGGTACTTCCAGAGCACTGTCTGACTTTCAAGTCCACTGCTCCATTACCGATCCTTTGCCCGCGCTCAGGGTACAGAATGGCAGACGTGCACACCTATGCAACAGATTGGGAAGAGCGGGGAGGCTGTACTGCTATCCCAAAACACTTGGGGCCATCGTGTATTTCGTGCGGCGAACTTATAACCGACCACACACGCAGCGACGCAATCTTTATTTTGGGTGTTTTTTAAATATTTTTTCCTAGAATTATATACACACGTCCCGTCAATACATGCAACCGACCAACAAATTGCTCCGTGTGTAGCGCTTCTCAATACTTTTTGCGAGATTTTGCTAGTGAATCTGATCTTCTCCAATGGAAAGCCGAACAAGGAAAACCGAAGGGTTATCGTATAATATTAATTTTACACCGCATTTTATATACATTTAATAACGGTATTGGCTGATTACATGTCGTATTAAAGTTGTGTCAGTAAATATTATATTATATTTATCGACCCTTCAGATATTTCAGTTGAGAAAGTCATAGTTGAACGGTGCAGATTTCGTCGGCAGATCAAGAGGTCTCGGATTTTTCTCTCGATTGCATTCAAGTCGCGGAAGTCCAATTGCCTACGACTTCTTTTCGTGGTGGCCAATTGAGTTACTCCATGAAAGGCCTCATCAATTCAGAGTTATTGAATAAGCGAAAGGAATCTGAGAACCTCATTACCGAGTTGACCGAATAATGTTACCGTTAATGCATCCATGTGCAGAGTGGGAGACGTGGGAGCAAATTACTATAAATTTATTAGACCGAGAGGATTTGCAAGTTTAATTGAAAGTATATTGGATTTCATATCTCAAGGAAAACCCTTTGTAAAATTTTATTAATCGAGATTTTTTAATTGGCTCTGTTTAGGATAGACGTTGGGTGAGTTTGTAGGGCGTGCTGGACAGAACCTGCAGTTAGATGGCTCATAAGTGTTAATCCTTCTCGTAAATTTGTAAATCTCATTTTAGTGTCCTCAACCAAAACCAAAAAAATAATCACTAAGACATCGTATTCAATACGATAAATAAAGCAGACGGTAGAATTTGCTGGTATAATTTTTATTATAAATTATTCAAGTGGGATCTTACGTAAGGATTTTCTTCAGTACTTACAAAATTAGGAGTCACCTTTCGTTCGTGAGGGCAATTAGAGAAGATAAGATACACAATGCTGCATCAAAACGCATTGAAATTTGTGACCTCCCGGCGGGTGACCTTACAAATTTGAAGCCACAACCGCATAACTCTAAAAATTAAAGACAATCCAAAGACTGCATGATCTCCAACATTATACCTACTATTCTACATCATCGTAGTGTTAATATTTTGGAATAGATAAAGGAGTCAGATTGGCAAGCAATAATAGATAGATTGTATATTTTTAAACAATAACAGATAATCCGATTGTAAGCAATAGATAAAGAAGGTTTCAATATCAGCAAATTAGTCATATACTATATAGTCGGATAGTAGATTGTCGAGCGATAGATAAGGGAGACAGTAACATAGTAGTCACAAGATAAAAGAAAACTTTTATAGATTTATTTATTATTTGTAATGTCTCAATATTACCTCAATGATTAAAAAAAGACCCACGTTAAGTAATGAAGACAAAAAGTCAAAGTGTTGGGTAATCTAGGTTTTTGTGGCTCGGTATCTAATGGCAAAAAATATGAATAATTTATCGATCTGCCCGCGATGGTCGCGAGGTACACGTGTGTGTTTGAATATTTTTTTAACATTTATAAATACTTGAATATTTCACATCAGATAAAAAAAAATGTTTGAAATAATCCGTATGAGCTATTTATAATGTTAAGCTGTAATACCTCGTATCCCACTAGAAAGTTTTTTGCTGTTGTTGTAATTTTTCACTCGCTTAGGGCATATAGTTGAAAACCTATAATACGCTAATGATAAATATTAGATTGTCCAGCATACCAAAATAAAAAAATAATTATAATTTTTAATCGTAATTTAATTGGTTATAAATGAAGTTTTTTTTATTAATCTCAATCAAATTTGATGAGGTATAAAGGTTGTTTGTCATACGAAACAGAAACCTTGAAACCTGAAAAAATGTTATGAGATTCCAAAGATCCTGAATTTATCGCCAATAAACATAATTTTCCATATATTATTAATACCGTCTCGCCTAAAACTAACATTTCATAATAGTGACTAATTAGAAGCTTAAATAGCCCCTCACGCCTGTGTTTTTTTAATATCATAGAATATTAATTCTGTTCTCATCTTTCCTTCGTAAAAATGAATAGGAATCTAAATACATATTCTTGGAATCGTAGGGCTTCACCATTACTTCTGATTTGTATAAAATTTCGTCATCTTTTTAATTTTCCAAACAGGCCATCGTTATCCAATAAGCGCGTGCATGATCTACTTTATCACGAGTGATGCAACATTGGGGATTCCCTGGCAAACTATTCGTCATAACTCTTAAAACTAACTGGTTTATTTTATCTAAAGATAACCTGATAACTTCAGATTAATAATCAAAAAGTTTAGGTCTATGTCAAAATAATCAATAATCTTGTTTAATACCTGTTAGAACTGGTTTTTATATTTCTTCCTGTATTATTTTCCGCGTAAGAATATGGCAACTCCTCGTATCTCGCTGTTTTAATTTTATTTAATTTTTTTATCGTTTTCTGTAACTATATTTTTCTAAATCTGTACTTTCATTGTTTATTTTTATTCAGGTTCTAATATGTGATAAATTATTTCATAAAATAGAGCACGAATTTGATATTTTATAAGTATTTACTGTGGGCATTATAATACTAAGTTGTTGTAGTAATAAACCGAATTTGTGTACCCATTAATTTTAATTATGTTATTATGTATCAAATTTAAAATAATCAATACTTATGGTTATGGATAGAGATAAGTAAAAGTAAATATTTTGTGAAAGTGGATGTAAAATAATGAATACTTATAATAACGAATATACGCTAAAAATTACTATCATTTCGATGATAAATGTGCGTTGAAGTGCGTTAATTAAAATTGTATTCAACATAATATCACATACTGACTACTGTTGATTAATTAACCTTATTTTTGTTTTTTTTTTTACAAGTTTGTTTTGAATAAGCGTATTGTGCAATCAAAAATCAAGTTCATAAGGCTTATGTATATCGCAGTGCGCTTCGCGTTTACGTAACTGCATAAAGCTTTTCCGATAAACTTCCATGATGAGCATTACATAAGGCCTAAGCACCGGCTCAGTTCAGGCTCAGCTATCAAAACATTATAATCAGCTACTGTTACCCAAGTCAACTATTATGTAATTACCAGTTTTTATTTTTGCTTTTTTATGCGACGTGCTTTGCAATGAGCTCACGAATTCATAAAAAAGTGTAATCTATAATGTTGTGTTTATTTATTTTTCATATTGAATTCTTGGTGTGTGATTAATATAAAAACACGGACACGTGTAGTCATTATTGTTTCAAATTAGACAGGCATCTGGTTTTAATGAAAATGGGAGTGCAGCTTATGGGATGTGGACACTTTTCTCTACTTCGATGCATAACCATGGTCGGTCTGAACTTGGCAATTTTTTTTACAGATAATCTAGATGTTTAACATTCGTTGGTTGATTGTGGACTTCAGCAATGCTAGACGGTCAATAAAAAATATCCAAAATTTATTTTATAACGCAATCGATTGCATTCAACTCCAACATTACTGAATTGTATATTGTGACACAAAAGTTGTATCACAACATATAATCAAGTCGAAAGTGTTATGGGGGTTCTAATTCGTAAAAGTATTTTTTTTCTAGCGTTATCCAGTTACATAAACAGAAAAATAGTTTTAAATTTATATTTAAAAAACTTTTTTTGTGCAGGCTTCTAGCTAAAATCCAATTCAAATTTTAAGGGGATTTATCCTTTGAAAACGGCATCACGTGAAATTCCTGTTTTATGGGGAAATAGTAATTATCTATAAAACAGCGCTGCCGTACAGTCATTTCGGCAGAATTGCATAATAAATTGGAAGTGGTTAATTAGCACTGCAAAAATTAATAACCTGTTTGTCGATGTTGGTTTGTTATCCATCTTATTTGACTGTCGTGTAATTCATAGTCATGGCGACTATCGTATAAAAACTCGGTAACGCAAGTAGCATGTGATTAATTTAAAATACCGCACCAATAATGAAAACATTAAAAATATCAAATGCAGCTTATTTATTTACCCGTCGGATATTAAAAACATCACGATATTTTATATTGAAATAAATACATTATTTTTAATGTAATCAAATTCGCGATGCGTGACCTGTCGATGCATTATTTGAGTCAAGTCTTCATAGGCATTATACGCCAGGTTAACGCTCGTTAACCTCTATTAAGTTAGAGAAGTCAATTCCAATAAGTACATTGATGTCTGCCTACAGCTTGACTCACACCGCCGCATCGGCACAGCGACTCGCTCTCGTGTCCCCGATTGACTTCACAAGGCTTTAACCTTTTATATTTACTGTGCTCAAGAAAATATAATTTCTTTTTCCTGGCAGAATTTTAATGACTCCGATATAGATATTTCGGAAACATCGCCCAGAGGCTCATTTAAAAAATTCGAGCCAACGGTACAACTGCTGCTCGAGAACACCACTGTGAGTGCACGCATGTCTCTGCGGGTCACGACAAATGAATCCACGTTGCAGGAGTAGGCAATGCAATCAACTAATAGCGCCCCTTTATTTTGGGTGTTTTTTATAGTTTAAAACGACGCAAAGTAGGCCGCTGTTGGCTGATAGCAAGTCGATCGCGAGTTGTGTCGCAACGCGTGTAGGGGGCTATATCGCGTGCCCAGGTTTCTAACGCTTCGCCGGTCGTTCGCGTCACTTATTGTAGGCAGTGATTGTAGGATGGGAGACGCCTGATCTAATGAAGATTGCCTCCTCCTTGTGTACTCTCCAATTGCGTACCTGCAACATGGGTTCATTTGCCGTGACCCTGAAAAATGACCTAAACTACAAATGTTGTATTAAAAAAAGACAAATCGGAATTAAAATTAAAAATATATATTTGATGCATTCTTAAAACAATATTTATACGTAGGTACTTATTTTATGCTGTATCGACTCCTACACCAATTTATTGGGTGGAATCTGAATAAGAAAAAAAGTGGTGCAACATAATATAAACCCATTGTTTTTAAATATTCCATTAAGAAATATAAATAGAGGTTAATTTAAATGAAACTCATTAGATTTCAGTAAGTTGTGTAAAATTCTTCCGAATGCACATTTTAAGTAAATATCTAGAAGTACGTGCAATACCACACATACTCATTCTCACCAGTCAATTTGAGCACTCAAGATGAGATGCAATATTTATGAGTAGTTGATTTTACTAAGTGTTTGTGTAAAATTAATCATCAATATAAGTAGCAAATTTACTGTTGCCAATATATTTATACAAAAGAACTGGAGTCTAAAATTTTGGCATATTAGTAGATACCACGAAATCTTTAGAAATGCAATAAAATAGAATAGATTTATAACAATGTAATTTACTCAAAAAAAAATCTCTTCCGTTTCGACTTTTAAGATCCTTATTGTGCATTCAATAATTACTGTAAACTTGACAAAGATCCTCAATGCTAAGACTTAAATGGAACCTGAGCCCTACTCTCGCTCTACAAAAAGTTTTTTTATTATCTCAAAAACCATATTTATAAATTATTAGGATCAAGTAAAAGTTCAAATAGAAGAGCAGTTTAATGCCTTAGTTTTGGAATCATTGACATTTATGCTATATACCTCTTATTTTTAACATTAACAGCATTTGAATGTAAGATTTATTATGAAATAATACTGCTTGATATTTTTGATAAAGTAATCAATTCTGGATTCAAATAATAAATTTAAAAAAAATAATAATTAAACAAGAAACAAAGGTTTAAAGGAAAGAACTTGTTCATTTGTACCTCTTCTTACATTCTGTGATTATATTTTATTAAAAGAGGTCCGGACTCGTTCCCGGTCGTCTCGCGGGCCGGACACGCGCAGGGGACGGCCGACGACGACTACGGAGGAGATGGAGAACGTGGCGCTATTATCATCACATATTTCATGCAAAAAAAAAAGGGGATACTAAAACAAGCTGTAACAAAAATATAAACATTTAATAGTTTTTTTTCACAATCTTAAAATTAATATATACATTTTAGGCAATAATAAAATTGATGACTTTCAATTTTATAATTTTTGGCACATCTAAAAGCTGTCTAAGATGATTCAAAAAAAATTATTTATACAAACATATTTTACAAATTCTAAATGCTAAATTTCATATTTTCCAGTCTCTGGCATATATGTAGGTACATAGTAAGTAGGATTATAATATTATATTAAGTATTTCATATCATCACAAAATATTTGTAAACATATAACGCAAACCCACTGAGGAATGATGGGTTATGTACAAATAACCGATATTAAAAAAAATTATTCAAACAATACCGTATTAGTATCTAGCTATAGAATAGTATATAGATTTTAAGATAACAATATATTGCAAAATATTTAGTTTTATTTTTCAGATGTGAGCAAATCTGTCGATTCAGACCGTGACATTCTTCCTTTGAAGATGACGATGAACCCTGAAGTCAACAAGATCACCCCAATTGCTATTAACGCAGAAAATACCCCCGTGCCAATAGTGGGCGCCAACAGTGCCAATTTAGCCATGGTAGCATAGTCCTTTGTCAATCGAACCTCTTGCCTAAACCATAGCATTGGAATGTATATGTCATCGGGAACATCATTATAAATACTGTGAACAAATAATACAACATTTAATTCATATTTAAAAAAAACTAACAGTACAAAGTTAAAAGCAACCAAATCTCTCTTTGGAAATAAGAATAGACATCTTTGGTTCATTGTCCGATTACCAAAAGGTAAATATTGTAACTTTATTTTTAATTTTGTTAGAAACAAGCCAATGGAAATCTGCAAAAAGTACCAAAAATATCACAACTCAGTGACCTTGAAATGTGAGCCATATAACTCTTGTAAGAATTAGTTTCTATTATCAACCCTTAAGACATTTTCACTGTAGAACCAAACGTTTTGTACAGTTAAAAGATTGCATAACTAACAATAATGTGAAAGATCTTTTACTTACTCTATATTATCAACCTTTTTGATGTGGATATTGATTTGTAATTGTGCCCTCACCAGAAGAGGGATCCCTGTTTGAACTTCCAAGCCCATCCTAAACTCGTCATCTTCCCTATAAATAAAGTAATTATTCAGAATGTTAATCATATACGTAACACATCACAACGGCTAAGAATAAATTGATTTCATTGATATTTATAATACCATCGTCACAAGCTTACCTGTTGGGAACTATTCCATCGATCTTTGAAAGGTAAACTGGATCTGCCAAATAGAAATGCGGAAACGATACAAAGGCAGGAGCCCCCATTCTGCACAGAGATACATCCCGAGATCCATAAGGCGGACAAGGACCATTCTTTGGACAAAAGCATGCCATTTCTGAATAGTTATGACCATTGTCAAAAACTGAATCATCCCCTATGAATAATGATCCACTAATCCCTTCGACCTCCAAGTCACCAGATCTTTTGAGAGTCACAGAACTAGAAGAAAAATTCAAATGATGTTACCACATTAAATCACCGCTGGAATGGGAAAATGACCTAGCCACCACTTAAAAATAACTAAATGGGTGGTGAGCTCCAACCTCTTGACTGAATTACATTATATGACGCTGTGGGAATTCTGTTGTCGTTTCGTAATTTTAAGAACTTATAGAGGAACCTGTGCATTATTTATTTGTGCCTTTTTAGCTATATCACTAATAATTATTACATTTTTTGCTAGTTTCTGTAGTATTGTAGTAATATTTTTTACTGAATTTGAACTTGTTCTTTATAAAATAACTTCTATACACTTTTTAAGGTTATTTTGTAATAAAAGTAAATGTAACAAAAAATACATTTAAAGGACTCTTAGTACAATATAAAATGAACAAGTTAATATTAATATTAAAAAAGTACTTACGAACATACATCTGTGGCAAAAATGGTGATATTGCTTGGTTTGTATCTGGGGGGAAACAATTCACCTGCCCCTCCATTCACAGCTCCGCACTCCCCCTCGTAGAAATCCACTCGCGGCTTATAATTCCACAGTTGCAAATCTCCTAACTTATCAGGATCATTAAGACCCGTATCCATAGTCATGACACCATCATATGTATCGGAAAGATTACGCTTAAAAAATACAATTTCAATTTTATTTACTTGTTTACTAACAAACACAGTATATAAATAAAAATATATATTAAACAGTGTATGAAAATTAATAGTAGAAACAAAACTTTTCACTTATAGAAATAAAATTTATTTTATTTTACTCACTTCATAAAACCAGCCAAACTTGTCAAAAGGTATATTTATTCCAGAAATAGTGAGATTCTGCACAACATCTAATAGCCTATCAGAATATCCATCAAACAGCAAGTCACCAGCTCTTTTTGTAACAAACATGCCTTCGCCGTAAATTTTCAAAAGCCCATTGACCATTAACCGAATCAAGATAGATCTATGGCGAACAAAATTTCCTATTGTCTGTAAACAATCATAATTTATCAAAATCTATTGAGAATTCGAGATTACATTACTAAAAACTAAGCCTGATAAAAATAATTATTTATCAAAGATATTACAACTTATCCAGGACGGGGTTGATAATAAGAAACAATCTAAATATAACAATATATTATATATTAAAAGATTTAATATAAAATTGATAAGTCAAAGGATTAAGCTTACTTAAAATCACATATAATTTTTTGATTGCATTATTTTATATTTTAAAAAGACCATCAACACATTTTGGCTAACCCAGCGGTCGGCAAAGTACGGCTCCCGAGCCGCATGCGGCTCTTTGACCCCTTAAGTGCGGCTCTGGCACGATTATTGTATTTTCATTTTTATGTGCGACTTGTAGAGAATATATTCTGATTTTTTGATCTTAAGTACTTACATATAATAGCACTTTATTTATTTTTACATATATATGTGGTTTATAAAACTTTCTTTCTTATAATTCTTTTTTATATTACAGTAGCCTTAAGTTTTTATATTACACTTTCTATTTCTTATCTTTTCAAAATTGTATTATATAAACTTTAAAGCCCTAAGGGCGTTTGTTTGATAATAAATAAATAAATAAAGAAATCAAGTTTTATTCGGTACCCGTAATTTAATGAAGTGTTAAATTATAATAAATCAATAAACAGATTTGGCTCTCATTTTTTTTTTAACATTGTAATGTACATATTTGGCTCTTTTGTCAATAAGATTGCCGGTACCTGGGCTAGCCTAACCCCTCAACACTTACTATGAAATATTATTTGTACAGAGTAACCATTTGAAAACTGAAAGCAAAATGTCGTAACTTGTTCAGTATTCAGTATTAAAATAGTTACGTTTTGTCCCCCGCAACAAGTAGAACTTGAAATTTTTTTATTCCAGTGAAAAACCAGTAATATTTTATTATATTCAATATTTTTGACATAGAGTACTTGGTGGAATTCCATTTTCATATTTTCCTTCTAGGTATTGCTAGAGCATCACTTTAGAAGATTCTAAAATGTTTCATGGAAATAACTGTAGACACCAAAAAACGCCGAGATTTGCAAGCCATTAATTCTTAAGGCATTAATCTCTAAACATCACAATGAACCTGACTTCAGTCGGAGATTTCCATAGCAACTAAGCTCTGAATCTCTCTTATTTATTTCATGGAGGTAGTTAGGGAAGACAACATTTTTTACATAACTTAATGATATTACTAATAATGTAAAAAATAAATAAATAAGTAATCGGAACTTACCATGGCTATTACATTTATATTGGTTACTTGATCATCTAGACTTCCGTTTGATCTGGATGGCTCGAAATTCCAAATCCTTCTTTGTAAGTATGTAACAGTCCCATTACTGTTCCAAGTTTCATTAACCTTTGAAAAATATTATATATAATATTTGCATCCAAATATTAATACAATTATTCGGCTTTGAAAAATATAATGGTTTTTTTACATACTTTTATGTGATGTTCTTTAAAGACATAAGGACCCAACTGTTCAAAGTGTGGTATAAATTTAGTTGTATCATTTTTAGCATCTTTACTGTTTGTTAAATTATAAAGAAAAAGATCCAAATACATGGGGATTGGAGTTTCTTTCCATAAATCATAACTTGCTGATGTCGGAGTCAACACCAATTGCTACAAAATAGAATAATAATAAGTGAACTGATGAGGAAAGGAATGCATTAAATAATAAAACATTATGGGAATACCAGTTGTCAAGCATTTGATTCATTACAAGATAACATGAACAAATCCAGTCCTGGTTATAAATTTAAGAAAATGAGATAAGATTTGTAACACAACACAATTAAATGGGCAGAGAAATTATCACAATTCAAAAAGTTCGGTTCTGACTTTTCATTGTGGTGCTGTGGTGTCATATCACAGCACCTGACAATAATATAGGACAGTAAAAAAGGGCTTGAAGCTTATATAATATATATATGTACCTTAAATACAATTCAAATAAAAACCTTTGCATTCAAGAGGGATTTTGTTTGGAGTTGTGAAATATATATATATATATATATTTTAAGAAATTTGGACAATATTACAGTTGACATGAAGTAGAGGTTATTTAAATATATCATTATTTATAATTTAAAAAATGGATTTTTAATACATATTTGGCGTAAATAAGTTATTTATTCTCTAAAAAAAAATAAAAACTATTTGATTACATAAGTTGTAAAATTATTGATTTTCATATTAGAACATTGAAAATATGAATTGGAGATTGATTTTCAAAGATTCTATCATACAAAAACAACCAGGCATTAGCTTTACTGACCTTTGTACACAACAATTATCATTAAGAATGTCACTATTTGACCTCTAACGCGTCAATATGATTGTATGTCAAGATATCCATTTAATCAAAAATTTAATTTTTAATCATTTAAAAATATTTAATTTATTTAAAAAAAATCATATAAACTTTAAAATTGCAACACAATTGTCAATATCAATTATTTTTACATTCAATAAAAACAACAAGAGCCCATTGATAAAAAATATATTTTTTTAATATAGTAAAAGATATTGACTGGTTTTAGAAAAAATATTTGCCTCTGGTTGTGGCAAGCACCTTGGGTTCAAAGGGGAAGACTTGGCTTGTTTCAATGATAAACTCATGCAGTGGTGTCTTTATAAAATGGTGTTCTCATAATTAACTTATACTTTAAGATACAGTGGCACAATGTGAAGTGAAAAAAAAACATTGCATGAAAGTAAAATAAATTTCGTATGCATTCACATTTGGATACATATGAAATTTCATTTGTACCCAAAAATCAAAACTTCATAGGTATTAGAACCAATTGATAAATATAAAAATTAAATATTCCTAAAAAAAAATTTTTTGTTCAATAACTTATCCTTCAGATTACTTTAAAAGGTTTATAAGAGCAAACTGACCGTTGTTTCTGTGTTATTTTTACTTTTTTTTATTTGACCAAATTGAGACTTACTACCAATCATGATGAATCATGTGCAATTCTTAAAATAAAAATAACAAATATTTTGATGCTATTCAAAAAGAATAGGAATAATCTAATCTCTAAAACTAGTATGCAAGAATTACTCGATGGGGTGTGATAGTGGCATGTGGTTTATTTTTTTTAAAACATAGCTATGGTTAAATATAGTACATGTGGTAGTAAAGCTATATATTCACATATTACACACATACACATTTAAAATGTTACTAATTTTTAATAATTACACACACACATTTCATTTAAAATAATCATTAGATGATTTTCATGATAATAATATATTAAATGTCATACAATAATAAAAAATACTTACATTTTTGAGAATATTGAAAAATAATGAAGGCCATAATATCAAAAGCACTGTAAATGTAATAATAAGTATTACTCCACTTATAAATAGACTATACAGTGTAGCTTTTCTTGAGCAGCACCCCATCTTGACAAATGTAATTTATCTATAAATAATAATAAAAAATAATGAAATTTCGCAAAAACATAATATTACAATAGGTAAGTAGTGATGTTGTGTGATGCCTACTGGGTTATAACTCTGAATGACAGGTGACGGATGATCCTTCCCTATCAACGTAAACCAATGATTATGTACTGTAAAATTACTTATGATAAACATGTTGATAAAAATAAATATTAAATGATATAAAAGCTTATAAAAACCATTATGTTTGTATATATTAATCATAATGAATATATTAAATCACGTTTTTTAATGATGATAATATTTAGTATTTGATCAATTATTTTAAAATAAATTTTTGAAAAAATGGTTTTCATAAAAAAATTGCAACAAAAAGATTAGATCATATGAAAATTTGTACACAATATCAATTATGGTTTTATAATTAAATGAATATATTTTTTTTATTTAACTATACAAAGATTCAAAGCACCATCTGAAGGTCAGTATGTAAAAAAAATATTTATATTTATCTTAAGTGTCATTGTTTTAATGATATTTTAGAAGATTGTTCAAACAATCTGCTGTGAAATCAGCATGTGACTGATGAGTCATTTCCTTACTATAATATTCATGTTTACATCAATGTAATGATTGCAGAATGATTTGCTATAAACATGTGTCTTGCCTAGTAAATTTTCAAAACATTTATTGATACAACAAAACAATAACATCATTGCATCATTAATATATAACTCTCATACATATCTATGTTGATTTACATATATAATGATAAAGAGGCCCTTATCGTAAAAAAAGTCAAAATGTAGAACAATTTACATGAAACAAACATGATACAATAATCTCAACAGTAGTCAAATACTAGCATTTGAAAAAACAAAAAAATGTTAATTATATATTAGCCTCGTCAATTGTAGATATTTTCTGTTAATTAAAACCGCAACAATTTTTTTCTTCTGACCTCAACAAATTTACTATATATTTTTTTAAAATCTTAGCATGGGATATATCTTATTTATATTACTGTATCAATAAAAAAAATTGACTCATTTCAATCCTTTTGACAACTTAATTAACCTAAGTAAAAATTCTCTGACACTTACAATGCTATAAATAAAATTCAAACATTTATTAGATAAACTACTCATACATTATTATATAATATTATAAGTACATTTGAAATATCACTTCACACTGAATTGATTTTAAAAAGTAAAAGAAACACTTGGTTCACTTCACAGTTGAATATTAAAAAGTTAACTCAAAAATACTGTGCAGTTGTTAATAATAGAATTAATACAGGAGACAAAGTCCAATACAACTTTCGAGATGTCTCATAGACAGCAACAATTTTGCGCAATTTGCATATGATTCACAGAATAAACTACACAAATGCACCAATTGAACCAAACAAAACATGATTAGGTTTATAAATACATGTTTATTCAAAGCTGTAGTGGTATTCTAAGTATTTATATGTTTAGCCAATAGCAATGCTTTATGCAGCATGTTTTAACATCTCACAATCAAATCACTTACTAACTGATTTTACTCAGCAGAAATGTCTCCTAGGTTTGCATGTGTCCTGATTATTGATATAAAAGGCAATATGAGATACTAAAAATTATTCAATAAGAAAACATTTATTTTGATCCAAAACATTTACTATCTCAAATAGAAAAATATGCATTTTCGTACTGAAACAGATGTGACATGATTTGTATTGTGCAAACAGAGAGAAGACAATCAATTCAATATCCATAAGATAAGGACTGAACCCTTCCAACTGATTTTACAAAAAAAATATTACTAATAGTTAATAACATGACAAACAGTAAGACATCAAAGCTTATAAATATTTAGCTATAAAAAAAATTCTTAGTCTAACTACTTAATATTTTTGAATAAAATACTTGAGTGATTTTCCACATTTTCGTTTATATTAGTGACCGGTTTCGCCAACCTTTCAGTTGGCATTATCAAACAGATTGAAAGTATTTTTTTCAAAAATATTAAAATGGAATTCCACCAAGTACTCTCTGTCAAAAATATTGAATTTCTAACTACTTAGAAATCAACAATCAAGTGATGTTGTACAATTCTCATAGGTTACCAAAGTGGTCAATATCGACCCTCAGGGGTCGATTCCGTGACATTGAAGAATCGGAAGTCATACTACAAGAAGAACTGATCGGAATAAGCACTAATGAAGAACTGCAGGTGCAGTTTAGAAAGGGATATCAGCAATTTTGGATTCAGAGAGACATACCTGATATTTATCCTGCATTATGGACTTTCGCAAGAAGGTTTTTGATAGCTTTTCCATCTTCATACCTCGTGGAAAGAGGTTTCAGTGCGGTTGCCATTCTTCTTACAAAAAAAAAATAGATTGGAAATCACTGGGCGAGGAGATTTAAAGTTAAATCTGACTTATTGAAGCCAAATATTGAAAATTTGCTATCAAAGCATCAGACCCATCCCTCCCATCAAAAGTATTGATTTTTTTAATGAATGTTACTCTATTGGCATTTTGTGTGTTTTTATTTATAAAGGTATATAGTAAAACCTCGATATAAAGGACCCCTGTTTATCGGAATACAGATATAACGAACAAAAAAATCCGGTCAAATGTAAAAATTCAATATTAGCAATGCAGGGGGTCTACGAAAAATAGGAAAACTCGACAAGGAGTCTACGGGACAAAAAGTTTGGGGACCTCTGGTCTAGATAAAGGTTAAAACCAGATTCAACAACATGCATTTTATAAAGTTTTAATGGTGGATAATGTTGTTAAAAAAACAAGAGATTATTTTAAAAATAGCCCATGAACTTATGAACTGATATGAAGTAAAAACTTGTTTACATAATAAATATAACTGCAGACAGCAATAATTGTTTTTAAATGGCTCTTATTTGAAGGAAAATGACCACAATTACATTATTTGTTGGAAAAATAAAATAACATATTTAGATATTATTTATTTGGTTTGCATGCTGTTGTTGCCTATGATAGTAGAATATCGTAAAAAAAATCTTTAGCAACTACAAACTTGTTTTATAAAAAATATTTTTTACACATATTACTCTTATCGTACTCAATTTTTATTTGTACCATACTTTTGCAAAATTTTGATGATTTGCGAGAAATTATGACCTAAAAAAGATGTTTGTTTCAATCAGACTTTACTGTGCACAATTGTAGGCATAAATTAGACAAATTGAGAATTCTTTTTTTGAACCGTGATCATCGAAATAATAAAAATGAAATGAATTTGAAAGCAAATGCTGATATTAACATATCATGTATGATATTTATTTGTCACTTAAGTGCGTTGATTTAATTAGTGAAAGTAAGCTACATATCAATACCTTTGTGTACAAAATGATGAGATGTCATCGGCCTTCGGATAGCGATTCGCAAATAGTCATTATAATTAAAAAGGACTTTTCATGACTAGAAGTTAATGCTACATATTAAAGTAATGCGCTTTTAGAATATTCGTCACATAACCTTCAACTCAAAAGTTGCATTATACACACTATATTATAACGATCTTCAAAATTAACTGAAACTGTCCGACAATGACAGACAACAGCAATTACATTATAATCAAAACTGGTACATAAACATAAACAACAATTTTGAGTGGAGCCGTGCTCTATACTTGCATTGTAAGTTTTAAGCTTATAATAAATAGTTGTTTTTTTTATATAAATAAATGTATGAAAAATATATACTCAACTCAAATATTAGCAATCACATTTTTTAAATATTATTATAGTAATAGAAAAAAAAATATTAAAAATACTAGAGAATATATCTTTTTGAGAAAAACATATTTAAGTACGGATACATTTTTTTTATTTGATCGAGTATTTAAATCAATATCAAATAAATATTTATAAATATAAATGATAAATAATTGGGTACCATCTCGAAATGGCGGCCGTGTTTTGATCAGGGTGTTGTCTTTTTGTCTATTGTGTCATGGATTTTTAGTATGTCATATTTCCTCAATTCTCACCTATTTTTTGCCAAAGCTCACATTATCTGTTTCTTGAACTGCGTTTCTCCTGCTGTAGTGTAAATTGATGGTGTATAAAAACAAAAATATGGACAGACTCAAAATATTCGGTGTTTATCTAATTTTATGCTAACCAAGTTACTCATCAATTAAATGACTACAAAGGTAAATAAAAATACCGGAACAATGAAGGATTCAAACATTGTAAAGATTGCGGTCCAAATGATCAATGAACCTGACAAGGTACCGCAGTTGATCGAATTTAACCAACGACAACCACTGCCGGGTATCATTCAAGGGCTATGTAATTTCTGGGGTCTCGTATCTCCAGAGCAATATGCACTTCAGTTTTCTGAAAACAACAATAGAAATTATATAACTGAAAAAAATAGAAACGAAATAAAAAATGGATCAGTTCTGACTCTTGAGCAATCACCCTCTAAAACCGTAGAAGAAATAATAATGAAGGTTAATTCAAATAACAATGATGATAAAACAAACGCCCTTCAAAAGTTATCACAGCTCAGTGCTGATATTACTTTTGCACTGGAATTTATAAAAAAACAAGGCTTGACTCTCATCATATCCAATATTGAATCTAACAAGTTTAAAGGACCAGCCCTGGCTTTTGCTTTGGTTTCATTTGTTGAACTTATGGATCACGGTGATACGTCATGGGACACTTTAGAGAGTTTATTCATTGCGAAAATTGCTAGCTTTGTCAACAACCCAACAGGTTCTCAAGATTCTACAGTTGTGCAAGCTTGTTTATCTATACTTGAAAATGTCGTTCTCAACAGCACACGTAAAAGTGTCCAAGTTGAAAAGGAAGTTACCATAACAAACCTAGTCATGCAACTACAAACATTTGCTGATAAACCAGTTATTCAGCAAAATACTATCGCTTTACTGAATGCCTTATTTCACAAGGCTGATCTATCTAAGCGCAAAACCATCTGCAGTACTCTGTGTTCTAAACAGGTAAGGAATGTAATTTGGTGCCATGTGATCCAGGCACCGGGGAGTGTGGGTACAGAGATGGCTCATCAACTCTATGTCCTGCAAACCCTCACCCTTAGCCTACTGGAACAGAGAATGATCAAGGTTGACCCTCAAGATCAAGATGCTTTAGAGAAAATAAAAGAATTGAGACGAATTGCGTTTGAAAACGATGGAAATAATAGTAACCTTGATGTGACTGCTCGTCGTCAATTGGGCTATGCCAAAGATTATAAAAAGCTTGGATTCAAGAATGACACCAATCCCACGTTAGATTTTAGTGATGAAAATTCTCCTGGTATGCTTGCTCTAGATTGTATGATTTATTTTGCTCGGAATCATACTGAATCTTATACCAAGGTAGTGTTGGAGAATAGCTGTCGAGCAGATGAACACGAGTGTCCTTTTGGAAGGACTAGCATCGAACTTGTAAAATTGATGTGTGACATTTTAAGAATAAAAGAATCGCCCAGTGAGCAAGGGCAAACGTATCATCCCATGTTCTTCAATCACGATCATCCGTTTGAAGAATTCTTTTGTATTTGTATTGTAATTTTAAATAAAACATGGAAAGAAATGCGTGCAACGACAGAAGATTTTGTAAAGGTTTTCAGTGTTGTGAAAGAGCAAATATTAAAAGCTCTTTCGTACATGCCTATGGGACTAGATAAGTTTCGTCAAAAAATTCAAGAACTGACATATTCCAAAATCACTCAAATGTGGCAACAGGAAAGGACCAACCGTGAGGAATGGGAATCACATGCACGGCCAATTGTGGAATTAAAAGAACAAATCACTCCAGAAATCATGGACTTGATTAAAGAACAACGCCTAGGCCTACTAGTGAATGGAACAAGGTTCACAAAGTACACCGCCAAAGGACAACGAATCAAAGATAAATTTTGGTTTGTTCGGCTCTCACCCAATCATAAAACATTCCACTATGGGGATTGTGATGAAAAAAGCAATCCTAGTGTAGAAGAACTGGGAAATAAACTTGCCATTGCAGATGTAAAGGGTCTGATTGTTGGTAAAGAATGTCCACACATGAAAGATATAAGAGGACGCAAGACTACGCATCAGCTTGCCTTTTCTCTAACAATTGATTCAACTTCTTTAGACTTTGTAGCCCCTGATGAGCAAGTCTTTGATTATTGGACGGATGGTATCAATGCTCTCCTTGGAAGTAAAATGATAAGCAAAATGTGCGAAAATGATTTGGAGACTTTGTTATCAATGGATATTAAATTGAGACTTCTTGATGCCGAAGGAATAGAAATTCCACAGGATCCTCCCCCAATTCCACCAGAACCTGACAATTATGACTTTTACTATGATTTGAAGTAGCAACATCCAAATTTAAAGTTCAATATCATTGTTAGTTACCTTAAATGTTGGAAGTATTTTCATACATTACTCGAAAATGAACATCTTCATTTTAGTGATGTTAGTAATTAGTGTACGTCTATTCGTTTTGTGCAATAAGCATATTAATATAAAATGATTTCAAAACTTATTTATATTTTTACATTTAATATTTTTATTCAGTATATAGAATATTGTAGACTATATCAGTATAATAAGTAAGATAGTATTCATTATTGTAAAGTGCCTGTAGCACTAATTCCTCATTTTTCTCTATCATAATTGATTCATTATATTTTGTAGTGTAACTTATAGCTGAAAAATGAATTATTTTGTTAATATATAAATAAATAACAAGCACTATAGAATAATGTTGAATCCCGCATAGAGTACTTTGTCCAATAGTACCTTCCCAGCCTCAACTGTGATCAACTCAGAAGTTCCCTTCCATGAAAACATGGCCCGGCCTAGTTGTCCACAAGTACAACGAAAATATTACATACATATATTTTATACAAAATAGAAAAAAATATAAACTGTATTTATTAGTTATTACAGGATCCAATGATTTTATTCTGATTAGTTTTATATAAGTATTGTAAAAAATGTTACCAATACATTTTTTAATATTAAAGTCATTCAAACCATCAGTGTTATTCTTTATTATTACAATGTTGTGGGTTATGATATTATTTATGTTTATGTATATATAATGTGACCGCACATCCCGTTTTGAACGGGTCCATCTTGTTTTTAGATAACCTATCCTGCTGTCCCCAAGCACAGCTCTGAAACACTGAAATGTCCCATTTTCAGAAAGAGTGCAACCCTCATCAAGACAGTCACAGTGATTTCATGAACTTATAGAATAATGCTTTGAGGTGCAAATATATATATATATATTTTCAATCAACCTTCAAATCTATACTATTTTAAGATAATTTTTCACACCAATAGATATAAATGACTAGTTTTGTCACTGAAATGATTTCATTAAAACTCTGAGACTGAGTCTGAATCGTAGCACTGCATTTATTAAATAAAATCTTAGTGTTAGTATTGCACCTACAGTACAAATATAATTTTAATCAGTAAAATTATATCACATTGCAACAATCGTGGCACATGACTAAGTGCTGGTGCGCGCTAGGCACCTGTACTTTGAATCTTTTTTATATAAACCTTATCTCATAGGATCCAATTAATTATTTTTTTTCCGTATGATCATAAAAAAAGAGCGCTGAGTTGTGAGTCATGATATATATATTTCGATCTTCTATCGAAGACATCGGCAGATTAATACTCATCAATTTTTGTATTAATGATCAATGTGTATTGATAATTTTAAACCTTACTCATAGTTAATCTGAACGTTTTAACAATCATGAATCAAAACAAAATTTCTTGATAATAGAGTTAAAAGACTTGTTTCAACTTTTCCATCAGATACAAATAACATGATTACATATCTGAACTGAACCCTTTGTGCACTATTATGTGAATAAAAAGCAACTTTCATTATTAAATTGAATGCTAGCAATGTATTCAAATGTTTTTTTCAAAGGTTTTTACTAAAATACACAGTCCCCAAGAATCATCTTTTTTTTTTTAGGAGAGTGGTGATAAAAATGTTAATTAACACCACACACACATTTTAGTAGATGTTTTTAAAAAGCCAAAATCTACTAAAGTTATGATGCATAATTTATAAAAATCACATATAAGTATATATTTTTCTTTCATCGTACCACATGCATGATCTAATAATAGAATTGGGTAAATATACATAAATGCAATAAAAATAAAACAATACTTTGTGATAAATTTTTATTTAGGAATTTTTCCAAAACTTTGGAATAAGCATTCATCTCATAACTTAGTCATAAAATTGGTAAATTTCTATGTATTCATTAAGTACAAATAATAACTGCGATTCGACTGAAGACTAGGAAATATAATACGGAATTATGTATATATTAAATAAATATTTGTAAACACATCACTCTACATTTTACTATTTAAAGTATAAGAATTTGTACGAAATAAACATAGTTAATTATTTTAATATTCACATTAAGAATTCTTATTATCAAGATATTTGACAATTTGATTAGACACAACTTTGGTCGCCTCACTTGCATTGGGAATTAAAAACCTATCCATATCTTTAATAACTAATGTATCTCCATCCGGCATGCCGTATTTAAAAGTTATAAGTTCCGGGTGACGTTTCTTAGCTGTGATTTTAACTATTGAAGACAAAGGACGCCTCACAATTATTTGTGCAAAGCCTTTTCTTCCTTCTACGTCTCTCATAACCACCAGGTGACTAGTCGTAATAACTAAATAAGCATCATGCATGTAACCATTCATCATTACTTCCTTACATTTAAAGTAACTGACTATATTCGAGCCTTTCAACCAGTCATTTATGGGTACGATTTCTTGTAAATTTTCTTCATCAGGTGTTAGCTCCTCCATTCCTATTTCACCATCATTCTCATCATCTATGCTAAATACTGGTGCAACGTTTCTGTATCGTTTACCATTTTTATCATTTTTGGAGACGTGTCTCTCTAAGACAGGAGAATTAGCATTTGGATTTACTATATAATCTATCAATTTTCCTCTGACTTCCTGTGACTTACTTCGCATAGCAGCTGACAGTTTGCTGAATAAATCAACTGAAGGTGTGTTCACTTTCTGAACTGGCCGTGAAATGGCTAGGAGCTTTGCATTAGGAGCACAAACCAAGCAGCGAGAAGCATCATGTTCTTCTAAACAATCAACCATGTGATTTCCAAAATAATCATGAATAGCCATGTAGCCACCATCTAGCATGGAGACATGACGAATATTTCTTTTCAAAAATGACGCTACTACCATGTGGGCATAGCTATCTTCTTCTGTACGTCCTGAGCCCAAAAAGCATAAATGTTCACCAGCTGCAAGAGAATGTGCCGCTAATGCCTGTCGTTGAGCACTAAGAAGTCCTTGGACTGCTGTTGCAAAAGCTGATGGTTCCTGAAGCATTAGATTACAATCTAGGTGAAAAGCTGTTGAAAGATGGCCAGCATTATATTGGTCTGCGGGACGACAATCAACCAGGAAAAATCGAACACCTTCAGAATCCGGACACATTTCCATTGTAGCGTTTTCAACTAATTCATGAACTGATACTGGTAAGCAAAGTGCTTGCGAAATAACCTTTGATAGGGGATTCGCAGCATCTATTCCAAAAAGAATAGAAGTTACATCTGCTTGAAAAGATGTGGGGGTTTTATGAGCATAATATTGTGCCAAAGAACAAAAGTCATTGACATCTTCGGCTTCTAGAGCGCAAGGCATATTTATCAAATGTTCTACTATAATTTCTTTGTGTTCATTTTTTTTAGCCAAAATTTGTTCACGAGCATTAACAATCATTATTAATGCAAGAAAGAAAACAAAAAAAGGATCAGATTGCTGAAAATACAAATCCCACATAGCTTGTACAACAGGTAAACTGCAAGTACCGGCAAAGAGACTTTGAAACCATACAAGACAGTACTGCTCTGGAGTAATTCTTTTGGTATCTAAAAATGAACACAACTCTGGGTCGTGATACTGTAAAAGAAGCCATAAAATGTGAAATGGTGTACCATTTTTACTACAATCTTTAGGAACGTAGATATCCATCAACCTTTCAAAGAGATTATATGTGTCAGAGCGTGGTAATTTTAAATTAAGCAATGGCAAAAGGAGTTCAATCCACCCATTCTCTCTGACATATTTAACATTGCGGCATTTACAATAAAATGTAAGAATAGATTCCAAATCCGAAGTCACAGAAAGCTTATCATCTTCATCGTTTCCCAATTTATCAACAAATACAGTAACATCTTCACGTAGTATTTGTTGGTTGGGTAAATCAAATATTTCATTAAAGTTAATCATTTGGTTTCCTTTTCCTTGTACATTAAGGCACACTTGCCATACATCAGCTCTGATATTTTCAGGAATTGTTTTTCCTTTACAAACTGCATAAATGTCACTGGCAGAGCAATCATCCAATAGAACTGACTCCAGTTCTATTATCCTGGAAATAAATTATTCAATTGAAATACAAAAATATATATTTGAAATATTTCATAAATTAATTAATTTAAAAAAAAGGATAATGTTTTATTACGTTGTCTAAAACATAAATCCTGATGTTTATTTAATTATCAAAGTAAAGCTAATAGAAGTACTCATTATTTTTCGAAATATAACTGAGTCGAAAGTATGTACTAGAATATATTAAGACCTTGATGACAATAAAAATATTTTTGTATAATATTATTAATTGAATTTCTTGTTATAATTTAATTAGTGTGGAATTTTAATACTATGTAGAAGATAACCTACATACATTAAAGACCAAAAGATGGAAGAACAAACAATAAAACGTGTACTTTATATAATTTCTTATCTATACTAATAAACTGTATTGAGAAATAATTTTACCAAGTGTTATCATCTTCTTCTAGTGGCATGGTGTTAAATTTATTTTAAATAGTACTTAAAATTTATTATTGAACTTCGATGTTGTTAATGTTGTAAATAATATTACGAGAAGTATAGAGAAACGATAAACATATTATCGATAATAATCAGTCACCCAAGTCATGACAAATGTCAAAACGTCATATCGTAGAATTTTAGTTTACACAGTTGGCAGTCTTTACGAGATGAAGAAGAAAACATAGACTAATATGCAATTATTAAATGTCCCTTGCCACTAATTTTGCGGGCATTCAACTTTGGAATACTAATTGTAATAAATAATAATATCACACACTCGATATTTCAAATAAAAACATTTCACCTTTATCCTTAACACTTCAACTTAATTACGGTGTTTTATTTGAGTTTGAGGAAGCTCAATAAAATTATTTTTAATCTGATTGCTAATCAGACAATGCTTCTAAAATATTTTTATAGATAATATATTTTTTTATAAAGACACCAAAATAATGCAGCAAAACGTTAATCAGACAATAAATTTTTTTGGCGTAAAAAAATTCGAACTATTAGATAACGTAATACTAGACCAGCATTTGTAACAATTAATATGGTTTAATTTAAGACTTTAACTTTAAAAATTATTTAGAATAAATAAAATTCAAAAAATTAAGTCAAAATACAAAAAATAATATACCTACATAAATAATAATGCATGTTTCATTGACAAAGAAGCAATTTCCCTAGGCAGCTTATTCTCATGTTGTATAGCCACACAGATTACATTATGTCAGGCTTTATTGGCTTCCATGGCGATGATGCGAAAATGAGGAATGTGAAAAGAATGTGCCCTAGTGTTTATGCTCAGTTTTCGTGTGAATTAGTCCAAATTAATAAGTATAACAGGGAATAACGGCGTTTTATATTGTTATTGTATTCTTCTGATTTCTTTATACTGATTTTCAAGGCGTTCATCTTACATTTTGGTTTCTAATGATTGTGCGTTTGCTTTGTTATCATGATTTTGTTGTCATTGACTTTTATATCGTGTGTGTATAGATGTAAGCACCGAATTTTACTCGCTCTTCTCTTCCCTTGAGAAATTAAGGATTACTCGCCTGTAATTTATTGTACGTTACAATGTTTCGAGAAAAAAATACAAAACTTGTTGAATGTCCTAGAGTATACAAACAATATTTCTGTAATTTTCCTTGAAGGTACGTAATCTTTTAATTACTCTTTATAATTTTATGTTACATCTACCTGCATAATAATTTCACAGATCCTTAACTTGTAGGGTCATAACTTACCTAATATTTAAAAATAATTAGTGCAAATCGACCTCTGCTTTTGGCTCTTGTGACTGAATATAGTTTAATTCAAATCAAATTATGAAAACTTGAGTTATTGTTACATCCTTTAACTTATAAATTATGGAATTTTTGAACTTTATGTATAAATATATATAATAGTTAAATAAGTATAGTTTCAATTAAATTTTTATTACGTTCTTGTAATCACTAAGGTTCTGATATTAAATGTAATGAGTCAGTATTTAAAAACCTACTCTGCAAGAATTAATAATATAAGCTATATAATAAATACGCCTTGAAATTTTGCAGCGATGGCATGGTAGATCTTCAATCAAAGAGGAGCCTTCTATCTGGCTCGAGAGGACCAGAAAGTGCAATGTTCGTTTTAGACTTGCACAAGAGGAGGCACATGAAAGATGTTCTCTATAGAAGCAACTCGAGCCTCGAGCTTGTGAACACTGAGCACCACCCACCCCCCACCACCCTGCGCCGAGAGTATGGAAGTCACGGCTCTATTGATGTCATAGGCAGTCCAACCTCTACCGGAGAAAGCTTCTTTGCCATGTTGCAAGACTTTCATCCGTCCAGTATACCAGTCGATCAACGATCTCCTGGCCCTTCAGAATACTTACGGGTTAAGATGGATCCTATGGCAGATAATGCCAACATCTTGTCCATAGATTGCGAAGATGGAATCAATAATAAAAATGCAATTGGCGGATCAAGCCCTAAGTTGAAATTAAAATTTCATAAATTTTGGGGCGGTAGTGCCGGTAGTGGTCTTGGAAAAATTCAACGTCATCAAGCCGCCCTCGATGATACTGTTCTCAACACTTCTTCCATCAACAGTTGCTATTCTAGCATTACGTCAGCATGTGGAGATTTAGATGAGCATCAAAAAAGAAAGGGTTTTGCACATTATGATTGTCAATCTCTAACAGCAAACTTGGGTTATGCAGCAAAGTTGCGAGGAATCCTCCTCGGCAGAAGACGCAACACCACTACAGGGGCTTCTGCTGCTTCTATGATAACATCTCGAGCTGTTGAAGTGGATGGGGAGACTGAAGAGGATGCCGGTGATGGTCGTACTAACGATTTGATTGAAAGCTGTCCGTTCTTTAGGAACGAGATTGGTGGTAAGGAAATTCAATTATATGAATACTTTGCAGCATTTCCAACTTGATTTAATTAGTTGTATTTCTGATAATTTGTATTTATGTTACTAAAAAACATCTTTCAGGTGAGGAAGAACGAAATTTGAGTTTGAGTTGGAAAACTGTCCGTTCTAAAAAGTCTGATGGTTATAATGTATCTCTCAAGTATTGTATGCATCAGCCCAGTGTGGCTTACGGATTGTCAATTCTTGAGTTCCCTCCTGGGCAGTCCCACTGGAAACAATCTTGCTACCTTGCCAGACAGTCTCCGCATGCCCTCCGGCCCATAGAGTGTCAAGATCAAGGGGCATTGTACTATAGAAAATATTTCTACGGGCAAGGTAACAATAAATAATATTTGTAGTTTATTATTTATTTTTAAGAAATTAGATTAACACTTTACATTATTTTTAGATCATCAGAATTGGTATGGAATGGATGAGCAACTAGGACCTGTTGCTATATCTTTGAAGAAAGAAAAAGTGGATATTGGCAGCTCTGCAGATGGAACCGCCGGTACCCAGAATAATGGAAACTCTTTATGGCAATATAGACTCATTATACGGACATCTGAACTTTTAACTCTCAGAGGTTCTATATTAGAAGACGCTGTACCAAATATTAAACCGTCAAGTAGCAATAAAACTTATAACAACGCCAAAGAAATATTTGAATACGTCGCACCGGAAGTACAATTATCAAGTTTAAGGTAAATCATTATTCAATCTAAAAACAAATTGGTTTTAAAATGATTAATCTAAGTAAGCAACTCAATTTATAATACCGTGCAATTTAATTTTAGATTAGGGTTGAGTGGAACAGGCGCTGAAGAGCAATTACTCCGCTTGGATGAACAATGTGTCAGCCGACACTATAAAGTTGGAATAATGTATTGTCGTCAAGGTCAAGCCTCAGAAGAAGATATGTATAATAACCAAGAAGCAGGACCAGCATTTGTTGAATTTTTACAAATGCTAGGACAAACTGTCAGGTTAAAGGGATTTGAAAAATACAAAGCTGGTCTCGACAACAAAACAGATTCCACCGGCCTATACTCGGTGTATACAACTCATCAAGACTGTGAGATCATGTTCCACGTCTCCACCATGCTGCCCTATACACCCAACAATAGACAGCAACTCCTGAGGAAGCGTCATATAGGGAATGATATTGTTACAATCGTATTTCAAGAACCCGGAGCACAGAGATTTACTCCCAAACACATAAGGTCCCAATTCCAACATGTTTTCATTGTTGTCAGGGTCATCAATCCTTGCTCTGACAATACTCACTACAGTATTGCAGTGTCTCGTTCCAAGGAAGTTCCCATATTCGGGCCGCCCATCATTGAAGGAGCTCTATATCCGAAAGGAAAAATTTTCACTGATCTACTTCTTGCAAAGGTACTTTTAGAGCTTTCATAGTTTAAAAATAAATGTAATGTTTTTGTAAGTATTTTTCAGTAATTTCAAATAAACTTTTGTAGGTTATTAATGGGGAAAATGCAGCTCACCAATCTACAAAATTTTCTACAATGGCAACAAGAACGAGACAGGAGTACTTGAAAGATCTTGCCAAGAATTATATAACCGCTACACCACTAGACACTGGACAAAAGTTTTGTGAGTATCTTACTGTAAATTGATTGTAATTATTTATAAATGTTGAAGTAGTCAAATAACAGTTCATTACGAGATGATGAAATTTTAATGTTTGCAGCCCTGTTCTCATCGCTGCTGAAGGCAGGTGGTACAGGTGGAGTGGCAGGTGTGCGACCATTAGGGGGTGGAGCAGGCGCAGGCGGAGCACTGAGCTGGGCTGTAGTGGCACGCGACGAGGGTCGCACGGGTGCCCCTGCTGACTGTTTCCTTGGCCTCTCACGCGACACACTTGTATTGATCGAAGAGTGTTCTCGTCAAACTGTCTTTGTGGCGCCTACTAAGGCTATTCTTGGTGAGGACTTTTCTAGTTTTATTTAAATATTATAAAAATAAGTTTATTAATTTCCTAAATTATCATCAACAGCAAATTTAAAGTTTAGTGCCTATTAGTGGCTAACTTGTTACATAAACATTATTATTAATTTGTGCAATCATATTTCCAAACTAATAATGATGTTCATTATCAAATATCAATGTGTTCTTAACATCCTACCCATCTCGTTTCTATTTTTTTGTCTGATGTAACTTATATATGTTAGTATTCTTGCTTGAAGTAGTGGCACCTAGCTGCCATTTCCGTTATAATGATCAAATATTACAATTTATTGAATAAAAAGAATGATTTTTTTAAAAATCTTTAATGGGTTCTGGTTATAAAATGGTTCTATTGATTTATACTTAAATTTTTATCGAGATGAGATAATGTAAAATCCAACATTGTGATAATTAACTCTTATCAATGAACAACATACTTTTCCATAATACTGTGTATGTTTACAAAATAATATTTCCTTTTATAACTGATATAAACTGTAATATTGAAATTTTCCATTTAATACTATTTTCATAGTAAATTAAATCATAAAATATCAATGTGCAGTTTTGTGTACTAACACTCTGCCATTAATTACTATCATAACTTTCAGTTTATGCACATGTCAAGTTTTTAAATATCACAATTTTCTACTAGCTTTGTTTCTCTCAAAGGTTTTGATTTTGAATGCCTGTTTCAGGTTGGAGCACAGGTGGAGGAGGAGATGCAGGTGGTCTACGTGTGTACTTTCACCGGGGGGAAAGTGTAGGCATGCGTCTGCGTGATGCAGCTGAGGCTGGGGACGTGCTACGTGCTCTCGCTGCTACTGCACCCCATGCTGCTCCCGCTATGCAGCTTCAACTTCGCCGCAACCAAGCTGGCCAACTTGGTAAGAACTCGTACTTTTATCATACTCTGGTCCATGGTTGAAGGTAACTTCTTGTTGGCACGTATGGAGTCCCTGTAATAAGCACTTATCTATCAAGGACCTAACTTCACTACCAACATTTTGGCCTTCGGCAAAAAATGTTCAATATGTTCAATGAACATGAAGCATGTAGCTTACTCGAGTAATTATTTCTTAATTTACAGCGCATATCAATCATATTAATTAAATTGAAATAACGTAAAAATTATATCTTTATCACCATTGTTGTTAAACAATACAAATTACAAGACTCCCACAATTTTTTTTGTTTATAATAATGATGCATAATATTAATTGAGTTTTTCTTTGTAACTTTTTCTAGGTTTTCATGTTCAACCAGATGGTGTCGTTACTCAAGTAGAAAATGGTGGTGGAGCGGCACGTGCAGGTCTGAGACAAGGGGCTCGTCTTGTAGAAATTTGCACTGTGGCAGTCTGCACCCTATCTCATGATCAGATGGTAGATCTCCTAAAGACCTCATCACCAGTAACTGTTACTGCAGTGCCTGCGCGTCCAGATGGCACTGCACGAGGTGGCTGTGGAGGTGCTGAGTGCCCGGCAGCTAGTGCAGGCGGAGGTGCTCAGCTACCTGGCCGCCATCGCCGCAGATATGAGCGCAGCTTTTCACCTCCACGTAGCAGTGCCAGTTCTGGCTATGGCACTGGAGGCTCCAGTAAGAGCTATCGCCCTCCTGATTCTTGGTCACCGGATAGCCAACGAGATGCAGACAGAGCCATTCCATCAGCTGCTCCTCGCTCCCTGGTCGACGGAAAAGCACTTAATGCTCCTCCGGAAAGGGATTATGCCTGCATCGCAAGAGTCGGAGTTCCTGAACATGCAGCACCTCTTCCACTATCCGAAGCTGCCCTCTCCCGAAGACGTTCTAGAGAAAATGTTGACATTGATCGCCCTGAATTCCGCAGTGACAGATCTCGAGGAGAACCCTCGGATCGATCAGACTCGTCGCCCCGCCCTCAAGTCGGAGGTTCAAGGCGCGGCACCCCTGCAAGCGGAGCTCAGTCACCAGGTAGTGGAGAAGCTCGTCTACGCGCTCCTAAGTCCCAACGTCATAGTGCTGGGGGTAGTACCTTACAGGAAGACCTCATGCGCCTCATCGATCCCGACTACACTGAAGGTGCAGGTGCAAGTACTGTGGGTGCAGGAGAGGAAGGCATCCTCACACAAGCGCGGCCTGCCACTGTGATCTCGAGTGCATCTAGTGCTGGCTCCCCAGCACCTCCCTCACTACCGCCGCCGCTGCCTCTACCGTTGCCTGATGCTCGCCTAATGGATTGGCCTTCACTAGTCGACACTGCCACTCGAGCCATGCTGCAGGTGAGATCTTAATATATGTTTTGAGGATGAATTCTACTGTCATCCCAAATGGAGATTTGAGTTTGTTTGTTTTGCAGATATGTGAAGAACAGTATCCGTCCCTTGGTGATGGAGAAGGCAGTATGACATCGGGAGGCACAGAGGTGGTAGAAGGAGTAGATACATGGGGATCTGGAGGGATGGGAGATATACCAGTCGGGGGAGAGTGTTGCCCGCTGCGGCGACAAGTACACGAGTTAGAAGGTCGAGTGTCCAGAGAAACTCGAGCACGAAAAGCCTTAGAAGAGGAAGTATGTATAAATAAATAAATAACAATAATGTATAGTTCCTATGCAATATAATTTTTTGTTTTTTTTAAATTTTAATAAAAATTATTTGATTTTAGAAATTAATCAAATTAAAAAAAATTCATTTATCAAGTACTCATTGATAATTTTGTACTTTTTTAATTTAGGTCAAGCGCCTGAGACACCACAACAGGAGACTCCGAGAGGAAAGCGTAAGGGCTGTGCAACAGCTTCAGCGATTTACCAACTGGTTCTTTCAGACAGTGGAGCGCCAATGAAAGACTTGCTACTGGAAACAGGAAGTTTCTGAATCGAATTTATTTCCTGAAGATATTTGACTACATTTTTTGTAAATTTTTGGATATAATTTCAAAATGCTTTATAACAATAGCTTTTAGTATATTTTTAATTAACTTCTATTTATTTATAACTTATGAACGTACCACAGTCTATCAATAATGATGCGAATTGAATACTTCTTATGATGATATTGTGAATATTGAGAACTTCCAAACAAGGTTAACGATAATTTATTATTCTGTGTAGAATACTTTCAGTTGATATATATAGTAAATGTGCAACCACAAGTGCTTTTAGTAGATTAAATAATTGTGTACCTTTTTCTGTCTCTAAATATATTCATATTGTTATGTTTGAACAAATATTATATTATACAAGAGTTGCATATATATACAGAATCATCTTTAAATTGTTCAAGGTATTTGAGGAAAAGGAAATGATATAAATGAATAACGATATTACTGTGAACTTTAAAAATATAACTTATCGGTTGTTAATTTAAAATATGTAACTTTAATGTAACATAATAGTTTTCAGTGCACTATATTGTTAATTATTCTTGACAACTGATTTTATGAAACAGATGTTATGTACTCTATTATATATATATATGTATATCTCTATATGTATATATTTATTTATATATAATATAAGTATGTGTATATGTATTTATATATACATGTGTGTTTATATAAACTTATAATCTCAGACTTGAAATTAAAATCTTCTATGTATACAAATGATATTTTAATGTAATGACGTATTTTTACTATTTTAAAAAACAATCGACAAATTTAACGAAAGTGGAGCCACTTTTCCTTTATGTCCTAAATATTCTGCCTTACTAATGATAGTGACACATGGAATTTCATGACAAGCTAAAATAAGAATTCGGAGCATGTCATGCCAAATTCTAAAATAGGGTTATTTTAGGTTTAACTTTACAGTGTATTGGTTTGACAGGTTGTTTGCTATTTTGTTACCATACTCATTAAATGAAGGTTTATCATTGTTTTAGTACTTCAATTACAAACATTCTTACTTAAAACAATTCATACATGATTTTCACGTGTGGATAATAATAATTATGAAACCAAAATATTAGCATATAAATAAAAGTAGTCTTTATAAATGTATACCAATCATATAATATATATTGATTTTAAAAATATTTGTTTATCCGATTTCATGTTTTTGGCCAGTTGTTTAGTAATTGTTTCATCAAGTACTAAAACACAATCTTTTTTTAGATATCAGTGAATTTAAAAAAAATACATCATAGGTAAAAGACAGTGGGGTGTGGTGAGTTTAGAATTTATCATGCAGCCAAGTATAACGTGGAATATCAGCACGAGTATATTATGCATTCTTCTGGTTAAAATTTTGATTTGATGATTGATAAATATATAGTATATTAAAACATTAAACTATTTGTTGAAATTGCTTAAAAGATAATTTGAGGCAAGTAATCCTTTATTGCTTGTATAGACTAAGCCAATAGAAAATGTAGTACAGTGGACTCCCATATAACGCCCTCCTATTGCAACTAATATTTATACTGCACGATAAACAGTCCATTAGAAAATGTAACATTTTCTAATAGTTTTTTTAACATCTTGTTTTTGTTTTTAGATAAACGGTTTTAAATGTCTGTATAATCCCTTAGCTCAGTGTTGAATAATTAGGATGGTCTGGCATGGTTGTTCAATAGTTATAAGACCAATTTAAAACAATTCGCATATAATCCATGCTTTTTTATTCGCTCGCCAGTGAACATAAAATGTAGCTTAATGACCACCGTTAGTTACATGTTTTCCAGCTGCATCAGAATACCAAACCCTTTTTTCTCAATACAAAGCAAATTCTACAATGCATAAACTTATTCTGAACTAAAATTACTTTTCTTCACAATTTTGGAAAAAAAAATGAGCTTTTTCTGTGAGGAATTGAGCTCATTCGGCTGATGCTTTCCGAACTACCACAAGAAAATCTCTTGTTAAATCTGTCAAACCATCCTTAGGATGCTTACAATTCTTGATTTTTTACTATTAGGATCTTATCTCCCGCATTGTAGGGGAGTCCACATCATATAGGTATACTTACAAGACAACGAGCTAACAAACTTTTTTTTTAATATTCCAATTGTATACATTCCACTTGATATTGAAAATAATATAGGAGAATTGCTGATTTCTCACTTATTTAATAACTTCTTCAATGTAAAGCTATTTTCAGTAAATAGTGTTTAAAGACTGAAAATTATACCACTAAATACAAACAAACAAGATATACATTTGATTCTAGTTCTCTCTTAAATCCCTTGAGAAGGTTTTTGTGTCAATTTAATGTTTCTAAACCATGAACTTCACTTGAGAATGATGTCCATTTTTTAAACACCAAGAATATAGACTTGTACTATTGTGTACTGTGTACCTATAATTAATGAATTGTGCATACTTCCATTTTTTTGTATTACCAGTGCTTAGTATAGTATTTTTACTGTCAATTGAGAATTATAAGTTTTACTTCGCGTTTGTAGAAAATAAAAAAAATCTTGTTGCTTTTGTTGTGATATTTAGTGCTTTAATGTATGTAGATTGTTTTGTTTCATTCCCTTCTCTCGATTCTGAGAGTTATTTTATAATATTCGGAGACCTGGAACATACTAGGTGCTCTGTATTGTTAGTGATTATCTCAGCCTTAGTAGAAATAGTTTGTCTTAATAATAATAATTATAGTGATTTGTAAGGATCAGTTGGAAGTGTTTCTATATAATGTATTATTTTTTAATGTTTGAATCGTTACAATGTTTAAAAAAACAACCAAATTAATTATATATATATATATATACTATATATATATATATATATATTCATTTCTGCATAATGTACAATATCTATTAAGCATTTTATTTCAAACGTATGGGAAAATTGAAAAACATGGTGAACATCAAAAGTAACTTTTATTTGTTCTAATAACATGTACACATTCATAATTGAAAGAATAGATAATGATATAGTTTGCTTGAAGGGTGTAGTTAGAAAAGTATTCGCTATCATTATCTTTTGGTTAGGGAGTATGTAGAATTGAATAAGCAAACTTGTACCATAATTACTCTACGATTGTATGAACATTTTCTCTGTGTAGACGAGGCTATTGTATTTAAATATACATACATTTATGTCCACTTCGCAGGCTGCTATAACGACAAGTTACAAACTCATTAATTGATAAAATAGCTAGTTTGTTTTAGCAACTTTGTCAAAAATACTGTCTTGTATTTTTAAAATATTTTATCTAAATTTTTGTAACAATAATAATAAATTTACTCAAACTTATGTTTATATAACAAAATTGCGTAAATATGTCCTAAGCCAGCAACGAGGGATTTTTTTATTACATGTATTATTTTCTCAGTATTTGTTATCAATAGGTATTATTTTTCCATCAACTTGATGAATTATTCATCAATTTCATATAAAAAAATATTTTCATAAATTATATCGAGAAACAATATCAATGTTTTTTTATTATGTAAATTTCTCTCCAGAAGTATTTTATTTATTTAAAAAATGTTCAAATTTTGACAGTTTTACCACGAGAAATCAATTGTTAGTTAATACATAATATTGTTAATCTTATATTGTTCACAAAAATATTTTTGTATTAATTTATGATATTTTAATTCTAGTAACCTTTGATTCTGATGATATTATCAACCAAAAGGCCTATATGTAAGATGTTAATTTGTTAATATTATTATACAATTTATTTGAATTATAAATTTGGATTTTCTTAGATATAAGTAGGGATATTTAAGGAATGCAAGCCTGCTGTCATTACTTTCTTTGCTTATTTCTCGGAGCAGTAGTTCAAAACCAAAGAAGTCAAGTTCCAGAGAAGGATTCTTGCTTTGGGATACTTCAGAATTAAAGGTCTACAAGTTTGTATAAAGTGAGGAGAGTTGCAGGAGTGTCTTCCCCGTTTCAGTATGAGACTGTAAGCATTAATTCTTATTTGAGCGAGGCCTTATTTATATTGTACTCAGGTCATCTTTACCTGTATTTTGAAGTAAGATTTTATATGAAATAAAATTTACATTTAATGTAGTGCTTTTTTCTCCTGCATTCTGAATGAGATATATATATGAAATATGCTATGAGAATCTAATTAATTGGAATGTTTAATTAACTAAGTACAGTTTCACAGGTAATGATAGGCATTCTTAAGAGTACTTACAACAATAAATACAGTGAGATGTAGGCAAATACAAAAAAGCAGTTCAATTGAACCAGGCAGATAAATCAGAGTAGATATTGGAGACTTAACAGTTGTGTCTGCAGATTATGTGTAACTTGTAAATCTCCTCTATCTATTAAAAAAATACAATTTCAATACAAACTGTGAAGTCTCAGTATCCAAAACCCTGTTTATTTAGTAAATATCAATATTATTTATTGACTAAAAATGATCAATCACTATAGGATTCATAAGCCTAAGACACTTATATAAACTACAGTTGTTTTTGTACTAATATATTAATATATTGCACTTAATATTTATCACATAAATGTAATTTTAAAAAATTAGCACGACAGCATCTAAACTATAATGTTGCTTGCATGATTACTACTTCACTCACGCCGCACACGCTTGGGTCTCGTACTACAGTGTACACTTTGCTCCTGAGAGTCTCCTGATCGTGTTTTCTTGTTGATAAATACTTGACTTTGAGCAGTCAAATGCAGAGATATAGCATGCGTATTTAACTTCTCAGCCAGCAGAAGATTTTTCAATCCTTTCATCTTGTGGCTGTAGAGAGTCGTATTGGGGTGACTGTTTACGACAGCTTTCATTTCCTCACTTAGTTCTCGAACGGGAACTTCTGGTGCAATCCGAGAAATTAAAAAATCTCCATTACCGTCTGTACTATTTTCTTTCTTCTCTGCGACAATTATAGTGTTATCCTCTCCAAGCGGGGTTTCTTTGATGCCACTTGATATAAGTGAAGCTTCAGGATTTTTACTCTCCAAATTTTTTGTTGCAATCTTATCAGTATCACTAAAAATTACTTTGGATTCTGGGGTAGAAATATTAGTTATATCTGTTTCTGTTGGCAAGTTTGGTTCCTCAGCACAAAGTATGTTAACTTGTGCTCTAACATCTGCATCAAATTTTGAAATGGTATTAACAAGAGGTTTTGCCCAGCCGATATGTAATATTGGTGTTTGACTCTCTTCTTCCCATTTGCAAATCCCATCATAAAACCTAAAAAAAAAAGTATGTGATGTTATTTTAGGATATGAAAATATTTTATCCTTGTGACTTATGTATTATATAAGAGTTACAAGAGGTCACAGAATAACTGTACCTCAAGAGATGAGCGAAGCATTGAGGATCTTTCAGTATGGAGCGAGCTGAATGACCAGAGCTCTCTGACTTCATAATCTGAGGAATCAGTTCATTGGCAATTTCCAGAAATTCCTTGTAAATTTCTTCATCATCTCTCGAGTAATTATACCTATAAAATTAAATAAGTTTTCTTTTGAGTATTAATGTAAAGAAAGTGATTTATGAAAAATTATATCATGATTATAAAATTTAATTGAACTTACGATCTTATGACATCGCCAGCATCTGCCCAGCTTCCAAATGCTTCCTTATATAGTTTACTTCGATAAAAGTAGGCTCCCTGGTATGTGTATGGATAGACATGTCTGTTTGAATAATTCCTGCGAGCTGATGTGATTGCTTCAAAATACAATTCAGAACAACCGGGACGATTTTGACCATCGTTAAAACGACTGGATTCTTCAAGTTCACCGAGATTTCCCAATGCCATGGGATACGCACTTAAATAACCTTCAAAGTAAAATGACGCAGAGGTTAGAAAATACATCAATATCAAATAGACTACTAATGAAACTATCAAATCTATGAAACAACATTTTTGAAACCCAAGCAATGCCCACTATGGAAAACCTAATATTTTATTAAACCTACCCATCATGTATGGACTTCCCATCACGAAATATCTGTTAACTAGGAGACTAGTTGACTCTTTATTTTAGAGAATCTCAAAGGTTTTACTTATACCCTCCTGTCAGATTTGGCTATGTAGATAAGGAAGGACTAGCCACCTCATCATGACACTATACAACATTGTACAAAATTTGTCAACTGAGAATTTTTTACCATAATTCCCATTAAATAATAACCCAAGCTTACCCTGGTCATATAGAATCCAAAGCAAATTTTGCTGCATGAGTGTGACTTCATAAACATCTGTTGTGGCCGTTAGTGAAGGATTAATAGATGAGACAAGTGCCGCCACTTCCATGTGTCTAGAGCAGACCACTGGATAGCCTGCTACATACAACCAGGATCTTGATTGCACACCTGTACCGATAGGCTGTCCTCTTTTATCTTCATTTCCTTTGCCGTGCCAAGTTACCTTAAAGAAATCAAATTTATAGAATAAATAAATTTACATAACAAATATGATTACCTCAATTAATTACCAAAGCATTGTTACCTTTTAAGAGCCATTTCAGACTACAAAAAAAAAACTCTTTGAAATTTGTTTTTAGTAAATTGAAAATTTTAAATGTTGAAATAAAATATGAGTATTACTAAATGACAGCATTAATAATGTTATTTACATAAACAACATCCTTCATTTATCTATTAAAAATGGAGTATAACAAAATTAATACAAATCAAATTGATTAAACATAAAAATTTTAAGTGATATGATGCTGTATTAAAGGTTACAAAACACTTATCCCTACCTACTTGCTATGTATATAACTCTCCTGTTCACGACAGACTGCTTTATTTTGTAATACTCCATATTTGAACAAAAATGTGAATAGCTAAACGGTTAAAATATTACAATCATTTTTGCTAGTGACTGCTTTAGCCTTTCGAGGATTTCTTCAGGCTGAAGCCCTTGAAAGGCGAAACCCTTTAAAAAAATATCGTAATTTCCTACCCATTTGACTTTTCATATTTGTTATTACTCTCCTCTTTGCACAATTGAATTTAATTCGAACTGTTACTTTCTGAAAAGCAGAAAGAAAAATGAAACAGCAAACAAAATGAAGAATGAATTTGATTGTGAATCGAAGACTTAGCAAGGCCAATGTATGCTTAAAGACAATGGTTCAATGAAACCTGGAAAACATGGTGACAGTGGAGTATTTTTTTGAAGCATTGATATAAACATCAAAATGTAATGGGGAGTAGCAAGAGTTTCAAACAAATCTGATCAGCTTTTTAATGCGAATTTAAATTCTGTGCAAGACTTACGGTAAGCACATATGGTCATTGCCTTAGATCATGGGTGGCCAACCTTTTTCAGCAGCCGGGCCAGATTAAGGAAATAAGATTTCCTACCGAGCCGTACAACAAAATTTCATTTAATATACAAAAAATGAGAATCAAACATATTTATTAGATTAAAGTTAGGCAATACAAAAAATAATAATAAAAAATAAACAAAATATAATAAATTTAAGTGAGGCGTCTGATTTTGTTTGTCAGAAATAAATTACGGCTTTGCAAGCTTGCCACAGACTGGCGGTCGCATCCCGCCCCGCATCCCGCATCTACGCTCACGACAATCCACGCAAGATCGACGTGTTTGCTTTTTAAAATCAGCTTAACGTTGTGATTGTTTGTTAACACAAATAAACCATTAAAAGATTGTCACGATAGTTGAATTAATGTACTGAGATACTTTCATATATATGATATGATACAAACTACGCACAATGAAATATTCTTTTGGTGGTTTTATGTACAGTAAAATAAAAAAATGTTTGCATATGCTCCGCGGGCCAAAAGTAAACACCCCGCGAGCACCGGGCTGGCCACCCATGCCTTAGATCATGCTAGTGCCGAACAACAGCAAGAAAATTTAATATATGCTAACTATTCTAATAAAAAAATGGTCCATTACACATTTTGTTTGTGACCCAACCCGTCTTGAGCTCTCCTCAATAACCATACAAAACTTGAGGATTCTTTATTGAATGTAACATTTTATTGGTAAAACTCTTATTGAAAAAGATATTAAAATAAAATTGTCTATTACTGTTATAAAGATTATAAATTTAAAAAATGTAAAATTGTTTTACTTAAAACTAGTGAATTTTAAAAAAATAATGACAGTTCTTTCATACATTATCTTAATTTTTCATTTGAATCCAATAGCCGTAAACACTAAGATTTATAATACCTCAGCAGTTTCAGTTCCATTCTTCCCGAACACCACCCAAGCGTGGTCTTCCGATAGAGCCAAGTGAACATCACTGAAGCCGAGCACCTGGCAACCTGCTACTACAGCAAATGCAACACCAAAGCAATCTAGTTTTTTTCCATTGAGGTAACTGTAGATACTCTGAAGATGTGCGCGGTCTTTATAATAACTTCTAGTCAAGGAATTCCAAATAACATCCGAGACACGTTTTATTATTTCTCTTGTTGCAAAGGACCCGTTACTATTAACCTTTGAATCAGATGCACTTTTTATAATAGAGACAAACTTATTATATAAAGACGCGATGCTTTCATACGTTAATTCGGGAAAACCGACTTTTACTAATTTATTCAACTGCACAGATGAATCTTTTTCACTTTGATTTGACTTTGAACCTGTTAAGTTGTTTTCTATTGCACCAACTACTATGGATAATAGAGCCAAATCTGGTTCTTCATTTGAAGTCAATTGTTTCTTAAATAATTGTATGACTTGTGGGATACTGACAATAGGAAAGCTCTCTTTGTTTATCATTATGAAGTAATTTCATAGATTCATATTATAAATGCTTGGCAAAAACAGCACTCTGGAAGTGTATAAAAATGTGGTCTTATTATATATATAAATATATATAGTATTCTCAACTCAAACTATAACCATAATTTATTTATATTTTATAATATTTATAAACAACAACATGGACATAAACGATTACAATATGACAGTTCTCTGTGGATATTAATAGATATTATAATTTTTGCTTTTTATAGATAATAATTTCTGTCTGCACTAATGTTTTCAAAATTAATATATATTCAATTATTTATAAAAAGTACCTGTTGAATTGTTTTTGAATAACCGTTTACTATAAATATTTTTTTTTAATAAAAATAAAATCAAATTTAAATATATTATGTGTGTGTTACAAAAAACATTTAGCTTAGTTAAAATCAAAGCTTCGCTTAGCAAATCGTCTTCAGATGAAAAGTTCTGACCAATCAAACAACAAAACTTCAAGTCTAATCAATAAATATTTAAAACATTTTCACAAGTATTTGCTTATCTAAAGTTTTTTTTTTTTTCTGATAGTTCAATTTTTTCATGCGAAAAAATTTACTGATGAGATTAAAGCAAATTGACAGATACTTATAAATGCAAAGTCAAACTATAACGCTAAATAAAACCATGAAGAGATATTTTCAGTAGCTCAGATCTCATAAATGAATGAAAATTATAATAAATCTGAAAACATAATTTTAAATATTCTGTAAAATTTTGTTCACAGAAGTTAATATAAGTATTATAATTCTTCATTTTATTAAAGCATATAATACTAAAACGACGAGTAAAAAAACTTAAAATCTCTTTAAAAAAGTTTGCAAAAATATTAAATATTTACTGTTATACGTAGAAGAAATGTAAATAATGAAAGTCACTTTTTGTATTAAATAAAAGCAAATCAATACATTAAATATTTATTGATTTAGCCCTATTATAAATTTTAATTTTTTAACTTACAATTGAGATCACCTTTAATCGTTTTGGCAAATTAATGTAAAAACTATGATTTAACAAAAAAAAAAAAAATGATCATCATTGTCCACATCGGTAGACAATGGTAATCAGTGTGTGGGCAATTATAGTCAGCACATGTCGCATACATAAATGCGGGCTGAGTCCATCCAGTGCAATGAGTCCAAAGCCGACAAGAAGTGCACCGGATCCACATTTCATTGTCTTGCCCGAATTCACCACATACAAGACACCGGTCACCAGGGTCTTGGTCTTTTGCATAATCTTTATTAGTATTCACCTACAAAGTATTATTCGATTCCCGCAGAGTTTGTTTCTTTACATTCTGAAGACCCACCTTCTACGGCTTGCCTTTTACAGCTTTAGCCTTCTTTTTATTTTATTTTTTTATCATGGTGTCTTTGTCAAATCGTTGCATGCTGCTTTTTTCTTCCTTGCCTTGTCTTAAGGACATATGTTTTCTTAAGCATCTGGATTAAATTTTGGATTCTTAGCTTGTTCTCGGATGTTGAATGAATAAAGGACGCTACATTATATGAAGTTTTTCTTTCTGCAAGACGGCTTTTTATGAAAAAGTCGTATTCTCTTATGTATGCTGCTTTAAATGGTCCAAAAAAGGACACATCGAATATGGATTAAGGATATGAATACGGTTTATCATGGAAGGCCAGTGCAATATGGCTTGCATGATTATCCAGTATTAATATAAAAACTCGCCGAAAACGAGAAAAAAAATCCATCCTAAAAAGGTTGAAACTATAATGGCAAACTAGGTTTTAAAATTACAATCTAAAATGCTATGGTCATAACATAACATAAGCATAGAAAAAAACACCTAATAGTTTGAGCCTTACCAATTTGAGACTTGAGACTTGAGACTTTGAGACTTATCCAATCGAAAAATTAGATAAGCAGGCGCAAAATCGTTTTACTTTTATAACTCATTAACGCGTGGCGCAAACTGAGTGAGTCGTTGTTAGGATGCACTACTTGTGCAAAGGTAGCAATTGAGTTCAAAAAAATCGCCCTCTCTCGTTTGATTTCTATTATAATGGGGTGACCATCATTGCCTACTGACTCCAATTGCCTATATATCTCTATATACCATTCATATAACATAACTTATTTCAGAGCGATTACTGTTTATTTTTTGAAATGAGAAACTCAGATTGATGTATTGTAGGAGGTTTTATTTTTCAAAAGTGATGAGATGTTAATATCAATATTGATTACCAAAGCAATATTTTATACAAACCCTGTTACGTAATAAACGATATTGATATATCTAAATTTGTCTTTTAAGAGGGTGTGACTTTAACTAGATCAATTTTAATAATAAAAAAATATATATTTGAACTTGTATATATTATTTTTACTCTAAAAGTTATCGTTTTTGCGTAAATGATTTAAGTTATCAATATTTTTAACAGAGAGTATTTGGTGGAATTCCATTTTATTTAAAAAAGCGTAAATAATTTGGTTGAATGTGTAGATGATCCCCGATGCGGTTGTCTATGATTAAATTGATTCACGGCGCTCGGAGCCGCCAGCGCTGCTAGTGGCCGGCACGCTCGCGCGGGGGCGCCTCTGGCGCGATGGGTTGCGGCGACGGCGGCACGTCTCGCTCGGCGTTCATTTTTCGGTATAACAATTTGATTTACGTTACGCCTCTAATGTCCCTCTTGCCGGTCTCGAACGCTTCCGATAAGTTCTCACGCTCTGAATATATTTCTATGAGAGTATTTTTATATCGCCGATTAAAGTGGTCCTGCTTCTCGAGACGGCTTTCGGATAAAGGTAACAATGCGCTCAGCATCGAAGCCTCTGTTGCTTTTGTTCAATAACCTCCACGTGTTGCCTAAGTTTTTTACGCATGCACTTTTATCTATCCATTGTTTCGCTAAATTTGTTCAGTAGGTGCTTTGATTATGCATTTATTGAATTTTCGCGTTTTACAATAGCCAATATTTAAATTGAGTTTCTTCGTGCCCAAAAATGGCGAATTGAGAGAAAATTTGGCGGTGTTGAAATTATTGTTTGTTCTTGGAATACGGCACCGATTGGAATGTTTGGTTCTAGGACATCGAGGTGAACATTTTCTGCCGTATGGGGTAGTGTAATTTTATCGCCGGCTACGATGGCTGGTAACGAATTCGTCGAAGGATGGCTGCTCGGCCAGACACTCGGAGAAGGGGCCTACGGCGAGTGAGTTCAATTTTATCGTAAATTATCAACCTCTTCTAATAGTTTTTTTTTTATAAGATATTTTAATAAATCAAGTCTCTTTTACGCGTTTTGTGCAATAATTTTTTTGAGTATGTATATATATATATGTGTTATCCTACATATAAGTTTATTAGCTCTCAGTTAACCTATACAATAGGATTTGTAAATTTAATGCATTCATATATCTCTTAAGTATTTGAGTCGCATCTTTTTTCCACTGTTTCTGTTTACCTACCCACAGATCCATGTCAGTGTTTCATATAGTTTTGAATATTAGATTTAATTTTATTACCATACTAACATATTCTTGATAAATTGTATATTTACTTAACTATTGTATTAGTTTAAATAAATACTTTCACTTATATGCTAACTGCTTTGTAAATTATTGAATTTCATTGTCTCCGGTATTCACAAAATACGAACAAGAACACAATGCACAAATTTAATTTGATAATTATACGAACATTAGTTCTACTCTTAATAACTTTGCAATTCTTTGATAGATGTAGATTTGTTTCATATTCAATATTTTATTTCGTACTTACTACTCATAAAAAAGGAGTTAATGAAACTAAATATTCAATAATGTTTTTGTAGGGTAAAGTTGGTTGTTAACAGTTCTAATGGAGAAGCAGTTGCTATGAAGATAATTGATATTAGAAGACACAGCGATGCTTCCGTGTTAGTATGCAAGGAAACTCTAATTCAGAAATCATTACGCCACAAACATCTTGTTCAGTATTTTGGAAAAAGATCACATGAAAACAAAGAATATATATTTTTGGAGTATTGTCCCGGCGGAGAACTTTTCGATAGAATAGGTAAAGTTTGATTATTTTCTAATTTATGATGGAGTAAATTAGATACCTGAGACCACTGCTGTTATATCTATATCAAGTGTATCCGCTGCTGTATCAAGCAACTCGTACAAAATTAATAGGTGAAAAGTTATTAAGTCTTATTGATTTTTATAATAGTTTGTTTCAGATAATACAATAGTTGATACGCACCTGAAGTATTTGAACTAGCTAATATATCCCCTATACATAAAAATGTGCACAAAGTTGTTATTGTTACACATTATATTTAATTTTTGTTAACAGAACCGGATGTGGGTATGTCACGTAAGGATGCTCGACGATACTTCCGCCAGATTTTGTCTGGAGTGGAATACCTTCACTCTAGAGGTGTCGCTCATCGTGATCTCAAACCAGAGAATATTTTATTAGATAATAATGATAATATCAAAATATCTGATTTTGGCATGGCAACTATGTTCAGGTAATTTCTTGAAATTTTTTTTTAGATATTCAACCCTTTTTTTTTTTTTTTTTAATTATGCTGGTATCAGTTATTGATTCGTTTGGCATGTAATATTTACAGAGGCTTCTGAACCTCTTCTTGCAGGTTGAGAGGTGTAGAAAGGAAGTTGGAGCGTCGATGTGGTACTCTGCCTTATGTTGCCCCCGAGGTGCTAGTGGGGCCATACCATGCAGCCCCCGCTGATTTATGGTCATGTGGAATCATTTTGGTGGCCATGCTTGTTGGAGGTAAATTTATCAAATAAAGATTTAATTTTAATTAAAATAACAAACTTTTGTTTTTCATGTAATACAATATTGATGTTTTTACTGGAATGAAAATGGATAAGTGTGATTAATATATGCATCGAACACATTTTGAATATGTAGGTGTTGTTACTAACCTGTAGTTTTAAAAAATAAAACTACATAGAAGATTCAAAAGCTCAGATTGATCGAGTACTTTCTTTTGTGATTAAATTTATAATTATTTTAAAAGCTGCTCAAGGAAAGGATCGCAGGTATTCACATTATAGTAAGCAAGCTGTGTCATGTAAATTCAAAACATCCATTATGTTGGATGTTTGGTCATAATTATTTATTGAATGGAATTTTTGTTGAATTTAGGCCTTGGGAATGCTCTAAAATTGCGATACATATATACTTATACACACACACTTACGTAAGAGCTTTGCATTTTATTTTTTCCAGCCTGATCACTCAGTTTATCAAATTAATGCTGAATGTAATAATAAGGTGGATAATCAATTTACAACATTATTCTGGTCGTTAATTTGCTAATTTTGTTTATTAGTATTTCAAAATAGTCATGACAACTGAGTTCTTGAATGTTTTGTCCTGTTTCTTCTTTAGGGATTAAAATAAAAATTAATACCCGAAGGTAGCCCCAATATTGGTACCGAAATGTCAGAACTTTAAAAAAGAAATGCTACACAATAACCAAGGAGCTAGTATCCATAATAACGACTGCCAAATTCTATGAACACATTTTCGAAATAGTTATAGATAGTTATCATTAATATAGTTTCAGAGAACACTGTTGTTTTGTTTTATTAATATTGAACTGCATGTTTGTTACAATAGCTTTTCTATTATTATTATTTTTATCTAAAAAAGCAGTTAATGAAGACAAGTTCTGCTGTAATTAGATTGTTTTGAATTTAATACACTGACAAGATGTTAGCAGAGTTGGTGCAGTAGCGGCAGGCCGAGAAGCCGACAGGTGGTTGTATCTTTGGTATCCTAGCTGTAGGACATGCTAGAGCTCCTAAAGTTACGGTACCGAAGTTACAAACACTCGTAGCACATCATGCACTTGAGTTTTCTTTTGATTTTGCACTTTTGTGTTGTAAGCTTGGTGAGTTTTTATTTTTTGCTTTTATTTATTTTTTTATTTATATGATCATTCTTTATTTTCAAAATTCCTTTTTTTATTTTAAATAATATTAATTTTGGATTCATTCAGTCTACAATCTTAGAGAATCCACTTTACTTAGCAATTATTTTCCTCCTAAAATTTTGAACCGTCCATTGTAGAAAATTAATAAGAATGCTATGATTTATAATATAATTTACATATAGGTGTGTATTGCAGAGTTGCCCTGGGACCAGCCTTCAAGTAGCTGTAAGGAGTTTGAGGAGTGGTGCAGTGGTAGCGTGGTAGGCGTGGGAGGGCCATGGCGCTCCATGAGTGCCGGAGTGTTGGGTCTCTTTCGTCGTTTGCTTGCCCGAGATCCAAAAATACGTCCCACCATTCAGCGACTGCAAAACCATCCTTGGCTCTGTGATGAATCCACTGATAGTATGTTGATCAATTTGAGTATGTCCAGCTTGAGTGATATAACAAGTTATGCTTTTTATAAGTAGAAGCGTGAATTTTATGTCAACTGATTTATTAAACAGACGGCAGATGCTGGCATTGATTTGTCGAATCTAGAAATGATTTAGAGTGATGATCTCTGATTGGTTTCTTTTTGTCAGGTACTAGGTGACTCTGAGTCGTATTAATATCTCAGGGACACCGAGTGCCTCTCAAAGTGACTTCCTGCATTGCAACTCTGAAGATGGTTTTAGGTAAATTCATACGAATTGCTATTGTCTGTTCTTTGGCGATTTAGCTGTGTGACGATTTTTAAGTTCATAAAGCTAGATTACCAAAGCACAGCTGCTAGTTTATCCTCCAAATATTGAGTAAGTTTTTATAAAATAGTTTGTTTTTAGTCAAACGAATTTAAGACAAGCAAAATAATACCGTCAATAATTTTCAAAATGTGTGGATACATTGAGATATAAATTTTTAATTGTTTTCAGTGGTCAATACTTTAGCCTGTGACTTAGAAGTTTCCCTGTCTCAACCTCTTCCCAGCGGAGGTCATGCAGCTTCTTTGGTAAAAGGAGATGTTCTCGTAGAGGATGAGGTCGTGTGTTTTTCACAGCCTAATGGAACTGACGATCTTTTGCTTGCTACTCAGTTAAACAGCACTCAATCTTCACAGGTTTGTAAAAGTTTATTTTGATTCAAAATATGGTATACCACAAAAAAAGGATTATAATTCTTCTTTTGCTCACTAAGATAAACAATAAATTAACTTTTTGTTTACAGGGAATCTTTCAAAAATTTGTCAAGCGTATGACTCGGTTTTTCGTAAAGGTTGATCATGAAGAAGCCCGTGAAAGACTTGGTAACCTTCTCGCAAACATGCAGTGCCAATGGAAGATTTCACAGTCTCGAGTGGTAAGAATACTTGCTCCAATATTTAATACTATTATTGAACAAAATTTTATTTCTAAAATTTTATTCATTTTTTTTTCCTTCTAGATTACTATTACAACTACTGATAGTAGAAAGATGCAGCTTACGTTTAAAGCAAACCTTTTAGACATGAATCAAAAGTTACTGATTGATTTCAGGCTTTCTAAAGGCTGTGGCTTAGAATTCAAAAGGAAATTTGTAAAAATTAAGAATGGTCTCTCTGATATTATAATCTGAAGTCAATGTACAAAATCTCATATTTTATAGAATTAAGTTTTACTCAAAATCATAAACATGTATATATTATATTTTTGTAAATAAATTTTGAATAAATTGTGAACTCTTTTTTGTTAAAGCTATAAAACACTAGGTACACTATCCCAAATACATTTTCACATTTCTTAAGATGACTTCTTATTTATAAATTGGATTATCTACTATAATAATAGCCATTGTGTGTATGTGTATGTTTCATTTTTCGGTTCTCTATAGAATGTCTTAAAAGATACAACGCTGATTTTTTGCACGTAAGTTTAGTAAATTTTTCCGCAGCTATGTGCCGAATTTCAAGACGATAGAATAATATTTTCATTCATAAACTAATTAAATAAAACTATCAAATATGCTTTATGTACGAATTATATGATTCTGTTGTTCACAGCGAGAATTTCAAATTTAGAATTTTTACAAAAAAACAAAATATGATGCTTCTAAGAAATTTCCAGTTTGTCAGCTTGACACAAGTACCAATTTTATTTTTTAGTTGCGTTAGAAATTATTATACACATCATTAATAACTCAAAATGCCTCCTAAAAAAATAACACCGTCTAAGCACAGCAAACTTAATTAAAAAAGAATAGCACAATTGAACGTGATAAAGACTGCATCTAATAAAGAACAGTGCAGTGAAAGCGATTCGTTGTTTGTGACACGAAATGTGATATTTCCTAGAATGGCTTTGCTTTCGAAATTAATATCCGGTTATTCAAAATATATGTGTACAAAATTTTCATCTAATTGTCATCCAAACATATGTTCAAACACTATTGCAACGTTCATTGAATACGACATTTTATGACGGGCTACATTTCTAGTTTTAAATAACAACCAAGATAGCAAAAAAACTTGTTTCATAGTTAAACAAATCGTTGTCCAACAAGGAATTATTTTTTTTAATATAAGAGGATTTAAAAATAAAAGTATTAGGTTTGACTTATTTACTCAATAAAGAGCTGAAATTAGTCCATTACAGATGCATAATAATTTTTATATAAATTAATCCTTGAATTATAATAAAATGGAGTATTACAAAATAAATACCAGTTCCATTAATTAATCCTTTAATTCTAAACTGCCTCTTGGATTTCATGTATTTTTTTTTGTTTGAGGTTTAATTATTGTTCTAATAAACTCACAGTGAAGATATAAATAAAAAGTTATTGTTTATCATTATAATATTTAATTATTTTCCTGATATTTGTTATTCAAAGCTAAAGTAAGTCACAAACCACTATTTCTAGAAATTAGCATCAGAGTGAGTCAAGTCTTGAATATTCTGTATACATAAAACCAGTCTTGACACACCATCCAGATGCATAAAATATAATTTTTTTGACTGCTTGTGTAATCCCGGCGTCCCATAAATATGCATTTCTAAATAAACATCCTTGGGATGCCCTTTTTAAAAAAAAAAACCAGTTTATTATTGTTGCTAATTGCTTACTACTTACATTAGAAAGGCAATAATTCCCAGACTAAACATAGTGTCTCATTTTGGTTTCCTTATTACGATTGTCTTAGTTTTATTTTAGCACATGGAAACTTTCCTTATAGTAATTATTAACTTATTGGTTTTAATTATTCTCTGCAGAGTTTTATGTTTTCTACCCGTATTTAATTAGTATGGATTCAGGCAAGGAAATAATTGCAGATGAGTTTTCAAATATTTGAGTAATTATGATAATATTATTATTAATTAATTAATTACTGGAAAGAAATATAGTATAAGGAGTTTTCGATACCATTTATTGGTTCTATTGATTCGGATTCTAGCATGTGACAATAATAAGATGAGAGCATACAAGAATGGTGAACAGGATGATGCGCCATTTAATGAAACTTGGCAGAGCTCATGTGACTGACAAAATACTTCAAATAGGAAAAGTAAACAAATCTGGAGATTACCTTAAAATATGCAAAAGTTTTTGCACAGTCCTAAACCGTAATGTTATTATAAATTGGCAAACCAGAAATAATCTTGGTATTGGGTTGGAACTAGCGAAAAAAAAAAATTGTATAAAAAGGTTCAGATAGGCGGGCTATGCCTGTATAAAAATATGTGTATCCTCAAAATTAAACATACATGGAAAAAAGTATTTATTTAATTTAATCAGTAGGCATATTTTGAAGTAGGTGCTGAATTCTTCCCAGAATAATTGAATTATTACTGATACAATCTTCTGCGCAGTAAGGGGGTGGTAAGTGTAGATGTCCTCCGTGTATTTTCAACATATCACCTTCATATTCAACAGGTAAAAGATTCTTGGTAAGCCAATTGAAAACTGCATTTTTTCTTGAAAGTAACACTTCTTGATTGTACACTGTATCAGTATTAAGTTCCCGTTGTATACAACCAGGAGGCGGTTCTCTTAAATCCATTTTGAGTATAGTGTGACCCATTAAGATGAGAATTTTTCGAAGGCCATTAATTTGCGTTGAAATTATAATACTGTAAAAATACACTCTAAATATTAGGCAAGTATTCAATGTAGTGTGTAAAACAAGTTAACATATAAGGAAATCAAGATTTAATTGACCTTTGTGTTACAGGATCGATAGCATCAACAAATCCCGATAAATCTAAACCGTATTTGGTTTCAACTATCACATATTTATTAAGTAATGATAAGAAATGGACTGGATTATTTTTGTAAACAATGTGTTGGTAGTTATTGGAATCCATGGTTTTAGAAATACTATTTCTTGCGAATTAAAACGTACCAATAAATTATTATTTGAAGAGAAAATCTGAATTAGAAAGATACATTTAGTCTTAATTTAATGTAATTCATACAGTTCTCGACTTGACAAAGGTATTCCTGAAAAAATGTCTTCGGTTTAATCGGGTGTAGTTTTCTCTTTGGTCAAAATTTGACATTTATCATAATGTTGGTAGTTTGTGAAAAAATATATAAATATCTTCTCCATAAATTAACTAGTTATTTCAAAGTGCAACTTAAATTAAAAAGGTCCTTAAACATTAGATGAAGGTATACCAAGATATTTTAGATTTTAGAAATGCTGCCTAGATTTGTCATTTGAGCCATAGACAAAAACTGTCGCCATGCTGTCATTTTTGTACCATAGAGTTTTTGGGTTTTATATCTTGTGCTTTTTGATATTTTCTCCGATTTCTAAGAACCAGATTTCCTTCCCATCGACTGCGGTTTTTGGCAGGTCTGGTGTTGGTTTCAATTTTTCTTTTCCTAACGAATATAAACGTGAACAATAATCAAGAATGGCAGCGGCAAGAGTAGTTAACGGTATGTCTCTAATTTATTGAATGATATTTTCCGTGTTACTATTCTACAAATTTGACAAGGCTCGATTATATAATCTTGTTTTTTTGATATCTGTATTAATTTTCATCGAAAAAAATATATTATAACGTTTTCGATATCAATATATATCTCTAGTTATATTATATGTGGTATAGATAAATTAAAACAGTTCTAGTAAGAACTGTTTTAATTTATCTATACCACATATATAATTTTTTTATCGTTTGACATTACTAGCACCGAGGAAACTAAAATACATGTATATTATTCCATTCAGTTTTGGTGAATGTAATATTATATTTTTAAAAAATAACACAAGTTTCATGTCTAAAAATAATAATTTAATGGAGTATCATTCAATTCGACTCATTTGCATATTATTTTATTAACTCTATACTAGAAAAGATTTTTATTTTAACATTTTAGGGCAGTCAAATAATTATTTATTTTAATTTAATTTCAGGACTTATGGCCCAGGCACGTCCCAAATTCAACGTTTTCTTGAAATATGCTAAAGTAGAATTGTCTCCTCCTACACCCGGAGACATTCCTCAGATCAAAGCTGGAATTGGAAAGTTGATTACCAACGCCAAGACAGGAAAGTGGAAGGAGCTTACGGTGAAGGATGCTTGGTTGAACACCTTAGTAGGAATCGAAATCTTCTGCTGGTTCTATATTGGTGAATGTATTGGCAAGCGTCACATTGTGGGATATGATGTTTAAATTATCCCAATGGAGGCACTAGGCATAATTTTTTTTCAACCGATAGTTATTTAATATTATACTTTAATTGAATTCAATGTAAATGTTAAAAATCCCCTAAAAATAAAATTGTGGAAAAAGTACTGCATTTTTTTAACTTACTATCCTTGTTGAATATTGGAGGAGTTTTGTCACGTTACAGTTTCTGTCGTGTAATAAAGGTTTATATGAAAATGACAAGAAATGATTTGATATTTTAAAAATGAAATTTATTTGTGACTCACATATTTTTCAAAAGAGTGTGTACCATATTAGATTTATGGTGAATTTAGCGTTGAAATGTATGGATTATTAGTAGGATTACTTGTTGAACTGATATCCTTTAAATAATTACAGAAGTCTTAGGTCATCCTATTAATTACTATTGATATTTAAGCTATATTTGATAAACGCTTTTTAATTTCAAAATGTCTTAGGTAAGAACTTATTTCCTATTACTAATATTCTAGTTAAAGAGCGTCCTTTTGACTACTGGGGAAAATTTACTATTTTGTACCTGTGAGCAATCATTTATTGTTAACTCAATAAACTTGTGAGGGTGTTTGATGCTTATATATTGAATAATCGTCTGTATAATATCTTGTAATTTTAAGATGAAAACTACAATCGCAATCAGGTATATGTTTAATATCAATTGAAGAATCTGAGAGAACCGCACCCCTTCATCCTTTGAAAAATATCTCAAGAATTGTCTTTACAATTCTTTTTAATAAAACTTGATAATCTGCACATTATGAAAGCAGCTATGACTGTCTTATTTTGTAGTGCACTTCTTTAGTCTGTTGTAGTGAAAAAATGATTTCTATTCATACTCCTAAGTCACATGTATATATTATATATAATAGTTTTTGGTATTTTTTCATTGCAAGTCACAATCATTATTTATATATACCATGACGTGATAACAATATATTTTCTGTAATTACAATTAAAATTATTCACTATTTTATTGAATTGTACAGGTTCACTAATATTTATTATATTGTGCAGAGTTATAAATGTCTGAGACAATAGAGCTTTTGTTCAAAAAAGGCAGTAAAGTAATGATATAATTTTTTTTAAATACCTACTTAAATTTTGTGTGTACTCCAGCAGCTGATCTGTCCACTTCTTATCAACTGGTGTGCTTTATCAGCATCCTTATAAGGAGGGCATGTTTGTAAATTACTATGTATTCACACATAATATTACTGCGATAAGCATTAAAAAAAAACATTCAGACATGTAATCAGGAATTAGGACTAGGATCGTGAATTACTGAAGTATCGAAATAATAAAACAAACAAACATATCTAAAACAGTAAAATGCAATAACTGTATTTCTCCTAGTACAACCAAAAACTTAAATAATCCAATTATACTCTAAAAGTTCAATTACATTAAGTAAATTTTTAAAATGTGTATACAATTAAATAACATAGTTATAATGGAAGCAGCTACAATTTGTGAAATAAGCAAACTTATGCAGCAAACATGAATAATAATCATTAGTGCTGGGAAGCTTGGAGCAATACTTACAAATTTACTTTAATGTATGAACAACGAAAATGATTAAAACTTCAAATATTACATACAGTTTTGATGTCATTCGGTGCAACCTCAGTAACCAGAGCTTGTAGTACAGATAAAGTGAAATAAACCCTACCACATTTTAATACTATACAAATGTAAAACTAGGGAAACACAGCAAGTCAGTGTCCGACATGATAAAAAAAAACTATTCTTAGAACATATTAAGAAAATTGGATTTTTCTTAAATATAAAATAAGTAAATTCTGTCCAGAAACTATTAAAAGGCATTAATTAGCACATGTAAAGACATTTACAAAACAGATTATATAATCATTATATTATGGTTGGTCAGTCACATCACACGGAATGTTTTTTTTTAGAACTGTTTTTTAGAGCAATTAATGAAATACTACAAAAAATAATAAATTAGCTAAATATGTGTATATATATATATATATATATTTTTAAGCAGTCTTTGAACTAGGAGTGTAATTTTTGTTACTCACATTAGATTAAGGTGACTTTTTAAAATATCAAGTCTACAAGCTTCGAGGCTGTTTCAAGCAAGATAGCTGATTTTCAAGAATATATTTATATAATATTTAGTTAGCATCGTGTTACATAGATACAAATGAAAAAAGATATATGTAAACATTATACAATTAACGTAAGGTAAGTGCATAAAAATGGAATTATTCATGATTTCTTCTGTACATTATAGTTTTGAAATCATCAGTTTCCATGAATTGATTTTGGCCGAGGAAGCTGAGGTTGCACTAATCTATATACATTATTAGGCATGGTAGGCTTGGTTAGATCACTGGGCATTTTAAAATTATTGAAAATATAGTGAACCAAACGTTCAGCCTGTTAGTAAATATTATTGCATTGTTTTTAACCAAAAGAACATATTTTTTTATACACAGGGATCTTCATTATTCTACCAATATGCATGATGGTGTATTTTGAATTTTTGTTTTTGTCATACCAATCTTTCTCAATTATAAATAATTACAAGGGTAAATGTTTCTTTGTATTTCTTGACTTCATTTTAATAATGCAGATAAAAAGCATTCAATTCTGTAACATTCCTAAGAGTTATAGCCAATTCAAAATATGGCCGAATATTACATTACATAGAACCAAATAGCTCATATTTACAATGCAAAAAAAAATACAGGTTGGTTGTTGCCAGTACATAATGTTGGCAAGTCTTGAGAATTTGGATTTTTCTAGGTTATGTTTTCTTTATTACAATTTTTACATAACTTCATTATTGTTATATATATATATATGTAAATATATATCATATATATATATATATATATATATATATATATATATATATATATATATATATATATATATAAATATATTTATGAATATATGTATATTAATAAATAAATAATTTGTCATAATTGGGTTGAGAAACACTGGTGAGATTATTTATACACAATCCACAAGTACTATTGTCACAACTTCAATTAATACAATATGCTAATTGTTACAAATTTAATTGAAATAATTATCAAAAAAATGTATCTTCATACATTATATAATACCTTTAAAAATTGTTTTATTAGTAGTGGCAAGCCCAATTATTTGGTTCAAAATTACATTGAATACGTAGACATCGTTGAATATTCTTAAAACTTTGCAAGAATGAAAGTTGGTCTAAACACTGACGAGTTCAACAGTTTTCAAGATGGCCTTCAAGTGATCCATAATAAAGTAAATTTGCCATTTTATCTTCACATGCTTTCATACCTATAAATTTATATAGTATATACAATGGAATATTTGTGACGATTAAATTTGGTATGTCTAAAGAATTCTATGTATTTAGCAACTAACTAATTAGTAATCTGCAATTTTTAATCTGCGGGATCCTCACAGACTAATGCCCCACCTCTCAGATACTGTCAACTGCGCAAATGCAGCATCCTTCAGTGAGAACAAATGAGTCATTTCTGGTTCAGTTTTTGTCAGTTTGATAGCTTCCTCAAAGAGACGAACTGCATTTCTCAAATTTTGTCTGAAAGTAAAAATGAGTAAGTATATTATGATTTTTATTACATTATACCTAATTTGGGCGAAATATATTTAACTCACCTCTGGACCTCGATGGTGCCGAGAGTTTCATAAGCAAAAAGACATTTGTCATCAACACTGATTGCTTTTGTAAATAGTTCTACTGCTTTTTCCACTTCTCCAGAATTCTTAAGTTGCATAATTCCCCGATGAACGTAAATATTAGCATTCAAAGGATCAATTTCTATAGCTTTTTCAAACAGGGCATCTGCTCTATCAAATTGGTTTTGATCAGATAAAACTTCCGCATATAAAATATAAGCTTCCGGACACTTGGGGAATTTTTGAATTGCACTTTCAAATGATTCAAAGACACTACCCATATCACTAGTAGCATTACCATACTTAAAAATGGTATAGATAGCGTAACATTTTTGTATGCAAGCCACAGCAAAATCAGGATTGAGTTCAACCGCCTTAGTGAATTCTTCATGTGCTTCGTAGACCTTGCCCGTAAGCAGGTATGCTTGTCCTCGGTGGTGATGTAGATCACAATTATTGGAGTCTAATGTAGCAGCAAACTCAAAATCTTTTTGACATTCATCAGAATCTTCAATTTGCATATTGAGAGACGCCCGTTTAATTAAGGCGTTAACTCTGAGTTTAACATTTGCTTTTTCATTAGAAATAACTGAGCCAAAATCTTTCATAGCTTCGTCATGCTGGCCTAGCAGCAGGTAGAAAGTTCCCCTCAGTACGAAAGCTTCCGGTTTGTTGGCTTTAGTATCTTTAGAGTCTATTTCCTCAGTGCAGAATTCAACTATATTCTCAAATTCCTGATTGTTGAAGGCTTGCTTTGCTTTCGCGAAGCCAGAGGTAGGATTATCGGTTGATTTCTTATTATTTATGACAGGGTCCTGAGAAAATGAAGCGAAGTATGTTTTTACAAAGTGCTTGGAGGGCATTGTTGGAAGCTTGACAGCCATGGCTTCCTTGGCGTGTTGTTTTCCGAGAGCCTTGAGGACGCGATCTGCCATCACGAGGGAACTTTGCACTTGAAAACTTTCGATAATACAAGCGGCAGTGACATCTTCTAAAGCTAGTACTAAGTCGTGACTTTTCTCTGCGGCTCGGGATCGCCTTAGGAAAGCGCGAACATACTTTTCGTTCAATTGGAGAGCACGAGTGCAATCTTGTTTGACGTTTTCCCACATTTCTCTCTTTTCATAGCATGCCGACCGATTTTGGTAATAAGTAGCGAGATCGGCAGGTTGGTCGGGCGGGCAGGCCTCTATAGCTTCATTATAAAGTAAGATAGCTTCGTCGTATTTTCCGACGTGAAATGCTCGGTTACCTGCAACTTTTAGTTTTGTAGCTCTCTCCAACGGGCTCTCAGGTTTCAAAGGTTCTTCATTATCGAGTGATATTGTCTTTTTTGCTGATACTTCAGCCAATTTTTTCTTTTCTGGATCTTCATGCCGATTTTTTAGGTACAAATAACCTAGTCCGATAGCAATAGGGGCACCAAGTAAAATAGCCAATTGCCACCTAGGAAAGGAGCTTCCAGTGCTTCCCGTAGCCATCCTGATGGACATTTATTGAAAAATTAAAGTCATTTAATATAATAATAAAACCTATTTATATGCGGCTTAATCACATCACTAAAAATCTCACATTTCCCTAGACCAGCCAGAGGAAATAAAATATTTCCGCGATATTCTGTATTCACGTGAAGTAAAGATATGCAAAGCTGCCAATATAATCATATTATTAGCTGGATGAAATGTCTATGGTAGATAAGAGGATCGCCAAATAATTTGAGTTATACAGTTGTAATTCAATTTGAACCGATTATGTATATTAACCTTCCTATTTTATTAACTTAAATATCTCATAAATTCGCCGCCCGGCAATTACCAGTCATAAAACCATAGCAAACAAAAAAAGGGGTTCATTTAACAATTATTTTTTGTTGTTGTCTTGTATTTGTTGCATTTACAGTCTCATTCTTAGCAACATTTTTAGTCTCTTAATTAGGCTTAACGCTCAGTTAAATTAGAAATTAAAATGTGATGTTGTTTTTAATCTGATATTGTGAATAGTTTAGATAGTTCATCTTATTCCAATTTTCTTAGTTTTATTTTTCTTTTTATATAATTATTATAAAATCAACCACCTTACCTAAAAAATTTGAAAACGTTATAAACTGTGTATCAATAGCTTGTTTATGGTTGTAACCTTGAAAGTTGTCGTCTGATTGGCTAGAAATTTTCTTGCTCGTGAATCTGACCAATCGGATCAGAATGCGTCAAAGATGGTTTAAGCGAGCATGTAAAAAAAATATTCAAACGACGTTAAGGCCAAAGCGATGAAGAGTAAATCTCAAAATACTTTGATCTCATAGCGATAAAAATGACTACAAAGATTTGTCATAATAATTTCCAAGTTTTACATGTTTTTTAAGCTAGACCGTTTATAATAAAAGCGTTATAATGTTGTTAAAACAATAATATTCTCGCTTTTAGCTGCCTGGTTAGTTTAGGGAGCACAAAATTCTGATAAATGAAAACAATTATTCTGACGTATTTTTTATCCAACTAAACGTTTTCTAATTAAAATGAGTTCAATTTAGAGCATAGTTTCCCAAACTATTTTGTCCCGTCGACCCCTTGTCGAGTTTCTTGTTTTTCATCGACCTCCTGCCTTGCTAATATTGAATTTTTACAAATTCATCAACTTCAAACATATTTTTGATATCTTATATAGAACAACTCACTTTCATAGGATTTACTGTACAGTGGGTTTAAAAAAAAAAAGTCTAAATACATGTAAAGTTAATTATACATTTATTAATTAAAAACACACAAAATGCAAATATAGTAAACATTCAGAAAATCAATATTTTGACAGAGAATACCTGGGGGTCGATATTGACCATTTTAGGAACCTCTGATTTAGAGTATGAAAATAAAAAAAAATACTTACAAATTCATTTAAATTTCAAGAATTGTTTATTTACATGAGTTGCCAAAAAATTGTTCAATTCATGGGCATATGATCATCCCATTCAGACTATTCATCTGTATTTTTATTTTGATTATTGTCACATGCCAGAATCTGAATCACTAAAACTATTAAATGGTATCAAAAATTCATTAAATATCTTTCCAATAATTTATTAATTAACTGAAGTACTAAAGATTTTACTTTCAATAATATTGGCCTTTTTTTCATTAAAATATTTAAAAACTCATCTGCATTTATTTTCTCATCTGAATGGTAGAAAATATAAAATAAATGGAATAATTAAAAACCATAAGAAAAGACTACATGGAAAGCTATTTTCGCCGTTGATGTTATGTTGCTTATGATAATGGATGTAGATCAAAAGGCTGGCGAAATGTTTGCGTATTCGTTTATTAAGATGATGGACAAAAGAATATTACGTGGTTACTAGTCGAGTGTCTGCGTCTCTCTGTCGTGGGTGGCCTTATCGCTAGGGTTGTAGGGTTGTCGTAAAATTAGAAAGTCTCTACCTGAGGTAGGGGCGGAGCTTCACAAAACAAATAATGTAGCGTGGGTTTGCACTGACCGCCGCTACACTATCATTGTACTGAAACAATTGCAACAAGGAAACCAAAATGAGACGCTATGTTTCTTTGGTCATGTCGATAAAAAATATCACTTTTAGGGTTTGTAAGAAACAACTATAAAAAAATGTATTTCCTTCTAATTATATGGTGTCATGCACATTATAAAAGGCATCTAAACAGTATTTATTTAGGTATCATATATCCCCTTACTTCTTTCAAATGTGTCGATTACTTTGCTATTTAATGTAAGCAATTTCGATGTGATTAACTACAGTGTAAATATCGGTACTTTCTTTTTTATCACAAAGTGCATAATGTGTAAAACCCTATTTATATGTCTCTGGCAATTCACAAGCAGTCAAATAATAACATATTATATGCTTCCGGACAGTAATTTATTAGTTGAGTTTTTCTTCATCAGCATACTTTATTGTATCTCAGCAATCTTGTCTTCTTCAAATCCAAAGTTAGTTCATTCTGTGCTCGTGGTTATAACTTATGCATTGCTCAGCACATCTTTAATTGAGAAGACAAATATAAGCAGGAAGACCTTTCATTAAATTGTTTCATCCTGGAATTCAATTAATTATAAACAAGGTTTTTAATATGATCTTATATAAAGACACCAGGGAAAATTAACCAAGCCCTGAAGTCCTACAAAATTGTAGTGTAGAAACTGACGTGGATGCGGAATTGCGCCAGCGGCTGGAAGTCGGGAGTACAGCTGAATTAGTAATTCTGACCCAGGATAAATATGTGTTCAGTGAGAAGGTCACCGACCTCTTTCGAGCAGAGGCACTCAAACAAGAAGTAAGCTGTGAAACACCCAACCTGTGGAACATGTGTATCTGCCAAAATCACAAACTAAAAGATTGATTTTATAGGGTATATAAAAAATAAAAAGACAGACTTTCTAAAAAGGTTTATAATTCGTTGAAAGTAAATGTTTATAAATAATACTTAACATAAGTATATAAACATAAAAATAGGTAGGTACAATAAAAGATTTATCTCCTTATAAACCTGTCACACCCGGAGGTATGATCAGTTAAAATCCTCGGTGACATTATATTATCAGTACGATAATCGTTTTTGGGTGCCCAGATATGTAAACATGTAATCATTCATAGTCACTACAGCAGTCTAAGACATTTAAAATAAAACATCACTTTAAAATTATTTCTGATAAATCACTTCATACCAAAAGAACAACCGAATGGTTTTGATGAAGTACCTAAATACTTATTAACTGTAAAATAAGTTTGGGTTTGTGGAGAAAACTTTTATAGCCATGGTACACTGAAGAAAGGATGCAAGGTTGGACCCTAATGAATAAAATATAAGCATAAGTAACCAAACAATGATAACTCGGTTACCGTGCTTGGAATTACATGTAATACTAAAATTCTTACCACTTCTTAAAAAAGACTTGATTATTATTGATGGTATCAAATCCTAACTAGACTTAGCTTTAAATGTGTGAAAATGGTGTATAAAGCCATGGAGTTAATATTCTGTTTTATTCAGATTCTTTAATCTAAGCACCCAAAATGTTGACACATACCTTTCATTATCATTATTCCTGCCAACCTAGGTCATTCCTATGACTGTAAATGGATACGTACATTCTATTTCGTCTAGTTTGTTAAAACTTTCTATGGCTAACTTATAATAAAACTCGTCATTGTTATGGATATAAGCAATATTAGTCATTAAGGGTAAGGTATGCTGGGCAGGAGGTTCTTGCTCACAGGGTTTTGGCTTTCTCTAGCAGTTCATTTATGAATTTCTGAAACAAAAACGAAACTTCACTGTAAACAATGTATATTGATCGCGGCACGCTTAGCAGGTTGGCACATTGTGTTTTTGAGTAATATTCAATATACTGTGAAAAATATTAGAGCAGTATTGTTATAAATTTTTTATCATATTTTGTCATTCATCAAATGCGGTCTGTGTGAAATATTGGCATGGCCTATTTTTTTGTTTTATTTAACTATAAAATGAAAACAGGCTATAAAATAAAGTATGAGTATAACATACTTTACTCAGATCTGGATTAGCGCATGATTCTGACTAAGAAAGACATTTGGAGTAATAGTTAGGTAATAATTAAATATAATTTATGATTAAAACACTCAAACTATTTGTAAAATACATACATTTACATCTTTTGGAGGTTTTTTGGCATCTGCTAACACCATCTAAAAAATAGAAGCTTGTAAAAATACACAGAAATAAATTGATATTATTTCAGCTATATAAAGCATTTCATATAATTTTTCAGTAATATTTACGAGTATGATCTCAGGTCACACATTTCATGTTCCAACGGGATGCGAGTTTGTATAATAAATACATATCCTTACATTTAAATGACTTCGCCGGTGCTCATCACTGTCCATGTCCAGCAGTTCGTCTATATCCACTTCAACTTCGTGGGTTTTGACATTGTCTTTCTATAAATCAAACGGATCAGGTCAAAAAGAAAGTAGAAACGACACCGAACAATAAAATTGGCACAGAGGAAATATATTAATATTGGTAGTGGGGGTAGACAACGATTGAAATACAAATCTAAGTATGCAATATATACTTTATGGGTATTGAAGTTAGCAACTTCGTAGGTTCTTGTGTTCAAAAGTATGCTAACAAGTCATTACAATCCAGTAAAATTATCTTTGGAGCTCATCGCTGGAGAGTAACTGAGTTGCACAGGAGTGAATACACAAGCGGTGAAATGTGGGACGGAATGCACTCACAGGGATCTCGTAGAGCTTCTGCAGCTCGTCGTAGAGCCACATCTCGACGGCGAGGCGCTTGCGGATGAGCGCCATTTGGTGGCTGCCGTACTTGGCGGTGAGGAACTTCTCGCGGCGCTCCTTGACCTCGCCCTTCTCCGTGAAGTTCACGTGCAGCCCCGACTTGGCGGGCGAGCGCTCCGTGGGCGACATGATGGACGCGGGCGGCGGCGCGGGCGGCGCGGGCGGCGCCGGGTAGCTCACCCCGCACTCCATGGCGCACGGGGCCGCCGGACGGTTCTGCAATCGACCAAACGCGTTTATTGCCGACTTCGAGCGGAATACACACACAGAGACTAGGGATGGGCGTTGAAGAAAAGTCGATTGAAATTAAAAAAATACAATCAAAAATCATTTTTATAAAAAAAAATTCTCATGTAATTTTTTTCTATAAGCGGCACTGCTTTGTCTTATTTAAAATTATTGCATATGTTGCAAGTGCAGTTACGGCATTGTTTACAAAAAAATCATCGCCAAGCGACCGCTTCTAGGCTAAGGCGGTGTCGTGCAAATGTTTCGTTGCATATTGGGTGAATCATTCGCGGCGACCGCCACGGTCAGGTTTTGCGTACAACTACAATATGTACTAATGTTATTGATCACGGGCAACAGGAGAAAACTGAAAATCTTTTGGTCTTTTCAGGACTTCGTCAGTTGAAGATGTCCAGGCTTTTTGATGCAGGTGGAAAAAAATGGAGTGCTTCCCTCGACTTCTACTTCGCGGGGCGAGGTGCAGGATGCCCGGCTCCGAGTCCTCTGCCCGCGTCTCGACCGATTCGCAATCGGCCATAGCTTCCCTTTATTTTGGTTGGTTTTTTTTATGGTTTTGCCCGAGTAAAATAGGACTCTGTTGCAGGGTGTCTCGCGACACGTGTCGAGGGCTTTGTCGGCGACTATTTAGAAATTCTCTGATCTGCCAATCTCTCGGTGACAACAAGAATACCCACAAAATAACGACTGAGACTGCATAAATGTTATTAAATATTTTGCTGTGCATTTTTCGTCTAATATGTTTACGAAAATATTTGTGTTTTTCATTAAAATTCTTTTCACATAGCTCGCTCTTTATCAACTAATTCATGATAAAATAAAAATTGACTACTCATAAAATTGAAAGCTTAAAAACCTTCTCGTATAGTTTTGTTGCTGAATTGTGATAATAAATTTAATTTATGTGAACGAAATATGTAGTATAATATTGTAGAATGCGATTACGGTGCAGTAAGGCGTTATTTTATGAGTCTTAAGCTACTTCTTTACGTGAAGGCGACAGTCGCCGCATAGAGCGCAGTTTGCTAAGAAGCCGGACAACAAGCGCACGGACAAGTCTCTAACATTGTAAAGCTAAAACTAGAGCTAAATAATATATTTGCAATATAATATTTTCAATATAATATTTTTCCGGACTCCGCAGGGTGAAAAAACTGAGCGGCGCAGGACGGCACACCAAATGCGAGCTCGGCCAGCAGCCCGGCACCGGCAATCCAGAGTGAACGGATCCACGGATGACGTCGAGTCGCCATCATCAACACCAGACAAGCGTGGTATTTTAAATTTGAGTACCGTTTCTAATTAATACGGATCAGAGTCGATTCCCACAGCGTAAAAAGGAAAAATCAAATATCTAATCGAGTGAGGGCTTCGATGCAAAACGGGCGATTTGTATCGTATATTCATGTAAATTTCTACGCTATCGCGAATTTCCATCGGCCCCTGTTTTGTGAGTGACTCGTGTTGTTGCTCCTTTGCGGTATGCAAATATCTCGCCGTGAACAGTACGCGGAGCGTTGCGGTGCAGTCGGACGGGCGATGACTTCCGCGAAATCATCTCATCTATATTCGCTTCCACCACTACCCTGCCCAAATAATGGCAGTCCTGTGCTTATTTGCCTTAATGGTCGAAAATGCCGTCAAAGGTAAGATCAATGAATTTTAGATAAATGATAACGTAGCTGTTATTTGATACAAAAGCTTTTTTGAAATTTGGGAAATTGCCTTGAGCTGCGAGTTCAATATCATCTTCTTCTGGTGACCATTTCATCGAATATATTTCTATCCTGGACCAGTCTCACCAATTCTTCCGTATCTCCAACTTCCAGCCACTGGCGTTAATTCCGCACCCTCGTAAGTTTCTTCCTTTTTCCTTCGATTTTTCCTTTGATAATCAGCTGGAGGATGCTATTTCGAAAAATGTGGCTAAAATCAGAAACCTTACGCTTTTTTACTATTGTCAGCAGCTCTCTTTCGTTGTGCATTCTGTGCAAGACTCTCTCAAGATCAAAATAGATTGCGATTTTCAAGTATTTATCAACACTCATCAATGCTCGTTATTTATAGTACACGTCTCTACTTATTTTTAAACAAATCTTACAAGATATTAATGTTATATATAAACACACGTTTTTATTGATGTCTTACACAATAACGATCAATCAATTTTTAAGTAATCTAACATTATTTAATCTGTGATAACTTTAGTGCTCATGGTCTTACTCTATATCTTTATACTTTGGCGATGCACGGTACAGGCAACTGACGTAAGACGTTAGAAGTTATCCCACGGACTGATACTTATCGGGTTTGTGAAATATTGTAAAAAGATAAGGAGATATAACTATACATACATATACTGGTCGCACATTTAAAAGTAAAGTTATCGTTTTTTCATTAGCTCGAACGGAATCAGCACGCAAGATAGAATAGAATGGGATAGCGTCACTAAACGGTATTATTAAAGGTAGTTAGGCAGGTATACACGTCGCGAATATACATATCTAGAAATATGCCCGTCGATTATAACACAAGATAAAAAAGCAATGATTGTTCTATGAGTTTAATCATTGTTCATTATTTTATAAAATTTATACTGAAAAAAAGTAGTACTCACGTACTTTTATTTAACTGTAAGAGAAGTATGATTCTCAAAGTGTGGTTCAAAATGAAGACTCATTATATACACATTATTAATACTTATCTGTTTACAAACGTGACATCCAATACGAAGGCTCAGCCACTTGTAAAATAATATCTGATGATAATGAATAGAGCACCAAAAGAAGGACAGAAAAAAATAATCGATAAATCTATATTATTATTGATAAATATGTCCAAACGCTTTTTTTCACGAAAAAGAAATCGGCAAGTTATCGATTTTTTGATGTTTTTAATTTGGATTTTATATATATTTTTGACTGTTTATTGTCATCGAATCAATCATTTAATTAAGTTTTCTGGTTAGCTTTTGAGTATATTTTTGTAAAATATTATTAGTGAACTATCCTGTGGATTCAAATTTCTGTATATTCATGCTCGGTTCCTTTCTGAAATTTTAGCATCTTGTAATTTAATCAAAGTTAACACAATATAATGGATTATTTATCTTATAATTAATTCTTATTGAAATTATTATTTAATTGAAACAACATCATATCCGATTCGCTGCAGTGATTATTGAATAAAACATTGAAATATTTACTTTTTTTTTCTTCTACTAATATCGTCCACCTTGAGAAACGGTTACCACGAGTTTCTTAATTATTACGACAAATTAAAAAAATCAGAAGTACATTAGTTTTTCACAAGCCTAAGTAATATTTAATAAACATCCGTATCTGCCTACTTGAATATTTAGGTTATCGTTCGCTTTATCCGTAATTCACTCCCGTACCTACTGTAATACTTTCTCGCGAAGCCGTTTACTAATATCTCATTAACTCGTGAAAATTACAAAATAATACTCTATTATGTAATACATTTAGGCATTCAATTACAACGTTAATGTTTTAAAAAGGATTGCAGGTAATTGTAAAACGACTAGCCTCTGTTTAGATTTCAGTGATATTCTAAACAGATGTTGAACATGTGTGAAAGAGAAGCTGGAAACTATATCGCATTGAAAAGTAAAAACATCTTGAAACGAATCTATTTATATTTCGTGGTAGTCAACGCCGAATGATTTTATATTAATTCACTATTGATTATTCTCGTGGCCGTAATTTCAAGTATTGATCATCAGTGCTTGTTTGAAACGTAGGTACGTCTAAATATTTTTTTCATAAGCTCTTCCCCAGAATCGTGCCTGAGCGTGTGCTTCAAAATGCTGTGGGTTTTTTGTTTACATATTGAAAAAAGTTATTAAATTTTTGATTAGTTTTACACCCACAATCCCATTAGTAATGGAAATTTGAATGGTTGTTTTGAAAAACTAAAACCAAATCCGTTCGCATGGCAATGGAAATAATATTATTGATAATGCAATAATTCTGATAAAGTGAACAGTTCGTGAGACTGCGTGTTACCGTGTCAATGAAAGGAATGTTTTCTACGCACGTGCTAATAATATTAACGTATTTATAAGAAACGTTACTATTTCTAAAACATGATGACACGGGCAATAACATGCGAAGATAGAAAGTGAAATGTTGATTCACACGAAAATGATTCAGTATTTCTGAACAAGTTGTATTTATATAAAGGTCCAAACAAGTGGCCCACTGCCAAGAAAGTTGATGGGAAATTCGGAAGCGATTTACATTGATTATTGAGACATTGGCTTGAATATTATCTTATTTCGTGATAAAACATTGATGCTATAAAAAATTGCATATGCAATTGGCTATTCACATTTGTTCCTTGAATGTGATTTTTTACAAATTAAAGCAGCCTGTCGTGGTATTGCCGACCTTTTACAAGAGAATGCGTAGGTTGACATTTTTTTAATGGACAGTTGATTTTCTCTGGTGATTAAATTGGGCGAATAGAAAAATTGAAATTGGTCATAAATCAAATATTAAATTCACAACGCATAGGCAATTACACGTCCATGAAATGGTCGCTTGTGTAATTTCGTCCAGTCAGAATACTATGAGCAGCTCGTTTTGGTTTCGCATACTCGCAAGTGTACATCACTTTTTATCAGCAGTTGGTAATCTAATATTACAGACTTCAGCTCTCTCGAATTTACAAAGAGATCAGAATGTATAAAGCTCCACAGAATGTTATATCACTATTTTATAATTGGTATGCTGTTACAAACAGATTGTGCCAAAATTTACATTTTTTAAATTCTCCGTAGGTATAAATTAAACACGAATTTCATCTGTAGGCGTTTATCTATATTTTATTATGAAAACAAATATATTTCGTGTTTTTTCTTGTACAAACGCCAACGTAAAGAATTTTAATCCGCGGGATAAAACCTTCGTTGGGCGTAGATACTATTAACCATAATGCTAATATCGATTCGTTTCGAGAAAATTCAGTGTTCATCATAGGTACATGGTCACTTTTACAACATAATACTTTTTAATCAAGTTTTTTTATTGAAATTTCAAATATCAAATTTGATTAAAAAAGGGCACACCTCAGTGTAGGATTTATTATGAACGTAAGGTTGGGATAACACGTGCCGTTCATTTTTATTAAGTAGCAGTGACCTGCAGGGAGACATACAACATTGAATTAATTTTGCAAATGTGCTGCATTTATATTGTACAGTTCTATTTATAATTTATGAGTATTGTTAATAAGGCTGATTTAGTGATATTAAATTTATATTATTCAGGTTCAATTTTCACCCTTCAAAAGCAAAAGACCTCACAAACAGAAATGACCGTAATCTCCTGGCTAGTCATATTTGTTTTGTATTAAAACCCCGACGAGAAGAGCTTAATGCAAATTATTTTGAGTGCATACAGCTTGTCACACGCATTGCACAATTTACAACTTTTACATTTTCTTGCAAGTCCATGAGAGATCAATGTATCATCGGGTGCACCTTTTGACATTCAAGTAAACATTTTGACTAACGAAAAAAGCTGGATGGCCACAAATGATGCAAAATCATTTTAAAAATTTAGTCATTAGTAAAGTGGCATCGTCATATATGATATATTACAGTTGCAGCCGCTATCAACAGCTCCATGTCGAACTTTTAGCGTCATAAAATAGAACATAAAAAGCAGACAGGAAAGATAAAAACATGACGTAAAGACTTGTTTCGTTTTATTTTGTGGTATAAATTACATGGGTGAGTGGAAACGTTTCAAATTAAAAAATATATTTATTAAAAATGGTTACTGCTATAAAGCTAAATAAAAAGCTTAACATATACATGTGTCTTAGGAAATGAGTGTCTATTAGCTATGTCGGTTTATTCATTTTTTTCCTGGACGAGAATCTAACTTTTTAAATGTAGAAAATATAAATACTTGAATTAAATTTATTTTCAATTAAGGCCTGAAAATAATAGTAACTATAAATGTGGATGTAATAAATACCAAAAATATTGGAAATGGTTATTAGAGGGCTTATCATAAGTTACTGAGTAGCACACCGAGAAGGGTTGCAAGACCCTAGTTATGATGGTTGGATGTGGATATAAAGATGCCGAGTGCTGAAGTCACCTGATAGTGGAATCGCCAAACTCGATTAGAGTTGTAATGCCACCGATGATGATGATGAATACTAAAAAACTCAGCAGGATCTTAAGTCACCTTTTTCAGATAATGCTATGAATTATTAAACACTACGTATAAGTAATTTTAAACTGTAAAACTAAGTATGAATGAGATAAGCTCGTTGACCAGTTTCTCGGTAGGTATGGTTAAACCATGAATCACGGCGTGAACAGATTTCACAATGTCAATAACAGACAAAGGTAAATACAATGAAGCGTTTCTTGAATGAGGTGGAGACTATTATGTGGAGGTGACGCAATCGCCGATCGATACAGCGGCTGTCGAGAGTTTCCTTTGGAATGATTCAATGTCAATATTGCGGCGCGGACCGAGTAGCGTGATACATCTGCGGTCGCTCTGCAGTAACTTATTTTCGGACGTAAATATTTACCTGAGATGAGTCCGAGGAGAGTCTCGGTGGGAATCGATAATTGTGATTATTTTTAGAATTCTTAGGGTGTTTAAGAAAAGATGTAAGTCATGAGTTGCGCGGCCAGTGATTAAAAAAAAAATCCAAGAGATCCCAGATATTTTTTATGTCAAACAAATTAAACACAACTGTTGTCGTCGCATTATCATCACCAGGTAATAAAGCGATCGATAAAATTGTGGGAAAGAGGTGTTCTCGTATAGCATAGGAAAAATAATCAGTGCCTAGTTTAATTTGAAAGTAGAATCGGAACAATGGAAATCACGTATGCTTTTATACTTTTACAAAATTGATCATTTTTTAATGATTGGTTGCTTTTACCGTATTTCTATAATCACTAAAATGTTAAATAAACACGGGCGTGTGATAGATGTATATATATATATATATATATATATATATATATATATATATATATATATATATATATATATATATATAATAGCGTATAACAATCTACAAAAATCAGACGGTGCGTTCGCATATATTTTTTGTCAATTGTCAATCATGAAATAATAAATACACGTGTAACGGTACGGCTGCAAGGCATCGACAGGTGTTGATTTAAATTTAAAATTAATCGTGGCATCGAGTGGTTTAACTGTCCGCGGAATGCCCAGGTAGTGGCGGTGAAGGAGCTCAGGTGAGTCAGGGCGCGGATGCAGGTGAAGAGGTGATGCAGTTTGCGGGGCCGCCGGTTGGATCAGTCCCTACATTCTCCGGGGATGTGTCACGTCCGCCCCCAGGTGTGGTTCACCGCCTGATCGACCGGTCCCTTCCGTGGCGAATCGGTAAACCCATATTTTATGCGAGGCACCAAAGCGTGTTGCGCCCATCCTGGAAATCTCATTTCACACAAGATTACTTCTTCTTGGGTAACAGTTTATGCATTTGGAAAGGTTTTTAAGCACATTAACCCATAGAACATCAAAAGATCTGCCTACGTTGCTTGTCAATGTTCGTACGAGCGTGTGTTTGAAATAAAATGAATTTATGATTATAAAAATTAGTAACGTCACTAATGCAGTGAATATCGTTAGGTGGCACAGTGATTGTAGCGGCGGGCATCCATCGGAAGTAATAAGTTTCTATTTATTTTTTCATATTTTTTTTATTTTATGGTAAATTGTGATTGAAAATTATCTCTCCTAGATCATTAAGAATTTCCATAAGTTATGCGTGATTATTTAGAATAAATGGTTAAATTAGTAATTTGTTGTTTTTAACTATGCGATGTTTATTATTATTAAATCAGGAAAAGTTATTTCCGTCTGAAAATGTTGTATATTTGGAGGCCTTGATGGATAACTTCCATTACGAAATTGCTTTGTCCTTGGAAGACAAGGCGGAGTGAGTAATGTAATTCATTTTCTGTCCTTTTGTTGTAATCTGAATTTAAATATGCAGCTTTGAGTCATTGAATGCAATTATTTTAATAATTGCCTCTAGTAAAATATATTTTTTTAATAAATTGCGAATTATTGAAATATTTGGTGTAATTGGAGTGTACGAATATTTTGTTACAAAATGTATATAATAAGATCACGGCCGGTGGAAGTTAGTACATACACCATCGCTGCCAAATCCACCTGTAGTAATAATAAAATTGCGACCGGGCGGTATTTTATGATTTTTTTAAAGTTGAGTTTTATTGTAAAAATTTGGCTAGAATCAAGTAATAAAAAAATCTTTCACACAATAATATTTAATATACCATGAGTATTAAAGCAGAAAAGCAATCAAACTAATAAACAAACTCCAACGAGCCATTATTGCAGATTTTCACCTACACCTTTCCTCAAAGATACCCGATAAACTTAATTAATTAGGAATAAAAATACTTTGATGCTTTAGAATGAAACAACGGGAGAACCGCAAAAAAAAGAGCGATTCATAATGTATCGTGCGGCGGCTGGCGAGAGAGCTCCGCGAGCGCGACGCTTTGTCCGGTCAAAACGGTTTTTTAAATATTCATGTCGGCCTTTCATCTCAGCCGCTCTTGAACCGAACCGGTGAACTGCCTGAACCCTGAACCCTGAACCCGAGCCGAGCGCTGAACCGGCAGACGTCTGAGGGCGCGCCCCGGGCTTTGTGCGGGGGCGTCGGCGGGCACGCACAGACGCCGCTAAACACCCGGCCAGAATAATTTGCACAAACAATTAAAAACTATTTCAGGTGAAAAACTACTACGAAAAAAATATAAAATTCTTATTGTGCATGCTTCAGAAACACACGTAGAATTTACGTAAAATTTTTTTTTTTTAAAGTTACAGTGATCTATAATATGTTGATTCATTGTAGTCCAATATTTAAGTGTATACATAGTATTGATAAGACTAAATGTGAGAAGGTAGAGTTGTAAGAATTAATGAAAAGTGTAGCAGAAAATACTTTTTTTTTCTTGGGTGAAAAAAGACCTATTGTAGAGGGTTCGCCCGTTTGGGCGTAAAGCCAAGCAAGAAACCTTCAGGGTCCGATTTTAATGGGAGCCAATTTATATCCATTTACTGAGTAATGTCCTCCGCGTAGTTTATGAGCAGATATATCGGATACTAGGCGTTGGATAATATCCGAACAATTAACCAGATTTCGCGATGTTTTAATGTATTCAACCCGCCGGGCCGTCGATTGCTCAGACAGCCTAATTCTCGGGTAATTTGCGTAACATGAGAATATTTACCTGTGCAGTTGCAAATTTAACAGAAGCCACAGAGGCCCATATCGCTCCATCACGGTGAGTGCCCCCAGCGGGCCGGCGGGACTTCATGACGTACGCATTATTCTAGTGAGCCTTTTAATGCCAACACAGAATAGGTTTCATTTAAAATGCCAACATTTTTTGCTACGCCTTCGGAAAACTGATCACCTCGAGCAGCGGTCTCCATTCTTTTTGGTTTACGCACGACTCGCACTCTAATCTAAATTGCAACACCATTAGAACTTACAGAATACGTATGATATGTAACGCTGTTCGCTCAGTATATTTTATTCAGAAAGTCAAGAAAATATATTTACACACAAGGGAATAATTTTAGGATATGATAAATGTGCAGGTATGTGTTATTGTCTAGGTAGAATGAGTGTATATTTTTTCGCAACACCTCCGCGCACTCGACTTCGGCGACCGCTGGCGTCGGTAGGAGTCCCGCCTTACGTACCTTTAATGGACACAATGAGTCGAATTAGGACTTGAAGTGGTGAATACGATCTTTATTTCTTGTATTACCCAACAAAGTGTAACTCGTTTCGCTTTTGTGCACATGCGAACATACTCGGCTGCTTGTTCTCGCCATTAGCACTCGCGCGCGGCGCAGGAGACACTCGGCCCGTAATTAGGGATGGCTCATTTTGAACGAGAACATCTCCAGTGTCACGCTTCCGAAAAGTCTTAATGATCTTCAAATGATTAAATTTGCTTTTCATGCTGCGCGAGATTCCCGGCCGGCCATTTTGTAAATTTAGAAAAACGACGATTACCCGAGACAAACGAGTTCAATAAACTTGCTGGCTTTATTTTAATTGCAATATCCACCTAAGTACCAAAATGAAAAAAAATGTTTTCATCACCTCCATAAACTAACTTATAATGGAGTAGAAGTGCCGATGTTTTGAATGTCTCCCGTGCTTACAAAAAAATATAGTGAAAAAGTTAATTTATATATTACCAGTTAATTATATTATTGACCAATTGCAGTGATCGGTATCAAGATAGTTGAAATTTATTGAAAATAAATTATATTTCTAAGTAAATATGTTATAATAATAATTATATTTCTGTCTTCAAACATAAAGTGTACTCCAGCATGTGTTATATTTAAAGCAACAAGTCATGTAGTCGAGTTTTTCAATTTAAATGAAAACGTTAGCAATTTCGAAAATTTATGATCACGAAACAATCAAAATAAAATGTAAGTTATAATGAATAGTATATACATAAAGTAAATGACTATTTTAATACCGAAATATATACATGTACATTGGATATATATGTATTTGTGATAATATATTTCATAAATAATATTTTTTACGAATATTGGCATATTTTGTAATTGAAGTAATAAAATGGAAACTCAATGGAAATAAATTTCCCTCAATATTTATAGTCAATATAAAGTAAATATTTTGTCAGGCCAGAACTTGTGAATTATAAGACGTGGCTTATATGGCTGTTAATTAGATTATATTTTTAGTAGTGTGAAATTGTTATAGTATCAGTATGAATCGTATTCGATCAAAATATATAAGTCCAATCAGGTTAGTTTGGGATTGACTTGTTAGGTCTTTCGGGCAAGAGACGAGCAAACCGAGTTCCGAGCTTCTAAAAATCTGTCGATCATATCGATCTGAATGCACGTGGCGCGCTGCCAATCCAGTGGCAAGGTAAGCCAGATATATTGCAAGATAAATAGTTTTCTTTTGTAAATATTATACTTCGGGGAGACTTTTGTCCTGCAGCGGACTGACATCCGCTAGAATCTCCGATCCCGTTACAAAATATACTCCCGTATTATCGTCTTCCAGCGATTTAACATAAAACTCATTAAAAATATTATTTAAGAAAATAATCATGCGAATAGTTAATATTATATATTATTATGTTCATAAATATTTTTTTGCATCAAATAGCGGTGGAAGCAGCCCTTGGCATTTTCAACAATAAGTAGCATTTTAACTTTATAATAAGAGATATAATACACGTACTCAAGTGAGTAGTGAGTGCTGTACCAGGTCCTAGCTTAAATAATTAAATACTACTTCGTTATGTTTGAGAAGATGTTATAATAGCTTATTCCGCAGAGAGTCACTGTTTACAAGATGAAAGGTCTCTGAACTGCTCGCTAGGGTCAAGAGCGTATCAACAGCCAGTGGTATTCTTAACGATAACAGTACATGTAATTCCAAAGACATAATACTATATCAAGCAGCATTTTCGCCTACTTATATTATAGTTTTTCACCATACGTAACTAGTATCTAGTACGATACCGTTTTAGTCAGAGATACTCACCAAAGTAGGTCTCGGGTAAAGTAAGGTTATGGCTCTTTTTTTCAATGTCTTTAAAGCTTAATAATGACTCAAAGCAAAATAAAAAATAATGACAACTCAATTTTCGTTATTCTGATAAACACTACATATTTTAACTCTGGACGAAAAAAAATGATTTGAACTGTATCCAATATAAGCATGAATTATTCATGAGCTGAAGGAAGATCCAGTTGTTACGTTTGCACATTGGTTATGACTTTTATTGGATTGATTGTTGGTCTGCAAGCGACCATAGCGAATACATATTTACTGTAATAATTATAGTGTAACGAGTTTAACCCGTTTTGCCGACTGTACTACGCAACTGGGTGTAGTGAGGCGAGCGGACACGGCCAGAAGCATCGATATTGAAAAAATACCGACTATCCACTGGACTATCCTTCAGTAAAACACCAGATGCTTGGATAATGATGAGTTGCATGTGATTAGCGTAATTGTCTTAACCCTGAAACCCTAGCTTTCTATTTTGATTTTTAGTATATCTAAGATAAGGTTATCATCACTTTTAATAGAATGACGATGAAACTTTGATATTGCTGAGCTAGGTGTTAATTATAAACACGGCTATATTAACTCTCGATTGTTACAACAATCAATCATGACATGCAATTTGCAATAAACATAATATTATTTTTTTCAAAGAATATTGTTTCTATTAATTTTTTTACTATAAAATATTTAAAAAATAACCATTCACCACATAAATAGCTAATATACTGTCAAAGGATATAAAATGATTAGTCATATACAACATTATACTAGTAAACTAATTCATTTAAAATTCGTTAAAACAGAGTACTAGGTGTGACTTTTGTATATTAGTTTTTATATTTTGACAACGAAATTGATTTTTTAATTACGAATAATCTAAAAAACTGCCATAAATAAGTAGAGAACAGCAAAACGCATTCAACAAAATAAAAATATATAAATAACCCCCCAAGGGTGATCAATGTATATTATTGTTTTCATTTTATGCTGAGATATTTTGTAAATATATTTCTGTTGAAATAAAAGTTATAAATAATTATTCAAACTTGTTTAGTGTTGATATGCCGCGCACGATCAACAAAATATATTTTCAGCAATATAGACTCGGAATTTGCACGAAATTAAATCAACTCAACTCGAAACAAAAGTCACTTTGCAATTTTTATAATAATTGAAATTTAAAACAATATTCAGATCCACGATGTATGCACCTTTGATGAACAATGGACAGTTAACGACTGATTGCATACTTGTGGCAATGTTTTATTTTATAAGATAATGGCTTTAAATAAACATAAAACATGCACTGTGCCAATTCAGATATTTCGATAACGTTGTGTACACATTGGAATCACAAGGCTTATTAAAAATGGATAAAAAAATTATCAATCAGAATATGATAATTAATCCAGGAATCAAGATTAAAAACCCCAGATTCCCTTGCAAAAATTGTGCACAAAACCTCAATACCAAACGTGTGATCATATTAAAAAAATATATTCTCGTATTTTTTTAATAAACCTATCCTGCTACTGCAGTGAAAAAATAAGTTTTTATGTGTATTTTTTCGCCTTAAAAATAAAAAAGCATTGGTTTACTATATTGTCATTTTATTGATTGATATTCAAATGTTATATGGAGTGTGCAAATATAGTTTATATGGGGATTCAATTATGGACCTACCTCAAGATAAAAAAATATATGTACAAGTCGAACTACAATTTCTATAAGGATGTTTAGAATTTGACCTTTTATATTTATAGAATTGAACATAATTACTTACTTGTAATGGCCTACATTAATAATATTTGCATTTATTTTATTATTAAAATAACCACCTACCTGAGCATGGCAAGGTCGGAATTGCCAGGTCAAATTTATTTTTATGAGCTAATACGAAACTTAGAAAGGACTTAGTTCGTAAATCAGGACAATAAAGCACATCGTAATGTCTTAATAAGTCTAGAACCGATTAGTTTTATTAGTCAAAACTAGTAAGATTTAGATCTTAGAATGCCTCAAAGAAAAATAAAAGTTTCTTATAATAAGCACTCTTGTGACTTGATAGGATATCTTTTTTAAAATTTGCACGCGTGTGATTGCGCAATAGGGCAGATCCCTAAGCCATTTAGGAAATATGGACTTCCCTCTACAGTCACTTCGAGTATTTCTTGAGCATATGCTTCGACTGAGTGGGCAGTCTGTGACATATTTTGGTCGTCTTTGAACTTTGAAGACCATCAAATTGACGCAATTATCTTGAGGCTCTTTCTATGCGCAAACGCCGGTGCGGGTAATGGACTCGTTGAAAAATATATTAGCGTCAGTGGCGCGGCGTAGTCCCGTTTAATTAAACACATCCTATTCGGGAGTTTGTACTTTTGGGAATTCAAAGGATTCATTTGCATACGATATGTTAATTAGAAAGGATACTTGTGTACCTTCCTGTGTTATTCAAATGCGGGAAAGCAGGCAGAGCGAGAAGAGAGAAGATAAACGTTTATTGGTTTTAGCTATCGGCAGTATGATTCACACGTGATATCAGAATATCAATTCGGAGTAAATGTGTTTCGGGGAGCTTGGGTATTAGTTAGAATGACAAAATATAAAAACCTAGCTTAATTTATAATTGATTGATGCATATTTCGACGATTAGATTAAACATTTGAGGTAAATACATAGTTACATACATTAATTACTTAGCAGTTAATATTCCTGGTTTTTTAAAAATATTTCACATGTAGCATTGACAGAAATCGTTAGTTTTCCACCAACGCAAGTTTGACTACACGAAATAAAAGTATATTTTTAGTGGGTAACAATGCCATCATTATTCATTGCATTTGTTGAATAAAAAATAAAAAATTAGAAACAGCAAAAATTTTGCAGTATCTAACAAAAGGCTTTGTGTGCTTGGCGCGAGGTCATTGTCAAATGGATCATTACGACATTAAATGACCTGAATTTCAGAATGTAGCATGAAGGTAGGGACTTTTAACAGAGTGAATGATTTTTATTTCACAGTGACTCGGAATAGTTGGATTTATGGTATGTATAATGAAGGAAGAGGAAGAATATTAGTATCTTATTCTTAACATATTACTTTGTCTTTACATTGCAACCTTCACAATAATAATTATAAAACATGATAAGAGTACGCATTGTTTACAACAAGTAAACTTCAGTTTTGAAATTATTATTTACTTTGATGATATCTATAATCACGAGCTTAGCAGGTAATTTACCTAAAATGGTGTTATTTTTCCGAAAAGTCCTTCAGTAAGTATCTAATTTTCCTGTGATTAGTACGGCCTCATATCCTGGTGTGTGCCTCATCTGCAGATAAGATTGGAAGTAACGTAGATTGGGTGATATCAGAAATCAAAATATCCTCTAATGTCTTTTGATAATAGTTTGCGATAGCCTGAATAGGTATTATTACTGCTGGACAATTTTTGGATTTGTCATTGAATATTAAACAAAACGTTATTATCTAACATGACATTTTTTATCTAAACTATATATTTATTGACCTAGTCGTACGTGGGATATAAAAGAATATTTAATAACTTAGATATTTTATCCGAGCTTATTTTTCATAAATCATTTTCCAAGAGCCAAAATTAAACAACATGACTAATAATAAAAAAGATTTTGAACACGAATTAAGTAAAAATATGGACTTACTTTTTTTTTTGTTAATTAGATGTTTAGTTCCAAATGCCCAAATCTATTTATTATATTTTATATGCGTGGGTTATATTTATTTATCTTATGCAAGTAAATATATACACATTTTCGCAATTTCAAAGAATATTTAATTTTAGTCAATTGCTTTGTTTTTTTATGATTTATTTTCGTAAGAAAAATAATCGTACCCTGACTTTTACTTATATATCAGGGGTGGATTAACTTTTGGTCACCACGGGCGACCTGTTTTTTTTTTAAATTACAGGCGGCGCTCTACCGACAACGCTTGTAAAAAAAAATAGTAACTTGAAACCAAAGTAAGTTTAAATTCAAAATAAACACAGATAATACTAATACATATTAAATATCAAGTTATTTTGATAAGAGAAAATAATGATTTCTTCTTACAAATAAATGAGTTCACGCGGGACGGGCATCAGACAGACGAGTGACTAGGAATAGTTACACGGTCGACGCTTTGGCCATCCTGTTATATTTCAATCTAAAGAAATATAGAAATGGAAAATGGTCAACCCACGCACTTGCTTTCGCCTAACTAAAAGAACTGACACATATAATTCTCTATGAGGCTAGCTGTACATTGTGTGGACATACGCCGGCAGTTCACGCAATAACACTACTTACTGGCCATTCACTCTGTTAAAAGTGCGTAGGCTCTCCAGTTTCCTGTTGGCAACATTTCAACTCAAATTTGATTATTTTTTTAAAGAAAGCATCACATAGTCACTTCAATACCGCCCGTCGGGACATAATATATATGACGGAGTGGCTATAAATAAAAGATACATTTATTGATTAACAATCGGCTTTCATAAACATGAAATGGAAAAATGAACGAGTATGTTCGGTGACGTTTTGATTTGCTGCAGTAAAGTAAATAATATTTTTAAATTGATACTATTTTTAGACAAATTAAAGATGTGTGCGCTATTTAGTATAAACAGTGTGTGGTAATGGCGTATCCAAAATGGTATTATCAGTTTTCGATATAAACGTAGATAAAACCAGCGGAGCCTCCCGCCCACCGGGACTTTACTACATACTTTAGAAAGATAAACCCACGCGTCGTTATTGACTACGATGTCATTAATTAAAAAAATAATTCACAGTGGCATTTAAAAATAAACATGAAATTGTACGCGTGGGTTTATTTTTTACGACTCTTAAGCATAAGTCAATCTTATAATAAATATGATAAAAATCAGTGGCGCGCGGTGGCATTTTAAAAATACAATTGAAAATACGCACACAACCGATAAAAAAAATTGCATGTCTTCTAAGTTATGCTATAAAGAACCCGAAAATATTCGATGGCAAAAAAGCACGCATTGTCTAAATTTTATTAAAATTATCCTAAAAATATTTCGGAAAAAGTTATTTTTTTGCTATTAATAATGAGGTAATTTACTTTAACCACAAGTGCTTGATTGAATAATATTTCTTTATTTTATCTATACGCCTATTTGGATTAGGTTAGTGGTAAACATGTGCTCAGTATAATTGGTATGTGATAAAAATACTCTCTTGCTAGGTCGAGGCAGAGGAAAAACTAATTTAAACTTTGTAATCAGATAATATTGATATTCCTGGAATCAATCTTAGTGCTCGCTGAGCGTCGGAATAACGCACGAGTAACAGCATCGTTAATTTCCCCGCAAGATGGTATTTTCTTTGTTCGTATACGGACATGACCATAAAATAATCAATTTAGTTTCATAGTTTCGATGGCCTATTTAACAAATCAATTAATATGTGTTCACACATCTCTTGAAAATTATATTATTTTGTGTTGTTTTCACTTTTTATTTTTTGACCGATCGTTCCAACTACTTTCTATCAAAAATATTATATACTCTTAAATCACCCTTAACAATGTGCCCCCTTGGTTTTTACGGTTTTACACATGCGATTCGTCCTGAAGTATGAATATATGATAACGATAAGTTTTTCATGCTGTTACTATCGAAGGGATAGATATGCTTATAAGATAAATTTTGTTAGAATATTTTATTCCATCAAACTTATGCGTCGCGGCTTCAGGAATGCCGGCTGGCATTTTGCAAAGTCATGAATCGTACGTTCCTCGTTGCTTCGCTTTAAGCCGTGATCATGATTTATTTCTTCACAAAAGGTGTTGTATAAATCTGCTTGGTTTTCACCTGCAGATCACTCCAGATATTGATTTCTACCGGCCCGGTTTGATATCGCATTCCTTGTAAAACTTTTTGGGCGTTCAGGTTTTAATAGTATATTATGGCACTACGCCACTGACAATGATCATAAGTGAGACTAACGAGCTCCAAAACATGAATGAAGCGAGGATTTTGATTGTGCTGCGTGCATTTCGTTAGGAGGCGGTTTGCAAAGAGGTGCCGAGGCGCGGTGCGGCCGTTCTACTCTGTAGCCAGTACTCCATGGCGTCAATGTTCGGTGAGGCACGAAGAGAGTTGTCAGAGGGACGCGCTGACGCTCCTCGGAGTGGAACGACTGAGTATTAAAAATTCCAATACATCAGGTTGGTCATAAGCGAGAACCCGGCCTGCATATGTAATGTGCACACGCGGAGCTAGAGCACCTGCCTACCTTCATGTGTTACATGCTACGTAAGAGTACATCGCGACAGGGGGTTATATTCGCCAGCACGTATAAATATTTTTATCCGCATTTTACCTGAAATGAGCACCTCCAGACATACGTTATGCTATAGTCTATTTCTCTGCAGTCACTTTTCATTTAGGGGAGTGCGGTTTTTCGCAGAAATAGCGTCAGTTGCATAGTTTCCCCCCACATAATACCTTCCGCGAACAGCACGCAAAACGGCAAGCGTTGGGGGAAATATTTTTTAGCTTTTATGAGTATTAATAAGCGAATGTTAGTAAATGATCAATTTTTAAAATGACTAACAATTAAAAGCATCGAGTTGCGTATGCTGATTGTCTGAACTTCTTTACACCAAATACGTAGATTTTAAAAGTAAAATGAACGGACGGCTAGAAAAATGTGAAAAATTTTCAAATTTATCAAGTGCTATCCCTTGGAGGCCGGGTTTCATGGCATTGACGAAAAACTGGCCTTTTTCTTAAGGATATTCTTAATAAATTATGTCTACGTGCGGAGGGCGCTCGTGTGCGTCACGAGATCATGTGAATACCCAAGAAATATATTAAAGAAAATGCGCTATTTTGGGATACCTCATTGCGAAGAAAAAAAAAAAAGAAAACAAAATATCCACAAAGGTATTTAATTTCTGGTAATTTTTAAACAATTTATTTGCTTATTATGTATTTTTTATAAATAAAAATTTAGATAACATTATCTACATACCAGAGAAAAACGTTTCAAGAGGTTGAGAGGACGCCCTAAAGCCCGTTGAGTGGATGACATCGCCAGGCAGCCGGCGACTCGCGGCGAGGACCCGAGGTCGACAGAAGCGGCGGAAGCGCAGTGGGGCCTTCATCCAGCAGTGAATAGATAATGGGTGATTGTATGTATGTAGGTAAATTATGAAATGCGATACACAAGTAATTAGTAAGGACAGTTGCGTTATATCAGTAGTCTATATATACGTCTGGTCAGTCATAGTTTTTTTTTTTTTTACGAATCGGGAAAAACCCTTTACTAATATTTTAAAATAAGGAAAGTTTACAAACGGGACTAATTTGATTTGGATCGTTCGTCAGTGACACCGAGCGATCCCGGTCATATTCCGGTCCATCGCCCATGAACAAGGAAGATGCCAATGCGCAGACCGCGGGCCGGGCTTCGGCGGCCCTGGCCCGAGGCGCATCTCCCGTCTGCTCATTGCATAATGGCCTGTATTGTGAGTTCGTGTGGCCACAAAGAACTGCCCCGTGCGAAGGCCGAGCATGGAGCGGGCTGGAGACGCTCGACTGCCGTACGCGTGCATACTGCAGATAACACTTCGAAGAATGCCCCATCAACGTAAACTAAAGAGTAACTGCTTACTTCTCCGTCTTATCTCTGCCTATAATTATAATGGACCCTGACAAGTCTTGTCTGTATATATTCAACAGTATTTTTTTTACATTTTTACGTACATGTATTCAAACTACACGTGTACTAAGTTGCACAAAGAAAATGTGAAAAAAAATTGTTTGCTTTGTGAGTTTATAAAAATCTATGTATAAATATGTACAGTAGTATTTGCGGTTATATTGGTGTTGTAAATTATTGTGTTATGCTTTGTTTTCGTGGCTAGTTTGTTTGATTTGTGAAAAAAATAAATGGTCACTCTTATAGCGATTACTATAATATGGTAAATGGTTTCCACCGCAAATGAAATCATACTAAAATTATACAATTCGAAATTCGTTCAAATCATATATTTATATATTAATTTCTGATCGTTAAAAAGTTGTTTTTTTATCGTATAGGAAAAAACCGCAACAGTCATGTTTTCAGTAAATACAGATTGCTCGCAATATGTATCTATCGTAGTAAGTTTGTAAAAATGGATTTGTCAAGCGTTAAAAAAAAAACACTCTGTTCAATTCTTAAAAATACATTTTATTAATAGTTTTCCAATTAGTACGTTGAATGAAAATTGAGGTTATGGCTAAGATATGCCGTTTACGATTGTTGTTATTGGATAGCTGTACAACTACATTTTCTCTTAAAATGTAAATGCTAAATCTATTTATGCTTATATTTAGTAGACAGGATCTTTATAAATAAACGGAACGTTCGAGAGCATGCTGCATGGGAAGCATGCCGTATACGCCACAAGCTAGCAGAAATAATATTTACCAGTAGGAATCCACTAGGACGAAGATGTCGGAGCAAATATTTAATTCATTCCATATCACGGTAAATGTTTCTCAGGACGGAACGCAATGCGCTATTCACTTCACTGTCAAAACACCACACTAAAACATACGGCACGATCGACCGGTACAGTGACAATGTCTGTTGTGAAATAAGTAGAAGTCGCGGCTGTGGCGGGGAGCGGGGAGCGGAGCGGGGAGCGGGGAGCGGGGAGCGGAGCGGGCAGAGGGCAGCGGGGAGCGAGTGCTGTCCGCGCCGGGCCTGAGGAAATGTGGCGATTCGGCGTCCAAACGTCATGTCGTAAGTAGAGCCTCTTCGCCTATATGGCTATCTTTATCGCACTCACCACTCTTCCGATATAATTTTCCGCCTGTCTCTCTCTGAAGTAGCCGATGTGAACTTGAATAATGAACGACCGAACGCATCTCAAGCCGTGGTTCGTAAGTGAATATTAAAAAAAAAAAAAGAGTAAAAAAAAAATCTTCAAAAATAGGTTCACCAGAAGTTTTGTAAACAAAGGGAATTTTTTTAATGTCTTAAGAGTCTATTAGAAGCTTCGTAATGCATTTGGTACTAATGATTATTGCCTTGCGTATGGTTGTATGTTTCTGGTAGTTATAATATATGTATATGATATATATAAATACATAAACTTCTATCTAATACTAAACTTTCTTTCTTTAATATCTGATGTAACGATGTTTTACAAAATTTAGAGTTAATAATATTACAAAATTTCAAGTTATGAAGTCTTGATTTAAAATTATTTCTATGTAGCTAAGGATGCCAAACAACCAGCAACTTTAAGTTTATGGACCATTTTGAAATCAGCCATTGTACTTTTTACACAAATTTAGAGTTGATAATATTACAAAATTTCAATGGCTTAAAGTTTCTTTATGATGAAGTCTTGTTTTAAAACTATTTCTTTGCAGCTAAAGATGCCTGAAAGCAACCAATTTTAAATTTTGTGGATTATTTTGAGGAATCAGCCGCAATGGGTCTCGAGTGAGAAAAGTTTGATCGTCTCTGCGGCGGAGCGCTGGTGGGACGGCCGGGACGTTGCACTCCGGGCGTCGGTATGCGCCGTAAACTGTACTTCTCATAAACTAAACTCTATTCTCAGATAAAGTGGAAATAAATAAACCCCTAAATACGATAGTATTACAGTCATCATGGCGATGCTTTGTAGAATTTTCCATAAATTTGTGTTTTTAAAAAAATATATTAATTAAATAAAAATCAATTAGACCAACAATGGCTTTAATTTTTACATTGTGTACTCATTTAGAAATATAGCTGAAAACGGGTTGAGAATTAGTTTGAAAAAAGTTTTTTTGAATGAAATCCGGGGGCATTTCACTCAATCAGTTTATTAAAACAGGGGGGTGTTAAATTAAAATAAATTGATTACTCTCAGTAAATTGGAAGGCTCTTCAACGATTGTCGGTTGAGTGCGGTGGGATCCAGCACGGCCGTAATTCTATTAGGTGCTTGCAGTTGGGACGTTTAATGTCAACGATCCGTATAATTGAAAACATTTTAAAAGTTTAAAAAAAGTACTTGCACTCGTGAATCATGAAACAAAAAGTTCACATCGAGTAATGAGATAATGACCGACCGGTCTGGGCCGGCTATCGACCGCAGGTTCACAAGCCTCGCGGCCAGGAGTGGACCTGCCGGCTCCGGATGAGAGCCATCCCGCGGCTAAAGCCGCCTACACGCGTCGCGACACAACTTGCAACTAGCCAATAGCGTCCTACTTTGCGTTTAAAAAAACACACTAAATTTTTCTTCTTCTGATGCCTCTCCTCATAGGAGGTCGGTTACCATTTTACCAAACATATTTCTATCTTGGGCCAGTCTCACTAATTCGGCCGTACTTCCGACCTCCAATGCCCCTTTCTCCTTCGATTTTTCCTTGGACAATCAGCTGGAGGATGCTATATTTACTGTTACGAAAAATTTGTCCAAAATAGGAGACCTTCCGCTTCTTTACCGACGTCAGTATTTCTCTTTCTTTGCGCATTCTGTGCAAAACACTCTCATTTGTGACGCGGTCAACCCACGGTATGGTCTCTCCTATATAGCTATATTTCTGCCGCCTCGATTCTTGAGTCTTTAGTGTCCAAGCTTCAACTCCATAAAGGAGAACCGAGACGACATATAACACTTGGTGAACCTCCAGCGAGATTTCAGTGTTATATCTCTTAAGCAGAGTACTTTCCGCAAGTTATTAAACGTACTGCGCAACGTGTCGCTGCGAGTTAAGAAAGCATCGGGGAAAATTAGATAAAATAAAATTAAAACTTTTTTTTATGTTTTAAGTGATTTTAAGACGCGCATTCTTGATTGCATTGTTTTGAACGAATTTCCGGTAGTGATGAATACAGTAAATACGCTTCTCTGTTTCGCTTTGCTCGCCTCGGCAGCCCCGCGCTTCTGTGTCGGTGTCGTTTGGCAGATACGGGGAGCTGGATGTACTCGCATTGTTTGCCACACCGTTCCCTACATTATTATTATTATTTCTTATCGCTAATAAATCTCTTTGATAAAGTGACTGCAACTGTGTACACGCTGCCGGATTATTCATTCACTATTGTTTTATTTACGGTGCCGCCGCCATACAATTGCGTTTGTTTTCAAACTCGTTTTTAGAGTTATATAAGTTTTCGCTTGAGCTAGGTGTGATTCAACATTTTTTTTATTTATTGCGTACATTAACGCAACGGATACACGTCGAATTTAAATTAGTAGAAAAAATTATTGGTTAGCTATTGGAAGCAAATAATTATTACAATATTAAATATCAAACTTATATTTTGTAAGGAAAAGTTTGTAACTCGGAATGTCGCTTTACGTTTCACCTTTCCCGTTTCTCACGTGTGAATTCTGGTAATACAAAGCAGTAAGTACCTCCACCGTCATTGTTCAAGAATGCCTTTGTATCAAAGAAATTCACACGATCCAAAAATATAATGCTCATACTTTCAACTGATCGAAAGATACTGTCGAAAAGTTCAATTAATTCTTCATCAGCTAAATATCTATACAAACCTATTTTCACATTTTAATTTATAATTTTCTCTAAAGATAATTCGTTCTCACTAAAACACCTCTGACCTGTGTGTGCGTAATAATTTTTGATGTTTTGTACTTATATGGATTCAGCATCGAATAACGAGCCTGGACACGTACATGGCAGATATTTAATCGTTATGTAGACTCTAACATTTACTATTTGTATATTTTGTTTCAGTTTTCATAAAATTTATTTCTACCTAGTTACAATAACTAGGTCAAACGAAAGTTTCATGTGACAATATTTACACCGATAAGATTATTTTTGTGTTTTCTTCCATCAATGCGCAATGCGTACTATCATCCTATCCGCAATAATAAAACGTATTGAAAATCATTGCAGCCTTTTACTTCGAGCAGTAAAAGCCTTGTTATACGGTTTTAAAAAGTTAGGTACTTACCCACGTAACTCGTCGCATTTATTTCAGAAGCGTCTGGGTCTAGCAGTCTAGCCTATTGTAGACTATATTATATAAACTGATATAAATATGAATCTTCGTACTAGTTCAACCGTCTGGCAAAACTATTAACCTCGGTAAAGCCCTCATAAATCTCCAAACTAAAGTGACTCTATCACGAATTTACTAAACGACTAGAATAAAAAGTTTCATATGTGATACCAGCGCAGAGCATCTGCGGTGAAAAGCTTTGCGTACGAACTGAATAAAAAATCAAGTATCTCGAAATCGCAGATCGACTTGATGTATTTTATTTTTTTTACTTGTTATTATAATTTTGATTAAAAAGAGATTTGACGGTGTAGAGGTCACAGGATTGAACTCCTGGCGAGGACGCGGGGTTCGAGACTTCTAGGCGTGAGGTCATTCCTACCGTAACGCAGACGGCCTGTCTAGTTTCATCTGCGTATGCTTTCTTACATTACATAAATAAAATTATCTTACATGCGTAAGATAATTTTTAATAGGCCGAAAAAATGGTATCTTTTGTATGAATATATATATTTTATTAAATTTTTCTTTGTTCAGCGGTTTTCAATATTAATTTACATTTAAAAAAATCACATTTCGATTTGAACAATTATTTTTCGTTACTTATATAATACGTGAATATATATTGTTACAAATTCTCATTTTTTTGGTTGAATATAAAATTAATAAAATATGAAATTCCTAAATTCCTATAGTATATATACCCTTATAGTATCTGGTCTGGTAAAATATATATTGCGTCATATTAAGATAACTTAAAATAAAAAATATATTTTTTTTATTATAAAGCGTTGATATCATGAAAATACTAGAATTTTCATGAATTACATTAGGCAAATGAAATTAATTAATACATTTTTATTTTGACTTCAAATAAATAATTTCTAAGGCTACTTTGATGCAATAACATAAAAATTACTCACGTTTCTGAACTTGAAGAAAAGTGACATTTCTCTTCTCACTTGGTATTTGTTTTTTTCAACCTCACCCTTTATTGTTTGTCAGAGCACATGTCATCAATAATTTCACCAGCAAATTATTACTTGATATTTTAACTTCTCGACAGCGATGATAATATTTTGCACCCACCCGAGAATCGATCAATAAAAAATGAATATAAATAAATATGTTTTTAGTACTCGGGTGTTTTTTTTTTTTTTTTTTTTTAAAAGGCGTTGCGATTGCGTCGTGGGCTGGGAAGATCGTCCCTTATCGAGTAAAGAGCGACTGAATATATTCGATGGAGTGAGATGCGATACAGAGCGACGAACGGTTAATACATCTTGGAAATAATTTTCGGGGAAAATAAAGAGAGTCCAGGAGCTGCACGTGCACCGCGGTCTGTGTGGCGGACACCTTGTGGGCGCCCTGGCCGGGGCGCGGGGCGGGCAGGCGCAGTGGCCAGGCTCGCCGCCCGGACAGCTGGCGGGCCCCCGCGTCGGCGCGCGCCCATCGATCCACCCCACCCCCTCCCGCTGACACATTTCACTCCTCGCCCCGAACAACCTCGACTGACAGTTTCGTCCAAGTTTTATTTCCCGATTCCCCAGTCGAGCATCCCGAATGTCGCTTTTTTCGTTTCAGTGTGCCGTTTCTTTCGCAGTTTTGGCGCTTGTCATTAGGACCCACGCCGAAAATGTTGTCCTGCATAAAAATAATAACATGGTTAATATGGCGAGTCAGCGCTACGACTTTCACAAGCTGACCAAGCGGCGCGATCTCGACCCTCAGACCTGCGTGGACAACTTCGACATTCACAGGGACAAGATCATCAGGACCGAAGACTCCAGAGAAATGGGGGCCAAATATCTCAACGAGATAGACTTGGGCTCTCGAGACGAGTGCCTCAGGTTGTGTTGTGAGACCGAGTCCTGTGATGTATTCGTTTTTGAGGAAAAGGTACTATCGCTGTAAAGAGATTTCCAATATTGTAATATAACTGATAAATCAGATTAAATAATATGTTGATTACATTCTAGAGTCCAGGATCCTGCTATCTTTTCCACTGTGGACCGCCGGAAGATTTTAAGTGCAAGTTTACTCGCCACACAAATTTTTCCAGTGCAGTGTTGGCTGTCAATAGACATTTGGCCGAATTGGAAGATCAGATCAAGTTAACGAAACACGAGCAAGACCTGGCAAGTTTAAGGTAATTAATTAATGATTATATATAATATATATATTTTTATTTTAGGAGAATACTATCATAGGTAGTATCAATACTTTCACTAAAAATTATTTAAATATAAGGGTAACTTTTTGCCAATTACTTTTTAGTCAGAAGTGGCTTGCTCTTCGAGAAATAGATCATGTTGCCTTACAACTTAACTTGGAGGTTTGTGGTGACAATATCTTATTGCATAACTTAGATATTAGAAAATCATGACAAAAGTTTTTAAAGAATTGAAACTAAAGGAATGAGTTGAAAGAAAGCTTGAATCTGTTTTAAAGCTATGGAAAAAATATTTTTATTAACACTTATCAGTTAAACATGTTAAATAAACATGATTTTACTACAAAGCTTAAACTGTGAATCTGATGATAGTCTTAATTTTAAAAGCCAATTATTTAATTTCTTTTGGTAGAAATTTTATATCACTTCTTATAGTTCACGTTAAATAGCATTTCAACATAAAGAAGATATCTTTCGGAATTGCTGTACAAATAGTAGATTGAAATGATATCGAGTAGATTTGTGTACAAATGCAAAACAATCCTTGCAGTGCCAAGAAGCCGGGCATAAATTAAAGTCTCCAACGACATACTGAGTAGACATACCGCACCATAAAAGTTAACATTTCCTCATAAGAAGTCTTATTCTAAACTGATCAAGTGAATTATTTGTTATTTTCAACTGGCTCATTTGCATTTAATTTTTTTGACATCAGTTCTGTGATGACTTCATCAGTAAAATATTTTCCTTAAATTTGTCGCTTGATATCTGTAATGGTACTATGCTATCACCACATAACCCAAACAACATCTGAATTATCAACTTTTTCACTTGAATATTGTGTAGTTACAATAATTTTTCTTTTCTTAGGATTTTTATTGATTTGATAATTATGGAATAATTTTGTCTTTTTGATGTGTAAGTGTAAGTTGTTTTGAATTATGACATTGAATTGTTATATACAAATATCTAGAATTGTAAAATATTCCATCGTTTTTGTAGGAAACAAATTCAAGAAGGACCAGCTACTAGTAAGTCTGTAACTATTCATCCTATCGTTATATCTCCAGAAATACAGACCGTCGTTCCAGTTACAGGTTAGTTAAAATAATAACAATAGTTTGTACAGAAAAAAATGTGTTATAAATGTTAGGGACAGTAACTGGCTTTAGCCATTTTCAAATAAAATTTATTATTGTTTAAGTTCGACGGTGCAGTCGATTCCAGTTTGAGTGTCACTCTTCAGAGGAGTGTATTGCCATTTACAATGCTTGTGATGGAATCCCACAATGTGCTGACGGAAGTGATGAAGCACCCGAACTAGGATGTCCGGCCCTTACCACTCTACCCCCGCCTCCTAATCTTCCTCCCAGAGAAATCTTACCTCAGATACCTCAAATGCCGCAAATTTCTCAAGTTCCTCAATATAGCGGAAGTCAATTGATATCAAAGGTACAAAAAACAATTCAAGTATATTCATTATGCATGCACTTCTTATTGTTAAATTAAAGATGGAAATATTTTATAATGCAGGATACTCAAAATCAACATCAGCATCAACCGGCATTTATTAGGCCCATTGGATCTCCCGAAAGCCCGCCGTGGCCGAGACATCTTGATCAAACTTCTCAGAGTAATTCACTTTTGCGAAATAAACAATATAATGGTAGGAAAATCAACATTATTTTAAATTAAGTTGAGCATCAATACAGTGTTAACAATAAAATTTATATTTTAGATAATGCTCGAGGCTCTCACATTTTTAATCACAAAGGAGGTCTGCAAGTTACCGAGACTGATAGGTCAGTAGATAATACTGATTAGTTTAGATATTATACGTTTACCTTTTGCTTTGTCTTTGGAAAAATTATTAGATGAAAATTACTTACAGTGTTGCTGCACCCCAATACGACTACAAAAATATACCATATGAGTCTGTAGCAGATAATGCATGGCCTCGTAGACAATGGCCCCAACAGCAACCAGGTAATAAATAATTTTTTTACAAAGGGAAATATTAAATGGCCAATTAATTAATCTTAAAACAGATCTATTCAAACTTTATTATGAAATTACAGAGCAAATGAACTTAAATGATGGTGCACCTATCTATCACATGGACATGGAAGCACATAATGGTTGGAAACAGCAGCAGTCAGCTCTTCCTAACATTCCTGAACCGCATAGAATTCCTAATGTTGAAAATCAAGTGCCACCTCAAAGAATTCAACCGGAAAAACTGTCTATTCAAAGACTTCCTAATATGTTCCAAGATAGAGAGAAAATGTGGGCAGTTCCTCAGATATCAAATTCTCAGGTACTTATTAGAGACAATATTTATCTTCATATTTAAATACAGCCAGTTTATTTTTTATAATGTAATAAGATTTTTTTACAATTTATTAAGCCGGAAACTCAGCCTAATTACCCTCAACAAAAAATTACTCTACCAGTAGAAGATACCAAATATATCAAACCAAAACCACAGGAATTAGGAAAGCAACATCAATTACAATCAAATAATAAGAACGATAATCAATCATCTCTAGATTCAGATGATGACTCAGATGACGATTCAGATGAATCATCACACGAAGAAGTCAAAGAAAAGAGTGAGGAATCTTCCCAAAAGAATAAACACAAGAATACAACCAAGAAACATAATGCCAATAAAACAAAGAAAAAGCACTTAAGAAATGAACACGAAGCAAAAGAAGACAAAGCTAATACTGACAGTGATGAAAAATTAAAAAATTCTGTTATTCACGAGCAGTACATGATGGGAAAACAGTTTGAAGACGATACTCATGATGGAGCCGCACAGACACCACCTGGAGCTATTCTCCTTTTAACATTAGGTAAATAAAGCTTCTTGATTAAACGAATCGCAAATACTTGTTACTTGTGGTATAGATTGAAGTTTAATTGTTATTTATTGGCAGGTGTCTGTATGACAAGCATCATGGTAGTGCTTTTGGGGTGCAGACTTAAAATGGCACGTAGAAGAATGCGACGTTCTGGAAAATCTCCGTTTGCCCACGATGCCGACTATCTGGTTAATGGCATGTACCTATAAAATATATTTAATTTACGTTTTCATTAAACTTAAAATATAAGTTATTTTATAAAATTAAAAAGCAACTTATGAAGATAATTTAATTACCTGTTTATTTCTTGATTTTGATATTAATAAGTTGCCTAAAAATTAATTTAGTTAAGGTTTTGTTGGACGAGTTGCATATATTTTAATTTAAAATTCTATAAAATTATCAAAATTGAAACAACAATAATAGTTATATATACATATATTGAAAAAATAATTTTCTAAAATATTCACATGTGATTATAATTAAACAAACTAAGAAAATCTTTAAAAAATATATTAAAAACTTTATACATGTAGTGAATCATCTATGCTTCTCCATTTTTTGCATTCATATTATGTAAAAGGGGCCAAAGTTAAGATAATGAATACAACTGGAAAAGAATATCACAATTAAAAATATAATTGAGATTATACTGGGAGTGTACTGAATATTGCCTCAATACATATTAGGACTTGCGAAGTCATAAAACTATATACATTATACTTACATATTATGTATCCATTCCTATTACAATATGATAATGTATTAAACTTGGTGAAGTGCAGATAAATTAGGTGGTGCATATTGTTGTAAGTGTTTTAACCACAATACTAAATAGTTAAAACATATAATCTTTGTATGTGTATAACAGATAAAATTATTTTGATAAATTGAAGTCATATTTTACGAAAGAAGAGAAACGAAAAAACATTTAAATTACACATACACACACACACATATATATATTTATGTTTATATATATATGGAAATAATAAAAAAAAAATTAAAAAATCAATGTAATGAATTGATGTAGGGGTTTTGATAAACTCTAGTCTAAACTATTAAATAGGTAATTATCAGAATGTTCATATCTTCTGACGTAAACACTAACTTATATTTTTAGGGGTTTTGTAAATATGAAAATTCGATTCATTTAATGCATAAAATGAGAAGGTAATAATGATTATTGATTCATTTTATCAAAATTATTTATAATTTGTAAACCTCGTTTTATAAAAAATCTTTTGAAAAACATATTTTTTTAAGTATATCTAAGAAAAAGACTAGAAAGAAATAGTAAAAATTTTACTAAAATGTATGATTAATATAAACTGGACTCAACTTATTATTTATACCGACGATCAAAATGTGTGTATCATATCTGTTATATACATATAATAAACAAGTCAACCAAATTATAAATACATTGAATTGTAAAAGTTGTTGATTTTTATAAATAAATACAATAAAATGATAAATCTGTGATTTTAATATTTTCTCTGGAAGAAATTATATAAATGTGTGATATAATATAATTTTTCAGGTTTATTCTCATAGATTGGTAAAACATTGTTGCGGTCTTAAATAAAACACCGGGTTCGTAAGTGCATTAATTTCTGATAAGATCAACTTTATTTTTTGTAGTACAATCAACAAGTTATACAGTATTTAATCATACAAATTAACTACTATTTTATGTTTCACAAATATTGAAACAATATATATTAATAGTCATGTATGAATTTTGATAAAATCAAACCAATCTATACACTTTATGAAAATGAAAATCAATGATAAATTTTATTGAGCTCAATAATAACTATAGATTTTGTGGTTGGAAACTGTTATCCATAAAAAAATGTTATTGTACAAAGAAATAATTAGTTTTATAGCATTGCACTTTTAAAAATAATTATTCCAGTAAATTTTGTCTGAAATACTGTCTTAATATTTTTTATTTATAAATTACCTAGAGGCACAATGTTTCTCCGAGTAAGCCAGTTGTCTTACATTTCGTTAACGTCAGTCTGTATACTCAATACAAATGGAGACAAGTCTGTCAAAAAAATCTATTACATTATTATCGTACATAAAATTCATATGCTATGATAAAATTATAATATTGTATTACTAGCGTTTCAAGAAATTGGTTTTTTAACTATCAAATTGAAACGATAAAGACAAAAAATATATATTTAAAATATAAATATTACTAGAATGATAAATATAAAAGAATTCTATAAAAAAATCAAATCAAATATTAAAACTTTGGTAAAATAGTTAATACTTATATGTTTTTTACTTTTATAATATTGAATGATCTTATTGGTTTACATTTTATACTGAGCTGTTTATAAATAATTATAAAACATTGTTAGGTAGGTATATATATTTCTGAAATTAGAGAATAACAAAGTAAAATTAATAAACAACATCTACATATTGAAGTATCGATTGAACAGAAAAATAAATATGTAACACATGTATTTGAATTATATATAATTATTAATTATGTACACATTACCAATGTCAACATTTTAAACATGAAAATGACTCCTATGACAACATAACCACAGAAAAATATACATTATCTGAATGAAGTAGGTAAGTACTATAAGAAAATATGTTTATTGTAATATAATTTATAGTTTCATCGTAAATTGTGAGGAAAAAAGTTATGGTAAAAAAATTGACAATGAAAAATAAATAAATTTGTGGCACATCTTCTGCGAAGATAGGCCGATAATAAAAGCATTGCCTGCCTAGAATTTGATAAGCTAGATAGACAGTCTGTATTGGATAACATATTTTTTAATTGCAACCATGAAGGCTTGTATCTGTGGGTATTGAGGTATTTTTTTCAATTTAGAATTTTTTAAACTAAACAAAAACAAATGAATAAATTTTGACTGCACGGTATGAATATAAAAAAAACAAAGCAGAAGTTTTTGATTGAGGGTAAAATGGCCCGATATGATGTAGATCTACAGAAAAATAATTACATTAGTATATTGTATGTTAGAGTAACAGTTATTTACAATTAATAAACCATTTACCACAATAAATTAGTATTTTCCATTGGACGGATATATTATGTAGTAGTCGTGTAAGTCAAAACTCCTGGAATGATTTTATAAAATCTTTTTTGCTCAATGTTGTTTTATAATCACAATCAAATCTCTAAAAATAAATATTGACTAAATAGTTAGAACATTGTATAAATAATACATTAGTGTACAACGGGTATTGTCTAAATTTATCATCTCATCATAATTAAATATTATACATTGCTTAAACAAAAGATAATGGAATACAGTATTTTTCGGACCACAAGACCACTTCAGATGATAAGGTGCACCTCAAATTTATGGGACATTTTTAGAAAATTATATATTATTTGATTATATTTTAAAATTATATTAATTTTATTAAAATTATATTTGATTGTTATTTATTGTTAAAATACTACCATTATTTAGTTATCACTCGTCTCATTTCGTATTATTTTGATCTGAAGTATTGTTATTACTCCCTTCGGAAAACTGATTCATCTTCGATACAGTATAAAAATTCACATTTTATTGCTATTTTTGGACCATAAGATGTACTGAAATTTGATATAAATTCTTCATTGTAAAAAGATCCGAAAAATACGGTATTTCAAAAATAATATAAAAATAAAACTTTTATTAAGAATGGAATTGGGGTAAAATTCTATCTAAAATGTCTAACCTTTACAATAAAAAAAACTTAGTCAAAGTTTATTGATATATACATATCTCTTGTTGGTTAACATGCAGCATGGTGACTATTTGTATAAGTACATGGACACCTTTCAGATTTTAATGCTGAGATGGTGCAGACAAGCTCCGAGCAAGGTGACAGTTCTCCACATATAAGTCTCGCACCAGCAAGTCGGCAGCTGCTAGCCTCTGTCGAAGCGCCCCCACCTCTCCACGGTGTGCTGTCACAGTCTCTGGAAGTATACATTCATCATATAACTAATCTATTGATTAAACACAATAAAAACAATAACAATTTTTCAAGAAAATATAAATTATAAGATAAAAAAGATTGCGGTACACAAATACTAAGAAATAATAAAAGATTTGAGATCTATCAACACTGCTCATCAAGCAAACAATTAAAATTTTAGCAAAAAATGATAAGATAACATTGATATCAGTAATTTTAAATGCTTTTATGACTTCACATGTTTTGTAACTCTCACAACAATAAAGGAGATATATTTATGAGAGCTTACGTTGCATCAGCGCTTCAGTGTAGGAGTGCTGTTGTCTCAATGCCGTTTGTAACTGCCGACAACGTACTTCTAATACAGCAGTTTTTAACCCAGCTGATGCCTGTAATTTTCATTGTCAAATTGAAATATAATAAATTAAGCAAAAAAGAATTCCAATAAAAACATAAAACACAAAACAATTACAATAGTTTGTTGTGGAACCCTTTGAACACTAAGGGCACGCACTTCAGCATCAAGACGAGCGCGAGTTGCCTCTAGCTGCAAAACTTCCTTTCTCCTTCCTTGCAAAGCTTCCTCGAGTTCTGAGCAGTGCAACATTTTGCCCTCAGGTCTAAGCTCGCTAAGCTTGTCCAAGTGAAGTGATTCATCTTGGCCGGCATCAAAGTTTGTCTTTGGGGAAATAGGTTTTTGAATAGGAGTAATATTTTTTACATTATTAATATTTGGTAGTTCCATTAGGAAGCGGCAACCATTTTCGGTTATGTTATCCTTTAGAAAAGCTGGATTTTGATAATCTCTTGCAGTATCGACAGCATTTTGAACGTTGGTCAACGGAGAAGGAATGGCACTTTGGTTCCATAAATAATCTATAGGAGAACCGATGTTGCTAGAAGTGTCACGATTCTCTTCTGGAACGTAAGGTTTGGGTTCATTTTCTTTTGTGAGTAGTTCTGTCTGTGTAGATTTGGATTCCTGAGAAATTATTAATATCGCATCTGGATTTGTATCTATATCAGAAATTTTTGGTAGTTGTAAAAATATCTCCTCATCCTTACATTTAGTTGAATCATTATAATCAGCTTCATGGATATGTTCACTGTCAATTGTATTAATTCTAGTTTGTTCGAAATGTTTTATTTGTTCAGTTAATAAGTTAATTTCTTTGGATTTCATATTTAATTCACTTTCAGATTTAAGCTTGTATTCTTCAAACTCATCTTCTAAGTCAGTAAACTGTTTTTCCAAATTATATTTTTCTTCAATGGTAGACAAAGGGCCATCACACCGATCATTGTTCTTAATATCATGAGATGCAAATTGTTCTTCATATTCTGCCACTTTGCTGACTAGTTCAGTAAATTTTTCATCACTCATTCGTTGCTCTTGATCAAAGATTTCCCTTTCTTCGTCTAATTTAGAAGCCCAATATTCTTCACATTTGTCAAACTCATTTTTTAAAAGTTCTACGCTAGCTTCAAGTTCATTGCACTTTTCTAAATCTTTCGATTTGTCTTCCTGGTGATGTTGTTTTTCTTTTTCTAGGAGAAAGCTTAACTCTTCAATCTTATTTTTTAATTGAGAGACATATTCAATGTCGTGTGTAATTTTAGAATTTGTATCCACACCAATGATGATGTCACCTTGTGATAAACAACAAGCATGGAAATCTTGACTATCAAATTCATTTGATTTATGTAAAAAGCTATCAACATAAGAATCCAAATTGACACTAGTCATGTCAGTAATAAGTTTCTGAAGTTCTAATTTGATATCAGAATCCGTAAGCTCTTTGAAATTACAATTGTGATTTGCATATAAAATAATATCATGGATGATATTTTTTATTAGCCAATATGTACATAAGTAGTATGTTTTAATATTGCTCTGGCAAAAATATACAGATAATGTAGTTGTTTCCTGAAATAAAATTTATATTAAATTAAAATAAATAGTTGAGGTAATAAAACAAAAATCATGAGATAATAATATTTTGAATAAAATAAAAAATACCTTTACTAATTGTTTAATATGTTGTATATCATCAGGTTCAATTTGCTTAGTTATGAATAAGTCTAGCTTTTCACTGTGGCCTTCATCGATTTCTGAATTTGTATCAGAACCAGAATTTTCTTTGGAGAATTTTTCATTATTTTGAGAAATAATAGAGTTACAATCTTGCGTAATAATATTTTGGTGATCGTCTTTTTCCAAGGCACTAGATTTCTTTTTATGATACTTTCTCAGTTTGCATATCCTAGGACTTTCTTCTTCACATAGAAAATCATTCACCGACTTCGACGGAGAATCACCTCTCCGCTTCACACCATTCACACCAGATACATCAGCGAAAGTTGTCCCCATCGGTTCTCCTTCAATTTGGACTGAAGAGATATCTACTTGAGAGCTTTGTTCAGAGGTACTTATTTTGTCTACTTGGTTGGGTGTTTTGACATGCAGACTTTCTAATTCAGCACAGAGTTCATCGTTTCTATCCTTTAAAAATATGTTTTCTTTTTGTAACTTTTCAATTTGAGTTTCGAAAAATAAGCTATCATTTTTTTCAAGTGTACACTGATTATAATTAACTTGTTGTTTTTCATTAGATAATGATTTAATATCTTTTGATAACTGCCTTTTTATTTCAATTAATTCTGATATCTGTTCTTGCAAGTTATTGACTTCTTTCTCTAATTTGATATTTTCATCATTTGCCATTGATAGCTGCAATTTTAATTTCGATTCTTCTACTTCCAAAATTGAAGTTTTTTGCTCAAGACTAGATAACACTGCTGCAGATTGCTCTTTATCTGATAAAATTTGATTTGTGAGATGTTTGACTATTTCCGAATGTTTTTGTTCAAGTAGTTTTATATTATTTCTAGCTGCAGTTTCCATTTTGTTATGATTGTCGTCAACTTCCTGAGCGAGAAGAGTAGCTCTCAAATTAGCCTCATAAAGATCAGCTCTAAGTTTATCTCTCTCGGCAGAAGTTTGAATTACCGATGACTTAAGGTTTCTGATTTCACATTTATGGAGACACATTACCGCTTGCAATAGTGTTGTCAACTGACTACTTGTGGACACTTCTTGTAAATTACTACCCATTAGACGAATTTCATCCTCCAAAACACTTATTACTTGGGAAAGCTTTGCATTTTCACCTTTAAAACCAAGGTCACTTAACAGTTGTATGGGCTGATAAACTCCTGCTGACTCCCAAAGCTCCATTATGGTACCCAAACTGACAAGATCTTCAGAGATATCACAGTGAGACTGTATGACTGTTAAATTTGAAGACATTGTTTTGATATCATTACTTTGTATCAATCGTCCATTTGAACCAGAAGTCTCTTCAGAAGGAATATCATTTTTTAAGGCAGAATCATAGTTGCAGACATATTTATTAGAATTACATTGACTATTGCTATTACAATCAACAAATTTTAAATGGTCATTCAATGTTGGGTCAAATCCAGATTCACAAGTGGTATCTATATTTGCTTTGGTGTGAAATGGTCTTACTTCTGTAGTATTATCATGTTCAATATCGTATTTCAAAGGAGTACAGTCCAAAGACTTGTTTCGAATTTCACTTTCTTTCTTGGTCCCAGAAAATGAGATGCTTCTTCTTAATTTGTTACTGGTTCTTCGCTTCTTTCCTGTTATCACTTTTTCTTTAGCTACAGGAGTTTGATCTGCGGTGTCACTGATTTGAATTTCAAGTGATGAGCTATCGGTTTCGGGTATAGGTTCAGAATAAAGTGTATCTGGGGAAAGTAAATTGGATTGAACTGGTCTGGATCTTCGGCCGTATTTCTTAGAACCAAAGGTATATTTCGGCGAAACTTCCCGCCCCGAAGAATCTTCGCCACTGTGAATATCATTGCGTTCTAAAATATTAACTGACTTTCCTCTACTTTCTTCTCCACCTAATACTGTTAAAAGACCATCTCTAAATTGAGGGAACGCAACATTTATTTCATCAGTATCACCCATGAGAAGATTGACAAGTTCTTGTCCTCGATCTTCTAATTGGAGGGATTCGCATAAATCTACGAGAGCCTCACGATTCAGTCTTCCCGTATGGGTAGAGTCAAAACTCTCAAACAGAGAATACAATTGTTTTTCGTACTGATCCATTGCATTTCCAATATCCATTATAAAAACCAAATATACCTAAAAATATATTATTTTTTAAATATAATCAAAACATTGACACCATATTCACAAACATAATTAAACTGCAAATATCACAATTAAGGTTTTGAAAAATACATTACATATTGAAAAATCACAATAAATATATTTACGTTGATTGTGACAGTCAATAATGACAACCGCATTACATCACGGACATTATCAATAGTGTTGCTAAGGCAAAATCAAACAAACGTTGAGCTAGATTTTGTTAGTAAAATAAATCTAATTGATATTTATTCTATAAATCAATAAGTTTTATAACATTATAATCAAAGCGACCATTGAAATCTGTTGATCCTAATTGTTAGGTATAAATTAAACCCGTGAATTAACTTACAACAAAAAATAAAAATAACATTTAATTCGATAGTATTTTTTCTATGGCTTTTTGGCTGAACAAAAAGCTTTTTTAACAGTTTTTGCTGATTTACATCGGTAGGTTTAACAAATAATTGTACTTTGTTATTAAAATTAGTTTGAATTAGTTATGTTATATGCAAAAAAAAATTAAAAGCATGAAACCACTCGATTTAGAGATTAATGAACGTGCTTATGTTAAGAAATGAATTTGATCTGTCAATTTTATACCATTCGTGCAGTGTAGTGCTATCCTAAGAGCAAGCTCTCTGTTGTCTATGAATGCACCATAAACATTAGACCTTGTTGTGCCGATTTTTGACATAAACGGACATTAGCGATAGCGGCATTACGTATTTACGTATTTGATATCTCTATTTAATATATTGTTTGATCATGTTGTGCTGGCAATAGTGGAGCTGTTCAAAATATAGACAATAAAATTTTGATAGTCACACAAACACAAAAAAATAATAGTTTATTGATTTACGTATTCTATTATTGTGTGAAAACATATTGCGACATTAGCTAAATTTCTTTATTATTCAATAAGAAAAATGCATGGCAAAATCAACATTCTATTTTGTCGTAACTAAATCTTGTCCTTATGTAATTTGGTATCTGATTTAAATACATATCCTAATCGGTAGCTCTACAATTATCTTCAACATGACAATTCCAGTACCTCAAGCTAAATATAATTTACTATCTCACGAGGGCACAGCAAGGCACGTGAGTCAATACCATAAAACTATATGTTTATCGGTAATTCTACTTCTTCTATTAATAATACCCCTCGTGTCTCTCTTTGCTTTCAATTTCTTTATTATAAATAATGTTGATGAAAAGGAAATTGACTATTTTGAAAGTCGTGCTGAGCTGTATTCTGTTGAAGAATATGTAAACAAGGATTCAGATTGTAAATCATGTAATTTACCCCCAAACAAATTTGTTAAATCTAATAGAGGGAAACGACTAAAACTTGTCTGCTACTACAACAGCCCATCATCAACAGATGCAAATGCACTTGTCCCTGAAAAAATCGATTGCAATTTATGTACTCACATCAATGTTGCTTTTTCAAGTATAAAAAATAGCTCCATTGTTATGAGTGACGAATTCAGAAAAAATGTTGCTAAAGTTGTTAATCTGAAAAAATGCAACAGGGACTTAAAAGTTTTGATATCTCTTGGTGGAGCTTCTACTGATAGTGGTTTTCCAGATATGGTACAAAATCATACTACTAGAAAAATTTTCATAAGATCCCTTAAGAGCAACTTGAGATCCTTGCAAGTTGATGGAGTTGATCTTGATTGGGAATTTCCTGGGTATGCTGCTAGTCTAGAAGAAAGGATTACTAAACACGCCTATGTAGACATAATTAATAATAGTAACAACAGTTTTTATAAGAGACAACGACAACATTTTACTCAGTTACTGAGAGAAATTAGATCTGAGTACATAAGAGAGAAGAGAAACTACCTACTGACTGTTGCTGTCGCCGCTCCGGAGCCTATTGTGAATGTGGCTTATGACGTGGATGAAATGAATAAGTATGTGGACTATGTCAATATTATGACCTATGATTTTCATTCTTATACCAAATTAACACCATTCACAGGTTTCAATGCACCTCTGTACAGTAAAAAAGGAGAAACACTTTATCTTTCTACATTAAACATAAATTATACGGTTAACTTTTGGCTCAGCAAGGGCATGGACAGAGATAAAATTGTAATCGGATTACCACTGTACGGACATACCTACACATTAGTAAATCCTAATAATGATCTACCAGGAAGTCCAGCCAAAGGATTTGGAATGCTCGGTAGTTTAGGATTTGTTGATTATTTCACAATTTGCAAGTTTATTGAAAGCAACAAAAATGTTACAATAAAGTATGACAATGAGACATTATCTCCATATTTTCACAATGACAGTGAATGGGTGTCCTATGAAGATAAGCAGAGCATCATTGCAAAAGGAAATTTTATTAAGGAAATGGAATTCGGAGGAGCCATGGTATATTCTCTCAATGTTGATGACTACTCTGGAGTTTGTTCGAATGGCACTGGTGCTAAATTTTATCTTACACAACAACTCAGCGATACCTTAATGGATGATGATTTATGACTGATAGAGAAATCTCTGACTGAAGCTCTCAATATACTGTAAGTTTGACCCCGGATCGATTATTTTAATTCAGGTTCATGTCTGCTGTGGGGTGTATCTAATGCAGAATAATAATATTATTTATTTATTTTCTATTAAAGATTTTAATTATTTTTTATAAATAAGTATGATGAATATAAAATATATATTTTATATTCGTCATGCCTAGTAAAATATTATGTATGAGAAAAAATTTCTCAGGGCTTGAAAAGATGGTTACCTTTTTTTGTTACATTTTGATAACATTTATGAATGGCATTGTTATTACAGTTATAATTTTACTGATGATATAATTTATTATAAATTAAATATTTAATTTATAAATGAATGTAGATGTAAAGGAAAATGTTTTCTTTAAATTGTAATTTATTATAAAGTTGTACCTAATGAGTATGGGGTTTTAAATGTGATGTTTAGCCATTGTAAAGTATTATATTAATGTCGAATATAATATACTTATAGTATTTTACTTTGCAATAAGTAACAATGTTTTTAATTAATCATATTCTGCTTTTTTACTCTACTATTATAATATTAAGGTATTCATTATTGGTTAGTTATATTTATTACTGTGACACTTATTTCTTTTAGATAAGAATTATGTCAGTACAATTCAAGCATTCCTAAGTAAACAAACATTGCTAATTTCCTAGACTATTAATTTTTCTATTGAAGTAAATTTGAGAATGTAATGAATGTAAATGTGTAAGAATTGTAATCCCTACATTTATTTCACTATTTAAGCCTGCTTTGCTAATGTTAGATTATCATTTTCAACACGTTTTTCCTGTGTTCTAAGGTAAACTAATATTCCATCCAATATATTGCAAAATCTATTTACAATGGGTTTCAGGATAATAATGTAATATTATAATAAATGTCCATACAATTTAGTACCTGCATAAAATAAGAACGCATATATTAAAACAAATCAGCATTTATATAATCTTCGCTTTAATCTATTTGTCTTTTGTTTTGTAACTTTAATATGTAATGTATAAAAATACCTGCTTCTTATATTCAAATGAACAATCTTTTATATTTTTGGCACCGATTATAATATTAAAATAAACACTTATTTAATTTCTAAACATAATAGTGACAAATAACACCAAAGAATTATCTAATTAATTTTCATGTTGAACCTTGGTCACTGATTTTTTTGCTAAGCTTTTATAAATGTTTAGATATTTCACTATTTATATTAAACAAAAATATTGATTTTTCGTAATTTAGGTAATGCGGCCATTAATTGTAAAATTGTAATCTTGTTTATTACAAACTATGACAATTTGTGATTGATTATTCTCTTATGCTTTATTATTATATTATATTTTGTAAGTTAGTACAATCTATATTCTTAATGTAATCTTCACAGTGTAACTTAATTCAAGATTAAATATATTTAAAAAAAACATCTTCTTTTATTCATTGATGTGATAATTTGAAAAAACAATTTAAAATTTGAAAACGGTTTTATTACAAAAGTAAGTATAAAATGTACAGAAATTTGAATTATTAAAAACAAACAATTTGTAGTATTGGAAGGTGCGCAAAAAACGAGTAATTTTTTTGGATTTCAAATGATGGGTTGACGGGTCTCTCAAAAGTAGCAGACAGTAGTAAATCAATTATTACCATCCCCCACCTGATGACCATCCTGAAAAAACAAAAAAAGTATATAGAACAGGCTAACATAGTATTGAATCTAAAAAGTATATTCTATATATGTTTCCTATGAATAATACGTACCACCGCCGCCTCCCTTCTGCCAGCCGCCACCACCTCCTCCGATAACTTTCACAACTCGCCCTGAAAAGAATTATAATTATAGAAATCGTATATCAATAAATGAAAATTTTTAAGGCCATTAATGAGTGGATAGAAAACGATTGTTGATATTTACTTTATTAAAATAATTGTTGATATTTAGTAAAATATGGTTAAAAATAGTTAATTTACATAATTATATATTAATACTGCTAGTGAATAAAACCTGCATCTATGAGTCAACTCAAACGTTATATTTTCTATTGTCATCAATTACTATAATATGGATGACATTTTTGTAAGTATAAATAAATGGATACATAAAAAATACATTATTCTTATATATATAAGAATAATGACTAAAGATTTACATGAAAAATGTAATTTTCAATAAGATATGCTCGGAAATATTTTTCATTGAATAAATCTCGACAATTCTGTAGGTTTTTTTTAAAGAGATTTAATTAATCAGCTGATCCGCATGAATCATAATTGATTATGAAGGATATATCTCTTAAAATATATGGTGAGGAACATAAACGACGTGCTTAAGTTTGATTATTTACCTCCTCCGTATCCGCCACCACCGCCTCCGTAGCCGCCTCCGTGTCCACCTCCGTAGCCGCCGCTGCCTCCGAAACCGCCTCCTCCGAAGCCTCCGTGTCCGCCGCTAAGTCCGGAGCTGCCATGGCCTCCGCTGTAGCCTGAGCTGCCTCCGAAGCTTCCGTGGCCTCCGCTGTATCCCGAGCTCCCTCCGAAGCCCCCTCCCAGTCCTCCGCCGCTGCTCTTCCAGCCGCCGCCGAAGCCGCCCAGACTGCCGCCTCCGAATCCGCCTCCTCCGAAGCCGCCTCCGCCGCTCTTCCAGCCGCCGCCGCCTCCTCCGTTGCTCCAACCGCCTCCTAAAAGTCGGTAAATTATCTTCAAGTTCCAGATGCGATATTCCGAACATTGTTTTATTCCCGTTAGAGAAAAATATAACTAGTCATCTGTGGTCGGCGTGCGGCTGGAATTTTGCGTGTTTTAGTAGCATTCCTCACCTCCGAGACTTCTGCCGCTTCCGAAGCCGCTGCTCTTGGAGTAGCTACTGCCTCCGAAGCCGCCCCCTCCGAAGCCGCCTCCTCCGAAGCCACCTCCTCCGTGGCCGCCGCCGCCGTAGCTGCCGCCGCCCCCGCCGTAGCCGCCTCCGCCTCCGCCTCCGCCCCCGCTAGACCAGCCGTGGCCTCCAGCACTGGCGACGGCCGCCAGAGCCAACAAGCAGACGAATACCTTGAAGAGAAAATTTATTTAGTAAATGCAACTCTACACACACGCCACACAAATCATTTTCAAAATTATTTGCAATGCAGAAATAATTTGTTATACTTAAAATTTGAAAAAAATATTATAAAATGTTAGACAGGAAGTCGATTTATGATAATTTTTGTTTTGTCGTTAGAGTGAATATTGGTTTATAAAAATATTATGTAAATATTTTTAAAATTTTTTGTTGATGTATATATTAGTATTTTAGTGAATACGGCGTAAAAACCTTTTTATAAACATGATGAATTGTAATATTTATCTTTATTGATATTTAGATCTATCATAATGTCAAAGTATTTCCCACGATTACAGAAAGTGAATAATAAAGATTAAATTTTCTTGTATTACAGTGGGAGTTTTTTTTATAAATGTGATAAAAAAATTTAACATTGTCTTATTTTGTATTCTATTCCTGCAGTCTTGTACGCGTGAAATAACAATGAGCGGAATTGCAACAATACTACAGACAAAGCGAATCCGCTGTTTGCATACATTCAAGAGTACAAGTTTCATCCCACAATATACAAAGCCTATTTTTTACGCAAATGCAAGGTAACTTCTTCGAGTTAATCGCTAGTGAACGTCTTTTTTTAAACAACAGTGATTGAATGCTATGTGATTAAAACACAAGAATCTGCGCTTGTTAAACTGGTTTTTGAAACTCTTCGCCCTTGGCAGACTAAGAAAAAGATAGTGCATCGTGCTTAATTGTTTCACTTGCTCGGATGCAGGTCAACGAATTCAAAAGTAAACGGACTGCAAAGGTCGCCATACGATTGTACAGTGAGCCTGTGAAATAACCAACCTTCAGCTTCTGAAAACTTCAAAATAAAAATATACCAGAGAGCTGACTCATCTCATCGCTCCGCACAAAGCACAGAAAAAACAATGAATCTTGATTGAAAATACATACATTACTTATTATCAATCTTTTTATATTTTGATGTAATGAATTGTTTTTTTTAAATATTCAAAGTTATTCAATAACAACTGTAAAAACAATTTAAGTTTCTTTTTGTGTGGTACTTACAACGTAGCAGGCACGTTATGCAAAATTGTAAAGTAAATAGTCTATTGATAGTTTTGTTGCGTACTGAAAATACTATTGCATTATTTTTCTAAGAAACGCTGCTGAAATATATTCGACACTCGTTGTGCGTCCACTCACACTACTCGTACAACCTACAAATCGAATTACTGAAAAGCCGACGGAGTGTTATAAATAAAAAAATCAGAGTGTGTGAAAGAGACTATCGAGTAATCAACTTTGCGTGGATTTTGCATTATATAAAATTTATTTTAAATATGCGCCATTTTCATTGGATACAAAGGTGCATTGATGATAAAAATACTCAAGTATGGATTGGCATTCACGATGAAGCACTACGTTGTACAATTTAATTAAGACAAAAATGAGAGGTTGTTATTTTCGTACAAACAAAATACAAAGTTCAATTCATCCATAATTCAAAGTAATGTACAATTCAAAAATATTATAAACGATAAATCAACACAGTAAAAACTAATGTATTTACTTTCTAATTATAACGACGAATAATACCATATTTTATTCAATATAAACAATAAAATATTTTTTGTTCTTAGTGTTAGTAATGTGCAAATGTGAAAACAGTTTATAGGATATTTGATATTTAAGTAATTTCTTTCGTATCCTGGGGGTACACGGGGGTGTTTTGCAGAGGTTTTTGTTTAATTCAATCAAAATCTAAATTGAGAAAATATACATTCAAAGATTTAATTTCTTATTATCTTAGATATCTCTTAGCAAAATGCTTCATTCACAATAACACATTGAAGTAATCATATCTGAGTCACTGTATAGTTTTGAATTATTAGTTGATCGAGACTATAGTAATAGTTAGATCGAGACCGTTAAAAAATAATTGATACAGAAATACTTAATTAGTATCTGAATTAACAACAATCATATTTGTTAGAATAATAATAAATCAATCTCACAAAACAAAAAAAAACATGGATACTAAGTTAACAAGAAATATTCATGAAAGACTTCCCAAGAGTGTCATTAAATATGACACCATTAAGAATATAGTTAGTTTGTTAGATAATCTATTAAAAAAAAAAATATTTTATAAAAAAATATAAAAATAAAAACACAGTACAATGGAGTGTACAATAAGGAAAAGCCGATAATTATTTTCGTAAAAATCATAGTTCCGAATCACTCATTTATATTTATTACAAAAAACAACGTCTTCGTTATGTAAGAACGGAGATGTTAAATATATAGTTAAAAACTTATCACAAAGCTTCTCAAAATTTTAAATAACCACAAACACGCGAAAAGATGTTTTTAAAACGGAAAAAATTACTCATGGTTATTTTGAGGAAAGCCAAAACAAGTAATCATAATTGGAAGAAAGATAGCACATAAAATAGAATAGCAACAGATAATCAAGCCCCTGCACCCAAAGTTGATATATTAAAATTAGATTGCATTTTTGTTATGTATTAAAAGCACTGATCTCTTAAGGTTCGTGAGCTCGAATATTCTTATTTGGAGATAATTGTAACGAAGACATAAACGATAGCGTAATAGAAATAGAAGCTTCATCCGCCGGTGGTTGGCCAGAAAAGTGTACAATTTTTTAAACATCTACCTAAAGTTACTATTAAAAAAGGTCAAATGAAAATTTTTAAGATTTCGCGTTATCGTGATTTTTAAAAGACGTGAATAATTCAAGAGAGCACTTGCATAACATGGGAAAAAATCGAATCAATAGATAAACGCTTGGCTTTACCTTCATGACTGCAGGTGTAGGGTCACTAAACCGCGAGTGATGCTGTTCCGAAAATTGGCAGGAACTTTTATAGTGCGGACGGGGCAGCGGGGCGGGGGCGGGGGCGGGGCGGCGGGGGTGGGGGCGAGGGCAGGGGCGGGGGCGGAGGCAGGGGCGGGGGCAGGGGCGGGGGCGGGGCAGGGGCGGGGGCGGGGTTGCCCCGCGCCACCCCCACCGCTGCCACTCGTTTGACCATCACCGGTGGACTCCTTCAGTGCCTGAATCTGCTATCGCTGCAGTTCGAGTCATTGCGCGCAGGCACCAGAAGGATTCACATTTACCTATTCAATTAATTACTATAATTAATTCAACATAGTATCGTCACCCTAACGAGTAAGTCACACTAATTACAATTTGGATTTATTAAAAACTATTCATTAACAGTTCTAACTTAAGGCTGTAAAATAATTAATTTTTTACTAAATTCTAATTCTAGAAGCAAAATTGTTGAACAAAGAGAAGAACACAATATACCTATTTACTAAAACAATAATTAAAAAAAAAAAAATAGGTGATTGAAGCATTGTAATATTTTTAATTTGCTAACTAATTGTGAAAAAGTTCAAATTTTGGGTTGAAAATAGTTTTTTTAGAAAGTTTGTCCGATCTTCTTGCAATTTTTTGGTTTATTCGAAGGCGTATTGATTTTATAGCGTGAGTCGACACAAATAGTTTAATTTTAAAATTGCATTGAAATAATCACTCACTCGACCATCACTACTTGAATAGTGGTTTAATTGTGGTACATCCTTCCATAATATAAATTGAGTTGTCTTTATTACAGCGTTTGGAAAAAAGCCCGGAAAGTCACTGTCGCGAAAACCTACCGGAGACCAGATCGGATTTAGTACATCGACATCGTTTAGTACAAACAATAAAGCCACAGCTTCACGCAGTAATCTATTCAATCAAATAAATTATTCAACAAAGCATTTACTTAATTGAAATGAAACGTCGTTCTACTTTACTTCAAGCCTGAAAATCTAGCCTTGATAAATAATTTTAACGTGAGACTCGATTGTCAAAAGTCGGCCGCGAAAATTGCTGGGAAATAATACATATTACATCACATTTCCTCTTCTTACCTTTGATGGTAAATGCGTTTTGTCTTTTCTTTCACCGCGACCGTTACGATTAATCAATCAATCACCTTTAAGTGATATTACCTGTGACTGTTTCGCAGGTGCCATTACACCCAGAAGCAGGTATCGTCCTAAACCCTTAACTAAAAAATAAACCCATGAAATGCGGAAGTAAACTTAAGGCTTACTAAAATGTAATGGCAAAACGAATACCAATTAATATCATTCGGTCATTCGACCGCAATAGGTTATGAATCAATTTGAAGATGAATCGAGATTAGTACATTAGAGTAATGAAGTGCCAAGCTCCTTTCAAATGTTGACCTTTCGTGGTAAACCGCCCATAATAATTATATACTTAGTAGTGATATTTTTTTTGTATTGTTTATTATTTATTTGCTTCAAAGCTACAATTTTTACGTCACTCTGAAGCTTTATGGACGGTGAAATGTGTAATTTAAAAAAATAATGTTTTATACCTTTATTCACCAGAGCAGGCACTCGAGAAATTATTTGTTTATTGATGTTAGTTTTCACGCGATAAATGTTTTTATACGATTTCTGTATCGATGCTTTATGGATTATTTCAAAAGCTATTTGTTTATAAAGTTTTGCATTAACGCAATTGAAATAACCGTTGAGAAGTTTCATTATTATTTCAGATTTTAAAATGTGTGTTAAAAAAAAACTGCAATTATTGAATCGAATGCCTCATAGATCGACTGTATTTAATTCATGCTAACAAGTCAGTATTACTTTTAAGCTTATTAAATATTTAACATATTAAACAGTGAAAAAAAAAAGTCGCTAAACGAGATATAAAAATGAGATGATTGTATATTAAGTTCATAAGTATATCGATTAATATTTTTGAACTGAAATATGTTATGTTAGATTTTTGAATGGATGTAAATAGTGTTTTTCCGAATTTATAGTTTCACGAAATTAATATAAAAATTGCAATACTACACAGAAAAATATTGCAGTTTACCAACAAATAACTGCACTTAACATCGTGTTTGTTATAATATCAAGGATACACATATAAGTAAGAGCAGTGATATTTAATTATCCTCAATGAAAATGATTTACAAGGAAATCTATTAGTGCAGCAAATTAATCGAGATATATAAAAAAATATAAAAAACATGCTCATTTATCCAAACCACTTAAACCACCAGCAGGTGTATTGTATTCACTTGCCTTTATATTCTTTCTACAACTACACTAAAAATTAAAACAAGTCAGTTTATGTTTTATGATCTGTTACATATCATCCGTGATATTAAAAAGTTATCAAGGCTTTTATGAAGTCGTGTTATAACCGTGATGGATTATGTTTGATAAATTAACATCGCATTATAAATAATAGTACTTATTCGGCTGTCTATTCATTATGTCAAGTGGTTATGTCATTTTTGATAAACCATTTAAATTTTGGTCCATTCCGTCCATCCATTAAGATGGATGACAAACCTGGAGCTAGATTCTAGTTCTCTTAGCTGATTTATATAATTTAATTAATTTCCCAAATAATAACTGGATTTGTTATCTGTAGAAATCGTTGTCTATTTTCCCAATAACTTCGGCAACAATAATTGGGGTATGTTTAGGTATTATCCAATAGTTGGTTTATTTTTCGTTGTACCGTAGTTGTCCAACCAGCGATAGTATAATTCAATTTTATAATTGTAATTTTAATTAATAATATATCGTAGGAAATAATGTAAAAATGTACACTTAGTATTTAGTTATAAGTTTTATACATTATACATTTATTTATGTTAACTGTGGGAACTTAAATAAATGTAGTAGTTTACTACTCTTTCGAGTTGAAATATGTTATTAAATTAATTTTTATGTATTTTTATTCCTCGAGCCGAAGACATTAACGATTAAGAGAATGTAAAGTTTAAAATAACGCCACTTCATAAGAGGCAAAGGCGGCCGTGTCCGACTTGATATGTATATACTACGATACTTAACTTTTGCCTTTTAATTAAAACTTGATAAGCCGCGTCGAGTTATTATTTTATTTTTGACTTTGACTTTACACCCGAAAAAAAGTCCATTCACAACGGCCGCCAAAACATAGTAACTTACGACAATTGAAACGATGTTAGTATAAATCTACTTGTGAAGTCAAAGCTCTCAAAAAGTCTTACATTTTCATTCAGAGTCATTTGTTAAAGTATTGCAAAAGCCTCGGTTTATTTTATATTCCCATTTTTACGTCTGGAAACCTGCAAAGCCACGAAATAAAAGATGGACTGTGACGAAACTATGGCGTCATCAAATCATACTTTTGTTCGGATCTGTACAAGTCAACGACCATGCACAAGAGAGTTACGAAATACACAAAAGTGAATAAAAATTTATTTCAGTAAAGAAGTCATAAAAGTAGCTAAAGTGCTGCCGATAATATAATTACGAGTAGAATGCTTAAGAAGCCGCGCGTTGGACAATTACGAAGCCCGGCTCGGCGCTGCGCGGAGTGGCGGATAATCGATCATTTCAATTACAGCTTTTGCAGTAAGTTGGCAGAGGACTTTTGCAACGTCAAATTGTACGTTCCTCGAAAATTGCAAAAGCCTCGACCGGGCAGATTAATAAGACAACAGATTAGACTGCCCTGCTCGCCTGCAATCCGTTCCGCAAATGTTCATAGCCACTTCTAATAACTTCAGACCTTCATATTTGGATGGCCGAGTGTTTTCAGAATATCATAATAAGCTTGCAGATGAGTCATTTTTAAGAGAAACCTTTCTAACGTGTTATTTTGTCCAATAAGTATCAAGGTATTCTAAAAATCAGGTAGGTGATACCAATAATAGTTATAGTATGATATTTATTCCTGATAATACGAAAGGTTGTTCAGTTCTTTACTACCTATTTTAACAAGCCAAAAGAAACTATAGAATTAATCGAAACATAATGACAAACGAAGATAAAAAAAATAAAGCATAAAGGTGCGAGAAAATATAGTGTATTCCACATAGTTTTCGACGCGATGTTGGATGACTGCCTCTTTTGTCTGTATGAATGAAGGAATATTGACATATGTATATCAAATACTTTAAGCAGAATCTATCCACACGCAGTGAAGTTTAATGCGACCTGTATTTGCATTACGATTAGAAGAGTCTCAATATATCATATTAGAAAAAAAAGTCAGCAAGTTGCGATTTGGATGGAACACGAGTAGGTACCCACTGAAAAATAACCATACTCATCTTTTTTTCAAAGCCTTTTTATGTTGTGTGTATGTTTTTATGCGAGTACAAGAGTACTTATGCATACTTTTTGGTAGTTTAAAATTCCTAATAGTAATAACAAATCAATAATACATTTTTTACTGTGCCCACAAAGATATTTAGTCATCATTTATTATACACAATTTAAACAGACTGTTAATAATGGCAGGCATTCATACCTAAACTAACACGAAGGAGTAATTGGCACTTGTATTTTAGATCCTTTTTTTAATCTCACGTTTTAGCATATATTAAGAAGTAATGAGATGGCTGATGCTATTCAACGAAATTTAAGACAATATTCCCTGGACAATCTGCCGATCACGACTGAGTTTTCCCAAAGAGCGAGTTGTTATTTTTTTGAATGGATTACCTCCAAGGCCGGGCGAAGATAGAGGCAGCTGTTCCGCAGATCTCATAATTGATCAATTAACACTAAAGATGAGTCACATTTTATCATATTCACTCGGACGAATAAAGAGAAACAAAAAATATTCTCACTTTTGTACGGAAATTATAAGTAACACATATTACCCGCACTCGAAGTGTCCAGATTCCCATTTCATTTTTAATAATTTATCGACACTACAACACAAACTCTCTCTTAAAATCCCATTTTGATCGGAGTAATATGCATGCATTGTTAGCAGAAATCAAAGTTAAAAAAAATTACTACTAAAAAGATATAAATTCAAACAATGGGAAAAAATGATTTTTTTATCGTCATTCTAATATAAATCAGCAAACTGGTAGATAAATTTATAGTAAAAACAGTAATCGTGATGTTATTAAATGTGATGTGCATCAAAATTAAAATTTTCAAAATAAAGGATTATTCAAATTCATATTTGAATAGCTCAACATAACTGCAGCTTGCGCTGAACTGATCTTCAGACATCCTCAGATCGGGCTTAATTTTTAATAAGCTATTAAAAATCTATATTGATTTATTTGCTTCACCTTCTTTCATATTTTCCCCATCTAATTGATTTCGATTTTAAATGATTCAATAAAGTACCATAATATTTATAACGAGTTTCAATGGGGTTTTACCCTTTTCAAAGAAACTTGGGTGTAGTAATCCATACAAAAAAATCCGGTGGTATCAATAACATTCTCAATAAACATTTCGATGGACCTCGGGATGCTGAGAATATCCAGGGGTAGACCTTGGCCCCCGACCTCTGCCTACCCCTGATTTATTATGTCTTTTGAAGGTACCTTAAACAACTTTCAAGTTCATTTGAAACACGCTTCATATGAAAAGGTACAATAAAACGTTCATATAAGCAAAAAATAAAATCTATTTCATAATTAGGATCTTTTTCACGGTCAATGATGTTCGCACTGCGCCTCAACAATGGCTGCGGAACAGGACTGCAGCAGGAGGTCACGATTTCCTGAGGCCCAAGACGGCTGGGCTTTTCGTCGGTGATAAATGGACAAGTGAGAAAAACTCTGTTTCTAATTCACGTTAATTCAATGCAAAGCACCGTGCCCTGCTTTTATAATATCCACCTGTCATCGTGCCATGAAAAACGGCGCACATATTATCTAGCGAATTAGAATATTGTATTAATTTAGAATCACGAAGCACAATTTTTTATCCAGCTCTAAATACATATTCGTGTAGCAACAGGTATTTTTATCCCCTAATGTCGATGTAATAATATATATGGCTTGTATACGGATCCTTATAGTTATGTGTCTGGATATTCCTTCTATGGTCCATCGAACTGTGTAAACTGGATATTTTAAAACATTACAAGCACTTTTGATGTTATCCAACGTCGATTATTAATAAAAATTACATCATTACCGTCAGTCAGTGGAACCAAGGAAGAACTCACATGAATACGAATACTTGCAAACTAGTGCTACGTGTTTAATTATCAAAATATTCATATTATTGCAGAGACATAAAATAGTACTCACAGAAAATAGCTGGCTTGTTGAGGTGGCTTTTAATTGTTCATACATATAGAAATGTCCTCCGATGTCATCTTTTATTATTTCAGGGTGTTGAGAATTTTTTTTCTCAGATTAAATTGAAATCACCTTCGCTTTTTGTATCGACGTCAATCTATGAAAAAAAGTTGATTTATGAAAATTGCTTTCCAACTCAATATTTCGATGTATATATTATATTTTAAAATGGTGTATTTTTTTGAGTCTATTGCAAAATAGTAGTTTATTTTTATCGGTAATAAAGTCTCACTACTTGTACACCATTCAATCGAGTACATCTGCACAGACGTTTTTTAACTGTAAATCATTTAGAAATCATTCACCTTCAAAGTTAAATTTGCAAGAGTCGGTAAGTTGCATGCACAAATAAAAGTTTTATTTGTTACTTTTATTAAACTGCCGAGTGTACGAATTCTCACGGGAAGAAAATAATCTTTAATAAATCTGAATTAATTATTTATTGTCTAATAAGAGTATCCGCAACATATTGTTTATGATCGGACAACACAATGCATCTGAGGCATCTATCTTCCAAATGAAAGTAAAAGTTGTGCTGCACACGATACCGGACTATTTATTAACACGTTTTAAAAGTTAAAGATTTACGAGCGACATTTTCATGATGGCTAAGTTTAGCCCTCGATTTACACCGTATTTGGCTTTCACGAAAAAACCGCGTAAATAAAAGCACAAGTGCTAACCAGATTTATTATTTTGGAAGTGTAGTGCATAGGCATATTTATTAGCTGAATCCCCAAATAATACATAAATCTAATTTAATTCATTTGATAAAAGATCAAGTAGATTTTTATAACAGATTGCGTAGATCAATTTGGGTAAATTGATGTGCTCGCAGTACCGTGTAAAATAATATTTCCCGATCTTTATCAACAATCGCAGAAACAGGATGTCCCAATGCTGCCATTTATATCTGAAGTTTAGTAAGTTTTGTTTTACTTCCAAGATAAGACAGCAGGAGACCATCCATTTTTTATCACGAAGATGCTCGATAAAACCTTTTCAATTTAATTATTTTACCCCCTAAGAATAGTCACAACTTCTAGGATGGCTCACTTATACAGTTTTCTCATATACTATGCAGTAATGGTTATATATATATTTTTTTTTTTCAGGTTTATAGACGTGTTTTTTTCCCTGTCTTTCTCAGAAGATGAAGTTGAATTTCGTAATTGTACTAATAGTGATGGGGTTTTTTTTATAAACCAAAAGCTGTTTCGTTAGGTTTAGGTTATGTCATTCCACGAGCGAGATCTTAGGTCAGATAATTTGATCGATGAATCAAAAACCACATTATTCTGCGAGAGTAGGAGGCCGCAAACAAAAAGATCGAAGCGGACAGAGACAATGTGAGTGTGTCTGGGTTGTTTTTATGATAAAATATTCATTGCTCCACTAGGATTCGAACCTGAGCGTCGTGGTCGGAAAGAAAACGTGATAACTATTGAAAAGAGTTTTGAGCACCAAATTTTTGTTTCAAAAACTGGTAACTGGAGCGAGAAATTCAGCTTATTGTGTCGACAATAATATGTTATTGGATCTCACCACTCCTCGTTGCCCCCCAACGATGTCTTATTGCCTCCTTGATCCTCTCCAGTTCCCTCTCTGCGTGGAGGGCAACATCGGTCACTTTGGACATCATTCCTTTAGTATAATGTTGCACAATATTTAATACATTAATCATGGTGTGTCTTTATTCATTATTTTGCCAACGTGCGACATTTGTAATACACTTTAGTAGATTCATGCACCTTTCAGAGTGGATTTATTAGCAAGCGAGTCTACGCAGGTCAAGGTCCTTTATTTAAATTACCAGGCACATCATGGGCTACATTTAGTACCAATAAAGGTAAACAAGAGCTTGTAATTCTGCAAAGTACCTAAGCAGTGTACAATACAAATTGCGTGGATTTTTAGTTGTCGGATTATTAATTTATCTCATAACTCATCCACTTCTAAAATTACAAAACGATGAGCAAAAGTTAAAATATATAATTTTCACCAAAGATAAATTAAAAAGCATCGACCGACAATTATGTTACACGGGTTGCACGATGCAAGATTTTACTGATAACTTATCTTCTGTTTACATAACTTAAATTAACCTTATTTAAACTAGACAGTTAATTCAACAGTCTCGAGTCAAACATAACAGCTAAATACGCAGAGCCAATTCTTATTTTCTACATTGGGGGTGTCCAATCTTTCAAGAGTGTGTCAAATCATAAAGCGAGCATTATTTTTTTGTCCTAAAATGACGACATGAAAGGTAATACAATAAGGGTGAGGGGAGATTATTAAAATCGGAGAATCATTGCCATCAATTGACGGAATAGCCATGGGTTGAGAATCAATTGAATAATCATACTTCACAGAACCATATTATGCTATTAAAATATATTGAGATTACGCCAAGATTACCGTAAAAGCACGATGCGATCCACTTGTTGCATTTTATCGTGGCTTATATAAAAAAAATGTGTGTAATGCTTTGACGAATTACACATTTGTAAACTGCGAGAAAATTTAACAGAACAATAAATATATCGTGTAGTTGCTAGCGTCGGTGTGATGGTTTGTTAATATTGCCGGTTCATCGGGTCAAGCCAGGTACGTACATGCTGAGGTAATAGTTATCGTTCAACAACATCTTTTCGTATTAACATGCAAGTCGCTGGTGTACTCTTGTGCCATGAAACCCATTCGTTTTAGTATTTTTTTTGCTGTCAGCAATTGCAACGATCACATAAGAGACACAAATGAAATGTCTTTCGGACAGGGTACATTGCACCTGGTTTTTTTTAGATGTTGAAAGCGCCAATACCTCTGCTGCTTTAAGTCGAGGTTCATCGTAATATATTTATAACAATCCTCGAAGATGTACTCTGTTATAGTGGCAGAATACATATTTTTATTGATATATATTTAAAAAAATATTGTAAAGGGTGTGTAGTGTTATACTGCGTATTTTTTGCAAGGATTACAGAACAAAGGTATTGCCTAATCACAAGTGTGCCAAAATATATTTATTAAAGCATATGCGTATCCATTTGAATAGATAAATTATATTGTTTGTATTATTTAATGTTTTGCGTGCATCGATTTGAATACCTAGCTATTAGCGTAAAGCTGGCTCCCTGCCAATTAGAAGTGCATCCTTGCAGATTGAGATCATCTGTCTTGCATCACCACCTGCGACTTATATTGTATTTGAAATCTAGGTTTATGTTATGGTTATCATAAAACGTAAGTATGGTGATGATCTTTGTATCCTGTACTACTTAATGAGGTAATCCAACATTCTTACAACTTTTATAAAATAGATTTACTAAAAATTATCCCAATCTGGCTGACAGTAATTATCGTTATGTGCCAAGCAATACGAGTGGAATTTTTTTTTTTTGATGATGAAAATCTAGTAAAATACTCTCTCAGGCTCTCTGTGATTTTCCTCGATGCATCAAAGCAAATGCTATAGACGGAATAACGCAGTCGCAATTGAATCTAAACGCTTCAGACCGCTTGCAAGCTTCCTGTACTCTCGCCAAGTGCCAAGTACTTCTGTAACTCATTATCAAGCGGCGCGAACTGATTGAGCCGTCGTCAGAGAGCCTTACCTGTGCACAGGTAGCGATTGGGTAAAAACATCGCCCTCTCTCGTTTGGTTTCTGTAATAATGGGGTGACCACCATTGCCTACTAACTCCAATTGCCTACATTCCCCCTAATTATGCACTTCTCGTTCAGATTGTCTGATCTTTCGCACCCTGATAGGCGGCTGCTGACTTCAATTTTTAGATTAGTGGTTCAAAATGAGGAATTTGTGTTGCCAAAATGCGAAATAATAAGGTCAATGTTTCTCATACTTTTTTTACTTTGGGAAATTTCTGAGCAATCCGGATTCGAGAGTTTAGGTATTCCTGATCCTGGATCTGCCATGTTTTGGTGAGTAGGTAAACCATGCGAGATTTTTCGTTAAAAATTAATACAAAAAAATTATAGAGAGTGACAGAAAAAAGTATATATTTGTGAGTGTGGCTTACTGGCTTGGTGGTTAGAATCGCTGATTCTTGATGGTGAGTTCTCAGGTTATGTCGCCATGATACAGAAGAATATTAAATTAGTATAACTTCTGATGGAACTGATGTTATTTATAGCTTGATTTGTATATTCTGAAAATTGAAAAAAATATTTAATAAAATTTAGAGACAGAAGAAAAAAAAGCCTTCTAATGTGGCTTATGTGATAAACACCATCTGCTTAAAGATAATTCTATCCCTGCTCGTGATGTAATTCAGATTTATAGAATAATAGGAAATTGAGATTTTTTTGATATATTATAAAGTGTTATATTTAGACCTTATTATTATTATAATAAAGGATAATAAAAAACGTTCACATTATGAAATAAAAATTTAATTAAATAGCAATAAATTTTTTAATACCATTTTATGGGTCAGCCAACTTATCATAAATTACAATTTATATGTTGATAAATAAGCTTTCACATTAATTTTTTTTAAACCCGTTTGCTAATGCTAAGAAGCCATACATATTATAATAGTTTTTTCATCAGAAAAATGACAAAAATAGAGTACTTTCTGATTTTTTATATCCAAGCACATCATATTGTTTCATATTGTCATATATATATATATATATATATATATATAAATTTAGGAAAGATACACAGGAAAAGAAAATAAAATAACATTTTAACAGAATGTTGGTTGGAACTTAAAATCTTTGGTAATAAGGCAAGACAGTTTGAGCAAAATACCAGTAAATTACATCAGGAAAAATACAAAAATTCTAGTTATTCGTATCACACTAAACATCAACATTTTACATTTATACACACATGTAGATAGGTAGATATAATATATGGGATACAATCTTTCAACATTACTATAGTAGACATTTATGACTTCAAATATGCGATTGACGTAATCCTGATACATTCGCAAAATATGGTAATAAACATAAATCCTGTATTTTTGAATACAGTAAACACACTTAGATATTTTAAAAATACTTAGACCATAAAAAAACTACTGCCATACATATTTATTTCTCAATACGCTAGATTCTTCTTGGTATGTCGAGTATATCTAAATATTTAGTAGTTTTACACACAATAATCCATAATAAATATGTAGATTAAGACACATATAAATTGAAGTCTCATAAATAATTTTATTTAGTTTATAGCAAAATCATATAGTAAAAGTTTTAACCATTAAATTTGGTAATCAGTGTTACTCACAATATCAAAGTCTCTAAATACACATCAACATTAATTACAACTTCGATTAGACATTTAATAAACTAAAGGCCAAAAAACTACTCAATTAATAAAATCACATTGATATTTTTTTTGTTTTAAGTACACAAAAGTTTGTATTTAATAAGACATTCATTAGAAAACACAGGACTGAATGATTGTTAGACTCTATAAAAAATACAGGTGAAAAGTCCGTACCCGATCGACATTCTAAAAAAATATTTTTACGTCCCCAAACCTGCTTAAAACTAATTTTGTAAAGAAGAGATTATCAATTTGTCTCTTTAATCTAAAAATATTATTTTAAGTTAAAATACAGGCAACACTGGTTAAATAAGTTTCATTGTTAGTATTCCTACAACCTGCCACTCTACATATTACATTCAGTGCATCTGTTCTACGAGGGAAGGTGAACTACAACTATATCACTGTAGTCACTTATTACCGATGCATAGCATTTCCATAAGAAGGTCTTTCAACTGCACATTTAAACCGGTGAAAGGAGGAAAATCAGTTAATATAAATGAAGTAGAACCTCTATAACTCAATCATCATTACTTCTCGATTAAGTTCATTCCTTTGTGAAAATTCTTTTCAAAGTTTTGCAAAGTTGGTTTCATTATTTTTACAACAATAACTACTATTTAGATAAGCCCAGCCCCTATATGCTGAAGGTTACTTTTATTATTTAATGTTTAAACATTCAATATTAAAAGTAATTAATAACTCAATATCATTCACGGAAAAACAATGTAAAATATATATAATTTTGCTTCAAATATATCATTTTTAAACAATTAAATAGAAAGCACTTGAGTAAAATTTCATTTAATGCAACATCTACAATTTAATAAAACGTCCATGAGCGGTTTGCAAAATTATAGAAGTTTAAATGAACTTATTTTATTTTATATTTCTGGACACACTTTTCTTAGGAAATTTTTCTCCAAATGACTCCATAATATATAAATTATTTTCCTGGACTAAAATTAAATATTAATCATTTAATAATTTTAAAATAAGCTTAGTTAATGTATATATTTTTCTTAAAAAATAGTTCAAAGACACCAATATTAAAATAAGTTTATGAAATATGATGGGTGTTGAATGTATAACAGGAATTCTCAATAAGTCTTTATTGAATAAGCCTTTTTACACAGAAGTAAGTCTAATAATTCATTTATATTTGAAGATATGCAGCTGTTGGACCTGCCACAACTATGGATGTAGAAAAAGTATTCTAATATGATTATTTTTAGTAATAAAGGTGTAGGAAGATGAGCATACTACAGAATTGTATTATGAAATAAATACAGATTCATGTTTCTTTTAGAAAAATTTTCAATAGAGCAGTGTGACTTGTAAAAAATAGCATTAACTCTTTACTTACCTCTTCCATATTGTACGGTGCTCATCTGATGAAATGGTTTTCGAAGGATGGTCAGACAGCACTTATTGAAATATACCTCACAGATATTCTATGTAATATTTAGATAGGTAGGTACAAAAATTGGTTAAGGGCTTGGAGCTAAATGTTAAGACACTGAGATCTATGTATACTACTATAAATGGGCGATACATTTTACTTGTAAGTTGGCAGCCATCTAATGCCATCTATAAAGCACAAGGTTAATGATCAAACAACTAGTGTGTTTTTATATTCAGTTATCACAAAATTTGTGGGCATACATATGCGTACGTAATACATAATTGTAATAAAAAATTTAACCATTAAAAAAAAAGCATGTTTGTAGAATAAAAATAGCATTTTACACATGTTTTATCTTTTCTACATTTTAAAATTGAAGGCTGAATTTGTGTGTTTTGTCTACAAATTTTAAAAATTTACAAAATATTTTGAAATTCCTACTACTTATTGAACATCCACCATAGTCTTTTTAAACCCATTTATATGAAACTCACTTAAATTAAGCAGTACATTTACAATATATTCAATTGATTTAATATCACAATAATAATGTCTACATTTTATATAAAATTTATATTAAAATACTTCCTAGCACGAAAAATATTTGTATAACACTTCACTGATATACAAATATGTACATCCATGTTTGAAATAAATTCAGTACATATAAGTACCATACAGAGGTTTAAAGTAAAACCTATCTATATAAAATTACATATCGTATCCAATATTGAACAAATCCAATTGCTCAAATAAAAAAATCACATTCACTTATATTTAGCACTATTGAGTTCACAGACTTGATGGCATAGTTTTCATTTTAGTATGTATAATATATTTTTTGATAATGATAGACTAATTATATTGAGATTAAGGTCCTTAAACTTAGGAGTCCAGTTTTTATAGTTTAACATTAAAATGGAAAATATTCATGAAAGCATGAATAGTAAAATATAAATATTTCAGCACCGATAATTAAGTTGTGCCGAATCAGCATTTTATCGGAATGTAAAGAATTGTGATTTTAATTTTCCAGCATTGAAAAATCTAATTTGTTAAAAAATCACAATATTCTTTGGATTACTTCAATTTTACATGAAATAATTTAATGTTAAACATATTTGAAAGTGAAATAAAAGTTGAGATTATGTTTACTTAATAGTAATTAACAAGATCATTGAGAGAATTCAATAAAAATATTTTTTCTTTTTCATTCAATCTATAAAAAATACATCCCGAATTTCAAACTACGATCAGTCTTAAGTTGCAGTTTTATTTATCATTCTTTAACTTAGTATGAAAGAAGTTTTTATCTTCTATTGAGTCGGCACCAGAGAGCACCGGCGGTGGCCAGGTGCATGAACAAGCCAAGTCCCAGCACGAAGACCAGGTTTCCCCAAATATCAATATCGATGATGTCCATTTCCCGAAGAAACTTTTCAGGAGCCTTGTAGTGACAATATTTTAGGCCCTCTCCAAAGCAATCCAGTTTTTCTCGAGACAGGCCATAGACACTGTACACGAGGCTGTGAAACCCCGCTCTGAAGTATGAAGCATGAAACATCCATTGGAAAAATATTGGTGTATCTATTAAGCGTATACAAAAACCAAACATAGAGAAAAGAACTGCAACAACAGGTCCGAGGAATACGGCTATCTGTAAACAGAGAAACATACATTATATTATAGCAACATAAAAAGGTTTATTGTTACAATGAAATAGTGGTTTTAGTATTTACCTTTACAGGTGTAGTAGCCCCGATGAAATAACCCCAAGATTGGCCACAGAGACTCGTCGCAATAGAGATCATAAAAAAGTAAGACAAGCGATAGTCTACCAGAAGATTCCCAGTCATTATGTAACTAATGGATACATAAGATGAACAACATACCACCTATAAGCCAGAGAACATTAAATTAGTTGCTTGATTATTTTCAAGTACGATAGACCAACAGCGTGGTATCAAAGTAATTGTTTTTGGTATACAGACAATTTTTTTATTTTATCAATACTAAAAAAAAATTTAAATACGTAATTAAATTTCAACTTTGTGTGGACTCATCCATTAATTTACACATAAAACATTTATTTAAATTTTAAATATATATATATTTACACAAGAAAAAAACAATATACAAAGTATAAAAAATAAAATAAAAAAGAGATATTTTATTATAACAAGTCGATAGAAACATTTTATTATATAAACCCTTTGCACTTGAGGTCACCACTTTATTTGGTGCGGAAATTCAATGTGCGGTGATAACTATTTATGGTGATATCTTGTTTATGTTTATGTGACTTGTTCTTTAAAGTTCGTTCCTAAACACTGCCTATTTAATTTTACAAAGATTATGTTATCTCCCTTTTAAACTACATAAGAATTTCTTATCTAAGATAAGTGTGGCACCATTAAGGACTGCACCGTGGACTGCGGTCTCAATTCAACCTTGACAGCCATGGCAAAAGGACTTGATGTGTACCTAATCAACCCATATATTTTTTGCTGGTACTTCTTATCGTAATCATTCATTTGAAGGTCCTAAATTGTTTAAACATATATTGCACTGAGGAATAGACTTTTTTCTCCCTCACAATATTAATTAGCTTTCCATTCACTTATCGCATCATTATTTTGTTTGCTTTATAATATCTAATACCATTAAGATAATATGTATAGTAAACCCGGCAAAAGACATCAAACAACATACTATTGTGATACTTGTCCCGAAAAGCCGGGCATGCATCTCGGCAATTGTTACATGAAATATCATACAAAGAAAAATTACAAAGATTTATGTTTACAAAATTATCTTCGTAAAGATGTTAATATACATTAAATATTAAAATATAAAAGTTTTATGTGTTAATTTGTGTGTGTGATCATTTTAAGATAGACGTAAGAAATTCACCAAAAGCGCTACGAGTGCAAAGGGTTATAACCAGACTGTTAGTTGTGCACTTTTAAAAAATATATTTCAGGTTACACAAATGTAATTTAGTTTAAAAAAAGGAAAGAGTAATTTTAAAAATACCAAAATTCAAATCTTATTGCGCTTCAAGCCATAAAAACAAAAAAAACAATTTTGAGTGTTTTTTATAAAGATTATATTGAAACAACTAATAGATTATTGTAAGCGCAAAAAATCGCACCCAATAATGAATATAGGGTTTTTTTTTGTTGCATAAGAGATTTCAGTGGATAGTTAATGCAATGGGTTAATTAAAAATTACCTGAAATGGAATTTCCAAGGCTAATACAGAAATAAGATACGGTCCAAGATTGTACCATCTATTAAAGTGCTCTCGTTTCAGTATCTCCATTTCCAACGGAACTGCAAACATAATTACAATGTTTGTAAACATATTAGGTTTTGTTTGAGCTAGAATTTATAACTAAAATTTTGACCAGATAATATTTCAAACGTAATAAACAATGGATTTGGGGAAAAAAAATTATTTAAAGGCCAAAACTTTTTTTTTGCTGCATACAATGTATTTTTTAACAATAGAAAGTCTAATAAAATTTTGCCACCTATATATTTCTCATTTGAATATTTATATCAATATTTACATAAAATCTGAAATTTGATTGCAGAGCTCCCAAAACACATGGCCCGGAGTCCATGAAACATATTATGGGATACCTAGTATGAAAGCTAATAAATAATGTTATCTTTGTGATTGCAATGTAAGCAAATAAGGTTTATTATATAAAATAATAATTATTTTAATGTTGAGAAGTGAAAAGACTTACATTGTAATGTGACTGACATTTTTCCTGTGTAGACAAGAAGCAATAACGAGCCATACAAATAAACATAATTTGCCAGAACAGTATCTGAATTATTTCCGACATTGTGGTATATGTATCCAAATAAAATTCCAATCAAAATGTGAGCTAGCAAGCGATACAGCATCATAGACTGTAAAGTGAAAATCATTACAATTATTTTGTCTGTACATGTTTTTTATATATTTAATTATATTATATATAGATTGAGGACTCTTACATAGTCTCTTCTTGCCGATAAGCAATTTCTCTTCAAAAGAAGCCACGTTTGGCATAAATAATTGGCAGGAGGGTAAACTTGATCAATTAATGAACTGGAAGCCATGGAGTAGTTACTAGCATTGGTTTCTTTCACAAGAGAGTCTTCAGTGCTGCTCGAGTTTAGTGTATTTAGTTCTAAAAAGAATCATAAAATTATAATGTTAAAAAAGAAGGTTAATGATTTAATTTAAGACGAATTTAATAAATTTATAAGCACCTTTATTTTCAGTAATAAGGAGAGAATCTCTAGAAATGACAGACTTGCTTTCCTCATCTGTTTTAGTGGCCGCTTCAGCGAGTCTTGGAAGGTCAGCATGATTTTCCCCGGCTATTTCAATCACTATAAAAAGTACCATAATAGTTTTATGTTAATATTTTAAAAGCCATTTATATTAAGAAATATATATAATGGGCTTTGAAGTACTCACAAAAATCGGCAGGATTATGATATGGAGGGCAAATCTTCCCTTGAGCACCAAGAAAAGATACCAGTTGCTTTGCGGGACCTCGGTATATACAATACCCATCGGCAAGAGCATATAGTTTGTCAAACATATCAAAAAGTAGAGCAGAAGGTTGGTGGATGGTGCAGATCACGGTCCTTCCTTCCTGGGACAGGCGCTTCAGGAGCGAAATGCATTGAGAGCATGATGAGCTATCCAAACCACTGTAATATAAATTATGGTATTTTTAATTAACAAGGCACACTCTTCATCATTACAAGGATTATATGTTTCCCAACTGTGCCTGCTTACAAAGTATAGTATTAATATGCCCATAATTATGAAAGTGGTCTAAGTCAAAAAAAAAAATGAGTTTATCAGTTATTTCACATTACATTATTTTAAACTAAATTAATTCAATGTAATTTTTAGGATATTGCCAAAAATTTACGGTTAGATAGTGCTTATTATTTCAACATTATATGGAATTCATTTAGTGTAAATTATGAAAGTGGTCTAAGTCAAAATCGAAGCATGTAGTAATGAGGAAGAGAAGTTATATCTTAGACAAAGTCATGATTTTCATTTGCAAAGTGCTGAACAACCTAGGAAATGTCTTGCAAAAGACCATCAGAAAGCAAAAGAGAATCCTGAGGAATATTATGGATTCTCATTTGATTTGCAAAAAGCACTCCCGTATCCAAAACTTTCTGTTTCAGTAGCTTATTATAAGCGAAACATATACACAACTTGGGTTTCCATAATTTCCATGATAGCAATGTCAAGATGTATGTAAGGGATGAAACTACAGCATCAAGAGGTGCACAGGACGTAGCGTCCCAAAAAGACGTAATAGCTTACAGTGATGCTTATTCAGGCCAAAATCGTAACATTAAAGTAGCAAATTTAATTAGAGTAGAAAATTGCTCAGTCTTCAAATAACAATATTGAAAAAATAGACCATAAATTTTTGGAATCTGGTCATTCCTTTCTGCCGAATGACCGTGATTTTGGGTTGATAGAAATGAAAATAAAAAAGTAAGTTACTTATACAACCTTAAGCATTACTATGAATTGATAGAACAGTGTAGAAGAAAAAATCCATTTATAGTAAAACAAATGTCGCAGCCGGATTTTGTTTCAACAAAACCACTGGAAGAGTCAATGACAAAAAGAGTAAAAAATATGCGGGCGAATCTGTCGCTTGGCTAAAAAATGGATGAGATTCTTGAAAAATGCACCTTATAACATGTTCTATAAAACTTCTTTAGATGATTCTGAATTCCACGGTTTGGATCTTTCACCTAAAGAGGAAGACCAAAAATATATGGAAATATTAACTTACTTCCATTATACACCACCACTAGACCAGTAACGGAAGAAAAACATAAAGATATTATGTGTTTACTACCCTACATCCTTCCAGTTTTTCAGGAACATTTTAAAAATCTCAAAACTCAATGAAAAAGGCCTTGAATGATAAAATTGGATTATTTTTAAAAAATAATTAATAAATTTAAATGAATTGTTTCTAATAAAACTCATAGTTTTTATTGCATTAAATCATTTATAGGACATTCAAACTTTAAAAACAACATTTTCGTATGAGATTCACGCAAAATTTCACACTAATAATAAATTTTCATTAATCGAGACTTATAAAATTCTAAATCAAAATGTTACATAGTATAAAAATATTTTTTAATTCATTAAAATGTAAACTTTTAAATATCTCGAAACAAGAAATATATGACTTAGACCACTTTCATAATTATGGGCACATATATAGGTGCTAGAGAGTCCAGCGATAAGTGGTAGTCTTGAACGGCGATAAAAAATTGGTATTTTGAAGTAGTTTATATATGTATGATGTGGAATATAAGTGGGTTATTATTAGCAAGTTCTTTGCTGATAGGAGTGATGTTTATATAAATTAGAGTAGAGTAGTAATCTAATCAGTGGATTTAGTTTTTAAGAATATTGTGGACATTCATGTATTAGGAATCTGTTGGAGTGAATTGAGAGGGGAGGTTTTCTCTTTTGGAGGTCAAGATTCAAGCAAAGTTAGTGTTTCTACAGATAATGATTAAGTAAGAGAAAATTATACTTGAATTTCATTACAGAAAGATATAAAAATACAGTTATATTCTTACGTTGTAGGTTCATCCAGAAATAGTACTGGTGGATTTGATAGAAGTTCTAATGCAATTGCTAGCCTCTTGCGTTGCCCACCAGACAGTTTCATTGTCAATGTGTTATAGCATTCTTCCAATCCTAGCATGGATAATGTTTCTTCTACCTGAAAAAAAAAAAAAAAAATTATATATTAGTTGAGTTTGAAAACGTCCATTATAAATCTAATGTAGTGACAAGGACGTTTTAATAAATATTGTAATGAAATTTTTTTTTTCATACTTTAAAAATTAAAAATGTTTTTTTAAATGATATGTAACAATTATTGTTGATGTATAAAGCAAAAAGCATGAGGCTGATAATATTTTTAAAACTGAATGGTAGATGGCGTTTTTATATGAGAATAATAAATTATAGCAAAGGAGGCTTGCAGTGCTTTTACAAATAAATATATAGAAAAACAATTAGTTTTTATCAGTCATCTGATGTGATCAAAAAAGTATTACACCTTATTTAAAGAATTGATTACGGGAGGTTCTTGCGTAGTATGATTAGTAGATATAGTAGAACAGGATTGAATTCTATGTTTTTAGTATTGTTCAAAAACACTTCAAAGAGTCAAAAAAATTTAAATGACTCGAAAAACCCTAACCCAGGCAGCAGAATAACTTGCTATTGATTTGCAATCAGATAATAGCGTTCCTTTATTTTGGTTGTTTTTTTATGGTTTTGGCTATTGGCTTGTTGCAAGTCGGTTGCAAATTGTGACAGGACATGTCTAGAGGGCTTAAGGTATCTTATGGGAAGTAATTACACGAGTTGAAAGCAGTTAAGAGTAAAAAAAATAAAAAATAGGAACGTGTCACAAACGACACAGTTTAACACAACCTTTTTGATGTACACAAAAGTTGGTATAAAGTAATATTGAACCGCATGCTTTTAGAGAAATCTCAGGGCGTAAGCTTTATAAATTGTTCAACCAACTTGCAGTTAGCTGATAGTATTTTTTTTATGGTTTTGTCTAAGTAAAAAACGCAATGTAGGACGCTATCGGTAAGCTGCAAGTCGGTTGCACGATTTGATGCGACGGATGGGGAGGCTTTTCGGCTGTGGGAAGTGTCGGCTCTGAGGCACAAGGAGTGGGGTGGGGCGGGGCGGGGCGGGACCTGCTTGGCCTTGTGCGCGTCGGAGAGCTGGTAGCCGAGCTTGAGGTGCGCGGCCACGGTCATGGCCTCGCCCGCGGTGAGGTAGGCGCGCAGGTCGGAGTCCTGCTGGATGTAGCGGGACAGGCGCTGGAAGCGCTGTGGCGCCCCCCGCGCGCGCTCCTTGCCGTTCACCGTCACCTTGCCCGACACTCCGGACGTCCTGCGAACAGACAGATCGTCGACCTTACTGGAGCCCGATCGCCGGGTAACGCGATACTACCCGATTCTTCACCGGACTTCATCGATTTTGCTTAGAATTATTTAAATAAAATTCTAAGCAAAATCGACGAAGTCCGGTGAAAAATCGGGTAGTATCGCATAAGTATCATCAAATCAAATTTAACAAACGATTTCGACTGGAGACGGGAGGGACGCTCAAATTTTGAGCCACCCCGGATAAGTCTATTTCGTTCGCTCTCGTGGTTTTTTATGAGAGTGAGCGAATGAGAGCAGCACGAGACGTAAAAATATTATAACATTTTATGCAAGCGATCTTTGAAAAATACTGTTTTAACCTGATGCAGCAATACATTGGCACATATAAACTAGCATGAAATCAATAGTCTCAATAACGCTGTAAATACATGCTTGTATTTCGTCATTTAATAGATCGAGTTACAAGAAGAATATACAAGAAGGTTTGTTTCATTAATTTTTTATATACAATGAAAAATGCGGAACTATAAAGACATACATATTTATAAATATGTAAAAAATGATATACTGTCCGATAGCGCAATATATCAATTATATTTCGAAAAGTGCAATGCAACATATTCTCGTTTGGATTTATAGTTAGATAATACCACATTTTTAACTAGCAATAAAAAAGATAATTTTGACTTTTCAACGTTTGCAATAAAAAAAAACGCAGACAGGATTTTTTGATGTATTTCATGATCTATTTAAGTCTATCATTTTTTCTCTCCATAATCAGCGGAGCGCTGCTTATTTTAATGTCATTTTTTCAAATAAGCAATATTTTTTTCTGAATTTCTAACGAGTATACTACACAAATCAAAAGAATAATTATTAGAATAAATCATTATTTCATATATGAATTATACATCAGTGGCGTAAACCGCCTTCACCGATAGGCTGAGCGGAAATATTCACGAAAAGTAAAAAAATACGAACAGAAAGAAGTCGCACTGGCAATCACCAAGAGAGCGCGAAACCTTGAATATTGAGTTAATAGAGGCGATGTTTAATAGAACTATTAAATTATTTTTATAAGAGCGAAAAAGAGTTCAATTGGCTTATACGGGGTGGCTCGTGTTTTGAACACCACAGTTACCTCCTGCCTGCCCTTTTAAAAATTTACTTGCACGACTTGTACATATTAATTTGATTACGCACTGACAACGAAAATACTATGGGGTAGCAATACGTTTATATTTAAACTTGTAATCCATAAAACATTGATGTGTTAATATATAATAAATAATCTGATGTATTGACAACGTAAAGTAGAACAAATAAATAAGACTATGCCCGCGGTCGAGGTCACAAATAATGTGAACATCACGCTGCGATAAGGTCACAAAAGCGAGACATAAAACCCACGCAGGCCCCACAGTCATCAACTCGAAAGGTCACAATAGGAATCCCGGAACGTTCGCCCCTTCGATAGTGCTTTATCGCCTCTGCCTCGTGACCTAATTTGTTATCGGGGCGATGCAGACGGCCCGGGCTGGCGGCGAAGCTCGCTCGGCACAAAGAGAGCCGGCTCCGTGGATTTGTCATCCTCTAGTTCAGTGTTTTTCAACCTTTTTGAATACGCGACCCCTTTGTAAGTTAAAAAATTCTGGCGACCCCCCAGGCCTAGGCCCTTAATAAAACTATGTCAGAAATTTAAGTATAGGTACTGTGGAGATCCCCCGAATAAGGCATCGCGACCCCCCTGGGGGTTGCGACCCACAGGTTGTAAAAAACTGCTCTAAGCTGGAGCATCGCAACACGTGATTGTTTACAACTTAGCGTCAACTTCCGCTAAAATGCGTTGAATCATACTTAATCACGCTGGACCGAGTGTTTCATAGCGTACATACATGTATTTGAATGTAAAGTACTGTTGATTTTATTCAACAAGTAATGGGTTTGTTGTGTCAAACTATCCTGAAATATCAAAAAATGTCCTTAGATTTTGTTTTCGGCAGTGCATGTCCCGCATGCTATGCGCGCTGAGCTCTCTCATAAATATTAGTATATTAAAATTATTCTATTTTTTTTTGTCATAACACCAAACATTTTTATAGACTTGTCCGAACACGTTTTCATTTTCATTCATTTTTCGTGTTTTGATTACAGTTTCGGGCCACCAGAAATTGGTGTAGACAACGCCTTTTTATAATTAATGTGTTGTTTTTATTTTAAAAAAAATTGACAATTGGACAGTATTCATTTATACTCTACAAGAAAAAATGTCATTCCAAAAGTTACATACTTCGTAAGTGTGAATAAAAATATTTTTTAAACATTAGCACAAACACATTAGGGTAAATAATAAACGCAACAAAATATTCATATAATAAATAAATATTTCAAAGAAGATCGATTAGTATTAAATTTAAATTGATATAAAAATAAGTTTAATGAAATCCAGGACACAGTTTTTGCTTATTATATGTAATTATTTTTATGTTTTGTTTGAATATGCTTACTCATTCCTATAAACAACCTATTACCAATTATTTTCCATATTCACCACCGACCATCTTATCCAAAAAGAAAAACTTAAAAAAAAACGGTCGAAGTTTTAGAAAAACGCAAGTAATTGGATTCTAATAAAATAAAAAACCAGGTTTGAGTAGTTTTTTTAGCTCTTATGTACTTTAAGAAAATAGCAATTTTTTGAAAAGCTAAAAAATATACATACTATTTATAAGTAAAGTAATGATTACCATATTTGTATTTAATGTATAAAGTATGACATTGCAGATGAAAATAGACGACCTTGCTGGTGTTTGTTTTTGTGGAAAATGAATTAATTAATGTATCACACACGATAGCTCGGTGGGCCCTCTCGGCAGAAGCGCCAGGCGGAGCCTCCCGGGGGCACTCCAGCGGCGGGGCCCGGGCACATCAATAATTAACTTAATCCGTATGAGATTTATCAGGAGATGAGTTGGTGTGACGTCACACGCTGTCCGTAATGCTTTAAATAAATCAGCTTTCAAGAATTCAAGCTGGGCACTTCGCGGATTACAAGAGTTTACCGCCGAGCAGTGACACGAAGTATCGACTGTGAAATAGATCAAAATAATTTATCATCACCCGCGAACCTGATGTCTAAAATAAAGGTAACAATAATAATATAGTTATGTAAATTCGAAGAATGCACGACAGTGTATATTCGCTGTTATTAGAATAATTGATATTATGTACCCGATGATTTTACTTACTAATAAAGCGATATTGATGAATTAAAGAAAATATACAAAAATCTAGCTGGCACAGAAAGCCCTGCAAAGTAAATTTGGCAAATGGAAATAATTAAGACTTTATATAATAGGAAATTTTTTATTTTTGTATACGCAATTAATTAAACCAAATACTTAAAAAATGTATTAATTAGTGTTATTCGTTAGGCACTAATACATATATAACATCATAAATATTCAAAAGGAACATCACACAACTACAAAATCTTCAAGGGCTTGGAGATTACAGTCAATTAAGGCGAGCTGAAGGATGCTTCGAGTCATAAAATGAAATAAGTATCTGACGTGTACATTTTTTTTTCTGGGCAATTACGACGGCAGTCGGCACGAATTGGCTTTTCGAGGGAGATAACTCTAAAAGGAAGCACAAAATACGTTTTAAGCCGATCGTGATATTTGACATTCTACAGGGTAATAACACAAAATGATTTTTATTAACAATACAATCCTCGCTTATATTCCTTATGTCTACTTACAATCCTACCTCGTGTTCTAGTGTTCAGCACAGTTGATTACCGATCAAAGGTTCCGGGTTTAATCCAATTAGAAAAATAAAGCAATTGTCACTGGAAACTAGTAACATTGGTGAGATATTTCTGGAATAAGAGAATTATCTTTTCGTCGTGGAAAATGTCCGTAGGGAGTCCACTCACGTGAGGCCGGCGAGGATGTTGAGGAGCGTGCTCTTGCCGGCGCCGGAGGGCCCCATGATGGCCGTCAGTTCCCCGGCCTTGAAGCGTCCGTCCACCCCGTGCAGGATCTCCCGGGTAGCTGCGAATAAAGAAATACGCCATCGTTTTATGGTTTTCAATCAATAATGGAGGACATTGAACTGATGATTCGGGGAAGTCAGTTGAAACAGATAACCTCAGAAGAAAACAACACATAAAGGATAAAATATGATGATGTATATTGACTAACGAAATTTTACTTATTACTATAAAATAGTCATATATGTAAGAAAATAAATGTTTTCATCGTTTGATTTATTGCACCAAAATTTACATGAAAATTATGTCACCGACTAGAGAGTGATGTGAAGTATAATAGTTGTTACTCCCAAGTCATATCTGAAAAGGTTCATGACGATTAAATTTTATCAATGTAAGTTTTTTTCAACAATTTCTACTGAAATTATTATGTTTTTTAAATATTTTTTTAGTTTTGATCGACGCGTCGCAATACAATATTATAAGATCATTGTTATGTATTCCGTCAGTATTGAGACAGCATTATCATCACAAAGGAATCCAGCTCAGGGATATCGATTCAAGTGCCGTGAAATAAAATCGAAAAGAATTTTAACACGGGGCTCCAGAATCCCCTGTCTGAGGTCATTGCGTACGATCAGTCCTTTCAACCTTATTTTCCTGAATATTTCAACCTTCGTCAGATTTAAAAAAAAAACTATCGTGCCAAAGCATTATTGGCTGGCGAAGGCACCGTGGATATTTTTATGGATCGACTCCAACCGAGTAGATGTTTTTTTATGTTATTTTTCATTCCTCAGTTTAACTGCAGGGTCCGACCCTTTATTATGGAGTATTATCATGAAGACTCAGAGATCGAGGTGTGTCCCGAGTGGCTGGCGAGGCGAGCACCTCCCAGCGAGGAATTCCACCGCCAGCTGATGGACCAGTCCGAGGTGCTTGAAGAAAGTCGGGGAGGGCGGGGGATAAGTGGAGCTGGTTCGCAACTCGCGCCGCTTCCTTTGGTTTATTTTTAGTGAAAAAGTTAAATGAGTTTACCCGAGAAATCTGTGTATCGGTGTCACCTTCTCGCGGCAGTTCAAGTTCAAGCGCACGCTAATGGATTTATCGCTTTATATAATAGTCGACGTTTGTAATGGCTCAAGCGAATGAGCCAGGGTTAAACTGATGGTTAAATTATGTAATATTTATTAATTCTTATATATAAGTATGCGAGGTGAACTTTTTTGAATGTCAGATTTAGCATGAAACTGCACGGAAATGTAAAATTTATTGAATGTCAATGTTCCCGCAGTTAATTTGTAGCAAGCATTGTAAATTACTTATAATCTTGGCTTTCTTACCATTATTGTACCTGTTTCGCTTTAACCGTGGAACGGTAATATATACATAGTTGGATAATAACAATTTGTTTTATGTCCATTTTTAATATCACCTGCATTTGGTTTAAAGTTCGTACACAAGAAAAACACCGAAAACAGAGACGGTCAAAAGTGATTGACATAGTAACTTCATTAAAAACTACATAGTGCTTTAATAATTGAAAGATGTATATTTATTGACTCATATTTGGTTTGAAACAGATGCAATGTTTGATGAGTTCCAAGTGTGAACGAGAAAATCTATCCGTGCAGTAAAATATTGCCGCAACCTACATTATTTTTATACTTCATTGTCAGCAATTTTCCTCTTTGCACATTCGTCTGTTTTTAGATACATTGCATGCGTGGATTTCAATGAACTGTTTTGTTAATTTGCAAATATTGATAAATGTCGCAGTTACAAATCCAAAGCATGTTCAAAGTAATGAATTGAATAAACTAGAGAGCGGAACGTTAAGTAGTGCCCACCCTACACGCGCACATGTTCAGTTACAATATGCAATTCTTGATTAATTTGTTAATATGATTTGCAAACAATATTATAACGTAATAGTATTGAGTATTTGTACTATTAGAAATCATACAAATATTGCAATATCGGTAAAATCAGACAAATAAAAAAATTATACACAAATAATTGATTATGGTGATATAACTGGTGCAAGTAAGCGGTCCGATCTCGTCCTCTTGTGCACAGCTTAATTTATGGACATAAACTTTTTTTAGCTGGTTCTCATTCGATTCATTCGATCCTGACCATGTCCCTTGAAATAAATCGCAAAGACAGGCTTGCTAATTCTTTTATTCGGACACGTGGCAGGCCAAAGATCCTTTTCCTGAAAACGCGACGGGTCCTTTACATTCTTTTCACAGCGTCAAGGTTAGTGACTCGCGGAGTCGGTTTGTTGAATGTTTTGTTTTGAGAGCTTTTGTTATTCAGGCGTGACTCACAATGGCTTTTTTTAGACTTTTAGTCAAGAATATGATTGTGTTTATTTAGTTCCTCACGTTCATGTCATTCAATGCCAAATTGGCAATAAAATGCCTGCGCAAATTCAAAAAAATGTGCTTGGTGCTCCGCATGCGAAGTAATGAAGCTTTCAAAATTATTTGATCGAATCATGTTACAATATACATACAATACAATGAACAAATACAATTTAATTATTCATATTTACACACTGAAAACATTTAAACAAGCAATGCAAAGCTTATCACTATTCCGTGAAAATACATATTTTTATATTCAGTTGACAATGTGCTTTGCCAGTAAAAATTCTACCAAAAAAGTTTACAAAGGATAAAAATGAAATAATGAAAGAAAGAACAAGTTTTTATAGCGAGAATGTAAGAATGAACCAACAATCGGTATTTGAGAGCACTTTCACGCCACAGTGGGTACAGACTGCAATAGTTTTTTAAGAAGTGCCGCCTTCCGCAGTGCAGCGATGCGCTGGCTCACGTGACGGAGCGTCAGCTCCTTTGTTCCGCAGTAACCATGCAGCCGTGGCTGCTGCGACGAGTCACGGGCACCAGACCGTATTATTTTCGGTTATAATTTTTTTCAGACTATCTAAAACATTTTGTCGCCAAGGAAGCAAATTCGAATGGGTCTATCACGGTTCATCCGTCCATGATAACTTTTTGTGGCAGAAACTGTTGGAAACGAGGATTGGAATTTATCCCAAGGATATTTCGCACAAAACATCGGCAATTACATCAGTGTCGACAAAACCGCAAGTTTTGATGCGGAAAATGAAAAATTACCGCAGATTATTGAATTTTCCACACGAGACCCGCCACTGCCGAGATTATCTAGTGGCTGGTATTTACACACATAGTATTGCCGACTAAAAAGCAAGAGTGCATTGCAACGATCGAGCTTCGTGTGCCTTCCTACGAAATTGCATATTACGCACTTTGCAATTTGATAAGACTAAACCGATTGATTGGTATTGCAAATTACAGCTACTTACAGAGCAAACTGTAAACCAAGTCTTAGCCAATAATATTTGTGCTAAAAACTGTAATAAAATATTTTAAAAATACAACCGAAACAGGTTTTTTTTAAAAACATACTTATGACTTCAGGTTTTGACTGCTGTTCGTGAATATAAGCAAGAGTGTTTATTAAAATATAAGCGTTAACCGATTTTGAACAATCTAATCAATTTGTTTGATTTCGTAACAAGACGCTCGGTAATTTAATGAAGCTGTAAAACTTTGCAAATTAAAGTATTATAAAGAATTGAAACAATGATAAACTTGTTAGCAGCCTCTCGAACTTGTTTTGGCCTTCAGTGATTTATTGTTTTGTTATTTTAACAAAAATGTGACTTCACAGATGAGTTCCTCCTTGAGTATTTTTTAGCGTCATATTTATTATAAATCTTATATTTTTCAAATCCTTTAAATAAGAGTAAATGTAAAATGATATACGTATGAATGGCAAATATACGGGTATGTTTCGACTTCAACTATTTGAAAAGCTTTCTAATAAGACTTGTATTTTATATATATACATTTTTTATATTATTTAGCAGAAACTGTTCAAAATCCTTCGATCTGTAACGAAAATAGTAGTTTTAATATTCAAAGTGTTTTTTGTATTGAATGTAAGTAATTATTAAAAATAGTGCACCAGGGCGATACATAGACAATTTGAAAGAAAACAATTACTGCCACTCTTAATTCATACCAAGGGCTCTTATGAATTATTCAAAGTAATTTTAAAAGTATAATTTTCAACAACTTCCTTCCTCACTTCTGTCCATTCACATTAACGAAACAACTTGTTGCACGCGACGTTGGACTATGGCATTTCTAACCGTAACAATGCGCTGGAAACGCGTTAAAACAGCCGACGAAAAATACCATTCAGTGTTGGCTCTAGGAATCGGGTTATTCGCTTAGCAGAAATTTCATATATTATCGCGTGAGCTAGCTGAAAAAATCTCTTAGTAAACAAAAAGAACATAATGAAGGTTATTCAAAAAGAAAAATTAAGAGTCGAAAGGTCCGTTGAAAGGTGTCTATCAGTTATATGTGATGATTTGCCTGTACAAGATCTTCAAAAGTTCGCGAGGAAGTTTCTCGTACGGAGTACATCTTGCTATGGTCTCGCCGCCTGTATTTGAAGAATAAAGAAACAATAACCACTTGTATCCCAGTTCATAAGAATTGGCTACATTACTGCTATTTTTTGTGTATTTTTAGCAAAAAAAAATAACTGGGTATCGAACGATATCTTCCTAGAGTGGAGCCCCGAAAATTGGAGGAGAAACAAGTTTATTTTGAAGCTGATGTCTCTTGGGCTCATTTTGATTCACAGGCACTAGGACATAATCATTTTGACTCCGAAAGATAATGACCGAATTTTTTTTAAAGTGGAAGATGAACCGCAATTTATTCAAAGGATATTGTGAGCAAATCCTATTATATTACATAATAATCCAATACAATAAAACATCCGCAATGACGTTACTTGATTTTATTTAAAAAAATATTGTATACAATATCTGATGTTATTGAGACTTTTATAACACATAAGCAATTTTCGGTTGAAAATTATACCGACAATGATGATGTTAATAATAAATAAAATCATCGTATTAATTTAATATTTACTACTCAAAATAATAACACGGAGTGATCGACTGCCGTCGTATAGATTAATGTTTTCCAACTGACTTTTTGCAAATTGGTACGGTACAATTAGATATTTTATTTATATTTATTGGTATAATCAAATAAATATTTTTTTAAAATTATTACGCGTATATTAACTATCTGTAGATATACAAGCACAACGCTTTACTACTTGGATTAATTTATTTTGAAATCAATAAGGTTTTTTTTTGTAAAACCAAGATGTGGGAGTGATAGTACTTATTTAATTTCAATTAGAAACATTTTGATGTAATGGTGCATAGCAACCAGCTGTGTTTGCAATATGCAAAACTTGGCAGAATTCATTACAGTCGCCACAGAAGGTTGTTATCGAGCAATAGAGCAACAGCTGCCACATCCCAGACGATAACGTCACCGCATCCTGCCCGCCTGACATTCACCAGTCGATCACACTTTAGCGACGATGAAGGGGGGTTATTATTATTGTTATTATTCTGGTTATTGTTCTCCACGAGTCGAAGACATCAAAGCTCAGAGAACCTGAAAGAGCCACTTTACTATGTGAGAGTAGGTCACAAGAGAAGAGGCGTGTCAGCAAGCAGTTGGAAGCAATTAGAGGCAAATGCCTTTGAGCATCAGTTTGTTGCGACGATCCCGGGATCCCCTTCGTTGTAAATAGGAAATAGCATGAGGTCTAAATTGTAGAGGGGTTTTAGTCGAAAAGATTATCGTACCTTTGAACAAAAACCTGTTCAAATGTTTACAGAGAGGATTTTAATAAGAATGGTCGGAAAAGCAAGTGTTTTTTTTTACATTTTCCCAATGTCAATAATATAATCCTACTATATGGGAATTAACCCAAATATTAGGTATTCCTAAATAAAAGAGGCCTACAATTCTCATAGTCTAATTAATATATGTTTGCATTTATGATCATTTCAAAAATTGATAGTACATGATAACTTCATTCGTTGATTTGATAAGAATCGAATAAGTAATTTAACAAAACTTGACAGTGCAAAAATCTTCATTTGCATCATTAACGGTTTTGGTAAACCCAGGTGGTCTTCCTGTTATAAGCATTCCACATTCCGCCATTAATTCAGTGATTTGTTAATCGCCATCGGTTCCAGCTGGACTCAGATCTAAAAAGAGTTTAACATTATTTAACACTAGTAAAAAACCGGTGGTGGACATCGTACCCAATATTTTTGTGTGATTAAACCTGAAATTCGTCCGCTAGAAATGATTTTGATAAGTTTACATTTTTTCGTAACACAGCCTCGCGTTAACCTTGCTTTAAGTACAAAGTTAATTAAATTCTCATATGCTTCATGCATAATCAATTGATCTAAATACTTCATTTACAGTTTAAAAAAGCTGTCGTTTTATTTGTTTTTATTTTGGGTTTATCTTGACTGTTAAGAAAAAAATTGGAACAGGTAACAAACGTGACCCCCTTCCGTGCCCTTCTAATCAATCATTAGAGTATATATTTAAATATCTATAAATATATATACATACACACACACATAAATAGTACATACACACTAACATTAGAACAGTTTGAAAAATTTCGGTTTTTTATGCATTTTTAAAAATTGTATCAGTTTATAGCACCACAACGTTTACTTGTCGTATTGTATTTAATATCACTTTTTCCCTTTATTTATTCATTACCTATATTATCACTTATAACTTTGCTGGATTTTTAGTTAACATTATTGTATATACATAATTTTAATGTCTTAGTATTATGAAATTGCTGTGTATTTTAAAGAAATATATATTAAAGTATAAAACAATTAAATAATTAAAATTTATTTATTTATAGCTACCTACATTATATAATCAACATTCGAAAAAACGAAGTATGTGAAGGTTTTAAAATAATTTTTCAATATTCCTAAAGAACTTATTCATATATATTGAAAATTTTTACAAATTAGTAAAAATACACAAAAGTATGATTAGTAAATATCGGAAACAAAACATTCAGTTGGTATTTTTCAGATAGAGTTGAATTTATTTTTGCCGGCCTACCTAGACTTTGGCGCGGGCGTGACGTCATCGGCGCCAGAAAGAAAATATATATTGGAAAAGTATTTTTGAGAAAGCAGAATGGATTAAGTTGAATATTTTTATCAGACTAGCCTATTTACAAAAAAAAAAAAGTCAAAAGGCAAAAGTTTTTTTTTTATGTTAAAATGTGACGTCGGCCGAATGGACATTTTGTCATTTATTGCCATGATAATTGAGAAAATATATAATAAGAAAATATTTTTAATCCTTAATAAACTTTCCCAAGTAAAATTTAATCGTACGGCCCAGATTTATTTTAATATTCAGCCGATTTTCGTTCTATACGAGAATTTTACAACATTAATCCGTTGGTGGTTAGATTACCAAGATGAGTTTTAAATTTTTTTTTTAAACGGTTTTTTTTAAATTATTTTTAGTTAAAAGCACAGAGAAAAGATAAATAAACTATGGTTTACAAGTAGTCCAACTATTTAGAGCAAAAATAAAATTAAACAACAGGTAGAATTGTACTCGACACGGTTAACAATAATCAAGGGCAGCGGCGGGCCAAGAAGAGGTCCGCGATTCGTTGCCAAAACGTTATCAAGAATGTACAGAAAAGTTTATATCAAAATTGAAAAAATACATACATTGAAAAATATTTGATTATAATAACACTTCTGTCCTTTTTTAAAAATATTATGTTACAAAACTAGTAGTTGTGGTTCGATCATCAACTTCACTCAGGTGTTCGAGAAATAAGGAAAAGTTTTTCATAAGTCACAGGTTGCTAAGTTATGAAAATGTCCATATGCAAATGCTATTGTGTGCTATTAATTAAATTGGGTAATTTTAAATTTACTTGGGTATAACTTTATTTCGAGCGTTGAAGATATGAGTGAGTCGATTGATTAAAAGAAATTTAGATAATCTGAGAAGGTTAAAAAACTACATTTTTATTCGGGATAAAATAATAATTTTATTGGGTAAAAACTCTCGACGAATTATTAGCAAATCGTTTGCTTGTTTGGAAAATCTTTATTGTTGGACATTTGAAAATAAAAAGGTTTTTGCTGCCCACCAACCTGGTAACAGATATTTTTATATACTTATATTTTCTGTTTGACCTTTGCCGAGCAGCGAGTAGATTTAAGTCGTTTTAGTTTTTTTTTAATAGAGGTCATTCGTCACGAGTTTTTTTTGACTTGAAATTGATTTTTGAGATAACTAAAGACTAACTGACGCTCTACAGTCAGCCGTTTTTTCCAGGAGTTTCGCCATACAAAAGATAACATCGAAATTACTTTTCTATTCAAATGATTATTAACAGACTTCTTGTGTAACTCAAAAAAATTACGATGAATATAGTTTATTTTGAAGGCGGAGTTGTTTGCGTGTAGACTGGTGATTTATTCTCTAATATCTTGATTAATAATAAAAAAATATCAGTAGTTTAAAATAAATTACTGGAATTAATACGTAATATTTTTTTTTAGTATCACAGTTAAAATAATTAGTGTTTGCTTTAAACAGATATTTCAAAGTTTTTTTTTCTAAACGAGAGTTATTCGCGAATTTCTGTTTTCGATAGTAAAATTAATTTGATCTTGTTAAGAAAAAGTCAGCTGCATAAAGTGTTGCATAGATTTTGTCCTGGAATGATGATAGTAATATATTTTTGGAAAGAGATATTACTTACGTAAGATGGAGTCACGATAATGAAGAAATGACACAGAAAATAATAACAAGATAGTAAGTTCGCAGAATATGTTTTTTTTGGGTAATATTATTTACATATTATTAAATGGGCTTAAGAAAAGACAACTCAAATTGTATGATAATAAGGTAAATTTAAGGTTGACTACACATTAGTTACAATATTTTCAATGCGATGGAAGTTGTACTCTTTCTTACATTTAAAAGTAACTACGCACAGTGCTATAGGAGTTTAAATTATTTATATTTTGTTAGTGCAAATGGTAGACGGAATCGGAAAATTATAAAATTTCTTGTAAATAAACTAGAAAAAACACAGAACGATAATTCAACACACAATAATGACAATTTCTGAGTTTAACTTGAAATTCTTTCTCATTGTAAAACGGTACATTGAATTAGCAGCATGCCGCGAAAGCAAATAAGCGACACGGTAGATACTCCAGAGAGTGACAGTCACGGTCAGCATAATGCACATTGTGAAATTAAATGAAGTGCAATTTGCATGGTGATGTGCATCCAGCGCATGATGTGCGACCCGGACTCGCGGATCAAACAAAAGTGGAAACTGCACTCGAGTCAGGCGTCGCCGCGTCTTCTAGCGCAGGAAGTCATTGACCAGCTTTGCAGCCGAGGACTACTTGCCGTCTCGGACGTATTCGTTAATTTATATGTTGTTTTTATCTTGTAAAGCTTTATTAGTATATTGAATTAGTAGTTTTATGCTGTGAAAGTTGATGAAAGTTATAGAATATTATCAGAATGTAAAGAAAAAGTTGGGTTATCTAGGATACGAAGGATAAACTTATGCATCGTTTCTACTTGGAAATTGCTGATGTTATGAATAGTATTACGATTAAGCGACGCCGGTCACACAGACAGGCCAAAAAACTACCCATGAATAACTACAACTCCAGTTATTTACAAGGTGATTATTGCTGGGCGTGTGACGAGACGAAGGTGGCAAAGGATTGCTAGGAATCAATAAAAAAAAATCACAAAATATTACAATGAATTTTCAGTGTATCTAATGAAGAAAAACGAAATGACAGTGTGAAGTAAATTATTCCCAAGTTTTTTAATATGCTAGACAGATTTGACTTATTAGGGTGCTAACAGGTTGATGTTTACTGTACTTTCTGGAAGGAATGGAATTATATAAAGCATCCAGTGATACGGCTGACTACATTCCGCAAATTTGATTTCCTCCAATGTCACTTTGAGTTACTAAATATGCACGTGTGTGATATTGGATATAGGGTTCGTCTGGTGTAATAGGATTAATTATGTGTTAAATCGTAATAAAAGAAAGCAGCATGGTAACAAGCCGGCTCGGGGGCGGCTGGAGCAACACTCCGCAGCTCGACAGGGAGCCGTCGGTAGCGCCGGCTAGGCGGCAGTTCTATATCGATCGATAACGTTGAGAGAATATTATGACGATGTCAATAGACCGTGGTACAAGTTTATATTATATTCATCTATAATTTAGATCAACCAAGTGGAATCAAGGTTTATAATAATTTTCCGCAATGTGTTCAACAATGCGGTGGAAACGAGAAGAATCATTAATAATCTTAAGATAATTATTATTCAGTGAGCGGTATTTAAGTGTGGTAAAAAAAATATCTTAAGAGCTAATCTGTTTCTTGCACAATGAGAATAAGAATAAAAAAGTATCCAAATCGTATATTGTTTCACGGGAAGCGCTGCTGTTCAAAAATCTTGTAGCGCATTATGGCGAGAGTATTACTTGAAATACTTTTGAATATCAAAGTCTAAATATGAAGAAAAAAAAACCCATAGAAGGTTTTACATTGTAAAGGATATAAATGAATGGAATTATACGACATTCTGCACTATACAGGAAATAGTTATATTAAAAATGGTTCTCAGAGCCTTGAGAGATCGTGGGATCTGAGTGACAATACTCTCGCAGGTACCTCCCGCGGCAACGGTCCCGGCTGACGGTTGATCAAGAAGCACGCTTTATGGTAAATCAAAACCGAACAAATGCCTCATTATTTCCGCACACTTACAAACGTGTAACTCCTTTGTTGCAGTTCACGATTAAAACAACATCAAGTGAATACATAACAGCCGAAGTATTCACAATCAAATATTTATTGTTACGAATTTACCCGGTTTCACAAAATATCTATTCGGTAAGACTTAGCTTAACATACAGTACTTCTGTTTGATCTTCTTACGGGAAAATCATTGAATATTTTTCATACAGCATGACGACAGCTGATATTAACCTTCTCGAAGATCGTGTAATGCTCGATTCACATTTTAACAAATTTCTGTAATAAAAACTAGAAGTCTGGACTACAAAAATTGATGATTTATTAAAATACTCAAATCTAACAAAAAAATGAAATCGACAATATTATTTGAATATATAATTTTTTGACGTTTTTCCAAATTTGTATTTTGATAAAATTTAAATAAATTAATAACACTTAAACACTGTTATAATAAAAAAAAACTAACGACAAAATGCTTATAAAACTTTGCTGTATAAATAAATAATTAACCTCTTGATATAATTCCTTATTACCATTCACAATAGTGTAACACTTTGACCACATTGGGTTTGAAATGTTTTGATTATTTAAATACCAAGTGACAACTTATACAAAAATTTCATTTTGTGTGATGTATTAACTCAGGAGTAGTCCTTATGGGGTCAAAATAATATATTTATAAAAATATTTATTTTTTAAAAAATATATAGAGTTTTTAATTCTAATTTATTAGTGGTTTTAAAAAATTTACACTGTGCACAGTATTTACGAAATAACAGGGACTCTGATAACTGATTATTATAACGGTTATAGCGGTATTCGAAATATATTATACTATATATGTGATAATTTTGCATGAAAAGGTGTTTATTCACCAATGAAATAAACAGCTAGATACATTTACTGAAAACTATTGTTTAATAAATGAATTTTAGGATATTACAATTATAGTATGCATATAATGTAATATTAAAACATTTGTCGTTTTTAAACATATCTGATATTTATAATACATCCGGGTTGCTAAGATACCATGATTCAATAATAAATATTCAGTTAGATATATAGTACATATATCATGAAAAGAGACATTCTTTGTACGTGTTGCCAGAGCAAACATTGAGATTTACATGGTTGGCACACTCTGAACCGTCTTTTGTCGTATATTAAGATATTTTCATGCAGATTGTGGAGTTGAGTAACCTAATTAAAATTCAAGAGGTACTTGTACTTTACATGAAATATAATGCTTCAAAAGCACACACGAATTATTGTAATGGACCACGGGAGATTGAATCTGCAACGGAGCGATGCATGACAATACGGAACAATGTCGAGCAATGAACCTCAGGAAGATTGTTTCAGTAATTGTCGTTGGCGGAGATTGTAAAACAACTGCAAGTAACATTTTAAGGCATTTACAATTAGGGACAAATTATTATTTGTTCGGCTTTTAATGTTGAAATCGAGTAAAATGTTCTAGATCTAGAGCTTATCGTCGAGCTAGATCGGCGGATAAAATTTATAAAACAAAGTAGTACAATATCATACCAATTTATTTATTTTCTTCTTTTCTATATAATCAAATGAGGTTTTAAAAATATTATCTTATTAAAATAATTAATATTATCATTTTAGTGCTTATCGTATTTAGTGTTTCTAAATTAAATTGTCAATTTAAATTGTGATAGCGCTTTCATCAGAGGAATTTCTAACATAGAAAATATACATATGTCGATTTTTTGATTAAACGTCAATCAGATGCGTATTTATTACCCATTACGGGTTTATTATATTATTACTAATATGATTAGGCACATTAGTTCATATATAGAAGATGATTTAAAGAAACCTTCAGAAAAATATTATTGTGATTTGTGTGGGATTTGAACCCTCATCCCCTGGTTTACATGACCGGTGTACTAACCCTTGTACTAACGAATCACTTCCGTTTATCGAGAATTTTTAACAATCATACTCTACATATGAACCAATGTGCCCAGGCCAAATGGGTTCAAATCCCACACAAATCACGATGATATTTTTCTGAAAGCTTCTTTAAATCATCTTCTATATATGAACTAATGTGCTTAATCATATTAGTAATAATAGAAAATATCTCAATAGGACGAAAAATTTATCACTAATGTAGAAAAACGATTTAGATCGATGTGTGGAAATACGTAAATCTGACTGATTCTTGATATTCAAAGACAAAAGACTAATATATTTAAAAAGATAATAATTGCAACTTAACAGGCTTTCATGAGATTTTTGCATATTTTTCATTGAAACGATTGTTGAAGATTATACCGTAAATATCAATCTCCGCCGAGGGCCTTGTTTTACGGTGCCTTTGATGCAGGCATTATCAGCGTGTGCGCCGGAATTACAGTCGCCGAGTGGACCTCAGAGTCCTGCCATTGTTGTCGGCGATGCGAAGATCAGACGCGCCTCTTCCGCCTCGCGGCCCATCGCCGAGCCGGCCGACCCACTTGTATTATCACCAGTTTATGTTGTTTATGATAATGTGCTTTTGTGTGTTCAGAATGACATTTTCCCTTGACACCGTTTAAACAATGATGGATTACATTTTAATTTATTGCACCTAATTTTTACTTGCAAACATACAGATAACACACAAAAGAAAGTGCCAATTCGAATAATACGATAGTCTGAAGAAGCCTTTTTGAGACAAAGAGCAGATAATCGTAGGAAGTGTCCCAGTAGCAATATACGTGTGCACATATATTTGTACGTAGAAATGAGTGAGGAATGCGAAAATAAAGAAATACATGTACGCTACCACTTAAGCTACACCTTGTAAGCCCCACAACCTGCGCGCAGGATCAGAGGATAGCCACATGCCGAAATATAACTATACCCATAAGAACTATTTATCAAAAGAAAAATAAATAATCTTGGAATGTCATTAAATATATTTTTTTGAGTAAGGAATAAAAATGTATCATTTTTTTGTATATTAAATATCAAACGTTTATTAAAATTTCAAGTAAGTCAAAATTCACATGGAAAAAACTTAGTCGATCAATTTACGAGTACATTTAAAATTGTAATTTTGAAACATACAACAACAATAGTAATCGAAGAATACATAATGGGAGTGTAAGATGTTTATGTATACACAAGAAAGTAATCAAGCCGGCCGGACGAGTCGCAACCCGACTGGAGCAGAATGCGGGGACAGCGGAATGCGCCAAACGCACTGCGAGTAGTATTTTCTAAAAGTGCGCATTCGGATAGCACACAGTTAAATTATGATGCACCGAGAAAATCACTGTAGTTTCCATATCTAATTACAAATATATACATACATTGAGTACACACTGCTATTGTTTCTGTAGCTTGCTGCAGAAGGAGTATCAGATCTAAATCCCAAAGATTTGTAGGGAAAGGATTATATAATAATGCTATTGGGCAGCAGCAATATGCAGACTTTTCCTTCTAATGTAAAACTGCGGTGTAGAAGAACCCGATGACCCACTACACTATTTTTCTCTTAGAACAACCATGAACACTAATTCAGCATAAATGTATGATTAGTGAATTAATACATATGTGAACGCTTTTTACAAATTTTATTCAACACCGTGAAATACTCCATTTTTGGCGAGCTAGAATTGCGATGTAATTTTGAAAGCAAAGATGTATTTTCGGTGATCGAAAAAAGATGTGTTATAAATCTGAATCGCTCATATTACCTTTTGACCTTTAAGGCTCTGTTGGAGCGGCAAATAATGCCACGAGTGCTTAGACAATATGTCCGCAGCGAGCGTTGCTGAATGCGGCGCGCAGGGCCATGTGCCTCAAAACCGACGGGCTTGAATTAGATTTAAAATATATTTAGAGACGGTGTGCTATTTTTACAGACTAAAGTGCTAATGATTGCTAACAAAAAGTTTTCTTTTAGCTTAAAAATACAACGCGCATTGTTGGCTTTTGTTTTGTGGGGTATTTTTTTCCGTTCACTTTCTTCGTGTGGATAAATACTATGAAAAGATACGCGAAAACAACAAAATTACACTTGGACACTTTGCCGCAAACTTGTGGCTTCTAGTATTTCCGACATTTTGAATCACTGCCTTGTATTCGTCAAGGTGTTCTGGAGATTTATAGAGACAAGCGCAAGCAGCAGAGTCGAATCGAAGGAAATATAATTAGTAAAATATGCCGTAATTAAAAACCCAAGAACTACACGTGGAAAGATCGAGGCAAAGATTTGGGTTCTCAGATACGGACATAATGTCAAGTTTAGACGATCATAATCGATGTCATAATTTGTGACACTGGTTTTTAATAATACTGACCTGTCTTTGGAAATAAAAAAAATACTCGGTGCACATCGGAAATGATAATTGACTGAGCAGGGTGATTTATATCAATTTTTTTTACAATAATTGAACAGCAATTTAAATTATTTCTATGCAATTTAGAGAAATCTCTTTAACAAGCAGTAAACTAACTTTATTTAATTTCAGTGTAAAGTTTACTTTCACATATTTCAAAGACAGGTTTTATTCTATAAAGCAGTAGAAAAAAAAAACACATTGGGTTCTTTATGCGCATGATGTTTATCAAACATTTCAAAGGTCAACATTTTACATATAATTAATTTTCTAATCTGTTTTTTAGGATTTTATTAAAAAAACCAATTGTCGAATTTAATAAGTCAATTTTGACGGTTAATTATTACGAAAGATTGGAATCTCTACGACATTAAAAAAGCTGTCTGGAATTGATAAACCAGAATGATATAATATTGATTCTGCATTATTTATTTGTCATCCGATTGAAATTCAATAAGTACGATTTCCTCAAAGTAGCGCTGACTGGCGGGCGAAGGCCTCTTAAGTTTCGTTTTTCCCGAAAAATTATCACTTTGATATGTTAGTTACCCTTTTTTCAGACAATAGAGAGCCCTAAAGACATACTCACCGAGATTAACCGAGCTTTCCGACCAGACGCTTTTTAAATGTTTGAGAACCTTCACTTTCAGTTGCATTTTTTTTTGTTATATTTACACATGGGTTGTGAATCAATATTTACAGTTAATTTTAATCACCTACTCTTGACAGGTAAGAGCTTTATATGTCGAGAGTAGGAAAGGGATTTTAGTAGGCCGCATCGAACAATTTCCGATACTGTATAATATAGTTGCGGTATTAAATTTATAGGAGGTTACCTTCTTGAAAGGCTTCCGCCGATCATCATAAATTATTGTAGGTACTTAGAAATAAACACAAACATTACGTTTTAGATTATATACGCAGAGAGATAAATGAGACCCGGTCTCTGCAGTCGGTTTCTGAATTGATTAGAAAAGAGCTTTCAATTGGATTCTGATTATAAGACATTTTTTTTTTTACTGTCAATATCTATTACAAATTGAATACCTTATCGAGGACAATGACATAGAGTATTAGGCCACCTTTATCTCATACTCATTCTACTCACTTTATTTTGTAAAACGATGAATGAGAAAACGTTCAAAATTTCCGTCCGTGTAATTCAAATCTCGTAGGTCAGATTCTGTGGACGAAAAATTATGAACAAACAGATGACAAATTAATATAATCAACGTTTTAAACATATTGGACCGATTTATGTAAGAATAAATAAATATATATATATATATATATATATATATATATATATATATATATATATATATATATATATATATATATATATATATGTTAGTTTTAAATACATGATGTCTACGAATGAAATATTTTAAATCAAAGGAAATACTTCATCTCAGGGCAATCTTGATCGTATAGTATAAATCGTAATATTTTACCAAAACGTAAATATTTGATTTATAGGTCATAATACTGTCTTACGGCACTAATAATTAGCAATTTCAAAGTCAAGATCAAGCAAGGTCGCTATGTTAATGATAACGGAGTATAAGTCAATAGCTATCAGTTGAGACTGATATAATGTTCTGACTATGAGACTGATTTAATGTGCTAAATTCGACTGAGAGTGATGAGATCGGCGATTGCAGATGAGAGCGTTTATGGAAATTTTTCAGGTGAAAATAATAAAGTCGTTGGCATAAGCGTCAGAGCGTCACGCGGTGTGTCCAGTGCTAGAGGTCAAGCACAGAAAGCACAATGGACTATATGGCAGTGTTAGAGAAATCAATCTTCTATAATAATCGATTACTTTATGCGGCAGTGATTCTCTCCACATTTTCTGCAATACACATTTTCACAATTTGCCTGTTGCTTTGAGTAATGACAAACTAATCTCACTCTGCAAATTTGCAGGAAGCAACAACATTGTAACGTTCATTATATCATATTGTAACATAGTATTCATGCGATCTTCGGTTTAATATATATTACTTCTCAGTTATAAGGTCGATTGCCAATTTTAACACCAATACGCAAGTCTCCCAGGGGAGACAACGGTTGGCAGCTGACCCACACAGTATTGCATTACTCCTATTATGCAAATTTATCCGGATTGGGCAGTATATAGTATATCAGTTATTGCTTACGAATTCCACAATCTTATTCAGTTACATGGTTTCTTACAGTAATGATATTTTAAATATACTTTGCTGAATTTTTTTTAATTTTAAGAAATATTTTTAGTTATAATAACAAATTTTATTTTTAACGCGACTAGTTTCGCTAATATGTTAGGTTGGCATCTTCAACCAGAGTGAGGTTTCGTAGATTAAACAGGCCATTATTGTCAGAAGTAATTTAAATGGTCACTGAGTCGAACATTAAATGCAATTACTATTATTGGTTTAGATTAGGTTGGGTACATTCGGTAAGAAATGATAACAACCTTGATTATATTAAATTAATCATGATGAAAATGTTTCATTAATAGTGTGGGGTGTGGTGTGATTTTATTTTGACAGCTTTTGATCGCAGTAGGTTCTATGACCTTTGCCTCGGTCAAGGATTTTGAAGAAGAGAATAAGAATAAGAGTTCAGATATACTCGTAAATCTCCTGAGTCCAGTACCTACAGCATCCTTAGAGGACATGGTTCTGAATGAAATAGCTATTATCGATATCCTTTACATATTAATCGCATAACTTTGAATAGTGTGATATTTAATTTTATGAGGTGGGTCACACGGATAATACTTCTGACCTAGAGACTAATTATTTATTAGTTATAAGAAAATAATACAATCGTAGTGATTAACATTGGTAATCCAACTAACAATGAATATAGCAGTAATATAAATCTTAAGGCACATACCTATCTACTTGATTGTAAACATTTCCATGAGACATATCTTTACAATAGTATATAAAACTAATTTTTCAATCTAATATCTTAAGTGAATACATAACCTTATCATACACGAAACACATGGATTTTATGGTGAGGTCACATGATTTCTGTATATTCTGTATCTTCTATCTGTTCTATCTGAAATGACTAAAATGCCACAAAAATACATTTTTAGATTTTTGTTTAGTAATTTTTCCTGTCGTCAAGTGAATTTATTTAAATAAAACTAATTTAATTTAAAAAATATTTTTTCGTTTAAGTCTGAAAAAAACTACCAAGAGTAAGAAGTTACATTAGTTTAAAATATAAATGAATAACGACATTACAATATTTTTTTCAAATATAGACAAAATATAATGAAAACGATGTCGATGGCCAAGCAACAAAAATAATATAAATTGCATTCAACATGGAAAAAAACTGGCTCGTGTTTTAAAAAAAACAGTTTTGTCATTTTTTAGGGTCCACAGTGATGACGTCATTAAAAATGTATTAATTAGTAACTACATTTATTGGGCTATTAAGAAACTACACGTTTATGTGAGCAAAACAATTTTTAGGTGCTATTTTATACATACGAATGTTTTGACAAATTCAAGACTCGACTCGTACGAGATTATTGAAGAGAGGAGAGCATAATGGGAGATAAAAAATCTAACCAGTCGGTCACTACGAACAAAACAAAGATCGTGAAATCGATTATTCCGTAAATGAGTTATCATTATTTTTAGTTATTTTTAATCGGTTATATAAAATTCACTGAGTGATACAACATTAGCTTATGGATCGTAGAAAATAGTTGAGTTCGATAGAATAAATAGATTGACTCTTATAATAATTGCTGAAGTGTGTATGGGTGTTGGATTGGAGCACTGGCATGGAGCAGTGCTCGTCCCCTTTCCAGTCACGATGCGATTTGCCATCGCAATTCAAGATAAAGTGCCGTTTATCACGAATAACGCTAATTATGAAATATTTTGCATGATAGCACGTGTAACTAATGCCGTTTGCACTTTGAATTTAAAGAAGAAACCACCGGCAACTGTGACAATTTTTTAAATAAAATGTATAATCTTAATCTCACCTAGAAAAAAATATCATGATATAAATGGTTTCTCTCCGCGAGGATTATGCGGTGTAAGAATGTGCTGTAATTAATTTTGTCAAAATAATAAAAGAGTTAACCGCCAGAGCAATGAAAAAGTTTAATTTTTTCTATAAATAACTTATAGCCTAAATGACACTTAGCCATTTAATCTTAGGATTTTTTTCACTTAATCGGTTTTAATTATAATTTGAATACGTATATATTGAGATTAGATCTACCATTCGTGTGTTTGACCTGCGAAGCAGCCTGTCATCATAACCGCGAGGCTCAAGGTCTTTTTTAAAATAAAGTTAGATAATATGCTTTAGCTAAGTATGCTGTACCCAGGTCTTTATGTGCATTTAAAAAGTTAATGTCTGCTTGATTAAGAGGCTTCATACGATACAGATTTGGCACTATGAAATATCGCAGTCAAAATTGACATTAAATTACACTGAGGTCTATTATTACTTACGCTCGACCTCACAGAGTTTCCAAAATTTAAACAATTGATAACAAGAGATCAAACTTTCTTAAATTTAGCTTATGTACTATAAACTATAATGAAGTGATTTAACTAGTATGGTTATCATCTTGATATAGCCCAAATACTGATTCTATCCAAGTATTACTGTCCGCATAGATAAATAGTTTTATAGAGATGAATATACAAATGTAAAAAATACAGATAAACAGTATGCTTATATTTGTTATTATTTTAATAATGTGAAGGATAAATATTGAAATATTTTTACTGGATGCACTCGAATACGGCCCTGATACTTATTGATATTTTCAAAAGCAGTGTATATTTTGGAAAACATATATTTAAATTCAGATGTAGTTTATTAAAATTACAATTATCGAAAAAAAGGTAACTAGCAGTCACTAATAGCCAATCAACATAATTGCATATTTTTATAAGCTTCTTAATGATATTACATTTGCAAGTAAAGAGTGATTGGTGTTGATTCTTATACGCATAATACAAAAACATGACCTTTTTATTATAAATTACGATTTAAAAAAATCACTCCTATGGCACACGCCTCCATTACAATATGCGCATGGAAACGTACGTCAATAAAAAAGGTAGCAAATTCACTACATTATATATTTCCGGATGATTTAATTTGGGGCTTATTTTATAAATTAAAATTTAAAGTTTCTATATTATAATATATTATTAGGGTCATAGCCCATAAAGTAGATTGACCATGCGCTCTTTTTACTTGTATCCCGAGTACTAAGTACGGCGCAAGACAAACTAGCGACACGGATACCGACTGATGATTTCTCGTAATCATCGATGAATTCAGAGAATTCGCAAACCTTTATCACTGTCGTGTGTTTGATCATCCGCGATTTTTCGCAAATAGCGCGAAACTTCGTGCCGGCTCTGGCTAGCTTTTACTCAGAGTTTCAATATTGTGGTATATTGTGCAATTTGAGCTAGTCGCGTGCGAGTACCTTAGACGAGTGCGGCGGTTTTGAAATGTTGGTGGGTTTTTATTTTGGGTGCATAACAATAAATTGCAGGGATCGAGGATGTTGTAATGCAGAATAACGTATTACTGTCGTCGGTGTAACCGGTTAGTTCACGCGCCACCGGTGAAGGAGCACTGTTGTTGGCCTGGCCGACAAGAACTCCCAGGAAAGTAGCGTAACTGGTCAATACTCCTCCGAGCGTCTATCTCCGGCATGCACTGCATTTACTGCAATTACTCTCCACAAATGCTAAAGGAATATAATCTGAATTATGAGAGATAAATTTGAATAATATTGTTGTTTGCTTGTGAGGCTAAATAGTAAAAAAAATAAGTGTACATATTCTTTTCATACAAACGAATTATTTTTATACCCTAAAATATTTCATTGTATTGCTCTTTTTCCTTATTTAAGATACGTAATTTTAATCTACATATCTGAGTTATTTTGCGTTGATTGTGATTATTATAATTTAGCAGCAAACATACATTGAACATCTTAAATTAATGACACGAAGATCGATTTATTATGAATAAGACTTTGAAATATTTGTGTACGTAGAAACTAAAAATTTTTAGTACGAATCTTGTACATTTCCCGTACATAAACCGGTATTAATGTTTTTCATTTAATCTAATACACTGAGATTGTCTAATATATAAAATGTACTAATTAAAATCAACTGAGAATACAATTATAAATATTCAGCAGGTATTTTGAATATAAAACAATAAATTAACATATGAGATAGTAAATGCGTATTTGAATCAAATTTCATTGATTTATTCAATATGATCTGATAGTGGACAATATGAGGATGTTTCTCAAAATAGCTCGCCAATGAATTGCCCAAAACAGAAACCGGTATGTCTCCTAACCCGGACCCGGCTGCAGCTGCAGCTGGGAGGAGTACAATGTGCGCTGCACAGTGTGCACACAGGCAGATGACGGTCTCATCCGTGCGGTTGCATTGCGTCGACGCAAAACTTGCATTACCTCAATGAGAATCGATGAATAACTGATATATGCGTAACAAATAAGTATAAAAAAACTATGTTGAAATCTAACGTCAAACTATAGTATCACAAATGAAATATTTGAACTAATTATGAAAACGTATGAAGCAATTGTTCGTTTAATTTTTTTTAAAGTCGGCTTGGACACTTGACGATTTCTTTTCGATTTTATTGTCTGCAGCTGGAAGTTCATTCTGCGCACAGTAAAACCTTTTGTGTGTGATTTCAATGTGAACATCACGCTATTCGCAAAGTGCACAAAATTATTTTATTTCAGTGTTTGCACTAAACAAACCGCAGCGGACCTTCTGCCGCCGCATCCGACCCTCGCCCTCGAGAGGCGAGAGAGATCCTCGGCGCAGTCTCCGCTTGCAGCTAGAAACCAATCATTACGCCAGTAATTCTCGAGGTACCGCAGAGGTGTGTCCGCACCATTTCACTAATTCAACAAGCAGATGGAAATTTCCACGAGCGCATATAATTAACATTTATTTTAATTGAAATTCAACCTCAGCTGCGCATGGCGGCAGTTGAAATAATAAAATAGCATAATTAGATTTTTGAGCAGCAAAAAATTGTCACTGATAATTTTTATAAGGACATAAGCTTGACAGGTATATGTTTTATAATTTTTTAAAAAATGTATAAATAATTAATTCTCCCATTTTTTTTGTGTATACTAAAATGAAATGTACAATTATTTAAAAAAAGGATGTAAAATGTTAAAAGCCAAATGGACGGACGTAAAAATATTGATAAATTTAGGAATTATTCAATAGACGTGGCTGTTTATCTCCTTACTGTTTTTTTTTGTTACATAGCAACAGTACAACTGTTTATTAAGAATAGTATGAAACGATATTTATATTTAAAGTAAAAAAAATATGAGCTAAAAATTTAGACCTCAAGGGTCTAAAACGCTCTTGGACTGCACGATAGAGGGTAAAAAATGTAATTCCCTAACAATATAAATAAAATTCTACTGCAACGTGTTGCAACGTTTTATAATCTATTTCTATTCATTGACTATTTGACCCTAGCAACGTTGGACATTATTATTCAACATAATTTACCCACGTAAAATATAACTAGAGCTTGTTGCTAAACTAAATAAAAATGAAAATTTAAGATAACTATAATTCAAATAACAATTTTTTTCCAAACGGGAACTCTTAGACTTTTTATAATTGTGAAAAAAAAGTCTCGTTGATTCGCCGTTGCTATACTCGGATATCTCAATCATTTAATGTATCATACTCTGAGAGACAACATCATCGTCGATTATTTTTTCCCTTTTTCTTCGGAAAAAATGCAGTGCCAGATAAAAATTTTTTTTTTTGAAATTTATGATTATCATTATGAATATAAAGTCATTGCGATGAATGGTCTCATGTCATAATGTATGATATGACCAGAAGATAAAAATAAGCGATATTTATACACGGTGATGTTCCTTATCGCAATCAAAAACATCACTGCGTTTCAATACAAAAACAAATTGGATGGTGGCAAAAACTGCAATTAACGTAAATAAGGGATGAAATGAAAATTCAACTTATAAATGTCATCGAAATTATTTTTTTCAAGCGAGGTGAATTGATACTGTAAACCGAAGGACACTCATGGACGCCTGCACGGCCCTGAACTTGAATACCCCGGCGCAGCTGTTAATCCGAAAATCCACCTAGTAGCTGTTATTGGTTTGAGAGTTTTATGGTATTTGGAGTTTAGCCATTAGAAGACCATAAAAAGCGTATTTCAATACAAAATATCAATAGGCCTGACCTTCAAAATCCTATATAGATAAATTTGGCAATCATGCATAATAAAAACGAAATTAATCTCACTCAAAATATTTTTGTTTTATCGATTGGCAATCGTTATACCAAATAAGCATTATTTTCTGTACAGCTTTATGAATGGTAATATATTCCACACATGTCACACTAATATTAATCACGATTAAAATTATTATGAATTTTTCAGTACTATTAAAAATACTTGTAAGATGATAGTTTTATGATGCATTTTATAATTTACGATAAAACCATGTGGGTTACCGATTAAAATCAAAAATACATTTATCACATTGACTTAAATGTTATTTATTGTTAATTTGATTGAATAATCAACGCTCTACAAAAAAAATACAAAATAAGTATAGTGACTTATATATGACTATAGTTAATAAATAAATATATGACTATAGTTGGTAATTCAAAAATCATCTATAGTTAATAAATAAATATATGACTATAGTTGCTAATTCAAAAATTTCTCAAATTATTTCAATTATAACTCAAAACAGGTTTGTGATTTTATTTAGATTTCAGAAACTTATTTATTTGGTCGTTCTTACAGGAAAAATATAATAAACTTGTTTTGTTTATATCGGCAATATAAACATAACATAAATATCAACAAAATTCAAAGGTTAACGTCGACTACATCAAATATAATCAATTTTTTTTAAGGAGAATTGAGAACAACTCTATGATTGGAAGCCTTAGGAACTGAGGAAAAGAGTAATTAAAAATTAAATGATTTTATGTTGCACTTGAAGTATCAAAGTGCGTCATTAATTTTTTAAGCAATTCAATGTCAAAATCCAGCGAGGAAAATAAAAAGAGCTTTACGTTGAAGAAAATACAGATAAAGAAAAATATAATAATTCTATGCCTTAAAAAGTATTATTACCAAGTTCACTACAAAAAAAATAGTAAATGCATGAATAGACAAAAAACATACAAACTGTCTGTTACAGACAGCACACACAAAGTATTGATACTATTTGGACTCAATTGACCTTTAAGTTAGTTCTTACGAATTTGTAAATAAGCTCGTCGACCTTAAATTTATTAAATTTTTAATAAAATCATTTGAATAGAATTAAGATTAGCATTCAAATAAGCATATAAAAGAGTGTATCTTTTTTAAGGAAAAATAAATATTTTGAAAGTAAAATTATTCCCACTTCCACTATCTTTAACAGGTTTAAGTGATTTAGTAATTTTACCTCCGTTCTAACAAACATGTCAACGGAGCAGCAAAATAAACGTTACACCGTTTTTTGGGACATTGGCATGAAAATATGAAAAACCACGTAATAATAATTAACTAAACGTTTTTGTATGCCCTTTGGTGCTTCTTAATTAAATTTCACAAATATGCACAAAACATGTTATTGTAAAAAAACCTTGCGTAATAATTATGTACAAATATATTAAATAATATAATGAATTTTTAATTTCCTAACTGCCTACCCGTTGGTTGGGCATTATTAATTTAATCTTAGAAATGAGTTCGTTATAAAATGTATACAATTATGTTTGCATATTTTCAGCATCTGAATCATTTTGACTACTGTTAGATGGCGGCTTAGTTACTAAGGTTACTCGCCAGTACAAACGGCACCAGAGAGAGTGCCCTTGATGAAAGAGATATCTACATTGAAATTGATATTAAAAATTGAAAACACGTTATACCAACTTCCTTATCTATACTCAGAATCAACGAGAAACATTCTCCATAGTTTTAATCTCAGATCTTAGTGCGCACTTGTGCTAAATTCAACTACGCACACGTGTCACACCTCATGTACTTCTGTCCCGTTTTCAGCCTTCTCAAACGCCGGCTGGAGTCCAGACCGAGAAAGAAAGTTCTATCACTATCGGCCAATAGCTTTGTGATGCAAGTCATCAATTCTATTAAAGTAATCAGCGGAGAGGTCTAACTACAACATACAACAAGAGAAAGTTATGGCTCGCATCACGGCAAAAATGCCGAATGCCACAAGAACACATTTAAAGGCCCTCTTAAATAAATCTGTCGGTTTTTAATTGAGAACTATCCAAGATATTATGCATAATTTACATTATACAAAATTGAAAAAAAACTTCTTGTTTGGCCTGAATTCGAAACTGGTGCCCATGGTCGGCAAGTAACCGTGCCTGATACTGAACTACGATGCTCGTGAGACCATTCTGTGGAGGAGATCAATTAAATAACACAAAACCAAAGTGATAAAAAATAAAAATAGACTTACTGCACTTGAGCTTGGAGACGTTGTACTGGCGCACAGAGAAGCGCACGTCGCTGAACTCCAGGTGCACGGGGCCGCGGCGCGGGAAGCGGAAGTCGCCCAGCTGGCCCTGGCTCAGGTGGAAGCGGTTGTTGTTGGGCGGTGCGAGTTCCGGCGCCAGGCCGCAGCGGCAGCCCTCGTCCTCCAGGTCGGCCGCCCCCGCCGCCCCCGCCCCCGCCCCCGCCCCCGCCCCCGCCCCCGCTGCCATGGCCCCCGCCCCCGCCGCGCTCAGCAGCGGCGGCGTCTCATCGAGGATGTGACTCTCTGCAAAATGCCATCGCACTTAGCAACCGTACACCAGTGGTAGTTGTAGTATTGTATTTCCGTTTTCTTAAAATGCACCCTCAGTAATTTCAACTTGACACCACTAGTATAGTGCCCTTAACCAAATTCCGCAACGCAAAGGAGAATTTCATGTACGCTACCACCTAAGCCACTCATTGTAAGACTCACAACCTGCGCGCAAGGTCAGAGGATATATAAATACGGTATTGTACAATAGTCCTAAGAATTATAATAAAGGCTCATGAAAGTTAGGTTTTTTTTTAGCTTAACGAGCCATTAATAGGCACATCGCTTACGGTTTCTTACAGCAACAACTAAATATTTTTGTTTTATAGAAGGGTAAACAAATTCTTGATTTAAAGGCCCAAACACACGTCGCGTCACAACTTGCAACCGACTTGCAATTATCCAATAGCGTCCTACGTTGCGTTGTTTCGCATGTCGTGTCGCGACGTGTGTAGAGGGCTTTATTATTATAATTAGTTATTGTATTTTAATAGTCCATGTAAATATTCTACGATGAATTTTCGGAATGTGATGTTTTGTGCGTTGTGCATTACTACATTTAAAATAAAAATAAAATACCTTATTGCTGATAAAATCAAAATAAAAGAGGTATCGATAAATCCTTTCAATTAAGGTAGGTTAATATTTAGGAAGTCGTGTACACGTGTGATGAAGGCCTTCTTAGACATCACAGCTGCACATCTCAAAAATTCATTGTGTTCACAATATTGAATAAGTTTAGCTGTAATGTGCACTCACCCTCGGACATTGTCCCTTTAATCATCAATCCTGACTCCCGAAAATGATTTTTAAGGTTTTTGTAATAAATAATTCACATTAACCTTTGAAAGTAACTCAAATATATTTCATTAGTAAGCGCATCGCTTACGTCTACATACAAAATATGAAATATTAGGTTTTATAAGATTTAACTATTGTTAATCTAAGAGTATTATACCAAAGCTCATTAACCAGTTGAAATAATAATACTGAATTATAGTACGTCTTTACTATTTGAAATGTGTCATCTAATTATAAAAGCGAAGTATTAATGTTTTTCCGATACTACGACGTATATTTTTATACATGATAATATGCATGTATTTTGCATTCTGATGCTATAAAAATAAAATTATGCATACATGTTGGAGCGAATTTATTGGTGCCAAAATGGCAAATCTATTTCTGTAAATGTTAGCTTTCAAATAATTTCATATTAATCTCGCCAACGAGTGCATCAAACACCTGCCAATGTGATAGTATGCATGCAAGAGTATAATGTGGTGCAGCAGTAATGTATAATTATAAATATTTTTATCCGTATGTAAATACACGAAAAGAAAACTTTTTTATTTTAAATCTAAATAAATCAATTATTAGTAAATTATCAAGATAAACACAGTTTTTGTATTATAACGTTTCTAGATGCTTAAAATTCAAGAAATGCTGTTTAAGCCTAAGTATTTTCGCATAGGTGGATTATGTTATGTCATCAACATTCGGTTGTGACAACAAAGTTCTCACGTGCTTGAACTACAAAGTGTATGCTGGGCACTCATAGTCCAAATTTACCGGGGAATGCAATTCCACCAGTCGTGGCGACAAGCCAGCAATTATAAACCAAGAACATGTGTCCCGCCAGGCGCATGACTTCCGGATGCACGACGACGTGTCCGACATTTCAGGGGTGGTCAATTATCAACTCGGTTTTGCACGTAATGCATGAATCTGCAACACAATGATCTTTCACCAGAAGTACGTGCTTCAGAGGTGATTTTTTATTTCGTGCATAAAAATACAAAAAAAAATTGTTGTAAAATCACACTTTGTGTGTGTGCTATGATTACGCTATTACTATTTTTTTCTAATATTAAATGAGCCTGAAAACGTTCAATAGAAAATCGGTTTTGCACAGGAACACAGCGGAAGTAGTCAGGTTTCGGAAGTATAAGTTCTTAGACATATTACAGCTAAAATGTAAAAAAACGTAATTTAACTAAAAAAACTTATTCTAGAATATAAATTTAAAAAAAATTATAACAAAAGTTTCAAATGTCACGTGTCTCCTCTACCTGTGGCTTTCGATTCTTATCGGATATATGTAATTTCCCCATCGGCTAAACAGGATTGAATAGCCGTCTCGGCGTCTGGGAAAGATATACGAAAGGTGAAATTATGAAATATTGTAATCGCGATCTAAATTTGGTGACTTTGAGGGCTATCATGATAAACAAAAGTTTTCCGTTGTATTTACAAGATGGTTTTTTTAAATAGGAATTTTTTAAATCAATTACGCAGAGTTTGTTGTGAGTGTGTGCAAAATCTAGCCAAATTTAAATGGAGCATGCGTGCTTTTAACGCAACAGTAACAGTATATTTACACACACAATTGGTAGGGCCATAAAGTTCATATAATTAGAACTCACACCGATAAACGACTGAGACGATCCATGTTTGCGATTACGCATTCAACTGTTTATTTTAACGTCACTTGTTTTACTAATAAAAGCCTGTAAGTAGAGATCACGTCAGTAGTTCGGCATGAATGATTTCTGCAATGGAATTTTGGCGCGTTCGTCAAGAGGCTTTTTAATTATTTAGCGAGGCAGTGAAGTATTCCAAGGTTTCAGAATATTTTAAAATTCATTAGACCGTTTTAATGGCATACAGAAAATAAATCGATATTAACGACGCTAATAATTCATAAAATTACTGCTAGGAAAAGTTTGCACATTCAAAGCAAAAAATGACATGCGATTTTAATAAATTTTTGCGTGACTTTTTCTTCCTTTCTTTTTCTTTTTCTGCCTTATCATTTATTAAAATTCTCACAATTTTCAAATTTAAAAAAATAGATAAGCCGAATATTCAACCGAGTATTGATAAATTTCACTATTTACGTGCACTTACAGAAGAAAAAATAAACACAAAAAAAAAAAACAGAAAAAAAAGAAAAGTTTTGACGAATACAAATTTGAAACGGAAACACAATAGTAAAAATAACAAAACAAATGACGCTTTATATAAAATGATTTAAAAAAACGTACTCATGAAATATCAATTTGCGACTGCACGGTTACTGCGAACAAGTGTACTGGCGTGGTGCGCCTCGCGTGGTCGCAACGCTTCCCGGCGGATAGTCAGACGGAACTGACGGCCGGCCAGGCCCGCGGAGCGGCAGGGCGCCCCGGCGGGGGGCGATCGATGGCGGAGGGACCCGCTGGGCCACCTGCTGAGTGACCCCTGGGTGCCCCTCGGTGCCCCTCGGTGCCCCTCGGTGCCGCCCCCGACACTGGAGCCGACCCAAGCTCTGCACGTGCAAATTGCACTCCGAACATTGCATCGCTCGTTCTCGGTTCTTGAGTAATCAAATTCAAGATTCTTAAAAAATAAAATTTACAATATTTCTTATGGTTAAGGTTGTAATATGGTATGTGGCTATCGATATGCGCGCAAGTTGTGGGCCTTACAATGTGTGACTTAGGTGGTAGCGTACAAGCGTACATGTATTTCTTTATTTTCATTATTGAGTTATGCAGAGAAAATATGTGAATAAACCCCTTTTCTGTATTAGTTTATCAATACGGTATGTGACTGTCCCCTGATCCTGCGGTTTAGGTGGTAACGTACATGGATTTCGATTGTGTAGGGAAAAAATATGGTATTTTTACATGAATTGAAGAATATAAATATTTAAGAGATAAATCAAAACAAGTGGGTAAACTGACTGAATTTACAAAGTTTCTGCAATGCAAACATCCTATTATTACAATGAAACAGTAGCTACCTCAAGTATATTTTACTATACATATTGTATTTTGATGCTTACGTATTTCAGGGGTGGAGTACAATAATCATCCTGACATTTGTGTGCTTGGCGTGGTGCCTGAGTTCCCGGACTCTAATTTGTATGCCTTGTTATGCAAGTGACAGATACAAGTGTTAACAATGCTACTATTGTATAAATTAATGATTTGGTCGTATTGACAATCCAAGCCCACTTTGCCGAAAATGTTTTAAGCAAATACGTTTAACCAAATAAAAATAAAAAAGTTTCGTGGGAGCTGTTTTCAATTTATTTATTTGGTGAAACGTAGTTATGTTAATGCATAAACAAAACTATAAATCAAATCGCAGTACAGCACTGACTATTTTTATAAGGAACCAAAAACAAATTTTAATTAATATGAGACTTCTTGAAAATGATATTCCGCAAAGCTGTAAAATGTTCTCGGATGTCCTGTTCAAAGGGGATTAGCAATATTTGTTGTGTTATTATGCTCGGACGTTCCTGGCCACGAATTCCGAGGAACTGGAATTTTTAGCACCAGGAAACCCTTCTTGGTGTGCGCCCCGGAGGATGGAGCAGGGTGAGATTTGAGCGCACACCATTAGGCATTGCGTCCACGAGACCAGGTAGCGTTTACAAAACACGTATTATTAAGAGTTTATTAAAATATTTATTCATAGTTGATTACTTGTGCGTTTGAATTTAAATACTAAAAGTACATATACAAGTGTCAGTTCCGACAAAAAAATATGCCAAATGCAATGTTGATGCGGTCCGCAAATGCAGCCTTCAGCTGACTAATACCATCCGATAAGGCATACGTATCAATTTTGCTTCTACTGAGCAAAGATTAACAAAATAAAAATAAGCAGATTCACCTTCTAGATGTTTCCATATCTATCGTATATAAGTAAATGCTCATAAATTCTATCAGACCGTAACGAATTTATTCTTGATTTAAACACTTGAGCAACAAATCAAAACTACCAAAACAAAATGATCTTGATGCTTGTATACACAAGTAGATACTTACATTTACAAATACACATCATTTTAGTACTACAGATTTAATAAAAATGATCAAATAAACTAGCTTCATACATAAAAAAATGTTTAATTCTAATTTTATTTTAATAAATGTTCAAATTTCAGTAAAGAAGCAAAAGAAATGAATGAATAAGATAAATCAACAACCTTTTCATGAATAAAAAATTGTGTGATAAATAACCGTATACCTTGAACGTCTCTTATTACTCCTTGGATCATTAAGTCTTAAAATTTGGTGTAATGGGGTGTTTGTAATGCTATCACTACGGTGTCGGGAAATTATCAAGGTGTTATTTTGTACATTTTGTACTTATTTTTTTTTCAATAAAAAGTTTTCAAAAAGATTTGATTTATTATTTTATAGGCATTTGAAATAATCTACACTGCGAGCGAAGTTCGAGGCCACGCCAGGTTAGGTTAAGTTGCCGATCACACTTTCTATTTCCAACCGAAAAACGTTATACATTTTAACAGATTCACCGCGTGAAAGAAATAAAGTGATCAATAGTAGATAAGTATTGTAATATTATTCATTCATTCGGTTTATTTAATTAGAAGTCATCATTGCCACACCAGGCATCGTATCGTTGGAAAATACAACAAAACGAATGATGTTTATGATTTCGTACTGGCTCGAGACCTTTTAATAAACAACATAAAATGTCTGATAAGCGGAATAGTGGACATGTTGCAAATGATTCAATATCATAGCCATGTGTGCACTATTCGTGATATTTTCATTCCTGCTCTCTTTCGGCTCGGATTGATGGGTTCATGCCGGACAATTGATTCAGATGAGTGCCCGAGTAATTATCGCTCTGTACGTATCTTGAAGTGACGCATCAAAAGCTTGCGTTTTTTTTTTTTTTTTTTTTTTTTTTTCATAAAAAATAAATTATACACATTTTTCGACGCAAAAAGCAGTATAGATTTAAAAAAAAAAAAACATTTGTTTTGTTTTGCAAGTGACATACGAAAGCATATTATAGACAAAGGAATTATAATTAAATTATAAAAAAGTCTGATTAATTTTTTAAATCTCTTTTCATTTCAGTCATTGTTTGTTCTCGATATCCAGGGGTTGTACGTATATCTAAATTTAACCAAAATTAAGAAAAAATAAAAATATTCTGCATAATAAATTTTTATAATTATAATTTTAAATCGTGACGAAAGATATTTTGCTATATATTGGATTTAGCTACATAACATAAGGAGAAAAATAAAAAATAAAAAATTAAAAACAAATGTACTAGAAAGCTCCAAAGTTTTTAGAGTTCCAAGGGCTTCTAACAATGCTTACATGTGCTTGATTATATTAAAAATTACAGTTTCTATACACCACAAGTTATGCAAAAAGATAGTCGCGAGTGCATCGGTGTATCCTTCTGCCGCATGTCCCTCATCTGCCAGATGTGCGCCGATGAGCATCTGTTTCATCCATATTTATTGTAAAATTAAGTAATTTAAAAAAAAAACACTAAGAGAATAAATAAGTTGTAGCGCAAAGGTCACAGCCGACATTTTTGCCAAATTTTATTGTAGAAAAAGTTTATATTAGTATTCATTATTGAAGGAAAAAAAATTTAAACTCATATGTTTTTTTTAGTTACGCATAAATATTATAATACTTATGCATAACTCACAAATTCTTACAAAAAGTGAACCATCATGGTTCATACAAAGATTTTAGTCATGTATGTGAGAATCAACATAATCAACTTATTTTTGCAGTTCAGTTATTATGCAGTTGTTTACCCAAACGAATAGCTAAAGATACAGAACTAAGAAGTGTATCAAACCTCATAGTATCATGTGATGAGCGAAATCATATCTGAATCATAGCTATGATTTACTGTTTAAATAAGAATATAAAAAAATAAAAATAAATAATAATCTTGATTAGATATTATAAAAACTCACATTTGATCATTTTGTAAATAAATAAACATTCTTGAGTACTATTAAAGTAATATATTCATACTGATAGGAACAATACACATTGCCTAATAGATAAGTGAACCAGGAAGTGAACCCGCCCATACAGTAAATATACAGGATTCGATAGCTTGGTGATGTCAAAATGTATACAGGGTAATCTGAAAGTTTCCAACAAATAAACTGTGTTTCTCATCCAACTATGATTATATTCCGTAAAATAATAATTTCATAAAATATGTAAATAAGCAGTCACATGTTATCAGTGCATCTTTTTTTATATGTACAGCTAGTTAATTTCAAGTATGCAGATAACATTTTAAGTGATATCTCCCATATTAAAAGGTCAATATGGTAAGAAACAGCAAAATACCATAATTATACTTTTGTATATTATTGATCATAATTGATACAATCATAAATGTTTCTAAATCATGAAAAACAAATGGTTTTCGTAAATTTTATTTATTGGTTTCTAATTGAAAAAAACAAAGGTCGTCGTAATATTTTATATATATAATATATATACATTTATTTATATTAGAAACTATGTCGATTTTCGATAAAAATCAAAATATTATTGATAAGGCGATTCTGAGAATGACGCATATTTTGATAGGGTCATGGACGCATTTGATGAGATTTTTATTCTAACTTATGCACTTGTATATCGATACTATAATTCTGCATTATGTGAATTACAACCCACACACACACATAAGATGATTCCGATGATGAAATTGACATTGACTGTTGCCACGTTTTAGCAAAATCTGTTAGGAGTAGTTTAGCGGATCGGTAATCTTAACAAGACAGCAACTATGTGAAAAAAAACTGTCCTGAGTGAAAACTATGTTAACATTATAATGTTGAAAAAGCAAGAACGAATATATGCAGGGCTTTAAATATTTGATTTGACTCGTTTGTGAAAGTATCATTTCCGTGTCCAAGTTGTACATACCAAAACAATCTGTTTATCGGTTGCTTCTGAAGCTGAAATACCGATATGCAAATGACTACCCAAATTTGCAAGATATTGTGGAGATGAATTAATATATGATTAAAAAACTAAAAAAGTTCCACTCACAGACGACCGAGATATTTATACGTATTTAACTTCTACATAATTAACCTTTTATCTATTTTGTATAAATGTCACGTTACAATCATTTCTTGTATCGTGGTAGCATTACGCATCTTTATCTAAAATGTGTTATTGAAAATATGGAGCAATCATCTGAACTTTAAAACTGAGAAAGCGGAAGTAGCTCACAATGGAGTATTTTTAGAAACATAAAAGCACCCAGCGGACCGGTCCATCAAAACATCATAAAGTGAAGTATAAAACACCGTGACAATATGCGGCAAGATTGTTTTACTACTTGGTCTACTTAAGGCGATTTCAGTAAATATTATGGAAAGGCAACTAAATACGTAAAATATCGCCACATAAAATATATTAACTAATGAAAGATATTTAAATAATTTAGCTAATTACTCAGTTATAATCTAAATAAATCTATATAAACATAATATGAGATACTTTGTTTGGAAAAGTTATGATCGTCACAGCAACGCAAGAACTCCGCCCTGGCAGCCATTGTGAATCATCACCATGAGTCGGGCTTAACTTGTTTCCTTTGTGTAGTTGTGATAAATCGTAATTTTATGTTATTTGGAGTGTAATCAGCTGATTTCTCTGGTCGAATGACCCCGAGGCTTGCAGCATAGGGAAATAGGTTATACTATTACGCTTGCTAGTCGAGGTAGTAGGTTGTGCTAAAAAATGTTGATGGCATGATTTTCATGCAGTTGAGCCAAGTGAGGCTGCTACAGGCAAATATCAAATTGCACAGCAACATCCACATATTGGATATGTAAATAAAAAATCACAGAGCAGAATACACTTTCAATGTAATAAAATAAAACCAAGTGGTTTTGGAGACTACGTTTATTTCACTTGTAGCGAGTGTTCGGCGAAAGAGCTCTCGCTACAAGTTAAATAAACGTAGACTCCAAAACCACTTGGTTTTATTTTATTATAATAAAATGGAGTATTACAAAATAAATACCAGTTCCATTAATTAATAACACTTCCAATACTAAAAATCTTTATAATAAATATTTTCAAAGAATAGGCTTATTAAAGACAGGGCACCATGAAACAAGAACAGAAATAAAAAAGTAAAACAATCATTTAAAGATAAAAAAATATTTGTTACACTATTCTAAACAAATTATGTAGATATTTTGCATAAATATGAGTCTCAATAACACAATAAATGTTTTTAAAAAAGTCGTACAACCTTCAAATCTGAAAGAATTAGATGCGTATTTTCCTGCTCAGCTTATAATAGTTCGGGTTTGTATTAGCATTTTTTTTTTATACGGTAACATGTTTTAGCAATGTTTCAGCTAAAGGCAGCTGAAATGAATATAAGAATATCATTTGAATAATGATATTACTATTTTGTAAAAGATAATAAATATTTGTAGTTTTTTGTATTCTTGACTAGAATGTAGCACGTGATTGAACACTTTTTATATATATATATATATATAATTTTAATATATATATATATATATATATATAATTTTATTACCAATGACAAAGAATATTAAACTTTTTAGAATTTTTTTTTTTTTTTCCTTGAAGAGTATTCAAAATTAAAATATTTGACAGTCCATTTACTGTTCACATAATTTAATCATCTCATGTTTACTATATTTAAGACAAGTATGTTTTATAATACTGTACTTCTAGGAATAAAAAGGAAAATAGTCAATATTTAGTAATTTGCAAATATCTGATCTATGGATGTACTACACCATCAACCATATTAAAAATACCTACACTAATTTATTAAAACGACATATAAATTTATGGTTATTACAATGTATAAAAATTATATACAGTAAAATATTGTATGCAATTACTTACATACTCGTATATTTGAATTTACATAATTAATTTTTATAAATAAATACATTTCTATTGCCATTGGTCAATAACGATTACTATTCCTCGATTTAAAGAAAACTAAAATAAACAAACGCAGAAAAGAAAATGAGAAAACGCGTTGATGGACTCAGACCAAACTGAAAATATGAGCAGGGCCGGAGAAGACGACATCCTCGCAGAGGATCCGGAAATAGAGGCCCCGACAGTCGGCGAGTCTGCGACCCGATGGTCATGACCACGGTCGGTTAGGGACGCGACATCCCATCCATGGGTATGGATATTTTATTATATTATACATTGCACCATCTTGAGAAATAAAAAATTGATAATTATAATCAATGCGCAAAAATTATCTTTCATTTTCCAAAACTGAAAAACTTGGATACGCATTTTCCTGTTGAGATCATAAAACACTACATAATGCTGTTTGTATTATGTTGCTTTGCAATAAAGCAAATATTTTTTAATAAAATGTGCATAGTCTAATATGCATGGCATATTTATGCTGACTATGTGCATCTCAGTATATATATATATATTTTTTAAATATATTTTTTATAGCATAAGGCTAAGAGGGCCGCTCGCGTGCAGGGGACAATGTGGGCCTGGCTCAGAATAATTAAAAGCAAATTAAGGCTCACGAAACGGCGGGTAGTATTACAGAGTAAACACACAATTTACTGGAGGTTAATTAAACAGTCTTCGGGATAAATATACGCATTTATTTTTAAGGATAGTATTTTAGCCTGTTTGTTGGGAGACTCGTGTAATCACGTTAATGATGATTCAGTCTTCGACAAAAGAAACAGGTGAAATTAAATTATCAAAAAAAGCCGGAATGAGAACATAATATCGCAGAAGGGGACAAAAAAAATAAGAAAAGTTCGATGTTGATGACCAATAAAATTCAAGTTTTTTTATGATTACATAATTTAAAACAAGGAAACGTTTAAATAACCTTTCAATGGCATATAACACATAAAAACATAAAACAACATAAACTAAAACATAAAACTTAAACATATAATTAAGAAGCTATATGTTTTTTTATGTTGCATTCGATTGCGATGCAGTTTATTTTACAATCGGAATATATTGTAAATATATGAAAACCACGCGGCTTCATTTTAGGAAGCTTGACAATAAATTCATCGTTTTCTTGTAACTAACAATCACAATGAAAAACTAGCAATGTACTGGACAAGTTGTCATGACAACTCTACTTGGACTAAAAACCACAGAATTGCTTATATTTCCACGAGGATTTAAGCATTCACTAGTTAAACTATTTATTAAAAATAAAGAAATTAGTTTAATATTCTGTATTATTTAAATATTTTATTATTTATCTAGCCGACAACAAAGGCTAATTAAATATTGATTTAACACCATAATTATCTCAATAATCGATTCAGTATATAGTTAGTTATACACGAATTATATATGAATTATAGTAGATAAAATATAACTTTATTTATGACCCGTCAGAATTGTAATCGCGTTATAATTTATATTATATAATAAATCAATTTAAATAATACAATTTAAAAAAGCACGGATGTCTCTGCGATTGGCAATGATATTTGTCGTTTTGCATTTCATTTGACTTGGGTTACTTATCAACAAATGGGTGTTACTTATCAAGATATTTTTATAGCTGCCTCAATTGTAGATTTATGCGAATTTTTTTATAAACCACCATTGCGAATAACAGTCATGAATAATTGAAAATAATTGGTGTTATTAATTAGAATTCGTTAAATATCACTTTTATGTTAAATTTTTTTTTTGAATAGTCATTAGTCACGAATTCTGAAGGTCGTGCTTTAATTTAATATGTCATTGCCGATTGTGTAGCTGATTTGATCTACTTGGACCATTACAAATTGTTTTGTCTCCGCTACTTTGTTCTTGTGTAGTACTAATAACTACGCGATTCTTAAGGTTCATCTGTCTATCTGTTTAAGTAAATTCGAAAAGTTTATTTCTTACAAAGTGTTTTTGTGCCAAATCAAATGAGATCGCGGAACAAGTGCCTACCGAGAAGTAAGCTTGCCAATTAGCTCTGGCTTGATCATAGCAGCGTATTTAATACTACACGAGTGTCACATAATTGACAGCGGTGCCTTAGTACCTTATATGCGTTTGGAGAATCTATTTATTGAGGAGCTGTCACTGAAAAGGGGTAGTGTTTCGTTCCATGAATTGATAGCGCATCCCCGGACTTATCCGGGACAACGGAACCAAAAAGCACATTGAGTTCGTTAATCGAATCTTTCTCTCGTAGTATTATGTCATTTTTCAGCTTATCAAAAGGTAAAAAATATTATTAGCTTAATATGAATCATTTATACGTGTTTATTGTTGACAAATGTGAAAAGTATCCTTTGTGTTAAAACTTATTTATAATTTTTAAAAGTTATCAACAGTTCTTCGAATTCTCAAAATAATTGATATATAGATGTTATATTTACATATTTGATTCATCCAATTTGAATTTTTTTTTATCAACTTGGTAATAATTATGAAAATCTATCATAATACATTAATTTGTAGCATAGATCGTTATTCTTCAGTAGATGTGTGTTTACACGCATACTTGTTGTTTATGTACCGTGACACAGCCTTCATGAAATTACGATTATATTTCGGTTATCATTATTTTTTGAGGTTGAATAATCATATTAATGAGTAATGTCCCTGATTGCATATTATTCTACCTGCCAGCTCCACCACCTTAGTATGTCGCCATTGTGTGATTTACTAGTTGCACGAATAACTGATATTTTTCGTAATATATAAATATCACAATAACTGAAAGAATATTTTATATTAACAGGTTAATGGTAAATTGTGATTCTATTATGTTTTGCACATTGCAAAATGCAATTGATTGAAATCATCATGACTTAGATTAACCAAAAGATGAGTTAAAATACATTACGATTTTTTTGCAAAGATCAATGCAAGCATTTTCCATTGTGGGTAAACTACAATCAACGGATGCGAAACGCTGACTTTACAATATTTACCACATCCGGCGCAATAGTACACGATACTATATTTGTTCTAAATATAGCCATGAGTAGTATCAGCTGTGTCGAGTTGTGAGAACTGAAACAAGCCGATCTCATAGCCTCAAGAATATCCCGCAAAGTGCTTACAGGAAAGCAAAAGGGCTGAAGATCCGAACTGTGGTAGTTGAACGAAGTTAGTAATTTGTTTTTGCTGCAGGCTTGTGGAATTATCGAGCTGCAGTAAAAACAGCTAAATATGAAAGTATATATTTATAGAAACCCGAAGTAAGGTTGCAGCGTCATCTATAATAATGATACTATTCACTACACTTTTTTGAGAAAGTTATATTTTTGTTGTGTTAAGTGTTATAAATCATCTGCAATTACTTTATGTGTAACAATCATATTTCAGAGTAATATTGGGACGTGATTATTAGGAAACGCGCCTTGATTCTCTCAAGAGCTCACACAGCCTTCATTAACTATCTCCATGAATGATTAACGTGTCGGTACTGCTCTTAACAATCTGTCAAGCCTATCGATTTTTCTTGTTAACAGAGTTGAATCGATTATCCAATAGTTAAATTGATAGACCATCAATGTAAAAAGGTCTAACCAAAACAATACTCAAGAACTCAATAATCAATAGGGTCATAGGACAGAAAAAAAACGACTAAGTATCCAGAACAGGACTAACCGGGGAGCCTCACCAACCAGCAGGGGACAATAGGGGGTGTAAACTTACACTGTATATTCGATGCAAAAATGTGCCATGGATAATGGCCGACTAACACCCACCTCATACTGACTGCAACTGCGCACAGTAAACAAACAATGGCTTGAGCCGATATGCTCTATTTAAATGTCATCATCATCGGTTGCAGCCATTTTCACAACTTTATTATTTTTAAATAAGCACTGCCGGATGTAGGTCTCGCGTATTCGTCGCGCTATCCGGTTCACTAATAATGATACTTGGAATTGTTTGAAAATACAAGAACAACTGAAAAACATCAAAAACAAATTATCCAGGAAGTCACTCTTATTAATTAATAATGATGAGTACTAAGTTTTTCAGATGGAAATAAATACGACATACGATCAGAATTTGGAATAATAATACAAAATGTATTTAGTATCAACACAACGCTGTACTTTTGTTCTGCTATGTAGTACATTAAAGTATTATAAAAAAAAACATTTTTGAGATATTATCTAAACGTATTTTAAGTAAGGTAAAGGGAAGAAGTTTACGCGTAAAAATAAATTAAAATTACACAATAATACCAACAAACCCACGTTTATTTCGCACATATTCATACTCATCCACAGTTAGAAGATCTCAAGTTTCAGTTTTAGCATTATTGTAAGACTGTTGGTCCAGATCAGTGTTTTAAACTTAATGCAAAAAAATAGGTTTTAGACAAAGCATTGCCACCCATACTCCAAAGAGTAAATTTAATTATTGAAACCCTTTTTTGTTCAATATTTTTTTATGAATTTTCATCAATAAATTTCATTTTCAAGGTTAAAAATATGTTATAAATATAAGTTAAATTCCTAGAGGTTGTTTTTGTCTTATATGCCAATGCCCGAACAACTTCTGAGAATTTGTAAATCATCTCAGAGATTGTGATAAAAAATATTAATAATTTAAAAAATATATTTATAAACGATAAAAGTAGTTCGCCGAATAACACTAAAAAAAACCCCAAAAAATAAAATTTATATAACAATGTCTAGCAAATTAATAATATGACAATACCCTTAAAATTTATAAAAATATATCTACATCATAATATTTGACAATTTCTTTAGTTTCATTAACATTTTTTGTCGTCATTTTACTTAAATAAGTTTTTATATTTTAATGGCGTGGCAATAATCGTCACCAAAGAAAGTAATGAAATAGTATAAAGTATAAGATCAAAGTGGCCGATCGGTGTTGCCGATTCGTTTAATTACTCAATACTAAAATTTTTATTTGTAAAATTAAAGGTTTCATGGGATATCGCCTTGTTTACTGTACGTATTGCTCAGGATTCAATCTACATCGAAATTGACAATAGCAATCGACGTTTCTAACTTTATAAAATACAATATATGGACTAATCGTTTAGCGCAAAATGCATACCAAATGGGAACGCTCTGTCAGGCTAATGCCAATCCTTGTATTTATTTTATCAAAGGAAGCAATTTCGGTTGTTTACATAAATTTAAATTAGATAGCATTATTGAAACCAGACAATTTTTGGAAAACTCAACATCACACGCTTGTTCAATAAATTTACTAGCGGTCGTGCAGTGTTAACCCGGACTTAGTGTTTGTACATCCGATATAATGTAATCAGAAAAATACAATAGAAAAAACACGAAGAGCGCTTAATGTATAATTCAAAATCAACAATGATAAGTTATTCAATGAATTTATATCTTTGGTTTCCCACTTTTTATACATCCTTGATTCAATGGCCTGTAAAAAGGTAGTTCAATCAATTTTCAACATTATTCGTTGCACATCAGGTTAGACGTGGATAAGAGTAGCATTTTATAAATTATCAGCAACCGATAATACAAGTATATTTGCGTACAACCATTTTGAAGTAATACTAAGTGAATTTAATTTTTTTAATGAGGTATACAGTTCACTTTGCCAACCTATAGGTTATAGAAGGCGTTGACATAAATGTTTAGTTAGACATGTTTTGCGTTTCACGTTAAATTGATAAGAAAAGTTATTTTAGCACGCCAACGAAGATTTACCTTTTATAATATTCTTCTCAACCATAACTCCATCGCATTTATTAAAATGGGTACTGGGTAAAAAAACAGTAGGAGTAATTATTTATTTGAGTACATTTATTTTACAATGGTTATAGGGTGAATGAAGATGAAATTTATAAAAAAAATAGTTCGTTTTATTTTTTTTCCTTCTCTACAAACCGGGACCTTATCATATAGCTGCTATCCAACAACATGGAGGACGACCTGGGAGGAGACGGCCTGAAGACGTGACAGAGGATGTGATGCGTATTGGGAGAGTCAAATGCAATTGGAAGATTAAGGGTAAATAAAAAATGATGACAATTCTCACATGAACACAGGAAGCTTTGTACCTAACGGAAGTCTGTCATTTAAATGATAACCATTTATTGCATCCGGTCTCACCGATCTCATTTATTGATTTGTAGATGTTTTTTGTTTGTTGTAAAATGCAGATTTTTAGATTCCTTTTTAAAGATTGTACAAGTAAATTAAATTATAAACACATCAGTGAATAATTTAATATATTTGGATGTAAATGTAACCGTTATTTTTTAGGTGATCATAAGAAAAAATAAAGAATAATTGTTTACGAATATTTTAAGAGTAGAGAAAGCAAAAATGTTGTTTTAGTAACTTATGTATAGTACAATGAACTTACTATTTGCTCAGAACTACGCATGAAGAGCTATTTTGGATATATGAAGTAAGTTCAGCGAGCTGTTTACAAAATGTATTTATATCAAATAGTAGTAAAACTTGGATCCGTGTATTTTTAAATACAATAAAATCGGTGACCTAGAAAAAACACATATAATGTGCGTTCTTTGTTCTTGTTAAAATAAAAAAAATCTTGCTGCTATTTTCCTTTATATTTTATAATACAATGCACAATTAACATTAAAAATACAATTTATCTGTACAAAAATACGTTATTGAAAAATACACTGTAGTTTTATTATGCTACATCAGTTGCATGATGGATAGCTCTTTACTATCTATGAATAATGTATGAGTATATAAATCCTAATGAAAAATAAATTTATGTTTCAATGCACCTGCTAAAGGTGACTGGAATTTTATGCAATTCAAGTAACAAGGGTTCTCAAATTCTATTGTAAAATAATTATATATGTATAAATTAATAATTATAATATTATATTATAGTATGAAAATGAATATGGATATACAAAAACCTTAGTGAGAAACCTGGGGTTTTTGAAACCATTTTCCAGAAAACCGATTAAATAAATTTAAATGCTCAAAGTTAGAAGGTAATGACTGGCAATTTTCCTGCTTTGTCCATCTCGCGGTCACGTCCTATAACCAATGGGTCATTTTCTCGCAAATTGTATTCGTCATGAAGTATTTTAACAATTTCGGTAGTACGATGTAAGGGAAATAAAAATTGTAAAAATCCGTATTCTTAAAGCCTTTCAGCAGAAATCACAGAAGCGCATCCCTCGTGTGCTCAACCGTCTGGTGTGTGTGTACTCGGAAAAAGTATAAGCTAACTATGATAAGTCAGCAAAATATAAGACCTACAGAACCGTTTTTTGAAACAATGTAAACTTTTTTATATTTCATTGAGCCAAGAAGTCGTTCAACCGAAACTGGGATAAGAATAGTTCTACATTTGGTCTATTGCAAACAGAATGCATTTGGAAAGAGTTCATTCAATAGTTGTACAATGCGTATTTTATCTTTGACAGTAAAAAAATAATACAGAACCGTATAAGAATAATGTCGCACGTTTGCAGTTTACGTTTGCGTAGCAGTAACAAAATGTGAATTAAAAATGCCGGATTTTATACATATGAAAACACTGCGGAAGCAGACGCCTGTGAGATCGAAAATAGGCGTATATTCGTGAATAATTCACATCATTTGCATACTTATCAGTTAACCTACGCTTGCCTCGAAAACATCAACAAACAACTGGGCGTTATCGCGCGAGTCCTCACCACATGCAGGCGCGGTGCTGATCCAGCGATGCTTCCCGACTAACCTCATTAGATAGACGAGACCTGCTGAACCTCGGCACCAGCAGATAATGCCCCATTGTGCAGCACCGTGAGTCGCGATTACTCAAGGTGGCTAATCGTCTGAGGCCAAAGCGCATGACGAAACACATAAGAGATTCCACGAATTGAATTCCATACAAATTAACCCTCAAATGGAGCCTTTCCACCTTCCTGGAGATTTTCCTCAACACTTTGAAAATTCTCGGTTTTTAATTAGTAACGAGGTATTTTTTTCATTTCGTTGATCAATTCATATAACTGTACAGTATATACACCGCGCACATCGTAAGAAAATCATTTTGATCTTCTGTTTTCTCTCAGTTATCTCGAGCTTCCGGAGTAAAAAAAATCACCGAAAATAAAATATTCGGTCTGTCTTATTAACAAGCCACCGTAAAGATTGGAAATTCTTTATTATATCTAGTTCTGCTCGACACCATGGCTAATCTGAAAAATCTCCCGAGAGGTTCTAGCATGCGGGGACCCAGTTCGTTGAAAACACATAATTACACTCAATACAGCATATTTTATAAATATATGATACGAAATATGCATTATTATTATGAATGCAAAATATGTTATGTCCTCACTGTTGTAACTAGAATTATCAGGATTGGATCCAGATATCAAATGTTTGATCGAATCATCACAAGCTAATGCAACGGGCGACATGTTGAAAACCTCTAGTTATAATGATATATAATATGAAGTTGACAGATTACAGAATTAATTTTACAGAAAAGTCAACAAATTCAATTTATTGCTTCTTCGTGAGGCAATTGGCTGGGAATTCAAGTCTCTTGTAAGGCAATTCCTGCACAGACTAGATTGTCAATTTGTCGCTGGATTAAAATATCAATAGATTATATTATATTATATTTCTAGATTTTAAAAAAATGTTTATAGTATTTATTTAATATTTATTATTCGAGCCGGTTTGGATTCGATTCACCTTATTTATAAAATTAAACTTCTTTTCCATTATTGGTTACTTCCGTCCTTAGTTATTTCCCAACCGAGCATGACTAAGTCTCTCAGTTTTATTATTATCGTTACTCAGTTAGTAACTTGTCGTAATTAAACGTGAACTTCGCGAGTTTTTGATGACTGAATGTAATGTAATGATTGCAAATCATCGACTTCAAAATCCAAGAACAATACAATACATATCATTAAATATTTGTACAAACAAACAACCTTACAAATAAAAATAATATGTATAAATTTTATAAATAATATTATTATTTGTTTTTGTTTAACCGTGCTATACTCATATTACAAATTAATAATGATATATTAATTATTATATTTTAGGAGATATACACAAAATATAAAATAAAAAAATTATCCTATAGCAATTGTTAATTATCATAGTTTTAATTAACTGAGACTAAATCATTACGATAAGCAATAAAAAAATCCCACGATAAAAACATTCTCGTTATAAACCGGAGCAAAACATCGCAATTCAGATGTATTTTTATCTAGGTTAAATATTTGTGTACGTAAAAACATCCAGGATTATTTTTAGCATCACAGATAAAATTGTAAACATGGTCCAACTTTGTAAGTGTAAAGTGGCCTCATAAGCGTCAATATATGTTATTTTGCTACAACTACTTCGACGTTTCGGAAATAATATGTACATTATAGTTTATTCATTATAGTTTATTCTACTGAGCTATTCAGCTTGTAAAGCTGCTTACTAAAATGTACCGCACACAACTGATATGGAAATGATGAGGTGTACAAAAAAAATCAGAGCTTATCGCTTTTTTAAATTTCTCCAAACATTTATTATTTCTAAAGAAATCAAACTTATGTATAATTATTGCTAATATCCAGCCCTTACGTCGCCATGGCATGGTCAGTTAGTCCAATGTACCCAAGCGGCACCGAGTTTTTATCAATAAATTCAAGGTATTTTTTGCATATTATAAATAATGGTTCCTTTGTGAGTCATTGCTTATGGTATCAAAACACATTTTAAAATAGATTTATTGAAAATAATTGTTATATATTTATAACAATTATTGTAGTTATAATTATTATTTATTTGTTGTAATTATTAGTTATTACTCACAAATCATGAATTTCAATTCGAGATCACTTTAGTTGACTGAAAAATTTGAAATAACATTAAAGTATCAGATAATAATTTTTTATTATATTTAATAGTTTAGTTGAAATTTATTGATGAATCATATTTAGTATATTAGAAAAAAATATTTGCTAAGGGTATCTCAATTCTCTGACTCTCAAATGATACACTTTTGAAAATCAACGACACTGTGTGAAAGTTTAATTATTGTATAGACCAACTTGTAAATATTAAATAAAAAAATATTGAAAATTAAATCGACCGCAGTTACACGAGACAATATTTTAAGAATAAAAAAAATGTAGCATCGATCATTTCCATACTTAAAAAAGTAAAAACGATGGTCTCCGCCAACCATTATTTTTACATGTAATAAAATTTCAGAATATACTGGGTACGAAAACTAATGTTTAGTGAATCGTTTAATTTAGGGTGTGGGTTTACGCCAAAGCTTAGGTTCACTTCTGATATCTTCTAATAAATATAGATTAAAAAATATATTTAATATGGGAACGGTTCTCAGCTCTTTGATGTGGATATAAAGTTTTCATTTCTGTTGATCTGAATTCTTGTCTTCAGAGCAATGTGATTGTATTATTTACCTTCAAGTATTTATAAAGACAACGAAATATTGTTTTTCTAATTAATCAGAGCAGAACGCTAAGTGCGTGTGAACTATATAAGGATGGATAGTATCCATCAGTTAGCAACGGATAACTTTAAAAAAAACAACCGGACGGTAAAACTAGTCGATTACCGCGGTGTAGTTTTTACTGACGAAATCCATTTTGTATTTTTTATATAAATATTTATTAGATAGAAACATGTTGAATGAAGTGGCTGTGGTTTCAACTCAAACCTTTTTGGAAAATATATGTTTTATAAGATATATAATTAATCAAGAGGTTACAATGTCAAGAATACTTACAAATGCCACTTGTAAAATTTGAAGATTACAAGTTCAATAATCTAAGATTCACTTGCGATTTTTTGCTCCGATGACTCACGGTGAGTTGCTTTGTGCTCCCCGATCAATTGAGCAACTAGCCGGGCAGAATTGAAGCTGTAAGAACAGAGGTCGGGTCGGAGAAACCTGACTTGTTACGCTCCTGCAAATAGTGAAACCCGTGTTTGTGTTTCACGGCCCTAGCCGCGGCCTCCCGCACTCTGGCTTATCCGTACCAATCATTTACAATCAAATTAGACAAGCACATAACTATTATACGCGCAATATGGAAGAAAAAAAAATGGTTCAATTTTCATTAGATTATGAATAAAATGTCTTTACGATATCGTGACATTTATTTATTTTTTTGGAATTGGATCTGTGCTCGGTGGTTTTTCTGCGGTTGATACTTCGTGAATACTTTAAAAGAAATGTCACCGATAATCATATAGTCAATAAAATCCACACACTAAAAATAAAAACAAAAAAAACATACAAATTTTATCAATCCTAAATATTTTCGAAGTAGATTTTTCGGCTGCAAATTAAAAATACAATTGTAGTTAGTTTTTATGAAACTAAAATAATGTTACTTATATTTTACTACAAATATAAATTTAAATCAATCAAGTTATAATTTTTATTTACAGCGTATGGAGAATATTTTCCCAAGCATTTACGGTAGTGGAATTACATTATTTATGGCCGGAATTTACGGTCGCATAGACTCTACAGACGATTGCAATATAAATTAGATTTTTTATAACTAGGAATTGAACGCAAATACCAATAAAAAGTTATTATATTTTTTTCCAACCTGCATATTAGTTTTTTTAAATCAACTAATCACCATTGATAAGGTTTTTTTTGTCAACAAAAAATAAATATAATGTTCATTTTATACTCAAAAATAGCTTTTAAGTAGTATAGCTATTAAAAAAAGTAATAAAGCTATTTAAAAAAAAAAACACAAGGTTCGGGTTTAAATCCCGGATAGAGCAATCGATAAAATATACAAGTCTTCTTTGATATACACGCCACGTGTACACGCCAGATAAAATGCTGGAAACTTAAAAGATGCTGATCCGAATGCGATGTTCAATTGACGAGCATTGAAAGAATGGACTTTCTTACATGTTGAATAGTAGATAGACGGAGTGCCGCATATTCACCGATTTTATTGGTGCAGCAGTGTAACTGATCAGCGAACTCGTCGTCGTTTTACAATGTTATTCCTTCGTGAGGGTCGGCGAGCAGTGGTCACACCTGCTGATAAACCCGGTAAGTGAGGCGAGCTAAATATGGCTTATTTAAAATACAATACTTCTCTCGACATCACTCGTCTGGCTATCTAGCAAACTGCATTTCAAAGAACGAAAATTTATTATATAATATCTAGCCTCCTTGACTCAAAATGTATGTCTGACGTCACTAAGTTTAAAGGATAAACGCCTGAAGGAACATTGGATATTTTTACCGATCCTTTGTAATTACAGTCGTGGATAAAATACGGCCCTCTTTAGTTCCCATTATTGTGAAGAGCGATTGAGTGATTCACTTTTAATCCCCAGTATACGCAAAGTTAGTGAAATGCAATACGGAGGTGCAGGGTAATGTATCGGTCTCAAATATATAACGATTGCTTTCTGAATATTCAAAACGACTAGTGTCGACACTCGAGACAAAGAGTTTCATCGCACAGTAATTCACTTGATTGGATTGAATCATTGTCAGGCACTTGTAAGGAATACGACGGCGTATGATTTTGAGAGATGCTGACGCCGAGCGTCCACAGAAGTGCATTTCAGGGAGTGTACAAAATAATTCACTCTACGGGAATTCTAACATTGAGTGCATTTTACACAATGAATTGCAAACACAGCATACCCGAGAAACGTGGCTGAGAAATGTGAATAAATAATTATTGGCCCGCAAAATTAAAACCAAGATGTATTTTTGCTTGTATTTTTTGGATTTTAAAAGTCTTGAAATGCAGTGAATCCGATAGAGGATTTAAACCCATTTAGAGTTTTTTTGCTTAAAATTATAGGTTTGTTCACAAAAATCGCTATCAGTGAGATCTCCCTTCATATTTTCTACGCGTCATCTAGTTTTACAGTTGCGTCTAATTTGTTGCACGTTATAATACAAAGCGTTGGCAATATGTTCGAATTGATTGAAACATTTACGACGAAAGTTATAAAAAAAAAAAACAATAACTGCAATGTGCTATGGCTTTCACGGTCACGACTAATTATGAATTCATGTCGTCGAAGTGGCGTATCGAATTCGCGAAAATAATTATGGCTCGTCGTCAAAGTCGAGGATTCTACAACATCGACAAGGCACAGTTAAATAACACGACTCACAGTCGAGCGATTGACATGAGTTTAATGGCGATGTTTTTTTTATTATTAATATTTACGTAGCTGCCTCGACAATTTCGCTTGCAAATGAATCCGTCCAGTGCGGCGTCAATTTGGGCTGTCGTTACTGATTGCTTTATTATTTACGCACACGAATGACGCTTATTAAACCAGAACCGACAAAAGTATACATTCTTGTAATTTATTGTTGACAATTTACATTTAAATTTGCTGTCACGAGTGACTCATGCGAGACCTAATGTTATTATTGGTTGTGCGGTTAATTATAAATTTTGGGATAAGTGATTGTAAGTATTGTTCGCGGGCAACGGCAGCTCCCCGGTTCATCTCTGTCACCGAAGCGAACTCGCCACAATTATTACTTATTAATATATTTGATCTGCCGATAGTCTGTCATCCGCAGCAAGCGATGCAAACTGTGCAATGAATCACGAAAGGGACGGTTCACGATGTATCACTGCATCGATGGCAGTACACAATAAAAAATGTTGATTAGTTATGAATACAGTTTTTTGACATGAAGTATTGTATTTGCACATTAGAATAAAAAATGTCGATTTTGAGAAATACGCGTCAGTCGATGCACCGAATAAATTTAAAAAAAATATCACTACCACCATACAATATTGCAGTAAAGTAATAAAGTAAAACATATAATATGCAAAATATACAATTTAAATGCTCAAATCAATGTTTACGTACCTATATTTACACGACATGAACTTGCAGGCTGCACCCTGGGATCTGTTGCACTTTGGAAAAAAACCGTTCACGGCGAAATCGGCAGGCAACCGTATCGGTGCGATATGAAAATAAAAAAAAACTATTCAACACGACAGTGAGCAGGGTCGATTTATTCATTCGCCTCGGCTGCGGCTCGGGTTGAGAGATCACGGCAGCGGCGGTGTTTTGATTTCCTAGCGAGCTGTCAGGCGTCGAGCTCGCCCGCCATGTTCCCGCTGGCCCGGCCGGCCGCACCGCGCCGGCGCCTGCACGCGCCTGCACACCCTGCACACCCTCCTCACCTTCCTCACCCTCCTCACTCTCTTCACCCAGCACCCACCCGAGTGAAGTACCCCCTAAATAATAATAAAGAAAATTTAAATAACATTCTAAATTTTCTATTATGTTAAAGCTTGAGCCGTCGAGGTGTAGCACCCCTCGGACCGCCGCCGGGGCGAATTTAACCCGGTTAAATTATTGTGCTGAAAATCAAAACTTCCCGCTAATTTTCTGTGTTATTTGTCACGAAAACTGCGCGTTAGTAATATTCTGTAGAAACAGATTTATTGTGAAACTTTGCAGATGATATGACTCGACAACGCGTGGCTTGTCTCTGTGGAATGTGCTCCGGAACTGTTGGTGTTGTTGTCTTCTGTGCATTACCCGCCTTTTGTACGATACTATCCTTCGTGGAATAATACTCCCCTCCCCGCTTCTGTGTCGAGACAAAAACAGCCAGCCTGTTCTAGGTATTTTGTTATCTTTAAAATCTACAGTTGTTACAAAAATACAATTATTTCTAAGTACGCACATTTCAAAATCGACGGCGGGACAAAATTGGGACGGTGGCGATATTTGAGGCTAGGAGTGGGACTCTCCCGGTTCTGGCGCAGGTTGTGGGGCTCACGTGATGTGGCTCAGGCTGTATCGTACATGGGTTTCTCTATTTTCGTTACTAAGTGTGTGTGGGGAAAAATATGTGCAAAAAGGCCTCTTGACTTCGAAACGATGTACAATGTAGTTTTACAATCATTTCAATATATTTCAATGATTATTTACCAATAAAAAAAACTATTTCAATAAAATATCTAGGGAAATATTTATTCAGGTGCTCAATATGACTTCCATTAATGTAGTGGTAAAAACCAAAAAATCCTTATATATATTTTTTTATAGATTTAGATCAAATCATTTTTTAAAATATTTTTATTGTTTATTTTTGTGTGTGAAAACTGCAATGTTTAAAAGCGGTGTGAAAAATATTTTGATTTATTATTTGAAAAACTTACAATTTAAAACAGTAAAATATATGTGAATATATTATTTGTTACAAATATTTGTTTAATTTTGTAATAACTTGTATCTTACATCGTATTCGTGGATGTCTAGAGACATCTGTGAGAAAATCACAACAGCGAAAGGATATCCTCGCTTTCAATTTACTTTATAATTTAAAATATCAGTAAACTGCTTTGTCTTTTATAAAATATGTTTTAGTTAAGTTTTAGTAAGTCATATATTTAAAAATTTAGCAACCTCTAATACGACTAGAGTGCGGGTCGGTAAATAATTATTACCTAATCGCCCAGCAAGATTTTGAAAGCGATAAATTGGGGGAAATAGAGTTAATTTATTCTCAAACCAGTTTCAATAACCATTATTTATTTATTTGTAACTGAACTTGTGATCATTAAAATTTCCTGAAACCATTTTTAAAAATCACAGATTAAGAATCGCTATTTTATCTAATGCTGTTTTTACTACCTAAAATCCTGATTTTTACATAACGATTTTACCGATCATAAATCTGAAAATCTGCTCATTGAAAAAATACTCACTTATTGTAATATTGAAAATGACTATGTGAAATAGTATGTTTAATATACACATGTGTCTGATGTCTCCGCTCATGGATCGTCATTACTGATGATCGCTCCAGTTGTATTTTAGTATCAAAGCGATGCAGCATGGTTTCTTGTTTTGTGATATTTATGGCCAAAAAAATTGGTTAAAGGATACTTGAATGATGATTGGATTTACCGTTACTCTCAAATTGTATAGGGTCATGCCTCAAACAGAGCGCTTCATGAATAAAAATAATGAATGTACTGTATGCACGGGACTTTCTCACCCAATCGAATACTATAAACGCAATTAGATGATAATTTTAATTTACTTAAATACGAAGAAAAAGAAGATTTTTCAATTACAAAGATGACTTTTTAAAACTATATCAAATTAAAGCATATAATGTCATACATTTTATGAAAATACTTTTATTTATTACCCATTGAAGTCTAAACATAAAAATATTTCTTATCCCATCAAATAAAAAAGTTAGCATTAAATTTCCTAATCGAGAGCCTGGTGAGATTGTATTTGCTCAGATCTTTTTAAAAATAATATGAATAATATAGAAAAAGCGTTTTTTATCAGAATACTTTATTTAACTTTTTATTTACAAGTCTTTCAATTTTGAATGTCTTTATTAATTAAATTATACATTGTATTTCTTTGATACTATTACTACTTAATAGATTTATTTTTATTCTTACATGTACCATACTGGTATGAAATGCATTCAAAAACAAGTAAAATTTCATATATAAATTTTTTTATACAATAAAAACACAAGCAAAACATTGTTTGGGAAGAATCAAAATACACATAACCATTTCAATAAGCTTTGTGTTTAAAGTAACATTATTTAATTATTATTTTTAACCTAATTTCTCCTCTGTTAGAAATATTCTTTCACTAAATAATGTAGAGTAATAACTATTTATTTTTGTTATAGCACCAAAATTTCAACTCATATGTAAAAATTAATCTCAAAATTATACTCTTAATGATTACGCACATTCAAATAATAAATTATAGAATTTTTGATAATTATTTTCATAGAATTAGCTATTGTTCATGGCAAGATTATTAAAATATTTTAGCTATCCAATATAATTATTGAACATGATTACCCTACTATTTTTTCACTTAATTTTGTTTCATTAGTAAGCTTAGGCACTTATAAATCACTCATTTTTCTTAAACTATTGTGAAGAGAGAATAAAATAAATATTAATTAGTCTATTGTAAATGTTTATTTTAATATTTGACTACTGTTCTTTTATGGAATATTTTTTTTTTATGTTTAAGGATATAATATATTATTATGTTTTAAATAAATTATTCTATATTAAAAATAAAATAGTATTATTTATATGTTATTTCAATAAAATAATCACAGATGTACTTGTATTCAAATCAATTTCACATATTTTCACAGCCATTATAATGGTCAACTCTCAACAATTGTAAAATAATAGCAAAAGTTTTAGGCAATGCAACATAGTATTGTAAAATGTATCTCAATTTTTTAGTGAAGTTAAAAAGATTTAAAAAAAATAATGTAAAATGTACATCATTTTTTAAGAGTTCACATTTGCATTTAGTAACTCAATGTAACAATTGTGATAGTTACTTATTGAATCATTATCATATTTCAATAATTTGGTACCCAAGAAAATACCCTAAATAAATGTCGTTTTTGATTTAATAAAATATAAATCTTTATAAATTGCTATAGTAAAAAAAATATTATTATTGGAACAGTTTTCACATTGTAAAAAATCGTTTCATTAATTATTGTGCCTACATTACAACAAAATATCAAATATCAATTAACAATTGAAATCATATTTTCAAATAAGTAATAACTAAAATACTAGCCTTAGTTGTAAATTTAACATTTTATAATTACAATGAAATATAACGAATACCGCTTTAAACATATTAAATTAAATATTTTTGTAAATATAATGACAGTGGTTTATCGAACGGCAACAAGCTTCCATCTCAGGAAGAAAAATGCCATTAGTCTCAGTAATACTAAAATAACACACAGTGCTGCAACATCGTACCAAAATTGTGCTCCACTCATTGCAATTTCAGATAAGAATTTTTGAGGATATCTGAAAATAAAATACGATTTTTGTAATAAAAAAAGAGATAGTTTGAAAATATTAACAATCTGGTGGCGTTAAAAAATTTTACCTGTAGTGACAATATTTGCTGTCATTACAATCAAGAGTAGGTCGGTCCAATCCATAAATTGCTCCCACAAATCCTTCTAGTCCATATCGCAAGTACGATACATAAGATCCCCAGTGCAGGTAGTTTGGAAGATCACGTAGGGTCACTCCAAACCCAGCAAACATCATCATGGGCACGGATAATGTCGGTCCCAAAAAGGTGCCGTTCTGTAAAACAATACAGAAATTGTGATAAGTTATTATTAAAGTTATAACAATTTTCCATATAATGTATAATATATTATTAAAAGTTGTATTAGTGTGATCATACTTCAAACTTACCACAACATTAAAAACTGCTCCTATCACAAGTCCAAAGCTTTGTGCTACGAAAACTACAAGCATTGAAATCGTGAAGAACATCCCGAATCTGAATGGAATTAATGGTTGACTCGACATTGTATAAACTATCACAGAAAACAAGAAGCAGCATAAAACCTAAAACAAATATTATACAAAACTGATTAGTCAATAAATAAAATACAAGTCAGATAAATAAAACATCAGAAAATGTAATAATTAATTGCAAATATAATTACAATAGTCGTAACAAAATATGGATAGAAAATTAAAATATTGTGTATGAAAACAAAATTTGACTGTACTTAAAACTTTTTTTAATAGATTTATTTTTAAGTTGGAGCAAGTTTAGATTAATATTCCCAGATATCAGCTCCGGTAGGAGCCGGATCCAGTATTTAAGAACTTTTGATAATAACTATAGTAATCGTAGCGGAAATGTTGAATGTGCATAAGGCAGCTTATATCATAAGAGAATAATAATATGTTTCTATTAAACCAATCGATTTGTCAACGAACTGAGCTAACATCTTCAAGTATAGTGATGAGCTTCATTGCCTCTTTTATTACATTGAATTCTGTCAAATCACTATTTTCTATGTAAATATGTATGCAAAAAAATAACATCTTGTGTGGTGTCACATAAAATATGTTTTTAGTAGATTAATTTGAAATTGCTTACAGAAATGGGTATATCCACAATCGTTACAGACAAATAGTAAGTTCGGAGAGAATACCAACGGTTGAAGTGTTCTTTTTGTAGAATCTGCATCTCACTTGGGACTGTAAACATAATAAGTATTTATACAAGAACAAAAATATCCCGTATATTTCTCATAAGTTATTTGCGCAACGTTTATACTTACACGTAAGAATAGTGAGCATCATTGTTGACATCATGTGATGCATAAGAATGGCAAATAGTAAATTGTAATTGTCCAGAACTCTGGATCCCTCATTACCGGCATCAATAAATAGCATTCCCAACATCATGCCTGTTATTACGTTTACAAGTATGCGAAGATGGGTCAAGGTCTGAAATATTCATTTCATAGTGGCTTCATAATGACAAAATTAAGCTCCCATTCATACTAACTCCTAATAAATTACATTTTATGATATGCCCATTACCAAGAAATATATTAGAGTTTTAAAAGAATGTGTTTTTTAATTCCTACACAATGTGGTTTTGGAAATGAAACATTATTATCAAGGATTTAAGGATGCAAAGGTTGCCTTATTTTGGCATATTTGTATTTTTTTTACCCCAATGGGGATTTAACGATGTTTTGATTTCAGTTATCTTTGGGAAAAATATAATTATCAATTCACTACAAAATGTATAATATAAAAATATCAATACATGTATATTTTCATCTACTAAAAAATAAACTATGAATAGTAAAAAAGCATATGTTAATTACACAATAATTGAAATGCTAATTAAATAATCAAATGATATACTCGTTTTTAATAAAAACGTACAGCAACAGAGATGAAGACAGTTACTTCAAAATAAATTAAATATTTTCAATCGAAAATTCAGTCATGTTCATTCAAGCAACGAAAGTATTGTTACATGTATTCCTATTTTTTTAATATTTAAATTTAATTAAATATTAAAATTTAATTTAATTTAATAATTATTTTTTAAACAAAGAAAAGATATCTAAAGATTTGCAGTGGTATACCGCTATCGACTAAACTTTACTGGTTGAGCAGACTTGGACTCCATGGTTTTAAATTTATTGGTAATATCTTTTAATTTATTACAAAAAAATTGAAATATTACCGAATCTCTCTTGGATTTTAAAAATCCTCTCTTGAGAAGAACGGAGAGTTGGTTTCCTTCTGGTGTTTCTTCCAAACCGGATGTTCTGTCTATCCTCTTCATTTTTGACAGAGGATATTTAATTCTAAGTGTCTTGAGATCACATATTTCAGAAGGATTATCTAACCAAATCAATGATTTGCCATTTTCCATTACATTCACTAATGTTTTTATCCCATGTTCTCCGTGTTCTCCGCATGCCAACTCAATTACTGCAAAAGTTTTAATTTAAGTAACTGGTAAATAGAAAAAAAACCATCTAATTTTAATTGATATTCTAATCAAAATCTTACTATAATCAGCTGGGTTATGATACTTGGGACATGGCATGTTGACCGATTGCAGATAAGGTACTAGATTCTTGGTGCTTCCCTGATACAAGCACTCGCCCGCGGCAAGGACATAAACTTCATCAAACATTTGGAAAAGAGAAGCGGAAGGTTGATGAACAGTGCAAACAATAGTACGCCCCTGCATAGCTAATAGTTTCAATAGACGTACACACTGGGAACATGATGAACTATCTAATCCACTAAAAATATAAAATTACATCTTTATGCATTACGTTATATTAAGATCACTCATTTGATTCACCATTAGATACTTAAGACATGCGATACTTACGTTGTAGGCTCATCTAAAAACATAATTAGAGGATTGTTTATAAGTTCCAACGCAATAGAAAGACGTTTTCTTTGACCGCCTGAAAGTCGAGATGCACGAGTGTTCTGGTGTTCATACAGTCCCAGGGTTGTTAGAATTTCTTCAATCTAGTGAAAATTGTAAAATATTTTTTAAAACATTTAAGTATTTTTAAAAAATAAATATTTGTTTATATCAAATATATTTACTTACGATTTCGTCCTTTTCAGGTTGTTCAGTGTCAATTGAAATCTTGAGATCTGCGGCTATCCTCATATTTTCAAGAACGGTTAGCAGAGGTTGAAGACGGTCCTCTTGCATAATGTAGCACGACATCTTTTTGAATGTATCTGAAGAATAAAATATAATTATTATAAAATGCATTATACATTATATTTTAATAAATAGTCCGGTTCTTGCTAATTTATTATAGGTAATTATTTTATAACAGAAAAATATCTGCTTGACAGTCGCTGAAATTCCTATTGTTTCTTCTAAATCTAATAGAGAGATAAATAGGATGAATGTACTTGTTCAAACAAACCACATAATCTGTATTATCTGGATACAGATTTAGATGCTTCTAAGTACAAAGGTGACTTCCTTGTCAACAGTCAACAATGATGTTTGTGGACATTAAAGTTTAGCATGTATATCCACTGTACTAGCAATTACATCATACGGGGTAAAAGAAATACTAAGATTTTTCTATTTACTTATTGAAAATAATAAGTCATCTTACAAGAAATGACCTATTACTCTCTGTTGAAAGGATTGTATATATTTTTTAGTTTTCTGAATCAGGATCCAGGATCTCCCGTTATATGATTCTTTTTTAAAACTTCTAGTTGTTGAATGTCTAATATCTCTCAGAATATTTTTATCTTCATCATTTTAACATTTTTCGATCGTTCAACAGGGCATATTTGTATTAATTTATTATTGTGATCTGTAATAAGTAATAAAAATTTAATATCAAGGTAATTCAAAGTGCAAACTCCAGAGTGCATACTGAATGTAATGATTTAATTCTTTTATCCTGTTAGAAATTACTATAGTACTTGATTGCAGATTGTTTTATTTTTCGCTTTGCTTTTTTATAAATTCTCTTTGAGTTAATAGCATCCATAACAGGCATGATTATTTTGTTGGTTCAGAATGTATTTCTATTACTTCTAATTAGATAAAGGTCATGACGCTAAGCAGAAGTAAAAAAATGATCTTGCTTGTAATAAGCAAGTTCGAGGTTCAAGTTATCACAAAGTTGCATCATCGAGTTTCTAAGGACAGCCTTTTAATTATCAGAAAATATTTCTTCAATGATTCTTTAAAATCCACTAACAATCGTACGCCTTCCAGTAGTGATAATTTTTTCTCGTATTATTAGAAATTACATTACAAATAATGTCAAAAATAGTATTGAAAAAGAAAAGTGCATAATATTTATATGTAATCAAATTGTGAATCAGTGCGTCCTCGATTTAATAGGAATGGGGGGCGGAAGTGAGAAAGATTGTTTTCAGGAACAAAATTTGTTAGTCTTCTAGAAAATGTTGGACTAATTTATTTATTCCTACCCTCAATTATTTTGGTTGGTGTGCTCAAATTTTTCATATCCAAAACGTTATCTGGAACTCTTAATAAGTAAAACGTATACAGGGACCCAAAGTCATGAATTAACTTTTAAATTGAAAACTTAAAATAATTTTCGGCTAGTTCATCACAAACATTGTTAGTGACAAAACTCAACAGAAAAACAGTAAAGGTTGAAAAAGTAGATTTGCTGAAAACAATGCTTCCTGCTTACCCAAGTCTCTGCCGCGGCCATTGACATATACGGCGCCTTCCACCCCAGTGATGCGGTACCCCGAGAGCACGTCCAGCAGGGTCGACTTCCCCGCCCCAGACGGGCCCATGATGGCGATGAGTTGTCCTGGCAGGAACCTGCCATTTACCCGATGGAGGATTGTCTTTGTACCTGAAAAATAATTATTATTTCATCAAATTGATTAATTTTAGTACCATAACTTATTAATTTTCAATGCCAACATGATAAAATTCGTGTAGATGTTTGAGATAGAAAAGAAGTCAGCACCAATGAAAGTGCAATCGCTATATATGATATAGTGGAAAATCTATCTACAATTTTTTCATATTTTTGGAAGAGTTATGGCACGCACAGTTAAAAGGGTGCACTAACTTGATATTCTCGAAGGGTCCAGTAAAAATAGTTTTCTGAGACCATTGAAAGTTGTCAGAAGAGGCAAATTGTGATAAAAAGCTGCTTGGGTTTGTAATAAAGGTCATTAATATTTACTAGGTTGCAATATTTTTGTATGATCACGTTAAAGGAATTTTCAAGGTAAATCAGATATGAACAATTTTATCTTAAGTATTTCTTTTAAAATAAAATTTTTGACATTGAATGTGACTGTTGAAGGTAGATAAGTATAGATAATGAAGTGTTTGCATGTAAAATAATTAATATAAATATAATCGAAAATCTCTCGTTCACTTATCTCTAGTCTAAAGTCCTTTAAATTCCTCTTCCTTTCATGATAAAAAAATATCAGTAATAATCTTCTTTTTTAAAAACATTATGTTTTCTTTTATTGAGATAAAAATTATTCAGAGACAGTGATTTATTTTTAATATCACAATTTTTAATTGATTATTTGTGAAAACATTTATATATATTACATTTTTCAATTCATCAATTTTTTTATTAAGTAATTTGCAATAGTTGTTTACTTCCAAGTGACCAGTTTCATATTTTTATTTTATTTATATTAATTTTCAAAAGTACATAGAAAACACACCAACGTGTTTGGCCTTGTTGTACCTGCTGGACAGCTCCTCCCAGAAATTTGGTTACGACACACATAATTGCTTAAAAATAGGACAAGTGTGTTTTTCAATTCTCGAAATTACATTTAAAACATTACTTATATTTAATTTGACTATGATATTAATATTCAAATGCCTACCAGACCCAGTGAACGCGCTATAATGATAGGGCTTGTTTTTTTAATGAAGGCTATCGGGACTTGCAAGCAATTGTATTGATGATTTTACAGGTGAACATGTATGGTTACTTATTTTCTTAGTTTTATTACAGTCACTATCAAACCAAAAATCACAGTCCACCAAAAATTAACCTTACGCTACATTTAGATTGCTTAATTGTCTCAATTTTTTATTCTAGAATTAAAGTATGCAATAAAATGTGAGTTCGATAATTTAATTACATATATAAAATGTTATATAAAATGTATAAAAAACAGCGACCCAACAGTTGGTAGAAAGCGCTGGCAGTGTTTGTCTTTTGAGCAAAATATAACAAATGGCTTGATATAAAACTAATTTCCACATAATCGATGTTTTTTGAAAATATGTTGCGAAAAATCTACTGCACCAATCAAAAAAAAAAAATAAATGCAAAAGGCTAGATACATTCCTTCTTCTTGATAAAAAAATATTTGATTTATTATAAATTGACTTTTATCATGAAAGATATGCGTTTTCCCGAGTAAAGTTTAGGCGTTTTGGAGATCATAAAAACTCACGGTCCAAGAACCCTAAGCAATTGGGAGTCCTTCTTTTAATTGGAATTAAAAGGTTACATATATACCTATCGCATAGGACGAGTTTGAAAATAAAAAAATCTTAAACAAACTTTAGCTATGCTAAGCGTTTGTCCGAATCGCATAATTTTTATCAACTTTGAAGACAACTTTTCAATAGAAAATGTCGCAAAAGCAAAACAACAACAGGACTTATCAGAGGCAACGTAAACCTTTCACGCTCGAGTGCCAATTTAAAAATATCTAATCACTGCTGGCCCAACATTTGGCCCCATTAACGAAATCTTTACGTAAAAAAAAGGCATCTTCATGTGTCGTGTTATTTTTGATCCCAACTGGAGCGCTTCTTTATTGATAAATCAACTGGGAACTTGTTTACTTGAAAAAATAAGTATTCATTTACGTATCTACCGCAATAGACACGAGTGTTATTAATTTTTATGTGTTGTGCAATGAAAACAATACAAAAAACGCACTCTCGGTGTTTGTGAATTGTAATTCAGTTAGCACTGCATATCTCGTAGCTCAATTGGAGCGTTGTGTTTTGTAACTTGGCTTTTTGTGACGAATTAATCTTGAATTCCAGGGTATTTCAGATACGAGAGTAAACTTTGAGTCCCTAAAGCGATAGTAGTATTATTTATATCAACTGTTTGACGTCATTAATATATTATTGTGCTGATAGAGTGTACTCCTGAGGCGGTTGAGGGCCAAGCCGATACTTGCAAAGGTCAGCGGGTATTTTCAATTGGAAATCTATGCAGAAGAATTTAAAAAAACGGCTCTAAAAACACTTTTAATATTTTTTTGACAAAATAGAGATTATATTTTGAGATTCGTGTGTTTGTAGGTATGAACAGAAAAATGATATATTATAAATCATGCGCTCATTTACTCCATTATGACATTCGAAGACAATTACATAAAATAATTTGAATAAACTAGTTCGTGGTTAATGGCGGCTGTTATTATTAGTAACAAGTTCCTGATATTTTTTTCAAACCACTGAAGAAGATCCTAGTGCCGAGAACGAAACGTTAATACCAGCCAGGAACGTAGTACTTGCAGTAAAAAAAAACATACTTTTAAACATAAAGATTTTACATTGTTTGTTTGGAAGTGTACCATATGTACAAATAAAATTAAAATTGATTACAATCTTTAATGAGACAAATTTTTAGTTGATAGTCTCGTAAATTAAAAAAAAAAAAAAACAATACATTGTAAATATTTGAAAAATCTGCGTAGCTTACGTAAGAGCTGCAAGTAGTTTTTAGCCCCTCATTGAAATATTGTATGTTTGAAAAAGCTCTAATAACTCCCCTAGCGGCATGAGAGCAACCCCTAAGATAACACGATAGACCAGATATTTGAAAAATAACTGAAAAATCCAAACACAATGATAATATTTTAAAACTATTTTTATATTTAGGGTAATATACTTTACCAAACAAAAATATTATACAAAATGCAGCGTAGCTATTCCCTACATCTTATATTAGATAAATCTAAGTTCGATAGAAATATGTTGATACATTAATTTGTCTTATCTCGTGAATAGAAATCTGACGATATGATTATTTGCTTTTAGACCCTGAATATTTATTGAATATTTACTGTATATATTATTAATATTTGAAATGCGTATTTTCACCGATTTCGTTAATATTTTGAATGATACCATCCCAGTTTATTTTGAAATACACACGTGCCGTATATGTTTTTGCTTAGTCGTGAAATTCTGGAGTTTTGATTCATAGCAGTTTTATTGCAGTCATTGGCCTGAATCGCTGATATTTTATCAATATATTGCAAAAGAAAAGAACTGATTTATTTATACACGACAACAATAAGTAAGTATGCGTTTTACGAGTGTTTTTATAGTATTGATATCAAGTTTTTTTATGACTAATGTGAGAAAATCCATGTATGTCATTGTACTTTGTCAGTACTTTATGACATTTATTTATCTAATGAGTTGTAATTGACCGAATCGTATTTATTATAGATAAATCCTAATGTTAACAGGAAAAGCTATCGATATTGCTTATAATAATTTATGTTATTAAAAATATCTAATAGTTATTCTCTTGAGGTTATTTAATTATTACACCAGGCTTATGTCAGAATAATATTTTAAAAATCATAAAAGTGTTGCACCAAATTATCTTGAGAAATATTTATTTACACTAACATATTTTAAATTTGTAAAAAATTAAAACATTTTTTTTCTTTCTTAACTTTAGTGTAGTTCATCAAAGTGACCAAGCACACAATTAATGTATTAAAAATAGAAAACTTCACTTTTGGTATTTGATTGATTTGATTTAAGTAACTTTTCCGTTTTATGCCGTGTTTAATGAATTTTGTTAGAAGTACGCTAGTAATTTAGAGGCTGTGCTTTCGATCGAGGTCAACTTCCAGCTGCAATTACAAGTCATAATGTTATCAGAGACGATGCAACTGTTCCAACAGAAAGTGATAAGTGGTCCTCCGCGGGTTATTGACTTGGTCTTTGTTTTGGATTTCGCGCACCCGCAGCACCCGGCGACTGCGTGCCGAGAAAACAACAGCTGGGACTGGATGAAACTATTTGTAAGATGCCATGTTCAAGTATAGATAGTATCATATGGACTGCTTCTGACTGTTATTACGGTTAAAAAGAAAATCTTTCGTAATAGCACATTGGTTCGTAAAATAACATGTCATCACACCAATGCAATTCGAAGGCACAGTGTAATGTTGATTCGATCAATGTTGATAGTATTTTTGTTTATAACCTTGAAAATATAATTTAAATTCAATTTATTTACACATACACATAAATGTAAAATGACCATAGCCTTATAATATTAAGTATCGCTTTTCAAAATGTACTGTGCAGCAATATTCAAAGATATTTTTTTCAACGTTTGCTCTTACCTTTCATGAAACCGAGATTGACGGTGTAGCCGATATTATCAAATTGAATATCGACTGGCTCCTTGGGAGGAAGTCTTGAAAAGGTGGTGCTCTGGTTGTTAGCCACATTGCCTGGTTCTCTCCTGGTTTCAGGTTCGACAGCTCCGTTGGTCTGCGATGACATGGACGAAGACTTGTCCAGATCGTGGTTGACCGATGACGACGGGTGGTTGGCCTGTGTCGGCTGACCCGCGTCTCCGTTGGCGCCTGACATCAGCAATTCATTGCGTACTTCTTGAAGAGCGAAATCCATATTGATATCGGTGAATTCTCTCCTAATTGTCAATTATGCCACATTCAAATTCTGGATCGAAAGGTGACTTGCGAAATGCACTTTTACTTCAATTAATTTGCAGTTTTCACTGCGTTGCTTGAATCACCAAGCCCTGTGACGAATCATCTGCGAATGAAAAATATGAGATATATTACACATGTTAGATCAATAGGTTATGTTGATTTTGTTGCGCAATTAATAAGAGTATAATTATCTAAGATTTCTCTTTATTATGAAATCATTAATCAGATATATTGTAAATATAAAACAAATTTCAAATGAAAAAAAAAGTAATTGTGCAGGTTATTGTTTATTTTTTGCAAGTATTAAATAGGGATTCCGTTAAAATGTTCGATTGTAATTGATGCTATTGATGTGAAAAAAATATATGGTACTTTACAAAGCAATAAATTATTTGAATTATCAATCAACTCGACTAATTAAAAGAAATATTAATTTTATAAATTAATAATTCATTTTTAAACGGCGCGTGATACATTGGCTTAAACAGATTATACAAAGAATTTATTCATTGAAATTGCGTGAATTTTCCATTATTTGGGTTGTATCTGAAAAAATGACATTAAATCTTAATCATGATTTTGTGACTATTTTTTTTTTCTTAAAAAACAAGAACGATAAACAATCAAGTATGATAATTAATAACATAAACTAACAAAATAACGTCAGGTCCGCAATGATCAGAACTTTGGACTGTTATCTCGGGGACAACGGTCCCAAATTTTAAAGCGAATCACTTCTTATTTATGTAAAAACAACCGCCTGGTGAATCACCTGCTCAATCTGACCTGCGTCGATTACATTTGCATCATCCTCGAGGTAGATGTTTTACGAATCCTTTGTGTTAATTTAGCAAGCATTAAATGTAATACACGTTTAAGGATGGCCGTTGTTCGTTTAACACAGCTGTTCCGCTATTTGTTCTCATCCTCGTCACTACAAAAGCATTTCTATAATATAATTCTGCGGCAAATAAAATAAAAAAGTTTCGGAGTCGAGTCGTTGCAAATGATTTCAATAGAATTTCTTAAAAGGGTTCTACATCAGAGTTGGGATGTAATAAAGGTATTTTTCGCGTCCACTACTGTAATTTTTTTTGTATTTACTATGATTATCATACTTTTGTTTTGACAAATAATATTGACCTTTCAAGGAATTGCATATACGTTTTGTTAAATGTTTTTAATTGTGGCCTAACGCTGGCACGTGTTATCTGTATGCTAGAAGAATACTACCTTTATTACTACTACAATCACAATTTTATAAAAAATATTCTCATCGATGGGTCTCTGGAAGAAATGGCATGGAAGAAGCAATCTGGATTTCTATTTCAGAGATAATATTTTAAGAAAGTCCGTAACGATATTTTATACATAGACTGTGAGGAGAGTGTGGGAATGAAGGGACATTATACAAATAACCTAAGAAGAAAATGTAAGCACTTACTGTTCTGCTGCTTAAAGGTTGCTTTATCTTAGCTAGGACGAAGCAAATAGTAGTCTTAATGTACCAGTCGTAAAAGTATTTTGATCTGTTTTCACGCGACAAAAATTGTTATGTTTAATATTTTATTTTGTATCCTCAATGCATCTTAATGGGTTTATTGTTGTATATAATAAGAATACATAAAAAATGTAAATTTGAATTTTTAACTTAGCACAAATACCGGTTAGGCAGAAAAACACCATCGGTTTGGTCTTGGTTTCAAGTAACTAGTTAGCCTTGCTCGGATGCACTCAGCAGTGCGGTGGATACGAGCCGAGACCGTTGGACGTCTGAAGTTATTTTACACTTTATTCATTTTTGCGGTGAATGCTGCATCAGCTGGCTCCCATTCGAGGCGACCGATGAGCCGTAAGATCATCAGTAATGACACTTGTGTTGATAAACAATATTGTTATCAGCTGGTTCATTCGTATTGTGAAATTGGGTGTACCTACGCTGCGTGTGCAATGTAGAATGAATAATCATTTGGTAGAAGTGTGGTCGGTGATTCGACTTAGTAACATGCTATTGATAATGTTTATATACTTTGACATAAAGTCCAATGTAGCCGAACTTATGAATATGGAAATTCATTAATTTCTCTTTCAATACTTAAAACACTGTTTTTTTCGTCTTAGAAAATGCCCGTGCGTCATTTTACCTGGAGATATGAGCACTCCGATATCGGATTGTATTTGCAATATTTAGATTATTATGAAGCACAACTCATTTGAAATTTTTCTGGATTTACCATTAATTAAATATTTTTTTGATAAATATTTTAAATTGTATTTCTGCGGTATACTTGACTTTACTGTATTCATCCAAGTCTACCAAATTAGAAAAACTCTGCCATTTAAATCGATCGCGCAGTTTTTTGTACTTCGAGCACTTAATTAAATAAATAAATACGCCAGAGTAGGAGCTGGAGTATCGTGAACTTAAATAAACTTACTTTATGATCTGTTACTTTATTTATTGATTAACGATGTTCATACAATTGTAACATTCTTCTAAAGGCTATTTTGAATGCCACAATGTAAAAGTGATTAGATTAAAAAAACTAATCAATATGAATAATAAATATAAATTATCCATTAGACTAGATATTTAATTTTTCACGAATTTACAAAAAAATAATTTAAAAAAATACCTAAGCATCATTTAAATAAATCAGTATGTTGTCTTTATTTTGAAGAAATATATTTAACGATATTCTCATTATTTATTTTTTGACGCGACTAGTTTCACCAACATGCTAGGTTCCGAGGTTCTACAAATTAGCAAATATGGAACCATAAATGTTTTTAAACCAATTTAAGTAATAATGTAGAAATTAATTTATTGAATTTAACATACTTCAATCTTTCCATGCGAAAAGTACGATAAATACGCAACTTTAATTTTTAAAGTATCTGCCTTCACATTAAAAATCCAATTATTTTCGATTAAATATTATATGTTGTTTTCAAGAATAAGAAAAGGTTTTTTCCTTGGTTTTAAAAATATCTTTGTATTTATAAAATAGTCGTTGTAAAGCCGTAATTGTATATTACTCGTTAAGTGTCAAGTATTCGATAATAAAAAAAAGTATTAGCCATACAAAGATGATGCCCGACCTTTCGTTTCCAGATAATGCCATGAGTTACGAAACGTTTAATGATATTTGTAATAAAAATTATCACCACTCACATTTCGTAAAGTAAAATGAAGTGATTTCCATAAAAACTCAAAAAAATTAACTACCAAAAAACCTTAAATGAATAGTTTATTATTATCATAACAGATAATTATATTCGTTACTAATTACGTTATAAAATCAAATAAGATTAAACAAATATCATCGGTTATGCTTTTAGTTTTTTTAAGTATAGTGTATTTTATAGATCATTATAATTTAGTATTAAATTAAAAATTAACATGTATTTTACTTTGTAGTACTTTTGGTAATTTTAATAATTAAAATGAAGTAATGCTGGAGTTTTTGCTATTTATTTTTGCTTTTACGTTTTGAATTAAATTGCTTTGTCATTGCTACCGAAATCGCTATAAACATTTAAATAGAAATATAATATTTTAATAGACACGGTCATATAATACAAACGGTTGTGATTTTTATTTTTAGTTTTGATGCTAAGTTCTAATTATAACACGTACCCAAGTTAATTCAATCTTAATTTCTTTTGATATATATATATATATATATATATATATATATATATATATATATATATATATATATATATATATATATATGTATGTATAGTCAAACAAGCCGTATTTTAGACCACTTCAGTTATAATAGTCCCTGAATCTTGAACAACTAATATCCATTTAAACGTTAAGGTACTAAACGACCTTAATGACTGAGAACTTGGGTATAAAACTCGATACAAGACACATTAATACTTAAACTCTCATTTTATACAAAAAATAGCATTTTTTTGACTATTCAAATTAGTAACGTAGTTTGTTGATGCTTGAAAAACCTTTTTTTATTAAAGGGTTTAACAAAATGTGAGCAGGAGTAATAGAGATTATTAATCAGTTAGTTAGTGCATACGTGAAGTCGCATTGATGTGTGACTGGATTGCTCCGTGAGTGTCGTTATAATTTAATATCTCATCTCAAGGGCGCTTTGCAGGTTTGCAACAAAGTTACTAAGTTACAACAGAGACATTTATTTACATATATAAAAAAAATATGCAAAGTACAACTGCATTTAATTTAATTATTGTATATTGCACATAAAATTAGTAGCATAATTAAACATGCAAACAATAAATTCCCTATAGATGTGCTGGCGCTATGTAAAGTATTTGATTGAGAAAACAGAGTGAAAAAATCGACATACGAGTTTTTAAGTGATAATCATTACAGGAAACACGTTGTGGGACAGGAGTGTATTTATTGCCTGGACGACTGGCTCAAATGACTTGTACTTGTAATCCTATGGTTGTTTGGGAAATTGAAAGACGCTTTGAATGCCTAAGGACAAAGTCGGATCGGTAAAGCAAGCTCATTTGTATTTACATAATAACAATTTTCCGTGATTGGCCAGGTAATAGTTAGCCTAACAAATTTTATTTGTAACAGGGATTTTGTACCTGCGCGGTGATAACGTCAATATGGATTGGTAGTGAATAATGTAAGAGATAAAAAAATGCAGTAATCACAGAAAATAGCCTGTGCTGTTTGATAGATTTTTTAGTATGGCTGTATACACACTTGAGATTTAAAAAATCTTCAATCGAAGCGGGGTGGTTTGGTAAACTAGCTAAACCAACAAGTCGAGCATATAACCAGGGCACGCGGCTGTGTGCCTGTCCGGTGACTGTCCCGGCCGAGGGTTTCTTTGTTTATTTGCCGCAGAGCTCCGAAGGCGCCGACGAGACGGACGAAGGAAACTGTGAGGCGGTCGCACTGCCTCGGCGCAACTCTCCAGTATGCAGAAATGCACATCCTGTATGAAGCAACCACCGGCCAGTACTTCAGAACTGTTTCGCAGCTATTTCATTGGATATGTGAATGTAAAAAAAATTCCTAAACTAACTACGTTAATTTTCCAAAACTTTCAAGTACTAAAATCTAGAAGTGTTGAAATGAGTTTTTCTGAAAAAAGCCAATAAACGTATGTTATAAATTTTGAGCTTCCCGTTTTCCCCATTATTTGTGCATGGCTGCAATTCTGTACCCTGAGCGTTTGTAAAGGATCTGGATGAGACTTGGAATGATTGTGGAGAGATGTGCTCTAGAAGTACCTTGTCGAACTGGGAAGGCTCCTTCTATTGTTTCTGCAGCCTGCTACAGGGAGTATCCGATTTAAATCCCAGAGCTTTGTAAGGAAATGATTAAATAATAATACTTTTGGGCAGCAGCAATATGCAAATTTTTCCTTCGAATATAAAACTGCGGTGCAGAAGGAACCGGGGACCCACTACTCTATTCTCCCCAATAAAACCATGAACACTGGCTCAGCATAAATATATGCTCAGGGAGATGGTCGCCAACCTTCTGAGAGGAGAAGCACCCGAAGAAGAAGTAAATTTTGTTGATCGTGACAAATCGCAGTAAAAAAGAAAATGTGTTATTACTTGTAGTTTTTGAGCAAAAACAAATTTATCGGGAGTAACAACGTTACGATGTAGTTCAAAAAGGAAAAATAACTCACCTTGACTAAATCCATTTTATCTGGCGCTACAGTGCTACAGTGATTTTTTTTCTTATTTTAGATTTAACGCAGGTGAATCATTAAATAGTACAAATTATTTTTTTCATTATCGAAAGAGTGTAATACAAAAATAAATATTAGTATCGATTACAAAATAAAGGATTAGGTAATATGTGATTTAACATACATTAAAAATAAATTTAAAAAAGAAATTGAATGAAACGAAAAATAAAACTGTAAATTAAAAGAAATAGTTTTTTATTTAATTTTTTTTTAAAAATGTAATCAAATAAGATAGTCAAAAAAATAAAAGGATGAATAAATCTAAATGTAAATTTATTGGGCGTCTTCAACATTTGCATCCGGAGAACGGAACTGTTTTCGTTGAAAAACTACACAGGAAAAAAAAAATGTTGGTCAAGGCCCACCGAGCCAATAGCCATTTAATTATTGCAACATGGACCTGACAATGTCAGGACCCAAGACACGAGCGAACTTACCACGGAAGGGGTCTGCAATAAAACACCAACAATTAAGATATACATGCAATGTTTCAGCGTGAATGCTCGTAAAGCAATATGTAATCTTTATCACGTGTTTATACCAACAAAACTATTATGCATCACATAGGCGAGCAAAGTAATAATAACTAATGATGAAGTTGTAGTAGGTTTTTAAAAATAACAAAAAGGTGAATAAAAATTATAAATACAAGAATATTAGGCAGCATGTAATCTTTATGGTATGACGAATTATGAAAAGTGGAATCTAACACAGAATGGAATTACAGGTGATTCTTTTAGCTTTTAGCTGAATAAAATGTAAATGATTGATTATGATAAATCAATGATTTGTTTCAAAAAATATTATTTTAATGTTTTAGTTCAACTCAATGCACAGAATCCTTATTTTGATGAAAATGAGTCTATCAAAAGCGTTCGTTGTGAAAGGAATAAAATATGATTAAATTTTTGTAACCGAGTAAAGCATAAGTATTTTATTGAATGATCAAAGAAATAATGTGAAAAGTGAATAAAAAGTCATTCAGGGAGTTATATAGTTAATTGTCAAATAATAATCGATTATTCTCGGTCGGCTTTTTGTAAAAAGTTAAAAGTCACGACGAATTCATTTCATCGATTATTATGATGACTTATTCGAATCAAGTGATTTATCAAAATTTTGGTTTGAATTATGACCACCAATTGAATGTTTTATTGTAATACGAAGGGGCAATGGCCATTCACTGCTTTAGTTTCAAAATCGCCATTCGTCCATTGTTTGTCCAAAATATGCTATAATTTAATTAATATATTGTTATCAATCGCTACTACTGATTTGCACAAACTACGCAGACTATTTTAAATAATTTATATTTTATACGACTACTAAGCGTGGATTCGAAGGCACTTAAACGAAATAACCAGTTTTTTATAGAAAATAAAAAAGATTTCGCATATATAATTTTCCTTAACGTTTTTTCTCCATCTTGATAAATAATTTTATAACAGTTTATTATGTTCTATTGTGTTATTATAGTGAAATTATACAAGGATGCCTTAATTCTATATAATTGATAAAAAATCATTTTTCTCATCTATATATCTGTCATCAATAAGATAAGATAAAAAAGCACAATTATTAAGAAATATATCAATGTATAAATAATACGAATAGTTGGCATGCATTGATATCTGTGACTCGTGTAAGAATCGAAACACTCGCATATGTAAAACTGCGCTATTGATAAGGCATTTATGCCTACATTGTATTTAATAAGCTGTCAGTGTTGTTGTTGTTTTACGTAATTGAGAATACAACCGTTGATTTGTTTTAAAATACTGTCTAACAAAAAAATTAAAGTTCCTTTCGACAATTGATGAATAAAATGTTTGATTTATGATTAAAATAATCAAAATGTAACTATCGGATAATTTTTTTTTAAAAAGCGTTTATTCATTGTTTGTCGTATTAATTTATTGATATGTAATAAGTATTTTTTTATACGTTATTATTTCTTTACCTGCGAAAATTCCTGACCGGTTTTTTTCACTTGCAAGTCAAAGGAAGTACACTCGCGAAAAACGACACTTTCCCACAGCTGAAAACACGCAGGCGGCTCGGCACCCACTCCGGTCGCGACTGAAGTGCTCGTCCGTCGAGCTGCGAGACCTGCCAGGCCAAGAGCTGAGCACGGAGGGGGTCCTCGGCTGGGCGGCCTCCCCGAGCAGACTTGCCGGCCCGCCATCACCACAGTGGAGTTTGTATTCACTAAGATGAAAAATGCAATCGATAAAAAAAAAATACGAAATTGTGTGTCAGAAAAATATCGCACGTCTATAAGTTGCTACGATCCTCTACTTGCATCCTCTGATACAGGGGTGGTCAACTTTTGTATACTCAAGATCTAAAATTATCATCTTAAAAGTGTGTCGCTATCGACTAGTTGTCATAGGCGTAGTGCAAGTGGGGAAAGGGTGGTGTGAAATGCATATGTGTTTCAGTACGAGGTGCAATCTTGCGAGCTATGGGTGGATCAGCAAAATGTATTATAAAACAAATCGACCAAAATTGCCACCCCTGTTCAACTACATATGATTTTTTTTATAGAAAATTAAAAAAAAAAATACAATAAATTTTGAACTTTTACTTCAAATCATTGACTTCAAAACGAAAGGATTTTTACCTTGGTTATGTAGTTTTAATTTTTTTGTATTATGTTATCTTATGTAACAATTCATTGTCATATCTCTGTAAAAAAAGAAAGCAGAGCTATTTCGATTACCAAAAACTCAAATCCATTAAATCTAAAAAATATATTTAAACTAAACATGACGATGTTTTATGCATTATTATGTCAAAATTGATTGCAAATGTATCAATTTACAGTTGGGGAGGCTAAAAATTAATCTATTAAATAATTCAATAGAATTTAGAAATAAACGAAAATATTACGTGCCAATGGCGTGCAGTGGCTTTTAAAGTGACTAAACGTTTTTTTATACTAGATGCAAATTATATTAAATAAATTATTTACCGGCTTTGGAATACGCTTTGTTTTATCGATTGTGAGAATTACATACATTGCTAAGTATATCTTGACCCCGTGTTACATTCAACATTTACAAATGAAATGTCATCAACTTTAGATGAGGCCGATAAATTTAAGGAAAACACTCAATATAACAAATATTAATTTTAGAAAAAAACTGTGGTTAAATATTTATAATATTCAATAACATTCTTTTTCGAAAAACGTGTACGAGTATATTATTACCAGAAGTAAAATAAAATCTGTAGACAAGTAGCAGCTTTTGAAATGAGGTATCAGATGGTCTCTCTAAAAATTCTATTATCTTACAGGTTGAAAATTTTTTCCCGTAAATTTACAGATAATATGTATCACTGTAAAATAATTGATTGATTAATGATTATTTTCAGATTAAAAGTCTGCAACTTAATTAAAGTTATATATCTGCGTCAAGTATGAAATCCGGGATTTTCGTGCATTTTTTTAATTATGTTGTAAGTTTTTAAACGGCAAATTAAAAACAGGATCTTTGAACATACACTAATAATAACAAGTTTGGGAATATACTAATAAGACATGAAATAAAATTAATGTAAGCATGACATTATATTTTTTTTAGATTTAAGGTTATTAAAAGTATTGAGATGTGTTATGTTTATTTTTAAATTGGCAGAATTCGTGTTGAATGACGTCATTTTATATCAAAACTTACGTAGGTGGTCGTTATTTGTAAAAATTTCATTAAAATTTAAAACAAATATTGTCATTGTATCCAAAGCTTGCTTTTTAATTTTTATGTAGACACTTTGTAAATACTTATTTTATCAAAAAATATTAACCTATAATCTACTGTTCTATCTTATTTGGGTTGCGTTTTATTAAATATTAATTACTTCACAGCTTGTCATTTTTTATTTTTTCAAATTACCCCATCGATAAGACATAACTAAGTATTAAAATGTTTAGAATTGAATATCAATAAAAAAGTGGATTCATTTTGGATTTTTTATGTTTAACTTCATCATTCATATGAATCAAAGTTTCCTGTTTGATTTTATTCATCATTATTTTGTCAGTCCCAGTTTGAAATTTTATTTTACATATTATATTATACGTGCGGAGTTGACTCGTTTACACTGATACTCTTATCAATCTGAGCAATAATATATTACGTTAATAATTAACGAACTTTGCACGCTGGCCTATCTTATGAAGAATGTCATGGAACAAAGAATAAACGCGTGTGTATATTTATACAATCGAGACACATCATTTAGTATATTTTTGTTAAAATCATCGACTCGTAATTATTATCTCCGCTCGTAATGATCCCGTCGATAATGTTGCAACTTAAACCAATATTATTGCTGTGGCGCCGGTTATGTCAATATTAACGATTATAAGGGAACATCTATGTTTTATACAACAATAATAAAATAACAGTAATTAATGTATTTAAATATAAAAAGAAAACCAGCAATTTTTTTTACGAGCGATTCGGAAAATTGTCAAGAGTATCCATATTTATTTATATTTAAATTTAACATTTATTCCGATACAATAACGTGAATTTAAAGTGGTTGTATTATTAGTGTTGTATTTGCATATCGAAATTTATCAGAACAACTACTACCGTAAATATGTTGAAATAAATCCTTTTAATGAGATACTAATCAAATTCAGGCATGCTATAGTCACCACAGTAGCTCTAAAACAATAGTTTCATAAAAGTCAAAAGATTTACAAAAATTGTATTGTGGATTATTATGGATTAATTAAATAATTAAAAGATTTGATTGGGCCTTCCTCATTCCTCTTCTTCCTTTGCAGCATATGATTGTAAACATGTCTGCAGGGATCTTCCCTGCAGGGTTCTAGTATAAAGTTAGGATAGGTTAGGTTTAAAGTAAAGTATTGAGGTTTAGGAATTGTTTGTATTTGCGTTTGATTATTTATATAATAAATGTACCACGGCGCTGCCCAAGGTCGACATTAAATTAAAAAAAAAAAAAAAAAGTTGAAAGTAAAGTTTGTAAACTCCGAATATGTCATACATTTACGAACACACTAAATTTATCTGTCACTCTTTATAAATAGAAACGTTGAATCTTCGCTTGACGTATGGGAAAATTTCGATAGGAGTGTTTATATTATCTTCAGGATGGAATCGTTAAAGGTTTGACATAACAAACACTTCATTTACAATTCATTCTCAGACTAGTATGCACTGGCTGTATTTGTTTTCACTATTCGGTGATGCCACTTTTCATAACTCAAGATGTTTACAATTTTCAGGGACTCACAATGGCTGTGGTCAAAGGTTTTGTTGATAGTTTACGAGGAACTCTAGTCCTATTTTATTTAGACAAGCAGATGAATGAACGCTCTGCAGGACGGTATTCACCTTTAAGAGATGCCAATAGTCCAAATAAATTACGCCAAGAACCAAAAAAGAAAGAAGAGTAAGTGTTTTATAATATGTTCGCAATAGAATCAAATTTGATTACTTACTTCGAAAAACATACAAGTTTTAGTTTAAAAAATCAGCTGTTATTTCATGTTAAAATTTATCCTACGGATATTACGAAGGCAAATGATGTGATTGGTAAAAACATTAAAATATAGTTATTGACAAAGTTTTACTCGGTTTATTTTCTGCATCAGTCGATATAGGTCTTTTGCCTCTGGAATGTAAGATAATATATTGCAAATTGCACTAGTGTAATGCATTTACACTACTTAAAAACATTCATCTCAAATTAATTATATTATAAATCCTCGAGTTTCAATTTTTTTTTTGCCTTAACAGACATTTTTTGATCCATTAGTTATTTTTGTTGTTAAATTAAAAAATGTTATGTTCATATTTTCAGGGAGTCAAAAGTGCTTAAGCGAACATTGCAATGTTGTGCCTTAAATGGTGGGGTGTTTTGGCTAAGCATCCTTGTATTTGAATATGGGCTTTTGCCACTTCTTAAGTGTATTTTAGCAATAATATTTGGCCATAATCCTGGAATTAGTCATGCAATTTGGTCATGGATGAAACCTTTTTTGTCCCTCACTTTTGGAATGATCTGGGTGCTACCATTATTTCTTTTAAGTAAAGTTGTCAACAGTTTGTGGTTTCAGGTATGAGTGTTATTGAATAGTAATATGTTGTAGCCATATTTGCTCTCTTGGACTTTAAATATATAGTATTATAATATGTTTGGTTGTAGGACATCGCAGACTCTGCATACAGGTACAGCAGAGGAAGGCCCCAATTTATGTCAAGTATCAGTAAACTTATAGCAGATACTCTTTTTAGTGTTTTAGTCCAGGCACTCTTTCTTGTTCAGGTATGTGTTTGATCTTTATTTTGTTTATTTTTTTCAAGGTTTCTGTTTCCATAATTTCAATCATATATTTATTTACAATTTCAGAGTATGCTTGTAAATATGCTGCCAATTCCATTTTTGGGTGAATTTTTATGCCTTATTCATGTATGTCTTTTATATGCTTTGTATTCATTCGAGTACAAATGGTTTAACATGGGATGGGAGCTCCACAAGAGGCTTACGTTTATTGAAAATAATTGGGCCTATTTTCTCGGATTTGGGCTACCACTGGCAATTTTAACACAGTTGCCTAGTTCATACATTGTAAGGTAATGTAATAATTTAAATTTATATTAAATTATAATTGAGATTTAAATTGGTTTGTATATAAGAAATGCTATTGTCATTACTGATATAAAATTTTGTTTCAGTGGATGCGTGTTTTCTATACTCTTTCCGTTGTTTATCCTTAGTGGTAATGAAGCAAATCCTGTTATTGGAGCATGGTAAAAATCTTATTTTACTTTTTTGTAAATATAATACTACTTATTGATATTCATTGTTGTCATTTATCATTTTTTTTTTTGTAGTGAATTTCCATTGAAATTATTCTCTCCTGTGATCGCAATTTCCAATGCCATCTTTAACCGTACGATTGGATCAAACGCTCCAATAACTGCAAACAGCAGGAGATGACTACATCAGTGCCAGTCTGCTCAAAACAATTTTATTTATTTTCAAATAGTTCACATCAATTAGCATTCCTAAAAGTGAAAATACCCAAAAAAAAAAATAGTGTTTAAAAAGAGCAAGCGTCGACTTTATTTTATTACTTGCTCTACTTTTTATTACAGAAATAGGTTATTTTAATAGATATCGTTTAGTTTTTATTTGTTTTTAGAATAAATATATATTTTACAGTGAAAACCCTCATTGATGTTTCCGCATTTGCAGCCCTAGTTGTTTAAATTGCGCTAATTAATGCCAGGTAATTTAAAAATATTTTTTTTAGTAAAAAATTATATAGCAATAACAAAAAAAAAGATTTGGATGTATATATTTATTCATTACAAACGGTTTTCATTCTCAGTGCTAATAAAATTTTTGCTTAAAGTAAAGTAGTGCTTGAATGAGCTAAGATACATGTCTTTACTAGTGTCTATTATACAGTGAGCATTACAAATATATTATACACACATATATGACCCTTGAGCCCAAACAATGTATGCTATTATGAATATTATTGCTTCCTAAAAAGTTGTATGGAATGTGGTAAAAACTGGTGAGCTTAGTAATAATTCATTGCCTTAATAATGCTATTTAACATAAGTCAATTTTTACTGATTGTTTCAATGAATCTGCTATGGATATCAGTTTTTAATGCAGAATTGTTTTCTGTAATAATTATAATTTTAAAAGTATACTAAGCAACTCAATAACGCTATCTGTATTATTGAATATTCCCAAATTCTAAATTTTATTACATAAACCAAATAATATATATTTTAGTAGTTTTATCTATTGTCTTGACTGTGTACCCTCCATTGTATTAAAAATGAAGTTTTTAGTTAACATTTGACTACCGAGAAAATATTTTGATAGAAACTGTATATTTTATTGTTAAGTAGGAACTGATTCTTTGCTAAGAATTTTGCCAAGCCAGGTTGCCATGAATGTTTGGCACCATCGAAAAAATGTAAATTTAAAACATTAAGTAAACACATAAAATAAGAATTTTAGCATTTTAATTTTTATTATTAGAAGTGAACTCTTTCAAAGTTATCACGTGTCACAAATAGTTAAGCCATTTGATATGTCATCGGCCAATACCAGTAGATTTGCAGTGGGACATTTTAAGAACTTCATGCATGTTATGCATACAAGAATTAAGCTTTCCTAGTTTTTAAACAAATACAGTTTTTACTTCTGTTCAATAAATATAATTTTAAATCAAATGCAATTTCATAAAAAAAAAATGTGATAGCAAGGGCCTTAGTTTTATATATAAATAACTGTGTTGTTTATTAAATGCAATGTTCTATTACTTTTTTTTCTTTAGTTAAGTGGTAAACTTTGTACTTATTCAATAAAATATTTATGTTCTGCTCAATAATATAGTTTATGCTATCTACCTGGAATTAACTGATATTAATTTCACACCAGAAAAATATAGTCTTATTAATAGTTTTTTTTATTATTATTAAAATGTTAACAATATAGTCAACGTAAACATACAAAATATCTCACTTTGTATATATAATATATACATTGAAAAAATCTTAGTACAGTAGATGGTTGTGAGAATGAACTATTAGAGTAGGATTTGTGTTTAATTTTTATAAGCTAAACCAAAATTAAAAAGACATTAATATTTTTTCATAGAGATAATGATTAACAATGTTATCTAATCACACATGTAGCTCAAACTATTGTCAGATTGAAATCTGTATAAATAAGTTCCCTAGATATGGATCTTTGCACTGAATCTCTTCAAGAATCCAATATTGATACTTGTAGTGCTATAGTGTACATATATTACCTCCTGTAGTTTTAAATAAGCTTTTATTATTTATTTTGTATCAAATGATGACTATTACATATTTGTTGTATATTTTCGTATTGAAAATTATATTTACTATAAATATTGGCAGGATCAGTAAATCGTTATATGGTACTTACAATCTTAGCATGTGTCATGACCGAAGATGGCTGCTGCATATATTTAAGTTTTTTTTAATAATTGTAACATTTTTAAGTGAGAACATAATACTCAAGGCAGTCAATACTTGTATGGTAAATAATATGTAAAATCTTTTATTTTGTATTTTACAAACATTCAAATATATATTTTGTTGTATATATTATAATTAAAATGAAAAATATTATTTGTACAGGGTAAATAATATAAAAATGTGTGTTTTAAGTTCTTTTTTATATAATTTGTGTTTTCATGTTAGTTAAGAAAAAAAAAGCAAATTACTTTAATAGGACTGCTTGTTGCCCATATTATACATAAATACATTTTTACACTTTCATTGGATGATTTTATTAAAAAATATAAAAGAATAATTTTCTAATTACCTTTTTTTTTAAAATTATTAATAAAAAATAGACATGGATTTGATGACAATAAGTGCGGGTAGGTGAAAGATTAAATAAAATAAGTGTCTTTTTTAAAATTTGTTATTATAAAAAATCCAATCACTCAAGTACAGTTCATACATTTAATTATTTTAGATTGTTGAATTTAATCACCTGAAATTTGGCAGATATGTACTGGAATGTACACTATTCACACAAGAGATGTCAACTATATAACATACAAACATATTCTTTTAAATCACAATACTAATTGTACACATATAAATTATTAATGTATTTCATAGATTCTCTTCATCACAAATTAATCTGTTTATATATATTTGAAACTATAAAAATTGATTTAAAAATGAAAATAATATGAACAAATAGTTTGCTCACTCATTGATTTTCAATCTAACTGTAAGATGAGTATTTCTGTACCAATAACAGATCAAGACTTGTTAATTATCTCATCACACAGACGAAGGAGTCGTATCCTAAACAAGATGATGCAGAATAAATATACACATCTATGAAAGTAAATCAAGATAAATTGTGTAAAACATTTTTTTTTAAATTGAGTTTGAAATTATGAATAATGTAAGCCTATTTCAATGCATTTCTGAATAATCTAAAATATCATCTGGAGGTTCTTCCTTGATTTCTGGCATCGTATGATATGCTGAAAGCATTATACACCGCTGAAGTTTTTCAAAATTGATGGTAGGATCATTTTCATCTCCAGTGTACAGATCACCTGATTTGGATACCTGTAAATAAGTATAATTGGCTATAAAATGCATATAAATGTAATTCTGAAATTAACAGGCATTTATGATTACACGAATTACGATTACCACAGTCGTATTGAAGCAACCATTTTGACTGAATATGTTTATTTCAATTTTGCTGAGATAAGAAAATAATATACACCTAAACCTCGCTATACGGCCGCTCGTTATACGGCCTTTCGCTATAATGGCCCTTTTCAACTAAGGCACGTTTTCAATATACGGGCTAAAATGTTTCGCTATAACGGCCAAAAAACTTTATTTCGATGTTATTTTGTTTACGAGCATTATTCAGTGTGTGCTCATAGAGAGGCTGGTTAGACTTGTCTGTGAGTGTTTTATGTACATATTTATTACTGATTGTTACACATTAACTGGAAAAATTGGAAATAATTAGGGACATTTTTAGTACGTAAGTACATATGTATGTATGTACAAATAATTTTTTTTTAATATGTATGTATTTTTTTATTAAACTTATTTTAACTATTGATTATATGGATTGAGGACAATAACAAACGGAGAATGCCAATGAGTCAAATGGCTATCCAGGAAAAAGCTTAAAGTATTTTCGAAAATTTGAAGAATGAAGATACCGATGAATCTGCTGAAGATGTCACATTCCAAGCAAGCCGAGGAAGGTTTGAAAAATTTAAAAATAGATTTAATTTGCATAATTTGAAAATGAAAGGTGAAGCAGCTAGCGCCGATGAGGCCGCATCTAAGGAAGATCCCAACATTTTAAAGGGAATTATTGAAAGAGGTGGTTATAAACTTGAATAAGTTTTTAACGTAGACGAAAAAGGGCTTTATTGGAAACGAATGCCTGATCGCAAAAACCAAAAAATCTGCGCCTGGTTATAAGGTGTCTAAAGAACGATTAACTTTGCTACTTGGTGCAAATGCCGCGGGTGATTCTAAGCTAAAACCACTTTTAATATATTTGTCCGAAAATCCAAGGTCTCTCAAAGGACTTAATAAAAATCAATTACCCGTCATATGGAAATCCAACAAGAAAGCTTGGATGACTAAAGCTACTTTTGAGGATTGGTTCAAAAATCACTTTTGTACATGAGTGAAAAAATATTTGCGAGACAATAACTTAACCAACAAGGCTTTGCTAATTTTGGATAATGCACCAGGGCATCCTACTAATTTATCCGAGCTATCTGAAGATGTCATGATTGAGTACCTTCCGAAAAATAGCATCGAGCACTGTTTAAAGATAACTTTGATTTATTATAAGATTGCAACTATTTGGAGCAGTTTTTTGCATAAATTTGATGATTTAATAAAAAAAAAATTTAATCATCCGCACTCCTGACAGCTTTTATTTGATAGGATTCCATTTTATTGAGTGATAAATATAAGGGCTTACACTCCAATTAGGAAAAAAGTAAAAGATATTTGCTTAGCATCATTTAGTTAAAAAATTATAAGTAAACATGTGTCAAAACCTTTACGTTTAGACTATAAACTGCGGTTAATTTACGGATTGCGATTTCATACAATACAATGATAATAAAAATATATATTGTTTAGTAATATTCTGGAAAGAGATTTACCTCAAATCTACCCCATTTATAATTGATGCATTTCCTGGCACCCATTGAGCTCTGAATAAGATTCAAGATTGTAGGATGGGATAATCCAAAGAATTTAGCTCCTTTCGGTGACACATTGAAGTTTCTTAAATCAGCTTTTGTGTTTATCTGCTGCAAAAGCATTCCATGGCAATAGTTTGGGGAGTTTCCTACTATAGGGGAATCCAAATCAGAATCTGCTACAATTTCGAACCTATAATGATAAAATTAAATAAAAAGGGGCACAATTTGGAGTATTAAAATTTTCAAAGGATGTGTTTATAATTATAGTTGGCAAACATACAGAAATCTGAATTACAAAATCATTAAAATACGTTCTTATCGTAGAATAAACACTATCAGAAAAAAATCTGAATTTTACGTTGATCTTTTGAACTCCATCACAAAAATAGGAAAGTGTTTATAAGTGTATATTTCGCTGTTTAGTTATCGTCCTATCGTAAAAATATTAGGTAGACTTTCACATAGCTTTCACTTCACCAGCCCTATCGCAAAAATATCAGAGACTTTTACATAGCTTTCACCTCACTTTTTTTAATGCAAAAATATCAGACACTTTTACATAGCTTTCACCTCACTTGTACTACTGGAAAAATATCAGATAGACTTTCACATAGCTTTCACCTCACTTTTACCACCGCAAAAATATCAGAAACACTTACACATAGCTTTCACCTCACTTGTACTACCGGAAAAATATCAGATAGACTTTCACATAGTTTTGACCTCACATGTACTATCGCAAATATATAAGATTTATATTTATTCAGCCACTTTTCCATCAAGTATCTGAACAATATAGTGAATGCATTACTAGAGGGCGTTATTACAGGGACAAAGACAAACCAAACTACACCTATAAGATGCTATTTCTACAGACCTTTATATTATTTTCTGGAAAGAATTATTATTTTGAAATTTATGATATAATTATTTTGGCGTATATTTCTGTTTAATTACTAAATATTATTTTTTTCATAACATTTTATTGTAAACTTAAATAATTTCTTTAATTGTGGTCGCACAGCGGCGGGCTGTAAAGCGGTCGGTGGGCACCATGGTGCTCGCGGGCATGGTGTTGGGGACCTCTGGTCTAGAGTCTCATAGTTGAAAATGGTACTAGTTCAAAGGTGGGGTGCATAAACTAAAGACTACTTAAAATGATATAAGAATATGCAACACAATAAAGTCTGGCGGTTGATTGTTTATTCGTAGGTGAACTTACTGAGGTATATTCCCACCATCACTGATCTTGCATGTATAAACACATTTTTTATGGGGATCACGTAAACTGCCATATACTCTTGTAGAAACAAATCCAACAGGAAATATCATATCCTCAGTATGGTACATTGGTTTGTCAGATATGACCTCTCCAAGGGAGTGCACTGTGAGACCTCCTAAGCAGATTGGGAAAATTGGACGTCCCATGGAATCCAGGAGAATGGGTTGAACCAAACGTTTAGCTGGAGGTTTTGTATTTCGTCTTGATTTTGATGACTTACCATCTGTAATTATAAAAGCGTGATACGATGTATCTTATTGAATTATGCTAACACAATTATTTTATAAAATCGTTCAGGATCTAAAGTAGTCGATCTAAAGAAAAAATAGTTCAGATTCACGACATTCACAAAAATAATAATGATAAAATTCAACAAATATAAATTTTTACCATGGCCATCAGAATTCGACCTCTTTTTAGACTTCTTAACGGGAGTAAGGTGGTCAGAATAACTCGTGCTCGGTGAAACTGAGTTTCGGTTGTTCGCCTGATACGGCTCTATGTCACCTTCGTATTCCAATAGTTTGCGAAGTAAAAATCGACGCTCTTCCTTCACTATCAGGATATCTTCATTTGTTTGAGCAACTTGATCACACAGGGCCGCGTTTTCCTGCACAAATGCGTATCATATAAATCACAAGAAAGAAATAATATAACATTGTAAGATAACCTCAAAACATACAATGACTAAAAACTTGATTTTGTTTTTTAATCGGCCATATTTCTTTTTGTACTTATTATTTACATCATAGAGTCCATTTTGAGATAAATTTGGTAAGTATGAATTTCTATAGTAAGCCATATTTAATATTAAATATTAACAATAAACTATTACAAAAATATTAAATAAACTTGACAGATACATTTAAATTATTGATGCGTTTATGCTTTTGTGTTGCCATATAAAAAAATAACAAGCCGTAGATTTTATTTACTCTTGCGTGTTCGAGTATTGCCCATAATATGGTACAAGTGCTTTACAATTTTAAAATTTGTTTTGACAAAAAGAAATTGATGCGAATGAAAATATTTAATTTAATTTTTTGATATTATTATGTGCGTCAAATTACAAAAAAAATGTGGGTTGTTCATTTGATCTCAAATGGTAAATGAGGTATTGTTAAATAGTTGCCAAGCTTTGATGTTATGTCTAGCAATCAAACCTTTTCTCATAAATTACATTTCTCATGATTATCAAGCCCGTTAAAAAATCTACCATACGAGTAGAAAAATTAACAACCAAGTGAATCATAAGTCAGGAAATTTCCAATGACTTTAATGTAATCATAATATTTTATTGATTTTCTGATTATTTAAACTTAACCTTTCATCGGTTTTAAAGCTATTCATTTTGATTATTTGTCGATATGGTGTGATTTACTTTTCCTAAAACTGTTATAAAATTCAATTGCGAAATGAAATAATATCCCAAAACCTTTTTATTACGAAGGATTTATTTAAATTTGTCATCTAGCTCACCCTACGAGCTTTAGCAGGTGCTTAGCCGGTGGCGGTATTGAATTACAAACTCAGGAGCTCAGATTATATTTTGAGTTTTATTTACTTTCAGCCACCTAAAATGTACAAAAAATAACCCCGAGATCAATTCACACAGTAATTTTATAGCTTATAATAAAACTTATGATATAAATTAAATAGTGATTATTTGAAGCTACCGACCACAGCGTCATTAATTTTTATTGCAATAAAGCTCTGAACACAATTTAAAACTTTATTATGTAAGCTACATTTTATCATAATTGAATCAGTGTCACAAATAAACCGTGTCTTAAAAGATCCCACGTCTAGCGTGTGCACTTATAAACCCGCGTAGGCGCAAATATCTCAGAGTTGGTCATTTTATTTTGGTCTCATTATGGGAAGTTCATACACGGAGAAAACTTTTTTTAAACGTGGGTTTTAGAAATATAAATTAAATTTATTATCATCAGCATGCTAGGTGCTGCCAAGTTCTCGGCTAGATAAAACTTAACCACGAGGTGCTCATTCCACCCGGTCTTCGGAAAAGTGGAACTCCGTAAATTATTTAGTTAATGGTTTTGTTATATACTCATATGGAAACAAACTAGATACAAAAAAATATTTGTATTGTTATATAACGAAAGGGTGCTGATGATGCAGATGTAAAAAGAAAGTCGACTTGATAGCGATCGGTTTATGGAAGTTTTATCCATTGACAATGTTATTTGATGATAAAATTTTGAGATTGAAATCACGGTTACAAGATTACAGCACCGCTTAGATTTTTTCTGTAAAAAAAAAAAACATGAGCATTAAGAGAAATTTACTTTTTATGTGTAAAAAAAAAGTAGTAAAAGAAAGTTGAAGGTGTGATTTATTTTCCGTTTACCGTATTATATGCCAAAAACATTATACTGACCAGAATCTCGCAAAAATAGCCCACAATGAATGACATGGGATTCACTTGAATATTTGTTGCAGATAAATAGCAAGTCGTTTTTTTAATCTGCAAGAGCAGACTAGTATGCTCTGGGAGTAAGAGATGCCTGCGTGCTGTTGAATTTATATTGTGAGAGCGGGTACTAGCGTAAACGAATTAAACCTTTAGCGAATCGATCCTAGTGATTTATAATCACAGTAAATCAATAAGGACTGTTGTAAATTATTTAAATGATATTACTTGTTAAATATGCGCCCTAAGCGCAGGGGTAGCGTGCGGGGACAGCTCGGCGCGTGTAAAAGCTCAGGTCAGTATTTACGGACGGAGGAAATAACCTACGTTATTTCTTGAATAATATTTTTCAGCTCGTGACGTCACATCGCACATGACGCAGTATCGGGCCCACACAATGGACATTCAGGAGTTTGATTTATTTATAAATCGGATGTATTTATTGAAAATTAGTTAAAATTACTTTTTAGACACTGTCGGGTACCTTAAAATATTTTACTTTTATTGTACTAGAGCGAAAGATTTATTCCACATTGCATTCTTTTCAAATGAATCGAAAACGTTTTAGTGTCTGAAAATACCGACTTGGAGAATTTTCGTAGACAGAAAAGTATATCTTATTACCTTAAATGTTAAGTTGGGGGAATACAAATATGGCCATGATTTAATAAAAAAAACAATTTAGTTGATTACTTGAAAAAATATAAATTTTGATTAAACAGTTTATCGAAGCGAACGGGTAAATTAATTAGAGGTTATGATATTTCACAATAAAGATAGCCGACCGAGAAACTATTTTTTGGAAGCAAGCAACACTTGACTAAATATGCATAAATTGGAAAAAAAAATAGATTACGTTTTGAGAATGACAATTTGAAAGGGATGATATATTACTAGTGATGAGCTAACATTTTGTTTTTTTAAAGCCCGGAGAAATTTTTCAAGAATACACGGACGGTACTTCAAAATATCGGGGGATTGTCGAAATACCGCGTTCGGCGACTAGCCGGAAAGCGATTTTCCAAATGGAATGAAATGTGGGAATTATATAAAGGCGAGGAGAGGAGAGGAGAAAGGCTATGGATTGTTCTGGACGGAAGCGGGGCGGGGAGCTGGGGAGCCGGGGAGCCGGGGAGCGAGGCAGATGCTGCGGCGCGGAGTCGGCGGCGCCAGATCTATTTCGGCCGCGAGTCGCCGCCGCCCGCCGCCGCCGGCCGCCCCAGTTCTGTTCCGACGCCCGAAGGCCCGACATCGACCACAGTGCGACGCGCCCTCACGAACATTTGTTATTTAGTTGGTAAGCGAGTCGAGATTGTCGCAACCCCCGATGTGTGTCGATAGCCCGAGCCCCCGGGCGGGGGGAGGAGGCGCCGCCCCGTCCCCGCCCCCCGCCCTGACAGCTTCCCTGGCGGAAGCCGGCGGGCGACCCTAACCTCCAAACGAGCGCCGCTGCAGCGAAAATGCACCCGAACTTCGGAACGAAACCCCCGACAGCTGCGGCCGGGCAGAAGTTTCCGTTCAGTCGATTTTATATAATATTTGACGCGGAAAACCGAGTGACCCCTGTGAGAAACCGTGCGTGGGATGCTGTGCCAAATGACTCCTCCGATAGCGGATTTTTCGCTACATGCGTTATTTTGTAAAAGTTTGCCGCAGGAAAAGCTCTCTTACGTGAGCGCGGCCAGCCGAGCTCCGCGCTCAGTGGATGCAACGAATGGAGTGCTCCTCTAATTTGACATTATTACCCGAATAGAGATTTGCGACTTCTGAAATATTTTTGAGTCCGCTACAGATGTTTTTGGTTATGTAATTATTTATACTCCTCGTGTTAAAAAGAGTTAATATATTTTCCAAAATAAAAGTACGCTAATTTATGAATATAAATTAATTTAACTATTTTAGATTTACCGATAAAAAATATGTTTTGAATACTTTTCAAACGTTTTTCCTTGATCTTGAGTTTTGTTACATTTTTTGCATTTATTTTGGATGTCGTAAACTCTTATGCAGAATTTTTTATAGCGACTCGAATACGATACTATAGCGAAATGCCCGCATTCTTCGCGGCATCCTCGCGAACTCGTGCCGCGTTTGAGAAATAATTTATTTTTATTTGAAATACCCGACACGAAAAGAAATATGCTCTGGGAGCTCTCAATTTGACTTTGCACATGTTTGACATAATTCACCCTTTTGGCATTTAGCGGCCGAGTGTGCCTCTCGCCCGGTGGAAAATCGGCTATAGATCGGAAGGGCGTCAATATGAAATTAATATATAGGTCAGGCACGCCAGTGCAGAGTTCCGAGTCGCCGATTCATTATTGCAATGACTGCGGTATTTATGACTTTGCGGCAAAATTGAATGCCAATAAACGATTAACGATTTTTCACGAGTTACTATAACAGCCATGAGCTCGGTGCAAAAAAAAAAAAACTACCGGGAAACAAATGAATGATTTAAAATAGAACGCGTTTAATGTGACAGTTTGGAGTGACACAGTGTTTATTTCATTTGTTAGTAAATTATTTATTCAGTTGCATCCAATTGAAAAATATATAAAAATAGCCTCTGGAAGAGTGTAATACGAGATCGGCGAAAATATAAAACGGGCGATTCCATTTCACTTGACGGGCAAAGATCGAGGTATTTCCACATGCTTGAATTGACGTGGTGTTTGATAAATAATTAGCGGTGCTGAGGCTGCAGAGCGCCGTCCGTCTATTTTAAAAACGCAATCCAGAAACTGTACTCGCGTATGCTTTTCCTTTTCGTCTGCATTCGCTCAAAAATAAAGCGACTCGATGAAGAATGCACTGAATCTGGAAAGGTTTCCCGGAGGATAAAAAAAGCTATATTTTATACCCCTTGAAACATCTTAAACACGCTTCGAAGATGTTGCGTCTCTAGTTTTATAATATTATTTTTAATCTTATTTAATATTTTTTACAAATGGATTCAGCTTGAATTAATGCTAAGCAGATCGCGCTAACATTTCAACAAAGGGGCTGTGGCACATGACGTTATTGACAAAGCAGCACATTCGGCCAACACGTTGGATTTAGATTGATGTATGTTTTTACATGTGACGTGTTGACGTTTGAGTTGGTTAATGTATTTTTAGTTAAAACTATTCAAGAAATATCGCTTACTCAATATAAATACAAATATATCTATTATGATGTACGATTTATTATAAAGAAAAACGTAATGCTTGGACATCTCGGATAATAATTATGAAGTTACAGTAGGTTGTAAATATTCATATAAAAATAGTTTGAAAAGATATATATATGAAAAAAAATTGTTGTATATTTTTTCTGTAATATAGAGCTACAAATTATGCTAGCGACCACTAACTTGATAACATTTTAGGCATGTTTATTCACAAGAGTTGCCGTTTAAAAAAAAACAGTCAAAAATATTTTTTAATGCCTATCAGCCAAAAGGTGGAATGGTGGTATAATAAATTGTTCTAAGGAATCCGAAGTCAGAGTATTTAGTGGTCTCGGTGGGCTGAACATCAAAAGAGAGCCAATGCTTCATCCTCCTCCGTGCACAAGCTGTGATAGGATTTACTTTATTTATCGATGTGGCGGCATTAGCAGAAAAATTGCAAATACTTTTAGTCGAGCTATTCTTTAAAGTTAATAAATTCATACATTTAAGAGTCATCAAATAATAAATTTATGAAAATTTTTGTTTTTGGTATTCATCCTGCACTGGCAATTTTTTCAAGCAATATTTATCAAACACGATTTTTTTTTCAGAAGTACAATATTTTAAATATATCTATTGAGGACTCAGGTTGTAGTATAAAATTATGAAATATATTATTAAAGTGGCTCTAAAGCAGAGGTGTCAAACTCAATTTTGCAGAGGGCCATATATTAAATTTAGAATGTGTAGGCGGGCCAGATTCTAATAAAATAAGTCTAAAAGCTCTAAAAAACATGATTCTTCATTCTGTGACACATTGGGATCGCGGGCCGTATTGATACGGCTCGAGGGCCGGATGCGGCCCGCGGGCCGTATCTTTGACATGACTGCTCTAAAGGCTGTCTGTACAATCGTTGCAGCCTTCGGGACGGTCTGAACGCATCTGTAAACGCCACGTAGCTACAAATTCCTTCACGTTTTTCCCTTTTCACAAGAATCTACGCAAATATTGGCGATGATTTAATTTCACAATGAATAAAAATACTTTTTTACAAATTAATACTTAGAAATATCAAAGTATTTAGATTAGCGGATGAAAAAAGTAATTTCTTTCAATTCTCTTTTTTGTGAATTACTATTTTATAAATTTTTATTTATTGTCGTGTTCGTATTAAAATCTTTTTTTTCTTCTTTTAACGCGAAAGTTGTGAGAATAAGAACGATGAAGACGAACAAAATGGTTAGTTAAAAAATATATATTATGGATGATGCGGATGATTGAATATCAAATTAATTTTTTAAAACATTTTTAGGATGTGTGATCGCAATGAAAACGTAGAGAAATAACTCGTTTGAAAGAAGTATCTGCTGGGGAACGGGAACGTTCATTCTAAAATTATTTTCACATTTACGAATATATACAAAATAAAATAACTTATGTTTAATAAGAAAACACTATAAATTGTAATTTAATATTGTGAAAACGACGTATTTCTACCCACTTGACCAAATTGGCATAGGATCACGTACTTCATATAGGATGTATATTGCAATTCACAACATCTAAATATACACCATGAATGCTGACCCGTCGCTGTCAGTTGAATGTTCTGAAGCAATTCTTGATTCTCGGTATAAGTTTTTTTAATTTTGCGTGTCGCGGTGGTTGTCTCGGGCATTTATTTTGATCATTCATTCACACACTATCCGTTCATTCAGGTGCATAATATTTTGAATGTTTTATCAAAGTACAACTCACCAGCGGGAACAATAGTCGGCTTTCGCAATGTCACAAAAGCTTAGCGTAATAGGTTTGTATAAAAAAATGCAATCCGGAATGGTTCCATAGTATCTGTCAAAAGATAAAATATATATTTAAAACACGCTGCATTATCACGCACACAGATGATATTTGTAGAAATGATACTTTCAGTTTCACTGAGATGTTGGCACTGTCTGTTGAGTAGATTGGGGACTCACTGCGAGTACTTTTATAAAAATGTGTTGTGTGTGTGAAAATCCATTGTGATATTTTTTCGTTAATTGTTTACTTTCAGTTACGTTTAGTGTTCATGTTAGGAAAGCTTTTAGGATCACAATGCAAATACAACCTTAAATACTGTTGTTTATTCAATTAATATTTTTGAGATATTTAAAGATGTTTCGAATAATAATAGTATACAGTAATTGTTTTACAGTATTTATTTTACGATGCGACCGGTTTCGGTAATATTCTCGGCCGGTATCTACAGACGATTGACGTTCCACAACTGATTGATTAGTTTTCGCACTCGAGGAATGCTAATGGCGTGGTAATTGTTTCGCAGAAATGCTGTTGTGACCCCCAGTTGACCGGAGCAACTAGCGGGATGCAGCAGCCGGGGCAGCAGCCGGGGCGCCGCAGCCGCGGGCCCCCCTCGCCGCTCTTCCGGCCGGCGTCCCCGTGGGCGCCCTCGCCGCCGCCGCTGATCTCGGGCGGGAGGCACTCGGCGGCGCTGGTCTCCCCCTCCCCGCACCTGCCGCACCCCCGCGCCGCCTGGCCGCAGGGGCCCTCCCCCTTCCGCCGCCTGGCCTCCCCTTCCCCCTCCATCTCCATCTCGCCCTACCCCTCTCCCGTGCTGTGCCACTCTCCCGAGTACTTCTACTCCTCGCCGTACGAAGGCGAGCTGGTGGGAGTGCCGCTGGAGCCGCCCAGGCCCGTCGACTACGAGGAGGAGGAGCCGCGCGGACCCTCCACCGCCGAGATCATCGCCAACCAGTCCCAGGATTACGTGGACGAGAAGCTCGCGGAGTACCAGGCCACCATCCAGCTTCTGCAAGGTGAGTACTTGAGATTTATCGCTATGTTTTGTGGCGCCCTGTCGGGGATTAAAAAAAAAAAAACGCGACCGAAACTTTGGTGTCCTACGAGTAAACTTTGAACGGAAAACAAATCTTTTATTTTCCACCCTATGATCTGGATACGCGAAGGATCGGGTGTGCTGTTTGGATCCAAACAGTTGTTCGACACCCGAGTCTACTGGTAGCGGATATTGAGGTGTTTTATTTATAATCGTTTTATATACTGGGTTGTTTACCTTTGCAAACTACCGAGTTATTCTCTGCTCTACTGAGTTGTAAGTATTTCTGTGCTCGAAAATGCCGTCGGTGTTCGATGTTTACGTTACATAGTCTATTAACGTTCATCGTGGCAGAGTCTTTATCTGCAATCGAGATTTAAATGTCTCAAGGAAACTGATAACGCCACCGCGAAACCTTTTAAAATGTTTTTATCGTTTCGCTCTCACTCTCGGCGTAGTCGAATAGTTTTCTTCGATTGTTATATTGCCAGCTAATGGAGTAATAAATTTACAACATCATACGGGCTATAAAGATGATAACGTTTAAAACATGACATAATTTTATTAATGGATTTTTCGTGAGCTAGATACTGCGGCTCATATTTTAAGGGCGACCTGAATATAGTAATTAAGATCTTCATATAGAGACTCGCTTGAAGCCAAAATATCTCCACGGATCATTAGACCGGATCATTAACATATAACATAAATTATGATAAAACTAATCTACAACTTTAACAAGTAATTTACTGGAGAAACGATCACGCTTAATCCAAATGTAAGTAACTCAATTAAATCTGAAAAAATCTATTGTGAACTCTGTAGCTTTTCAATGAACTAAACTATGATGCAATACTCACCTTTCGTTATTTTATATCCTCGCCATTAGTCTATTATTATTTTAGTACTAATATATCAAGATTAGGAAATATCGTTGAAAATATTTTGAATAAAATACTTGAGTGATTTTTCCACATGTTAATTTTTATTGGTAACCAGTTTTGCTAACCTTTTACGTTGGAATTATCAAACTGAGTAACTCACTCAGTTTGATAATGCCAACGTGAGAGGTTGGCAAAACCGATCACCAATAAAAATTAACATGTGGAAAATTCACTCAAGTATTTTATTTAAAATATTTTCAACGATATTTCCTAATCTTGATATATTCCACCAAGTACTTTCTGTCAAAAATATTGATTATTTAAATATCGTTGACTTGATTGATAATATGAAATCTTCTGGTTTACATTTTGTAAATTATAAAATTTGTTACTTTACCAAGTGAATTCCGTGCATTTAATATACCAGAAAATTGTAAAAAAAAAAACCACGTATCAAAATAATAATGACAAGCCGGTAAATTTGATTTTAGACATGCAATATTTTTAGTTTTAAATTGAATACGGGATGAAATAGTTTTGCATATTTTATGTGCTACATAGGTTTTTTTATAAAACTGCATAGATATTTTTAAGCTCCACTGCATGCCGGCGCTGCTCAGTCGCTCGTGGAGTCATGTCTACAGTGCTCGGCGTGAAGGGGGACGTAACGAGACAGCCACGGACACGTGCGCAGCTAATCGGTCGCCCGCGAGACGTCTCGGAAGAAAGTTGGAAGCTACGCGAGGCGGAGAGCTTTCTTAGACTTTTTAGCGTGAATACGGGAATCGAGTGTACGTCTGGTTGTTCAGTCGGTTTTTAATAGTGCCAGAATAAAGTTAATGGGCTGGACGGCTGCCAGGGCGGCCCCCTCCCGCGCCCTCCCCGCCCACGCCCCGCCGCCCGATATTTGTTTATTCGACCTTTCATACAACTCACGGGAAAATAAACACGCCTTTAGGAAGAGCTGCGCTGATAAGAGATGCTTTATATCAAACGCCAACGGGTCCATCGACACGGAATATCATGCAACTTTGAGTATCCTGCCGTTTTAGTGCCGCGGCTGAAAACGGTTCAATCTAATTTAAAACTCTTTTTTGGAATTTTGAAAAAGTCCTGCTGTTTTTGATATGGTTGATCACAAAACTTTAAAAATATTCTAAAGAAAAATTGTAATTTCACATTTTTAATGTGTTTACCAGTAGAAGAGGTACAAACTTTTTTCCTACTAATGAGAAGTCGTGGCCACAAGTGGGGACGGACGAGATTATTCAATAATTATATTTTATTTTTTGTGTACACAGGGTTTGAGTGTATGATAAATAATATTTACTTTAAATTATGAATTTAATAACTAAATATTCAAATACCACTTCAGAGCATTAATTTAACATATTGGCATTGTATTGCATGGCTAGATAAAGGTGTTAAATAATATTCGAACGTTTGTCAGAAATATTTTTGTCTTCAGGTTTTTTGTGAACATTTAAATTTTCTGGTTGAAAAACACGACGAGAGACGAGTTCTGGATTTTGTTTATCTTCCGTGTTAGACCGTGGCCGGAGTTAGTAGACCGGGCCTGTTGTATTTGCAAATATTACATTGAAAAGAGGTGGAAGACAACTTGCGACGCGCTTCATATTTACAGTGAAAAATCCCAGCGTTTTTGTTGCAATGCTAATTTATTAAGATAATATGTGTCATACGGAATATGTCATGTACTGTCGTACGATTATGAAGCGCTATCTAATCTTTTAAAATTAAATTGCAAAACATTTTTAGCAATTAATTTTGTTCAATCTTATAATGCTGAATATAAATGAAAGCGGAAACATCTTTGTTTTTATTAGTTCTGAACTTTATTAGTCCTGAATTTTTGTGGATACGAAAGACTCTTGTTTTTCATTGGAATATTTGGTTTGAGTTAAAGGTTTATAAGTTAGTTATAGCATCGATTATGTCTCCAGGATGTTGAATTATTTTTGAAGTTCTTACATTATTCTCTGAATGAATTGAGAGTATGTGTTATAATTATCATAGATTAATGTACTAATTATTGTATAACCCTGCGTTCGATTCTTTAGCACTGGAGCTTTATAAATATATTAGTGGACGTTGATTTGCAGAATGGTGTCATATACACTTTGAAATTGTTCGTAATTTATAGAAAATATTTTGGCAGCGCGACTGCGTCATCTGACGGATGTGGACCGGGAAGGATCACGGAATAAAATAAGAGTAGAAAATACACGTTGACACGCTACAAGTGTGTTGACAACTTCTAGATTCTAGTTTAATATAGAATAAAAACACAACACTGAGATCAATCAATTTCTACAAATAAACCGCTCGAAAAATACAGAGTATTTTTTTATGTATCACACAAGATGTACCAAAGGGCCATCAGAAAAATTAGAATTTAATAAATTCCAAATTAACAATAATAATCAACTAAATTATATATCATACATTAAATGAACTGAAAACCGGTGTAATAGTCATAGCACAAATAAATTGTTTTTTTTTTAATATTATTATTGAAATGTAAATTATCAATTTTTAATTAATACATTTTTTAAAGTCTTATTTTTATTAAATATAGTTTTCGTTGATTTAAATACGTACACAAATACGAATACATTGAGATATTAGTTTTTCTGGAGTGTTACAAATTTGCTTACGTCAGTGCTACAAGTTTAGTGAACTGTTCGAACGCTGAAATTATTCTGGAATAAAACAAGTACCAAAAATAGTTACATTACCTCATTAGAATGTACACATGAATCGTCTTATTATATCTATTACTGGATAGTTTTATGCGAAGCATAAATAATGTTGTTATATTTAATTTAATTTTCATGATAATATTTTTACTAGTCCTACTTTGATGCTATGTTTTTGAGCAATAAGATTGTATATTTAATGAAACACATTTATTAAATAAAACATACTTTGTTCAATGCGGTCATAGTTTGGAGAATGAGATATTTCGAGTTAATTTATATAAAAATGGGCTGGCCTCGGGGTATCTTCTTATTGCTTCTTGTCTCAGTCGGACAAGGGAATGGGAAAGGGAGGCATATTAGCCTTGGTTCAGTTTATTGTCTGTTTTCAGGGAAAAAGTATGAAATATAGACAAATATTTTTTAATAAAGCTTTCTTATTTTTTCAAAATATGATAGCGTTTTTCAATATTATTTAAGTTAAAAATATATTAAAAATTTATGTAGATATCTATACTACAAACATATGTTTTTAGGTATAAAAATTGATGAATACTACATTTACACTAAGAGGATAATAATTATAAAGTCCACATCACTAATAATGACTTGGCATACGTTGCAGCACTGAGTGGAAATGTATTGTTTGTCTATGAAAAAATCAAGACATCTTATTGATTCTACCAACAAATTGTATAATATATTAAACTAATATACTTTTGGTAAATATAAAACAAACAACGAGAGTGAATGAATAAATTTTCTATTTTATTCTTATCATTTTCGAGTGAGAAATATTTATCGTGTTCGATATTATTTTTTGCGATGTTTTTTTATAAAATCAAATATATGTTGATAGGATTTTTCATATGATAGTTGGGAGACGTTTATATTAGATGAGGTTTTAAGGAAGAGCCTCGGGCACGCGGGGAGAGTAGTTCAGTCCACAAAGCGCAGCGGACCCGAGAGAGAAAAACTTGAGCGGATTTGTAATGGAGATTAATTTTAAATTTTTCATTTACCGCTCCTTGATAAATTAATATACACTTTTTTTAAAAGTGGCTTTTGATTTAATGAATTCACGCCAGAATTTCCTCTTGTGGGACCAAGATTAGATCTTTATTAGTTAATATGTAAAATATTTTTTAAGGAGTTGCTTTTCATATATTTAATTCTTTAAATTATGCAAAATTTCTTAAATCAGTATAACTACCAAGTTAACATACCAAGGCGATAATGATTGTAAAAATATGAAATAACCCATTTTTTTAAACCCAAAAAATTGATATTGGATGGTTTATTTAGATTGTGTTTATTTTCAAAATAAATACGTTACTGTAAATAATGGTACCCAGTTTTTTAATGCTGAAAATTTATATATTTACATATAAACATTAATTATCAAAATATTTGATATTGTAACGAAACGAAGTAAGATTGTCACTCGGCACTTGATTTTGTGCTGACGTGTATTTAACACAGTTGTATTGATATTTCTTTGATTAAAAAGTACTACAGCATTTTTTAGAAAATTGCCGTAAACGAGTGTCCGTGTCCGCGCGGGGGTCCACATTCCGAAACCTTCTAGAATCTAGAAGAACCCGAGTACAGCGAGCGGGCCGAGTCGCCGCCGGCGCAATGCACGCAGCGGGCACGGGCACGGGCACGGGCACGGGCACGGGCACGGGCACGGGCACGGGCAGCGAGCATTGTGCGAGGCGGGCGGAGTGTACCGGAATCGCCGCGAATAGCCGCGGGGACGGATTTAGCCGCGCCGCACAGTGCGTCACGCCCGATGGCCGCCGCTATTAATCACTGCCGCTACCCAACAAGGACGCTATCGGGACACTGTGCGGGAGCTGGAGCGGCCCAGGCGAGGGGAGGCCCAGGCGAGGGGAGGCCTAGGCGAGGGGGTGGCCGCTCTCCGAGCTCTCTGCCCCTCGATGACTCCCCCCGCCCCTGTAGAGAGCAAAATATATCATTAGTAACAACGCTGACCCTACACACTATTATTTGGAAGTAAAGTCACATTAGAAAGTTTTCGGGATTGGCTAGTGTCAAGTCACAAAAGCAATGAAAGCTCATTTGGACTTAGCGGCTAGCGACGGTAAATATTCAATACGCGTTCATCATTATTTTCAAAATTATAAATTAATAAAAAATTAATTTATCTTCGATAGACATGTGAAATTTTCTATATTCGTAATAAGTTGAATAAATATAAAATCGATTATTGCGGGAGTAATCGAACGTCAAAGGGTAGGAACGCAAAAATCCCAAGTTCAATATTAGTTTTTATCTTCAGGTTATTAATTTAATCATTCAAATAATTTATTAAATATTTAGGACTGAATAAGTAAGTTAATTATTAAAATATTAACTGCACTCCAAAAGTGATAACAAAGATCAAATGAGCGCGCACGTGAGTGCTCCCCCCGCGGCACCGAGTGTCGGATCCATCTGGTATGTGGAATATTTTTGGAATGATCTATATTAGACCGCAGCACTTACTGGTAATGATTTTTTAGTGAGGTATTTATCAAAACCGACTAGTTGTTCCGCAGGTTCAATGTTGCGAGATACCAGATATTTGATAATTCACACAACTAAGTAATTCGACGTGGTAAATAAACCCTACCCTGACATCGATAACCTTTCACCACGAGCATGAGTGTGTGGATGCAAATATTTGTATTTATTTGTTTAAAAGTTGAAAAAAAACAATTGTTATTATTATCAATTATTAAAAATACTTAAATATGCTGTGACGAAGATAACAAAATAAGCTGTAAAATAGTCTAAATACCCTAAATAAGTCTGACCCAATTATTTTTTTAAATTGTATATCATTTAATAAGGCAGTGCAAGTTTGTAGTGATTATATTAAAAATTACAATTAAATTTGTCTATTTAATTTTGAATCGAATACACGTATTTGATTCGTTAGCAAAAAAACACGCAGCGGTCTATTTATACGTGGCGGTATAAAAATAGTCAGCACGGTACTTATAATCTCTATTAATATTTCTGTATATTTAATTTTGAGTTTTGCTAAAAGCGATTTTTAATTTAATTTTTTCTATTCTAATCGTGAGGATAGCATCACGCTAACATATTTTTTTTGGATAAGAACCAAGATTTTTTTGGTTCCAATGCGTATTTTTGTCTCGATAGGGCTCACGAGGTCTCAACAATAAGCAGGGTGAGCAAGAGAAGTCACAATAGCCGGTGGCTCAGAGGCTAGAGCTTCTAAGTTTCACCTTGAAGGCAAAGGTTCGAGACTTTTGAAATTTTTTTTGTTCCACAAAATAGTTAAAAGTAAAATTTGAGATATTTAAAAAAAGTTTTTATTTAAATTAATTTTAGCTTCTTATTTATATACATGATATCTAAGTCAAGAAAAAAAGGTAAATATGTGTATATGGTATAAACACGTGACTGGTTTCACGTGTCAGTTTCAATACTTTTGCCGAAATTGTCCTTTCTGCCGTTGATAAATGTCATTTCGATCCTCGACACGAATTATGAACGGTTCATATCCTAACAAGGGAGAATTCAGCCAAAGACGTGTCTGAAGTTGAAAATCAATGCTGCGGACGCGGCGAGCCGGTCAAGTTCAGAGGTCGGCGGGGAGCTTCACACGCGACCTCTCCAGCTCCGTATTTGTGGATATCCTGCTGCGCCCGGCGGCAGATGCGTCCCTCGCATACTAATAACATAATCCGCACAAATTCTTGAACTGTAGGGCTTATACTGTTTCCGTTTTGGTTTCATAAAACAAATAACGAAGTTCAACTCAATTTTTTTCATTGTGATTTTTCAACATGTTTAGTTTTTATGGTGACCGGTATCGCCAACCTTTCACGTTGGCATTATCAAACGTTAGCATTATCGTTGGCGTTATCGTAAACGACTTCGTTTGGTAATGCCAACGTGAAAGGTAGGCGAAACCGGTCACCAATAAAATTAAACACGTGGAAAGGTATTATAATTAAAATATTAAATTTACAATGAGTGTTGATTTCGTAAATTTTGATTATTCGTGTTATTTAATAACTGATCGAGTTCAATCAAATATGTATTGGATTATGGCGTAAATTATGTATATTGTCACAAATTTAAATTCAAGTGATGAAAATGTTCACTGTTCAATTGCAAAAAGTAGCAAAAAAAGACTCAACTACTGGTAATGCTTACCCTTACTTTGAAAATATTTTTTTTAACTTTCAATGACCTTGACCCATTTTTTTTTTACCTTTACTATACATTCTAATACGTTTATACGTAATAAATTAATTTTAACACAAAATTTTCCGCAACCTTAAGAATAAACATAGCTAATTTTGAAAGAAAAATAAATGCGTTGTATACCTAGTACCAAAAATTAATATTGTGGGAAATAAAAATAGTAAAAAAAAAACATATAAGTGATTTTAAAAAATAAAAAACGGCTAGTATAAATACAGGACAGAATTCCTAAAGTAAAATTGATATTCAATATTAAGCTATCAATTAATTCATGAAACTACTAATAAAACCTAAGTTTTCTTTTTTTAGATGAAGGTGACATTAATACAAAACGATTACTTGACTATCGTGTTGGGAACCGTATTAGGAAATATTTTTTAATAATATTAATATATTAACGCTTACAAATTAATATATTTATAAAGTGCAATGGTGCTATGTATATTTTTAAGTTGCTTATCAATGCTCTGAGTTGCGTGGATGCAGCGTTTAGTATTTCCTTTTTTTCCCAAATTTTGTTCTATTCAATATGTATGCTTCCCGAGAGCGTATTACAATTTCAATTATAATTTTAGAGATTTCGTCTTCAAAAATAATAAACCAATGTAAAATGAGATTTTTTTATTGATTATATTGTCGAACTGATAAAAATTGGACACCATATTTCTAACTATTCTTAAAGAAATTGTCTGGCTGTAAATATTACATAACACTTGCTTGCATATTTTGAGCAAAAGTTTACGAAGATTGAAGACGCTGTGTGAGAGAGGCAGAGGGGTCGCAAATAAGCTTGTCATATTTAAAACATTTTGATAAAGCGGATTATTTTTTAAAGAATGAAGTTTCAAGATATGTATTATAATATATATTATTATTATTATTATATATTATAATTCATAACAAAACAATGCATTAGTAAAAAAGTATAGATGATATTAATTATTGGCTTTAGTTTCCATCTATACCTCTTGTCTGTTCATTTGAACCTTGATCAGCTCTTAGTAGTTGTTATTTTCATATTGATTTTTTTTTAAATTCTGTTATATTTTTTACTTTATCGTCGTAAGCTTTCAGTGAAAGAAGCTTCACCCCAACGAACGTATCTAATACTCAGATTTTTCTGATGTTTCTAGTTTTAAGAAATACTCGTTTTCATCATTTTATGCTTCTGATTTTACTTAATTTGCTACTTTGACGAGACAACAGCGAATGTAACTGTTGCGTTTTTTTCCTGAACTGCCCGTCACTAGTCCATGCATGAGTACATCGCGATGTGTCGGATTCACACCCACTGCACAGCTCTTCCCGGCGATGATTTCATTCAAGTTTCAAAATCCCGATGGTAGAATTTTGGCTGAAGAGGCTGCCAATGCCAACAGGCCACTCCGTGCTCTGTCGATACTCGCATATTGGATTACTCGAATTCTATCGGTGCATAACAGAAGAACAGCTCATGCTCTCGTTCGCGTTACGTTTGATCGATGGCTTTGAACGCATTCCAAATCGTAAGTTATGACAGTCCGATATGCAACAAGTTCAAGGGTTAAATAAACACCGATACTTCAAAAAGAAAGCTATAAATAACTTCTGGATATGTTAGACAGTACGTAAAAAAATCTTTTGTGTTGAAAATAATTACAAATGTACTCTCGGTTACTATCTGAATATAAATAACAGTAGATTTATAATAAAATGGACTTTATCTGATACAATTGAATGATATTTTATTTATATGAGATACTTTATATTTTGAACAAATCGCAACCAAAAAAAAACTGAAATCTTTGGCTTTTTTATTTATGTTTTTTTAGATGTCGATCTCAGTGGTACGGGCTTTCCGGGCTGTCGCGCTTCAACACGGAAACCTGAAAAGCTGCATTTGTAAAATGTATATAATTTTACGTTAGTAAATACTCTCACATAAAAGACATAAACAGTAGAGAATAAAGGTTATTTAATTGTATTTTGAACGCTTTTTGACACACATAGTTCTCTGAAAGCTTGAATGTCAAATCCCGCTTGTAAAAAAATTAACTAATACAAAACTAAACGTTTTCAATAATTGACAGTTAGTTTAGTACTATTTAAATTTGTGTAAGTTTTATCTACGGAAAGTAAACGCCATGAAAAACTATTAGTCGTTATGAGATAGGTAAACATTATTAAGAATGTAATTATATTTTCTTCAGAATAAATTCACATAGTGGATACAATGATACTTATTGTTTGACATGCAATGACTTGTCTTCTTTACAAAACATGGAAATACATTTGTTAAAATATTAGGCTATTGGATCACTGTTGAAATGTATTTCTATTTTCTAGAAGATTCAGATTTTGTGCGATCACAAGTCAGCATACGTACATATACTTATGCATCGTATTTTAAATAATCTAAAAATATGTTATGATTAATGATTGTCTAACATTAGCTTTTATTAGAACTAAGCCGCACTTATCGCCGGGTTCTGATCTGTTCGCCTGAATAGTCCATTCGTTCCAGATTTACACTTCAATAAACTCCAGAGATTATTGGAGACTGTCCATAAAGTCTCGATGGCTTCAGGCGGGCCTGCCTCGGATCAGCCGAGAGCCCACGGTCCACCTTGAAAACTAACCTCGTAAATTAGACTCTAAATCACGCGGGTACGGTGAGGCGCTGTCGGAAAAATTGCCAAACCGATTCTTTACGTCTGGGATGAAATATTTGATGAATGTGCAGTCTGAGTGTTGGAATTGGCTACAGCAATTGTTTATTTTTTTGATGGATGCTTTTTGCATTTTTTTATATTTCGACATTGGTTGTGTAAAATCTTGCTATTTTTATTTTGCTCTTTAAAAAATGTCACCGTTGGATTTTGTCTTAAACTTGTTTTTTCACTTAAACTGTTGGCAGCTATTCGATTGATGCCATGAGTTATGAATCGATATCGATTTTTTTGTTTCATCTTCGTTTTCTGTAACTTCTTTATTCATCATTAATTTACTTTTATGTCTAAACGTGAGTGTTCACTTAATTCTCTAGAGCTCCAATATTATATAATATAAATACTCGGAAGTTACTTGCACATAACTACATTTTACAATAAAAATTGTTTGGATATATTTCTCGAATTTTTGATGTCAAAAGTTGATTGGATTTTGATGGTCATCAACTATTTCATGTCAATATTAATGCACTAAAATATTATGGTTTTAGTTACCACATACATAATCTCTACTGTAGGTAGGTATTAAATAATACAAGGTCAATCCTAGAATATTAAAGTAAGTGACTGTAAATGTTATTACGTAGAGTAAAACGATGACATATTTTAGTGAATGTTGAAATGGGTAATATAAATAGATTTATAAATATTTTTAAATGTCTATAATTTATATTTTGAAAATTATCGCCTGAGTAAGAGCGAATTACGTCCTCGCTACATTTTATCCAGAGTTGTAGAAGAAAACTCGTACATCATTACCCAGAGAATCTAGAAGTATCGCTTACATAATGTCTTTTTGCAACTGTCACGACATAAATCTTCTTTCAATAACAGTGAGAATCCATTACCAACACTTTTTCTGTTGCTTGACATTTTCTATTCTTATGTACCGTGTGTATTGCCGTATGTACTATTTATTTTGTAATGTCTGCTAAAAATAATTTTAATCTTTTATTTTGACTAGTTCTATTTGCATGTGTTTGCATATGCATCGATGTAGTTTAATGTTTGAATAATATCAGCTTTTGGTTAGCGAGACCTTTACTTCACCTCATTGTCTTCTAAAAAGGTGATATATACTTATAAGTAACTACTAAATCAGTTTTATTAGTCATTCTATAATTTTCTTACGTCTAGTGTAATAAGTGCGTTGCAATATTTTGTATTATTGTTATTAAAGGAAATTACAAACGCTTTCAAAAACCTACCTGTCTATCGAAAACAGACATAAATGTTGCATAAAAATTTTACTTCCTTTCGTTCACAATTTTATTCACTTTACGTTAATACAAGTTGCCGGCAAGGATATTTTTGTGCAGGCATTTAAACGGAACAAACATTTATATTTTACAAACTGCAAACTCCATCTTATATTTATAAAATTATACACTCAGAGATGCTGAAGCATAACGAGGTAATTATAGAAATAACAACTAGACACATAATGTAAAAATATATTTACTTTTGTAATTAATTTCTAATTTTCATCAGATGATAGCTTCGAGTGCTTTGCAATAAGGTTTCGAGATACACGGTTGTTTGTCCCAATTTTTTTTCAATTCCAAGATTCTTTACGGTGTATGACTATCCCCTGCTCCTGCGCACAAGTTGTGGAGCTTGCTAGATGTGGATTAGGTGTTAGCGTTCATGGATTTCAATGATTATGCACTGTTATAATAATCTTTTTTTGCTAGACTCCAAAATGAACAAGAAATAATTTCAAGATTCTTAATTTTTTTATGTTATACATTAGTTGTTAGGGCTGTGCTTACAATACGGAATGTGGCTATCCCCTGATCCTGCACACAGGTTGTGGGAGTTACATGATGTGGTTTAGGTGGTAGCGTTCATGGACATGTCTATTTTCCTTATTGAGTTGGTGTAAGGAAAAATTCGTGTATGTATTTTCTGATGTAGCGTGTGATTCGAGCTCTCGTAGGCGATTGCACGAACGGCAGTGCAGCGGTGCGGCGGTGCGGCAGTGCGGCAGTGCGGCAGTGCGGCGGTGCGGCGGTGCGGCAGTGCGGCGGTGCGGCAGTGCGGCGGTGCGGCAGTGCGGCGGTGCGGCAGTGCGGTGGTGCGGCTTCCGGCTCGAACGACAAGAGCTTTGTTCCGCCCACGTGAGATGGCGTCCCCCGCTATTCGCGTCGTGGCTTGTACAGTTCGTTGTCAAACGTTCACTTTCGGACTTCTATTTCGGTTTGATGGAAAACGTCTCTCGGGTAATTTTATTTTGGCCCCCGCGCTGAAAGTCGTCCGGCTGTTCCAAAGGTCACGACTACGTCCGAGGAACAATGTGCAATTAAAATGTTGTAAATTATATGCATCCGGTGACATAATCCGTGCTAGGTGGAATTTTAGTTCGGTATATTTACAATGTTGAACATGAATTGAGCAGCGCTGGGAGGCATCAGATGTTTTTGAGACAAATAGTTTTCTTTGGTGTATTTTTCTTTAAAATTTAGGTTTATTATTATTTTGAAGTTTAATTTTGTTAAAGCTATATGGTGACATTAAAATAGAGCTGTGTTGTAACCGGTTTTAAATCCAAACAAACACGCATTGCAATAACTCACCTAAAGATAAAGTAATTGTTTTTAGCAGAGAATATTATGGTAACTTATGTAAAACATATTTTTAATTATTAGTTTCATTAATTTTTTTAAACTTATTTCAGTTTAATTAAAATCAACGAGTTCAATTGACACATTTATTTAGTTCTATGCGTTTTTAAAAATACCGTTACTTTATAATAATGACATTTTTCCTTTAAATGTGTAATTCGTTTTTAGTTTTTTAAAAAAATATTAACTATCACGCAAAATCAGCTAACGCAAGCATAGAAAATGTGTTTGAGCTTTGCGACATTAATTCAAGCAGTCGTTTTCTTCGCCTTCTTGTAAAAGCCCTCCAATCCGCATATTCTGTATTAATTTTGTCAAAATGTGAACTATTTGCAATAAACTCGACCTTGTTAGATGAGGCGTGCAGATTGATACGACACTGCTAACACAGTTCAGTCGCGAGACACTCCTGGGCGTGAGATGAAAGCATCCAGCCAGCCGGAAAGTGGTCGCCGCATAGCTCGGGAGGTCGTTAGTCAGCAGAGCCGTCACTCGAGAGGCGTCCATTCCGCAGAACCGGCACGCCTATTGGACGCCACTGAGCCACTGTCTGCTTTGTTCACCCATTGATTTACTTGGGATACTACTTTTGTAGGTGTACTCGTGAAAATTAGTAATAAGTAAAATACACAAATGAAGTCATGTTGATGTCGCATGCGCCAGTAAACGAAAGGCTCTCCAGTATTATGTTGCTGAAGATGAGGTCTTAATCATACTAGCTCCCAATCAGCCTCCAAAGTATCGATATCAAATAGTTTAGGCAATTATTAAAAAATGTGTTTAACCTACATTCATAAATAATCTTTTATAAGAGTTCGTATTGGTTGCATATTTGTTACATACTGCGCTGAATGATTTTTTTTTGTTTCAAAAAGTAGTTTTTAATCATATACAAAACTACTATGTTTAACTTTACTTATAATTTAAAAAAGTAATTTTACGACTTTGGTGAACATTTAAATTGATTTATGTTATGTTTTGGAAAATTCCAGTGATTCCACGAATTTGAAGGTTGAGTTATTATGCGATGTATGAATGCTATTTGGTGCAATCGCAAATTGTAGGCCGTCCAAATGATTCATGGATAAACAGAGCGGCGCCGAGGAGAGGAGCCGTATGTGCCAAGAGCACGAGAGGTGCAGTAACGATAGACCTCGGTAGTTTGTATTGCAAAGATATAACTTCAACCGAGGAGTATGCGCACTTTAGTAACTTTTTTTAAGTATAATATTACTTCATACTTTCTACGAAATTTGCTTCTCAACTGAATAAGTTGAAAGTTTCCCCACTAATTCTACGGCCGCAGCGAGCGACAGGCCTGGCGCAAGTCGCCGCTCCCCTCCCAGCACCCCCTTGGCCCACATTGAGGCTGGACCCTGCATATGTCGGTATTATATCACTCTAGTATTTATGTTTTGGCATAATAATCTTAAGTTTTTAATGGGGCTATATGCTGAAGTCATTAATAATCTTCTGTACGAACTACGTTTATACTATCGCCCTTATTTTATTAGTTTTTTATAGCCACCCATATCTATCTAAGTAGTAAATAATCTCATAATCTAATCACCATTTTAATAAGAAAATATATTTTAATATGTAACATAAATAATTAAGTAACGCAGTAATACATTTTTTTTTATAATCTTTTTTTATTGCCAACAAATAAATAAGACATACAAACAAAATAATAATATAAAAAAAAAAATAAGGAAGAAATAAAAGCGTAAGTAAATGTTGACAAACTGATTTCTGGATGATCAGTCTTGGTAAAAACATAGTTTCTCACACGTAGAGGTTGGATCACTTGTAACTTGTCAAGACGTTATCAAATAAATCGCATCAAACATTACTCACTCTAATCTTGTTTTACAATTAGAGCACTTAGTGACTTACATTTATCTAACGATGGCATATCAAAATGTTACAAACTATACGGCGCCCAAGAATATATTTGAACCAGTTCCCAGATTGAAATGCTGAAGGCTTTATTTAAATATGTTAAGTAGTTTCAGAAAAGGTAAAAGTAATTCCTTGCCTACAGCCTCAAAAAAATGGCCACGGAACCCTTCCTTTTTCAGTAAATAATTTTCTTATGATTCATTAATTATTTTAAACATAAAATTTGCTCAAGCATAATGTTTTCATAGTCAAAATATTTTATTTGAATTTTTAAACTGCACAACCGAGATGCGCATTTTTTTTACTTGCCAGCTTATGTTGCAACATCAAACGGATTATTTTCCACGAGGTTATTTTCTTTCTCAATAAAATAAAGCAAAAAACATGGTTTATGGTGGCGGGTGGTATTTCTCTAAATGCCAACAGAGATTCGGCATCTCGCGGCGCGCCGGGGCCGGGGTTCGAGCCCGCGGGCGGCTGTTCCGGCGACGGCGGCTTCTCCGGTATAGAGCCGCGGTTCGGGAGGTTATCGTGCGTACGTGTATCGCTTGTAAAAATAACCCTCCGATTGAACGGGCCGGCTTGTCAGAGCTATTCTCGGTGTTGCGTGCAGAGCGTGCAGGCGCGCCCGGCCGGGGTGCTCCGCGCTCCCCTCTCCCCTCTCCCCTCTCCCCGCTCCCCGCTCCCCGCTCCCCGCTCCCCGCTCCCCGCTCCCCGCTCCCCGCTCCCCGCTCCCCTGCCGCGCGGCCCGATCTGTTGCACGTCCGTCTCCTCACCTGGGAAGACCGCAGCTTGAAACACCACTTATCCAAAATAGTTCTGGACAAAACCGTTTTATAATTCAGCATTTCTGTTCCGAAAGTTCCATCGGTCGAAATGACGTGTTTATTAATTTTATTTCCGTGTTATTTGAATGTTGCTACTAATTGAATTGGCCGCGGAAAGCTTCGTATTATTGTGTCATTTATAGCAGGAAATCGGGTGTAGCCTTTTCGACGCCCGGCGTGGCTGCAGTGGCTTCTCGCACGGGAGGCGGTCCGAGGCCGGGCGAGGGCGAGCCCCGAGGACGAGCGGCGATCGTAAATCTGCTAAACGACTACATAAAAAGTTCATCTCTCTGTAGAGTCTCCAAAAACATTCTTCTGGAACTCATGCCAATACTGAAAGACTTAGCGCAATGAAAACATCATATGTGTAAGAAATCATTCGCAAAAATAGCCATGAAGCGATTGCATAAAATTTCTCTCAGCGTGAGTAGCATGCAAATATATTCAACTGACCTTGTATTTTTTATACGATGCACGTAATGCAAGAGCCTGTTCAAATTTTATGTGAATAAATAAACGCTATTTAAACTAAAAAAATATCCCACGTTGTTGTTTTTAGAAATTTATATGTTTTATGATGGTATTTATCGGCTTACGCATTGTTGGTATATTAAGTCCTGAAGTATAACTAAAACGAATGTAAATTCATGTCCACATGTGTATGGTACATACATCATTAAGTGTATAATTTTGATGATTATGAAACAAAATAGTTTGTTTAAATGTTGTAGATGTTTACTATCCACTTATATTTACATGAATCAAAACTTTAGTCGATAATACAAACAATTGTTTTCCTTATGGTTAATATTTACTTTATAGTGAAAACAATACAAATTAATTTTATTTGCTGAATGTTAGATTCTTACGCAAACTTTAAACAGAGTAGTATATATATATTTTTTTACTGAGCATAAAGTTTATCATTATTTTGCAGAGAAATATTTATATAGCGTCACTATTCAAGAATTTTTTTAAGCGGCAATAATTATAAATAATTTAAGTGTATTGTGCGATGCTCTCAGTGTGTTTTTATTTAACATCCCTGATATATTATATTTAGATGAAACTTTAGTTCCACTTATTATACTCTCATAAATTATTAAAATAAAACGAAAAAAGATTATATGGGAAATCAGCTTTAATAAACAAAATACCAATTATAAAAATATTTTTGATGAAGAAACCGGATTGAGAAACATGAGATGGCTATTTTTTAAATTGACAGCTTCCGATGAACGCATTTTAAAAGTTTCACAACAGAAAATCAATTTATTTTTTTTATTTATGTAACCAAATGAATGCAGGGACGTTTTAAAACTGCTTGTCAATATATCGGGACAAGTGCAACGATAGCTTTCATCGTATTTACTGTATGGCAAACAATATTTCCAGTGTTTCGTTTGTTTCGCAAACCTTACGTAAAGGTCACCCTGAATGTCTTGTACGCATGTAACGTTCTGAATTACTTTAATGAAAATAGTTCAAATATTTTTTATCTTATATTTGTATTTTGGAGACAAGATTATTAAATCAAACTTTAGACATTTTATTAAACAACCCACGCTTGTCACTTGGCAGATACACATTCTCATAAAACATAACCCTAATAACGTGTTTTCTCATTCATTTTGAAATTGCAAAACATTGCTTGTGAATGACAGAATATATGTAAATTTCAAAATATTGTTCATGGCAACATAACAATTTATAATACAAACAAATAATCAAATTAAACTACGCTGACAGCATAAATGTAATTGAGACTTATGAATATCAATTCAATTGATCAATGATCATTACAATCTTACAAATATTAAAACAATATTGTAGTATGCACCTGCCTAAAATAGTTTCTGATGATACAATACTCACATATTTTAGTCAGTATATGTATATTTTATTCACTAGAAAGACTTAAACGTGTCTAAAAATAATGTTAAAATTTTAATTGGGAAGATTTTTGAAAAATAATAAAATAACTCGTATGAACAATGTAAAATTAATATGATTGCAGACATAAAAGCTTGAAGGGTACAAAGTTTGACAATCTTCATATTCTTAATTAAAATTTAGTCGTAAGCTTGTGCATGCACAATTTACAGTGCATGCGCAATTAGCAATAAATTAATCAAAATTACTTGAGCATTCGGTCAACCGCTTAAGCTGTGGTCAAAAGTGCCAGCCGCTATGAATTCACACATCGCCGATTATAAAGTCACCGGTGAATGCAGTCATTGTTTAATGGGCTTAAAAATAAACCACGCCTATGACGCCCGCCACGTCGCAATCTAATTGTTCGCGTCATTGTGCACAAAATACCGCCGGGGCGTTGCAAAACATTCCGTCATCAGCGGCCGAGGTCTGCCAAGAGGTGCAGGGGTCGCGAGGGGCGGAGGGCGAGCAGGGGTCGCGAGGGGCGGAGGGCGAGCAGGGGTCGCGAGGGGCGGGGGGCGAGCAGGGGTCGCGAGGGGCGGGGGGCGAGCAGGGGTCGCGAGGGGCGGGGGGCGAGCAGGGGTCGCGAGGGGCGGGGGGCGAGCAGGGGTCGCGAGGGGCGGGGGGGCGAGCAGGGGTCGCGAGGGGCGGGGGGCGAGCAGGGGTCGCGAGGGGCGGGGGGCGAGCAGGGGTCGCGAGGGGCGGGGGGCGAGCAGGGGTCGCGGCGGGGGGAGAGTGCGCAGGGGTGGCGACGCTCGCTCGCCAGTCCGTTTGTTTTGTTTGATAATGCAGTGTGCAGTTGGCCAATGGTTTTTTGGCTGACGCGCGGGACGAGATCTCCATTGAGAATTGTCCTTCAATCTCGTCGTGACTGAAACGGTGTCTGAATGCTTGTTTTGTTGGCGGTCTTATAAATACAGCTCTAGTAAAATATATTCACGCATATTATTCTAACGGCAGTGGTGCAGCATTTGGGGCAGTGAATCCAATTATTATTGCAGACCGTTTTAGTTGATGGGTATTAGCGCTTGTCCATTTTGGTCGAATGTACTCGTACTTCCCACGCGGTCTATTGAGACTTTTCTTATGGAATATAACTGTACGCCCATCATTTATTTTTTATGTTTAATTGCACGATAGTTTATTCGTAATCAAAACGTTTCCAAACTTAAATCTATATACAAAAAAAAAATACATTGATAAATGTTGTACATTCATTAAGTAGCGTTGTTAACTAACTTTATTGTTACTATCGTTTTCCGAACACCTGTAATGTTTGAAAGATTGTCAGATACGAATAAGTTCAGAGCTGTGGTTTTATTTTAAAATGGCATTGGTACAAAATTAACAATTGATCTAAATTTAGACACACTAGACTAATTTAACCCCCAAACAAATAACGATAACTCCAGATAGTCACGCTCAGGTTGCCGGCGGTCGATAGCGCGGGCGCCGCCCAGCGCTCGCGCCCGCCAGCCCCGCGCACAGCCGCGCTTTCAATTAACTACTTGGACTGGAAGTAATTAGCCATTTTTAAATCTTTTGATACCGCAAGTTGATGATAAAAACAACGTCTGACGAGAACCCCTCTGGTGTAGGTGCTATATCAGCGCGAGTCTCTGCAAAGTCTTCCTTCCGCTTGTTATCGGAAAAGCAATTGAGTTATCTATTATTTTATTTATGCAGTTTCTTTATATCCCGGAGGGCTTAAAAAAGAGAATAAATTTACGTTAGATTGTGTTGTACTTTTTTATAGCATAGCATTACGATTTAAACATTGTATTTACTAAATAAAATCCACAAATAATAAAAACGTTATACTTAAATAATCTACATACTTCTTTAGTATGGTATATGGCAGTGACAACAAATATCATAAGACAGTACGTCTCCATATTTTCTCTAAAAATGTGTTTATTAAACTTTTTAATAGTTATTTTATAAATGAACCAATCATGCTATTCAAAATAAATATTTGAGCGTTATAGTTTCTCAAATTAACAAGAATTTTCACAAGGTAGCATGTGCTCGCAACGATGTTTAATAAAGGTTAAAAGGTATTATTATATGCTGTTTTGGAGAAATTCCTCGGATGAAGCAACAGTCGAAACTGATATTGGTTACAGGTCGATATCTGATTTTATTTTGTTATTATATATTTTTTGTACTTAAATCTGACAAACAACACATTTGAGTACGATTTTTTATAAATATAAAGCAATATTATCAGTAACCGCTTTAGTTAGTTAAAATTGTGTTCAAAGCTCTAAAGTACAAAATTATCCACCCCAATTTTTTTTTAATACTGGTTTATTAATTTATATCAACGTTGAGAAGAAGGAAATCTATATTTTAAAACTTTAATAACACTACCTAAAAACAACTAATAGCTTATACGAACTTCTTCTCGCAATAAAGATAGACGATTTTTTTTCAATAAAAGTATTATTAAAGATACTCTGACATTAAATGATCATCTGGGATTTAAATATTAATCTATTAGGTAGTAGAAGCCATATTTGCATCGTTATCTACCATTTTTTGGCATAAACTATTGCGTTTGTGTGAATTGATTTCTGTCATGTTAAAACATAAATGATAACAATGAAAATAGTATTATTGTTATTTAATGGACATTTTACGAAAATCCGCTTGGAGTTAACGTGTTAAATAACAATATGTATGATTCTAGAGTAGTGTGATTAAATGACTGTGAAATCCACGCAGTGTTGTTTAAAACAGTTATTTTTTTACACACAGAACGAAAAAGGTTTTTTAATGAACTAAAAATATATTAATTACAAAAAACTATTAAAACATGACATATTTACTTTTGAAAGTAGAAAATTACTTAAGAAAATCAGAATGTCAGTCAAACAGTCAGTGGTTCATAAAATGTGACAGCGGTAAATATTTTATCATGCTCATAGATTCATAAATTATTTCAAATTTCCATTAGATTTTTTTGTAAAGAGGCTTGATGGAAGCATTCGCCCTTAACGGGAGTGTGGCTCGACTGTGGTGTTGTCATAATCTCAATTAATCAATATCTGGCACCGCGACGAGTGGACGGACTCTGATTAAATCCCTCAAGTGGATAACTCACATAATCACAAATTTATTAAATGTTTCAGTAGTAAGTGGTGCTTTTATTTTTCCTGAGTTATAAATATAATACTTAATTAAATATTTTATCGCATATTTATGAAAAATAAAGTAGTTTTTTTTTGTTGATAAATGTAAACGGTCTTGCATCATTTTCCTTTAGAGGTTACTCTTATTAATTTCTAGCGACGAGCTTTTGATGCAAGTCTATATCTTATTCAAAGCGCAATGGCTCTATATTTTATAATTTATTTCGATTATCCTATGTGGTGTTTATTAGATGTTTATTTGTGTAAAACTATACAAAATAATGTTAAAAATAAATCAAAACTATTTTAACGTGTCGTTAAATATATGCGGCGGTACATGCAAAATAAACAGACAAATGATACAAAAAGCGCGCACACACACACACACATATATATACAAATCGTCATCGCGTAGTAAAAAAAAAAACAGAAACAAGAAGATTCAAGGATATATCTGTAAATTTACTCTTCGTGAAGATTACAGCTAATGCTCACAAGTGTGGTAACATTGAAAGTAGGTTAGTGGCAGGGGGCAACGCCTCTCGCCCACGCAGCGCGCCCGGCCCAGGAGCCGCGCCGCGCCGGAGGGGTTCCTCTCGGGGACGGGGACCGACAGCCGGCATATTGGACGTCAAATTGGCCGTGTCCCCCCTGTCCGAGGACGTTCTGTTATTTTTTTGTGTTTTCTTCTTGTTGTGAAATTAATTAGACTCTCCCACTGGCGTTAGTCGCGGCGCGCGTCGTATTATTCACTCCGGAAAGAAAAGCTTCCGGACACGACCGCAGCGGAGTATATTGAAGCATTTTCTTGTAATAACAATTAAATTTATGGATGTCTACTGCTGAATCTCAATACATGGAAAGCTATTCTTATGAAATATTTCATACAATCCCAAATAGCACGGAAACGAGGAGCTTAGCACTTTAAATACTTTGTTATACCAAAAGATTAGCTCATAATTAAAACGAATGTAAATAATAAAATAAATATTCTAGTTTAATTTCGTGGCTAACGAAATTGGAAAGACTTGACACCTTGTCACGATAACCGAGAAGTGTGATAATAATATATTGAGTATTCTTATCATTGTAATAAATTGCATAATCGTGTTAGTTGCGTTGTAGTGTTTATAAAGACGCGTTCTTTATCATGCTGAGTTAAGTTGCTAACCGACTGACTAACAGCTAAGCATTAACTGGCTGTCGGCTGGGAGGAGACTTTGCGCAGTCTGGGCGGAGGGTCGATAAGCCTCCTGGCGGCGGTCCAGCGCGCCGGCTGCAGCGGGCCCTTGCACGTCTGCCGGCTTCAAATGTACTCGCCCAACTCACTAACTGAATTTCATTTAGTAATTTATAATAATGTTACGGTCTAGCAGTCAGTTTGAAAAAAGAAAACTACAGACCGCTAGAAAACAAAAGAGGATCGATGAAAACTGTCATATGTTTTGAAAAAAGAGCATCGAAAAAGCCCAGTATTTGAACGGCCGTCATATGGCTAAGGTCATTACTCCATATTTAGATTGTTAATATAAATATGTGGTAAATAAATACTCTGTATACATAATTAACTAATATAACTTGTGTTAATATAAATAAGTTTTTAATTGTGAACCCCGATACGTTACAATAAGAATAAAATTCAAACCGTGTAATCAGTAGTGATATAAGTCGTTCTGTACTTATATTTTTCTTCTTCAAGTGCCTCTCCTCGGAGGACGTTGGTGATCAGATCACTGAATATATATTTATGTATGTTCGTGATTTTCTAAACGAGAATAGCGTACTGAGTCCCCGGGTCTTTATAAAAGTAAAAGGACAATAGAATTAATCAAAAAGTTTATAGAAACGTGTTTCTCAAGTATCGGTCATATTTTTTGGTGTCGAATTGTTTATACGAGTTCCATTGGATCTTCGTACTGAAAAATCATTCTGTAGTTGTACAGTTGTATTTTAAATTTAAAATACCCTTATATATCATATGCACAATCTTGACGTCCTAAATACTGTTCAGGCTGCCAGACTGCTCCTTTTGTGCAGACGGTCTTGTTAAATTATTGGTTTTTAATATTTATTATAAAATTAGACACGGTTATCTGTTAGTTGAATAGAAAATGTTAATTAATGCTAATGGTATGTTTTATATGTATAGAAAATAAAATGCAAAGTTTGATTAAATTTCCAAGGTAAATTATTTAACTCAAAGCTATATTGATTTATTCGTAGTGGTGTAAAAAACAATTCTTTTATATTGAATTTCCATTCGTTAATGATTAATAGTATTTACCAAAAGCAATTTAAACCATAACTAATGCGGAGTTATGTATGTAGTAAGCATTTATATTTGCTTAGCCTTTTACAGAAAAATAATAAATCGCTACTCTCTAATAGTTCTATCAAAATGTTGTTGAAAAAAACCCTGTAAGTATTAGTATACACACCAACGAAAGTTTTGTGGCCATAATCAATTTATTCATTTAGTGTATGATAAACAACTTGGGTTTCCTAAAATACATGAATTGTAAAGATAAAAAAAATCGGTCACATCTGACGAAAACTGTCATATCACCGCGTCACACGTGTTTTCCTTCACTTTTCAATCATACTCTAAATTGATTTTTTGTTATCTGACCCACATCTAATTGTACAAATATATGATTGAATATATATAAATTACTTTATTAATTCTACTAAACGCAGAAATATTATTTTCTGAATTGAAGAAGTAACGACTATTATTCTTATTTATTACTCAAATTAGTGGTGATATTTGAAAAAGCTTTTTTCAAGCATAAATAAGCTATTTTTATTTATCCAACTTTTGAATAGAAGTTGTAGTGATTTATAAAACAAGAACATATATTCTTGAACATTTTTGCACACCCCAATAACTCTATTTTGGCTCCCGTTATCACTGAGAAGATTTCTTTGATGTGAAAGTATTATTACAATATGATAAATAAATTAGACGAGTTTGTATGAGTAAAACTAATTTTAACTTCTATTTTGATATTGTTAGTGTATATAAAGAAACTTCAAGATTTTTACTTAAAATTAAGGTATAAGGTGTTTACGTTATACTTTAAAAATATGAAGTTAACATTACAAAATCATTATTACTACATGTTAGAAAATATATTATTTGTTTTGATATTTGCTAAAAATATTAAAGTTGAACATAAAGATACTTTGTGTAATTGATGTATAATGGCATTTTATTTAAGATTTTATAATTTTATTTACGTGAAACTATAAACCGTAAATTGACAGTGGTTTATTATATAATATAATATATGACGTCATTAACCGTTGTATTACTATATTCTTCTGTTCTATCAAACTACCCATTTAAAAACGACGAGACGTTGATATTTGATTTATCCGAAATAAAGTTTAATGAAATAAACTAAGATTTCGCGAGGACGATGACTCGTACTTACTATGGAATGTAATTTGAAACTTACAAAAATAAAACTCATAAATTATAAAATAAAACAAAGCCTGTTTCTCTTGTATATTTAAAGTTTGTTTTTTTTTTATCTTGAAGCGTTGTTCCTCATAATTTTTAATAAATAGCGTACTTAAGAATGTAAAGACGCGTTTCTTCAATGCTCGCATATTACTTTATATACTCATTCGAGTACACGCGGTATAACGTTTGCCAAGAGTTCAGAAGAAAAGAGGCTATTAATTGCTAATTATTTGAATATAAAAACTACAAACGAAACTATAAACACCGATTTTTATGGCAACAATAATTTATACTAACAAATTATATTAATTATTCCAAAAATACACAGATCACAATTTATGAGAATATGGAATTGAGAAAAAAACCAATGCTGACAATATAATAAATTGAACATCAAGCGAATCATTAAATATAACATTCAAAATATTTAAAAACAAAATAATTGATCGAATTTAGGTGAGAGCTATTAAGGATATTGAAAGTACATATTTATTAAATCAACATTTCTTACATCAAATATAAATCAATATTGATATCATACGTGATATATTTTGCAATAGCTTAAATTTTGAATATGTTTTTTATTAAAAACTAGGTCATTTACTGAAGTGATCATTTTTAAAGACCGACCTGCATTGAAAATCTTAAGAGAGGAAATGTCAATTTTTCTAACAAAGTTGTGGTAAATTAAAATAAAGCATGCACTATGTTCTCATTAAGGAGCACACACGAGTCGCAGAAATAAAAGAATAAGTCGTTGTAAAGTCTACTTGGAGAATTTCATATTTTATCAACGTCAAAAAATAAATGGCACACATTCTATACACGCGCTGCAAGCATCGGGAGTTCTAAAAGTGTTCGACGAAACAAAGTCTAAAAAGTCTTGTTTGAATTATTTCTGTTTGCCCGCTATTTTTCACAAAGGTACACTCGAAAACAAAATGAACCGGCCGACACCCGCGACTGCGTGCTCCGCCGCCGCGTAGTGGACCGAAATAATCGCGAATTTCATCACTCGCGGTGGTTTACCTGCTCCGCCCAGTCACACGTGGAGTGACGTCACGCCCGGCCTGGCGGGGACTCCGCCCTCCGCGACTCCTCCGCGCTTATCATTCGAATAATGCTGACTTTATTGGCAGCGACTTGGTATTGAAATCGAATACGCAGAAAAAATTACGACGGCGCAAGTTACAAATAGCATTGGGTGTAGAATAGCATTTCATTTATCGCAGGTGGAATTGGAACCCCCGTTGGCGGATGCGCGCTCGAAACTTCGAAAAGTCATTCAATATGCAATAGGAAATATGTGTCTCTGGATATAATATAATGTTATATGTTCAAAATGTATTTGGGAAATCTTTGAACACTTGTATATTCTGGGATGCTGTAATCGGTTGACCATAGTAGGAGTATGAATATGAAACTTCTAAAATTATACATTAAATAAATGTCTGAATTTATCAGATTGAATGGTTTATATTAGCAATAAAGACAAGTACCAAAAATAATAAATTTGAACCCACAAATAAACATTTTTGTATAATTATAATTTCCATTAATTAAATCAAAACACGAAACAGATTAATTTGACATAGTTAATTACAGCAGCTTCTAAATTTCAAACGTTACGTCGCTATTTCCCTTATATCTTGATGCTGCATTCCTTGTTACCCAACTTGAATACGAATGGCTCTGCAAACTCGAAGTAATAAAGAAATAAAATTAACTTTTCAAAGTATGCTAATTGTAGCAAACCGCCCCGACAATAACTCCAGCAGGAATTTCACAAAGACTGGCACTGTCTCACCCCTTTTAAATGTGAAACTTTTCATATCGCTCATTGTATCAGATGATATAAAATTAATAAAACTCTTAAGAAATAATTGACATAAAAATATATAAATTTAAAACCTAATAATTTTATATATGAGAAATAATATCGTATTGTTTTCATTGTGGGTTTAAAAAACGACTTTTTACCAGTAATTTTGTACAGTAATCTATTATAAATGCTAGCCAATTTTGAAGTTAGACATTGAGTGGACGTACTTATTAAATTTAAAAAGTAATTTGTTCTGGGTATGAAAACAACCATGAAATGAAGTCCATAGGTTGAGCAGAACTTTCCGTCTGAAACACTGTACGTACCTTTAAACTGCCTTGCATTCACAATGGCCAGAACTTTCTCTTGCAATGTGCAAAGCGAGTTTTACACTCTGTTAATATCTTGTATGGTTTTATGTTAATAAGCCGCCTTTATGCTTTAACCTTACATTAAATACAGCAATAACAGTGGAATGCATATAAATTTATATATATATATATATATATATTTATTTTTTTAATACATGGATATATGTACAGAAGTTTTATGGAGGTTCATAGATATTGACAATTGAAAATTGATTAAATTATACAATATGTTTATTTTAAATAATATTTTTATGATACGACCAGCTTTACAATGCCTTTCAGCATTTTATATATAATAAGTTTTTTTTTTAGTATTGTTACTAAATTTAACAATAAAAAAATATAATACATATTTTTTTAATCTACCACAAAATATATTAAAACTAAAAAATATAATAAATATTATCAATTTGTCATGTCAGTTTTTTTGTCACTTATGGTACAGATTTTATGCTTGAACCGTCAAAAAAATATTATAAATATGGATCGTCGAGTTGGGTGAGTGGGGCAGTTTTTTTTTCCAAATGCTCATATAACATAAGATAGTAAAAAAAAAAAACACACAATACGCTGCCAACGACAATATCTGCGGATATTGTTTTGTTTTTGTTTTTTTTTGCATCCAAACAATGCCGCTTGCTATATTTATTTGAAAATGAAATTATCTTCTGATTTGCATCGTTTGCCAGGATTAGACTGTTCATTTTTTTACGTTGTTAATGGTTTTCGCCTAGTTTTACGTTTGAAGAGATGTGTCCAGTCGGGGATATTTTAAACTCTAGATGTCGAGGGAGTGTGGTTCGCTGACCGGCGCACGCGGGCGTAGGAAGCACCAATTACGATTTTTTTCTGTATGCCGATTTTTACCGAGGACAGATGGACTCTTCCAAACAACCAACATTAAATATATTTTAAGTGTGACCAAAAAAAAATCTATTATTTTAAACGTGTGATTTTTTATCAACGTATTATCATTTTTTATTTATTTATATAACAACAGTCAATTACACTATTTTTAAGTAAAAATGTTATTATTTTAATCAACGGTAATGGTACACTGACTGACTTCGTATGTTTACAAGGTGAGATCGATGATATACGATTTATAAAAGCGAAGTAATTGTTGTTTTTATATTGTTTATGACTGTAATATATGGCCGATAAAGTGTCGGGTGGGCGGTAAAGACATTAATATTCTCAAATTATAATATATTTTGGCGCTTGAGGTTACTTATAGGACTATTAAAAATAAAACATATTTGTGACTTGATGCTCATGAACTGCTAAGAATGAAGAATAATCGGTAGAATTCACTTTGTGGCTTCTCAATAATCAATTTATTTTGCCAGACTTCGTAACTAAAAAAATAAATATATTTCAAGATTCTTTATTTTAATTTGTGTTCATTTACATTCGTTTGTAAAGTTTGTGCTTACAATACGGCGGGTGACTATCCCTTGATCCTGCGGCCAGGTTACGGGACTTACAACATGAAGCTCGGGTGGTCGATACAGTACACCAATTTCTCTATACAATTTAACTTCGAAACGATGTACAATGTAATTAAATAATCAGTTTTCATCACCATGCTGGGCGTTTTATCGCTTTGAACTTAAAACGGTGATAAATCATATATCATAAATTCAAGTTAGTATTTTTTACTTGTACTATCTAGCGTTTTATGCAAAACCACGTGATTATTGTCACAAATATTGTAGACGATCTCTCGTCGATCGGATCTGCGAGACGGGCTCTGCCGGCGGTCGCTAGATGCCGCCGCCCGACGCTCGGCTGCTCGAGTCGCGGATTGGCTGACTGCCTTGACACAGATATTGCGGGGCGTGACGTCACCGTGGCTCTTCTGTCTCTTCTGTCTCTTGTGGCTCCGCACCATGGGACCACATAACATCCCATGACATCCCACGCTGAGCGCCCCCCTCGCGGCCGGAGGGATATTCGACCGTGGGATACGCGAAGCCCGATAGGCTTCAATCTTTTTGCTCACATATTTTATTAAACTTATTCGTCAACCTATGCCAAAAATGATTTTTTTAAAACATATTTTTCCTTATACAAATCACGAAAAAAGAGAAATCCATGTACGCTACCGCCTAAGCCCTACAACCTGCGCGCAGGATCAGGTGACAGCTACACACCGTATTGTAAGCGTGACCCTAAAGACTATTGTAAATTTACATAAAAGAAAATAAAGAATCTAGATTTTTTCGCACGATTCTGATTCCCTTGCATTTACAACAATATCACGAGGGATTTTACCAAATATCGCTCCGATAAAATCCTTCGGCGAATTGGACAGATGACTTTGACCCAGTTATGACGCGATGATTTATGACATATCTTCAAAGCGTTATAGATTATCAAAATAATATCCAAAAGGATCGATGATTCATTTGGTATTAGATTTATATTTAAATTAATAATATTATATCATTGTGCCAAACAAATTAAGTAGATATCCACTTATAATGTATGAGCCATTTGGTTTTTCGCAGGAAAAATAAAGAAATGAATCTAATAATGCGTGTAGTGTTTTTATGCTAGAAAATGCTAATAGACAACTTTTAAAGATGGTAAAGCATTTATAAAATGAGATAATTTATTTAGGTTTCAGAAAAATTCACTGCTCAAAAATTTAAGAATAAAAATTTATAATTTTGCTATTTTTTATATTTAATAGCTATTCAAATCTGTTTAAACGATCGTTTTATTGTGAACATATAAAAATATAGATAAACATTTCAAAGTGAAGATGACGAATATGATATGTTTTAATTATGTATATGCTTATCGAGTGTTTTGCATTTAGGCGATGAGCTCATACCCATAATGAGATAATAGTCTGTTTTTTGCCGATAGTCAATATGAATTATAATACCTGTCAGCCGCGGAGTGTTGCTTCCGCGAGCGATGTTTGTTGGCCAAACAGAACGGTTGGATGTTCCAACGAATTTGGGCACAATGTGGGCGTGTGGACATTATCTCCGTCCAAACGACTAATAGGAATGCCATTGCTATAAATTTATATCTTAAAATTAACATTCTGTCCGTTGTCCTTCCTTCGGTTATAGGATTTTTTTTTTGATCTCTCCTAACTCATTGGCGAGTTTGTATTCATTTATTGTGAATTAAGATTACCGGCGGCGACAAAAGAAGAACCCGAAGCTGTCAAGTTTAAGTATTGCAATGAGTCTGGAACTCCTGCATCAGATTGTAATTAAGAGGAAATGCGTTAGTTTGAATACTGTCATATGGTAACAGTATATTATATAAGACACGACGTTTGTTACAATCATGTGCAATTTAGTCGTAATTGTTGTATTCCTGAACTAATTTTTAATAAAATACGTTAGTGGTACTATTTATTAAAAAATACAATAAAAGTTTAAAATAAATGTTATGTTCACAAAATTACAATACTTAACAATATTTTTTTCAAATAAATTTAACAAATAGATATTAACGTATAACTGCAAAGTAGGCTTACGTAAGGTTAATATTGCTTATTTGGATATATACAATATAATTTATATTTCTAAGACTTAAGATGACGAAGTATAAACTCTTACTAGTTGATACAAAAATGTGACTAGGTCAGTTCTGACATCACCCTGAGCGCCTGTGCGTTACTATCACGTGAGGATAAGTGGTTCTGGGAAATGATGTTTATTTATACTTGTGATTGAAATATATTAGTTGCTATATCGGTAAAGGCTTTCTATAAATAGCGGTAATGTCATACATGGCAAACAATTCATGTCCCGAGAGGTATTGCCTAAGATGGACCAAGGACTGCACTGCGACACCTTGCGATTTTCCATTCAATCAGAATGTAATGAAGCCCACTGCATACAGAATGCCTTTTAAAAATTCAGCCTGTGAAGACATACTCGACAGAAAATACAATTGCGACCGCTCAAACGTTTTGCCTTAAAAACGTATTTATGGTAAATAATGAAGTAAATTTCATTCCGTTTTGCACTGAGTAACGAGGCCTTTTGTGATCAAATGTCGAAGCGCAAAATTGTCAATGTAAATGTCATGAACCTTGTTGATATTCCTATGCCCGCTGGGAGTACTGACGTGGTTACATTGATACATGATGTATGCCAATGTGTAAATATTGTACTTCATTTTTTAGCCCTGTTTTTGCATTTTTACTCATTTTTTGCTCTTATAAATTGTCCGTGGGATTAATTCGCGAAAGAGATTTTTCTACCACAGATATCGTTCACTAAGGGCATGGCGACGAATAATTATATATCACAGTCATCAAATAAATAATGAATTAATACAGAATAAAACAGAATTTATTTCAACCAGGTACAGTTTAAATTAATCCATGAGTTGTTAATATGCACAAAAAAAAGCGTTTCGCAATCAGTGTACTCATATTTTTTCGTCGTCGTTCTTTATCTGCAAGATTGATTAGTATTGTTAAGCATCAAGTGTGCCAGTGTGTGCGTGTACTCGACGCCGACGATTTATAATATTTTTTTAATGTCTTAATCGTTGTTTGTTGTATTTATTAGTCTGCTGGCGTCGATCTCATCTCTCGTACGCCGTGACCGTAATTCTTAATATGGCCGGTGAAATTTTATACTCGGGCATAAAGATGACGCTCGTCGGGCTGGACTTCATATTTATTATTGTCCCCTCACACTCCTGGCTTGCAAGAATCTTTCATACATATAAAGCTACACGCATTCACTTACTCTCGAGCTCTACAATAACTCACAATGCGCCAGTATGTTAGACCATCGTATAGTGAGATGATCATAACTAATGTTTCAATAAAGCTTTGGTTAATGTGCTGTCAATGTTGAGTGTAAGGTGTACAGGAATGTTATTTGAACAGTAAATTTAAGTAGCTTTTGAACACTTTTTTAATGTAGCAATTCAGCCATTTTTTTAAATTCAATATACTTCTGTGTGAATAGTGTACATTTTCCATCCACGTATCATTATGGGACTATATTTTTATTTTTCGATATATTTTAGCATACTATACATTATAAACACATAAATATTACCATGCACGTATTATTTACAATTATTTCAAGCAATTACTTAAAGAAATATTTGTGTTTTTGGCGTAAGGAACATTCATCTCGAATAAGCGATTAAATTTTCATACTTTCAATGACAACCGAGTTTGTGTGAAATTATTCATGCAAGTAATAATAATGGATTGTAGATGTTATTGGAATGCTTAATAATTAATATTGTAATTAAAATATCACATGCGATAGACTTGCAACAGGTTTAATCACAACGGGCGAGTCATGTCTGTATTGCGTGCTACTCGCGTTCTTTGCTATTGTATGTTTCACAGGTTATCACATGCTTACGTCATTTTGCAATTTATTTGATGAGATTGTATTCTCAGATAGTTAAGTTAAAGTTAACAAGTCTCATTAAACAAAAAATTTACCCTGTATTTACATATGTGAAGTTATTAAAAAATATATTTCTTTTTACATGTGATTCATTTCAATTTTCATTATTTTGTTAAACTAGGAGAAATATTAGACTTTTCATTTTTTGCGTGAGTTTTTTTAAATATGAAAAATACTTCAATGTTTCTGCATACATATATATCGACTCGCAGCCGGTGAGAACTGAATGCTTGATCCAATTATGGATGTGGTTCTTTTGCTTTTGGAAAATAAAAAGATTATTAGCTGGAGTTTAAGTAAATTGTACACTTCATAAAGATAAATTCTCATTTTAAGCAGATAAATAGGCTTATGCTTATCATTGTTAACGAGTTCTAATTTAATTTTTTTCAATTTTATTGGGAGTATTTTAAGTCTCGGCATATTTTTTAATTCATGGTAATTATTATAAACTTATATCTTGATGAGCTATTCACATATTCATATATATGAATATATATAAAATGGATGCAGCTAGTCGAAAGGTTTCAAATTACTCTTAAAACAATTTGTGCCATCTTATCAGATGAAAACAATAAATATTTAAAAAAATGCGTATTCGTATAATTCAAGATATTTATTAATCGAATTTTTTTTAGTAAATTCTTCAGTAAATGTGGGCATTTCCTTGTATTTTTTGGTTTTTACATATTGCCCATCAAACTGATAGGAAATCAGTGTTTTCTATTCTTTTTTGTTATTTCTAGGAGGGAATAAATGTGTATCGATATTATAATAACGGTCTTCACTATAAAGTTATTATGGTCTTGACTTATTACCTTTCTTTTTTCAGCTTTTATGAATGAATTTAAAAAAAAGTGTACGTGCAATATTGTAAGCTTCGCATATGCAATATTCGCTGTTCAGGTTGATGAAAGATTCAGCAAACTAGTTTTCTTATCGCAAGTGAAGTGCTCGTGTCGGCCTCTCCGCGCAGCCCTCGTCGACTGCTAATCGTGCATAATAAGGTCCAATGACTCGTCTGGCCTCTCCCATGTAATGCAGACAGGTCGAATTGTCGCCCATAAATCAGCACCTGTGGGTGTAGGACTGTGCATGATATCGAGCTATTGTATTACAAATTACCTGTGTGTGTCCCGCAATTATGAATAAGCACGCTTTTGTTGGAACCTTTTGTTGACTCGGTAGTTAGCCTTATGGATCTTGATCGAGAGTTTTCCGGTTCAGAGAAGTGCTCATGCGGTTTAGTTAAATACAATTTATACTAAAGTTTTTGTTTCGATACAAATTATTTAAAATATATATATTAATTACTAACTAATAATAAATTATAAATATAACATTGACAGCAAAAAAGCGAATTACAAAACATCGGTAAAAATTATGAAATTATAAGGAAAAATATTGATTGATTTTAAAGTTTCACATCTCTAGTAAGCCAGATATAATTCTGTATTTTTTAGGTTCAAAAATATTTAAGTTTTTTTTAATCCGGGGATCTTCTCAATAAAATTCTTATTTGAAATGACGGGGATGTTCGAGGGCTGATGATGCCATTCGATACGGACACGAACTCGAGTTGCCGGCTTGCTCCTACCACAATGTAATGTACCACGGTCATTGTTAGATTAAACGATATTGCACTGCGCGAGGCTGGTTTGTGTAATGTTATCTATAAATAGACAGCAGGTATTGTTGCGGTTTCAATAGGTACATTCAACTTTTACATTGTGCCAGTTTTTGTTTTCAATTATATTTCTTAAATAAATACGACGACGCGCGTATTCGTGCAGTAACCAAATGCAATAAAATGGCAAGTGACTGTTTTTATCCATATACCAAAGCTGATATTGTTCTTTCAATAATAGTTCAGGAAACTAAATAAATTTATGAATAATTATTTATCGGTATACGATCACTTGTCACCCAATTTTATTTCAAACCCTATACTTAAACATCGCGTACACATACGAGAAGAGCCGTCAGTGGCGAATTTACTTCATTATATTTTTGGTAGTCATTTATCTTGTTAGACTTCTTGGGTTCAGAAATAATTATTTCATCCCACATTTTGGCTTGGTCTCAAGGTCATTTTGTGACGTTTGGTTCTCTTCTTGGTGACTTCGATAATTCTAGGATAACTGCACTGCCTACCAGTAACTCAATCTTTTCATCCTTACTTGTACAATTTGGAATAAATTTATTAGCTGTACAAATAAGTTAAATACATATTATTATTTTTTAATGATACTAAGTTACCTGCGGGAATTCACACTCCCCAATGACATTTCTCCTTTAAAATATAGATTAAGCTTACTAGCCTATTCATATGTCAAATGAAAAAATATATATTTTTTTGTTAGTTTATTAGCATGTTATTAATCTGATTTTTGCTTTGAAATCTTAATCAAATAAAGTTCTCTACACAATTTGCGATCGACTTGCAATTATCCAATACTTAGACTAGGTCAAAACCATAAAATTACATCCAAAATAAAGTGATTATTGCAAATCGGATGCATGTGATGTCGCTGCGTGTGTAGCCGGCTTTAGGTTGAGAAGATAAACATATTGTCATTAGGTTTTAATGTACACAAATTATTCAATGCAGTTATGATTTTCACACTGTACTTAAACACTTCAGTGAATCAAATGTTTTTTTTTATCTGATTTTACATTAGATAAATTCACCACAAGCATAAACATAACCACGACCACATATTAATCTTAAATTTTAATATTATGAAACGTGCAATTAGTCGGCATTGATGGCAGTTGGCTAATTTTAAATGCGCGGCTAGTGCAGGCGTTCGCTATTTTTGATAACATAATTGAGATGTCCCAAGACCCTAGCTGGCGCCAAGGTTGCTATTTTTATCGGATAATCTGCTGCGCTGACATTTTCAAATTAATTCAAAGATTACCATTAGTGAGATGTTCGGCAAAGTATAGCAAAGCAAAAATATATTCTGTGCGATTTTTAAAAAAATATTTAATATTTTTTTTAAACTTGAAATATTCAAAACTATACCATTCTAGATGTCTTTGCTTTGAAATTAAAAATAAATTGGTTTATATATTGATAAGTAGCATTAACGAATGCTTAAAAAACCCTTATTTCACGAATGTACCCATGTAAGAATAGAGTAGTTTCCCAAGCTTTCGTTTGGTAGAGGGCTTTCAAGTTAGTACTAATAGTCGAAGTTCAAGCCGCATACCCTCAAGCACGTCTTTGACCGAGTTATATCCATTCAAGAAAGTCGCGGATGCCACCCAAAGAAGCAAATATTTATGCCGTTTTCTAGAGTACACATTTTTTTATTGCTTAACACAAATATTAAACATTTAACATAAATATTACATATTTTTTATTTTTGCTATTGCAGAAATCTGAAAACTTTCACTGTGGAATATTGTGTAGAAAATAACCTAATGTTGAATTTATATAGTATATATATATATATATATATATATATATATATATATATATATATATATATATATATATATATATATATACACACTTCATATGGCGGATTGCGATCAATTACATTTCCGTAAGTCGTGTGGCTTCGCGTTCATAAAGGAAATTATAGGGCATTTAATAAACCTGATACTGATGTGGTTATTATTATATGAACAATGCATACACGTAATGTGTTTTATGGAGATTTATTTCTTTTCACTTGCTCGCAGTTTATACATGCAATGTTGCGCTGCACAATGCTAATATACGCTGTACAAATCCAGACTCGAAGTCCGAAATAATAATATTATATATATATATATATATATACATATGTTTTATGTTATTCGTAAATTTGAACAAAAAATAACCAATCGTTCTGTCGCAACAAAGAATTGAATCCGGGGCTCTTTTCTCAGACAAAGGAGTATATTTATTGTGATACTTGTAACTCTGTCGAAATTATAGCATCAAAATGTTTATGCCGAGGAAATGAGGATAAGATTTAAATTTGATTTCTTTCAGTAATCAAAATGAACGTTGGTACAACTACATTTTTGGTGTACTCCTGATCATTGATTTGTGTAAAAACTGCACGATTTATCAATATAGACAGCGAAGTCGTTCAATAAGATACGCAACAACTGATTGATGGTGGTTCTGTTGGTTTTATTATTAACTATGAAGAATCTATGTATTTAATTATAAAACGTTACATTTGATTTTGCAACGCTGTTATTTTTTTAAATTGTCTATTTTTACAAATAAATGGACAGTTCCTAATATGTACTCCTTTATGCTAATTATGTTTTAAAATTAAAGCTAGGAGCTAAATTCAAATTACCTGAATTATTAAAATAATGTGTATTCATTGAATACCTTAAACCTTTCATATATTTCTGGATCACTCTAGATTTTTGCTTCTCCCATTTATATCCATCAAAATGAATCACTAGTCATCACACGTTATCTATCGACCTAAATTTAGCTATATTTTTAGAAGATCATAACAGCACGCACTCTCATGCCTCTGATGGTGTCTCGTGCCTTGTGTCAGGCAATCATCACATTCCGGCGTTCATGGTTAATGTACATCATACCAGGTTACATGATTAATATTACATTATCCATAATTTCAGTAACGTTTTAGCATCAACGAGCTTGAATCTAACATTATAAATAACGACTACCAATAGTCGGAATACAATGAACCGAAATCAAGATACTCTTCTTTATCTTGCGATTACTTCGCAGAGTACTAATGAAAATATGTATACAGATTATATTTGTATTTATATGGTATCTCATGAAATTTAAGAATGGTTGTGAAGATAGCAGTTCACATTTAGTGTTGTTAATTGGAAGAATTTATTCATTCATTTATTGTTTTTTTTTTAATATAAAATAGCATTTAAATGTGATTTTTAAATTAATTTGAAAAAATATAATATGAATATAATTTTCAAGAAATGAAACATCAAGGGAGTTTTGACTTTTCCTGTGCGAGGCGCGACGTAGTTCTCAAAAGGCTGAACATTAATAAAGTCAAAAATGTATTTTAATGTTGAATTTGGGTAGTCTTATATTTGATAAAAATCATATAAATAAAAAAAATAATTAAGTAGATGAGAAACTTAAAAAATACGTTAATGTCTTTATGGCAGAGTTTTATTTATTTGAATTAGATTTTAAGTATTCTTAAAAAATAATTATCTGGTAAGTTATTGTGGTTGATTTCAAATTTAAAAAAAAGAATAACGACGCAATTGAAAATGGTTAAAAAAATAAATGACATATTTTTCATATCTTTATTAGATTCAAACACGTAAATCTCCTGTCTTATAAAAGTTTTATAGAAGATTACGATGGACCGTCTTTTTGTTCAAAGTAAATTGCACAATCAAATAGAAATGGGTCACCTGGAACTGCGTCGCAGCGGCGCCTGGCAGGTTTCTGCATAAAGGGAGGCAGACAAAGGCAGGCAAGGCAAGGCAAGTAGGCCGCGCCGTGTCACCCCTGCTCCCCACAATGCGCTGAAACCTGATTCCCGCTGCAACCCGACGGAGAAGCCTCACGCAGACTCCGAGATGCAATGCAAATTCTTCTACACTTCAAGGGGTCAATTTTTCATTTTAATCAAACATCTTGTGGAAATCAGTTATCACTGCACGTATTGGTTCACTTGAATAAGTCTGTAGGTTTTGGCGGCCGTTGCCATCATGAATGCTGTGTCGCGTTTTTTGGTGAAATTATCTGCGTTTTGATGGCAGTAGTGCGGTAAAACCGACGCCGAAACGTCAGATATTTTAACAAAAAACGCGGTAAAATCGTACAAATTTTCCTAAAGAGTAAGAGTTTTATATTAACCAACTGGCTTTCTCGTATAAGATGAATATTTTACTAACTTCAATACTCATGTGAAATATAGTTGTAGTATATTATAACGTTTAATTTTTAAATAAAATAATTTAAAAGTACATTGAGATACATAGTTTAGGATTTTTTTATTTAGAATATTTGCATTTAATCGTATATAATCCTGTATAATATATTATTATTATTAATTGTAAGTCGAATTGTAAAATTATCTCCAGTGCTTATTTATCAGCTTAAAAATAAAAAATAAAAAACTCAATTATAAATAAATCAAGCTTATTAATTATTTAAGATTACAAGCGAAAATATCTAATCATGTAATCGTTGCACGGAAACGCTAATAAAAATGAAATTCAGGATATCATATTCAATGCATTTACTTGTGTAATATTTCTATTGCTTATTTCTATCTATCTATTGCATTTCAAGTTGTTCAATTAAATGAACAGGATGCGACATTCACGGAAAAAGTATTTATTAGGCAACACTTATCTTCTATTAGAAATAAGAAAATGAATTTAATTGTATAAATTTCACTTTCTAATAATGATTTAGAGTGCAAGTGCTCTCAAGCGTACTATCTTAAATATCAACTATTTTGTATTTCTTTTGATTTGTGAGCATGTAAAAGTAGCTATTGTAAAATGCAGCAATTAAAAATAATTGAATACTTTTGTGTGCAAGGTCTGTATGAAAGAAAACCTTATACAGTGTAAGGGAAACAGCTGAATAAACTTGCGAGAGAGGCTCTACTCTATCTTTTCTTTTGCAAAGCCAGAATCAAAACTTCCGAATAAGCCGGGAAATTGCCCGGATTCAACACAGCTGAAACTTAAAATATTTGTTTTGTTTCCGGCTTGTTTTTTATGTTTAACAGTAATAATAATATACTGTTTTACAGAGCTAAGTAAATTTATACATTTCGCTAATGATTATTGAATTACTAACGTTAGCATAACACGTAAAAAGTATTGAATTATTATATAAAATCCGATTACTCATAGCACGCATTCTAGCAGCTAGAAAACTATAATGATTGGTAATTTATTTAGCGTTATTGCTTTCCAAAGGTTATTTGGGTTCAATCAAAACACATCTTTTTTTAATCAAGATACAAAAACATTGTCTTTGAAGATTGCCTTACCTAATGTGAGGCTTGTCGATTTATTTTACCACGGTAGTATGGAAGGCATCACAAATGCGGTAAAAGACCGGCGGACATAGTAGATACAATAATCCGATACGAAGATGAGGGAGCTGTATCATCGTTGTCGTTCAAGTATACTACTATTTTAATAAAATTAATTTATTTTGCTCACAATAAAATAATCGAGTCTAAATGAAGCCCCCCGTGGGTATATCATAAAGTATGATTTGAATAAATTAACCGCGCGAAGTGAACCGATAATCGCCGCCGAGAGACGGGCCTCGTGCGCGCGCTCGCGGCTGTCAGTCTGACAGGAGGCGGCAGACACAACACTGCCACGTGGCCGGCCTATTGATCGCGCGGGGCGGGGGCGGGGGCGGGGGCGGGGGCAGGGGCGGGGCGGGGCGGGGGCAGGGGCGGGGCGGGGCGGGGGCCGCGCAGGCGCCCCGGCCGAACAGCTGTGCGGGCGCGGCGCTGCCTCGCGCCCGCGTCGAGATGCGATCGAATGCACAGCGAGAGAAGCATTATTACTATTTTTATGAACCTGCTTTGTATTTTAAAAATTATTTACCGTCGTCGACTGGCAGGTGATTGAATAAATACTGTTGATTTAAATATTAAAAATTAATACGATTTTATTCAATTAAATGCACGCTTTATTTGAAAATTGTTAAATTACAAATAAACGACGGTATAGCTATTTGTATAAATGCGTACATTGTCGTATAATAATATTTGTGTAATTTATAAAAAAAAAAATTAAATTACATTTTACTGTGCTTTCGTGGTTAAGATTCCTGGATATCGGTATGTCGAAAGACAAAGACGTACATAAAAAAATATTACATAACCATGTGTTCTGTTAGTTGGGATCTATTATAAACTGCTACAAATTGCGACATTGATTTGAATATATATATTTTTTTTTTCGCCGTACTGCTTTTTATTTTTTATTTCAAACTTGATAATTAGTTTGATTTATATTAAAGAGCTAGTTTAATTTATGTAAACGCAAAAACACGCGTTTTTTTTAAATCAAACAGTAAGCTAAATTGTAAACTACTATGAATCATATTATTTAGTTTTGAAACTTTTAACTATTATCAAGAAATTTTTAAGTCGTTAGTTATTTTTCATAAAGACATTTTCCCGGATTGGGAATAGCGTTTAAATAGTTTAAAAAACGATATATATTTCATACCATCATTTCAGATGCTAAAATGTGTAATATTTCAATGAAGTCTTTTTGTTTGATAAATTTTCCGCCGGCATAATGTAAGACCATTCGATTTTCTTTATTCTGACAGTCCTCCTGGCTCAGCAGTCTACAGCTGAGAGCCTTCACCCCATCTGCCCCCCCCCCCCCTCCCTCCTCCCTAAGGGATGCTGCAAATCTCATCTTGACCTTTCGTCTCGCTCGCACATTGCGCTGCCTTGGGGTTGATAAGGTTACATGTATTCACTCACAGCCACCGGGGGATGAGAAAAGGGGGGGAGGGGTGAGTCAGCTGGAAAACACGTGACTCAAAGGAGAACACTGACAAACAGTTCTTAGTAAAAAGTACCACCCTGGAAAATATTTTGAAAGTAAGAAAGATATTAATATTTGGCAGATAATGTTTATTAAATAAAGATTATGATCATTTATCATATTAATAAAAATGAAAATGTTACGATGATGATGTGAAGCGGTTTACATAAAAAAGTTTTCCCTTTTCTGCATTAGTGGGTAGATAGGATCAATTATGTATTGAGCGTAAAATTTAATCATTTTTCATTTGTTAAAAGGAAATAAAAATAAAGGTTTCCTGGACTTTATACAAATGTATTGGGTAACATTTTAATATTTGTTTTCTTAGCTTAATATTTAGTAAGTCTCTATCATCAAGTACTTAATGACGTAAACTTCTAGAACATTCTTGTGTTGTACCTATTAATACTTCCTAAATAATAGGTACAGTATTAGAAACGACACTTGCCGCTTACAAGTAAGACCTTCAATAGTAACAATTTGTTTCGAATGTGCATATTCTATCAGGCCATTTTATAATAATCATTTCAATTTTGACATCTATGTGTTTTTCGGTGAATTTGATATTCATTAATTGAATGTGTAGCTATCGGGTTGGTAATCTATACCGCCTTACAGAGCAGCTAGCCAGCGCAACAATGAACTTGTTCCGGATCTATAATAGCGTAGTTAACAAAAAAGCAGAAGAGGATCAGCCGCCGGCCTCAGTCAGCTCGGGTGACATTAAGGCTTCTGAAGGTCACGCCGTCTCCATTGAGCGCCGCGCGGTCACATGACCGCCGAGGATATATGGGTCAGCGGGCGGCGCCGCTCTCAGCGTGGTGTACCGATCACTGACCGGCTCGGCCCGCTGTGGCGAAAGGCTCACCAGCACCGAGCCTGGCTCATACAGTCGTGTGTACAAGCCCATATTAAATATCTCGATAGTTAAGTGCTCGCTAAATGTGTGCATAATGGTTCACGTAACGCATGAAAATCACCGAACAAAATACCTGTGAATATTGATTGCGAGAGCTTTTGATATTTTTTTTACAGAAATTCGTTTTAACGATGTTAGTTTTTGGTTTTGGTTCGTTCACTACTTTCTGGGATTAAAAATATATACTGTTAGATTTTTATGCAAACCACAATAGGCTACATAATATTTGATAGTTTAAAATAATTTATGCATACCACTACTCGTGTTAATACCAAAGTAGCTTCGCAAATAAATAAATTAAAAAATTTCAAAAGAATCTTGGTTTTAGTGCGGGTTTTTTTAAATTTACATTTCAATTTTATTATATTCTTCTACGTGTAAATGTAATGTATTTTTAATAAATGTTTCACTTGGCAATGATTTTTCTAATAATATGTTTTCTCTTTCGTTTCAGGTATGATAAACAGATTACTCGATAAATCTACCTCTTTTTATACGTAAGTAACTATTGAATATGAAAATACATAAAAAATTGTAAAACAAAATAATATCTTAACACCTCATAGGTACGATTATAATGTAGATTATAATTTAGAACATAAATATATAATAATAAGTAATTTTACTGCCCAATGGACACAACTCAATTATAATTATTTATGAATTCCACAATAGGTCATTTGGATATGCGAGTTTTTGCAGCTGAAACTGGTTTATGTCAGCGTCGATGAAATAGTGACTAATTTTGAACACCATGAATATGTATATATTTTAGAACTGAATAAACAACGCATTTTTTATCATTCGAACAAGATTTATTATGAACGAATGCAATAACAAACGTAGAAATATACACATTATTTTATAAATATGCGTCGCATCTAACGATGAGGCTGGATTACTTCATCCCACGTTTACTCGGCCGGAGATCTCAGCCGGGCGGAGGAAAAGAAAGCGAGATCGCCGGCCGCGGGTTCTTTCACTTTCGTGGCTCGCCTCGGCCGAGTCGGATGGAGCCGAGCCCACTTCGTGCACCGGCGTTAATGGGCCACAGAACTTGGTAGATTCGTATCGATTTCCCCTTGTATAGTTCACGAGCCCTTCGCCACTACGGCTGTCCACATTTTGTTCAAAACTTTCAATGTACTGTAACCATAATAAGTACCCAAGAAATAAATTCATGAGACTCCAAATGCACATTTCCGAAATATTCATGATTACTTTTGTATTATTTTATTTCATTCAATGTCTTAAATCTTTTACCTCCTAAATTTATCAATATTAAGGACAGGGTAGCTTTGTTTCTCAGATTTAAATGATCATTATCCCTGGTGTATTATAAACTTACGATGTCGATGAGCTTCTGGGACAGGTTGCTTACAAACGTTACGACGGGCTAAATGATATTCAATTAAAATCCAATGTCCAATTTTCGGTACGAACCACATTTGACTATTTGGTTAAAATACATTTCCTTCAAATGTTATAGTAACTGATTGAAGAAATAATACGAATCAACGAAGCAAAGTCACTTGGTTAAAATATGCTTAGTATAAGTAATAGGTTCGTGGTTACCTTCCTAGTTTTGGTGCTATGAGGTGAGCTCATACGTTAACGTGACCTTTCGTTTTCAGTACAAGAAAACACTTGTAAATGGATGTATATATATAACTAATGGCATACAAATATTATTGAATATACGACATAGCAAGGCTCTTGACATTTATATTCAGCCGATGACTTTTTGTGATTTTTTTGTTTCCTACCTTGGGTAGAATTTAAATATGCATTTGCATAAAAAAGAATTTAATACATACTTTATTGGCTGGTCATTTGATGCTGTATTTTTGAATTTGCTTTATACCGAGCATGTCGGGTCTGATGGGGTAACGGTCAAAGCGGTGAGATTCCAGCGGGGAGAGGCAATTCAAGATGGTCGTAAGTCGGGGCCAACTGAACATTTACTCTGAAGTCGCAGGTTATTTACAATATTATTTTAAATATATAAATTTGATCCAAAACAGCAACAGAAAAGCACAATAATAAAACTTATATTTGTTTAGATATACAAATTGAATGATTCAATATTTTTGAAATAATTAGAAAAACAGCACATTATGTACTAAATATTGCATGTCTTGAATTAAGATTTAAAACAATCACAATTACTTACTTGACGTGAATATGAAAAAGCATTTCATAACGGTGTATATTTTTTGTAGCGTTAAGTCTAAAACTATATATGTATTTAAATTGTTGATTAGCTACAGTGCCACTAAATTACCTAAATATATAAAGATAATAAGGAGATATTCGGTTAAAATTGAGGAATCTAAGTTTATTCATGGTGATAGATTTGTTTGACCCCTGCCTTGTATGATAATTAAATCCGCCTAGTTTATAAGGTCACTTGTATATAGTCACGTAAGTCCGAAAAGCAAGGCGTCACTGTATATCTACACACAGTGCTAGAGTGGTATAACAGAGGGGAAATGAAAGATCGATATCTAATTGCGTAGTTTTGGGAGGTTGTAAGGAGGAAATATTAACAAAAACTTTAAAGCAGATAATCATAATTTTACTTTTGGTAAATGTCAAAAGTAGATTATTGTAAACTAAGCCTCCAGTAGTATTTTGGTAGTTACTTTTAACTTGTTGATATCAGATGAGGATAAACAGCTGTACAACACACACATACACATTTAAATATATTTTATATATATATATATATATTGTTTGTTCTGGTTTATGTATATATATTACTTTAACGGGTGAATTGAGTACAAAATATTTGTAACTTTAATTGTAACAATTATTACACTTGTATATATTGTTACGAACAATGACAGTTACGGCCTGACTAATGTTGTCGGAACTTTTTATCGAAGGGGAGTAGCTGAGGTGATGTTGTATTTAAGTGTCCACGCCGTGAATTATACGTGCACATGCAAGCTACATATTTCATTGCTGTTGACCACTAAAAGAATCAATACCGGGTGAGTCAGTCGCATTAACCTTCGCAAGAAATCAATTGTGGCCGAACCTTTTGGGAACTTTACTTTCATATTATATATATAAATACAATCACTGAAATTAACACAATGCACAATTACTTTGTCAGATAAGGTTTTGATTATTCCTATGGTGACAAATAAACTTTCGACATCCTATTCAAAATATGTTTAGTATTCAGTTACTTTATAAGTAAGTACTAACACATCAGCTGGTGATTTAAAACGCATCATATACAGCAGCAGTTAAAAACACCTCACTCCGCGCCCGAGTGCCTTCTGCGTGAAGGGGAAGTTGCACTTGCAACGTTCTCTTTGTGATGTTCCGCTAATGTGAATACTATGAGATTTTCTGTTGAATAAATTGTATGGTGGGAGCCGCATTGGTTTGGTCGGTCGCTTGTTATTATGGTTCTGTGTGAAGGACCTTGGCTAAAATTTACGACCGACTCCGATGAGACGGCCGTGAATGTGGTCATACAACATGTTCAGTATGAAAAAAAAACCATTTGGTTCGGTCTGTAATTTTTATCGCTAGACGTAGAATACTCCAAAGCCATTTTGGTCGTGTTTTGGGAGAAGGACGTTCCAAAAATCCGTCCTATGACAAGCTCATTTTATTATTATTTATTTTATTGTAAGATATCTACACTATTTAACATATTATGGACTGTATAATTTGATGATAGGTTTTCGTAAAATTCAATTACTTTTAAAAAATAATTATAATTATAGATGTTATTCCATTTTGTTAATTTTTATCTTTGAAGTTGTGCATTTTTTTTAATGATTCATTCTAGATGAGTTTTTGTAAAATTTATTAAAAACAGGTTTTCGTAGATTTTAATGCTTCGTATGTTTAACACTTTGTAAACAAAACAGGTGATTACAACTTACAACTGAACTAATTATTTACGTTCCATGGATTACCTATGGTAGTGTCTTAGTATTTTAACCCTAAGCAACATCATTTACGACATCTTATATTTAATAATATATTTCTGACATTTAAAACTTAACTATTTGAGTCTTTTTTGGGATATCATATGTCAAACTCTTAACAGATGATAACCCAGAAGTGGAAAGATATCTGAATCGAAAGAAACCTAAAGACTGTTGGAGAATCATTTCCGCCGTAAGAGCTCTACAATCAACAACAATCACTATATATATTTATATATATAAGTATATATATATATATATATAAATATTTTTTATTTTTTTTAAATAAAATACTTTTGTGATTTTATTGGTGACCGGATTCTTCAACCTTTCGCCTTGGCATTATCAAACTGAGCATTCTATTATCCCACAGGAAAACTTTATTTAGCATAAAAACCCCGGATGAAAGATGTAGCAAGTCTGCAATTGTCATTTCTGTTTGTCATCATTGTTTTTTTTTTTTTACTCAATTTGTTTGCGCATTAGTAAGCTTGTAGAAATATAAGTGGCCGAGGTCATTTAGATTTTAAAGCCAAAACATTAAAAAAGCCATTCAATGTTTGCAAGGATTACGTGATATTTTGCAAAACATTTTTGTCGACGCAATTATTAAAACATAACAATATGCTTATTATAAATGTAATAGTTTTTTTTAAATAAATCTTCGAAATCTAGTTCGTATTTGACGTAAGAGATCCCTGACCTCGCCGACAATAAATAATGTTGAAGACGACTTGCCAGGCTATCGCTGGTTTTTTAATAAGGCGTTTCTAACAACACTGTGCGGTGATAGCAGATCAATGAGTGCTGTCTGTCTTCGCGAGTCATACCTATAAATAGGACAGTCTGCTATGGAAAAATTTTTGAATAAATTTTATTTTGTTATATACATTCACCTTAATTAATAGAATACAAAAAAGCTTTAATGAGATAAATATAAATATACTTGAATCATTCTTGATATTATGATTTATAAAACCCAAGTCTCTCGATGTTATTGAGAATAAACATTTTTTGTACTTATCATATGTTTGACAAGCAAAAAAATAAAACAAAAAAAATTAAAGTTTTGGATCAGTGGTTAAAACCGCCGATTAATTCTGATGAGGGCCTGATTATAATTTTTCCACACGAAAAAAATAATTCTGAAATCATTTGTGACAACTACATACAATTTTTGGTAATATTGCTGCTTTCGTTTCTAATTATAAAAAAAGTCCAACCAGATACTTGTATGATAAAATATAAGTATACGATTGAATCAGATTTTCACCTGCATTTAAAAAAAATATCACAGGCTCAGTGCGAGCGCCTGTACCTCCGGTGAGTCCTCCGAGCGACAGCGGCCAGGGCCTGTCGTCGATTGCGGTGACATCATCCGCTCTAATAGAATTCAACTTATCATGAGAATCTACGCAATACACTTTGTATAAGCTGCTGTGAGTGTATAAGTCAATTAGTAGCAATATTTAATGCTCACGATGGGGGCATTTCGTATGAAATATATATTCGGTCGGTACTTGTTGTTTATAATATGTTTTACGGCATCTCTTGTCTCGCAGCTCACTGCTGAGGCACTCGGTTGAGTTTGACGAGAGTGGCGTCCCGAGTGCGATAAGTTTGTTGATTAATCGGGAATTTTCTTTCGGCCCGGGGCGCCCGACCGAACTCGAGGCGGCGCGCGGCCGCTGCCGGTTATCGGAGCGATTGCGTCGTACGCGGCGTGGAATTTAGTGGCTCCTCCGGCCCGCACTCGCGCGAGCGGACATCGCAGGCTGCCGGCGTCGGGCTCGGGGCGTCCACGAAATCGAATTGATATTTAATGAAAGTCTACGCCGTCGGGTTTATCGAGGGTGCTGGGGACGGTAATTTAACGCCAACAGTGCGGGGCACTCGAGATACTGCCCGGGGAACCTTATCGCTTCCCAACTGATACGTCAGTGCTACTCTCTTATTGTACGAAAAATCTAATTAAAAATATAGAAATAACGCTGCTAAGTTTTGGCGTCAGTGATTATATCGCTATCTTATATGCAAAGAGGAAGGTCGCCGATAGGCTTTCTTTCGTTCGTGAGCAAAAAAAAGTTCACACAGTGAACTGTACACATAAGGTAGATAAAAAAAACTTGCGGTATGCATTCCACTAGGTGCGTTTTTGTCGGCGGAGTAGAGAGAGAAGGCGCCTGCGCGGGGGGAGGCGGGGGGCGGCGGGGGGCGGCGGGGGAAGGCTCTCCGCGAGCGAGCCTCCGCCTCCGCCTCCTCCTCCGCCTCCGCCTCAGTATCGAACCGGCGTCCGCCAGAGACGCACCCGGCTCGCCCGTTCCGTCTGACAGCCGAGACATGCGCGCGCCCCGGCATGGGTGACAACAGACAGGACCCCGGAGGCCCGCCGCGCCCGGCGTCCCCCGCCTCCCCGGCGTCTCCCGCTTCCGCGAAGCTGCGGGACCGAGTCAGCTTCTTCGAGAGAATATGGTCCGGCGCCAAGACCGGCGTCCCGGGAGATGACGTCCCGGACGGCACCGCCGCGGAGGTCGCGGATCTGGAGAGGAGGCTTCGCGAGGAGCAGCGCCGCCGCCAGGCCGCTTCCTCTTCCAGGGTCGAGATCAAGCTGCGCCCCGCGCCCCGGCCGGGCAGCCCCGCCGGCCCCGAGTACCGCGAGACCGTGCAGCGCACCGTGGAGGAGGGAGACCTCGGCGCCGGCGTCAAGTTTGTGAAGTTCGAGAAGATAGTGGTGAAGAAGTCCGTGCGGGAAGTGACGGCGACCGGCGCGCTCAGCAGGACGCCCTCGGAGGAGCGCGGCCCGCAGGACGACTCGGCCTACCAGAGCCAGGGCCCGCAGGCCGCCTCCTCCAGGGCCTCCTCGCTGTCGTCCGCCGGCAGGTTCCCCTCGGAGGAGGCTCTCCCCCCGCACCCCCCGCGGGACCAGCGCCCTCAGCACACCTTCCAGAACATGGCCGCCCGGATGGAGTTCGTCCGCAGCAAGTCGGAGTACGACTCGCACATCGCTCAAATCCGAGGTTCGTTTACATTCTGAGCGACCGCGAAGCCGGGTCGTCTCCTCGGACCCGCTCGTTCAGTTTCACGACGATCGGAGCGAATTTTCGTATTCTGACATTTTCATCCTAGCCGGCGATCCGGAAGGTCACGATGCACAAAAGGTAGTCCGTGTCGATTCCGCGCGTCTGCAGGAGGAAAGTTTGTTCGTTTCTAGAATAACATTGGACTCCCCGGGCGGGCGACGTGCCTCAGTTGAAATCGCCTCAAACGCGAAGCACACGTTCGTGACTTTTATTGATTATCGTTTTGACAACTGCAAAATAGTTCAATCACGAAATGCGAAACGGTCTAGGTGATTTCTACTAAACACTTTTGCTCTAAAATAATACTCTAAGGATATACGATAGAGTTACAAATAAACGATACACGCATTCGAATGTATCACCCTGAAGTGTTTATTACTATATATACGTAAGCCTCGCGTTTAAAATCGATACACGAGTAAATATATAGGACACACATGGTGTGATAAATGATGCAAAGCCAACTATACATTTTATTATGTGTTCTAATCGATAGTCATATCTTGAAATGCCTCTTTTATTTTTAATTATGTATCTATCACGTCTATCCAACGCCAACGATGTGTATATACCGATAGATAACCGCTCATTACAAATTCCTTTTGTTGTTCACGGAATGAGAATATTCGTAAGCTGTGTCGCTCGTCAAGGCACGAAGAAAATTTCTCAACCGTTAAGGCAGGCCCGCCGGCAATGCCTGCAAGTTCTCGCTCGGAGGGGCGTCGAGTCTAGTGACGGCGCTTTATGTTAATATCTATAAATAAACAGTGCGAAACTTTTCGCCGTGAATAAAGCTATTCGCGGAAAACTTAGATATTCACGGGGAACCGTCGTACTGAGTTACTCGCTGTGAGTGTTTGCTCCTCGCCGGGGCGGGCTGGACTGGGCGACCGGCAAAATAAAAAAAACAAGATTAATATTGCAGTTATGATTCAACAATATAATCCATAATTCGATGGTGTATTTCTAAAAATATCGAGGTGTTATATTACGTAAACTTTGAAAACGCTGCTAATACATTTTCACACTTTTTAATAAATATGTGTGTACATGGCCAAGTAGTTATTAATAAGTATATCAATCTAGAAGTTAGATGAATATTTGTGGCTTTTCAACTGATCGCTGTTACTGAAATCCGCCAGCAGGTGGTTACAGTGAAATTAAATAAAAAGGCTTTCATCCTGCGTCGAGCTCTGTTCTCTACTCAATAGATGGCATTACGGGGCTGGTGAAATTATTATTATGAAAAATAAAACTCCAAACAAGATAAATATTTTTATGATCGTTTTTGTTTGTATGAAATTCGATTATTATTTTATCAATATTAGTAAGTTTTTCCTTTAATTTGTCTTCTTCTCTACACAGGTGTTTTTACATTCAATGATTTTTCAGACCTCCCTTCGAGGTTTTCTGACGAGAGTATTTTTATTTTTCTTCTCCGATATAAGAGGATTAAAGTTATAATCCCTAATGGTTCAAACAGTTTCTAGCATATTAATACGTGTACATAATGTATGTATTAGTGGTATCTCTACTTCTCAATGTTCTCCGTTTATAATAACATTGCTCCCCACAAATTGGTAATTTAATTCAAAACTTCGCCGAAATGTATGTGATTGTTGTTTTATTATTTCTCTAGAAATAATTTTAAAGATACGCTTCATAAATCTATCTCGGTAAATATTCATGTAAATGTTGCTTTCGTTCTTAAAATAAATTTGATTAAACATTTGTTTATAATGTTATGCGAGGTTAAAGTGCAGTATAGTCGTACATATTGACAATCATAAGCATAAACGTTGCAATATTCTTCTTATTCTTGGATAATTTGTTCAGTTGTCTCGCAGTCCATATTATTCGATGTTCTTGTCCGTTCGTGTCCAGCCCGCCCAGCCTGAACACATCACTCCGTATTGTTATTGTTACATTAATAGTACTGTACCCAGGTACTATTTGAATGGCTTTAGCGGCGGTGCTCGAGTAAAACGAAGCCGCCACTGCCTTCATTAGCATAATTATGTAAGCGGCGCGTCTGGCAGTGTTTTATGGTGATTGTGGCGGTCGCCAGTGCTTCAGCAGGTAGACGGTGCAGCAGAGTCCGGAGTGGCGAGCGAGCCGCACTGAATTCCGCCTCAGTTGGCCACAATGATGTCATCTCTGCAGTATGTCCGGGCTGCTCGTTCACGACTGAATTTCAATTTATTTCAACTCGCTAACGAATAGAAACGACCCGATCGGTATAAAAATTAAATTAACGATTCAGCGAAAACTCGAAATGAAGACGGAGCTCGGTGCGACTTTGTATGATTTACATTTTCAAATTATTTGTTATTGTTTCTAGAAATATAACTTGTCGATGACATCATTAATATTTGTGGTCACTAAAATTCAGTTGATTAAACTCCGGCTAAAACGTATTTTTCATCAGTTTCGTTTTAAAATAATTATTGATTTAATTTCTAATTGTGCATTTAAAAAGTGAGCTGTATTTTTGCAATTTGATAACCGGTCTGTTTGTTTAAGAAGCAGGTGTAAATTATCTTTAAGCCCGTACTCGCAGTCGCATTAAAAATAAAAAGAACGACGCAACACCGACAAGGTTGACAATATTCTGAAATGGCAATGCGCTTATATAATTTTATCATTATAATCTAAATATTAAATGGTTTGTGAATATTTTATTAAGAATTGAATTTTAGATTATTTGCTTATCTACTCACACCAAACTTTTATTTGTCAATAATTCAAGAGTTAAATAAAACTGATATTCAATGCTATACAAGGCAAACAGTTCTAGATTTACTTTTAACTTTTTATTATTTATTTACTCGCGAAATCTACAAAAAAACCGAGTCGGATTCAGACTAGAGCAAGAGTCAGACGGTTTTCAGTCGGAGTCCTCCACAGGCGTGAAGATATTGTATAAAAAAAACAATAATACCGAATCAAACTAAGAAAAACAGGTTGTGATAAATTTTATTTTAATGTTTTATCTTAATTTAAGATAATTAATGCATTTTTTATTTATATTTTTATTACTTGTTGATGGTTATTTTAGTTTATATTTATGATTAAAACATTATCAGTGTTTAATGTGGAAAGTTCAAGGCTTTGCGTTATATTACTGTTATTTAAGTATAATATGATTGGACAATCAATGGACACGCTACTCATTGTAATAGCGATAATCAATGCTTGCTGAGATTTTATTCATTCATGATTAAGGAATGATTTTCATTGTATCACTGTAAGCTTCTTCTCCTTATCTGCAAAGAACTATAACAAAGCAGACTTAGCCTGCAGGATATCATGCTATTAATAGCGTAAAACGTATGTGTAAATTTTCCATTAAAAAATTGTTGAGTTCAGTTCTGTCATTTCAGACATTTTTTATTATAATAAACGAAATTTGTTCGATGGCCTTCTGACTGTGATTATCTTTAAAAATCGTTACGTTCGTTATTTTACTAAATACAGCAATGACAGAATTTCAGTTGGCGATAGTCGCGGGTCGCCGGCCATGCCGTGCTTTCATTTTGTGAATATTGTATAATTGTTATCTACAAATTAGGTAATGCGACAAAATAAATATGACGTTAGAATAGCACTCGTTTTTGCTGCATTCTCACGCAAATTACTAGAACTCGGCGCCGGGCAAGAGTCATGTGTAATGGTGGCGAGTCGACGCGGTCTGGCGGGCGCGTATATTCATTCTACTTCGTTAATTATGCCATGACCTATAAAGGGGGACTACCCATCTTTCTTCGGCGAGGGCCCCAAACTAAATTTTGAGTGCTACTTTAGATTATTTACCTTTAAACCAGTTTTTTTGTATTTATTTAAGTCGAGGACTTGAGCGAGTTATGACAGCCGGTAGACGCATTTTTTTCAAGACTGATGTTGTGTACAGATATTTTCTATAGTTATTGGAAATCTTTGTTCAATGACGATGCTGATATTTGTTTAACGATTTTAGAAAACAATAAATACGCTGAAATATTAAATAATAAATAGACAAAAAGAAGACAATGATGTAAAATAAATCTTAAAATGTTTTACGGTGTTGTCGAAAATAAAATAATACGAAGCAGTAAGCAAACAAATAAACTAAGTATTATTCAAGTGCGAGTAGTACGTTATTTTATTTGCTTTAATTAAGAAAATAATAAACATGACATAATGGTTATTTTTCAGTTTAATGTACATTGTGTATAATAATACAATGTTTTTTATTCTAATAACAAAGGGTAAAGTTAATATTATTTCAATCTCAGAAATGTTCTCGTCAGGTAATCGTATCTTACATATGGACGAATGCAACTGAAAGGTAATGCATTGCTATTTTAAATGTTTTTTTATTGGATATTAAAACATTCGACGAGTTATTAACATAAAATTTTGATTTTATTTATTTTATTTTTATAAGACCATACAGCCTTGAATTTAAAACTAGTATTATATTCTTTTTCTTATCGACAATTTTTAATTGAACTAGAACTAAAAATATACCCCCATAATTTAGATATAAAATACATTTATAATTTTACTAACGAGACATATCGTTAGCAAAATTATAATTTAATAAAAGTATTTATATATTTTTTTAATCTTCAATTTTCAAATTTCAACAACGTGATTCACTCGCAAAACTTTCTTAAATATTTACTTAAAGTTATTCACTTTATTTTCCCAGAATATACACGTCACCCGGGATTTATTAACGGATTATTATGTATATTTAACAGATTCGATTGGGTTTAAAATTGTGTACTGGCGGGCATGTTTCCTGGAAGTAGCATTGAACAAGAAAACTCGTAGCGCATTACATCACCGCTTCTCTTGCAGGTTGATTAACGACTTGACTGTTTTGTTGAAAATTTATATTTCCTGTCAGTTGTCATTTAATACAAACATTATATGCCCTTTTGTATTTTTATATTATTCTATACTGATGCTCATACAGCGATATGGGTAACATGAAAAATTTACCGATTGCAAATGTTTATCAAAATGTAAATTATCTTGAACGAGGATATTTGGAGTTTAATCTGTTTCAAATACAAAATATATAATATTTCATTTTATAAAACAAAAAAATTTAATTTGTTAATAGCTACGAGGGTGTAAAAAAATAATCGCCTATACATAGTAAACGCTTCACCTTTTAAGAACTTCCTTAGACTAACTAGTATTCTATAGATATATACGTTTATTTTATAATATAAAATTACAATTGTATCGAATCGTAACTAAACCACTAATATTCTTATTTTGTAAGGTTTTATGATGATGTATTTATTTACGTATTTGGTTATTACGTAGCACAAAAGATTAGTGTACATTTCAAGGCCTCAGAAGCGTAGTCGGTTCATGAACACCAGCTGTTCCAGGCTACCTTCGTGTCTGCGATCATTCATACCGCGGGTGGCAACAGTGTCTGCAGCATCTCGCCGGAGAAAAAAATTATACCAAAAATATTAATGTCTTTGCTTTGGTATGTTATACATCGCGTCGAACTAAAGTTATAATATTGAAGGCAATATTTTATTGCTCCTAATTGTACGGCATATTTTGAGTATTTAGACTGCCACACGTCCCAAGGCTGCCTCCATTCATAGACTGTAGTTAAACGTAAATTTAAAGGCTGTGAATTGTATTAAAAACAAACCGGCTGTGATTACATTCCTCCGAGATGGTATCTTTCCTAGGCCAAATCGTTTATATCCATTATTAAAAGCTTGATCAGGATTCCCAATAATTTTAATTACTCAATGATCAATTGGCATAAATACAAATGCTGAATTTTATTTTGATACAAGTAAAATACGAGTTTCAAAACATACATATTCAGACTTATTAAACACAAAATGCACACATACAATGCATGCATAGCAATAATCTAAATATACAAAATATTCAAATAATTGTGAACAGTATTAACAGTAGAACAGCTTATCGAAAAAAATATAGGTGAACAGTAATTATTTATTGATTCAAAAACACGCACACATGAATTCAGGCAACAAAGTATTATCCTCAAGAGTTGTTTATTAGTTAATTTATTTAACTATAAATAAATCATAAATACGTCTTCTCTGGTAATTATTTTTATAAATGATCATTAATTTCATCCTCTTGTATAATATTACTTTATTTATTATTTGATCATCTGGCGTATGTTACAAGCCGTGCGAGGATGGACGATGAGTCAGTCAGATTTATAATAGATCTTCTTGAAGACAGATAGTCCATATTTTTAACCTTACCACCAAAATGATTATAGTTCGATTAATCATGGTGTCTTTTAAACATGTTAATTATATACTAAGAATCCCTATCCATAAATGTATACATCACTACCTATTTTATAAGCACCGATGAAGCTTCAATGTCCTGCTGGTGATGATTGATTCACTTGACTATTGAGTGATCCAACTGTTTATTCATTTGACCTCAACACTGTGAGTTGCATCAACATCCGAAACGTCCCGTCCTACACGCCGGAGACTTGTACCGAGTTTGACATTAACTAACCCAGCGTTTCCAACTTAGTCTAGTGCGAATACATTCTTATCAATAACTGCAACAGTCAAAAGCGAAGATAACCATTATTCTGTTTGTTATTCATTATATTATATATATATATATATATATATATATATATATATATATATATATATATATATATATATATATATATATATATATATATATATATATATATATATTAGTATAAACATGTAATATAACTTCGTATTATCTAAGAGGATTAGTTGAGTATAACTAACTGGTCGGGCGTTCTCGTACGCAAGCACTCGTATGACTTCATAATTTGAGCATAAATAAGAAAACAAAAAGTCTATTTGGCACTAAAAAGCTTTTTATGATTACACTTACATAAATTAAGGTATAAATTTATTGCCTCATACTGAGAGTGGAATATTGTAAGTTACATTACAAGTCGTTAAATCGCTTCTGTAAAAAACCGTAATGAAAAAGTATTTTTTTAAAGTCTTATAAATTTTTTAAAAAAAATTGTATTTTGTGTATTTCTACAGTCATAAACAGGAAAGAGTCATCTTTTTTACCTCACAATAATATCTCTGCTAGTACATTTTTAAAGATGAAATGAGCGCTGGGTTTGTACACAATTAAAATGAAATCAGTTTTTTTTTGCCATCAATTAACAGTGAGTAATAATATATAGCATGTATTTTCTTGTTTACAAAAAGCCGGAAATTGTTTCTAGATTTTAATGCAATTCAATAGATTCATATCAATTTTATCTTTCGGGTGTTGAATTACAGCAATGTTAAAATGTTAACAGTTTCTAAAAATCGACTTTTAACAAGTGTGGTTAGTTTTTACTTTTTTAAATTAGGTTTCGTGTTAAATAAAGTCTTACTTTGAAACTTTAAAAAATCGTCCATTAATTAGTAAAATTAATAAGTTATATTTTATAGTATTAATTTATACTATTGCTTTTAAATTTTATATTTAAAATAAAATTAGAAATGAGGTTTACATATCTTATTATCTTTATTAACCTAACCTAACCTCATTCAATAAACGTTAGGATATATCAGGTATATATCACGCTAATATATCACAGACGATGATGATGAATATTCCAGACCAACTGAATATAACTAATATCATTGTATTCTATACAACCTTGAAAAAATCGATACCTACGGCGTATTAGAAGAGATTATTCTGACCAAAAAATCCACGCATTCATTTCCTGCCGTAAAAACCGCGCATACCTAAAAATATTACAGCAGAAGCGATTGCAGTACGAAGTCGTTGAATTGAACTCAAAATTAATATTACCTGGGCAAAAAATAAACATCTGTAGAATTGTTTTTTTTTAACTCGTCTCTGGCGACTCTATATCACCAAATAACTAAATTAAAGTTGCTAATATGAAGCGGAGTATTTTGTTTGGTTATAATATTAGTCTCCTTGAAGGAAGCCACGAAGTTTGTGTAGGCGTTTTATTGAATTTTTTAGCAGTATGAATAATTATTTCTAGTTTCAAGAAATATTTAGCGGTAATATTGGATTCAATCATTTGGTATTCATGTGCTCGGTATCGAATTATATATTTGTTCACATTTTTATGTATACAATACAGTACCAATTATTCAACAAGAGCACATGACTTGATAGGTCATATGCTCCAATCCATTTAAAATGTATTATTTGTGTCAGAAATTATTTTGCCTGCTCAATAAAAAGCAGTAATAAAAAATTATAATTATACCTCTATAGTATTACTAACAGCTCCTCGGACGTTTTTATCAAGGTAACCCCTCTACTGTCGCTGAATACATTATGGTTCATTGCCACTTCTTTCCATCTGACGGTGTTCATGACGTCGCACTGCCAGGCCACTTCGGTGACCCCAGCCTCGTACGCCACCAGTCACTCTGAATTTCTCCGAGACAGTAATGCTGGTAATTGATGATCAAAAAACACAATGCTATTAGAGTGATTCATGACAGCTTGCATATAAATTGAAATTAATAGCATAGAGCTCTCAGTGTCTATTTTAATATCTTACTTTCGTTCTTTGTTAGGTTATATACAAAATTTAATTTATTTTTGTTAAATATGTTTTTTTTAATGTGTTAATGATCAAAACTACTAAACAGTATTCTGAGAATGATGCAAACTGTTTTACTAGTTTACACGGTTCAACAATTTATAATGAAATCTTTTTCATTAAAACTTTCTCACAAACTTAACGGTTAAACTAGCGTTATACTGGAAAATGTTTTACTTTAATACAATATTCGACACAAATTGGAAAATGAGCATTCTGTGTAGCGGAACCCATTTTCAGGACATTAAAAGTCTCAACAAAAAACCTTTGTTGAATACACACAGACGGCAGGGACTCACAGTACACGCTAATACTAAATAATGCCCGTCTAAAACGACATCCAGTTTGCTTTGTTTATGTATTCCGAAAACTATACGAAAATTGTAATACAATTGGCGTGCGTGGTACAAATTAGAAACCCGTCGGCATTTGAATGCAAGGCAAACTTCCCCGAGTCACATCGGCTCAGTTGATTATTTGAGTTGCAAATTTTTGCGGCATTCCGGGAGCTTTGCTCGCGACTCGCCGTGCGTTTGAACCTCGGCTCGTCTCTTCAACTCGCGATGCAGCCGGACCGGTCTTTTTGCATCTCGCAACATTCGAGCAACGTGGACTCATCGCCAGTAACGATCTTAATTTGTTTTTCTTTTTGCGAATGATTTTGTGACTAAAGTATATGTGATACTGTTCAAGTCACCCGCAGCATTATACTTAGAAGTAGAGCATAAAATGTTCGTTTCACCTTGAGTTTTACGGTGATGTGTAAATGTACGAGTTTTGACCTTGTTAAATTATAGTTGGTGATTCTCAGTTTTATGAGGAAAATATATGTTACACTTATACATGGATGTATACGTATACCATGCAAAATTATTTTAATAACTATGTTAATACAAAAATAATTCAATGTCAAATTAAAAGTGTACCTGTATGTATGTATGTGTGCACGGTACAAAATTCGATTGTGAAGAAAATTTATGGCCATAAAATCAAAATCATTTTTAAAATATCTCCTGTATATTATTACGTAGGTATTCATCAGAAATATATTTCATTGTGAAGAATGTGTATAATCCCAGTTTGATGGGCTCGCGTGTACGCGATTTTCTGACGGATGATACCAAATATAATATGAATATTGTCTTGCCTATTGACGAATATTAAATTTGATTCTTTTTGTTTCTCGGGTCCTCGCGGCTAGTATTTAGTTCAGTAGGAGCACATTTAAAATATGCCAGAGCACGAACTCGATACATAAATCAAAAAAACCATTCCTCCCTATTATTTCGAGTCGTGATGCTATCTGTTGGTAACCTGTTTGCCGTGTTCAGTATTATAAGTTATTTTAGATACGAAATAAGTCAATATATATTTTTTGAAAAAGTTACGTCCATTCTGTTTTGTAGATTTAGGTAATCGATTAGGATTAGTAATCGATCATATTAATGATATTTTTGGAATTTTTTTTGTAGAATTTTTGGAGTTTTATTATTAGAATGTAGAAACACCGACGTAGCTATATGTATAAGGGATAATTATTCAACCGTGAAGGTTTAATTTTTCGCATGAATACTTGAGGTTTGTTTTCTTTTTGATTATGAATTTCGTATAAAATAAATCATAAATTAATACAAAACACTCACGTACCATATATCGAATACGGTAACTACACTATACACAGAGAGGAAATTTTAATTTGTAGGTATGGTATTCACAGATTAATAAATATTTCGGGCTTTAGCCTCATCGGAGATGGTCCCGCGCACTGGTTTAATTACAAGTAACAAGTTGCTGAAGGCAACTATCCTTCATGAGGCTCGCAATCGCAAAAACAAGGCCATTGAAAACAATTGATATTTCTCCTCCACGAATCGTACAGTCAAAGCTAAATATTTTAGTGAAAATTTACTTGTCTCTATGCTTGAGAAAGTAAGTGTATTGCTATCATATTTTATGAACATACCAGTTTCGGAAGAATATTCTTTACCTAAATATTAATGTAAAATAAAAATATATTTGAGCTTGCCTCCAGGCCGTTCACCCATATTCGGGGCGCATGCTACAGTCCTCCTGTGCAAACATAAAGCTGCCTCCCGGTTGCATGTCCCCGGCAATAAAAATAGAGAAACTTAGACGTCTACCATCCATTTTGCATTTTGATAATAGTATTTGGGAACGTCTTTTGGGAGCGTCTTCTTTGTTTTTGTATATATTTTTTTATCTACTGCAAAGCAAACGGGGTTATATTTTATATGATACGAGGATATTTTTTGTTGGAAAAGGGGATTTTTAACTGAGACTATATTTTACAATAAACATACAGTTTTACGAGTATTAATCATGTAAAGAATATTATTCGAGGATCGTCTAAAGGTTATTACATATAATCGGGTTCTTGGATTTTCAAACCATCGCATACCACATATGTTTGCAAATATTATTTTGGAATCGTATTTTTTTTAATAAGTAATAGCTATCAGATACAAACTGCTCAATTACAAGAAAAATGTCAAAGTCTCAATAGCATCGGAAACGATAATCCGAAAATAGCACGCGCTTCCGAGTCTTCTGCCTCTGCTAATTCAAATTAGACCGAGAAAGTCCCGTCGGAGCGGCCGCAGAATTTGACTTGTATAATTTCGTGGGCTTTATTGTAATTGAATGACACAGGGCGGGCTGGGCTGGCTGGGCGGCGGCGCACGTGCTGGTGCGTGCCAGCGTGCGTGCGCCTGCCCCGGCCGCGGCAGGCAACCCGCTCGGCGCCGCGGGCGGCCGGGTTGCTCGCGTGCGGCGCTTTCAGAAGGGCCCCGGCCGAGCGCCGCTACTCACCGCGATCGCTTCTCGTGGCTCTCCTTGCTACTTCACAAAACTTACGAATCGTCTGATGTGTTTTCCGGGAAGTACAATGTAGCAATCGCGTCGCCGTCGTGATGGGGTGCTCGAGTGGTTGCGGGCGGGCGTGAGCGGCGCGAGAGATGTATCATAGTAAGATCGCGCAGTTTCCACGGCAAATTTGCGAAAAACACTGGCCGCCTCCGAGCGAACAAGGTATATGTATGCACAAAAAGTTAAACTTTTATATATTAATAATACATTTTAAAAAAAATTGCATAAATTACAAACGATAACACATTAATCTTGATGCTTCGTCGCTTGTTAATTATTGCAACCGTGAAACGTATTTTTCTGATTCAATTACATTTTCTATTTGAAAATGCTTAAGATTTTAATGAAATTCCAATTGAAAATTCTCTTTGTCATTATTATCATTTTCTAATGTATTTGTTATTTATTTTTTGCTTAAACCGTATTTTTAAAATTGCACGAAAAAAGTATCATATTTAGAATTAAATTTCACTAGCAAATGATTTTTTTTTTTTGTATTTTGTAACAATATACGTCTAAAATATTTATAGATTACTTTTCTTACAAATATATTTACGGTATGTAATCACAATACAACTTGAAAGTGTCTTCGTGTAAATATCTAACCAATACTTATACGAGGATTAGTTATGAATTTTTAGAGGCGTATGTGGTCATGTGAATATTATCTAGTTAAATTGGATTGCTTGCAAAACACATGAACAATTTGGAAAACTTAATTTTAAGGTATTTGTGAAATAAAATGAAACATTAAAATATCAAGTAAAGAAGGCACGAGAAATCATAATAAAAATTCTGAAAATAAAAACCTTCTTAAATAATATACCTTACCTAAATTTTATCAACGTATTTATTTTTTCGTTTTCAGTTCAAAAAAATATATCCGAGCCAAAAAATTTTGCTACTCATTACGCAATTTGTTGCACGATTTATACAACAGTAATTGCATTTATTTAGATAGTACAGGTTGTGGGTATCAATTCTAATACGACAAGAACAATAAAATATTTTCTACGAGGATTATCATCGCGCATCTACTATATAACAAGGCACTGAATTCATCTTTGACGTGAAGCTCGGGGCTGATGTGCGTGCGGCCGATTATGAAGCAGTTTCCCGTAAGTTTCCGAGACACGCCGAGCCTGCGGGCGGCTGAAGGAATGAATTTTCAGGAGGCAATGCCCCTTAGATAATGACGAGCTGCGGCGGCCGGGCCTGGCAGACGAGGGGAGAGTTCTCGCGCCCGTTTCGTTATGTTTGATCTAATGTAATTAATAGCCATTTGTTTTAAGGAATAATGGTTCAAATGACATTAGGATTAGCTGCGTTTATTCTCATTCATTATACTTTTTGTCTTTTCCAGTTTGAGGGTTGTAAAAATTATTAAATTATTACGATTGTAACGATATTCATATTTCAGTAAAAGTAACGACTTATTATATTTTTCGGAAAACTCACTACAGGTTTTTCTGTTTTGAATATCCATATTGGGAAAGTCTACGATTTTAGTGATTTTTCGTAGTGTGAACAGACGAGTTTCCTTTCGATGCATTTTTTTAAAAGGCGAGGAAAATGCTTTACAGAAAAAAATATTTAACATTAAAATCAAAAGTTTGTCAACTATTTCCAAGTTTTATCGAAAATAAGAACATTTTTAATAAGTCTATTGATCGGTACCATTGCTTGCTTACCGCAGTCCGAGTCCGAGACTATGGTCCAGATGAAGTCATTATTATCAAAAATTAAATCTCCAAAATATTATTATATTCTTTTAGCATTTTGCGCACATCTCTAAAAAAACCTGTCATGCAATTTAGACGCTACATTACTTTGAGTTAATTATTCGCCGATTAAGGGAAGGCGAGGCTCGTGTAATGGAGATTAATTTATTTTACATTGAATCCAGGAAATGGGATCCCCCTCGCCCCCCTCACTGTCCATCAAAGCGAGCAAACTTTTATGAAGTAATCCGATAACATGGCGATGGACGCCCTAACGCGGTTAGGTCGCGTGGCACGGAAGCCTGCTGGAAAATGGCGGAATTACTAACAAAAACGATAAATGATTGATTACATAGACCAATAAAAAACCTCTTGAAATTTAAATTTATGCTTACAGGAATCTTAAATGTTTATCATGCTCAAACGTACACCACAAAATGTAAGATGCTGCGTGAAAATAATTTTTAACTTGATCTCTTTTGGTAGACATGTTGAAATTATTCAGATTTTTACATATTTATTTCTTCATTTTGAAACGCAGGTGCTTTTTATTTTCGAAATGTCCTATGATAGTCCTGGATTTTTCTTCGTTCCGTTTTCTTTCATCAAAACAATAAATTCCTCTTTCACTTCACTTTTAAATGGCGCTTTATTAAATACGCGTGATGTAATAAATTGTTTCATAACTAGTGATTTAGTCAATTCACTTTTCATAACTCGAGGGTTAAAATGATATGAGAAATATCGCAGTTAATATTTTAACCTTTTATTTTTTGCCTTTGTACTATATATGCGATGTTGACTGAACAGGTGAACTTTTAAATGTATGAAATGGGGTATATGTAGTTAGTGCTTGGGCATATACCACAGTGCCTAATATCACATGATAGATTGTGTAAATAATATTCTGATATTCGTTCAGCGGGGGTGGTCTTTCAGGGAGCTTGCGTGTACAGTGATTGCATCTCCCGAGCCGCGTCCACGTTTCTGCTGATCGAGCTTGTAAAAAAATTATAATTATGTTAAATCTTCGTAGTAACAAGACGTATGGTAGTAGTTTTGTTTGCTGCCTTTGCTGTGTTTTCCTTAAATTATATGGACTGATAGTCAGCCATTAGCTATTCACACATAGATAAATGTATCAGTGAGTATGTGTAAATCGGTTAAATATTTGTCATTGTAATACTTTGTGCAATATGTATACTAAAAAGTTCAAATTAAAATGTAAAAATTTCATAAAATATTGTTCAATTAATGTTTGTTCAAATGTAGACACGACTTATGGAATCATTTATTTTCTGCATACCAAACATATATGTATGAAAATAAAACTCATAAAGTGTCAAGTATGCGATGTTCTGGTAAAATTGGTATTGGCAGGAAGTAAAATTGGTTGCAAAAACTATCAAAATATATTCGTATCGAGCGAAATAAATATATTTGACAAAATTTATCCAAATTTTGTATTGCTTTTGCTAAATAAGTACGCCACTGGCTAGCTCATCGATCGGTTATCGGTTATGTTGCAAAATGTATAGGCCGCTTTATTATACGTAGATATAAGTTTCCGTCTTTCTTATTCACAAATATAAATAAGTTATAATTTCGATAGACGTGTAAACCAAAATAAATATATTTAGTATTTTTTAAATATCTAATGCAATCGTAATTATTGTTACAGATGAACAAGAAAGAGTGCAAAAGAAAACCTTCGTTAACTGGATTAATTCCCATCTATCCAAGGTAAGATTTTCGATGATTTAAATTGTATTTGCCGATTTAAATTATTTTGTATAATATTTTATTCACGTTTATTTGTCTTTTTTATTGCCAGCGAGTTCCACCGCTTAGGGTAGATGACCTGATCCACGACTTGAGGGATGGCACACGACTTCTTGCCCTTCTTGAGATCCTGTCCGGAGAGAAACTGGTAAAATAGTTATACAGATCAATCAATTAACAAATTGTGTATAAGTCACGTGCTTGTTTAGCGAGAAAAAATAACCTTATGTATTATAACCCGACCCCTTTATATTTCTCTTTTTATAATGCTAAAATAGCCTTGAAGTAAAATATGGAAGCTCATTTCACAGAAACTAACTCAAACGCAAGTCAAAAATATTTCACACGAACCAACTGGAGTAACAAATTACAAATTTTAACATACCTAAACATAAAACAAATTTTAATTCTAAAAAACGTAAACGTAAATTTTAATTCTAAAATCCACCCAGCTTAGTTTATTTTTAAAAAGAGGGTTGATTTGTTTTATTAAAACAACGTGATTTAACGTTAACAATGAAAAATATTCCAATCATTGTTACTTTAAAATTGATAGTTTGATATATCAGAAATTTTACGTGTATTTTTTTTTAAATTATTAGACGACTCTGGTTATTGTAATAAATGCATCGGAACAAATGTTTTTTTTTTTTTGTAAGACAAAATACAATGACGCAGAATGGTCACTGCTACTAATAAATTTAACCGGTAATTTATTTGACTTAAACACGGTCGATAGGTCAGATTTTTGCCAAAAAAGTATTTTTACGAAAAATTAATAATGGTTTACTCCAACGAGATTTTTATAAAAAAAAACCACATTGTTATATTTTATAGCAATTTATAAATGTAGAGTAATGAGAAAGGTCTATTTCTAGCCTCACTGTTCAGTTGTGTTTTTGACAGTTTGACAAAAATGGCAAAACGTTTAACAGTTGCATGCGACAAGAAAAAGGAAAATACGTATTTTTAATTAGATTGATGTCACTCATATTTATAATTCTCATTTGTTGTCATCATTGAAAACTCGCGATCACTATTGTTTGTGTTTACTGCACGAAATGTTGATTTTATATAAGATGAGTATTTTTTTGCCATCAGCCCGTGGAGAGGGGCAGAGTCCTCCGCAGACCCCACTTTCTCAGCAATGCCAACACTGCGCTGAGATTCCTGGCCAGCAAACGTATCAAGCTGGTGAACATCAACCCTGCAGATCTGGTGGACGGGAGACCACCAGTTGTGCTAGGACTTATTTGGACCATCATCCTCTACTTCCAGGTAATGTCGACCATTCTCACTAGGTGTATTATGTGAAAAGGTTTAGCTTCCCTATATACAAACTTGTTTTGATTATTTATAAATATACAAATACTAAAGGTATGTAAATATAATAGTAGAATGGCAATAGGTGAATCAAAACAGCGAGCTTGTTCATTGCTTTGTACTGCCAAAATATACCTTGTCTTTTTAGTGCTACGACACTATATTTACAAACTATGATGATCAAATATTCAATATGTGTGGCAATATATTGTCAAGCAGATCTAAAAGTAGCTTTTGAAAAAAATTGGTGTTTTGGGACTTACCAACTATGATTATAACTTACTTTGAGCTTACCAGTATATGATGGTAATCATACAAGTCTGGCAACAGTATTTATGATATATAAATGTATTATATATCTTGTATGTCAAACCCACATATAGTATCTCAAGACAATATAAAATTATTTATTGTTTGATAATAATGACTAGAAGTTTATGAAATGTTGTGTAATAAATTGTGTATCAGATTAGTTTTACCATTTCAATTAATGTATCTTGGTACCTATTATCATATTATATTTGAAGTATCTTACTATTTATCTTTAATAAATGTTAGCACACTATGCACTTTTATAAGTATATGCCTTTTTATGCAAGCTTCGATCGATAAAATGGATACTTTTACAACAGAAACAGATCGAGGTTAGTTCCTTCACATGTATTTAGTATATATAGCTCGTAGGTTTACTGTATGTAAGGTCATTGAAAATTTAAACAATCATTATTTGAAGCTGTAATAAAATAATTTCGCAAGTAAATTTTGATATTCACAACTGAATTATAAGTATTTTATGTAGAATATAATATTAAATAATTTTTTTTATTTATGCTACCTACTTGTCTGATCCAATTTTTTTTTGTCAAACGTTAATGAATAAATATCTCATCTTTGTACTTTTATAAATATTTAACATTTAGCTGTACATCAATTAAATGCTATCTACATTTATTGTAAATAATAATGTATTAATGATTTTTATATATTTTTTTATTAAATAAGAAACATTTTAACATTGAGACAACAAATTATTTATATGATTATGATCAAAAGTCTACATGCTACACATCGAATTAAAATTTTAATACTATTTTATTGTGTTTTTAGATTGAGGAGAATAGTCGAGCTTTGGAATACCTCGGAGAGATTGGAGGCTCCCATAGCTCATTGGACACCAGCTCGCCTACCGGAGAAGCTCGCCAGGAGAAATGGAAGATGGGCGCTAGGAAAACTCTGTTGCAATGGGTGGCCAATGCATTACCGAAGTAAGTCAATGAAATAAAAGCTTCATATCACAAATAAAAATGTAACCAATGAGATTACTAGTTGTATACCTTGCTAAATTCTTAAACTAATTTAATTTTTTTGTACCGTTTAAAAGGAATTAATAGTAATTGTGGTAATATTTAAGAAAATTCATAAAAAAAAAAAATTATTAACAGAGATGCAGGCATTCAAGTGACTGACTTCGGAGCAAGTTGGAGAGACGGTGTTGCTTTCCTAGCAATTATTGATGCTATAAAAGCAAATCTGATCAACTTAGCCGCTATGAAGAGGGCATCTAACAAGCAGAGGTTGGAGACAGCCTTTATGGTAGCAGAGAACGAGCTTGGCATTGCACGACTGCTTGACGCGGAGGATGTAGATGTGGAGAGACCTGATGAGAGGTCCATAATGACTTATGTCGCCCAGTTTCTGCATAAATATCCCGAACCCAAGGTTCAGTAATTTTCATTTAAATTTTTAATGTTATTATAGCTCTTTCTATATTTTATAATAATTACTATATTTATTTTAGACAACTGGGCCGGATGCAGTAGCCGCTATACAAGAAGAATACAATGAATTAATACACTGGCTTTATAATAAAATTCAATATTTAGAGCACCAAGAAGAAACTAATACCTTTTCAAGAAATTATTCTGATTTTGTTAATTTCAAGAGTGAAGTGGATGAGAAAGAAGTAATTTATGTTAAACTTAGGAATTTAGTCTACTCTCAGAGTATGATTTCAATAACCGTCGATTCATGGAGAGAAATTCAGGCTCTCTGGACTAAATTAGAATATTTAATGAGACGCTGGCTGTGGTTATTAGATTCTAAATTGCCACCAGATTTTGGACCGATTGGGGAGTGGTTAGCTAAAGCTGAATATTTGTTGTATTTCGATGAACTCCCTACTGCACTTGATGAGAAATCTGCAGCAATAATAAGTAAAAAGCTAGAGGAGCATACAGCTTTCTTTGCAGATCTTCCCGTGGTCTTGGAACAGTTTGAGAATGCCAAGTGTTCTCCCACGGCCTTGCAAGTGCCTGGAGATCAGTTACTCAATATGGAGCGTAGACTGAGAGTAGTGCCTAATAAAGCTGCTGAACGAAGAGCTAGACTTAAGTTCCTAGAACATAAATGTTGTTTAGTCGCTTTCTTAAACTTAACTGAAACTAAACTTAAAGGATGGACTGTCAAATATGGAAAACAACCTGTGGTTGAGAATCTATTGGAAGATTATCAAAATTTTGTATCAAGAAATAAGATTTTCCATGAATTTAATAAAGCGTATGTTGATATACAGCAAGTCATCGAGGAATACAGACAAGTATGTAAAATAGATATGAAAGAAAATTTAGAAATTGATCGATTTATGAGAGAAGTAGCTGAAAAATGGAAAAATATATCAATGGAGTTGCGTTGCATCCAAAGTATGCTGGAAGAAGTTATTGCCTATTGGCAACGCTGGACTCCATTGGCTGACGAATTCGAGACATGGTTGAATAAAGCCTACAGCATGATGAACGCAGATGAAGAACAAAAAATGGAATTCTTCCAAGACATCAGTCTCTGGAAAGATAAGCACCAACTTCTGAGTGACACGGTCAGTTTTTTGGTAGCTACATGTGAGGATGGAGTAGCTGTAGAGCTGAAAAATCGTTATTCAAATATGACTACTCAATGGGAAAGTATATTCATGGAAGTGAAGCAGTACATGCATGCTGGAGATATTTTGAGAAACAGGAAAGATTATAAATTAGGTATAGAATCATTGAGTTCTTGGCTAAGGAATGCCGAATCCGTCTTAAGCTCACAACCCTTAGCCTCAACAGAAAAAATCAAACAATATGGAGATCAACTAGTCAAGCTTCAAAATGAAGTGGAAAGCGTGGAAGAGCTGTTCAAAAATATCAGCAAAACTTTCCAAAATATGATAACAGATTTGCCTCGAGATGAGGTAGATAAAATTATGAATACACTTAAGAAGGAAAAAGAAGCCCTTGTCAAAGTCAGAGCGCTTATTCCTGTAAAGCTTCATCTTTATCATCAGCTGCTTATTCAACAAGAATCACTGGAAACTGGTCAGAGAGAAATTAATTCTTGGCTAGATAAAGCTGAGGAGTTATTGTCACAGATTACTTTCTCTGGTGGCAAAGAATCTATCCAAAAGCAGTTGGATGCTTACAAACTATTCTTTTCCAGAACTATGTACTACAAATCTATGCTAGAAAGCAAAAACAAAGTTTTCCAAAATATTATCAAATCAGTAGATCAAGATAAAAGCATTGACACTTCAGAAAGTGTTCAAACCATGAAAGAATTAAATGAAAGGTTTGCTCGAGTTACTCAACAAGCCCACGCTTGCGACATGAAACTCCAAGAGGCCAGTAGATGTTGGAATAATTATTCAGAATGCTGTAAGGCAATGCTGGAATGGCTAAATCAAGCTGATTCCCTTATATCTGAAAAACACAATATTGAAACAAAACAATCTGTAGAACATCATAAAAATTTCTTCACTCAAGTAAATGAAAGGTTGTTGCACGATCTGATACAAACTGGAAATGACTTAATTAAGTGTATTCCTTATGAAGAACAAACTGAAGTGAGAGAAATTGTTGAAAAATTGCAGTCAAAATGGCACGAAGTTCTTTCTTTTGCTCCTCTTCATCTCATGAGACTTGAATTCCGTTTGGACGAAACAGTCTTCCAACAATACTTGAAAGATATTGACAAAGAAATTAGCATTGAGCAACAGGTATGATTTATTCATGATTTTATATTAAATCAATTTTTTTCTCTTACTAAGACAATTTATAATTTTTTTTAGGCTTATAATCAAAATGATGATGTTGATGCTATTCTATCCCGAAACGAAGATTACTTCAGAAACCAAGGCAAAGTTGTGCAAATAGAGACATGCATACAAAACTTGAGGAAGATAACCATTGGATATTCTCAACAAAATCCATCTGACCGCACTTTGGAAGATGAACTTCGCCGGTGTGAGGAGCAGTGGGAGATGACAGCTCGCCGAGTTGAAGGATTTAGACATCAATTGCAACAAATCCCAGCAAAATGGGATAGCTACCGTACCAAGTTTGTTGAAATGGAACGCTGGATGGACCATGTGGATGAAACAATGGGGAATATAGTCAAGGAAGTCAATTCATCTGAAGAATTTGAGAAAGAAAAAGCTGTGTTTCAGGTATAACATATTTTCTTCTTTAATTACGATTCTATCAATTCTCATAATTTATAATTGATTTACCTAATATTATCCATGAGATTTTTGATGCATAGTTGATAATCATATAAGGTTTAATATATCTAATCTACATTTTTTACATTTCTTTTCATGCTGCTCAAAATTTTATAGCTCAAATTATTGATGGTAAAAGAAAATATATGTTATTATTATTAATGTTTATTTGCAATTAGTAATTAAAATACTTATGTTTTAACAAATAATTTTTCATTATAGCAAATATGCAGAGAAGCAGATGTGAAACGAGAAGACATGAAATGGCTTGTACAGACACTGGATATGTTATCATCCCATTGTACTGAACAAGAGGCCTTAGTGGAACAAACCAAATTAGAAAATCTAATATCGAGGTACAAAAATCTTATTCCGACTATTGAAATCACTATGGTGAAAACGGAAACATTCTCCAGATGCTACACATACAGAAGAGAAGTTCACGAAGTTATCTGCGTTTTGGAGAGAGTTAAAGATCAATCTATCAAAGAAGATCATCCAAAATCACTCCAAAATGTTGAGAAATTAATTTTACAACAACAGACGGCTGTCTCTCAGTTAGATCAACAGAGACCAATGATTATGTCCATGCTTCAAAGAGGAAAAGATCTTCTAAAGGATACAAACACACCTGCTTTTGTCCAGCAAGAAGTACACACTTTAGAGACCGGATGGAACGATGCCTATGGTTTCACTACAGACAAACTCCAAAAACTGAAAGGAGCGCAAAAAGTATGGTCTAATTATGAGGAACAAAAAGAAGACATCATCACCGAATTGGCTCGTGTTGAAACCGAACTCGCTATTCCTGCTCGAGAGGATACAGTCAACTTTGAAAAACAATTGCAGCGCCGCATTGTGATCGATGAATCTCTTCAAAATGCCAGAGAGGGAAAAATCAATAAGCTTCGTTCCACTTGTGCTGAGTTATGTACGATTGCAAATGAAGAGCAGAAGCCTGTTCTTGAAAAAGAAGTATTTGATATTGAAAAGAGGCTCTGTGCCACCCTTGAAGATGTCGAGAAAAAAGTCAAGGATCTAGAAAGGTATAGTAAGCAGTGGAAAGATATCAATACAAAATTGGAAAGCGTGAGGGTATGGACTCAAAAAACTGGGCCTCTTCTCGTTTCTCAAATACAATCGGATACCATTACTCCAGAGGAAAGAGTACAAAAATCTATTGCCCTACAAAAGGTGGTTCAAGAAAAGATTCTTGTAATTAATGAACTTTCAAATGATGCTCATCAAATCGAACATGACACTCATTCACCTGAAGCCATTAAATTGAAGGCTGAAATATTGGAATTAGAAAAAATGATAGTCGGCTTGCAAAAGTCCACAGAAAACCAATCAAGGGCTACTCAGCAAGATCTCGTGAAATGGCAAAAATATCAAGCAGAACTGTCAGAAATTAGGCCATGGTTGGAACATTCTGAAACTAAAGTAATGAACGGAATGATAAAACCAGGTACTTTGCAAGAAGCCGTGCAGCTGCAACAGCAGGCTAAGCTGTTTGAAAATGAATGCGAAGTACAACTTAATAAGTTGCAGAGCTTGGCGTCTCTGAGTCATCAGATGACAAATAAGACCAACGCTCCTGATGAAGTCGATGCGGTGCACTCTAGGTGGGCGGCCGTACATGACACAGCTCAGCAATGGACCACCAAGCTGGATAAACTTGTGAATGTGTGGCAGCAGTTCGACGCTGATGCCAATAAGATAGATTCCTGGATCAGCAGTGGGGAAAAAATTGTCGCTAAAAGAACCATCAATATTAATACTCCTCAAATTGATAAACTTGAACGAGAACTGATAAAGTTAAAATCATTCAATAATGAAATTTCACAGCAACAAGCTAAAATTGTCAGTTTAACCCAGAACTCAGATAGCATAAGTCACGGGTTGTCTCCCGAAGGAGCACAGCATATTAAGACAATAGTATTTGATTTGAAGGATAGAGTAAATTCATTGGCTGAACAGGTAAGACAGAAGACCAATGATCTGTCAGATAAAATCATAGAACGTCAAGAATTTCAAGGGAAACTTACAGATTTTGAAGGGTGGATGGATTCACTCAAAAGAAAGATTGAACAGCATGATGAAATCTATTCTGATAGAGTTGAACCGGCTTTGCAAGCTATGCACGTGCTTATGCAAGAACACGCGGATAAACAACCAGAATTTAATGCTATTTACAACGAAGTCAAGAATATGTCCCTCAATTCTACACCGGAGGAATCTCGCATTCTTAATGAAACGTACACTACATTGGTTGAAAATTATCAAAAATTGGAAACATACTTGCTTCAAAATAAAGCCTACCTTGAGAAATGGACAGATTTTCTTAATTTCTATGACGATGCTCAACAACAGTTATCTCATATTCAGTACAAGGTTGATGGTCAAGCTCAACATCCAGCAGAATGCGACCAAATTAAAGAAGAACTTAATAACATATCAGAAAAAATTATCTCCTGGAACAGTCAATCAGCATCCATTGATAATCTTCCACACATACCTATCAAGGATAAACAAACGGGGAAATCTCTTACTGTTAATAATTTGCTGCGAGAGCTAGAACAGACTGTTGAAAAACTCAAGTCACAAATAATAAATAAAAAAGATCACTTAGACAAAGTTAATGCCAGATGGAATAAGTTTAATGATCTTCAAAAGACTGTTGTCAATACATTGCAAAAGTCAAAATCAGCTTTAGGAGTTATTGCACAGAATCCTTCTGCTAGCAACAAAGAAACAATTACTGATATATTAACGCAGTTAGACAGCTTAGACGGTGAGCTAGAACAAAAGCAGTCATTGAGAGGTGACTTACGCGAAGAAGGCTTACATTTGATGAGAGACGATCAAAATAAAATGGCAGAAATTCAAAATTTACTCTCTGCTTGTGATAATAATTGGGAACAAACCAATGGCATTTTAAGAGATACCAGAAATAAATATTCCGTTCTTGGATCCACTCTGCACGATTTGCTCAATTTTAAGGGAACTTTTGATAAAGATGTTGACAAAGCAAATCAACTATTGGAGTCGTGCATGGAAACACCTAGCAGCTATGTTCAAGCTAATCAAGCATTAGAACGCTGCAAGAAGTCTGCAGAAATGCTGAAAAGGTCTAAGACTACATTGGATCAAATGGAATTAATCAAGCAGTCCATATTAAAACAAGCAGCGCCATTAGGAGGTTTCGATTCTTCCTCTATTGAAAATGAATATTTAGATTCTCAGACACGTTGGGAGAAAGTACACGATTCTGCTATCAAAAGAATACAAGACTTGGAATCTCAGTCTATCATTTGGAAACAGATTGATGATAATAAAGATCAGTTGCTCAACTGGTTGAGTGATACAAGTCAAGGGTTGTCAAATGCCACAGAAAACTTAGAAGTTCAGTTTGGGCAATCTACTTTGAATAAGTATAAAGAAGAATTGCCTGTATATACTAACATGAAAAATAATATCCAATCTAAAATAGAACAGCTCACAAATATGAACAAAGGTAAACCGATCTCCCAATTATTATCCTTGAGTGCACTGCTTGATGAACAGTTCGCAAATCTCAAGGACATAGCAGATAACTTAGAAACTGCAGCATCCACATTAGATACACAAGAAAAAGATATACGTCGGGATATCAGAAATGTTGGTGATTCTATCAGTAAGTTAAGAGAAGAAATAATTAAGTGTGATGACATGACCGGTGAAAGTACCAAAATATTGGAAAGATTGAGAAAATGCCAGATCAGTAAAGAGCAATTGGAGAAGTCCTGCGATGAGATTGATAATATATCAATGAGAGTGAGTGAATTGAATTCAAATTATCCAGGATTTTCAGAATCCATTGTGCCCAAAGAGTTGGCGAGCATTCAGAAGAGATACGAGGGAGTTATGACTCATGCAAATAAAATTGAGGGAACACTTTTAACATTCCTCAAGAAGATTTACACTGACAAGTTTGCAATGTTGCAGAGAGTTTTAAAATCTTTGGAAGAAAAGACAATTTGGTGTTCTCCTGAGCCCGGAAGTGATAAATATAACCTCGAAGTAAAGATGGCAGCATTGGAAGATGTTAAAAAAGGAGTTATTGATTGTAATGAACGCATTGAGAATCTCAATCAGTCATTTGATCTTCTAGAAAGTGTTGAGACACCTGAAACATTAAAAATGCTGAAAAAAGAAAAATCCCAAGCTGTCGCTAAGTTGGGACAACTTAATAAGTCATATGATGAAATAAAAGAAAAATTACAAAGTAATATTGATCTTTGGCTAAAATACGAACAAGTATCGGATAATGTTTCATCGTGGTTGAGAGATGTGGAAGGTAAAGTGAGGTCAGAAACAATAAACTTGTTGGATCTCGAATCTATTGATAAGAAAATCCAAGAAATGGACGCTTTCAAAGGCGAAATAAATAATTATTTATCTGAAATTAATGACCTGTCTCAACTGGGTGATGAAATTGTTAATGCAAACCCTGAGTCCAGAGTTGGGCAGTATGTTAGTCATCTTATAACACGATATGAAGCCGTTAGTAAATTTATAACCCAATATATTGATCGTCTGAGAGAACTTCAGAGAAATAAGCTGAGGTATTTAAACAATGTCGAAATCTTCAAACAGTGGCTGAAAGGTGCTACTGTAAAAGTACAGAAGTTCCAAGCTTTATGTTCTCCATCTGCCAAACCCCAACAAGCTGAATTGGATGAATTGAAAAACTTTGCAGAAGACAGAGAAAGAGGCCAGGCCTTATTGAATGACGCCGTCGAGGCTGGAGAATCACTTTTTACTGGTATAACTCCTGAAAACAGAGATACAATAAGGAATGATTTACGGGCATTGCGTGATAGTTTGGAAAGCTGTGCCAATAAAGTCAATACTGTGAGTAAGCAAGTTGAAACTATCATTTTACAGAGGTCCTCCTTTGACGAAACTTTCAAACAGGTTGCCAGCTGGATAGTTGATAAGCAACAGTCAATAGGAGATCTGGGATTGTGTGCAAACTTACCAGAAAAGAAACTGGCTTTGCATAACAACAAGAATTTACTGCAAGATGTTAATTTACATAAAAGTATTGTACAACAGCTGGGCGACAAAGTGTCTCAACTTTCAGATGATGAAACAAGCAAAAAACTCAATGAAAATCTTGAGAAATATAATGGCCTGGCCGCACAGGCCAAAGAAAGAATAATTATTTGCGAGAGTCATATTTATAATCATGAAAATTACATACAAATATTAGAAAATTGTAGAGATTGGCTTAATACTTTGATATCTGAGTCATCTCTTGTAGATGATGTCACTTCAACCGATCGAGATGACGTTGAGAGCAAACTTGCTTCTGTAGAAAATCTTTTACATCAAAAACCTGAAGGCGATAAGATTATTGCCGCTTGTAATGCACAGCTGCAAGTTGTGTTGAAGGAGACTGCTAAATCCGGTCACCCTGCCATATTGCAGGAATTCCAAGAACTAAATGATGCTTGGAAATCATTCTTATCTCATTGTGCTTCAAATCGAGAAAAATTGAATAATCTTCTTAAAGCATGGACAGAAAATGAAGTTACTTTAGACAACCTGGATGCATGGCTAAAGCAAAAAGAAAATCAAATCAGAGACCAGAGCTTGAAGAGTACCCTTGAAGCCAAAAAAGCTTTCCTTGCAAAACTTAAAGCATTCGAAGAAGAGGTTTTAGGCAAAGCTGATGAAATATCTAATGCTGTTGAGTTGTCAAGCACCATGGAAGGAGATTCTGACATATCAGTACGCGTTTCTAAATTATCCACAAGATACCAAACTCTAAAGAATACAGTTAAAGAAGTAATTTCAAAGTATACTCTTTTTGTAAATGAACATGAGCAATTTGACAATAAATATATGGAGTTAGAGGCATGGCTGAAAAACAAAGTGGAAGAAGTGAAGGGCCTCAATCAAATTGTTGGAGACTATGCTATGCTTCAAGACAAACAAAATAAGACTAGAGAAATTTCAGACTTGAAGAATAAGGAAACACCTAAATTTGAATCTCTTCTTGACCGAGGAGAAAAGCTATATAATCATACAAGTCCTGATGGAAGAGAAATCATCCGACAACAATTGAGAAGCCTGCGAACTTTATGGGAAAGCTTTGGAGACATATTGCAAGACACCAGTAATAACTTAGATCAGTGCTTATTGCAATTCTCAGATTTCTCTCTCGCTCAAGAACAATTGACAAAGTGGCTCAAGGATGTTGAAAGAGCTATGCAACAACATACAGAATTGAAGGCATCGCTTCAGGAAAAGCGTGCCCAGTTGCAAAACCATAAAATTATGCATCAAGAGATTATGTCACACCAGCAGCTTGTGGAATCAGTGTGCGACAAGGCCCAACAATTGGTGGACCAAACTCAAGATTCATCTTTGAACGTTTACCTCCAATCCATTAAACAGCTATTCCAAAATATAGTATCTAAATCTGAACATTTACAGAATAACTTGGAAGAATGTGTCAAGAGACACAGTAACTTGATAAGTAAATGCAAGCAATTCAAAGATTGGCTCAACACAGAAAAAGAAAAATTACACGAATGTGAAGATGTTAGCGGTGAAAAATCAGAAATTACAAGAAAGATTGCAGTTATACACGCTTTACAATCTGCTGAGACTGAAGGAGCTAAACTGCTCGATGCCATCAGAGAAATGAACATCACCGTTGGTAAGAGCACTTCACAGCCTGGAAATGAAATCATTCAATCCGATATTGATGGTCTGCAAGCTGACTTAAGAGGATTTTTGAAGAGTTTGAATGTCGTTGAAACAAAACAACAGCACACATTCAAGCAGTGGGAACAATTTGAAAAGAAGTCTGAATCTATAATGAATTGGCTAAGAAATGCCGAATCTTCTCTCCGAGATCAAATTTTACTTTCTAATTTGCCAGAAAAAAGTGCACAGTTAGGAAAATATATAAATTATAGAGATGATGTTGTGAATAAGGAAAAGGAAATAGATGAATTTGTAGATCAATCTCATACACTTTTGCAAATTAGTGGAGTAGAACGATTGAAACCTTTGATTTCACAAATAAGTAATCGCTATCAGCAACTTCACATTACTACCAAGGAGGTAATTCTTCACTGGACCAAGTTGGTTGACGACCATAAGAAGTTTGATGAAGTATACAATGAGACTATAAATTGGTTAAAGCCATTGGAAGGCCATCTAGAATTTTTGCATAAACCATCGAACGTTTGTCCGTTAGATGTTAAAGCAAGTAAACTTCAAATTTTGTTACTGGAACGTGAAAAGGGAGATCAAAAAATTGCTATGTTGACATCTGCAGGTGAAAACTTACTACCAGACACTTCAGCACAAGGAAGAGAAAAAATTCGTCAAGATCTCCGTGACGTCAGAGAGAGGTGGGATAAACTTAATGATGAAATCAAATTGCAGCAGAAAAATCATGAAGCCCAATCTTTGCAATGGTCAAGCTATCAAGAAACATTGCAGCAGACTCTTGCATGGTTAGACGAAAAGGAAAAACTTGTTCAGCAAGAAAATGCCGCATCATCATCAGTGTCGACTCAAGAAATAAGATCAAGATTATTAAAAAATAAAACGACTCTACAGGAAATTCTATCTCACAAACGTGTTATTGAAGCAGTAACAGAAAAAGCACAAACTGTTACAGAATCTGCTACATCTGATGAAAATAAAGCTAAAACTGTACGAGAAACGGTTCAATCAATTTGGAATCGCTATGAAAAATTAACATCAGATCTCAAAGCTATAATTTCTCAACTAGAAAATTGTCTTGATGTTTATCAACAATTTAATGACTTGCAAAAGTCACACCAAGATTATCAAAAGCAGCTTTGGGAAAAGTTGCAAATGCTATCTGATTACTCCGGTAACAAATCTGTACTTCAATCGAAGATGAAGAAGATCCAAGAACTTTTAGATAATGTTCCAGATGGTCACAGCAGAATAAAAATTCTATCAGATCACGTAGAGAACAGAGCCAATATACTTCCTCCCAGAGCTAAAGAAGCCATGGTTAGAGACCTGTCTTCTCTCACAGTAGATTTTGAGAAGTTCGTAACATCTTTGAGTGATATCAAGAGAGGACTGGAGGAAAGGTTGCAGCATTGGTCTGAATATGAAACCACACACGAGCGTTTATTAGGGTGGTTATCGGATGCAGAAGTGAGCTTGAAGAACTACGCTCCACGTTCAACACTCCCGGAAAAGAATGAACAATTGGAAAAATATCAGGTGAGCATCATCAATCCACCCCAATTTATTTCTTTCTTACTATTAAAATTTCATCATTTTTACTGTGATAACAATTTCTATACCATTATACTAATGTTTTATTGAACAGGATAACATTAAAGTTATTGAATCACAACAAAGAGATTTGACAGAACTTGTTACTTTGGCAGATACATTGGATCAAGTAAGACTTCATAAAATCTTCACACTACGAATTTAACGCACATAATAAATTCAAATGCACATAAGCACTACATCCAAACCTTTGTTATATCTAAACTCGTTAAATGGTGTTTGGTGGTAAAAGAATTATAACACTTTTTTTTTCTTTTCACTTTCTTATTTACTGAAAAATTAAATAATTTAAAAAAATTGCTTCTAATAATTAGGAAATGTTTACTGTAATATTTATTAAAAATATATTTGGGGATAGGGATATGCAAATATGTAAAAGGTTATTTGAAAAACTATTGTGGAGATTGTAATCCTTTATTAAATACAAATAAATATTCACTTGATTGTAAGATCATGAAGAAATTTTCAATTTATGTTAAGTAATGACAATACTAAAATAATAAAGAACTCTTTTTATTTATGTACTGATATTTAATGATGACACTAACTGGTTGATAGGAGTTATAAAATTATAACTTAAAAATCGTATATTAATTTTGTAAGAACGTAAGGTGAGGGTGAATTTTGAAAACATTATTCATGGTGGTTGTTTATATTGTACTCATCAGGAGACCCATTCTTCTGAAAATAAAAACTAATGAAAATAATAATTTTTTTGCAGCTGCTAGTTGTCAGTCTCAAGAAAAGCGAAGTTGAGTTTGATAAACTTACTGATAATATTAGTGATTTAATTGAAAACAGTAATGAATCGAGAATTGCTGTTAACGTTCAACAAATTACATCACGATTCCAATCCATTCAGGCAACAGCTAAGGAAATAGTGAAAAAGTGTGAACAAGCTGTCACTGACCACACTACATACCAAGAAAAATACAAGCAATGTGCAGAGTGGATATCAGCAGCTCAGGCAAAGTTCGATGAATGCAAAGACGATACCAAGGTCGGAGCTCAAGCTGATATCTTAGCAAAGTGTGAAGGTCTAAAAGAATTGTTGTCGCAGAAATCCAGTGCGACATTGCTACTTAACAATGCAATGGAACTGGGAGAAAAAGTATACTTGTCGACATCTGATGAAGGTAAAGAGATCATAAGGCAGCAACTTCAAGATTTACAGCATTCGCTAGATACACTTTATGATGAAATTGGCAGTGCAGAAAGAGATCTTCAGGCCAAGCTCACAAAATGGTCTGGATTTGAAGAATGTCTTGAGCATATTAAGGCATGGCTGCAATCAGCTGATCAGATGCTACCTAAGGAATTAGAGCTGAAAGCAACACTTGATGAGAAACGTAATCAACTGACAGTGTACAGAAATTTCTTGCAGGAGGCTTTAATGCATCAGCAAGACATAATAGATCTTCGTGATAAAACTGATAACTTACCCGAGAAAAATGATAACATTTTAAATCAACTGAGCACTATGGTAGAACAGCATAAAAACATCTTACAAAGGGCACAGAAATATGTAGAAAGATATGAAGGTATTGTCAATGATCATCAACAATACAGCAAGGCTGTTATGGATCTTCAGGAGTGGGTCGAAGCGACACACAATACGGTCAACTTATGGGGTGATAGCGAATTGGAAAGAGTTTCCCTTTACAGTAATGTCGAGCGATTGAAGAATTTACAGCTCCGTTTACCCGAAGAACAACCCAGAATTGATTTAATAAGGTCACTCGGTGAAAAGGTCATTCCGGGAACTATTGAAACTGGACAGATTAACATAAGAAGCCAGATTGATTCCTCACAACAGGAATGGGAAGGTCTCGTTTCATTCATAAGATCTACAATGGAATCACTGGAAAACAAATTACAACAGTGGAATGAGTATGAGAACATGAAAGAGGAATGTTTAGCTTGGATAAGAGAAACTGACACAAAGTTACATGCCATTGATCTGAAATCAACAAGCACGGAAAAGCAAGGCCAGTTGGATGCATTGAAAGAACTACAAGGAGAAGTTAGAGCTAAAGAATTGGAAATTGATAGTGTAACAGAAAAGGCTCAACAACTTCACAAAGGAACTATGGGCTCAAGAAGCTTACAGATAACAGAATTGGGATCCAAATATCAACAGATTTCGCAGAAGGTTAAGGACTTAACAAATAGATGGCAACAATATGTTAAAACACATCAAGAGTTTGAGACTAATTTATCTGAATGCATGGCATGGCTTGCTGATATTAGAAAGAAAATGTCATACTGTTCAAACTTGAGTGCTTCATCACAGAAGGATCTCGAAAATAAGCTTGTTCTCATTCAAGATCTGTTGTTGATTAAGGATGAAGGATTTTCAAAAGTCCAGAACGTTGTTGAATTGGCACAGTCAGTTTTGGCAAATACGGCTACCGGAGGCCACGAGAAAATCAACAAATCTCTTGCTAAACTGCAAGAGGAGTGGTCCGCCATCGCTTCAAAAATGATTGAAGTTAAATCACTACTTGATGATTCTATTAGTAAATGGGCAGGATTCCTTGAGCAAATTCAAGCTCTCAATAAAACTGTTCAGTGGATGGAAACTTCTTTAGATGAAATAACCCCATTTTTATCTACGATGAGTGAAAAACGCTCGCAATTAGAAAAAATAAAGAATGTAGAAGAGAAAGTGCGCTGTGAAAAAATTGAAGTTGATAATCTGAAAGCTAAGGCAGCTGAAATGGTAGAAAGCGGCCAGCAAACTCAAGCTGCGTCCCAGGCTCAAGAAATTTTAAAGAAGTTTGACACCCTCTTCGATAAAATCAAGAATCTACTCTCTGAAAGAGAAGCTCAGTACAGAGATCACAGGATTTACAAAGAAGCTAGCGATGACTTGATAGCTTGGCTGAGCAGAGCTCGTGAGAAAGTCCCTTCAATGAAATCTAAGAGTTTAAGTGATAAGCTTGCAATTGAAAACTCAGTGGCTCCACTCGACGCCTTACTTAACAAGCAGGCCCAGGGTGAACTCCTCGTAGAGCACCTTCAGCATACGGGAGAGGTTGTACTCGCCAGCACGTCCCCAGAAGGTCAAAAAGTAATCAGAAATGAAATGAAAGCACTAAAAGAAAGCTTTGAAGGATTGTTTAATGAAATCAGACAACAAAAGGAGCAATTAGAATCAACTGTCGCTCAATGGCGTGACTACAAGGATGAATATGAACGTCTCTCAGACTGGTTGCAGCAGATGGATATTTTGATTAAAAATAACAAATTAGCTATGTTAGCCACAGTAAAAGAAAAGGAAAATCAAGTCAAGGATGTTGCTCAAATATTAGATAAATTAGAGAAAGGAAAGGAGGATATTGACAAATTCAACAACACAGCTTCTGGATTGCTATCTTCACATCTGGATACTTACGTAAACAATCAGCTGAGGCATTTAAACTCACGTTATCAAGTTCAAGTCAATCTGGCTAAGGACGTGATGAAGAAAGTTGAAACAAATTACGAACAACACAAAGAGTATGAAACGACTCTGGGTAAGGCTAAAGATTGGATGCAGAAGGCCTGGGAACTAATCAGAGGCAGCAGTGAATCATCAAGCACCAGTAGCAAGGAAGTTTTGCAAAAGCGATTGGAAAAAATTCAAGATTTGCTTCGAAAACGTGAAGAAGGGCAAAATCTGGTGCACGCAACTGTCAACTGTGGTGAAAAAGTTTTGCGAAATACTCGCTCTGATGGTAGAGATAAGATAAATACTGAATTAAAAGATATTCAAACTGAGTGGGATAGATTAGTAAAGAAAATGTCTACCGCTAAGGTTCATCTCGAAACGAGCTTATTACAATGGGCTGATTACAGTTCTAGCTATTCACAATTACAGCAATGGATTACCGACCGAGAAGCAAAACTACACGAAGTGTGCGAGCAAAAGGTTTCTAAGTCAAAGAAAGGTCAAGAGAGACCATCAGGTTTAACATCTGGGTTGAGTTTGGGAGAAAGAAAGGCCACCCTCAGACAGACAAACAACATTGTACAGGATATTGTTTCCTTTGAACCGATGATACAGTCGGTCACATCTAAGGCTTCAGAGCTCATGCAAGCCGCACCGGCTTCAGAAATTACAAACAAATATGAGTCATTGAGCAAGCAAGCTAAAGATTTATACGCAAAACAAAAGGAGACTGTAGAGCATCACCAGGCATTCATTGATGCCGGAAATGACTTTGTGCAATGGATACGAGCTGCTAAAGAGCGTTTGGGAAAATGTTCAGAGCCAACCGGTGATAAGGAATCACTGAGTGGAAAAATTTCTCAGCTGAAAATCCTACAGAGTGAACTACCTGAAGGTCAACTGAAGTTGGAGAAGGCTCTGGAGCAAGTTGAAATCTCATGCCAGATTGCAGATTGTGAAGATAAGGAAGTCATCGAGGAAGAAGGAGGATTGATGCAAGAAGAGTATGATGGCTATGTGTAAGTATTTTTTTAATTAAATATTTTTCTTATGTATTTTTTTCAATTTGAGTGATTCATGGAACATAATATCATTATATATGTAAATATTTTTTAGTGAACAACTTACTAAAATGAAGACTCTCATTGAAGAAGGAATTGTCAAATGGACAGAATATGAAGACCAATACAAAGAAGCGGCTGACTGGCTGAATACGACAGAAGGACTGGTTCAATCCTTCAATAAACTTCAAGAAAGTCTGGAGATGAAGAAAACTGTTTTGGAAGAATTCCAAGTAATTTAAATCACAAAGAGTAGACTACACAATGGGATACTGAAATATTAGACATTCTCTTATGAAATTGGTTTTTTTTACAGGTCCACTTGCAGACACTATTTGACTGGCAACGTGAGTTAGATAGGCTTCACATGCGAGCTCAGACACTTCTAGAGACATGCGCTGATACACGAGTCTCTAATGGTATCACCCAGCTTACCACTAAGTACAATGCTCTATTGTCTCTTGCGAAGGAAATTATGCGACGTTTGGAATTACATTACCAGGTAAGCCATTTTACAAATATTCTTCGTAAGTACTTGTTATAATATAGTAATAAATGGAGATATTAATACTTTGTTATTTATTTAGGAGCACCAACAGCACAATACACTCTATGGAGAATGTCAAGATTGGGTGGATCGCACTCGCGATAAACTCAACGAGTGTGTGGAAGTCCCAAATAATGCTCAAGATGTTCACAATAAATTAAAAACTGTCATAGCCATTAGACAAACATTAGAACAGGGACAAAACAAATTACGCTATGTTCTAGAGTTGAAGGAAAAAATTATAATGAATACTGAACAAAATGGCGCAGCCAAAATCCAAGATGACACAGAAAATCTCAAGCAAGATTTTGAAAAACTTTTGGTTGATGTGCAAGATATTCGAACTAAGCTAACTAATAGAGCTGCTCAATTTGATGAAATTTATAAGGTTAGTAATTTAAATATTTGCTTAGAGTTTTGTTAATAATGAAATGTTATTATAAAATAATTATTAATTTTCATTTACATTTATTTTAGTTACACAAGCTACTTATAGAGTGGTTGGAAGATATCGAGCAGAAAGCTCAGCCGGAAGGTTCTTTGCTGAATGAACTTTCTGAAAAGAAAGCGAAACTAGAAAAGTTCAAGGCTCTCCAGCGAGATATCAACACCCACAATGAGACTGTCAAGAAAATTGAGCATCGTCTCAAGGAAGATTCAACAATGCAGTGTGCTGAAATAGAGGACAGTATGAAGAAATATGCTGAAATTAAGAAAACAGTAGAAGCAACTATTGCCGTGAGTTTTAAGTTCTCGAATATTGAAGAATACATTTTTTTATAATATTTGGTATTGTTTTCATTTATTTTGTATGTTAATTTTATTTGCAGGATCTCGAACAACAAGTTAAAGATCACTCAGATTTCAAAGATTGCTATGATAACTTCTATGATTGGGTTCGAAACTCCAAGGTTGATATTCAACAGTGCTCTGATTTACACGGAGAACGTGAAAAGTTATCAGAAAAAGAACATAAGATCAAAAATATTGCCAGCGCTATGCCTGGCGGAGAATTACTATTGAAAAAAGCTGTAGAATTGAGCAAAACTGTTATTAAATCCACCGGCAAGGAAGGCCAGGATGCTATTGGCCAAGATGTCAAGCAATTGAAAATCGAGTGGGAGAACATTCAGCATCTGTTGAAGGAAACTCAAAAATTAATTGAGAAATGTGGTCAGGCATGGAGTGATTTTATGGAAACCTCAGAAAAAATGAAATCATGGGAAGATGACTTCGAAAAAAGATTGGCTGTCGAAGTAGTAGTCAAGAAAATGACCCCAGAGCATTTGGAAAAGTGCAGAGTAAGTTTGATTTATTAAATTGGTTTTGTCATTTTGCAATTGGCATTGCATTCATTAAATTATTTGTATTCTTTTTACCAGGGTCTTTTGGAAGAAGCTGTAAGCAAGAAGGTCATTCTTGAAGAATTGAATGACAGGTGTGAAAACTTAATGGAACTAAGTGCACACTCATGGGTTAGAGATCGAACTGTTCAGTTACAATCCAGATATTCCAATTTGCTGACTGCTGTTCAAGGACTAACATCTAATGTTGAAAAGAATCTTTCAGATCATACCGAATTCCAAAAAGCCAAAAAAGAATTACAGTCCTGGTTGGAAACGGCACATGGTTCTGTTCAGGATTGCATCGGTGTCGGAGACGTTCCTTCTATTAAGGATAAACTTGAAACAATTAAACTGGTCACAACAAGAATGACAGAGGGTCACCATTTGTTGTCTGTTTTGCAAGACGCTTTCACAAAAGCTATCAACAATACTCCTGCTGAAAAACAAAATGTCTTGAGAGAGAGCATGACTACATTGCGTGAAAGTTGGGACAGATTGAAGATGGACTTGAACTCTATCACTGCTCAACTCAAGGCTTCATTGAGTCGGTGGGAAGATTTTGACGATTCTAAAGTGCGCTTGGAAAGATGGCTCGTGGAAACCGAGCAGACCCTCAGACACAATGCTGATACCAAGGGTGAACTTGGTGAAATGAAAACCTTACTAGAGAGATTCAAGCACATTCAGGAAGAAATATTAAGCAGGAAACCGGATATAACTCACCTCAAAAATGAGGCTACTGAACTCAGTTCTTGGGTAAAGAATCCTAAGGTTTTAGAAAGCGCTCGAGCTATCGAAGCTAAATGTGATGCTCTGAATGCTAATTGTCTTGCTCTCAAAAATCAATTAGAATCTGAAATCAACGACTACAATGCCTATCATCAATCACTGCAAGACACTGAAAAGTGGCTGCTGCAAATATCTTTCCAACTTATGGCACACAATTCCCTATTCATTACAAATCGGGAACAAACTGAAGAACAACTTAGTCAGCATGCCGTATTGCTTGATGATATTCAAAAATATCAATCTACTCTGGATGACCTAAAATCCAAGGGACAAGGTCAAATTGAAAGATATATATCTAGCACCCCGTCGATCAAGGGTCTTATTGATAAGCAGCTAAAGAATGTTCAAGACAGCCATAAGTCTCTCCTTACGACTGCTCTTCAAATTGAGAAGCGACTGCTGGAAAGCTTGGCCAAATTCAAGGAATATGAGGATACTCTCGAGAGCATTATGACCAATCTGGATTCATATGAACCTATGATAACTGAATTGGATGTGCCAGTTGAGTGCTTGGAACATGGCAAAGAACAGCTGGAAAATGCTAGAGTGAGTATCATTCAAATTATTTTATATAAATATATATATAAATATATATATAAATATATATATATATATATATATAAATATATATATATATATATATATATATATATATACATATTAAGATAAATAGAAATCTAATTATTAGATTTATCCATAAAATGCAGTTAAGGGAGTAAAATACATTAATTTTGTTAAAATAACATTTTTGTGATTGTAATGAATTAATACATAGCAGTAATTGTTAACGGGATTGATTGCAGTTAATGCACAACAAGCTGCAGACTGAGAAGGCGCGCTTGGTGGTGGCTGTGCAGGCGTGCGAGGCAGCTGCGGCTTCTGTGAGTCGCCCCTCTAGTCCCCTGGACAGTGCTCCTCCGCCCATTCCTCACCGTGAGTTACAGACTCGCGCCAGACTTGAAGATCTCATTGATCAGGTATGCACACAACACAATGCTTTGTGTGAAAATCTCAGTAGTCTTATAACTTTTTATTTATTCACATTTATATAATGGAATACTAATAAATTAATCTTATGAATACAATCAATACTTTAATTTAAGCCTTATTTGAAATACTAGGATTTTTGTAGACCTTATAATTTTCAAATTGAAATATAATAGAAATAAATTTAATTATAGGCACTTTTGTTTTGTCCCATAAGCATGATTTTTTCACACTAAAGTTTATTTTGGCCTATGCAAATAATAAAAATGTATATTTTAGCTAAGGTTGGATATAAATTATTTTTTATTTTGTACATTTTTATTAAAAATATATACTGTATTTAAATTTCACCTTATATATTAATTATAATTATAATTTCAACAAATGATGAAATAATGATAATTTATTGTAAAGTATTAAGATTTTTCTTGGAATGAAGAATAATTTGCTTAAGTTTTACATAATAGCAGTAAATATTGGAATATGTTATGAATTTATAGGAAACAAACATAGGAAGCAACAAAAAAAACTCCACCATTGCTTGTACTACTTTGATTCTTATGACAGCACTTATCATTTCCACCAAATAATGTCTTGTATTTTATTTGTGTATTTTGAATTAACATGATTAATTTTCGATGTAAAAAAACATGTAGGTGTTTGTATTAACTAGCATGAGCTTTACTGTTGTGATGTTTGTTTTGCATAGCCAAAAGCAACTGCAGGCACTCTGGCAGTCCCAAGCACAAAGAACCTTAAGTCGCTTTTGGAAGCTTTACAGACTGATGAATTTAGTAACAAAATGGACGCAATGTTTGGAAAGGTAAGGATTTATGCTTTGTTTTATATATTTTTTTCTGTAGAAAATAATCTATTTTAGCTAACATAGCAAAAGACACAAACTTAATATCTAATACATTAAAAAAACGGGTAACTTAAGTTATATTTAAAAAGACTTTAAATGTTTGACAATGTTTTTAAACCAATATTATACAATTCGTTTTTAGTTTAAAGGTTTTAAAAAAACATAATTTCCCCACCCTAAGGTGCAAGGACATTTAAGCAACCTGACCGAGACTGTCGGTGAGATGGAAGAAGCTAAACGCCAACGAGCAGAAATCGAAGAGTGGGTAATTATTCAGAGTGCTCTCGTCAATGACTGGATCTCCAATCCCTCCAAGTTGAGGCCTGAAGCTGCTAAACAAGAACTGACAGCGATGAATGACTTAATGACAAGTATCGGTGAAAAGAAGATGAAGCTTAAAACCGAAATTGCTAATTCGGGTAAGGATTTTTTTCAAATATTTTTTTTCAAGATTCAAGTTTAAACTCAATATAGTATTAAAAAAATAATTTTCACTCTTAGGCTTTGAAGATGAATCGGATCTGGAGGACCAACTTGAAAAACTGGAATCGGATCTTATCCAAGCTCTTGCTAAGGAACAGAGTAATCAAAACACCATTGAGCTCTTCCGTAAGAATGTTCAAGATATGCACGATTGGTTTGATAGTGTGCTAAAGCGCATGGAACTCCTCGATAAAGGTTCAGGTATTTCCTGTCCTGAGAAGCTGACCGCTATCACTGCCTTGTATAAAGAGTTCAATGACCTCGGACCCAAGAAGTTGGATGGAGTCAAGAGCATTGTTGCAGATGTTATTAACGTTGTCAGCAATCTAGACTCACAACAAGTGGAGGAACAGGTAAACTGTGCATTGTTTATTTTATTATGAATCTTTGTATTAGTATTGAAGTAAATCTAATTTATAATATTATTTGTTTTATATTAAATTCCAGATGAAATCTGTTGAGAGACGATTCAACGACATCTCTAAAAGGCTGCAGAGAAAGGCTCAAGTACTTGAAAGTACTCACAAAGAAATCGATGGTACTAGGCAAGAAATTGAGGATACTCGTAATTGGGTTTCGCAAAAAATAAAGGAAGTTCAAAATCCAGAACCACTCGGCTTCGAGAGTAAGGCGGCCAAAGATTATCAACAGCATTTAGTATTCTTACTAAAGGAGGCTGATGGCAAAAAGACTCTGATTGATTCACTAGAAAAGAAAGTTCGCAGCATTCAAAATGAGCTGGAGCCCCGTGAACAAAGTCAACTTGAGAGCGCCCTTGGAAATCTCGGCTCCGAACAGAAGCAACTCACTACTCTCATCAAGTCCGAAATTGAGAAGATTGGCACTTCTCTTCAGGCTCGAAAGAAGTTAGAAAACGACTTAGAAAAGGCTCACGCCTGGCTTAAGTCTAAAGTGAGTGAAGTAAGGAAGCTGGGCGGGTACGCACCGCTTAAGGTCGCAAAGATCGAAAAAGATTTGGAAGAGCATAGAATGCACGGGAGTGGAATCAAAGATTTTGGTGAAAATAAATTAAGCGACATCCTGAAGCAGGGACACAACTTGCTGAAGGAGTGCTCTCCCGCCGATCGCGAGAGGCTCCAGTCTCTCATGGACGCTATCAATAGTGAATACGATACATTGAAAAAAGAATCCAGCGATAAATATTCAGCTCTCGAGGACTTACTCCAAGGCCGAAAAGGATTCGAGGACAATATGAACAAATGTCATCACTGGCTCAACGAAGCGGAAGTGGCCGTTTCGGCTGACTTGAGGACGTCCAATATCGCTCTTCTTGAAGAACAGCTCGCCAAGTACGATAAACTCAACAAAGAATCATCGGAAATCGAAGACACTATCAACAGAATCAGCGAGCAGAGCAAGGCTATTATTCCGACTTTATCTGATGCCGACAAGTTGAAACTGAACGAAGAAATCAGCTCACTGAAAGATAAACACACTCGTTTGAATGCCATTATTAAAGACAAAACTAAATCCCTACACGACCACATCAAAGATCAAAAAGTGGCCGCGGCTAAGGTCTCCGAAGCCGTCAAGTACATGTCGCACATTCAAAGCGAAATCAAGAATATCAACAAGCCCGTCGGAAGTAAAGTCGAAGATGTCCAGGGTATGCTCGCTGCTTATGAAAATATTTTAAGTGACCTCAAAGCGAATAAGACCAAGCTTGGGGATCTTCAGGGAAGTAGTGTCGGAGATCTTCAGGATATTTTGGGACAACAGGATGACCTCATCAAGGCTATCGAAGATCAAATATCTAGGCTGAGATATCTTCTTCTTCTTAGAGAACAATACATCGCTCTGATCAACGAAATCATGACCTTTATCATGAAATATACTACTATCGTGACGGATATAGAAAAGTCAGGAACGACATCGGAGGAAAAGATCAAACGTTACGATGACGCTATCTTGAGGATTCAGGAGTGCGAAGCGACCCTCGCCGCGGCCACCGACAAAGGTCAGCAGATAGCGGCCGAGGGAACCGCCGCCGACAGGAACAGCATCACCGAGCAATTGCAGTCGCTTAAGCAGCAGCTGCAAACCCTCCGCCGCGCCGTCGAGCGCCAGCGCCAGGAGCACGAGAAGGCCGCCGCCGAGCACAGAAAGATCAGCAACGATCTTATAAAGATTCTCGATTGGCTGCACGCCAACGAGGCGCTCGTCCGCTCGAGACCTCTTCTCGTGAGGGATGTGGGCAGCGTCGACAGGCAGATCTCCGAGCATTCCAAGCTCACCGATAATGTCAATAGGCATCTCGACCACATCCGCAAACTCAAGGAGTCAATCAAGCACGACGACGGAATGCCCGGGTCTCTTCAGGAGATGCTCTCGGAGGCCAACTCTCTTTTGACCACGATGCCTAGGGAGCTGGAGGAACGTGGAAAGTATCTTCACGACAATAAACAGTTCCGCCTGGACTATGCCGCTCTTGTCGAGCGTCTCGATGCCTGGGTCAAGGAAGCTAGGATTCGCCTGGAAATGGGAAAGGACGGAGTCGACTTCGAAAATATCATCACCGACTTAGAGGAGCACAAGATCTTCTTCAGCTCGGAGCAACACATGCGCGAGCTGGTGTCGCAACAGATGCAGCAGGCCGCCGATAAAATCTGGCCATCACTGGACGCATCGGAGCAGGAAGAACTCTCCCGGAAGCAACAGGAGCACAACCAGCTGCTCAAGAACACGCTCAACTCCGCTAAATCGCGTCAGGCTCAGCTCGAGCAAGACGCCGACATCTGGAAGGACTTCTGCCAGCTCACCGAGAAGATCCATTCTATCCTCGAGAGGACCAAATTCACAGATGAGCCGGTGACGACCTACGCCGGTCTGCAGTTCAACATTCAAAAGATTGAGCACGCCACGAATGACATTCAGGTGAGTTTTCAAATCATGAAATAAGTTTCTAGGCCTGAACTTACCCACTGGTGATAAGATTTTTTTAAATTACCGGTAGATAATTGAAATAAAAAAATAAACCTAATGATAAATAAGATTAAGATAAAACCTAATATCTTCATGGTAAAGCTGAAAAAAATAATCGTTCTAGTTTTCATTGTTCTTTTCAAATTAATAACATTTTTGAGAATACTGCACGGTCGTAAAATTGTTACTTATATGGCATACCTATTTTAATACCCGGAATAAAAAAATGATTTTATTGAAAAACACCTACACGCCTGCGCTTCGTCCAACAAAAAGAAATGACGCATCCAGTCTTGCGATTGTCGTAAATTTAGGCAACGAACTATTACAGGATTTTAATTGAGGTTGTAAATTTTCAAGGAAAATAGTAGGCATTGAGCGATGTCAGTTTGACGCGTTATCAGTCGACAGTGAAATTTGGTGACACTGTTAATTGGTGGCTAATTTAAATTATTTATGTATTTTAATGATTAAAAATAATTTAAATAAAATCGATTGTTACGTTCTCACTGTTCGGTGGCATAAGCCCTAACCACGCGTACGGCGGCCAAGCGACCTTCAGTGTTTGCTCAACACTTCATCATAATAAATTAAGTAATTTCAGCAACAATATTTACGATAAATATAGGTTTCTACAATAAAGACGACTTTTTTATTTGAAGTATGTTTAAACTTTTTAAAATCGACTAGGTGGCTCATTTTGTGAAACGATGTTTATTTTTTTTTTAATGATTTCATATTTTTTTGTATTATAAAAATTAATTCATGAAATCTTATTTAGTCGATTTCTAGATGTTTTGATACAATAATAAGAATTAAATTAAATGAAAAACTGATAATAGCATTATTATAAATAAGATCTAGTTTTCGAAGTCTCATTATTTACACTGTCTAAAGATTTTTTTAAATATTCTTATGTCAAAATAATAATGACGGCTAAGTTATTTCTACTTTCCAGTGTCGATATGATATCGTTGTAAAATTGCAATTATTTTTGTGCTATAGATAATTATACTTTTAGACTTTTATGAATGTAACGCTCGTTAATTTTTTTTAAATGATTTCGATATCAGATGCGTGCTCATTATTTTTGAATATACAATCGTAGCAGCTACAATGATTTGGAGTGAGTTTTCACGGATACTCGGGTGGTCGGGTGGTCGGGTGGAGTCTGCGCGAGGCGCGGCGCGCGAACCACCTGCTGGCAAGCCGCGCACCAGACGCATTAACTCATTCTCAAGGTGTTCTTTTCGCGATGATGTCATTTCGGCATTAATGGTCCGGCCGAGAGCGTTGAATGAGCGGCCGGCCCGGGGCCACTTTATCTCGCTTATGCACACACGGCTGATTTGCCCGTTTAAAATGGAAATAAATATTTCATCATTCGTATTTACCTCGCATCGCGCATATCGAGACACCTCCCGACTCGCACATATCTGATATCGACTGAATAGATAACATTTCTGGAATCTTTATCAATAAGGGATCGGCTCTTTCACGGTGCAATATTTGTTCGTATCTAGTTTTTATCGATTATTCAGTAGTTTTCAATTTCAGGCGGCTTATTTTTTTAACCGATTCAAAACATAATTTCTTTCACCGGTTCATTTGTTATGTTATTTTTTCACATTTGAAAAGTATGGAACAAATGGATCGAGAAAATCATCAGGACGGTACCCAGGGAGAGTGGGGTCGAATCCTACCAATGACGCGTTAAAGTTTCGTGTACAGTGAGAAAACTTACCCGGTGAATTTCAAAAGTAAACAAATACAACATAACATAATCATTTTTAATCGATAATTCGATAGGGGGTTGCAACAATGGTAGAATGAAATCCATCAGGAGGTTACAGGCGCCAGTCGGCGAGTGCGACGTCCCAGTCCTAGCACAACATGTCGAGTCGTAGAGGCGCTGGCTGCTCCGTAGCGGCCGCGCGTCAGTCGGCTGTCGTCAGGCGAGCCTGGAGGGTGTGCGTCTGCGTCTGCTTCCGTGGCCTCTCACACCACCACGAGTGACGTCACGACCCCATATTGTTTTGTTTACATTCGTGAAAATACCCAAAGTGTAGCACTGCGGTAAATATTGTGAATTCACCGACGTCGTTCTGTGTAGTCTGCGCTCCTCCAAAATGCGATCTGTTCGGAGACTCACGAGTGATTTTATTTGAATCGGTAGCCGGTAGATTTTGCGGCATTCGTGCGCTAAGGTTATAGGTCGCCTAACCAAAATAGCGAGAACCGTTTGTCATAATGTTTTCAAAATTTTATCCAGTCGTGATCTCAGTACATTTATGCAAATTCGCATGGTTATTTTTTATCAGCTTTTAATAGAAGATCCTTATAAATATGTATTTGGCTAGATGTTATTGTTGAAGAAGTATTATATTACTTGTATGTTGATATCGATAAATTTGATTGTATTTTTTTTAATTTGGCTTGAAAAGTAAGAAGGTCGGTTACTAACATTTACAGAAAACGATCTGGCCTCACGTTGTTAGCATTCATTTGAGCCGTACGCTTTGGAAACGACTCGAGCGCGTTGAGTATTAAAACACAAAACTCAATTGAAAGTGCGATCGCATTCGATCGATCCCTCGCAATGCACTCACAGTGGATTGCATACGTGGATACCCTTATCGAAAACGCGGGCATAAATCTCTCAATAGACAATTATGTAAACCGCTACATTCGGCGATCGGGCTCGACCGCACAAATCACCTCCCTTTGGGCATTTATATGACAAGAATAAACACTGGCATGTCTAGATGGCATTCGTCTGGCATTATTCCGACCGGTAGGGTTACCCAGACTCGCTGAAAGTTTTTTGCCTACATGTGCCTAGCTCGTATCGATTTTCCAGTTTGTTTTAACGCTCGCCTTTATTTTAGTACCAAAATGCGGCTCTTTGACAAGTCGCTATTACACTGAAGCCGTTACTCCATCGTGGCCGGTCAAATCGGAATGACGAAGCGCCGGCCGCATTGCAACCTCAAATGTCGCGAAGGGAACGTCAAAATCTTTCTTCGGATGCTACATAAAAAGATTTTCGCTCTCGGTTGACACCGCAAGGGATGCAACGCCTCTGACGCCCGAGCGGAATAATATATTTTTACTTATCTTCGAAACGAATCGCTTCTATTTATCATCGTTTTCGTCGGCCCCGGGTATATTACAAAACCGCAGTAAACAATTACCAAACTTTGCGGACGAGATTCTAACTCGTTCGCGGTCACGGTCGACCTCGACGACCGCGGCACTGGGTGCGATCGGTGAAATGTTTTTGCGATCTTGTCACCGAAGAGTTGATAAAAAAATAAATCGAATTTGTATAATTACTATCGCGCTTGCCATATTTAGGTTTTGGTAAACATTTGAACTCCAAGTATATTATTATTAATGTCAAGGGGCGCCGGTCGCCGGTTCTAGTGCTCGCAGCTGAACGGTTTTTCCTTTTGATTTTCAGGGACAAGAAGGGCTGCTGGAGCTGCTGAGCGAGCGGGAGCGGGAGCTGACGGCGCAGGCGGACGCGCCCGGCCGCGTGGGCGTGAGCGCGCGCGCCGCCGAGGCCCGCGAGCAGTGGGCGAGCGTGGCCGGCGGGCTGGGGCGGCGGCGCGCGGTGCTGAGCGCGCTGGCCGACCGCTGGCGCGAGCTGCAGGCCGCGCTGCACGCCGTGCAGGCGCCCCTCGCCGCCCTCGCCGAGCGCGCCCGGCACCACGAGCCCACGCGCTGTCGCCGGCAGCTGCTGGACTCCAAGGCCTCGCTGCTGGTGAGTCCGACTTCCTCGACTACTTGTTACCTACATTTGTCTTTTCCAGTTTCAACCGATAACCGATCTCGCGACGACTGTGTGCTCGCATATACAGCTGCAAAATATTATAGTGTTTGTAAGTTTTGACGAAAAAAAGTATTTCGTAGGATTTAAAATGTAGACTTACAGTATAGAGGACCAGTCAAACGCGCATCCGGTCTGATACAAATAAAAGAGATTGTGACAGAAGTTTGAAAAATAAACGTCGGTTTTGTGTACAAGCACGATCGCAGCGGTCGCCTCACTCTTTGTCACCGACCTCTTGACCCAGCACTGATGTCCATTCGTTTCCCTGAATAAGTAACATTGTAATAATCTGCCACATTTGAAAACCTCAATTTCGGTGTCCCCTTTTGCGTTTTCTGTTGGTTATTTCTTCCGAAATATTGCCGGTACCTGTAGTAGTGAATTTTGGTTCTGACTTATTTTGTTTTGCATCGTTCTCTTTCGTATGTTGCCTCTCCATCTTTGTTTATATTTCTTCAGGCATGCGTGTATTTGTGACATCAATGATAATACTGCTCGACCGTAATGCTCAATTTTCAACTCTCACCCTGCTCGATGGTTTATTTCAGATATTCTACGAGCGATCGATCTACTTTGTGTTGAGATTTTATTTGGTTTTTAGCATTTTTGTCCGCAAAATGTGTGACCATTGCTGATAATCGACTTCTCGCGAGCTTCCCGCGACGAAGCGCGTGCCACCTTTTAATTATTCTCCCTGTGATAGTTCGATTGCTGCCCGTGCGCTTTCGTGTCCCTGCTGGGATTGATCGCTTCCAAACGAAGCCCCTCCTTCGCATTGAACTTTACTCTATTCGGAGTAATATTGTTTGGCTAAATTAGACATTCGAGAGACTCTTTCGTTGGCTTCGTACCGGTGATTAATTTATCAAGAGCTCTTCCCCCCTCTTATCGATTCGGTGAAATCAATATTTACCGTTTCAAAACGTGAACGTATTTTATTTTATTATTATCGGATAGCCGTGCGAGTCGCCGCCGGAGTCCGCCGCGTGATAGCGACGTGTATCCGAAATATGATATATTTATAAGTTGCATTGTCATTAAATTCCTCGCGACAAACCGGGACTCGCACGTAAACATGACAATATGCGCTGGTAAAGACGCTACGAAGATTTTAGTTAAACGTCACCGTTACTGGCTCGTTTAACGTTATCAAATTTAAAAAAAACACCGAAAAAATGGTTACAAAAAATACCGAATATTGGATATCCATAAATATGAATAATTTTTTTGCTTGTGATAATTTTGTAAAAAAATTATGTCTCAGTTTAGAAATTACATCATTCGGTTATGCGATTCGTTTACATACTTGTTTGCGGTGGCTTCGGCAGCGGCGTTGGGACGTGTCAACACTGAGTTAGCGCTCTAGATTGTAACCGACGGGAATACACCATCATACAATATTTTATTTAGTCCGTCTATGCCAAACATTTCTCTATCTGGTCATTTTTGTCATTACGTCATTTTTATCGTTGACTTTGGATTCACGAAGAAAAGGAGAACACTAATAAAAAAAGTCTTTACTTTTACTTTCATTTTAAAAACGCAAGTGGCTTTTATTTATCGATTTTAGATATACCTATGGTTTAAAGTAAATATATTTATTTTCCTACTGTATTGCTCGATATGAATCGCTTTTATTAAGTTAACTATTATGAGTGAAATTGTATTCTCACTCGTCCCACTATATTCTTTTCCACGTTTAATTAAATCATTAATTACTTGCGACGTAAATCGCTTACAAAATTATCCCATTTTATTTTGTTCAGTCACTATAGAATGTATCAATAGTCAAAAAGCGTTTAGTTAATAATCAATTGACAGAAATGTACGAGTACATGTCATATTATTAGCTCTATTGACATCACAGCATTTGAAATTCTCAAGAGGTTATCGACGTCAATATTATTTTTCTAAAGCACAAGGGTATTCAAGTTTGTCTGTGACTTGTTAGAGCATTTTTCTCGTATTGAAAAAAATGAAACGTCTTCCATCTGTGGGAGAAAAGATTTGATGCATTCCTCGTCATTAAAAAAAGCACCCACGAAATCAGCATTATTTGCATAACTAAATACAATTCTTACTTCTTTGATACGCTTCTTGCACATTCGGGCCTTTTGCGATGATAATCTCCCATACACTCGGACTACTAGTCAGATGTTGGCGATTATTATACAAAGGTTACGCTTAAAACTCAAGAAGACACGATGATCATTGCTCGATTGTGCTTTTGTAATCTTTTTTAAATAACATTACGATGTCATATAATATAACATGACATATGGTTTGATAAAACCACGGCTGAAAGTTTAATCATTTATATTTCTCTAAACATAATCATTTTGAGGATATTTTTAGGGACTCCGTTGTTTCGATGTTGACAGTTTTGTTTGGTTAGGAAATCAATGACTCGATGATTTAATATTTTACATTAAACGTACCAGAAAAAAATAACATTAATTAACATACGACTGGAATTTCGACATGCTGCTCCTTTCCAAGATAATTCAAACGTGTTTGCAAGGAGTGAATGTGTGAGGGTTGCTATAATTTTTTCAATGATCAATCGACATGTAAACGATGGTAGGGTAGATATTGTTATGTATTGGATAACTCAGATTATTGAAGCGTTTTTTTAATAATCGATCGGTGTTGTTTTCGCAGGAGCTGCGCACGGAGGCGGAGCGACTGCTGCCGTCGCTGGAGAAGGCGCAGGAGCTGTCCCCGCCGGTGTTGGACTTCCTCAGGGAGACCAGTCCCGCCGCCGCCAAGGAGACGGCGGACACCCTGGACGCTCTGCGCAGAGACTACGACAAGTGAGTCCCCACCAGAGATAGCGAAAGAGACTATGTACGGAGACCCGATCCGCCCTACGATAGATACAGCGACTACGATTGATTCGAAATATTTCTTGAAAATATGTATACTTATCTAGAGCTTTATTAGTGTGTACACGGTATGGCGTAAATTGTGATAAGAAAACAAATTTGTATAAATATTTGTAATCGCTGTTTTAACAATAAGTTGATTCAAATATTCATTAAAACAACGGCTTCTGAAATTGAAAAATCATGTTGAAGATTTATTTACTTTGTTTAAAATTAAATATAATAACCAAGACGTTTTAATATTTAACAGAATAAAAGGATAACTTTTATTATTTAGTTGTACAGTATATTACAAGATTAAATTGACAGCCGCAATAAATAATAATTATTATGAATAATAATTTCGAATACTTATTTACATATATGTAGACATAAAGTTAACTTTAATATCAGTCTATTTCGCAGAGGCCACAGTGTCACTTTTTTTCTGAGCAAGGTTAGAAGCAAATAATTTATTTAAAAATAATTAACCGTAGCTGCCTATGATGTGTAAAATTTCATCATCATCCATTAAATAGTAAGCACGTGATGAATGGTGTGGGATTTTCAGGGTTATCCCGAGCGATACGCTCATTGGGCTAGGTTTTTTTAATAGTTCGCTAACATTTTTTGCTCTTTTGGTCTCAAGAGATAAAGGCATTCGGTAGAGATTATCTAAAAAGTATCCGGGAATGCAAAGTACGTTATCCCAAATGTGGACACCGCCAGGGGGTGACTGAAGCCGCCGCTGACGCCGGCGAGGTTGACGTCACGACGGCGGCGCATCAGCGTTAGCGCGAGTGACGTTCTTCCGATTCCTTGTTGACATTCTTCCTCGGCGGCTGATGTCACGCCCGCAGAAATACTCGCGCTCTCACCGGCCCGCCGTCCCCCTCCACCGCGCCTATTTTTAACTCACCTACTGAGAACCTCCGTTCCCTGACTGCCGATCGTGTGATCGACTCGACCGTCGGACCTCTCCGCTATGTCTCCCAATCGCCTTCCCGTGAGGACTGCTCTCCTGGCTAGTGTGTCAAGACTCCAGAAATTTCTTCATAGCAAAAAACGAAAAAAATCACACTAGGTGAACGGCGGTTCACTCCAAAAAAACATAAAATTTGTTTAAATATTTATATAAATAATGCACAGTTGGCTTGACATTTTCAAAATGTTTCAAAAGGTTGACATTTTCAGTAGTGCTTATTTGAGGAGGCTTGAAGATGAAGTGCTACCGACCATGAGCACTCCGGTCGGCAGCTCGTGTCACGCGTCACGTCATGTCCGTTAAGTGTGAATAACTCGGTATAGCGAGAGGTTGCGCAGTCGTCCGGAGTCGGGGTGCAAGTCTGGCGATGCATCGCTAATCGAATGAAATGTAAACCGAAGATCAATATGATCGATGATATAATTTGGGCTACAGATATCGCCCAAACAATTCACTTAGTGACTCATTTGGAGAACAAGTAAATGCAAAATATTTAATTTTAACATTTATTTACCAAAATGTATTTACTTATATGGAAGTGGAAAGATTAGAAAGTAAAAAAAATAATAGTATATTATAAAAAAATTTTTGAGTAAAATACTTGAGTGATTTTCCACATGTTCGTTTTTATTTGTGACCGGTTTCGCCAACCTTTACGTTGGCATTATCAAACTGTGTGATAATGCCAACGTGAAAGGTTGACGAAACCGGTCACAAATAAAAACGAACATGTGGAAAATCACTCAAGTATTTTACTCAAAAATATTAAAATGGAATTCCACCAAGTACTCTCTGTCAAAAATATTGAATTTCTTATATTATAAAATGTAGTAATTATCAATTGAAGTAAATTTTGGCTAAGGTTTTATCTTTATAGTCGTAGTGAACAAAGTCCATTATAGTATGTAAAATTTTGGGCCATAGATCATTCTAGTCGTTCCATCGGCAGGGGTCTCCCACCCCCCCGGCCCGTCTTCATCGAGTGGCGACTCGATACCCTCGTTTGAATTCTTCATTGGACTCTTGAAGTTTACGATTGAGAACATCGATCATACGAACCGCGATAAATATAGTATACATCACTGGGCGGGCGGTACTGCAGGTGAGGTCACTCGTTTTCAGTAAAGTGATAGAGAACCCGCGTCGTCGACCTCGATCAGTCGATCGAATTATTATATAAGAACAGATAAAACACGATACATTTTGCAAAGACAATAACTGCTGCGATTTATTATTAATACCGTGGAAAAAAAATCTTTGAGGTTTTTTTTTCATTGTCTGCTTTTAAAATTATTTCAGTAACCTTTGGTCGTAAATAACACCCCACCCTGGCGTGCTCTAGATTTAAAAATGTAAATATGCAACTCGTGATACTCGGAACGGTCTGCTCGAGCGCGTTCGCCGATTGGACTGCAGGAGCTCTCGCCGGCCCGAACCGGAGCCGGGTTTTATAAAAATTGCTATGAAGAAAGTACGACCGGGCGCACCTGAAGACTTACGCGACAAGGACTTTTAATCGAATTGTCAAGGCGTTAAACTAAATAAATATGAAAATGCAGACAGTTCAGGTGTTCTTGATGAAGGTATGCGCGTTCATAAAATTGAAGTTGCATTTGATTATTTAGATATGATACGTCAGCATTTGTGGTTTTTCCAGTCCGGTGTCCTTGAAATCTCTCTACCATAAATTATGTAGCCTGCCAGAAAGAATAAAGAAATAAATTCCTCGGATCTTAGGGTGAGGGGTGCTTTGTAAAGCATTTTGAATATACGAGTATATTGTAACGTACAAATTATTGTAACCTCAAAAAACATTTCTCATTTGAAGGGGAGGGGGAGGGAGAAAAAGCACGGTTAAACTTTAATTTTAATAAAATAATTAAACCGTTATCTAAAGTAATAATAAATAGCATATAAGTTATTATATACAATTTTAAAAAAAATCATAAGACCATTCACCTTACATTTAATTATGTATTTAAAATTATTTTTTCAATGTATATTCCTCGGCTGCTTTATTGCTTTTATGTTTTCATTATTTTTAATCAATTTAAATTCAGAAAAAATAATATTTTTCACAAGTGTTGCGACTTGTTAACCTTTACGTTTTTTTTCATCAACTTATTCAATGTAGTTTTTCGATTACATCTGTAAGACGTCTGCAAGGCTGCAATCGAGTACGCCGTAAGCCGCTGTCATCTCCGGGCCAAGTCTCAAATTCTGAATGAAGAGAAGAATTCTCGGAAAACAATGTCGGTCACTGGGCCAACAATAGCCCCCCTTTACTCCGCCGCACCGAAATACGTTAAAAACATCGAAATTACCTCCTTATGAAATGCAACGCCCCCCTCGGCTGGTCAGCGGCTATTCTAGCATCAAATGACATCTACTAAAAAGCGTTTCAAAATCTGGCACGAAAGATTCCTTGCATAGCAAAAAAATACAAACGCGTATCAAAGCGTCAATATTATATGAATGAATCACAGCTCTTTGTCTAGGACCTTTACGAAAATATATTTCTTTGATGTCTTTTTTAATAAAAGGGATTCTGTCAATGTTTTCTTTTACCATGTGAAATACGATAGACACAAAAGACGCCTCATCTCCGCCACGCGCCCAACTTACTCCTTCACAAGGGAACGCAATGTTGTCTGAAGTTATTCAGTAAAACTGAAAAGTTGGCGCTTCTCCTCAATATTCGCAGGCACAGACTAATCGATGGCCGGCGTATGGCAACTTTTTCTCAGTGGCGGCCGGCTGAAATCAAAAGTATTATTTCTGTAGTGTCAAGGCCGCAGGATGATATTCTTGCAGGTTTTTTTGAGCGCCAGTTTTCAACGCTCGAAAGCAAAAAGTGTAGCCGAAAATGTCGGCGCCAGTTAAATGATATAATTCAATTTGGACACGTGTTTATCCAACACGTCGGAAGCGGCTCGTCAGCTGCTCGTCAGCTGCTCGGCTGGAACTGGAGGAGCCGCACCGCCGCGGAGAGCGTCGGACCTATGAGTTTCAGCTAAAATGAAATTTATCGGAGCGTTCTGTGAATCGATATCGTTTAATACATTTTCTCCAAACGTGTTGAACTTTCTCTTTTTGCGAGTGCTTTCCGCGAGTATTCATTTTTTCGTATCTCATTGATGTAATAATAAATTGAGCTCGTGCCAAAAATGCTATTCGGTATGTCCACGGCGACGAGCCGCGCCGGGACCGCGCCGGGACCGCGCCGAGCCGGAGTGACTCAGGAGCGGGGGCCGGAGGGTACCGCGCGGTCGCCGCACTCGCCTGACTTATAGCGCTGCTATTTTTTTAATCCGCGTTGCAAAAATGTCCGTCTGTCCTTCATCCCGAGAATATTAAACATTTTCCGAGACGCGGTGACATCACTGGCTAGGAGTGTTTATTTTATTTCAGCTCGGCAATTTATCGTCTGGCATGGTCCTTTTTATTTTGAATCTGTTTTTGTGTGACGATATCTGTGATCTTTTCGCGCATTCGGATTTATCAATTCGGTACGGGAGCGATTCGACATTTCTGAAAATGCTCGCCGATACTGGCCGATAATAAGCCGGTCGACTCGCCGGATATATCTTGAAAATTAAAACAGATCGACGCTATCGAGCTATCTCGCACGTCTATCGATCGAGCGCGAACGTGAACGCTTCGATCTTATCGCGATGGCTTTAAAAATCCGACACCGCCTCGCCCGCCTGCCTCGCGGCCGGGGCGGATCGGAAACGGCTGTCGAGAAGCATCTTGAAGTCAGTTTTTCCTTTCGGTGTTTACTATTCGTTCGGCTCGCACCCGACGGCTGGCGGCGAGCCGTGACGGACGAGGCGCGCAACAGCGCACACTCGGCCACATTCCCGTCTATTTTTTAAATGCCGACGATTTGGTTTCATTTTGCTAAAGTTATTTCTTACTCGGAAACAATATTCGCAGTCGATCGTCTCCGACTGACTCTCCCGGTCTCCTCGCTTGCATCGGATGCGCCGCAGCAAAACAACTCGGTCGGAATACGGTCCGGAGACGTCTTCGGCGGTTTTGATATTTCGTTATTTTGTACAATTCTGACGGATGAACGCGACGGCCGCTATCCATCCACTGCGAGCAAACTGCTAAGCCGCGCGATCCGATCTTATTGTTTAATTAATTATTTTTATGGTTTGGCACGTTAACTCGGGTGCAATTAAAAAATAAACTGTTACGGCGCAGCGACTCGAACGCGTTCCACCGAAGCGAACTTCACGGTGAACACGAAGGAGTCTTTTTTTGATTTTATTAATCGTGAATATGTGCCATAACCGACACCATTTTATTAATATTGTCAAATAAAAAATCTTTAAATCAACGGGAGAGGTTAATTTTTCCCACTTTGAATTGAAGCTCAAAGAACACGGTAGTGTTTTTGCGTACCAAAGCCCACGGAAAGCTCGGCGGGCGCCTCGGGCACCGGCGCTCGGACCGCCCTCGCGACCCACTTCTCGCGCCTGCGTAACCTTGAGCACTTAGCGGATCGGTTCGAACCGTTTTTTATATCATTTCAGCTCCTCGCTTCGCATTATGTCTGTTCGCACGAGTGTGCCCGCCGGTCGGGCGATAAAATGTTTAATTTCGGCCGCGCGGTATCACTGCACTGCGCCGGCCGCCGCAAGCCCGACCTCCGCACCGGAATACTGACGAATCCAAAAGGACGTATTCAATATTGTATCAGTTATTATGAGTGCATCCTTTTTAATTGTTTTGATGTCCGCCTATTCCGATCTATTCAGGACGACAGATGAATATAAATTAATTTACAAACTCTGTTGCCTAAGACAATAATAATTGGATAATATTTTTTATCCGTCTGCACGAATTATTACATCTTAAATGAAATAGCAGACGAGTATAACCGTGGATGGGCCACGAGAAACCTCGGGCAAATCAAAAATACTGCGAGCGTTACAGCATCCAAGTTTTTACTTCTGGTTTGATTTTTTTTCGAGAACGTAGGATCTGTCGATGAGCCAAAGTAAAGTAAATAATATAATTTTTTTTATCTCAGAGTGATCTTTTAAAATGTTTTTTTTTTAAACCACAGTATATGTAGTGTCACACCTTGAGGCTCCGTCTGCGACCTTCGGAGAGAAGCGGAGGTTAAAAAGTCGCTAACACACATACACATGTGCACCGTGCCAGGTGACATGCACTGCATATATATTCGCAATGTTTAGTATTTTCAGGCATTACGGTTGCGTACTGACCTGTATTCAAATAAAATACGGCTCGGCCAAATTTTGTTTATAGCATACACTACTATTATATTCCAACATTATAAACCCTATTTTGTCAGATTAGTTATTCTGTTCGGCTTCTTTTTTCATGTAGCTATGCGACAATGAGCATCGACTATTCTACCAGTAAATTTTAATGCAGCTTTATTTTAAAACCGAGAGACTCGGCATATACACCGAATGATATTAACATCAATATCTGTTGCTTGAAATTGGTGTTTATCATTATTTTGAATCATGACCTTAGCATTTGATCGTAAAAATTCTTTTCACGCAGCCTTGGTTTTGACCAGGCAGAGAGCTATTTGAGAATCTTCTTGCTCTATAAATATACTAAAACACATCGAAATACTGATTACCGGATGCAATTCACACGGAGCAAATCTCTTATAATTGCAATATCTTTGGCAGTATTTTGCATTGAGAGACGATATATTATATTTTCAGTGTATATATTTACAAAATTATTATTTTTCAATATGCATGAAAATTAAATAATAGTAGATGCAAATAAAGTTTCGGTGTACACAAAATACAACATATTTAAGAAATGGTTGCAACAACAACTCCATTTTTTTTTTAAAATTCGATTATGTAAATATATATTTATTTATATGTATATATATATATATAAATATATATATATATATATAAATAAATATATATATATATATATATATATATATATATATATATATATATATATATATATATATATAAATATATATATATATATATATATATATATATATAAATATATATATATATATATATATATATATAAATATATTGGTATTTTTTATGTTTTGGTTCTATATTCCGTATTTCGTGTATTTCGATTTTTATTATATGGATGTTTTTAATTACTGAATCAAAAATGTCCTATAATCAGTAATTAAATATACATTTTATTTTTACGTTTGCTTGCTGAATGTTGGTCAAATTTTGCGACTCGCTACCCAACTTTAGTCTGTAAAGTCGTTTTGATTTAAAAACAACTTTCGTGGTACAAAAATACGTCCATGACGCTTATGCACGTATCGCTTGTTATTCGTATCTCACACATATAGGCTAACGACCCGCCAGAGAAGAGTTGTTTGTTATCAGCGAGACCAAAAGCCTGCGTCGTGATTAAGCGGTCCCATAGGCTCGGGGCGGATCTAATTTTAAGGTGGCCCAATTGCGAGCGTGCGTCGCGTATTTATACATGCACATCCAGAGCATTTGGCCGCGGTAGCAAATTCACTTCGTTGTTTAGGAAATGACTAATGCCCGACACCCTCGTCCTCTGCCGGCGAGGGCTCCTTTCCGCCGCCCGCCGAGGCAAACAGGAGCCGTTGCCATGGAGACGCTGATGCGGATCTCTCGGAATACAAACCGACGGTTGCCAGCTCCGCTAGTTCTTTTGCGTTGACGCCTCGCAGAGAATTTGAGAAATTTCAAGCTATGGTCATTATAATAGTATCGGGTTTCCGTATTTTATTAAATTTATGTTTTCGCCGATAGTAATGTTGATGGCACCAATTTCGCCGAAGTATTATGGTGTGTTGTTGTCTCCGATGTCGTTGATGTGATGTTGTGGTTGCAAGATTGATGTATGGTTGGAAATCAGAAGGCTGGCGAAATATTTACGTATTTGTAGTTTATTCAGTATAACTACACTGGGTAGAAATGTACGTGGTTACTGCTTCGATGCCGCGAGGTCTCTCTGGCGAGGGGCGCGGGGAAGCCGCTTATATAGGGTCCCGCTGCCTTTGTGGATAGCGTAAACAGGAAGATTCCCACGTATCGAGGGGTGCCTCATTGCGAGGACATTTCGCCTGAAATACGATCGCCTTTTGACTGACTAATGCTAATTACTATAGGTTTATGTCATATTTTAATGGGCCGTCTAATAAAATATCTTATGGATTAAGGGTCGAATGTCACATTCCAACAGGCCGTAAGACACGTGTTCCGATGTAGGTACTAACCCCTACAATGTAAACCGTATTAAATGATGTATAAGTATATTTATACTATAATAAGTATATTTTATTTTGAAGTCGTGTTGATATATATGATCACTGCATTAAAGATCATATTTTTTCCATACCAGTGGTGTGAAATTTAAATTAAAATTAGACATGCAATTCTCTTACGTCCTTATGGCATAAATGGACTAATATTATAAATATGTATGTGATAATGCCTATATAAAATATCATAGAAAAAATCAGATTTGAAATAAGATATTTGAACTAAGCGTAAGCTCCTTGTTAGCGTTTCTAAAGTGTAAACCTAACCCAAGTTTTGCATCGGTACAGCGGTCGTCATTATTTTTTGAAATAATTTTTTTAAAATTACATTATAGGAAGTAGAATCGATATTTTTTGCGTTGTGACATTGATGCTAACGAGACAGAAATGTCGTTTCTTACAAATATACAAGGTCTTTAGTTCAATATATTGAAACAGGAGAATATAAAACAAAAAAGGATTTGTTTTTATATTCAGTCAGCTCGGCTCCGCGCCGCTCTCAGACGAGCAGCCTCCGCCTCGGTGCTTTGTTTTGATCAAACATACTAGCGTAGTAGTTACATATATTATATAACATAATAACAAAAATAAACATGTGGGCATCTTTGTAACGCCGGTGAATTCAGATCTTAAAGAAATTAATGAAGTATTTATCGGTGTTAATGCAGTAATTGGATTATTTTATTTACCAACATGCATTGCATTGCGTTGAATGAACGTTATATTTTCTAATATAATCGTACAATTTACAAGAAATACATTAAGTTATAATTTAAATTTACAATAGTTCATATGGCCATCCTCTGATCCTGCGCGTAGGTTGTAGGGCTTACAATGTTTCATTATTTAGATATGTAGAGAAAATATGTGAAAAATCTCTCAGCTAGCATTTAAGTAAACTACATATTGGTTTCTCGTCCTGTGGGGGTGTTTAAATCAAGGGGATTTAAATATTCAAATATAAAACGCTGCAAGAATCCATCGGTGTAATTATGAAGTCGCTGATTTTAAATTCAATTCAATTCAAATGAAAATAAATAGAAAAATGTCAATTAAATACATAATTGAATAAAAAGTTATTTTCAAAACTTTAATCCGAATTCGATAATGAAGATTGCAACAGTCGGCGGCGACATGCAGGCCACGAGGTGTCATCATCCTGCAAAGCCAGAACGTCTGCAACACTTCAAGTACTGTGCAGCACAGCACCCGGCGTAGTGTAAATGACTTCACGCGTCCAGTGCGCAGTCCAGTGATAAACAAGAGGCGCGCGGTGGACGAGCGCCCCTCCCGGCCCGCGCGCCCGTGAAACCCGCGCCGAGAGAATGGGTTATTTCTGAAGCCGCCGCCTATTACTGGCCAGGCCGTGCGATGCACCCAGCGCTGTTATTTCTAGGTGCAGGCTGGTCCGGCTGGAGGCGAGCGGACTCGCCGGCGCTCCAGCACAATGGGAAGATAACGAGCCCACAATAGATTCGAAAGCCATACGTGTGAATAACACCACGCAAACACACTTCAAACATTTTAAATTAAACTCGTATAAAAATAGTTTTGCACGATTATATCTTCTTCGGGTGCCTCTCCTCAGAGGAGGTTGACGACCATCTCCCTGAGCATATACTTATGCTGAGTCAGTGATCACGGTTTTTTTTTTAGATAATATTGTAGTGGGTCCCCGGGTCCTTCTACACCGCAGTAATATTATATAATCCTTTCCTTACAAAGCTCTGACGTTTAGATCCGATATTCCTGCATTAGGCTGTAGAAACAATTGCTATTGTTTAGCTAGGTTTAGCTAGCACAATCATTCCAAGTCTACTACTCCATTACCGATCAGTTACACCCGCTCAGGGTACAGAATGGTAGCCACGGACAAGTAACAGAATGGGGAAAACGGGAAGAATATATAGAACAATATTATATATATATAATAGTAAATACTATCATTGTTAGTATCCTTGATCTCTGATAGCGATGGTTCTATATGTAATTTATTGACGTCACAATATGTGTTTTTAAATCAGTAACGCTATTTTGGTAACAACTCCACGGAAAAAACTATTAATTGTACGGTATCTCCTTCGAGGTAAGCTAAAAGGCAAGCAGTGCTTCTAATATGGATTTTTAAACATTGGTTTCTTAATTTGCCGATATGGAGCATATGTTTCATGTATATCTTTCACGTGCGTCTAAATATGTAGAATTAAGATTTTTGTTGATAGCTTTATATTTTTTCAATAATCGTGTCTTATCCAGCTGAATGGCTACTGATAAGGTCTCACCAAATTGTAATTTTTTGTTGCGTTCTTATCGATTTTTTCGTTATTTCAAATGATAGATATTACATGTAAGAATCTCAAGCTAGAAGCCCCGAAAATTGGCTCGGGTCGATCACTTGTAATACGTCACGAGGTGCTCATCGTTTTGTTTTTGAGCCATTTTTAATTAAGTAGAATATGCCTTCAAATTTTGTGAACGTAAGTAAATTTATTTGGTTTTGTATATAAAGGTTTTTTTTTTTAGTTATTTTTGGAGTTTCATTTTATTCTTTGCCTGATATACTCGTGAATACGTATATTGTACTTGTTGCCAAGGCTGTTTAACGATCGTACCGTTCGTGTAATTGTGTTCGTGATAGAGTTTTGTATTGAAATGATATCAAAAATTAAATTCGGCCAATAAAGTTGAAAATTATAATGCATCTGTTTGAATTTGACTAAATCCCGATATTTTATTAAATAATTTTGCACGAATGCTTTTAGCCTGATTATATTTTATGAAAATTTTCATTTCGTCTTCTGACAATTGCACAGATAGTAAATGCCAAGTTATTGGAAACAGGTTCTTTTATTTATTCGTTGCAGAATAATAATCATCGCTAGCTTCTGCGCGACTTTGGTTTCACCGGCTTGGCCCAACTTTATTTCCATATCTGTAATTATATTTAATGATGCATACATGAACAGTAACTGTTTTAGTTATATTAATTTTAGATTAATGTTAATCAGGATGCGTATTTATTTACCCATGCAGGTATTAGTATGTTTATGTGATTAAGCACCGGCATGAAAGCTTGGGGATGTGGGTTCGAATCCCTCACAAGTCACGATGATATTTTCTGAGAGTTTTCTTTAATCATTTTCAATGTGTGAAAAAATATGCTTAATCACATAAACTGTTTTAGTTTCTGAATTAATAAATCCACTTTTCGTGTATTAAAAGCTGAATGCAATAGATTCAAAGAGTTAATGATAATTAGTATCAATATTCGAGCTACTTTTCGTCACTCGAAAGGTGGACGCCTTTATTCGTATGGTGGAAGGCGGCGAGGGCGGCGAGGGAGGCGCGCCGGGAGCGGAGGGCGGCGGGGAGGCGCGTGCAGGAGGCCACGTGACGCGGGGCTATATTTACCGGGCGGCGGGTCCCGCTCCCGCTGGCCGCTCAAACCGCGTTGGACTACACGACTGGATGGCTGGACACTCTCACTGTCTCACAAGCACGTAGCCGCCGCGACAGCCCGCCCGCAGCCCGCGCCCCCCAGGTGACCGCCGCCCGCTCGCCTCCCTTCTGTCGATGCTGCCTTCGCATGCGGCAGCGGTATGCGCAGTGCTCTTGAAAAATGACATCTCCCGACTCGTGCCAAGTTTGTTAACGCTCGCGCCAAGCTCCGATTCTTCCCGGCCCGCCGCTCGAGCTGGAGATCCTTGTTTTCTAAAGTCGGTGACTTGAAGCGATCGGCGTCTCCTCGATCGCGAATCGGCCGGGTATTTTTTGAGCATTTCGCCCGTCTCGAGTGGATCGCTCGCGAACCGCGCTTCGCGGTTAAATCTATACGCGGGTCGCGGTGATCGCCTCCGACTCGCCGTCTCTCTCTGGCCGACGCTATTTTTATGCAATATCAACATTGGCAACTGTTAGTTCGCGTTCTGACGTTTATTTATATCAAAATAAAAATAGTATTTGCTGAAAATTCATCGAGCAAGCCGCGTTCGTGGCGCGCCAGAGTCGTCGTTTCGACCGGCGATGGATCGGTTTCCCTCGACTCGCGATTTGTCGTAGTGCGAGAACCTGCCGGAAAATTTAATAACCTATCTGTCATTTTTTGCAGGCTCCTGAAATCGCTGTCAGAGCGGCTGGAGAAGACAGACAGAGACATCGCTGAAATATTGGAAGCGCAGAAGAGGATAGCCTCGCTGACGGTGGAGATAAACAGTTTACTCTCAGATATTAAGAAGTTTAAAGTGTTCGGTGAAAATCAGAAAACTCTCGAAAGTGAATTGAACAAACTCAAGAACGGTGTTGCCAAAATAAAACAATCTTCCAAAACGTTAATAGAGGGAACGAAGCACAAGTACGCAGATAGACAACAATCGGTACCGTCTGATCTCGCTCAAGAGCTTTCGACGCTTGAACTTCTCACCGAGACGCTCGCCAGCACTATGGATGAAAAGGATCGCGACTTTAAGAGAGCGAGGACTATCCGCACCGACTACGCGGCCGACGTGGAGGAGGTTCAGACCTGGCTGCAGAAAGCCGAACTGAAGGTTCAGGACAGAACGTCTGAACCCAAAGTTCTCAAAGAATATCTGCAACAGATACAGGCAGAAATCGGTCCTATTTCCGAAAAGCTCGAAAGGCTTACCAGAAACGGAAGGACCATAATCGATAATAGCCAAGATGACGCAGAAAAGGATTTGATACAATCTACGATCAACAATCTGACAGAGCAACTGTCGCAGATCAGGTCGTGGTTGGAAGACAAGAAGCAGAAAGTCGGCGACAGTTTGGACGCGTGGGCCCGCTTCCTAGCCCTGAACGAGACGGTGCTGCAGTGGGTGCATGCCCAGCGGCAGCTCCTGGCGCAGTCGCTGCAGCTCACTACGCTGCAGGACACCCGCCACAAGCTCAGCGAGTATTCGGTACTAGCCTTATCACTTACTTAGTGGCTCAACAATTTTAACGATATTAAATAATTTGATAAGAACGGTTTTTAAGATATCGTTCAAACAATGTGATAAAAATATTTTTTAGCATCTTATCGGCGACACTTCTCATTCGCGAGCTCAGGGCGCGCGGACGCACTACTGTCGCGGTCGTTATCGATACAATGTCGTTGTTATTCCGAATCGGATCTTCTCAGCGCCCATTGATCGTAATTCTTTTAATTTTTGCAGACAACTTTGAAGGGCTGCAAAACCCAAACTAAGAATTTGAGCGAAATGGCCAAAGAATTGGATAATATTGGCTTGACGGCTAGTGTCGGCGACTTACCGCGGATACTGGAATCTACGGAAGCCGAGAAGACTGAAGTCGAAGGATACCTAATGGAGAGAGTAAATATTATCCTTTTCGAATTCGTAAAATACTTCCGTTCGTTCATGTTTCACCTCTTACCATATGCAATCGTTACCGTATATTTTCAGAATGCACTTCTTCAAGAAACATCAGAAGAATGGGAGCAGTGCGAAAAGAAAATGAAGGACGTTCGTCATTGGATCGACAAAACACAACAATCCCTGGAATCCCCACAAAATAAGAAAAAGCCGCTCAGGGATCAGCTAGCACTGCGCGAAAAGATCCTTGGCGATATCGCTATCCAGAAAACGAAGATCTCAATGTCAATCGACAAACTGAACGTGAGCGCAATGACTTTCCCTTTTACTAATTGTTTTTGTCTTTTAATTGTAGCGCATCGTTACTAGGACTGCAACTTACCGAATCTGCTACTCGACGCAAAAACAAGCATTTGTCGGGAATACATCATCTTACACCATCATTTTAGTTGCAGGCGTTCCTCGATAGCTTTTGCAAACTTTGTTGTTCTTTTTTTTGTTTAGATTTGAACTGAAGTGTGTTGGGCAATCGGTAACGGATTTTATGTCTGCAGATCCACTTCCGTTCGGGAGTGGGCGGAGACGAGTCGGTGGAGCGAGCGGCGCGCGCGCTGGTGGGCGAGCTGGACTCGCTGGGCGGCGAGGCGCGCGCGCAGGCCGAGCGGCTGGAGCGCGCGCACTCGCAGGTGGAGGCGCACGCCGCCGAGCTGCAGCAGCTGCGCGCGCAGGTCGTGCAGGCCGAGCAGCGCCTGCGGGCCGCCCTGGCGCCCAACTACAGTCCCCGAGATCCCGGCGTCGCAGAGCACGAGCAACAGGTAACTTTCTTTTCATGCCCCCACCGTCTCGCTGAGCTCGAGACCCCCGTCAGCCGCGCGGTCTCGAGCTCGGAGAGGGCCCGCGGTCCGCCCCTCCCCGTTCGGATCGAGTCCGACGGTTAGCGCGGTAGGGACTCGAATGAGCGCACGGGAACTCGCGACTATCGAATCAAATGAAATTCTAGTTTTGTATCGATACCGGCGATTCGGGGGCCTCGGTCCTCTGTCGCCTTCCTCCCCCTCCCTGCAGCGGGGCGCTCGGTTCTCGGTGCTGTGCATTTTCACACATCACTCTGCACCCTTTAGCTTGTTAACGGTGGAGGTGTCGCTTTATTTCATCGCTTTATCATCGACAGCTGTCTTCTGGAGGTACTTATCGATCTGTTCTCACCGAAACATGGGACGTTCGCAAGACGCGATTCATTATCACTTCGCTTTTTGCACATTCAATCGATGTGGTATCGTTTTGTCATATTTTTGTTGACCTCCCTTGTTTTTATGGTTTTATTATTATTCTTTTTTTTCACACTGCATTCTTTTTTTTCTTTTGCTGCATCCTCTACCTTCCCCATACTCTCCTCTCGGCTACTCGTCCTTTCGTTTTTAATCATCGTCCCCGATAAGGCGTGTCGCGATAAGATAATCTCGCTTCAAAGTAAAATACAGGCCCGCAACGAGCGCATTAAACTGCTCGTGCAGCGGGGCGCCCCCGACGCGGAGCCGGGCGCCGACTAGAGGCGGGCCGCGCGCCGGTCTCGGACGCCCGGTCCCGCGACGAACGATCATCGTAGCCGCCATTCGCCGTCGCGCTTTTATATTCACCCGCGAAAACGACAGCTTTACAATTGATCAATATACCTATCGAGAGCTTTATCTAGATTTTAGTTGATATATTATGTACACTATGACTGAGAGACAAAATACTTGGGGTTCAGGCACTTCATCTATCCATGGAGGTGTGGCGGCTGCGTATCGAGGAACTGGCCGCCCTCGTGCACCGGGCCGACCCCTACTACTCGCTGGGGGCCGCATCGCCCCGCCCGGACGGCGCCTCCTACGCCGCGGCGCTCCTCGGCCCCCCCGCCCCCTCCGCCGCCCCCCAGGACCTTGCGGCCTTCATCCGATCCGAACCGGAGTCCGCTCGGTCCGAGCCCGACGAGCGGGAGACTGCCCTCAGTATGATGGTCAACTCGGCCGAAAGAGTCAGGCAGAACAGAAGAAACCGTTCGCCTAAGAGACGAGAGAAGCCAGCAAAGGTCGCACAGACGAAAGTCGTCGTCCAGGACACCGCCCTCCCTAGGACCGCAGAGCGGTCCGTGCTAAAGTCCGATCTCAATCCCGCCGAACCCGGTCTGCTCCGGCCCGCGGAAGCGTCCAGGAGTCGCTCGAAGAGTCCGATCTGGTTCCCAGGCTCCACGTCGTATGCGGATATTCTCAAAGGAATTGAAGAAAAAAGGTTGCTCGCGGAGAGAGCGGCTGCCGCTCCTGTGAGTGAAACGTCACAAAGTGCTTTCGTCAGTGAACAACTGCCAGTTTTGTCGGCCGAGCGAGCGCAGTTAAGTGAAGTAACCAGTGAATATCATGATCATCATGACGAGCCAAATGTTACATGTGAGCCGTTGGCCGTCGCCTGCGAGGTGCTCTGTAGTGCTACTCGTGACATTACCGATGAAAGGGCGTTACCTAACGTGTCGAGCAGTTTTCAATACCAAAATTTGCTTCAGAATCAAGTGCCTTCAGATTTTAGGCCAAACGAATCATTGTTCATATCAGATCCGTATACCGTACAGTGTTTTGAAGATTATGAGATCCCACCGTTGACTTACCCGGCAGAACATTTCGCCGCTCAGGGATTCCATCTCCCTCAACCGATGCCTGATTCTTTAGCAGGAATACATCCGACAGTGCAACAACCAGAACAACAACCAGAACAACAAAAGTCTGCAAAAATACCTAGCAAACCACGCAAACCGAAAGACTCCCCAAAACTTGTTAGTGGAAAGATGATTGAAATCGAGAAAGACGCTTGCAGCAATCCCGTTATACAATTATTCACCGAAACGTTCCCGGAATCTTTTGTTCGGCCTTCCGAGGAAATACCTTCAGACACGACCCCGAAATGTGATTCCACTATCACCACCGAACCAGTTGAAATTGCGCCTCAAGAGATCACCTCAAACTTTTCCTACGCTCAGATATTGACTCAAGGATTATCTCAAAAACCTTTCCAGCCATCCAGTAAACCGATATCAAATCCTAACGATCAAGAACGTGCGCGGTCTTCTGAAAAATATTTCGAAAAGTCTCTTTCTTGTGATGACCGAATCACCCGAAATGAAGACAGGAGGAAACCTATCGATAAAGCTTCAAAACAACCTAGAGCTGAACGCAAAGGTCAAGATAATCCAATGGCAAAGCTTGTTGAAAAAGACTTTGTCGTCAAGGATTCAGCTAATAAGATAGGTAAAAAACGAAATAAACCGAGTAAATCTCGTTATGCGCAAGAATTTGAAGAAGAAGAAATAAACGCATTTATCAACACAGGAGAGCCGGCTCAGACCGTCGACGTTGACAGAACTGCGTTTATTACACAAACGAAAACGAACGAAAAATATCAAGAAAAAATTACTCCATCTAATGAAGCACTAACTCGAGTTCCCGAACTTCACGTTAAACTTAGCGAAGATCAAGCTTCTAAAGTGCAATCTAATATTGGAGTAGATGTATCAACTCTCGGTGAAGCAGAGCAAATTTCTACTGTTAAAAAGAAACCTAAATCGAAAAAATCGAAGAAAAGCAACATCGATGAAATTGATAAAGCACTCAGAGACTTAGAAAAGACCCAAAATACTTCAATTTCTAAAAAACCTGAAAATAACAAAAACGAATTAATCAAACATGTTTTTCAAACAGAAAATGTTGAAATATCTTTATCAACTGAAAAACAAATGCAAGATACCACAAAAAATACAAATAAAACGAAGAAAAATAAATCTACCAAAATTGTTGTTGAAGAAACAATAATCGTTTCACCCGTTGTTGAACAGCAACACACTGCTTCGATTACTTCTAAATTATCACCAGAGATAAAAGGCAGTCCGCCATCTTCAACGATAAATCTTGCTGAAGAAACTAAACCCAATAATAAAAAACAAAAAACTACAATTTCAGTAGCAGAAAAAGAACCAGGAGTGGTTATGGATAAGGGTACCAAAATTCAAAAATCTATTACATCAGAAAAGAGTGTAATAAATGAGTCAAATATGCCAAATATAAACGAGCCTAAACCAACAATAGGCTTGCTTCCAACATATGATCATAAGGAAGTTCAAAAAACTGGAAGTAAAAATAAGAAGAATAAACGTGTAACTCAGGATAAAATACCCTCCACCACAGAACCTTCACAAGTATCTATTCTTCCCGAATTGTTAGAAACTAGTGATAAGGTCACGCCTGTAGTTGATATTGACCAGGAAATCTGCGTGAAAGCTAGCATATCCACTGAAATATGTGAAACAAAAACTTCTATTGAAATTCCGAAGCAATGCGAGAAAATCGAACAACCCGCAAAAATTAGTAGAAACAAAAAAAATAAACCCTCAAAAGTAGACAAAAGTGAGGTTCCCGTCACATCGACTGAAGATAACCTCTTTTCATCAATATCTACAATCACCACTACCACGATACAAACTCATACGCTTGCTGATAAGAAAACAGAATCGCCATTAGACGATAAAAACAACATCGTTGATAAATTGGAAGAAAAAGAAGTATTTGAATCTATCCCGCATGTAAAAGTAGAGCCGTCATCTTATAATAATAAACACAAGAAAAACAAATCGCCCAAAGACGACCATTCAGTAGTTACAGCGCCCGTTGAAGACGAAATGTCAACAATAACAAGTCCGCACCGTCTAGATTCGCCCGAGTCAGTTATATCTAAAAATAACATAGGACTAAGTTTGCCAACTACAGTAACTACTCAGGTAGTACCCGAAGAACTCGAATCAACCAATAATAATAAGAAAAAGAATAAAAAGAAGAAAAACAAAAATATTGCCACTGAACAAAATCCGACTACTGAACAAATAGAAAGTCCTATTGATGTAGCAGATATACCAGACTTTAAAGATTCAAGTATTATTTCTGAAACAACTGCCCTTGAAAGTAGGTTTACAGATGAGTCTCTTGAGAATGCTGATAACTTGAATAGTAAACAAGATATTACCAATACTCAAATTGTTACCGATATTTCCGATTTATCTGCAAATACAATTGTTACTAAGACGATCACTACTGAGACAATATCTCAAGGATTTGAAACTACTCAAACCGTTTCGTCTACTAATATGAAGCCCCAATCAACAACTACGGTGGTATTAATTACTCACGAAGAAGTCAAAATGCAACCTGTATATCAGTTGAAAATGCACGTACCTGAAAAAGTTCAAACTCTAGTTGAGAGTGAATCAGACCAGAAAATAATGGAGTTTTCAAATATAACCAAAACTGAAGTATCGGTGGAAACATCTAAACAAGATACTTCAAGTAATGTCACTTCATATGAAACATGCACTATTATTAGTGAGCCAGTAAGCATAGCGGAAACATCGGTTATTATAACAGGTCATCAAAAAAGTGAACCCGTATTTACAGAAACACCAAAGGAAGTAAAAGAAAGCAATAAGGATGTCGAGCCTGTTTCTGAAGAAATATCGCAAATAATTTTTGGATCCATTCAGGAGAGAAAGTCTGATGACAGCAAAGAAGAACCTCTCCCCGCCCCGAAGAAAACACATAGATCCAAAAAACCGCTTCCAGCTTTTGAAGGTGAAGATCTTGAATTGTTCTTGAGAATGAAAGAAATAAAAAAGAAAAAGTCTGCGCTTTTAAAGGCTAAAAAAGCTATGATTGAATCTAGTGAAAAGGCAGTACAGGGATCGGATGTTATCAGTATGAAGCCATGTGAGAAAAATGATAGTGTCAATAAACATGTAGATACTAGTAAACATCAACCCTTGCCTCTTGATGTGCCGCAAGAGCCTATTATAATGAAAAACATCGACCAATCTGTTGATATTATAAATAAAGATATAAGTACAAAAGAAAATCCTAAAATAGTTACAGAGACGAAAGATTTAGTACTTCTAAATGAATCGGTTAAATTGGAAAATCTGCCTGAAGAAGTTCATGAAAAAGAAATTAAAATAGTAAAAACAATAAAAAAAGAAGACCTATCTATCACACCTCAACCAGAAGAAATATCTGCCGAGAACACCGTGTGTCCAAATGTCCAAAAAATCATTACAGTTAAAGATGAAAAAGTCGAAACCGCTCATACGAAAGAAAATCTTGAGAGCGTAACAACTCAAGAAAATTCTTTGTTAAATGATCTTTTACTCGATTTCAATGATCTTATATTAAATAACAACTATTTTGATATAAACGATGCCGAGGAGCAGTACTTTGTGGCGTTGAATAAAGTCGTTGAGGATCCAGGTACTGATCAAGAAACGCCTAATACTTGTACAGAAAAATCTATTTGCGAGTATTCAGTTCCTGCGTATGATCTTGCAAGAATTGCTGATGCTGAAGCACAATATTATATGAAATTGAGTGAAACCAAACCCGTAGACGATATTCATAAAAATAAAGTTATAACAGGTATTTCGCAGATTGTTACATCACTTGATACTACAAATAATAAAGAATGCTCTGCCAGTCAGCCTATAAAAACTGTTATTACCACAGTTTTAAAGCAAAAAGACAATTTAATTCAACAAACTGACGACGTTAAAAACAAACCTTATGCCGGTCTTCCAATTGATAATTCTGCGGATTCCTGGATGGATGTGCTTGAAGAGTCATTTACGCTTTCTGATGATGAATCGTCCAATCAAGATTCGAATAAAACAACTATGGACAGATCTATCACAGAACAAATCGTCATAACGGAGACATTGCCAGTGGAAAAACATGAATCAAATGAAAAACCTAAGGCCTATGCAGGATTGCCTGTTGATAGTACTGCTGACGCGTGGATGTCTGTTCTCGATGAACCATTCTCACTTTCTGATGACGAATCGCCTAATCAAGATTCAAACCAAGTTTCTAAAGATAAGTCTATCACAGAACAGACTGTCAAAATCGAAACATTGACAGTGGAAAAACTTGAATCAAATGAAAAACCTAAGGCTTATGCAGGATTACCTGTTGATAGTACTGCTGACGCGTGGATGTCTGTTCTCGATGAACCATTCTCACTTTCTGATGACGAATCGCCTAGTCAAGATTCAAACCAAGTATCTAAAGATAAGTCTATCCCAGAACAGACTGTCAAAATCGAGACATTGCCAATGGAAAAACTTGAAACCAATGAAAAACCTAAGGCTTATGCAGGATTGCCTGTTGATAGTACTGCTGATGCGTGGATGTCTGTTCTCGATGAACCGTTTACGCTTTCTGATGATGAAACTGCGAATGAATTTCAAGAAAAAGAAAGTATAGTTGATAAGGCGTTGGATGAAAATCTTCAGGAACGTGTTGATTTCACGGTAGAAAATAAACCCCTCGACGCGACTGCATCTCCAGTCAAAAACGAAACAGTGCCTTCTAAACAATACGCCGGCCTACCGATTGATAATTCTAGTGATGACTGGATGAACGTACTAGATGATAATTTTACACTATCCGACGAAGAAAACGAAGATACAGACACTTCAAAAATTGAAAAGAATATCACCAAAGAAGATGAAACTCCGATTATTGAAGAAAAACACAAAATTGTAGAAGTTGCCGCCGATATTAAGCAAGAATCCGCCAAGCAATACGCTGGGCTACCTATCGATACAACAAGCACTACTTGGATGGATGCTCTCGATGAGGCTTTTACGTTGTCCGATGAAGAAGATTCTGAACTCCCAAATGAAACGCCCGCCTCAGCTTGTCAAGGAGCTGCAACACCAACCGTATCTGAAAATGTAATTTGTCAAGAACAGGTTGTTCCAGTGATTGAAAAAGCACCAATTAAGCAGTACGCTGGTTTGCCGATAGATCACTCTAGTGATAGTTGGATGGGTGTTCTTGATGATGCGTTTACTCTATCAGATGAAGAAGATGCTGTCGGTTCATCTGTGACAACTGTTCCAGATGTATTAACTGAAAATATTAAAAAAACTGCTAAACAAGTAATCACTCAAAATTCTGAATTAGTTGTTAAATCAACCAGTGATCCTGATAGTAAAAAAATATATGCCGGCTTACCTATTGAAAAATCTAGCAATGCATGGATGGAAGTTCTGGATGAACCGTTTTCGTTATCTGATGACGAAGATTCGCCAATCGACAATACTCCGGCTACTCAAATTACTGAAAGTAGTACAAAATCACCAACCTCCCCTGAAGGCAAAGATGCACATAAGCAGGAAGATTCTACACCCATAACATCTAAGGAAGTTGCAAAGGCCTACGCTGGCCTTCCTATAGATAATTCTGCTGATGCGTGGATGGATGTTTTAGACGAAAACTTCAGTCTCGATGATGATGATGATGATAATAATGAACCTGGTAAAACCGAAACACTTGAAAAAGACGTCATTGATAAAAGCACCAAAACGACGAAGGAACTCACAGTTATCGATAAAAAATCTACAAATCAAGAGCCTGAAAAGAAAACGTATGCTGGACTACCCATAGATAAGACGTCTGATGCTTGGATGGATGTCCTGGATGAACCATTTACGTTATCGGATGATGATAATGATGAAACTGTTAGTAAAAATAATATTTTACCTCTGGATACAACCGAAAAAGATAAGGAAGTATCTCTCGCTCCTCAAAAAGTTGAATCGAAACCTTATGCAGGCCTGCCTATAGACAGTTCTTCAGCTGCTTGGATGGAGGTCTTAGATGAGCCCTTCACTTTATCAGATGATGAAGATCCAGGCGTTTCTGAAGACTTAGCAGACACTCCTAATCAATTATCTGCAGAGACACAAAAGGTCGTAGAACAATTAACTCATATCAAACCTGAGCCTCGTGCAAACGAAAGTTTCTCTCAATCTTCTAAAATATGGACAGAGGTTCAAGTTCCTAACAATGAACAAAAACTTATATCTGATATTCCCAAGAAAGAAGATAATACAATATCTTATGCAGAAATCCCGATAGATGATACAGCGAATGTTTGGATGACAATGATCGATGAAACGATACGTTTTTCTGACAACATTAACGACTTCGATAATTTATCTCAAGTCAATAGTCAACCTTGGAGTACCAACATTCAAGATATAAAAAGTAGTTATGAGAGTATTCCGTTACACGACCCATCGAATGTTTGGAAAGACGTTTTAGATCCTTCTGTGCGTTCTATCAGTGATGCGGGAAATAAAAATGCCGAATTTACAAATTACGACCAATGGACTGGAATCAGTTCAGTAGAGACCAAAGTCGAAGAAACTCCACAGACATTGAAAAGTTCTGATGATTACGGTGACCGTTCCACTACTCATCCTTCATATATATGGTCCGATAAAAAATATGACCCGGATAATACACCTGAGTTTTTATCTAGCCAGCAATCTAATGTTCAAACAGTCCATGCTGCCGAGCTGTATAAATCAGGAGAAGTGAAGCGTAATATTCATGACCTCAGAGATTTATTGCCGGAAATTGAATCTATTCCTGAGTTTAAACCTGCGGAACCGAAATTCTTTTCCAATCTCTCAGCGGACGCTCCAGAATTTAAACCTTCTCAAAAATTGTACTCAATGCTGCAAACACACGATCATAAATACGAACAATTTGTACATTCCGATAATTTATCGCCGAGTGTAAAAGATGCGTCTACTGATTTTAAAACGGATAAACCTCTTAAAAAATCTCAAAAACGCGATACTAAAGAATCCAAAAAAGTACCTCCCGCAAAAACTGACAATACATTAAATATATCCTCTGTAAAAAATTCTCAAACTCCTGATGTAAAGATCGATACTAACCCTGAAACAAAGGATGCTTTCTTATCTATCCATACGCCAGAAATTAAAACTGTCACAAGTAAAATTGATAAAAAGGACGTCGAAACAAAAGTACCAGATATCAAAGGAAGGAACAAAAAAGAGAAACCTAAAAAAGTCGTGCAAAAACCAGAAGAAATTGAAACTGTCAATGAAATCGAATTCGTTCCTCTTGTTTCAACCCCTGAAGATATTGAACAACCCAACGTATGGAAACAACTTAACTTGGATGGAAAGACTTACGCAGAAGCTGTGGCTGAAGGATTTGTGGAAAGGAAAGATTTTGAAGACGAAAGAAAAAACACCGAGTTTGAGCCTACTATTGAACTTGCTGAAATAAAAACTTCTATAGTTGAAACATTTGAAAAATCACCACAAACGAATGACGATTCCACTCTTAACAAAACTTCTTCATGGGAAATTCGTGAGCCATGTGAAAATATTATTGAAAAAAATCCATCAAATGCAGAACAGGAATCTCCAGCTATTACGGATAGTATTTCAGAAATTGTCGAATTTCATTCACCTGCTACTTTAGAAATACAAGATTCTAAAGAATTTATTACGAGCGAAGCTTCTTATAGCCAAGATAATTTAACAAAAGATAAGTTTTCTTGGGCGAGTATTGTTGGTAATAAAAAGCTCAGTCAGTCACAAGGACTTATCGATACAGAAAATGAACCGATAAAATTCCAAGAAAGAAAATCACGATTCGACGATCGTCCGACTATTGTTGTTCAAGAATCACCAACAGTTGTCATTGAAAAACAATTGGATGAAGATGGGTTTATATCTGTACAAAAAAATAAACGCTCCAGGTCAAGGTCAGGGTCGAAAAATCCACCAGAAAATCGCCAAGAAAAACCAGCCAAAGAAAAGAAACCGCAGCGTGCCAAAAAATCTGATTTACAAAAAGATGAAAATACAGAAGAAGAGAAAAAAGAAATAAACCAATTAACTGATCAAGTTTTAATTTCGGAAACAAGAATTTCAACAAAATCTAAAATAATTAAAAAGTCTGATATCGAAAATAAACTTCTACCGATACCTGATAGCTCACAATCCGTAGATGCGGATCTTGAAATGGATGTGCCATTATCAGTCATAGATGAACCTCTGGAAAGTGCAGAAATTATGCAACTTGAAAATACCACGCATATTAAATCCAAGAAAAAGAAGAAAACTAAGAATATCGTTGATCCGATTTCGCCCGTTTTAAAAGAACCAGAAAATAAAGGTCCTCTTTTTGAAATAATACACAAAGATGAAGAGCCGCCCTTAATCAAAGTCAGTGAAAAATTAACACCGAATATAGATAACGACGATCACCAATTGCCCATTTCTTCGATCGTCGATGCAGTTATAGACAATAAACAGAAACCTAAAAATAAAAAGAAAAATAAGAAACAGACTTCTACCGGGGAACCTACCGATTCGACTTTATTGGATACAGTAATAACTGAGAAAGATTTAATAACCCATTTTCCGCCTAGCAAGAGCGAAGTTAGTGAATCAATTACTAAAAATAGCACTCCGAAAGAATTTATAAAAACTATCGATGTGCCCTCTGCTAAAATAAATAAAAAGAAGAAGGGTAAATCTCATGTTGATTCTAATGATATCGTTAATGTCGCCGATATTGAAACTGTTAAACTTGTGTCAATTGATAGCGTAGAGCCAGTTTTAAATACCGAAAAATTGAGCACTGACATTAAAAATGACGCAATTACACCAATTGTTGAAGATTTATTGACAAAAAATGATAACGGCGAGCCACCACAAGTTTTAGTATCTTCTGATAATAAGTCTAAAACAAAAAATAAGAAAAAAAATAAGAAACATCCAACTGAAGATGAGATTAAAATTGATAATATACCTATTAGTTCTTCTGAAAAATTAGACTCGGGTATCGGTGATCAGACAGATAGTCTGCGGTCAGATACAATTGAAGATATTACTCTGGGGTCTCCAGTGGAGTCTTTATCAGAAAATTTTGTCTCAGAGACTATGACGAAAGCACACAAAGATTCCGCAGACGTGACATCAGATGTACTTACTACTACTAAACATGATGTGGATATTGTTGAACCTTCCGTTTCAACGGTGGTGACAACCGTAACTCACGTAATCAAAACAGTTACAACAACCGATGAATTTAAACCTGAAAAATCTACAGTCGAAGATACTTCAGAAATATTGCCGTTGAGCAATGCTACAAAAAAGATTGATGAATCTCAACCTAGCACATCCCTCGCAGCAACTTCATCCGAGTATAAAGAAGATTCCCAGCCTTTCGCTTTTATTGATAAGCTTCGAACGCCATCCATCACCGTAGAAACTCTTCTAGATTTATTAAGACCAAAATCCAAGAATAAAAAGGGCAAAAAGCCCACGCTTGAATCTCCTGCAATTGGTGTTGATCATCCTTTATGTGAAATTAGTAAGATTGAACCACCATCGTCTGATAATAATGCAAGCATCGAAAATATCGATGACATACCTAAAGAACCTCTAAATGAAAAAACTATAATTTCTTCAGAAAAGATCAAAATAGAAAGTACCGAAAAAAATATAACACCTGATAGTGTTCTTCCAGAAGAAAATATTGTGGCAGCGCCAATGTCGACTGCTACGAAATCAAAATCTAAGAAAAAAGGCAAGCACTCGAAAATTCACGAAGAACCTGTACGGATAGACACTCCTTTTACTGTCGATAAATCTGAATCACAACCTGATGTGGTTATCGTAGATGCATCTTCGGATTTGTCTGACATGTGTTCAACTGAAGTAGTTTCCATTGACGTTCAATGTGCGTCTACTGCGGTACAAATAATATCGCCGGTTGACACTCAAAAAAACCAACTGTGCTCTGCAGATGCCCTGAATATTGTTTCACTCTCAGACCAAACACTCGCTCAAGATCAGATTACTGGTGAAAAAGAAAATCAACCCGAAGAATTACCATCCATTGAAAATTTACAAATTAAAAAAGGAAAACAAAAGCACAAAAATAATAAAAATAGTGAAGTCGACAAGGATACGTCGACAATCACACCTCGTATTGAAAAAGTAATGGATACCAAAACAAGCCAACATAATGTTAACGTTATCACTTCTGAATGCATTAAATCTGAAGTCACAGTGATTTCACACTTACCTGAAGACAATCCTACAGTTACTCATACAATGGATCAGCCAAGTCAGCTTTCGGAATCTGATGTCGCTAACGTAATGTCCTCCATCGTGGAAAATGCTCCATCTGACATAGAATCTAAAAAATCTAAAACAAAGAACAAGAAAAAATCCAAGCAAACTAAAAAGTCAGAACCAGACGTTGAAGATATAAATGTTGAAATTCCACGCAACTTGGAAAATAACATAATATTTGAAAGTGCTCCTTCTACAGTTGAAATGTTAGATAATAAAACTAGTTTACCGGAACATATCGAGATAATCGCAACTAATGTTATCATTGAAGAAATACCAAAATCAAACCAAGCATCTATCACTTTGAAAATTGTAGATCCTATAAAAGTAGACCCAGAAACTAAGGAAGAAGATTCAACAAGAAAATCCAAGAAGAAAAAAAGTGCCAAACAATCACACGTTCAATTCAGTGAAACTCCTATTGAAATTCCGCCAGAAAAGTCATATCCTGCAGAATGTGACATTCCTTCAAACTTTGATACATCTTATATTGAAAAATCTACTGTTTTAGAACTTTCGCCACAAATTTCGTCTAGCAAAACTGAAATCGTGTCTCCCGTTTCTGAAAAGAAAGAAGTTTTACTACAGGATGAATTTGTAACTAAGAAAATAACTATTCAAGAACCAACCATAAATATTCCGACAGCAAAGAACAAGACCAAAAATATAAATACCGAAAGTAGTGTAAATATAAACTCGAAGGTATTTATGGAACCGATCGAATATACTACAGCTGTGCTAACTACTACTGCCACTGAACATACTGTAAAACAAATCAGTAATGTTGACGCATTACAATCTGGCCATGTTTCAACAGAAGTGAAGATATTAGAACCGATACTGCCAGCGCCTTCTGAAGAGTTACCAAATGTTGAAGTTGTCACGACTGACATAACAGCGGACAGCCCGAGCCTCACTGAACAAGCTCTATCCTACGATTGCAGTTCGGATGATCTACTAACCAATGTAAAATTAGATGATCGGTTTTGGATTGAAAAATGTGTGTACCACGACGCCGAAAGAGATTGGCAAATAATACTCGCGGGTCTTCTCAAGAATACCAACACAACCCCCGCAGTGGACATTCACGACAACGGAAACAACGACCGAGACGGGGATGGCGACTCCAGCCCCCCGGGCTCTCCGCAGTCGCGACCGAACAAGTTTAACGATCAAAACCCTACCATCTTCAGTACGGACTTTGGTAGTATGGACTTGCCAGGAGGAGTTTGCAGTTGGCGAGACCAAAGTACCTATCTCAGCTCCGAGCCCATCGTGCACCGCGGCTCCGTAACCGATAGCCAGGCCTTTATCGAACGCGAATCTAATTTCGGTCAGACCGTCGATGCTAGTGCTGCAGACAAAACTCATAGGCGGGACACCAAAGTTGAATATGTGACCCCTACGCCTCCCTCCGCCCCCCTCGTCCCCCCTGCACCGTCCGTAGGATCACCTCTAGCCTCGAGCCAGCCGCCGCCATCACCAGCACCGGACTCCACATCCATCATCAAGGTGAATAATCTTGAGGTCAACTATATTTTACCTGTCATAATACAATAATATTTAACAGCCTTTATGTTTTACGACCCTCATAGCTCGCATGCCGATTGACCCCGCTGATCAATATGGCTTGAGGAGCCATTTGTTTGTGCATTGTTTTTATAATATCTGTGATTTGTTTGTGTTTAGCCTGAACATGTTCTCTCGCGTAGGTCCCGGCGGCGAGTGGCCCAGGGTCGCTCGTGATGCCGATAGTTCATTTCAGCATGGTTTTTCTTTGTATAATCGTAGTGAGTGTGTCTTGTTTTGCCCATAATTTTGATAATTTTAGTCATCAAAATATCCTTGAATTTACACGATCAATTTAACAATAAAATATATATATTTTATAAAATGAAATATCAACTGTAAAGATGACAGGTTTTGCAACGCCATGTTTTTATGATGGTATTTTTTTAATACTATTTTTTAGCACTTGTGTGTCTATTTATGAATGAATAACAACTACTTGTTCATTTTATTCAATATTTTGTGTTTCAGCTTAAATGTCTTAAATAGATTTTTTTTGAACTGGTGAAATTTATTATTAAACTTTTGATTGCATTATTTTATTTTTCAAATAATCTAATTTTGAAAAATAGACGGTTCGAATGAAATTTATTATGTCTGTAGTTCTAACTGTAGGCTTAGTGTATCTGGAAATGTGCTCTTTTTAATTTACAAATCATTCATGTTGCGGTAAGAATAATAATTATCATTATTTCAATATCATATCGCTTGTATTATCTAGAAATCCCCTTCGGTCTCACCGGACACTGCTCCCGCTTCCGGACAAACCTAATGTTCATGTCACGTGCTGTGTTTGGACGCGGTTGTGACATAAGTTGTGGTATAAGTTTGAATCAGTCGGGGGACGCTGGGCGGCAGTGTCCGGGGCGGGCGAGCAGCCGCCGAGGGCTCAGTACTAATGCGTGTCGATGGCTCCCCAGGACTCCTTGTGTAGCGACCTGGACGCCCTGCTCCGCGCCGTGGAACGCTGCGAGGCCGACCTCGGAGAGCTGCCCGACGGCAGCGTCAAGGACATGCTCGACAGCCTGTCCGTGAGTACCCTCGTCTCATCTTCCTCCCCCGCCGAGACGAAAGCTTCAGCGTCCGACTGTTGTACTAACTGAGAGCTCAACTTGCAATTCGATCGACAAACTTCACTTTTTTGTGCTTTAGACATTTTGCATTGTAAGCCACTATTTTACAATTAGTTAAAAATATCCACTGAATGTCGCGACAATATATATTTTTGCTATAAATAATTCATTGTATTTTTCTTTTGAATTTACTGTCGATTTTTTTAAAAATATTTATTTGAAAAGTTCGCCATAGTCTTTTCTAAGATTTAAGTAATTTCGAAGTTATTTAACCCTTCCTAAAGCGTAATGAGCCCATTACCGTACATCCGTGACAAAATACAATGCGAGCTTTGTTCTGTAGGAGTTGAATAAGTTGGACTCGAAACTTTCGAATCGGTCGATGCTAGATCGACATCTATGTTTAGCGGATAGGGCGGTTTGATGGGCGTCTCGAGGGAATCGCGTTCTAGCAGATTTCTCCCCGATACTGTTAGCGTGAGTATGCAATCTCTCGACTTCAGAACATTCATTTGTATGGTCGCGAATGTCGCGGCTCGAGCGTCACCTTTAATTAGAATATTATATAGTCGCCCAGGATTTATTTTCCATTCCATGTCATGGGTGCTCATGATAAATAATATGTTTTTTTCGCCGAACGGCCGAAACAGCTGTGAATATATCATCATCTCATTTAACTAATCTTATTTTAAGACTGGATATAAAGTCGAGTCTCGACCATTGCACCTAACCCAATGTAATGTCATCTCGTACAGAACCCCTATTCCGTCACTTCTTGAACCGTGAACAAAACTAGAATTTTTTGGAAGAAAAGGCGAACGCGACTTTAATAAAGATGTTAATATTTTTAGTATATGTATTTCACATTCGGGTGGCATTGGCTACGAACCTGTAAGGCCACGTTCGAATACCGCGCGCCAAAAAATAACATAACACGATACGCGGCTAGGTATAATGTTTTACCATCACGTCATTTTCCATTATAAACGGTGACGTTCTATCTTACATCACAATACTTATAAATACAATCATATTAATGTCGAAAACATTTATATTTATTATATTATCTAATAATTATTTTTAAGCATACTTTCGCACTGCGTACTGAAAGGAACCGGTCATCGCTACAAAACCCGAATTCTCGTGTTGGACTTTTCTAACTGAGATTTTTTCTATTTCTATTTATTCTCTCTCGCACGTTATTCCGGGAAATCTCGCCCGAGCCCCGGAGATGGCCGCGCTCGCTAATTGATATTAATTTTAAATTTACAATCGTATTTCAATGCAGATCTGCCAATCGGATGTGATGAAAGCGGTCTGAAAGAAACGGAGTTCAACTGAAATAGACATTACGTCTTTTGGTGTTCCGTCGGCGCTCGCGCGGCCGGGGTCGTCAACGCGCGGCTTTCGACTGCAGTCATCGCTCGAAGTGTAATTATTTCTGAGTAAAGATTTCGATACATGGAAAATGTGCACGCGAGATTGCGAGCGCGCCGTCCTTCACCAGCCGTAGGTCAACACGCAAATATCGAGACTCGAGCGAGCTCCGGTCTCGTGCGTGACGTAACGCCGTCGGGTCGGCCGGTTTGAGATCCCTGGCTGAGATCATCCTCCGATCGGGAGGGACATAACAAACCGTACCTCAGACCCTCCCGCAGACGGTCCCGAGCCGTCTTCCGCAGCGGGTGGAGTCACCCGGATCTCTCGAACGAGTCTCCGAAGTACGAAACTGTCTCCCGCGAGAGTACTGGCTCGTCGCTCACTCATCGAGATCTGGAGACGATCTGCGATAGTGCTTATCTCCGCTGCTGCAGTGTCAACAGTGTAAGTGATTTCGGAGGTTCGGGTTCGTCACGACAAACGATTATATTCAGTAATATTTTTGTTATTACGATAATTTTTTTGGTTACTCGATTGAATTTTCAGTCTGAAGATAAAATATTTTAATTAAATTTGGTGCAATGGTTTGATGATTATCGTGTGTCGTGCGTGTGTAGGAGGCGCTGTCGGAACTGCGCGCTCACAAGGAAGCGGCAGTGCGACTGAGCCAGCGAGCCGCCGATCTTCCCCCGGGGGCTGACGCCGCGGGCCTCGCCGCCCAGCTCTCCGGCACCGCCACCAGAATCGTCACCCTCCAGGCCCAGGCCGAAAGAGGTGCTAGCGCGCTCCAGGTTAGTCTCGGTCGCTTACTGCTTCATAAAACAAAATATTTTTGCTGTGCTTATTTGTGCTGGTTTAGTGAAACTTAAACTATTCGAAAATATACAGGTACTCGATACGCGTTTGAGTGTCGAAATCACATATTTGCCATACCGTCCTAAAATAGTTGATTTTCTATTTTCAGGCGGCTCAGCTAGAGATTGATCGAAGGTCTCGAGAATTGAGCGAGTACACAGTTCTCTTAGAGGAAACCGAAGTCTGGATCGCTGAGCTGAGAAGCGCCCTCGACCAGAAGACTTCGCTCAAGCCAGAGCAGATCGAGCAGAAGATCAATCAGTATTCCGAGTATAAAAAAGAGCTGAAGAATAAAACTGAACAATTATTGAAGCTCTTAGATTTGTGTGAGCCATTGAAAAGTTATTCTGATACCAAAAAGCTGGCGAACACGTTGCAGGATCAACTTCGCATCACCTTGAAGATTTTGGAAGACACTGATGGCATTCTCACGAATAAAGTGAATGAGTTTAGCAATGCTCTGGCAGAGGGTCCTCGTGGGATACGAGACGAACCAGACAGCGAGCATTCGCTAACTGATAATACCATCGATTCGAGTCCCATGCCCGAAGAAGAAATGTTTGCAAAACGAACCGAAGCTAAACCAACTAAATCAGAATTCGTCTCTATGGAAACTCAAACAGGAAAGAGCTTGAGGACTCCGGAGCCCGAAATGAAGCACATCGCCATCACATGTGCTCCTCCGAGCCACGTTCAAATACAAACGGACTCTCCGACACCCGCTTCGTCGGCTCCTCTACCATCTCATGCTCCAGAAAAGTTGCAAATCAGTCAAGTAACTTCTGGAGGTCATGAAACTATCGAAATTGCCAGTAAACCCATAATTCAAGAACCTGATAGTGATGATAACATTGTTGTTGAAGCTAAATATAAATCTGGTCCGTTCGGAGATACCAAAAATACGGTATTGAACATCACTCAGACTAACCCTCAATCGTTTGAAACTTTCATGGTAGAACCAGATGAGACAACCACCGAAGTTATCGTAGACGCTGATGGTACAAAACGTATAATCGTCAGAAAAGTGAGAAAAACGTTGATTGCAAGGCAACAAACCATACAACAGCAACAAATTCAAAATAAATTTGTAACTACCACTATGGGTACCGATATACCTACCACAGAATCATTCTCACAGGTGACATTGCAAGGTGAAAAATCTTCTAGGGTGTTTATAGATCCCGATGGTCATCAACAAACTATGACCACGCAGAATTATGGTGGGCAAATTTTATCTGGAATGCCGGGTGGAGAAGTAACCATTCAAGAATTTACATCAAAGCCGGAATGTAGTGTCACGTTTGAAGAGGGTGCAACACCTGGGGAACTCTTAATGCAAGGCTTGAAGTATGCTGACGTGGATCCTTCTACTGTTGGCCTCGAAGGTACCGCAGTACCTGCTGTCGATAGTACTGAAATTTATACATCTTCTTCCAGTGTCAAAGCTGTTGTTCAACAAGTTACCAGAAGAATAATTAGAAGAACCAGGCGTATAATTAAACGGGTTATTATTATTGATGGTAAAGAACACATCTCTGAAGAAATAGTTGAAGAGCCTGAAGAAATTGATGTAACCGAAGAAGAAATTCCCAGAGTTACTATCAATGTTACCAGAACTGTAGACGGACAAGTCGTGGATAATGATCAATTCCATTCAACTGAGAAAAATATAAATATTTCGAGTATGCAGTCCAAGGTTACTGCCCTTGGTAAAAATGTGGGAGACACTGTAAATTTTGAACCGGTAGATAGAGTAGATAGTATATTTAATAATTCAAATGTTGAGCATGAGGATGTAGAGATTCTTCCTCAAGTAACTGAGCCAAATGATGATATTCAAATCGTTGAAACTAAAAGTATTGACAGTGAACCTGAAAAATCTTGTCCAGTTTTAGAAGACATTAATTTGACAATGGAGGTTGGCATAAACAGTGCAAGTAATGAAATGATAACTGAAGTAATTGATGAATCTTGTGTTCTTAAAAAATCTAAAGATGCTAAAAAAACCTCACCTATCAATATGCAAATGTTTTTGGAAGCAGAAAGAAGTAATCTTTATCAAAATACTCCAAATCCACCGAGGCCTGAACATTTACCATCTGAAATAAAGTCAGGTACACTGACTAATGAAATAGATATACCTAAAGATGTGATCAAGGAATCACCAATTAAGGATGCTCAAGTTACAATGCAAGAATATGAAATTAAGGAACCACTTGAGAACTTGAATATATCTACTATGAGTTCTGAAGATCCCGAACCTGTCGATAGATTCACAATTCCAGAAAAATTAAAATCACCAGATGTAAAAAATATTGTAGAACAGAGTCTAGATGATAAAACAAGAGATGTTGAAAAGACACTACCTCAAGATATCTTGGATGATGAGCAGGAGAAATTGGATGACCCTAGGATGTCTCCTCAGACAAGTAAGGTGGATATATCTCCAGATATGGCTGATTTTAAATATTGGCATTTAGACATCGACTCAGATGTCAGTGATCTATCACCAAAACATCAAAAGATCGATCATGTTTCTTTAAAAAGTCTGCCTCAATCCTCTATTGTGGAAAAGGATTTGTTATCCGATTCATTCATCGCAATAGAAAAGACAATGATAGAAGCTAGTCAACCTGAAACTACATGTGAAGTACAGTCCACAACAAAGCCTGTTAAGGAAACGGTATCATTAACTATTCAAGAATCCAAAATATCAAACGATTCAGATGATGCTCTAAAATCACCTCTTGATTCTGAAAATCCAAATCAACCAGCTGAGAAGGATCATCATGATTGTGGAAAAACGGATGAGAGTAAACTACGAGGAAAAGTACAAGTAGTAGAAATTGATCTGGCTATTGAAGAGACTCCTATTTCTCTTGTTAAAAAACATGATGTAAATCCTAAGGTTTCTGTTTCTTTGAAAGTTGAAAATGAGGAAAATATTCCATCGCATTCTATTAGCAAAGAAATTATTGCTGATTTACCGTATATTTCTGAAACAATCAAGACACAGACCTCAAGTAACATTGTCAAAACAGTATCTCCTGTTGAAAGCATTCATTCCAAATCTGAATTTGATGATTCTTCTCCTCGAGATGGTATCGAGATAGGTGGGAAACGTAATAGAAAAAGAAAAAAACATAAACTGAAAGATGATGAATTTATCGAGATTGAAAACAAAATCCCATTGGAAGTAGAAGAAGTTCTGCCTACAATTTCTCCGGATGGAGATGGGAAAATTCAGCCAATTTCTGCAGACACGTCTTTAGCTGAATCAATGGACATTGCTATGCCTGAGGAATCCCGAGATACTCCTGATACTCCAAAACCGACCATCGAAGCATTTGACTCTCTCAGTCCAAGAACAGAGGATATAAAGATTCAAGAAACTGGATATGAGCCAGAAGAAATAACAACTGCTGATGATAACACTGGAGTTCCTGTCAATATTACTACAAAATCCAAGCATAAAACAAAAAGGCGACAAAAGGTTAAAGCTCTTATCGAAGATACATCTGAATATCCTAAATCATTATCAGATGAGGAAAAAACATTCAGTGATGATAATGAAGATCTGCCAAGAGTATCTCAACCTGATACATCTGATAAGCAACGAAAGAAAAAGAAAAAATCTAAAAAACCAACCGAAGAGATTGAACCTGAGAAAAGCCCAAAAGTTGAAAAGAGTCCTACAGTAGAAGAAAACCCGGTGGTTGAAAATACTTCAGAACCTGAAAAAACTCCAGAACCTGTGCCTTTGGAACCACCAAAATTATCAGAAGAGCAAAACGAAGAACTGCCGGATGATGATTCTTACAAAACCATTAGTGATAAATCTGAACCTGCTCCAATAAAAATAGTTGAAGAAGGTGTCTCTATGGACGCAACTTCAGTTGATATTTCTGATATACCAAAGGAACTAGTGTACACAGTCAACATTGTTGAAGACATTCCCATTACCGAACAATCTATCCAAACATCTCCAGAGGTCCCCAAGGAAGAAATCATTGAAAATATGCCACCAGTTGAAGAAATTGAAAAAGCAGAAATATCTATGCAAACATCACCTGATATAAAAGAACTTGCCAGTCTTGTTTCTGCTCAGACATCGCCAATCGAAGATGTACCTATTATAGAACAAAGTCAGCAAACATCACCACTTCCTGAAAATGTCCAAGCTGAAGTAGAAACACAAGTAGAAACTTATGATATTATCAATCCTGAAGAAAAGTTTTCTCAGACATCATCACCACTTTTGGCAGAAACGTCCAATGTGGATATTCAGACAGTTCCTGTAGATAATACAACTCAAATTACACAGACGTCTCCAATAGAAAATGTTGAAATTGAAAAAACAATTGAATTATCAGAAGCATCAGTCCAAACGCCCGTCCCGTCTACTGCTGAGCAAATACAGCAAACGTCTCCCACAAAAGATATCATGGAGACTCCTGATGTTCCAGAGCCGGCCAAAGTTTCCAAGTCTCCCGAACTTCTCGAAATGTGCCATGAGAGTACTCAAGTTGAAGCTGAACCTAAAATTTCGACAATCGAATCTTATGTTCAAACCATGTCACCTATCCAACAAGAGCCGGTAATTCTCGAACCTGTAACAAAAACAATAACTGTTGAACTAGCTACCCAAACAACTCCCCGTCAAGCTGTGGAGAGTGATGATATTACTCTGTCATCTAGTTCTCTCTCTAAAGATGAACCATATGAAGTCCACTTCCATGCACAAATTACTCTTCCTGATAAAAATGATAAAGTAGTCATTACAAAAGAATTCTTAATTCATGAATCTGATAGCCAAATGCTACCACTCCAATCTGGAGATGCCCTTCAAGAATTAGAAGACAGTACAATGCTTAATGAAGATGATATCATAATGGATAAAAATAAAAGAGTCAAGAAGAAGAAGCGCAATAAGAGAAAGCCTATTTTAGATATCGATGAAAAAGGTGATCGAGGCACTCCAGAGACATTTTCAGACCCTCTATCATCCGAATATTCTATAAGCTTTTCTACATCTAGCTCTGATCAAGTACCAGATAATAGAGATATCTCTGCTGATGAGGGCATATCTCCTCACACACTTTCTTCCCCTACTTCTGATGACCGCTTCATCGATGAAGAAATACAAAACAGAAATGAAGAAGTGCTCAATCTACCTGGAGTTGAATGTAAATGGTCTTATTCAGATATAACGAAACGTTCAAAATCGCCTATGCCTGAAGAAAAGCCTGAGGATACAGCCATTTCAGTGAAAAATGAACCAACAGATAAAACTCCTCATAAAATTGTTGATAAAACTGTAGTTCCTGATAATTATGTATTGGTTGGTGATATTGAAGTGACAATAACACCAGAATCTAATAAATCAAAACCTCCAACAACTGTACAACATAAAGAAACTATTGCAGAAGCTAAGAAATTTCCAAATGATTTCATAGAAAATGAAGGCAGAGTTGTATCTGCTCTTTTATTACCAGTTAAACCTGATAAAAATGTTCAATTTATTGTCTCTGAAAGAGCTGAAGATGTCCCTAGAGATTCATATGTATTTTGGGATAAAACCAACAATAATATTGAAGAGAAACTTAAAAATATGCACCAAAATAGAAAATCTAAAAATTTCTCCAGCGTATTAGCATTAACAAAACCAAATGAATTAAGATCTGATGTATCTGGTCAACAGTATAACTCCGAAATTCAAAATAACCTAGCAAACTTACAAACCGCCGTGAAGAACCACAATATTGTAATCATTGAAACAACTGTAATAACTACTGTTGAAACAATACTTGTCTGGCTTGAAAAGATTGAATATCAAATTTATCTAAAGCGACAGCAAATGAGCGAGGGTCCAAATAAGGAGATCATTGATGAGTTAGAAGGCTTAAAAGGAGAATTGGGCGCTGTTGATACTAACATTGCGAGCTTAAAGCAGGTTGTAAGGGACTTGAAAGAATATCCAGAATCCAACAAACTCAAAATGGGAGAATGCTTGAATTCTTTACAAGAACAAGTCGGAGCAATTGAAGAAATTACTAACGAAACAGAAAACCAAGCTAATACCGACAATTGCCGCTGGCAAGAATTTTTAAATGGAACGAAGAATGTTCAGCATCTAGTAATGGATGTCAAACATCAATTAGAAGAGTTGCTGTTGTCAGATATTCCTAATAAAAATAAACTAGAAAAACTCGATCAATTAGAATCTAGTAACCACTGTCATATGCTAAAATCTGCACATCAGCTGCAAGCTGCTAGAGGATTACTCAGAGACTTCCCAGGAAAAGAGTTACCTCATTCTGTCTACACAACACATGATACAACAAAACAGATAGAAAACAACATCAATACAGAAAGAGATAGACTTCTACAACTTTTGGCATTAGCAGATGAATACGAGCAAACATTACGTGAATTCGAGCAAATAACCGTTATTGCTGATGCTTTAGTTGACAGTCGAATTACCGTCATCAACTTAGATCATCTTCAAGAAGAGATGCAAAAACATCGCAAGTTCTTTGTTAATTTGAGTCATTGTAGAGCAATTTTGGAGTCCCTGGAAGGAAACTTAGATTCAGAAACTAGGGCAAAATATGCAGCGCTGCATCACTCGTTGCACGATAAAGCCACATTGATTCTAGACAAAGCTGCTAGCAGAGCCCAACAGATGGCCCTTGCGGCATCTCGGTGGACAGTACTCGAGCAAGGAATGAAGGAAGAAAGGCAATGGCTGCAAGTGGCTCATCAACGAGTACCAGATCTCTCCAGCGTAACATCTGTGGATTACGATCAATACATAAACTTATACCAATCTTTATTACTTGATATTTCCCATCATCGTGCAAAATTATTACAACTCCTTGGAATTGCAAATGGATTACAAGACTTAGTAAACTGCTCTAGTTTACACGGGAAGTACAATGAACCACTCGAGGTTGTAATGAAGTTACAAGATGACGTAAACGGTCACTTAAGGAGACTTATCGCATTCAGAGAAAACTGGACAGAATATGATATGCTCACCGATAGGTTGGAGTCCTGGATGAAAAGGGCTGAAAAAGATATAACACGTATCTCCTCCTCACCTGATGCACCTTCTGGAAACATGAGACAATTTTGGGAATTGAAAGCGCAGCATGAGGTTCATAACAACATCAGGAACAATGCTGCTGTTCAATTTGAGCACGCCATGGAGATAATTCCTGTTTCTGATGAAATGGTTCAAAGACAGTTCTTTTCAAAAATTGAGGACAAGTGGAGAAGTTTATCATTGAAAATAGATCTCGTACACACTTCTGCAATCAAAAATATTTCCGCCCCCGATGCGCCAATCGATGAAAAGCTCATAATTCTTGAGGATGAGCTCCGAGAGCTCAAATTGTCACTCAACGAACTGCAAGGTATTATCAAGAACGAAGATGAACTAAATCTCTACATTGAAAGGTTACAAATTTTGAATGGTAGAATTGAAACCATCCAAAATGAATTGGGTCGCCTCGGACTACTTCCAGCATTAGAGTCTGAAAGAGTCGGTAGTTTGCTATCCCAAGCGCACCGATTGGAGATTCTCATATCAGAAGAATTAGAAGGGGGTCTTCTTCTCAAGGAAAAGCTTGCTACTATTCAAGTTGGTTTATCACGGATGAGAAAGAATCACCAAAAATTAGAACAGTCGCTGGATGAGTGCGAAGCAAATGAGAAAATGGGAAGCGATGTTGTAGAGCAAGCATTACTGAACTGCCAATTGGTCGGCGATGACCTCGTATCTCAGTGGCAAGATCTCTTAGCATTACGACAACTCTTGCACACCTTACCTGTGCGACTGAGGGTCTCCGTATCACCGGTTAAAGTTGAGAGAGAAATCTCCCAGCTTCAGGATAACCACTCTGCTCTTGAATCTCGGTGTGGAAATCTCCTGGCTCTCTTGAGGAATCGACTGAACATTTGGAGACGGTTCGAGAGACAGCTAGAGATGGTGCAGCAATCTGTTCAAGAGGCTGATTTTATGATTGAACTTCTCACCGTTCAAGGTCAAGTTGACTACGATCGTCTCTTGAAAGCAACAGAACGCTTAGAAGTAAGTGTTATTTTTTTACTCCTCTAAAACTATATATGTTTTTTAATTAAACTTATTGCATTTACCCTGCTTGACGATATAATTCTTAAGATAATCATATTTATTCTTTACATATTATTTTTTGTGATATAATAATAATCTTGGACAATTTTGCCTAATATTAGATTTTATTAACTGTAGGGTTTATCTGGAGATATGGGAGATCGAGAAGTATTGATAGATGAACTTCGAGCTGCTGCTGAACCATTGTCAGGTACTTGCGATCCGGAAGTCACCCAGAGGATTGAGTCCGCAGTCTCTGAAGCCGTCACAGCCTACAATGACACCTGCAGCAATCTGAAACAGCTTTGTGACAAGTAAGTTTCTAATTATATTGAATATAATTTATTTAAAAAAAGAACCTGTCGTAAGCATGTGCGGAAATTTTTTTAACACAGGATATGTTTTAATGAAACTTGATCCTCAATAAAAGGTTTGAGCGTAAAATCATAAATTTCCTGCATTGGAATTTGACTTTGAGTTTGACTGTCACCACAACCATCAGTCGCTCTTGACAGCACTGACAAATATTAGCATTTGATTTGTTAGGTACTTTTTTTTTACATATTAATATTACTTAAAGATATGAGATTCTATGTGATATCTTGCAGGTACCAAGATGCAGTGCGGCTGTGGAGGCAGTACCGCGAGGCGAGCGAGGCCGTGCGCGCGTGGGCTGACCAGCAGCTGGGCTCCGTGGCCGACCTTCCTCCCGAAGAGGCTGTGCATCAAGTCAAGGTACCGCTTTTACTCTGCTTTTATTTCCAATTGTCAAAACTTACTAGAATACAGTTTCAGTTTAGTCTTTTTAAATGTACCATTATATATATATTTTTCAAAATCGCTTGTAAAAATTCACTATCTAAAAATATTGTATTGTGTTTTTTTTTTTTATTATCAATTATAAATTTGGTCTTGTGAGGTTAGGCGTAAAAGAACTATTTAGTTACATTTTTGCATACTCCAATAATAATGATATTGTTATAAAATATTTTTTGTGCACTGTTCTCAAACAATAACTCAGGTGCTTATTTGTTATTATAAACATACGTTATCAGCAAAACAAAACTAAAATATTAAAACGAATCCAAACCGCAGGGTTTGCGACATCACCTTCACACAAAGCCCGGCGGTCACGAGGAGCTGCGATTAATCACATTTCGGCGCTCGACCGTTTATAATATCCAATACTTTAGGACACATCTTCGTTCATTATGCATGAGCGCCGGTTTGTTTGTTTGTTTGCTCGCGAGCAGACGAGTACTGACCTTTCGGGTTTCGCGGTGACGTCATCGCTTCTCGCTGTGTGTCTACCGTCTGCTGTACGCAAATAAACAATCTTCTCGCCGAGTTGGGTGTGTTTTTTTTCCTTCATTTTCTTTTTTCTTTGTACGCTTCACATATTCTCGGGGGGCGTTTTCAGCGAAAAATTATAAATGACGAATCATTTCCAGGTTTCGACGATACTTTTGATTGTTGCGAATGTGGGTGCATTATGGTTTTGGCGTTTTTCTCGTTCAATCGCACAGCTAGGATTTCTTCGGTAGAGGTGCCGTAATCAAGCAGCCGTATGATAATACGGCCGCCTTATTCGAACCCAGCTCCTGATGCGGCGGGCACAGGTGCACAGGACGCCCGGCCCGAGCTGTGCGTTGTCGTGACGAATAAAATAAACTTATATTGATAATTTGAAGATTGACTTGGCATTTCATAGTAAATACCCGATGAATCTTCTTCTCACTCGATACTTTTTTTAAAATTTAAACGTTTACCGCGCGACCGCAAAAAAGGCGGCACTTCTATTTGTCGTGACGGTGATGGTTAAAACTGTATCGTCATTCACCATAGTCCCGGGGCACTGCTATCCGGGGTAACCGTAGCTTAACTTTGCCACGTCTATAAAATGTCACTTTCTAGTAACGCGCCCTGCTAGGTGGTCAAAGTGAAGTCTTTGATTTGCGTTAATTCTTATGAACGTGCAAAACTAGATAACGCAGAAAATTTGCATCGCTACCGCAACGACTGCATAAATAGTTATTGGCACATCACGGCGCGCGCCGCCTGCCGTATTCGTGGACCCGCATTTTTGGTTAGTCCCGGGCGACACGGCAATCGCGTGATTAAATCTGCAGAGATTATAAATGAAACATTAGCATGCGGAGGTGTTTTTGATTACTATTGGATTTAAAAAATCTACTTTCTAAAATACTACAAAATTATTTAAACGGTGCCATTTTGATCCGTTTATAATTGATTTTTAAAAGCCTCGTTCTGTCGGTAGGTACTCTAGAAATAAATGGGTGATTAAATTGAAGCGAATGTTTGCACCGGTTTGTGACTCTGTCCCGGCGATTGCGCGTCCACTTATCGCGAACTGTTTGTCAATACGCAGGCATCGATTGGGCGCTCTCGGCTCGTTTCGAATATTATCATTTTTGTAGCTCGGTAGATTCGGCTCTCGAGAACGAATGACGCGAGACGCACTATAAGCGTATTGATTTTACTTAAAAAAAATGTATTCTCGCTTTAAACAGATAAGACTTTGAAATTACGAGAAATTCAATCGCGCCTAATGGAACACGAGTGGGATTTATTTCACCGCACGTACTCGCTGTTAGATCGATTGGCAAAATATATCTCTCGAACTTGGCGCAAAGAAGATAAGAGCCGCTCGACCGTACCTACCGAGCGCTCGCCGAAGAATTCAACTTTGCACACGCCGAGTCGAGGCGATACGGACTCCGCGATACCGATACCGCTCCGCGCCAGAGCCCCCGCCCCGCGCACGCAGCACCTTCGGGGAATGCGTCTCTCGGTGCCGTCAGATATTCAAGAAACCAACCGGCCACAAGCACCGATTTATCGCCCACGGACAGGCCCGACGACTTCAGGATTATGACCCGCCGCCTTGCGAGGCCTTGTGGGCGCGGGTGCAGGCGGCTCGGCTCAGGTGCAGGCGGCTCGGCCCGGGTGCAGGCGGCTCGGCCCGGCGCGCCGCGGCGCCGGGGACGCGAGCGCTGCAGTCTCCGAGCTGATAAGCTATTTATAGCCGTTCTGCATTTGATATTTTACTGCATATTTTTTACGTTTTTACAAAAATTATAAAAGTAAAATCACACATTTTTGACTCATTCAAAAGGATTTTTTTACAACTTGCAAGCCCAAATATTTTTCAAATCCTAGTGATCTTTATCACTAACGGGGAGAACCCGTTATCGCCAAACTAAAACTCCCATTGTTAGTGATAAAATCCGTAGTCTCTGAAAGCCGATCGGCTTACTAGCATTATGCGTATAAATATTTTATCAATTATCGTTATATTGAGTTCGCTATTCGCAGATCAGACGTAACTTATCGTCAACCCCTGGGCGAGATATTCCTCGAACTCGCGAGCCGCAGGGCCACGAGGCAACCGTACTTTTATTTCTTTGATGTAAAATCAATACGTAGGTTATAATTTTTTCATACGTTGTAATTAATTACCGTTTTTCATGCGAGCCAAGAGCATACGACGTTTCTGTTTACTTAGTATTTATATTAAACGCATGTGCGATGACTCCCGTTCTTTCTCGTGACGGTTTCAGAAACGGACATGTATAATATGAACCTTTGTCTTTCGCGTTTTAATTGGGTCCCGTTCCGAGCGATCGTAATAAACTACTCAAATGCATTCCGCTAAATACTCTCTCCGTGCTGAATGGCGTTTGCATCTGTTCGGGTAGTTATATAATGCACGAAACATTTGTCGGCCGCATGACTTCCACCTTTGTCCACGCTGAAGGCGTCGAGACGATGGAGTTCAAATAGGCAGGACGATATTCTTCACGTTTTACTACGGACCTGTCGGAGCTTCCGTGTTTGTCAATACGAGTCGACGATTATGTTTGTCGGAACTCCTTCTCGAGCACGCATTTAAATTCATAATAGCGAGAAAAGGAAACGAGAAACTTAGATTAATTCTTCAGTTATGTTAACTGGCGTAAAATGCGAAACTTTAAAGTCGTGCGCGAACTTCCCCGAGACGGCGTGTCGAGTCGGACTTTAAGCGAAGATCCAGTCTGGCGGCGATGGGGGAAGTTTATCAGCAACCCGCGCCGGCCGTTAGGAGTGGCCGTAAACGTGTTCATTGAATTTAAAGTTTCCCCTCTAAACCTGCCATAACCGAAATTGAAATGCGGCGGCGCGCTAAACCTACTTCGGGAACTGTTCCGGAAACAAATGAGCACCGAAAGAATGGAAAATTTTAATTGCTCTAATTTCTAAAGTTTAATTATACACCGCAGCAAGTAAATGAAGCAATGCAGCGCCGCCCCGCGCCCCGCGCTAGGAAACTGAAATTAATTTGTTTAAGGAAAATAGTAGAATGCTATTCATTCTCCGCATTTTTGAGTAAATAATATATTTACTAAACATATTGACGTTTCGAGAGGTCATTCGTGCGTGCCCACGTATTTCACGAATCGAACACTCGAAGCGCCGAAACAGGTTTATCCCGAAATATTTTCGTCGAGTTTGGACGACGACTCCGGTAGCCGGACGATCGTGTTTACCTACAAAACGAAAAGTATCAATATCTTCGGTTTGTAAAAAAAATATCAACGCAAGAAACGAAAACCGACGACGGCGCCGCCGCGCGTCCTGAGCGCAAAAACTGGACGCGGATTCCGATTCGCTCCGGCGCGCGGAAAGCATCTCACCGAGTCGACTCGCAAATAGTTTGTTTAATAATAATCTATGCAGCCTTGGACAAATTTGAGAAAAAATGCGGGGGGAACGTGATGTCACTCCGGCGGCCGCGGTCGGCGGTCGGCGAGCCGAGACCGCCCGGCCCGGCCCGTCTCGGCGCACCCCCGGGCCGGGCCTCCGCGGGGAGGGTGCCTCATTTGAACCACTATCGTTAGTAATCATTCGATAGTAAATACGGTGGAGATAAATGCGAAAGTTCACGATAAGATTTACGAAACTTCACTCTCGATTATCAGATAAAATTCGATACGGTGCCGTCAACTTTATCGTATTTTCTGTATACCTACCTACTACAAAACGATATCGGTTGCGTTCGTTTGACCGCGAGCGGCTCGTTCCTCTGCTATTGCAGACCTACACCTAAAAGCGAACGGAGCATTTTGTCCGGCATATCTACTAAATTTGACATCGGTTGTGTAATTTTCCGGCTCGAACCGCGTGCCCGAGCACGAGGCGCGAGTAAATCTAGAGATAATCCAAATCTGACTGGAGAGACGGTCGGCGAGCGGTCCCGAGAGCGTCCGGGCGCCCGCTCGCCCGCCCGCCCTGATAGCGGCGGCTCCTCGCCGTTCCTCGCAGTCGGCAGTCGGCAGTCGCGCATCGCCCGTCGCCCGCGCGCCGACACCTCGCGCCGACACTCTTCGCGCTTGTTTACTTCCGCTCTGCGGCTCCCGCGACTGTGCTTTTCGACAGGCGCGCTATTACTACCGCGCTGTTTGTCCGTGATGTATTCTTTGTGTGCTAATTATGCTATCGAGTCGTGAGTCGTAAAGGGAGTGGAGTGGAGCGACTCGCAGGAGGCGCCGGAGTGGGTCACGGGATGTCCTCGCGCGCCACTCAGGAAACGAAGGTAACGACTGCCGTCGGCCACCGATCACCGCCGGGGAAACTCGTGCGGGAGTACACTCGAGCTCGTCTTAATCGCGATCGCGTGCCGCCCCGCCCCGCCCCTCCCCGCCCCGCCCCTTCATTAGCGACACGAAGGGAAGCCCCGAGCTCCAGCGCCGGCCGTCTCGTGGCGACCCGCGGACGCGCACTCGATAACGAGGAGATCTTTGCGAATTCGCTCACCCGAAATCGCAATAAAACATAGGTAGCTTATCGTACCTCGTATTGATAAAATTTTCTCGCGTGCACCTAAATATTTTGAATATGCGTGTGAAAGTGACGGCTGTTTTTCAAGAAACCGTTGTTTACGAAAGGAATAAATAACGAGCACTTCCAAAATTTTGACATTAATCATTTAAACTTTCACAAATGATTGCTCCAAATTGTCTCCAGAAAGTTTAATCGTTCAAGTTTTTCTCATTCCACGACTGAGCGCGGTATCCTTCGCCGGCCGTGTCGTCGCAGACGATGGACGCTCGCCCGGCTCGGATCGAAAGACCGCGACCGCTTCTGCTCGAGGATGTCATCGGGAGGTGAAATTTTTCAATAAAAACACCGCCTCGAAGGGGAGTCCGGGCGGTCCCGTCGGTTATGTACCCTCAGTGGCTCGGCATCGACGACGTCGGCCGGAGGTCACTTCCGTCGAGCGTGCGAGCGTAGTTGTGGCAGCGGGGCCCATCCGGCGGGTCTAGGTCGCCGAATCGAGGAATGCCGACGCGCGCTGGAAGGCGATGTCGGGGCGCCCCTACAGGACTTTCACTGCGTTGCGATCCGTGTCACGGATATTCTGCAAATTTTGGATATGCGTATAAATTAAAAACGAAAGTTGATCACACACACCCACTCGTATAAATAAATGTATCGTTCGTTTGTGTTTGAAGCAATTTTAACGATTATTCGCTTTGTATTTATTTAACCGGTGTTTATTTCTGCCCGCGGCGTGGGTGGCGCCGATCGCTGATCGGCTAGGAAATTACAATCGGCAAAAAAGTATTAAATTTTTGCAACAGCCAGTAGGAAAACTTATCGCGAGAGTTTGCGGTAGCGACGCGCAGCGAGCGATATGCGACATCCGCGATTACGTTTTATGGAACATATTTAATAGCTCTCCAAATAATGCATTCAGTCGCGTCATTCGCAATATCGAAATGACCTACCGGAATACATTTTGGACAGGGGAGGGTGCACAAACTCGACTCTCGAGCAGCCTACACCCGATGTGACCCAACCGAATGGAAACTAGCCGATAGCTTTTTCTTTGCTTATTTAGGTATAACTATAGAAAGTCACCTTAAATAGGGAGACGCTATTGCCTGATAACCGTTCGGTCGTCGCTCGGTTGCTAGGTGTGCAGGCAGCTTGAGGGTTTTCTACACGTGGCCGCCGTCTACTCGACACCCCGAGGCGTCCCGCTTTTACGTTTCTATGAAACTCTGAGTAAATAATTTGATTTAATTTTTTAGAAGATGTATGTTTATAAATATGTTTTATACTAATATTTCTCTAGTTTTATTGAAATCGGCTTTTAAATATCGATTAATATGTATTACTAGAATAAAGGTCATAGATATAGTTTACGAAAAACACGAAACCGTTTTATTTCAATCGGCTTCTTATTTTCCAAATTAAAATTAATTAAGAATCCTCAAAAAGCCCCAGACGCACAGTAGTATTGTCGTATTATATATGCCGCTGCGCTCGGCCGCCCGGGAGAGCGCGGACTCCTCGGGAATGCTCGCTAATTGCAAGTCGTCGTGAGCGTAACGACTTGCGACAGAACAAGTGAAGCCATCCCGATAAGGGATGAAGAACAGTTGTTGGACAACTTTCAAGACGGCGAAAACTACAAGAAACTTGAAATTATACCAACTCACCCCACCCCTCGGTCTACAATTTATTACATTAAGTTATCCCGCCTCGTGCGTGTTTTGCCTTGCGAGGTGCCTTCGGTCTTCATTCGCCGGATCGCACATGTATTCGGGTTCTGTAATCATAACATGTTAGTCGATAAAACTGGTCCAGTATTTATGTTTACGAAGCTCGATCAATATTTTGAAATATCATTATGTTTATTATAAACATTGGATATCTCGCCGGTAGAGTGTTGTAATCTTTTTTACACCGCTATTGAAGCACTTCCTGTTGTTGATTTTTCTATTAAAAATTGAAAACCATCGTGACCTTGTTATGGTGAACGATAGACACTCGAAACTGCGTTATGAGGAAAAAATGCGGAACTCGGAGACTGGGAAGACTCGAAGCCGTTTGAAGCGTGTATCGTGTCCGCATGTATACCTGATGAGTTACAAGTCTATCTTCTTTGCGCTCGTTGTGTTGTGCAAGGAGATGGCTGGTGATTTATTGAGGTGTTCCGCGCGGCGCGGTTCCAGGGCGTCTATTATAAGCGGCCAAGGCAGCCGAGTGAGGAGCTGACCTCGGCCCTCGTTAATTGTTATAAAATTCATTGTACTTTCTGCACTACCTCCCTTCCGTCTAAAATATGTTATTATCGCTCCTCGAATCTCGCCCCAATATTGATTAGGTGCACGGGCGAGCTTATCTCGAAATTCGGGGTAGGTCTGAGTACTGTCGGGCTACCCCGGAGGGTTTTATTTAGTGTATTTAATTAATTTTCACGTTTCTAATTATCTGAATATCATTTTCAAATTTAAATAATTTGAGGTTTGCATACTTCACTTTAAAGGTCTGTGAAATCTATTCGGCAGCTGTCTTGAACTAGTAGAGTAAATACATAATTACATTTCATTCGGTCATTTGTCAATTTATTTCGATTAGGTACACTGAGCTGTTTCTCTTTCAATATAATAAATAACATTATAATTAGTACATTAATCACATGCAAGTGTCACACGCATGCCGATTGCTCATTACTGATGAGCGCGTGTACTGAGTATCATGAATGAACAGATGCCGACTCGATGTATTGCGAGTGATGAGATTGATGAGATTGATGAGATTGATGAGATTGATGAGTTCGTTCGGTGCAGGTGTGCGAGGAGTCGCTGGCGGCACACCGCGAGCGGCTGGGCGAGCTCAAGGCGCTGGTGACGCGCATCGCAGCCGACGTGGGGCTGGAGGCGGCCGCGCCCCTGTGCGGCGAGCTGGAGGCCCTGGGGCGGCGCCTGGAGGACGTGCGCGCCTCGCTCGTGTCCCTGGCCGACGCCGCCGAGGGCCGCGCCCGCCGCCACGCCGACCTGCGCCGCGCTCACGACTTCCTCAGCGTCGTGCAGGAGGTGAGTCCGCCCTCTCGGCTCCCGCCCCCGCCCCCGCCCCCTCGAGCTTTCCGTGACTCGCCGCCGTTAAGGAAGCTCGCGCCGCCGAGGGTGGGATAATTAGTAGCCGACGTGACCTTGGCGATGTCGAAAACGCTTCAAAGATTGAATCGTTTTGTTAATTTGACGAAATTTCTCTTTCAGAGTCTATCGACCGTGGAAGAAACGAACGGCAAAAACAGTGAAGAGCAGTTGGTAGCGTTGCGCAACCACCTACTCGCTCTGGGCAAGTCCGAGGGTCAGATCCGCGACGCCAAGGATGAAACCTTCGACGTGCGACCTGCGGTCACGGAGACCTCGATAGTGGAAATCCTGGAGCTCTGGCAGACGGTATTCCGTGAGACCTTCCAGCAGTATCACCGCCTGTCCTCGCAACTCGTTCGCAGTCAGGACGGTATCGCCGCGCTCCGCCTGTGGCAGGAATATCTCTACCACGTGCAGTCCTTCCTTCTGGGCTCGATTCCGGAAGACTACCTCAATCTCAAGGAGCAAAAGCATCTCTGCGAGATCCACCAGAACCTTCTGTCGACGCAGAAGTCTATAATTCTCTCCAAGAACGGTGACGACGGCAAAGATGGAAAATTCAGCAACGATCCTGACGAGAACTCCGTCATGGAACAATTCAGCTCCCTCACCAACTTGCACAATGAGACCCTATCGAAGATAATCGACCGACACGGCGAGATCAGCGACCGAATATCCTCTTGGGAAAAGTACAGGAGCGACCAGGCGAGGCTTCTGCAGTGGCTCAAAGATATGGAGAGAGAAAGGGAAAAGCTTCAGCTCAGATACATTCACATCCGACGAGTTCCCAAAATTTTACATAAAATTCAACTGTTGCTTGATAAAATACCGTCTGGCAAAGCTCAATCAGAGGATTTGTTAAAGCAACAAAAGAATCTCTTGGAGTTTTGTGATGACGCCCTCTCTGCCACTATTCGAATGGAATATGCGGGTACTGTTAAAAGAATTGAGAACTTACAAGCCGGATTGGAGACTTGGCGTGATTATGTAAACAAAATAACATCATTGATATCCCAGTACGAATCGCAGACCTCCGCAATTCAATCTGTCATTAGTAATGTGCAGAATTTGACACCGCAATCGGTCGAAGCTCTGCCACAGTCTCGAATGGAAACCAAAAATCTTCTCGATAAGCTACGTAGCTCACGAACCAGAATAGCCGATTTGATCAAGGATCTAGATAATCTCAGTGTTACTCAAGAACAGCTCAAAGACTGCCTCAGTCCCCAAGACAACAAGACGATAAGCCAGAGAATCTGGATACTGAGACAACAGCAAGCCGATCTCGACCATCAGATTTCAGTCCTGATACATCAACTCGAAGAAAAATTAGAACTCAATTTATTGTTTGATTCTCGACATACCAGATTCTTAATTTGGATATCAGACTTGGAAGCTCGATTGGAGAAAGATAGCAAACTCGGCATGTCCAGGGGCCTCAAGCCTGAAGACCTTCTGCACAAGCTAGAGAGTGACCTTAAATCGGAGATGATACTCAAAGAGCAAGAGATAAAATGGATAACAAACACCGGACAAGATCTTATTAAATCTTATGGTAGGGATGAAATAGATCAACAAAATTTACTTCAGCAGAAAATTAATGCCGTTACTGAAAAATGGAACAAACTTCGTCAGGTTGGAAATATAAGAACAAAAAAGATCCGAGATCTTTTACAAACTATCCTTCAATTGGAACTTCGGCTATCTGATATCAGAGAATGGCTTTCCAAGATGGAATCTCAGCTATCTGATCCATTATATATTGAAGAGTTCACGAAAGAGGTCTTTGATAAAAAATTAGATAAACATGATGTATTACAGAGAGCAATAGAAAAAGAGAGTGGTGAAATCGGAGACGTACTTAATCTCTGTGAAATTTTATTAAATGATGTTGACACATGGAATGCCAACTTTGACACTCAAAATCTGAAATTAGCTTCAGAAAATGTTGAGCGAAGATGGAAGTCAGTCTGTGAACAATCGACTGAAAGGAAACGTAGAATATTATCCATCTGGACACTTCTTCAAGAACTGATAAAACTGAGCTTGGAGGAAGAAGAATGGTTAAGACGCCAAGAAAATATACTTCTTGATATTGAAAATTCTATTGAAACATTACCTCCAGACCTGGTCCCTGAGACCATCAGCAAATTAGATGCCATAATCCAAGAAGTCAACTCTAGAGATTCTGCATTGCAAATTTTAGAACATGGTTATTCAAAAATAGCCAAAACCAGTGGGCTGGAACCAGAAAATTTACAAAAAATTATTTACGCTGTGCGAGATATGATCATTAGATGGCACAATTTGGTTCCTCAGGCTATGCGCTTGCTGGGGTCCTTACGACAAGACACTGCAATGCATCGAAAGTTTGTTGATGCTCATGGAAAGGCGGTTGTAGGATTAACTCAAGTAGACGTTCACCTCACCCAACTCCAGCACCTCCCACGCCGTCAAAATATTAAACATCAAAAGCAACAAATGGAGGTGAGGCATTTAATGTTATCCACATGCAGATATTTTCTTGATTTTAAACAATTATTTCAAGTCATCTTATAAATTTTAATTTTTTTATTACTTAAGTTATGTAATATTTAATTTATTACTGTTTTTTCAGAATATTGAAAAAGAGCTTCAGTCTTACAATGAATTGCTTCAGAATGCAGATGAATTAGGATTGATTCTCATGCAGAGATGTACAAAAGATGACCAGAAAGACATACAAGAAATGATAGATGAATATCAATCACTATGGAAAGACATACAGCTGAGGATATCGCAATTGAAGTTAGAAATACACCAACAGATGAACGGTGCCCAGAAAGAAGTCGATGAGAGTGTTCAAGTTGAAACACTGAAGTTCGAACAAGATTCAGCGGTGCAAGTAGACACCCTCTCACCGCTGGCCAAGATGACTTCATTAACATCCAAAGATGCTTTTTCGTTTGAATTGACAACTGCAATAACTGAATGTATACAAAATCTTGATTCACTCGAATCCCTCATTTCTACGCCAGAGCCTCAACAGGCGACACCAGACCTTGCTAACATTGGAACTTCCATCTCTAAACTGACCGCTAACTGCCAATCCAGTGTTGAACTTATGAAACACCTAAGTGGTGTTCTGCTTATGGAATGTGAGTGCGATGAAGAAGAGGCCCACGTAGTGCAAGTCAATCTTTTGGTAGAACGTTACGAAATACTACTTGTAATCGCTCGAAAAAGGGAACAACATATTAGAAGTCTAAGGTTGGTTATGATTTCTTTTTAAAATAACATAACTTAATAAACTAATGTTTTGTGGTGGATGACGGAACTCGTTAAATTGTTTAGATTGCCTTCAAGAATTTTCACATGTGCCATTTGATTTTCTCTCATCTTCTCATTACTGATTGCATGCTTAATTTCAATACAACTCAATATTTTGTTTCATCTGTGCATGGGTTTTTATGGTGTGCTTCCTTTTCTGCTCAGGTCTGTCTACATTGATGCTTACTCCTTTAGCTGTGAACAGTAAGTTATCATAGCTTGTTTTTATATTTTACAAAATTAATATGCTAAAAAACAAAAGGCTTGGATATGGACTTACAGATTAAAATTTAACTGCACAACAATATACAACAAACTTTTTTGATTTCTTTGTTTTTCTGTTTGGTTAACTAATTAATTTATTATTTGAATATGAAAACTTTTCTTCATAAAGGTCTGTCATCTGACTTTAATAATTAAAATATTTTGCAGTGAGGCAGGTCGACTAACGTGTCCACTTTGCTCCCAACGCAACTGGAACCAACTTGATAACGATTTGTGGCGACTGGAACAATGGTTGCAATTTGCAGAAGGCACCCAGAGCACTCAGAACTCCCTTCCTTCAAATATTGAGTTGTTGGAGGATGTGATTCAGGATCATCGCGAATTCTTGCTAGATCTTGACAGTCACAAAACGATCATTGTATCTCTCAATATTGTGGGAGTTCACTTGGCTGACCATACAGAGGATACAGATCGAGCCGCTCGTCTTAGGGGGAGACTTGAAAAAGATAATGCCCGTTGGGACGCTGTCTGCAAAAATGCTGCCAAATGGCAAACTAAATTGCAATCTGCTCTTATGAGCAACAACGATTTCCATGAAACGATTGAAGAACTATGTAGATGGCTTGAAAAAACTGAAAACACTATTAGGTCTTCTGAACCGGTAGACTTGACAGCGGAGAGACCTATCATTCAAGCAAAGTATCGCAAATTCAACGACCTGCATGGTGAATTGGAGCACTGCGAGCCTCGAGTGGTTAGCTTGCAGGAAGCCGCAGATCAGCTGCTTCGTTCTGACGATGCACCCGACGGCTCTTCTTCCATATGTAAAAAGTGAGTTTCCTTTGTATTGCACTTTTGTACTTATAATTGTCATTTTACATGCCATAGTTTCACATTATGCTGTATAATTTTGCTTATGTAACCTCCATACAAGCATAAAAGCAGTGAATTCCCTGTAAAAGCTATCAAAATGTTATTATTGTATGTTTATTATACATTTGAAAACATACAAAGTTTTAAATGTAGTTTTTGTTACACTTTTACAAGGTATTCACTATTTATTCGGTATTTTTTGCTTGTATAGTATGCGCGCCACATATACATAAATATATACATGTAGGTTTATGTTTATAAGTATATCTTAACTTATACGTATATTTATAAGTATATGTATGTGCTTAAAATATATATGAAAATTATATTTATTATTTATAAATACGGGCATTCCTTATTAATTATGTATCTATATACCATAATCATATATACTGTCAAGACTCACTTGGTTGAGGGATTCAAATGCCATAATTCACATCATCTTCAAAAAGGTATGCCCGTATTGAATGATATCATGCTTCATGCATCATGAAATCAAGCTTGTCACGGGGTCTCATGTATCGTTCACCATGCACATGATGGTTAACGCAGCCTGGTGTGCAGGCTGACGGAGCTGCGCCTGCGCCTGCAGTCGCTACGGCGGCTCACCGCTGTGTACGTGCTAAAGCTGGGCGCCGTGTTGGGTCTCGCTGCTCCAGGCGCGCCTGATGCCTCGTTGTCCGCACTCTCCCGAGATGTGAGTACCTCTGCTGTCCTACTCTACATACTCAATTGGGGGATTGTCTCACAGGAAAGATCTCACCACTGGGGTTTTGATTTTCTCAGTATTTACAAAACTCACTATAATTAGATTTTTGTTGTTTTCAATTATGATTTAACTTTTTGTGTTTCTGATACGAAACTGCAACTAGTCATAAGATTTGAGGAAGGCTTTGCTTTTTATCAAGTATACTTTGTGATAATCACACTTTTTTAGTTATTGTAGCATATCTTGAGAGTAGATTTATGTTGAAAATGTAATATATTTAATTTATTCTGCAATTTAGTATTTATAGAAATGCACCATATTTATAATTTTATTTTTCATAGCTTCTGGAACAAACCGGATCCGGCGGCCATTTATCCAATCCACCACCAGAGTCAGAACAACAAACGTAAATATTATTTTTAATGTGCTTATATTTCGCATGCTTGTCACTACTGGGTTTCAAAGGACTTTTGTTTTCAGGACTATTTGCTTTTTATCACTTTTTTTCGAAGATAAGACCGTTTCAAGGTGTTTGATTATTTATTTACTGACTGACTATCAATCTTGTCCATTTATTTCAAAATAAGAGTCTTTAGAATATTTTATATGTAAGAATAATAAACATATGTAACTCAATTGAATTGCTGTGCATTTATATTGTAACTGGGTCATTTAGATTTATATTCACAAACATCTTTTTGTATTTTTGGAGAACCCAACTTTAATATTTTGTAGATGTAATAATTTCATTTTATTTTCGCATGGAATCCTGATTTGATTTTTCATAGACTCCAAAAACATAATATTCCTGAATTCACTAATGAAATGATTCTACTTTGCAGCGGAGATGAGGTGGACACGGGCGTGCTGCGACGAGGTTGTCGCTTCTTGGGACGGGTGGTGCGAGCGTCGCTGCCTTTCCAGGCACTGCTATTATTGCTGCTGGGGGCTGCGGCTTTGGCGCCAGGCCATCGCGAGGACTTGTGCGCTCTCACCAACAACTTTGCCAGCAGTTTAGAGCCCATGCTGCATTACCGCAACGGCCCACCACCTGTGTAGGCTCGCCTCGCCACCTATTGTGATAGTCTCTAGTTCTCTTGGCCGTTATCGCTCAAGCTGGGAACAAAGAGCGAGTTCTATACATTAGTGTTCTTTTTTACTTGCCAGTCAAACTGGCTTTAGTCATAGCATTCGGTTACATTTCCACTGAGTTCCTCGTTGTTTTATCGAAGAACTGGTCATCGTTGGTACTCCAATTGACCGCTCCAGGTTCCCTTCGGATGTCGATAGATGTCCCGATATCGATTATCTCGGAGAGATCATAGATTTATCCGGTGGATCGAGAGGTAAATTTTTTGTACGGGCGAAAATGCGCTGACTACTCACCGCGATAGGGGAGATGTTTTGGCATATCGTGCCGTGAATTTGTACTTAGTGTTATATTAGCGTTTAAGATTAGGTTTTGATCGAGGGGAATCAAATTTTCCTCGAGGGGATGTCCCTGTGTACATTGGAAATACTCATTATTTGTATATGATGAAAACGCCCATTTCTTTTATGCAAATGAATAAGTTTTGTCAGGATGGCCAGTTGGTATGTTGATACGAGCCGCAGGGAGTGGAACACCTGCGAGTTCGGGTCTGTTCGGCCGCCCGCACGCGCTCTCCAGTGTCGGGCGACCGATGCCATCAGTTAAGTTTGCGAAATTTTGTTTGTGATTTCTCCCGATCCGAACATTTTTCGTCGAAGCCTATAATTTTTTTTAATAATCTTTTTAAATATTTTTTGTCCGGAATATGGTGCTAATTTGTGTTCGTACACGAATGTAACTTCCTTGAGTTTAGCCAGAAATTATACTAATCCTTGTCCCCTTTTATCGAATACTTTATTGTAGGTTTTGTTCAAATAAATTACTAATGCAAAATAGCCAGCTAATAATATGACTCTGGGCCTTCCCCTAGGTTAAATGTTTATTGCACAAATTTTAAATTATTTATACGCTACTGATAATATTTTTTTGTTAAGCCGAAATATTACCATTTATTCAAAAATTTATTTGCTTGTTATAATGTCCTCCAACACTACATCACGTAGTAATTGTATTTTTATATAAAAAGAGCTTCTAAGGTGTGGAATGTCCCGTATTCGATAACTGATAATATAATGCAATAAAATAATAAAAACATATTGTGTTTTATTTATTACAAGTGGTTTATTTTTGCCGAAAAATGTATGCACACTTCTTACAAAGCTCACAAATCCAATCTCAAGATATACGTATATTAGGGTTTAAGAGCCCCGTGACACAATGGTTAAAGGGGTACTTAAGTATAGTTTGAGCTGCTTTGCTTTTCAGAAATATTAGTCGCAGATTTCTGCTCAACTTTCTGGGGTGATCACCACCATAGTATGATTTTACTACATGCAACTTTTATGTTGATATAATTTAGATACATTTTCCCTGGCTGAATTTTTAGAAAACAATATTAATTTTTAATTTTAAAACATTCTCGGCTCACGGTTCTACTATACTACTACTGTCTACCACCCATACCCTTTGGCTATTTATTTTATTTATGAACAGAAGATAAACTCGATTACATGTATTCAAAACATTAAAAATTATAAACAATAACACTTCCATGTGCAAGACACAAATTGATTTGATCTCAAATAACAAATTTCAACACAAGTTCTCGAGATAGACAAATATAAGAAGCTGTGCACCGACAAGTCATATAAATATTCCCTAATTACATCCTATATATATATTTAGGAAGAATTTATTCTTATAGAATATGAGTTAATAAATCTGTAACTCGCAGAATAATTTACAATAAACATAAAAACTACAAAAGCTTGGTTTAACTAAATCCAAGGATCCTCTTTTTTTATATATCTGCAGAGTTAGTAACAATATATTATACCTTTTGATGATGGATTCTGATTTTTCTATACATATTTCATATATTATATTATCTTTTAAAGTGTACCAACAAGGTCTATTTTAATTTTGGATCTACAATTACATGAAGGTTTTTATTTATCTTAATATAAATCAAAAATTTGTAAAATCATCAGGGGAGCTAACTCCCCTAAGGGTGGGGAAGACTACAAGGATGTTAGATCAATTATTGATTATTATTGTTGTAGTAACGGGATTGTTTATATTTTTGAGATGCATTCACAACAAACACATTTATTCAGAAGGATATTGAAGTATTTTATTTGTGGTGAAGAATGAATGAAAAAAACAAGAAAAATAAAGTGGCATGGAGTGACGATCTTAGCTACGATTCGGAAGAAGAAAGAGGTGAAATTTTTTAAAAAATGATTATAATTAACTTGGATTTGGATAAATAAATAAAAAAAACGAAATAATAATAATTTTATCTATTCTAATAACAAAGGTAACTCCATGGATAAGTCTTATTACAGAAATATTACACTCCATTGGCTTAAAATACAAAAATAGGTAATAAAAATAAATTTAACAAACTACTGTGTAATAAATTGACATTAACATTTTCAGAAAAAGAAAGGATATTAAAGGAAGTACTCGCAGAAATAGAAGCTCCTGAAAAACCATCCTACTCAGATGAAGAGTTGAGAAAATTAATAAGTTTTATCAAGCAAACAACTACCTTGTATTCGTTAAGGAAAAAAGATTGGAATAATAGTTGTACAGAGATAATAACAGAATTCTTTATGGAACCCAAGTGCCTACTCCTGAGTCTGTTTTTCAAAGGTGACACACTCACGGCCATGTTGGATATTCCCAATGTTCCCGTTTATGATTTGACTTATTTCCTGAGAGAGCCTGACTTTATATTCACTGTTGACAATTTTTATGATGAAATAATATTTGGAACGTTTGTGGAAAGCGCAGAAGGGTCTTTATTGAAAGTTTTAGAACTTGTATATGCGCCAATATTTTTTTCAGAGACAAAATGGCCAGAGAGTATCCTTGAAATGAATAATTAAAATACAATTAATTACAGACTTATTAATATAATACGATATGTCATATTTTCCCCATTTTAATCCTTAAGTATCAATCAGGTGTCAAAAATGTATTTTGTGATCAACTGCATACCTTTTTGGCAAAACTTACTGACCTCCACTACAAGACACTCGGTCTTACTGTCTTGTATGTTCCAAGAGAAGGCTTCAATTCACCAGTAAAAGAATCTAGTTCCAAAGAGGATCTAGTGCAGCGCCTAGACAAAGTTGTCGCTCATTGGCTTCTTCAAATGAAATCGTGCATTGAAGATCATGACATGGCACCAGCACACAATGAACTTGTCTGTCCACAAGATGAGTATCACTTTTGGGAATACAGATGTAAGATTTAAATCAAGGATTATTGTGTAAAGAGTATGCTTTTATGTAATCAATTCAAAATCCTTCAACAAAAATCTCCCACTTGTCCAAAAAATAAATTATAGGATTTTTCTCATCCTTTCACGTGTCTATCAATTATCTGAAATCACATTGTTAAAAATATAAAAGTTAAAAAAGGATTTTTCTTATGGTTTCATAGATTACCTAAAAACATATTTTATACACAATAGACCTATTAATTTATTAAAAATCATTTGGGTATCGATGCCGGACCCAGAAAACATACTATTGATTACATTTGAAAACATACTACAGAGATTAGTTATTTTATGCATTGTATAATTTGTTTTTAACATATTTCAGATGAGAATTTAAGCATTATACACTCTCAGGTTGACAATCCAAGTATAAAGCATATTGTTCAAATCTTACTTATTTCACACTCTGCATACATAAAACAATTTACAAAACTCTGCGATGAAATAAACAAGAGCATGATAGAAGCAAAATCTAATATTGAATATCTTCAAATCATCAATGAGCCATGTTTTGCCCTGGAAAATATAGAGGATTTAAGTGAATTACCTCAACATATTTCAAAAATCTTGAATACATTTCGTTACATCTGGCTTAGATCTCCCTATTACAACACTACTCAAAGACTGACAAAACTTTTCACCTCTTTAAGTAACCAAGTCATCGTTCAATGCTCGGCTTCTGTAAATTTGAAGTCTTTATTTAGAGGCAACACAAGAACTGCAATGGAAGAATTCCGCAAGTGTATAGAATGTTGCCTGGCATATAGGAATATATATAATGAAGTTGCAGCAGCACACAATAACATGAGACCCGGATCATGGGATATAGATGCTGAATTAGTTTTTAATTATATAGATTCATTTGTACAACGTTGTGTGGATATGCTTGAAGTTTGTAATACAATGATAATATTTGGCAGGTGAGTACACCGAGATATAACACATGATTGAGTCGCTATGTGAAACCTAAAAAAATATTTATAAACTTGCAGAATAGATGAATCAGGAGACTTTCCAAAGCCTCTTTTTTGCGGCACAAGAGGTGAAGAATTCGAATCAATGTGCGATAAGAATAAAATATTATTTCACAATGCTCTTTCCAAAATAGAGCATAATCAAGAAAATATTTTAAATGTGCAAGCAGAAAGTTGGTTTCACAATATATCTGAATTTATGTCGACTATTGAACATATAGAGGTATTGTATTGGGATGAGGAAATTCAATCTATTTCAAATACGCAATTGAGGTTTAGTTATTAGCTCTGTCATGTTTTCTGTATGAGCTATCAACATATTTTTGAATATTTAAAAAAATTATTTGAAACAATAAGAATTAAACACTTCACATTTTCAAATCTCAAAAATATAACAAAAATTACATATTTTCTTTAATATTTTTTTGAATAAAATACTTGAGAGATTTTCCACATGTTCGTTTTTATTTGTGACAGATATAATCTGTTTGATAATGGCAACGAGAAAGTTTGGCGAAACCGGTCACAAATAAAAACGAACATGTGGAAAATCTCTCAAGTATTTTATTCAAAAAAATATTAAAATGGAATTCCACCAAGTACTCTCTGTCAAAAATATTATATTTTATTTAATTATATATTTATATTAACTTTAGTGAAATATTCAATAGTATAAAATCATGGAAGCTTGTCAGGTAAAATAGCATCCATTCTTAGATTCTTATAAAAAATATTCTATCAACTATAAAAAAATATTAAAATTATTTGAAACAGATTTAAACACTCCACGTTTTCAAATCTCAAAAATATAACAAAAATTACATATTTAATTTAATTATTTATTTGTATTAACTTTAATGAAATATTCAATAGTATAAAATCATGGAAACTTGTTAGGTAAAATAGCATCCATTTTTAGATTCTTATAAAAAATCTTCTATCAACTATATTTAGAACGATTAATAACGTTGAAGAAGGCTTATTTATATTGTGCTCCATGTACAATTACTCAAAGAGAAATAATCTAAAAAAGATATTTGAAGAGAAAACTAGAGAGGTAGGGAGATTTTTTGTCCTTAAATAAAAAAAAATAACAATAAATAAGACCATCGCAGATCATTTGCACACAAAATTACTTTCACAGATTTGGAGCATGTTTGAAATCATAATAGGTGAAGTAAAACACAGGTTGGTTGCAAAACGTCACAGATATCCATCTAACCTACCGCCGTTCTCTGGAGAGGCCATGATGATAGACATGAGAAAAACTTATGTAGTATATCATAAAGAGGTTTGTTTGATTTAATATCGATGCAGACAAGTGCATGGAAATTGAATTGAAATGTAAAAAATATATTCAATGATTTTGAGTGCAATTTACTTTTTTTACACACTCACACACACATATTTATATATATTTGTGATAATTAACATATATCAATAGGTATTGGATTCAGCAGTGTGGATGATACACCCAAGCAATGCCAGGGACGTGACTAAGCAATATAAGGAACTAATTGAAGCCATCGATATGACGATGCATAGTATTTGGGTATCGTGGACTGTAAGTAGAATATTTATTCTTTTAGATAAAAAAAATTGTTACATTTTTAACAGGAAAATTTATATTAATAATTATAGAACTCCTTTGACGAAAGCATAGGTACTGCTATGGACAGAACACTCATCTGTGAAAGCACTTTTCATGTTGAAATGCTGGAATGTAATATAAATAGGTAAAAATAATATTTCAATTGATTATTACAAATCCATAAAAATATTAATAAAATAAAAATATCCTTTCCAGAAATATATTTGATTTTATCCGAGAAGTTCAACATTGGCAAAACTTGGAATGGGAGATACCATCAGATATGAATGATGTGAGTTTGTTTACTTTTCATACAAGATCTTATACACAGAGGCACAGCAAATTTACAGAATCAATATCAATTAAAATTATAAATTGACAGTGAGATAAATGAAAATTTAGAAAAATTTGGACTCATTAGACACACATTACAGTAATACTATGACACACTAGACATTTAATTTATTTTTTACTACCCTTACGGGGCATTTCCTGTTTTTCGGGTTTCGTACATCACTAATTAAGTTTGAATAATTTTAATATAACACGTTAACATTGTATGTTGCAGGTTTATTTAAAAATACATAAAATAAGGCTATTCTACGAGAATGTATTGATTATAGTCAAGGAATATAATAGGATTCTTTCAAGCTTATCAGATGATGAGAGAAAACTTTTCAGACCTTTGATAAATGTAAGTTTCTTGATTATTTTCAAAGTAATTTTAAGAATGACAACATGCTATCTCTGCAAATCATCGAAATTAGACTTGTTAATAATAGAGAGTATCTTTGAAGCTACACATGAGTTGCCTGAATTACTGAATTGCCAGTATAATCGATTGGTTAGAAAACCTGTTGATGCTGAAAAGCGGAACAACTTAATTGTCACAAATTGATTTTAAATTGTAGCATAATATTTTAATAAGATAATATATATTATTTCTTATATGCTTAATTTTAGAAAAAACAACAATACATTGAAAAATGATGATTTTTTCTATGAAGTCTGCTGCACAATATATTGTGTGGCAGTAAGTCATTTCCTTTTTTCAGTGTACAAATTAAATAATTTACATATATTTTCACAAATCTAAATTTTTTTTTTTTGGATTTTGGCTTTGCTTTGGATCCATTTAAATTAATCACTTATAATGTCACAAGTATAACAATCACAAATATCTATAATATATTTCCCAGAGATTGTTGTTAATTATACATTTATTAATAAAATCAATGTAGCAATTTATTTATAGAGTGTATTTTATAAAATATTTATAAAATACACTGGTCTAAATGAGAATTCATATCCTTCTCTTCATAAAAAAAGAGACAACACGGACAAGGCAGTTTAGTGCCAGTTGAATTGAGCTTATCAAAATCTTCATCATCTTCATCCTCAAATGATAAATTAATTACATCATCAGACTTTTCAATCTCTTCAAAACTATCTCCGCTTTCTTTGAATATATCTCGGAGACAATCTTCTAAATGTTCTTCTGAACTATCGATACTGATAGATTTGCAACACATTGGGCATGTATAAAATTCAGATTTTATGATTGTTGAGCTCTTTGGAGTAGAGGTTATAGATGTATAACCCGAATTCAACTCAGATGTGGACGGCAGTGACATACTTCTAGGGAGATCAGTCAAATCAATAATGTCATCATTTAAATCTTCAAACTCGTGAGGTTGAAGGCAACTATTTACATGTATATTGATAAATTTTCTTGAAAACTCCATATTACATATTGGACACGGTACCTTCACAGATGATTTCCCTTCTAAAATACTTTCCCAATCAGTCTTAGAGCTGGCATTATATTTGATATTACTTGAATTTAATCTTACGCTGTCTCCATATAATTCTTGCAGTATTTTATTACACTCATTGATTGTGTCATCGGATAAAATATAAGAACCGTATGATATAATTTCAGATTTATTTAAGTGAGAATTTTCATCAGAACTTATAATATTTTTATGCATAATACTGTCAGTATTGTTTAGAGGTAATTTAGAGCTGCAAGGCACCTCACTAGGTTTTTCTGAAAAATAATCAATTTTGATAATTTTGTTAGGTGAGGTACCATTATCGTCCAAATCAAGTAGCCGTTTATGTGTATTAGGATATTTTGAGCTCCAATGGTTTCTTACTGCACTTTTCACATCCGAGTTTTCAGAATTTCGAATCATTTCTATATAGGGCTGATTTTCATTAATAATTCTAGAGTTTTGAAGATCAGGAGTTGAGTATTTACTCCCAGATGCTGTTGGTGGTTTAGTAGTTGTTAAAGGTTTAGATTTAGCAGTTTGATCATCATATTTTTTCATATTATTGACAGCAGGTGACATTTTGGTGTTTGGTGTTTTGAAGAATTCCCTAATATCTTTAACATTTTTGGAATAATTCTTATTCAAGACAGTTCCACTAGTGGCTTTCTCTACAGTCTTTTTCTTCTCTGGTTCTTTAATTTTTATGAAAGTCCCTCCGCACATAGCGGTATGCTTCGACCACCAGAAGTCATTTGGACCGGGAGCTCTGTTGCAAGTTATTCGGACCATCCCAAAAAAAGGTTTCTGACGTTGACAAGGGCCATTGCATCTCCACCAGTGAGTTTGGTACAATCGGACCTGAAAACAATAAATAATGCATTAAATAATTAAATTAAATTTTAAATAAAAAATAGTACTTGTTGTAAATTCCCAGAAATAATATGGCATTTAATGCTACTAATATTGTATCAAGTCTTTAAATCATATGGTGAAATGATTGAGAACATAATATTTTTACACTGAAATGACTCTTGGTGACAATTTTTTCCTTTTTATGTTTAGATTTTCCTTTTTGGTGTCTACTAAATTTTTTACACTTGTACCTTTTAATTTTAATATCCAATTTTTGTGGTGATAAAAGGCAAGACAAACAATTTTTTAAACTTAGCTATATCATATTGCAACCAAATCAAATTCACTATACAACTTATATTATGCAAATACAGCATCTGTCTAATTGGGACTTGGAATGTTTTTAATACAAATCATTGATTTCTTTAGCTTAATATTACTAAAAATAAGAAGGTTAAAATATATTACTCAATATTACCTCATCAATAAAATTATGGTATACTGAAATATGAAGGTTAGCTTCTTGATTGATTCTGTTCATATGTTTATGAAAATTTGGACCGTGGCCATCTCTATCACGATCATTACTAGTGATAAATAAAAAAGCGTGAATCATTTCATGCAATAGCGTTTCAATTAGATCACTTCGGGGTCTCAGTTTCAAAAGGGGTTCACTTAAAGCTATATCACAAAATCCATTTCTTCCTTCATATCTAAAACAAAAAAAAACATTTAGCCAATGCACATAATTCAGAGTTATAAACATTAAAACTTTTTATAATTTAAAACCATGATTTCATGTATAATTTCTAAATATATTCAGTTAAGAATATATAAAACTATACCTGCAAATTCCAGCACAAGAATACATTCTTTTACTCCATCTTACCACGACAGTCCCCAGTTTTCCCCAAAAGAATTGGTGGTTAAATTGTAGAAACAAAGCATGAACATTTGGAGTCGGATCTGATAGCTCCCAGGAAGGACTCGCAAGATTAACATTAGGGCGTTGATAGTTTCGTTTTGATTTCACTGGGGTAGTACATGTATACTCGTCACACCTATTATCGAGTTGCTTCTGTAGCTGCAACGCAAGTGCGTAGTCATCGTCAATATTCATTGTGATTATAATACATTGAATATATCTAAAACTCAAACGATTTATTAAAGAGGATCAGATGGAGACCAAGTACAAAGAAGCTGTCAAAACACCGACTGGAAAAATCAATAGCATACCATAAACTATAAACTAAATTATATCTCTGGTTATGACAGGTGACACTAAATAATTAATAATGAGCGAAATTGATTTCCTGGATTATTTGATTTATTAATACAAAAATTAAATCAATAATAATCGCTGTGAAGTGTGCCAGGATAAAATCTGTACGAATAAGTAGAAGGCTTTGATATCAAAAATTTTGACATTTGAAAATATCCGAGGTTTCAAAAGTTATAGCCTAAAATTTATTTATTTTTTTACAAGCTTAAACAATTGTAGTTATTTTGCTTGTTTTCTCGAGATAAACAGTTTATATTTATACTTATCACAAGCAGAAATAAAATAACCATAATTGCATTTTTATTAGTTAATTACATACAAAAATAATAAATCGTTATTCTAAAAAAATATTTAAGGCAGTGCCATTATTAAATAGTTTTGGGTAGCAATAACTTGTAAAATATAATTGTCTGATTATTAATAAACTTTCGAACTGAAAAATCGTTCTTATCAGATTAAAGCAAGATGAAATTGTTTTTTTTAAATGTAGTATCATCTAATTGACCTTTTGATTATTATCCATGTTACCATCTTATTACATGGCAAGCATCATATTAAAACTTTGCCTATGTAGTATCAGATAATATATTGTAGTAGCCAGAAATGCCACTGTCTGTAGGCCTCCCCGCTTTTCCCATTCGGTAGCTTGTGCATGGTTGTCATTCTGTATCCTAAGTATATGTAAAGGATCAGTAATGAAGTAGTGGACTTAGGATGATTGTGGAGGGATGTGTTCTGGAAGTAACTTGTAGAGGTGAGGGACCCCATCTATTGTTTCTGTAGGAGCCTGCTGAAGAAGGAATATCAAATCTAAATGCCAGAGTTCTGCAAAGAAAGTATTGTATTATATAATAATGCTATTGGACAGCAGCAATACGCAGACCTTTCCTTTACATATACAAGATAAGTTTAGTACAGCTATTTTTTATTTACATTAAAATATAATTTGGCTGTAGGACTGCAAGGAAACAATACAGCCAGGAATAGATGATTTGAAGTGGAATTCAGAAAATCTTGATGATTATCTTTTGAATTGCTTAAATGATATTAACGAGGTAAACGAAGATAATATTATATTTATTATACATAATTTCTGAAATAATTACTAATACACATTTCATTACTTTTTCCAGCTTCGTGACTTTTTAGACTGCTATAAACGATGTAATGAAAATATTGTATCATTGCTTGAAAAGATCTGTGATACTAATATGATTAAATTTAATTATCCTTTTGATGCTTTTGATTTGATTGGCATGAAAAAGGAGTTTAAACTTATGTGGAGTAATGCATTTAAAAGTTTAATGATCATGTATAAAGAGATATTAACACACCTGACCTTTGTATTTGAGGGATTTGAAGAATATATTAGTGAGGTGCTAAAATGCTTTTTACCATTACAATCATAAAAAAAATTGTAGAATTTAAATTTAATAATTTCACTTATCATCTTTTGCTTTGTTTTATAGATATCAACGCATTGGTTGAAATACGTAAAAAAATATGATATTTTGTTGGAAAATGCTATTTGTCTTAGTGTTAAGACTTCAATAAATAATATGCTACGTGTTATTAGTGGTGATGGTTTGTACTTCATACTGCTAATGTTAAATATGCAATAATTATTTCATAACATTAGCAAAATAATTAGTATATCTGTATGCTATATAGCGTTAAATATTATTGTAGTTCAATAAAGATAGCGCTTTAATTTAAAGGATATTGTTTACTTTGAGTTTATTCTTTGTTAATCTAAATACTATATGGTGTTTGAATACTATAATGTAAATATATTATAGACAGCTAAAAAATTTTGTTACCACATATTTAAAGTAAGTAATATGTTGTTTAGGTGCTTTGGGACCACAGCCTGTTTTGAAAATTAATGTGATCTTACATGAACAAGTAGTTTGTTTTGAACCAAAACCAGTCGACGTTATTGAAACATTTTCCAACATATTACCAGCGTTTTTATGGATTATTGCTAGCATTCCAAGATTGCATAAAAATTTTAATTTACCTAATTGTGGACTTCAAAATTTTGCCACAGTCATAAAAAATGATCCTGAAATCAGAAGATTACAACTGTCTATTATAGAAGGTATTTCACAGTAAATTACATACATTTCCTATTTGAAATATACACATCTTCCTTTTTGTAGTTTTAACATACTTAATTGCCGGTATTTTATGTGACTGGAACAAACATGTAGTAACTGTTTTAAAAGAAATATTAATTTTCAATCTGGAGTGAATTCAGTACTGCCTATTTTCTAAACACCTAGATTTAAGCAGATACGACCATTGATTTAAATATCTTATGGGCCAACAATCTCATCAAATAAAGAGTTTTAATTTCTCACTATTGTCATATGCTTCATTTATAAAATTGTTTTATTACTGATTTTACTTATATTGAAATTTAAAGTTATTAAATTTCAATTCACAGTATTTTTTTGTTTGTTTACGCTAAAAGCAAAAGTGCAAAATAGGAAAAGATCAATTTTTTTGGATTTATCCGTTTGAAACGTTTAATCGTCAATATTAATTTTTTGCTTACATTCATATTATGAATAATGTATTTTTGAGTAAATATTAAGAACATTAGTCCTTTACAATAACTTAATTATGCCTTTTGGAGTTGTATCAATTCATGCTAAAAATTATAAACAATTTTTTATTCCAATTTATTATAAAGCTTACAGAAATGATTAATTCAGAATTTTGTATAAAGTGCTAAGAATAAGAATTATGAAATTTAAAACAACCTTACACAATTTTACAAAAGATAATTTTTTCAATATATTTTATTATTGTTGTACGTTTTAAATAAAATGTTTATTTCGAATTTAAAGAAACAAAAATGGCACTGTGTGTTGCTGATTCTCACTTGAAAATGTGGGAAAAGTACCAAAATATATGGATGCTACCTAAAAAGGATTTTATGATGGAATATGCATCACAGAAACCAGTAGCAGCAGATTTCGAAAAAGAAATATCACGTTTCATCGAATTAATCAATGATGTACAAATGGAGGACGATTTTGCATCGGTAATAACAATTGTTTAATATATGAGCTATTTTACATTTAAAAACTTTATTTTTATCAAGAGCAGTGAAACACACAGGTTGAACAGACGACATCAAAATAAAAAAGCTGTATATTAGAACTATGAATACATAAAATTGGAAATATAGTATTTTTTTTCTCTTCAACACGTGTATTTCATTGTTCTTGACGAGAAATATTTCATGGAAATCATAATAGTTTTTTGTCGCAAACTGCTTTTTAAACCTTAAGAAGTAAATCACAGCATATCACATTTGGGTATTCACTAGTGAATGAATATTTAAGATGGTTTGAGTTTTCAAAATCAAAGACGTGACCAGTATTCAAAGGTCAGAATAAAATTCATTTGATGTTTGATATCACTTTTATAAAGTTTAAAAAGCGTTTGATTGACATTAATATTTTTTGTAATATATATGAATTTTCTAGTTAAAAAACATACTCCTTTTAAAAAATAATTTCAATTTTTTGTTTTGTTTTCTAGGTTCATTTCATTCTTCTAAACCACGTGAATATAAAAAAAATAATCACAGAAAGGTGTACACAATGGCAGCAAAGTTTTTCTTCAATGTTGGATAGTTTTTCTGAAAGAGATGTTAATGACATGTTCAAATGTGCTAAGCTTACTAGTCAAATGGCCCGACGGAAGCCTCGAAAGGCAATGTCTCAAAGAAGGATCAAGTATTAAATAAATTAACTGTTTGTAATTTACCACTCAACCTACCAGAGGGGTCATTTTGAACCTTTTCAAACTTTTGTACAACTTTTACAAACTTAAACGTTACCACATCGCTATCAAATATTTCAATTTTTGAAAAATATGCATACAATGTATTTTTCAGTATTTACTTCTCGTTTTATTTTTTATGTTCGGAGAAAAATGCGTGACCTGTCCTTACTTACCACTCAATGTCAAAGGTCAATTTGACTCCTCGAGATAATATGGCATTCATTCTTCTAAGTCTGGACAAATTTGTATTATAAGTACTAATTTGAAGAAAAAAAAATCAAGCAGCAAACTCTGGGGTAAATTTTGTAATTCGCACATATTGCAATATTTAAAGGTGAATATTTTCCCTTAAAATGTTACACCGTTCCATTATTGGACTAATCACAACATCTTAAGCCTGCAAACTCACGACTTCCCACTTTTGTTATATTTACATTATATTTGTAAGGTTAGTAATAATATTGTTTACAGTTTAGTTTAGTTTGCTATTATTGTGAGTTGAATTTGCATTCGAATTTGTAAAAATTTTGAATGATTCATATTTTTTCATTAATTTAAGCACTGAGTTATATAATATGATAAACCTTCACTTAGTATCCCATAAATATGAAAATTCTGATATGATAAATCAAAATAGATAGTTAAACTTATTTAAAAAAAAAAAAACACACGGCGCCGGCTACAATTGCGAGCGGCGCGGCGGCCATTCACTACTGTAGTCAAAACATTGTATTTAAGTAGCATATTCAAATTCAGGCAATTGCAATATAAAGTATATAAAAAATAGAAAAATAAATTATCTTATAGGTTTTTGAAATTGCAAATGCAAATCAATTATACATAACATAAATGAAAATAAAAGATCTTGGAAATAATTTTTTTTTTTCATGAAACATTTACACTCGAATATAAATTGATTTTTGACTTAACACAAAGTAAGCGATGCTTTTTACCGTGAAACACAGTCCTATTTTTATTCATAAAAAAATTAAACCATAGTGAAGAAAAAAAAAAACAATACCCACATTGAACGCATCTGTCGAATCGCGACGCTGATATCTCTGAATTCTTCTTTCTCTAAAGCATCGTAACAGTCATTTTCCAGATTTTTCGTAATATGGTGTGAATTTCTTACAATCCTTCATGGTGTCAGATCGAATTGGGTTTTTCTTAAGGATTAAACGATTGGTCTTGCTAGTAAATCAGAGAGGATCCGTTTCCGATTCATGATCTGGAGAGATCTTCTCTGCTCGCCGAAGAAGAATGAAACATTGATTTATTTTAATTTACTCTCATTTGTTTTTGTTAGGTGTTCGACAAGTTTTTGTTATGAAGAATAAGTTGGGTATTTCAAGATTTATAACATTTTCTTCTCTTGATTTTATTGCATTATAAAAAAAAACAGAGAGAATTATTATTAATTAATTAAGGTCTAATGAATACAATAAAATTCGTATTTTCAGAGGTGTGGTATTTTTATTTAGTAAATGCGCCTGATAACGATTCAGGTTGGATAATCCATGAATGGATATAGATCACATCAAATATAAATGATGACATGATATATTGAATCATAGGTTGGTATCATGTATTTTAATTGATGCAAATGAATTGTTGTATCATTCAGCAATGTATCTCATTTCTCATATTCGTACCTTTTACTAGCGTAAACGACGAGTGTGGAGTAAGGCCAGCGAATAAAGTTGCATTTCATTTCTTGGTCGTGTTGAATCCAATTGAACTTGTAAAGACTATTTTCGTAATGACTTGCATAGACTTTGGCAACTTTTGGAGGCATATTCACTATGTATGGGTCTATTGCCAGGGCAGAATCTGGAAATGGAATGTGAATTAGTTGTAAGGTTTTCCTTCTAAGTCATAATCTATCTATGAAAAAAAATTTTTTTTTAATAAATAAAAAGTATGTATAAAAATTGATTTTTCAATTTTGTACCTTTAACTTGTTGGATACTTTTATAGTTGAAAAATCTTTCTTTTTTACAAACATGTATGGTTTCGAAGCCGGTTCTTTGTAGACAGTTTTTAATGAATTCTATGGGATCGTCCATTCCTCTGTACGGCGAGACCATCTGTGTCTGCATGTACGGAAGCCATCGCTCCTCCTTCCTCATGAGGTCGTGGACGTGGCAGATGGGGTGATCGATGCTCATGGACAGCAGACAGTCACCGCCGGGTTTTAACAGCGTGTAAATATTGCTAATAACTTTTCTACAAATATGATATTTCATTTGAACACCCATAGTGACTTTGTTATAAAAATAATTTTTTATTATAAAAGAAAAATTATAGATTTTTTTACATTTCGATTATTTTAATGATATACAACGCACTAATAGTGTATAAAGTTCACAACAAAATGTCACTATTTTATAGTTTGTAGCGTAATAGATAAGACAATGCATAGATTTACAATAAACACATCAAAATGAATAGCAATTAAAAGTACACACACACACAACGGTTTTTTCATGCGGTACACTTCTAATTATAAGTCACGTTATCAAATCACAGCTATTTACTTAGCTGCTGGTAAAAATATTATTTTGTTAGATTTGAGAATACCCAAGGAAAATTTGAAGCAATCAAATAATTACGTCGTTATAGCGTAAATGATGAGGTACGAGCAGCATTTACTCAAAAAAAATGTATAAAAATTTCTAGTCAATCAAAAACAAAAAAAAAACAAAAAAGAAACAAACGTGCATATTACATTTGGTCTGGAATCCAGTGCAAGCAAAAGAAAGAGAAAATATGGTCAAACTTTGCCACATGGTGCAGATCAACGTTATCCGCAATATCCATAAAGCTGAACTGCAGTTTCTCAGATGAATACTTTGAGTTGGCATATTTGACCATATTCGTCGATATATCCACCCCCAAAAGTCTCGAGATGTTTCTTGGACACGCTTTCAAGAGTAGCTGTGACGTCACGTAGCCATCTCCACAACCTATGTCCAGGATTTCATCTCTTCCGAATTTTTTCCACTTTATTCTATCACCGTATTCACTTATAACTAATTCTGCATCTCGAGATTGCAGCGAGTTTCCAACATTGTAGAGCTCGGGGTTGTTCATAATAAAAGCCAAAAATACGATTTTACATTAATGAAAGCCTTAAGTGCTTGTAATATGTGAATATAAAATAACACTGACATTAAAGTTTTCCTAGTGAAGATATGCTTATATATTTACCTGGTAAGATAAAACAGTTTACCATGAGTAGGCACAGGGTGTTTATTGATGTTAATATTTTTGAAACCTTTATATGCAAAATTGCTTAAGAAGTTGAATTCGAACACAGATTCAATGTTACTGAGCTTGTGCATGTACAATATATATAATATTTATATAATTTATTTAAAAACAGTAAAAAGCACACACTCTATCAATTTTATATTAACTCGTATTTTTCAATTTAAATTGAAAAGAAATAAAATATTCTTTAATTTTATTTACATATCAAAGATTTCCAAAAAACTATAACACTATATAAAACTAAACATTTCAACAAATTATCAATTTGATAAGAAATATCATATCAATAAGTTATTTCATAAAATATTTTTTTGATAAATTAATTCTCTATTAAACAAATTCAAAAGAGTTGATAAGTCACTACAAATTTCATGTTTGCTTCTGAGGTGATATCTTACGTGCTTTGCTTTGTTTTGGAGTGATATTTGTTTTAAGATATGTTTCAAATGAATTACGTTGCACTTTGGGCAATTTTGGTTCGTGTTATCATATTTAAATAGATCAATTTTAGACATGCGTTGTTTGTGTAAAAAAAACACTATGTATTGTTAAGAATTTTGTAAATACCAAAAATATATCAATTCCGTAGACCCGATAAGAAATACCTCTAAAATTATTATTTGATTGAATATATAGAGATTCTAAAATAATTTATAAATTAAATAAATGTATTGATTGTTTTCAAAGTTATCGCTAGTCTCCTTTCAACATTATATATAATTTCTTTCATTATAATTCAATATAAAGAAAAGTTAAATTTAAATAAAGGCTGTATTTTTGTTAACGACGTTTTAACTTTTGGCGGGATAAAAAATAAAATAGATTGACGTTTATATGATTAATAATTTTTTTTTATAATAAAAGCATACAATATTAACTGCAAGGATAAAAAAATTAGTAACTTGTTAGAAAATTCTAGTTATTCAACTAGAAATTTTTGTTTAGCATTTATATAATTCTTCTGATGAAGGATTGTGTGTAACATGTAAATACGAACTTTGTTAGAATATTTTTGAATAAAATTTATTTTATTGAAAACATGTATAAAAACTAGAAACATTGATAAAATAAACAAAAAAATATTATTCATAACACTAAACTTCAAATATTAAGCCTGAGAACAGGTTTGTAGTAATGTAGCAGTTTCTTTTTAGAATAATGTTGATAACTACATGAAATGTCAATGCTGTTGAGATCATCGTTTAATAATCTACGACATAATATGTTTTGTAATGATATATTAAAAAAATAAGATCAATTTATGAATGCGGTTTGACTCTATTTTTGTATAAAAAGTATCTAAAATAAATTTAATTAAAATAATGATTACAGGGTGGCTGGATAGCAGTGAATTCGCGTTACAATCATATTGAAACTAAATATTCAAACTAATAAATGCTGATTCTCAAAGCCTTAATATAGTCGCCATAGAAGGGAGCAGGTAAAGATTTAGAATGCACCTTTAAGCGAGTGAGGAGATTAAAGATTTGATATAAAATATTGAAATGATGCCACCTGGTTTGTACAATTTTTTTTTTAAAAAGTACTTCTTATTAATTATTTAACTTTTGACATATTTATTTAATAAAATCGACTAATCATTTTCATACCACAAATTACATATAAACATTTTTCATTGCGCAAAATTGTTGTATACCAGTGGCGCACGAGAAACAATATATAATTTTGGAATGTGACAATTTCCAAAACTTTTATGACTGCAGAAGTTAACATTTCACTTCCAATTTTTTAAATTTAATAACACCTCATGCGTTAAATACATATAAAAATGATAGTACAATGAATTAAATTATCTTGAATACAATTTATCTCTTTATTTTTGTACTTGTCGAAATAATTGTGCTTGCTGCTAAGTGAGTCAAAATTATACGTAGCACTCGTGCTTATATATATTTTTTACTTAGTAATCAATCTACATACAATATTTACAAAAAATAATTTACAAAATGTTTCAAACTTTTTAATTAACAAAATATGCACTTTGTCCTAAAAGTCATACGACCATTATTTCTCAGCAGCACAATGTTTTTGCATTATTTTACGAATTTTATTTTCAAGCATCATAAAAATAATATTTATAATCCATCTGTTTATTAGCATAAATCTTTAGTTTGTATTTTTGTGAATGTTGACAAGGACTTTTCATATCTACAATAAAGATAATATATGTATTCTGGTGAACGCGGCAAATGAATAAGTCAAAAACATGTGGATTCACATGAGTATCTGATATTAAATTTAAATGTGAACAATATTAATTTATATGAATAAAAATATCAATTATATATATATATTTAACCAGGTACCTTTATTTTTACTCAAAATAACTTATAATAAAAAGAATTAGTTATCTGTGATTTTTTATAATAAAAATCCTGTTCGCCGCTTATATCTAGTAATTACTCAAATGCTAATACTATACCAACTTAAATCTAAACCAAATTTTAACAATATACCAACAAGTTATATCAAATTAATTAATTCTAATAAAATTATACATTAGTAAAATTTGAAAATGTTAGGACATTTAAAATGCTGTATAAATAAATATTTGCTGGATTTTAAAATTCAACTGGAGTCCTCTAGGCCGCAGTGGCTGACATTAATACTGTGTATTGAGTAAGTGTATTGAGAGCACAAAGGTTGCATTAATGAATATTATTGCAAATACAATGTGCATAAGCTATAAAGATTTCAGATTTCATTTCACAACATCCAGCATATCGACATGTGCAGATAAACAATCAAACAAATCTAATCTAATCTAGATGCTCCGCATGATTACTTAGTGAAAAGCTGTCTCAGCAAAAACAATATATCAAATGTTTGATAAATTGCTTTGACATATATAATATAATTGATTTAAATTATTATTGATAAACCTTGAAATTTATTTTAATCGAAAAACTATTGGAAAAGTTGTAGTACCAATAATAATTTATTATTATAATAATTTAAATAAATAGATCGTCATTGCAAAAATCTTAAATAAGTTAAACATTTATAAATGACCATAAAAACTATATAAACCGGCTATGCAACTATTTAATTATAAGTTTCAATCTAAATTTAACAACGGCCGAGCCATGGCTTGAGAGAACGAGCAGGCCAATAAATTATATATATATATAATATTTTTTAACCAGAATATTATCACTAGAGAGTGCACATATCTCGGTGCATAGAAAATGCAGCCAGATTTATTTTCATACGCTACGCGCTTACAAATGTGGAAAAGTGCAGAAAAATGTCGCGAATGGTTGGAATGTTGAAATCTACTTGACAGCATATGCCACAAGGGAGTGGTAGGGACACCGAATCCTGACTTTCTCTCCAATGTTGTTATTGTCCTCTTCCACGAGGCCCAGGTCCCTGACGATAGCCACGTAGTCTTCGAAGTACTGGTCCTGCAACTCCCCAGGAATCCGTTCCAGGAAAGGATTCACTGCGAAAGCGGATTCTGGAACACGCAACCGGGAAGTGTTACCCTCAAGCGCCCAATCCACCTCGAATCACTCGTAACGAGTTCTCGATTAAAACCATTTTGACTAAGTCAGAGTTTTAAAACTTGATATCAATTATCTAAATATTAAATAAGTACGGGGTTAGAAAGAATTTCGACGCCAGACTGCTTTTTCTTATTTTAATCTAATATATAAGCTACAATCTTGCGTTGTAGTACTTTTATTTGTACTTTCTTACCAAATGCATTATTCATTAAAATCAAGATATATCTTTGTGAAATTCATCGTGTAAACCCGGATTCAAACCTGGGTCTCGATGATTGCAAGCATGTCAGCTAACTAGTTGCCCATGAGGCGTCTTATGTATGTGTGGGATAAACGGAAAATTTTAGTTCCGCACAGTATAACACCACCCCAAAATTGTAACAATTTTTCCAGACAACTTGATTTGTAAATATTTTTTTTTTTTTTCAACTTACTTCTTAGGTTTTTGAATCCATCATAGTGGTAGGTTTTGACTTTGAACTCAATATAAATGTTCCTGAAGCCAACCATGGTGAGAAGATCTTCGAATTCTGTTCGTGGGTCTGTGGAGAAGTGGTATGGAGATATGAAGCGGTCCACATCACTCATGTAATCTTTCCACTTTTGACTTTTTGATAAAATCTTGTAAACGTCATAAATGGGGTTTTTTGCTCCAAAACTTAATAAACAATCCCCGCCTGGTTTAAGAAGGCAGTAGATATTCTTTATAGCGGTTCTGCAAGTAGAAAAGTAATTACGTTTAATGCAAGCATTAGAAGGTTACAGTTTTTATTTATAATCTTATATCGATTTTAAACTTAGAGATAGGAGTCGATTAGGTCTTTTTGATTGTGAATTACTTTAATTTGGGCAAATCGATTTCAAAACTAATACTAAATAATTACTGACCTGAAATTATAAAACAAAGGGCTTACGATTTATTTTATAGTTCACGCCTCATTTTCATCTCATTGATTTGGTATGTATAATTGAACCGGTTCAGCAAGGAATTTTACATTAATTGTTAAACTAGCTTTGGATATCAAAAGATGTGACAGTAAAGAAAACATTATTTTTTTTCCCATAATATGACAATTATCAAGTTGGTAACATGTTAGAAAGATTTCAGAGAGTTTACTTTTTATAAAGACAGTAGAAAAGAAAAGAAAACAGTGTGTCATATCTAAACCGCGATATGTCGTGTATTATTTCGTATTTTTCTTTTAAAAGTCAAGTATTTATTTCAAAATATTTTTTTAATTAACTTAATTATTAAGTAGAAAAAAATAACACCAAAAAAATTAGCATAAAAACGATAGTTAACATTAAAAATTATATTTGAAAAGCTTTGCTTAAAGCTAAAGGCTAAGTACTTTCTCTTTTATTTTTGCACTCATATACATTAAGTTGTATGCATACAATTTTTTTACATAAGATTCAAATGACTTATGAATATATGGAATAATTGCATCAAGATAATAAGAAACATCATAAACATGCAGTATTTTTTAGAATTAGTGCATAAAAATAATTGTATTCACATATTTTTGATTTGCTTTGTAATACGCTAATTCGGTTATAGATTCTTAAGAAATATTATTATTTTAGATATTATAAAATTATAAAAAAATACATCCCTTTGATTTGGATCCGTGATAGAGCGTCTCTTTTTTAGACCATACGTAAAATATTATATACCGAAATGAGGTTGAGTGATTCGATCAATTCATACAACTATTCATAAGTGAACTTTTAAAAATCAAATTTCTTTCTCTTAGTCAAGCGACGGACAATATATGTAAGTTTATACAAAATACAAGATCCTATCACAACATTTCAATACTGAATAAAATAACTGTAGGCATTATATTTCAATGTGAATTATTTGTAAAGGTTACCTTGATATTCGATAACGACATGCGCTGTAACATATTTTTTTTATGGGTAGAATTTTATTTAAATATGATAAGTATATATTAATTTAAAAATTATAACTGGAATTGTTTTACCAAAATTTTAATGAAAAAATTATTTTTTAAAAAGTACAAAATGATGTGTACAATGGCTTCGTTTATTATTTCGCATGTCATTTGCGGCATAAAATGCTTCCTGGACGTGTCAGACGGACGGTCTTGTGATATGTTTATTAATTATTTAAAAAAATCTCACCTTTGATTTTGCACCCAGTGAAGACAGTAGAAAGAGAATACGTGATCGTATTTCTCGAATAGATCGAGGCTTATGCCGGTGGAGATGTCCATGACTGCAAAGTCGAGGTTGGGGGCTCGGTGGGTGGCGGCCGCGTGGCGCACCATGGTGGGGGACAGGTCCACGGCCGTGAGGCGCGCCTCGGGGGGCAGCCGGCGCATGAGCACCCCCGCGCTGACGGCGCCGTCGCCGCAGCCCACGTCCAGCACGGAGTCTCCGCCGCCCTGGCACCAGCGCACCCGGCCGGCGTGGGCGCCCACCACCTCCTCCGCGTCGCGGCTCTGCAGCTCGCTGCCCGCCCGGTACAGCCCGGCGTCGTTCATGACCGACCGACCTGGATGTCAGCGCGTCTCTCGCGCCCGCAGCCTGCCCCTCTAAGCGTTATATAGACGAGCGTCTACTCTCTCGTTAACAGGATTTTTACTGCCCACCCGTTCGTATCGAAATAAGATTGCACCGCACATCGCAGAGGCCGTGCGGCGCCCTGCGGAGTGGGTCGCCCGAGCCGCTGCATCCGAATTCCGTGCCCGGGGTACCCCCCCTCGACTCTCCCTTGTCGTTTTGGTTTATTTCGGGTTTCATGTGATCGCGACCCGAGTCTGAGACGCGATGTCGACTTGAACGGATGCGTGGCGGCCGCTCAGCACCACTGTCGTCCTGCCACCTCCGTTGCGGATCTGCAATTTGGCAGCGTCCTCCAGATTATGCCGATGTTAATAAAAAAACACCCTTTCAAATACAAATTCGTAATGTATTTGGAATCGAAATGTTGGAAAAAGTTCCTTGACCTGACCTAACCTAGCACAACCCGGAGGCGGGTGAGGTGCTGCTCGGAGGGACCGGATAAGGCCGGTTCGGTCGTTTGATGGCTGCCCAAATATCCAAAGCTCTCGAGATGCTCAGTTGTCACATGCCCTGAGTGCGTCGCTTAGAATTCGAGAGGACTTAATAATTATACATACACTGATACATAAGTCATACCTTCCGGCACTGGATAATCAGTTGCGTAAAGATAATAATAATTTATAGATAATTTTGAATTAATTTACGCCTTTATTACAATTAGTATTATTGCGTATAAATAATATGAGTTATATTTATGTATTGTAACGCGCCGGGTCTCAATAATTAAAAGATAATTTATTTGCACTATTTATATTTAACCTATATCATACAGAGTCTTCACAATTCTTTATATTAACAACATATTTATATCAACGACATATTTATATCAACGACACCCGAGGACTGTCTCGCGCTCACGGCTCCCGAGAACTGTCTATCGAGCACTACTCCCGAGGACTCTCTTCCGAGCACTACTCCCGAGGACTCTCTTCCGAGCACTACTCCCGAGGACTCTCTTCCGAGCACTACTCCCGAGGAACCTCTTCCGAGCACTACTCCCGAGGACTCTCTTCCGAGCACTGCTCCCGAGGACTCTCTGTCAAGCACTACTCCCGAAGACACATTTCCGAGCACTACTCCCGAGAACTCTCTTCCGAGCACTGCTCCCGAGGACTCTCTGTCAAGCACTACTCCCGAAGACTCTCTTCCGAGCACTACTCCCGAGGACTCTCTTCCGAGCACTGCTCCCGAGGACTCTCTGTCAAGCACTACTCCCGAAGACTCTCTTCCGAGCACTACTCCCGAGGACTCTCTTCCGAGCACTGCTCCCGAGGACTCTCTGTTAAGCACTACTCCCGAAGACTCTCTTCCGAGCACTACTCCCGAGGACTCTCTTCCGAGCGCTGCTCCCGAGGACTCTCTGTCAAGCACTGGCCGCCGGTCGTCTTGTCGCTCGTTCTCCAAGACTGGGTATTGTCGCCCCTAAATGACGGTCGCTCGATCATTCCAGATGTTTCTGGACTATAGACTAGAAGTAGACTTTGGAGTAGAATCGCTTCGATCGATTCTATCGCTAGCACGTTACACTATGATAAAATTTGGTTTTACAAAGGCGTATTTATTCAAACATGCTACAAGTTGTAGACAAAACATGTTAGTTGAGAATGTATCTTGGAGAGTAGACAAAAAAATATTTTGAGTCGAGATTCCTAATTATCTGAAACACCAAGTATATTTTATGTAGAGATCCTCCTTTACTTGCAGGCAGGTGGATTTGGTCCTGTACGCGTATTCCCGAATTCCAAGTACGTTGACAGGTTTGGCATTCAACCCAAAAGTAATACAATATTTTTCAAATACATTTATTTAATTTAAAAGTTATTAAGTAATTGCTTGAATAAGAAATTAAAATAAAGACTAAAATAATTTAAATAAAACATTTGTAATATTTTTGCTAATATTAAGCATATTTATTATATTTGAATTTTAAAATATATATATAATTGATGCCCTCGATTGATCTCTCTTTTGGAAGCACAAAGTTGGGCAACTCGTAATTCTGTTTTGTGTAACCAAAACATTTAACTTCAATCACAGCTTTGGTATTATTTTGTAGCAGCTTTGATATCACAAACTTTTTTGATATTTACTCTCTACGTCTTTCACTGGGTTCCAAGTCATTTTATCTTGAATTTACATCTTCAACGTGCGTTGTAGCTTTGTATAATTAAAATGAAAGAAATGTATATCATACAGATTAACAAATGTATATGTTGTGGATAAATATAATCAATACAGTGATAAAAAATAATCAAATGTGAATACGCGTGAAATAGGCGGAAGATATTTAGGTCAAGCGTACTTTGAATCCCGAAAAAAATGATATTTGAATGTGCAAATATCAATATTTTTACAAAAAACAGAAAAAGGGCGTATTTTGTGAATTTTACTTATCATTTATGATTTCATTAATTTTTCTCTCAGCAGTTGATGCTATTCATAATATCACATATCATTAAAAAAATATATTTTAACTACCGATAAGAAGATATGACGTCTATTTGGTGTGTCTACTCTCATAAGTTGTATTTTGTTGAGTGGTTAGCTATTAAAAATGGCAATCTGTTATGACATATAAGATCATTTGTTTAAGGTCATCCAAGCCATTATTTAATAGTTCAAACACGAAGAATTGAGATGAAAAATATTTCAACGAAGAAATACGTGATGCATGTTTCTGTTTGATGTCTAATGAAGTGGGTATTTTTACAGTTCAATAGTTTTGGTTCTTAGCGCTATCATATCATCACAGATTCCAAACAGTGGTCATATTGGGAGAAATGCGGTCATTTTATTTTATTCCAGATGATTTAACCATTGAAAGCAACAATACAGTTCAATTTATCTTTTGGTCTCTATGCTTGGTAACCAAGACATCATATCTGACTCTTGAAGTTATCTTTATCCATCTTTCATGAAATTAACAAATTCACAAAATACCAATGTACACATGACATATATTGTAAACGTCTGTTGAATTTTGTTTAAAAATGTTATAGTATTGTTACAGAAATCACAGATTAAGTGATGACCTGGAAACAAGGTTACCGTGTCATTCTATGAATATCTATTTCATAGAATATACGCGTGCACGTATTTCTTCCAATGAATGAACAAACATATATCAAAAGTTTTTACCAATGGCTCTACTTTGAATGAAATCAATGTTAACAATAAAATAATCAAGTTTATAATAAAAAAACACAGAGAGAGAGAGATGAGAGAAATAAAGAAGTCAAGACAATGCTTGAATATATGTTTTAGTATTTTTGATACTCAATAATTTTATTTTCTACCTAATTATACACATACATATGTAATTTAATGAAATGAAAATAATACAATATATTAAATGCATTGAAAAATATATGCCGCTCGTGTACGACAGTTTTTTTGTTGTTGCTATGCCATGTTGTTCACACAAAAATAAACAGCTGGCTAAATTTGTAAAAGTATTTTTAATACACATGATAATTTGAATAGCTAGCGTATAATTAAAATGTGTTTGTTTTATTTTTTTGTTTTTCAATTGAAAGTTTGAGTTTGGGCTGGAAGTCCCGCTGCAGCAGGGTTGGCCAGATGGCGGCGGAGGCTCTCGAGCCCCCTCCCCCTCCCCCCCCCGCCCCCGCCCCCGCCCCGCCCCCGCCCCGCGCGGCCCCCTTCTCGGGGCGGCGGGGCAGCGCTGTCCGCGGTGGCCTAGGTTAGTGCTCTCTGGGAACGGGTTAAACCACGGCCAAAGATGCTCCCACAAAGTGTATATGCTAATTTATATTTTTCATAAAAAATAATTAATATTTCAGCTAAACCTAACTCCACGAACTTCAGCAAATGTTACAATGACGTGTTAAAAATATAAGATTATTTAAGTAGAAATGAATATGCTTTGATATACTGTTAAAATTTATTAAACAAATATATAATTTTTATACAAAAGGGTGCACAATTAACTACTGTCAATATTTTACAAATTAATACGCATTTAAAGAATTCCAAAAAATGATGGAATTCGAAACTGATTACTGTTAAATATCAGTTTCACTCGTTTGTTTATTAACTGGTGTATTAAAAATTGTATGAGAGTAATTGAGTTTGAATAGAAACTCTGTCACAAAACATGCTTAAAGAAAACTTCATTATTTTCATTTAATACAAAATAATTTTAGTGTAATACTTCTTTATAGCTCCGAAAAAAGTAATCAATTTTATAGATTACATAAAATAAAATAATTCGAGTTCTGCTTATATCATTCAAAGGGTTAAAATATATATTTGTTCCTTAGCACAGCTGTATGTATCCCTCTACGTAGCGTTGCAATAAGACCCAAAAATGCGGGAGCATTCGCCCTCGGTGACTTTCGCGAGTATAACGCCCTTCCCAAACCTGTTCCTCCAAATCGAGCCTTTTTGTGCGAGCCCTCGCTCTTCCAGGCCCGTGCTCCCTCCTGGCCCGGGCTTCCTTCAGACCCGTGCTCGTGCAAAAAGGATAAGCCTGGCCGAATGCAGGAACCGAGTGAACTGCATTGTGCAATTTTATTGCTCACTGAGCTGTTTTATAAATCTTAATTTTTTATTCAATAATCTTAACGTATAATTTCTTAAAAATTTAAAAAAATATTTTGTTATATAGAATAAAACATAGAATTAATATTTAGTAATAGTAATTGTAAGTAATTTTAAATTATTTATTAATAAACAAATTAATCACAGGGGTTTTGTTGTTGAGTCACAACTTTTAAAAACATGAGATACTATTTATATATAATATATAATCAATATTAGATAATATAGTTAACATAAAGCTCATTTGTCGACTGTCCTATATAAAATAAAAATAATAGCAGTAATAAAAAATAAAAAAATTCTGACAAAATTAATGCGTTAGTCCAGGGATGAGCAACATGCGGCCCGCGGGCCGCTTGCGGCTCGTTTAATATGTTTATGCGGGCCGCTAAGCATTTTTAAAATTGAATTTATTTTATCGACTTTCTCCCATCAATATATTGTTATAAAATTAATTACAATAAAATGGTAGTACATACTAAACTTGTCACTTGTCTTAGAAAAACAACAGACTATTTTTAAATATCAAGTTATTTTATCAAATACGGCAATAAAGGCTAGTTTTGTTGTCAGTCAAATACTGGCAAAAAAATGAAACCCTTTGCGGATGGAGAGATGATAAAAGAATGTCTGACTGCTGTTGCAGAAATAGCATTTCCTGATAAAATAAATATTATTTCAAACATTAGTTTATCAAGATTCACCATTGCAAGGAGAATTGAAGACTTGTCCGAGAACATAGCAACAACGCTTCGAGAACGCATTGCAAAATTCGAATACTTCTTTGGCACTTGATGAGAGTTGCGATATTAGCGATACAGCACAACTTGCTATATTTTTACGTGGCGTACCACGTAAAAATAAACCAAATTTAATATTACCGAAGAATTGTGTTCACTGATTCCAATTCAAGGGACTACAACCGGCAAAAACTTGTACGATGAACTAAAGTCTGTGTTAGAAAATTTTTCAATTTCATTTGAAAAGATTGGAAAGATGGAGCACGAGCAATGTCAACCATGGAAGTAGGAGTATCGGGAAGGCTATTTCAAGACATTAAGAAGGTCACAGGAAGGTAAATATTCGTTAACCACTGCATAATTCACCAGGAAAATTTGTGTGCGAAAAGATTGAGTTTGCCAAATGTCATAATACCAATAATTAAAGTAATCAATTTTATAAAGTCACGCGTTAAATCACGTTATTAATTAATGTTATTATTTACTCGTTGACAATTCATTAAAAAATTATTGAACATCTTTCTAACCGCATTTCGAAATTCCTCCAGGGCCTTTGTCACCGGTAACTTTCCACAGTGCCTAACGAGTGTGCTTACCTTTCGAAACTAATAATTTCTTCAACATAATCCCTCACCAAGGTGTCAGCTGATCGCCGTAACAAAATTCGTGCTAGTGAAAATAGTTCAAACAGGTTTTGTGATGTAACTTCTGTGTCTTCGTGACCCAATATCCAAACGGCCTCTTTATCTAATGACCGTTCTACTTTCTCCACACCTCGAGCCCGGTGACAATGGATTCTATGGGAAGACGTCCGAAGAGAAAATACTCGGAAATAGGTGAAGGGCGTCGTGATTCCTATTGAGGCATTGCTGGCTGAAGGTCAGTGGAACATCCATAACATTACACTTATTATCGCCCAAGATTTATTACGTCGATAAGAATGGAAGGCACTCTGACAAATGCTTTTATACTTATTTCAAGTACTTTAAAAACGAAACACTTTGAATGTGGAAATGTTGTAATTAACCTTTTGACGTCATAGTTTTTTTTTTATTAGTAAACATTATCTTCATAACAAAAAATGGGGAAGGTATTTGGTATACAATTTACGATATGTTTTTTGTTTTGTTTTGGGTAAAAATATTTATAAAAATAATTATTAAAAAAAACTATAAAAGTTTTTATAGAATTTACATAATTTGATGTAACATGTTATTCTAAAATATAAAATCTTTCACTTTACCAATCATAAATGGAAGATAAAAGCAAAAAAAAGCATCTTGGTTTATTGACGTGCGTTATTGAATTAATAGTAAATTTTGGCAACCAGAAATTTCCTTTTTAGTTGTGATCAACATGTCATATAACGAAAAAAACTTAGTTAAAAACAATGAGCAACATGCTAAAGTTATAGCTAAAAAATATAATTTTTAAAAATTGTGTAAAATATATTTAAAAAAATGCATATTTTCTTCTGGAGTAATTTTTTAAAGCAAAAAATATGCGGATGGTGATATTGGAGAAGTGTGAACGCAAAAAAAATATTCGTAATATGTATTGCGAATTCAAAACAGAATGCATATAAATACAGAATTAAGCCGGGGTATGGTTAAAATTGACGGTGCGTTGCTCTGAGGTAGGTTATTTTTTTCCTCGATCCGAACCTATGTTAACTTCATCAAATAAAACCAACCAAAATCACGTGGACAGGTTTTGAAAAACCTTTCTTTTTGTAGACGGCGTGTCGGGCACAATATATATTGGGATAGGGCGGGCCTATGGCGATGCATCCGAGCCAGAACAGGAGCTTATGTTTATTTATCTTTTATTTTTTTAAAGTGGTATTTATTAATCCGTTAGAGAATAATACAGCGCTGAATAAAAAAAAAAATATTAAAAAACGTGCGTCATTAACGTGAGCTCATCGAAATTTAGCTTTTTTGTGAAAAAGCAACCAAAGCAAGGAAATAAAAGTACGATTTCTATACTTAATTTTATTATTTTGAATTATTTTATTTTTTTGAATGAGTATTTATTGGGTGAAGTACCGAGTTCATTTATAGCCTTCTGAGAATACGATGAATACAATTTACTAATGTCAAAGCGTAAAACATACTTGTGAAAACTTAGATCGGCTTGTGAAAAAATAAATATTTCAAAATGTTGTTATATTCACGGTACAATCCATGTTGCATCAAATGGTAAAATCAATATTGTATTTATATGGTATAAAGACATTTCACAATTCAATCAACTATTCTATAGACGTGACAATAAACTTTACAGACAAATAAAAATATATACAAATTTACGGATACAATAAACTATATTATCACCGGAATTAACGAAAGTGGCTTCAAATCGTGAGCACAGCCATATACAAACATAAAATATGTTCAGTGAAATGGTCACCAACCTCCTCCGAGGAGAGGCAAACGGAGAAAAAGATTCACTTGTACACTTTATCTGTAGTAAAGCAATTTTCATAAAATAAATATTTCGGCTCTCCATTAGTAAAATATGTTGTGAAAATCGGTAGAATGGCAATTTTTGCTACAGCGTGATATGGCACCACAGAAATGCACGGAGGGATCAGATTAAATTTCGGTCATAAGCGCTGCCACCTGTAGCAACACGAAGTTGCTGGTATTATTATTTGTTCCCGAAGTTGTGCGGTCGTTAGCCGAGCCGACTCGTATACAAGTTGGGCTTACTGTACCTGTTCTCTATAAAGTATCTACTTCGAAATAGGCAGTACAATGGCAAGTAATACTCAATAACTATAACTACTTGCAACTAAAAGCGTAGCCTGGCATAATTAATGAGAAAAACGCGCACAATGCAAACTAAGCACAATATTTAATTAACTCAAAGGAATATCTTATTTGTTCGTGTTTTACAACGAAAAAAATCATAATCTCAATAATTCTTTTAAATTTTTATTTGACGTTTTTTTGAAATATTTATTATATTCTTATTAACCAATGATTAGAAGAGCTGTGCAGTTCTATATTACCCATATATAAGTAGCTACAAAAGATAAATAAAAAAAATATATAAGCACTAAAAACAAACATTTTTCATTGATAAAGCAATATTAATCAAAAAATATTTTTCAATATAAAGGTATTATTAATATAATACTTATTTCTTCAGTGAAAAATATTGAATATAAACAAGATCAAAGAATTTATAACTCTATACCTGCATTATGCATTTGATATATATCGTCAAATTTTAATACTGAATATTTATTGTATAAAAATAACTATATACTTTTTCCTCATAAAATGCATGCAAAGATGGATCTGTAGCTCCTCGATAGGACTTAGATTTCAACCCACGAATATGTACATAGTATTGATTTCTCACAAAAAAAGGCAGCCGCGAAATCAATCTTACGTTCGAATCTGCTCTCACTCACGGCTTAGACCTCCTACATTATGCATATAGAGGAGCGTGAAATGTAAGCATCAAAAAACGATACATCTTCTTCAGGCGAGGGCCGCGACTCCACCGGCGGCACTTCACGCTCTCTGCCGAGCCCCGAGCCTCTGAATATTCCAGAAGTACTGCTCGTACACTTCCTGCCACTAAATAAACTCAATAACCTAAAAACTTAATAAATAAATTAAACTTGATTTTCTGCACAATTGCCACGCTTGACCGGTATGATCATAGTTTGTTTTTATTACTTGAGCATATGATTCCTATAACCGGGCAACCCATTTTTTTATCTTGATTTTTTTATAAATTTGATATTAATTTCGAGGTCATCAAGGAGAATCCAATAAATAACAAATAAATCCCATTTGATATTTTTATTTTTATTTGTTTCTACGCATTTTTTTAAAACTAATAAATTAAAATATTATATGTTAAATATTTATGAAAAGCTTTCTTTATTTGCGTATACAAATGGAAAAATGTATATATGGAATGCAGTTTTATTGGAGTTATTTATCCCGTGAATTTTATAACCACAGCTGTTACTCTAAAAATCAGATAAGTTAAATCGAACCATCAGTTATAGGACTACAAAGAGCCATACAAAGAACACGACCATTTGCATTACGCTCGCTTATCCCGACCTTAAGCTAGGATTGCATAAGTCAAAATTATACGAATGGCATTGTCTTCAATGGCCATCCAATAATAGTCAAATTTTAACAAAAACAGTTGAAAGATCATCCCGATACATTATTACATTTGGTATTATGCTAGAAGACGTATTTCCGACACAAAGCAATCTTAGCAAGCGATCAAAAAATGAAGCACTTTTTCATATCTCATTCAATCCTCGAATGACGCAGAGCACAATACAATTACTTCTCGCGTGTATTTACCGAGACCTATTTACACCTCTTTTCCGGGCTCCTGCATGTTTTTTTTAAGATGGGAGTTCTATAGATAAATAATGATTTTCCTCGGAGCGGCACCCGAAAAAACAACGAGTAGTAAAATCCACTTATTTTTTCTTTCACGTCGAATGAAAGGTTTCGCGATGGCAGTGGAGAAAAAGCGGCGGGGCGGGAGCGAGGGAGGCTGTGGAGAGAGAGGCCGGGAAGGCTCGGGGAGGGGGAGCGGGGGTGGAGAATGGAGGCAGCCTGCGATGTTGTTGGAGCATATTGCTTCTGTATTTTACGTCGCTTCTTGTGGAAATGAAAGTGCTATAAGTTTTACTTTGCCTTGTGCAGCAGCACGAAAAACTTTGAAATTAAAAGTCTCGATGTGATTGCTTTTGTAAATAAAGCAATCTCAATGAGGTTTGTAAGTTTTTTATTATTAATTTTCTTAAAATTTACGTTGTTTGTTTTGAAATATACTATCAATGCTAAAAAAAAAAACATAAGTGCTTTTACAAATATGAAAAAAATCAATTGCATTCTTAGTGAAAAAAAAAAAAGCCACAAATGTTTAAAGTGTATATTTTTATATTTAATTTGACCCATCACTCAAGAATTTAACTTCATCACACCAGATCCAGGATGATTATTGCTAAATGCATTTTGAAGGTCATTTACGTGTAATTTCTTTCAAAATAAATACTAATAATTTACCATTTTATCTACTTTTGGTGATTCAATAGAAATATGCGATTTTAGATAGAGGTTACTGAAAGTACTCAAAGTTTGACGAGCGAGGCAAAATAAAAATATTAAAATAAACATGCCAAATAGCGAGTGCGAGATATTTTGAAGCACATTAAACAAAAAAGTAATGGCTTCAATGTACACAATATCGATAAGTTTTGATTTAAATATTGCTTCAAATTAAGTAATTTATTATTTAATATCACAAACAAAAACAGTTCAATCTGTTTTCAGTTTGTTATCTGACATAATATTTCGATATTGATTGGATTCCGTTCTGAGAAAAATAGAAAAGATAATATAAAATAACAGCGAAACAAAAGGACTCGGTGTCTTTGCGAAGCTATGTTGGAAATTTCCCATCTGCCATTTTTTAATTTCGCCTCAGCACTCGGGCAGGTGCGCCGCCTTTACTCCGGATACAGAGTTAAAAACAAATTCAATTAAAATTGAAGATTGTATAATGAAAAGTTGTAACGGTTGTTCCGTTTCGGCTCTAATGAAAGCTCCCGGCCGGTGTCCCCCCGCAAGACATTAGCGCTGGCAGTGGCAGGGACATTATTGATATTCCGAGCGCCGCTCGGCCGCCCCCCCCCGCCGGATTAAACTCCAGCTAGACGATCTATCAATATTGATTGTTATCATAATTATAAATTGAATGAGTCCGGGAGTGTCGCGCTGCCGGGCTGTCTCCTGCAGCGTCGCGATATAGCCCATTGTGTTCTCAACTATAACGTTTGTCTTCGAGTCACTTTATCGATTTCGTAGAAAATTGCAATAGAAAGTACTGGGTTGATATTTTAGTCAAAGTGTTTAGTGCTATTTCAACTGTTTTGGTCAGGCTGCATTTTGGCATTCTGCCTGAAAAGCCTGAAACACCAAATAAAAGCAAGTTGAAGCAATAATAAAAAATACTAAATAAATAAGTATTATATCAAAACTACTTATTTTTACACTTACGTATACTTCTAAAATTTTTGTTTGTTGTATACAAAGTAAATTTTAATATTGTCATCTTCATTCTTGATGCAACAAATATAATATTTTTTAACAGCTTAATAATAAAATACTTGAGTGATTTTCCACGTGTTCGTTTTTTATTTGTGACCGGTTTCGCAAACCTTTTACGTTGGCATTATCAAACGGAGTGCAACAGAAGAAAGAAAAGGAGATAAAAAATGTTAAATTGGAATTCCACCAAGTATTCTCTTTCAAAAATGTTCAATTTCTTAATAATAAAACTGACTACGCCTGCTTTTAAATGCTTCTTACTTATTCATAAATTGATTTATTTTTGTTAAACACATAAGTTAGGGCATGAGAACTAATAGTTTTTTTTAGAAACAGTTTTATTCTAGTTTCAACATATTTTCTGAAATGATTAGGCTCATTAGTTCATACATAGAAGATGATTTAAAGAAACTCTCAGAAAAATATCATCGTGATTTGTGTGGGATTTGAACCCACATCCCCTGGTTTACCTGGTACACCGGTCATATAAACCAGGGGATGTGGGTTCAAATCCCACACAAGAGTTTCTTTAAATCATCTTCTATGTATGAGCTAATGTGCCTAATCATATTAGTAATAATATAATAAACCCGTAATGGGAAATAAATACGCATCTGATTGGCGTGAATAAAAAATTCTGAAATTGAAAATTTTCGTATCGAAGCATCAAACCTTTTTATTCAACAAATACGAGTCACGTTTTTGATATTTAAAATACAGGTATAAGAGTAGCCTTGACTGCACTTGCCTCCAATAAAACGTCGCACATAACGTAGTGCGACTCGGCACTTACACAACGTAGATGCGGACATGCGCCCGGTGGCGCAGCGCCCGCCTATCAGACGCTGAGCTCTACGGCGAATCTACAGTCGTCATGCAGACAGTCAGTCGCACAATCCGAACGTAGTGGAGAAAAAATACGTTCCGATTCTCTGCGTCGGTGCGGAAGTGCTACGAGCCAATGGCAGCGGCGCCCGAAGCCGCGTCCCTCTCGCACGCGGCGCCTCTACAGTCGTAGATATGCCGAATGTAACTGAGGGGCGTCTACGAGCCTCTCCGTCCAATGGAATGATATCTGGTATTGCTGTGGCGGTATTTGCTTTAGTGCGCTGCCTCAAGGCACCGAGCGAGAGAAGCCTTTGCGCTCGGGGACGCTAAAGCTTTTCTGAGAATGTCGTAGACTGGCGGAAACTGCATTCTGCTTTTGGGGTGGCGGCATTTCAACGAATTGCTTTTTGTTCTCTTTCGACCTATGGAATGCATTTCGTCGTATTTTTTTAAACTTTTATATATGCGTTTGTAGTACATAAGTTTATTCAACAACAACAAAACTAAATGAAATTTTGTACTTGTGGTATTATATCAAAGAATTGCGATAACTATGAATAAGAAATTGCAATACAATTTAATACTTCCCTTCCAATGTTATTAAGTTTGTTGTTAAAAACTAAACACAAAAATAAACACCTTAAATGCAATTTGACAAGGAAACCATAAATCGATAAAAAGGTAAAATGTTATACAAATAATGCCATTAACTTTTATTATGCTTTAGAATAAAATTGCAATTAAATAACATATAATATAATGGTACGCCAGTATGAAATACAATACGTGTATGTGAAGGTATGTACGTATATGTAGGTATGAAACACAATAGGTAGAGTCATTCCGATAAGTGATCCGCCTTATATAAGACTCGTCGCAGTCTCGCAGACAATCGAACTGGGCGATATCCCGGTAGGCGGGGGTGGGGGTGAGCCTGGGGGGAAGGGGGAGGAACCCCCAGCGGGGTGGCCAGCCTCCGGGAGTATCGACCGGCGCCAGTGCCGCTGCAGGGTTGTCCCTGTCCTGAGGTAAGTTCTTTCATTTGTATTCTCCCAACACAACAGAGCTTACATTTTTCAAAATATAATTTTTGAAATATACTGCAAATTTAAATTTTTTTTTTTTAAGAATTTGAGTTAAATAATATTTTCAATTCATTTTATTAAATAGGTTTTATACTTGTGTAAAAATTTTGGTTTTAACTTAAGTATTTTAATATGAGTGCCTATTGAAATAGTATGTGGATATAAGTGTATAAAATTACTCGCGTTGTCCTCGAAAGATATCGGGCTGTGTTGGAGCTAGTCGCTGGACCGTGTGGTATATGTTTGAGTCGAGCTTCACATGTGAGGTATACACTCTAACTGCAGTGGAATAATAAGAAAGCTCGGTAGCCCTCGCCCGGGATACATCCTCGATTCGTTCAGACGCTACTGAGATATGCATTCACCTTCACTCCGTCCTCGCACACAGACGCCGCGGCTCTGTGAGCGTGGAGTGGCCCGGCAATACGAGAACGAGTCGGAGATACTCTCGTAGATGCTGCTACGAAAAATACGGTCTCTCGTACTACGACATCGACCTTTTCGACTACGAAGACCTCTTATATACACCGCGCCGGTGGGGGCGCACCCACACTGGGGCGGGCGAGTATTGTTATGTTGCAGGGTCCTTGTAACCGCGCAGGAAATTATACGACTAAAAAATATTATTTTTTTAAATTGAATCTTTGTTTTGCGTTTTTTGCATTTTTTGCATTTTTAAAGATGGATGTTACTAATGAATTGCCTCAAAAACTCTATGTTTAAAAGCATTTTTTATTAAATAAAATGATTTGCTATGAGTAAGAAAAATTTAATGTATTGTATTATAAAACTAATTCCAGTTATAATTCCCATCACTGAACTCAATAAAACTATTTTATTTTTGTGTATAAAATATATGTGGGTCCCTTGTTAAAAAGGAATTGGTATTATCGTTAATAATTTGTTCAATTTTTTTACGTGAAAATCAGTATTTTTTATAAATGATAATTGTCACAAAATCTGATGCTTGCCTAGCGAATCCACAACTAAGTGAACAAACTGCGACGGTCACGAATTAATAAAATGTTTAACTGCTTTGTGAAACAATTACAAATAAGATATTTATGTTTTTGCTAGTAACTTCAATAACAAAGTAATAAATCGTGACATATACTATTTCAGAAAATATTTTAATTATAAAATATGAATATCGATATTCGATTAACGCATAGACATATTAAAAACCTAAAATGAAATTACATGACGTAAGTGCAGTTCGAAACGTATTTTTTTATTTTACTTATGATAGTGAATTGTTTTTGTGGTTGTGATTGCGCTTATGTAAACCGCTTAAGGTCAAACAATTTTGAACGATTATGGATATAAAATTTTTGATAAAAGAAATCGATGTTTCAAATTTTAACGTGTAACAATTCAATTGATGAATTAAGATATTTGCAATCAAGGATTAAAAAAATCAATCGCATAACGTGCAACTTATTTTAAATTTATGATCTTAAGACTGTAACTTCAAATCAATCAATTTTCAAATATAACAGGATCTAATTGAGACAATATGTTGCACACAGTATATATATATAATTTAAATCAGATAACTCCAAATTTTTATTGATTATTAATGTACAAAATTATTTCACTTAGCAGAAAAAAATATATTGTGGTGAAGTGAACAGCATCCATGTATTGCTAAAGATATTTTGTTCAATTATTAATACAGATAGTGGTCAAATTAATAATCATCACAAACAAAGCCAATTCCCTATCAATAAAATAGAAATCAGTACGTTTTATATGAATAACGTTATATATTATCATGGCCTGTTTTTACTACTTTTAAATAATATAACTTTTTTTTTCGGGCAGTACTTATTCAGTAATGCTATAAATGCATATACCAGAAATTTACATTTGTTTATATTTCATATTATTTCAGCAGCGAATTGAAACAGTAAACGAATGCTGTTATCTCTGAAACTTTTCTAATTAATTTTCATACAAGGTAGGTATCCGTACCGTCACACAAACAAGACGTAGTAATAAAAACAAAGACCGCGGTCGACCACCCCGCCCGCCCGGCTGGGATTGCGCGACCCCCTCCCCCTCCCCCTCCCTCCCGGCCCAGCCCCACTCCCACCCCCACCCCCACCCCCACCCCCACCCCCACCACCCCGCCACCCTCCACCAGGGCGGGGGAAAAAATGATATAAAAGTGGAGGAGGCCACGTAATGCTGCGAGTCGAGGAAATCCTCGCGAGATGAACTCATTCTTTTTTCTAGATTATTTTATGTTTAAAACCCCGCAATAATTACGGTTTATTTAAAATTATCAATTTTTTATTGTTATTAGGAAAGTAATTCATTTATGAATTTAATTATATACTCAATAATAAAAAGTCAACTAAATATACTAAATAATAATACACACGTATATTTTAGTGAATATAATAAATAAAAATGAAGGTGAATTCTGTTAAAACATTTATATGTTGAACACTTTAATGCAAAAAAAAAAACTTGTTTATTGCAAATACCAGAGATTTATAAATAAACTTATTGTTTTTAGTAAAATTGCATTTATTAAACTGCCTATTTGTATATAGTACATATATTACTATTGTTTTATTTATCAATGCAATCATAGCGTAATTATTTTCAAATCCACCATTGAATGAATATAAATTATTTGAATAAATGTTTTCAAAAGATGTAACTCCAATGATCAAAATTATTCAGAAATATTCCTACACTACAGATGAATTCACACGTCGATCTAAACCTAGAAACCTTTATTGACAGTTTTGCGTATTTAATTTTATTTCTGCTTTTCGAACATCCAATCAATTTATTAAAAAGAGTTAAGTTTACACTATATTTTGTCTTCCTAGTCTTATTAGACGTACTTATGTAATTTTATTAAATTTTATATTAAATCCATGACATTCTAAATTTCTTTTTTGTAGTTTGGTAGATAATTTTAAACGATAAAATTTGAACAAGCATCACGAAAATAAATAAATAATATTATTTGTTTCATAAATAAAATTTTATTTTCATAAATCTTTAAAATAACTGAAGTAAATTTTATTAAATAAAAAAACGATACTGATCAACGTTAAACCATTTTATAAATTTATATCAAAATAATAAAAATCATAATTATATTTTATTATTACTGTATGTATGGCAGCAGCTTTAAAATATCATAGAAAATCAATACACTTTCATAAAAGTAACTTTGTGCGTATTTGATTCTTAGTCTGTGATATTTATATTTTTCTAGCTTTGTGCTAATATACTCAAATTAAATTTTCGGAGACAACACAGGGTCACTACTCGTAATTTCATCTATCTTAATTTGTTATTTAACAAAATCACAAGATAGATTGAGGTCTTATAGCTGATGTACAATTGTCAATACTAAAGTATGTCTTATATTAATTAAAAATTGATTTGGAAAATAATTCGCAAGCTGCCTCCCTTGCCGACCCCTCCTCCCGCGCCGACACAGGACCCCCAGTCCTTGCTGAAATGAAACCGCTGAATTATTGATTCAAGATTTCCGCCGGAAGTTTGGCTGCGGTGACACCGCCAGGTGAGGGGAGTGGGGCGGGAGGGGCAGGGAAAGGAAGGCAGGGAAGGGGGCGGGATGCGCTGCCTCCTCTCCACCCCCCGACGTCAACCGAATTTGAATATTTTTGAATCCAGGATGGTGGCGGAATAATATTTTTAGCTCGTAATAATATTCTTCATCGTAGATTTTTTTTAATAATAATAATATTCTGTCGTTTTGAATATATACTCACTAAAGGTAGTTAAATAGGTTTGATATAAAATTAACTAGTGTAAATAATCACATAAATTCAAAGATGTTTTAATTTCAGTCAAATTAAAAGTTCGTTCTCTGAAAAACGAGCAGAATAATAATAAATTAACTACTTATGCAACATTGTAATAAAAAAACAATCGGCAGCATTCAAGACAATGATCACTTACTATAAACAACTCTTTCATTTCTTTGGCACAACAAAACATTTATACTTAATACTTTTATAATATTAGTAGCTCGTTATCTTGATATGTGATTTGACTATTCATTTATGTTTTAATATTTATATATTTTTGATAACAATCCTAATATAAAATATTTAAAAAAAATAAACGTAAAAAGACTTGCATGTGAAACAAATCTTACAAATTCATTGAAGGGTCTCTGTAATAGAAAACCGTTGCAACATGCAAGAATTTAGTCTATTGGATTTCATCTTAGAGGAGACTGAACTTTAGTTCAGTACTAATATAAATAATGTGAAAATACTTATTCACACATACTCTTATGCAATATTATCGCATTTTAAGAATTATGATAAAATAATTTGAGCAATCGATTCCCGCATATAATTACATTAAAAAATCTCGAAAAATTGATCAAATATTTATTGATGGTTTTCTCGTTGTTTGGGGTGTAAATCGATTTCATAAATATTGTATTTTTAAATTATAAATATTAATAATATATCAAATATACCACACATATATTTTTTATGCACATAACTTTTATTATTCAATATTTACTGAAAATTACCAATAATTATTTTATAGTTATATTTTGTGTTTTTAGTAAATCTTAAGAAAAATATTTTTTATTGAAGTACATCCACAAGTAACAAAGAATATTATTGAACAGAGCCATAGTTTGTACTCGCGTAAGCACTGACATAACTTGAATACAGTTTTATATGTGCAGTTCGCTCCCCTGTGTTGGTGTAATAGAGACGCCCAAGCTTGAGTTCATACCCATACTGTTGGAAAATATCTAAGTTTGCAGTTTTTAATGTTTCGAACTCTGACATATTACAGAGAGGCCATTTTTACTGGAAAATTAACATCACACATATATTACACACTTTTATATCACGCGAGTAATTTTTTTATAATCAGTTAAGTATTAACACATAATGTTTAAATTAAAATAATAATAATTTGCAGAAGTATTTTTTTAAATTTTAATATTATTATAAATTAATTTACAATAGTTGCAAGGGGTATGCTCACAATACGGTGTGTGGCTTAGGTGGAAGCGTACATGGATTTCTCTATTTTAAGTTATTAAATTCGTGTACAGAAAAAAAAAAAAAAATTGCATGCGTTGAAAAATAAATTAAATAAAAAAGTAGACTGAATATTCAATAGCTTTCATAGCCGAAGCTTTTTTGGTTAATCCTTTTATTTCCGCGACGTTTTCTGAACAATGACTGCCATCTATGGGGATCGAAGCGAAGTAAAATACAATTTAAATCTCATGATTTATCCGCTAGGGTGATTTAGGTGGTTTGGGCTGTTGATAGATTTATTAAATTAAAATCAAGTTAATTTGATCAACAACGCTAAGGACGAATTTTGGCCTTTTCAAATAAATACAAACCACACTACACAGTTCTTTTATATAAAATCAAATTACACATAGACACAATTTGATGGCAACGCTGTTTCAGTTACATTTTTAAAAATATTTTTCATGAGATACGAAAACCAATTAATTAATTTTATGCAAAAAAAAAAAACACCATTACCAGTACAATTTCTTCACTGCGGCCGACGCGATTCTCAAGAAGCGTAATTTTTTAGAACACATGGAAGTAAGACACTCCATCTTCTTCTTTTGCGTTGAAAAAAAAAAAAAAAAAACCTCCCAGAGACTCAGCGTAAGGGTCGCATTTTTAAATCAGTAAATCCGCTCTGGAGCGACGAATCTCGGCGGGGGCGGGGGCGAGGCGGGGGCGAGGCGGGGCGGGGCGGGGCGGGGCGGGGCGGAGCGGGGCGGGGCGGGGGCGAGGGCGGCACAAAGAATGATGATTTCTCCTGACAACTTAAAGGATTGCGCCAGCGTGACTGGCGGAACGGGACCCGCTCAAGCGAACCGCGAACCGCGAACCGACTGCCGGGGACTTTTGTTCGGTTCGTCGCATTGGATTTTGAAAACGTCACGGTGCCGGGAAATACTAGCGTTTTATATATTTTTCTCTAAAAATAAACATATTTCCTCTAAAAGAAAAAAAAAAAACATCAATATCTAGTTTCTACTGTAACTTTTTGACGTTATCTGATGCCTCTCCTCATAATCTCTCCTTCGGTTGGTAATCATTTCATCGAATATCTGTCTATCCTGGGCCAGTCACACTAGTTTGGCCGTACTTCCGACCTCCAGCCACTGCACAAATTCCACATCCTCCTTCAAATGTCCCTTTTTTCTCGTAATTTTTTCTTGGATAATCAGCGTATAATGCTATATTTACTGTTACGAAAAATGTGGCCACAAAAGGAAACCTTCCGCTTCTTTGAAAACGTCAGGAGTTCTCTTCCTTTGCGCATTCTGTGCAAGACACTCTCATTTAATATTGTATTCATATTGTTAATATTTTTATATGTACTAGTGTATATATTAAATAAAAAATTTCTTCGATTGGTCTATGATTGTTTGTATTCAAATATTTGAATATCAAGATTGTATTAAAATTAACGGTAGTTCGTAATAAAAAAGAAAATGTCTAATAACGCGAATACAAGAACAATACTATTATCTTTTGTATTCATTTGATATTCAAGATCTGATTCATAAAGGCAAAGGTTAAAAATTAATCCATCTTTTCTTTGCAAAGATTTATCCACAATTATTTATAAGTGTATATCGTCGAAATTATTTAATCAGATTCCACGGCGAGAACTCAAATAAGAAATATAAAAAATATTAATTATTTAAAATCACTAGGCCGTAAATTAATTGCTTTGACGTTTTCTTGCGTTAAAAAAGTCCCGCGGGGACCGGAGTCTTGGGGTTTGCGTCTTAATGAATCTAATTTTTACTGAAAAAGAAGGGTAAACAAGCCCCGAAACGCACCTCTGCCAAATCAAGTTAGAGTCCGCGACGGAAAAAATAAAGTAGAAATAATAAAATGACATAATTAATAGACAGTCGTTTTTCTATCTTAGGCTTTTATTATTTGGAAAAAAATCACACGATTTTTTAATAAATAATTGTTCATTATAATTTATAAATGTACGAATTGATTCTGTTGAGAAATTAAAAATAGTAATGTCAAAAATATTCATTATTTTTTATATTAACTTAAGATATATAAAATATATATAGATATTTAAATAAATTATATCAACGCCACTTCTATGAGTTTAGAAATATGTGTAAACATCCACCAAATGGTTTTATATATTCGAATGCAAATCACGATTGTATCTACAAAGATAATAAAAAATGACTCTCCGTTTTAAGACGAAAGCAGTCTGAACGCAAAGATATTTTTAAACAAACAGTAATTGTTTGAGAAAAAACAAATAAGGGAGCGGATCTCTCCGGAAACTTCGCCGGGGGATTAAACAAGATGGATTCTTAAACCGGGGCCGGGCGGCTGCTTGCTAAAAATGCCTTTTCAATGATCCTGTTTACCAATTTACCATCAAATGAGGAGAACTTTGTTTCCTTTGGGGATGCCTTTACTTACCTTTCCGACTCATTGCAATCCGCCGAGATATTAATTTAAGTTTAGTCGATGGCCATTCTCCCCCACTGCCAGGAGCAGATAAGCTCGCCTCGCGCGCGGGGATACATTTTTCCGGGGGAGGCTGGGCGCTCACAAGACGGCGCTCTTTTGTGTTAATGATTTTCGCATTTTGCATTTAGAATTGATATTAGTATTTAACATTTTACTCAGGAACAAAAATTCCTAGCAAACATGTTTTTGCACATAAATTTTATTGTATTGAAAAACAAAAGTGGAAATGTCGTTGATTACGAATATATTTAACTAACGTATATTTATTAATCTAATATTAAATAAATAAGTTGGTTTATGAAAAAATCCACTTGTAGACATGAAATAGAAAACTGAGAAAGATACCCATATTTGAAGAGCCGATGTGAACTGTAAAATTAATTTCTTAGAATAAATCAAATACTCAATCCCAAGCCGTTTAAGTTTTTGGGAATAGAAATTATTTGAAAAGACTTTCGGATTTATTCACATAATTTCAAATGAAACCGTTTGATTCAAAATGAGTATAATTATTTTTTAATTACGGCGGCCTCCACCTTGCGCAATATAATACCCGGACGAGGCGCGCCACTCAAATGTTAATGATATTACGTTCGAGCATCGATTCAACTCGCGGATAATGAACAGAAATTTGAAAATAATTATTAAAACTTTATCTTTTAAGGTACAAAAGACCACAATGGGTAGTCTCGGCTGCCGCGATTTCAAAGACAACCTTTCTACTCGAGGTGAAGCCGACGGAGAGACAAGATGGCCTCTTCCCCCGTAAGAGCACTGAGGAAGAAGCGAGACGGAGGATGTCGGGTGCTTCGTTTGAAGCGTGTGGGCTTTCATTGTGGCGCATCAATATAGTGCAATTAAAACAGTAATAAGAATACTGTTCTCCGGTACAAAACTCGTTAGCGCCGGCTAACGCGAAAGAAAGGGGCTGATTGAAGAATTTATTAAAATTACTTGCGAAATTATTACCAAAGGGCTGTGTGTGCTGGTGGAGAAATTTGAGAGAACTTTGGTGTGAAGAAGCAATTATGCATTTATAATGATCCATTATGTACTTTTGTCTAATGTAATTTTATCTATTTTTTAACGGCAAGCTTACAAGAATCCGCACCGAATAGGCTGAGGATAATTACGACCAGCTTTTCACGTACGTAATGAAAATAACTGAAGCATCCCCTCGACACGAAAAGAATATTTAAAGACATTATTTTGATATAATTGTTGAGATGTATATATATTAATTTAAATATTTTACTTAGTATTAAAAAAATTTATCCTCCAAAAAATAAGCTTAAAACTGTTGGTATTTAATTTATTCATTTCATAAAATATAAATAAGTAAGTTAGAGCGAACTTTAATTTTTTTTAAACTTATTTTAATATTTTATCAATGTCAAAAAAAAATCAGTTGTTTTAGACTTATTAAGCTTAATTGCACACCTATATAAAATATATTGGAATCTGTAAAATTTCTATGCTTTTAAGATTACAAGTATTTTTTATTGTTACATAATAATAGATAAAAGTTTTACAACTTTGCAAATGCAAATGTAAAACAATTTACATTAAAGCTGTGTCAAAGTTATAAAAAGCTGAGATGATGTTAAAGTTAGATGTATAGTTAAGATGATGTATAAGTGATGTCTAAGAAATCAAACGAATGTTATTATTTATTTTTATCAGAAAATACTTTTAAGTTTTATATGACCCTGAAGTTTATTTATACGTTTTCTAATTTTAAGTGATATCAGTTAAAAGCGTTAATCAAATAGATCCCTAACTTTTTGATATAATTATTTAAAATAATCAATTTATTTTTAAATAAATAATTTTAAAAAAGGAGTGATGATAAAGCCGTCACATAAAAATATTGATTAAGACATGTCGATATTATTGAAATGAATATTTTTTTGTGTATATTAGAATGTCTATTATGCATTATTATGTTTTAAATACGTCTCGGTTTTTTTAAGTGTATTTTTAATTTTTGTATTATGCCAAGCACTTATGATTATTCCTTGGTGAAGAAAAAACATTTACATTGACAAGATCATCGGACAATTATAATGATTATAACCTAAATATACAAAAATTACTAAAATTAGAATATTCGTCATATTCTATTGAATACTTTCAAGTATTTGTTATTGTATTCAAACAGACAATATTATAATTTTTAATAAACTATTAAAAATATATTTTTTTTTAAATAACAAGACTTTTTCTTGTGTTAAATTTTAGACGTGCAATATTTTTTAAATACGTAAGTTGTGAAAAAACGGTATAATAATTTCATTATAAAATTGCAAGGTTGTGAAATTTTATCTCTAAATTAAAACATTCCTCTCCATCTCCGAGAGATGTCTCTTTTTAATCCATTTAATTGTCGGGCACTGCTCCCCGCGGGGAGAGCGCACTACTCCTGCCGAGGGAAACAAAAATGCCGTGCTTGTGCGATAACTTCATTAATCTAAGTTATTTATCTTTTTAATTAAATTCATCAGCTGCGTTTTTCTTTTATCCCCGCGTACTTTGGGGAATGATAATTCAACTTATTTTCAAATAATCAATAACAAAACTAACATTACAATACGTAACGATTATTATTTATAATATATGGTAGATCACCACCTTAGTGAATATATATTTAAAAATCTATATTATTCAATCATTTTATGCTGTTTGTTTTATGTAAATTTAACATTTAGAATCAGATTTTTTTTTTAGTATTTCTTGCAAGAAAAATAAACCCCTCTCGTCATATTTAATGTACACTCACATAAAATCCAACAAAAACTTACTACCTCCTCTACAGCGTTTCAAGCATTTTATATTTAAAAATTAAGTCCCAGAGAGTTAAACATTTGATGCAATTAAACGCAAAGAAACAGTCTCAAAGCGACGCGCCCAATACTCCAAAACATGTCACATGCACCGTACACTCGTCTCTCTTCCACCTGTCCAGGTGCAAGCAGGTGCAGGTGTCTATTTTCGCGTGAGGCGGTATCTTGTTTACGTCGCGGGGGTCGTGCTCCCCCATGAATGTTTCAGAGAGGTGTGCGTCTCGGATAGGATTAATAAACCGACTGAGACTTTTTTTAAGGCCTCGGCTATATAAAGATTTCATTAATGTATACCTTAATTACGAATGCGGCGATGGGCGGCGGGACGCGGCCACCCCCTTTTGTTATAATAAAATTAAATTCCTATGAAAATATTATTTTACTCATTTCAAAAGGGGATTGATGGGCCGCGCGAAAGCTGTTTTATTTTAATGGAAAATATCTTTTCAGAAAACATCCTCGGGAGTGGGAGTCTCAGAAATTCGGTGCCGAAGTCTTGATAAGAAACAAAACACAATATTGAGGGAATTTCCTTATTGATGGCGCTCATTCAATGCGAGTCTCTGTGCTCTTTTAATTCAATACCTGTTAACTGATGATTAATATTCTGCTTATAAAAAAATACTAACGAATCAAATAATAATGAGACAATTTTGAGATATTTTCAATATTATTTCAACATTTAAATATAATTCAGGCTTGTTGTTGGGGCCTGTTTTAATTTAAAAAAATAGTTGAAAAATACTTTTTTTGTTATTTTCCACCCGTTTGATTTTATTGGTGACCTGTCTCACCATCATTTTTTGATAATGGCAACAAGAAAAGTTGGCGAAACTTGTCACAAATTAAAATTAAACATGAGGAAAAATCACAGAAATATTTTATTTAAAATATTAAAATGAAATTCTGACAATGACTTAATAAACCGATTTGATAATGGTTTAAATTAACAGAAGAACTTTTACTGATCGGTAAAAACTCCTTTTTTCTTGTATTGTTATTTTTCAAAATAAACTCAAATGTTTTGTAGTTTATACAAAATATTATTCCTTTCTGAAATCTGAAACATGTTTTTTTTAGCATATAAACAATACAATAGTAATAATTGGTATTTATAACACATGCATTTAAATCAAATTCAAAGTATTTTACGTAATCTAAATTTACCAAAAATTTGAACGATAAAACAACATCTCTTGCACATAAATTTAATTTAAAAAATCAGTGAAATTGTATGATTAAGTTGATTGTGTTTCATGATACATGTTATACAAATAATTTTAAAAAATCAAATGTCAACATACAAAAAGTTCATAATCCAAACTTTTTCGATTAAAATAATATTTGATTTATAATAAAAAAGAATTATGCTGAAGTTATTAATATTTCAAATATAACTCAAAGTTTTAAGAAAGAAGCGTTATCTTTTCAAAGCCATCGATTGATATTTCAAAATATTTTTTTGTTAACGTACAAACTAAAAAATCGTGGCCATATTGCTTGGAAAGCCGAATAATTATTTAATCACTCTCGGAATAAAATGTAAAAAGCGGCAGCGGCGGTTTCGGGGTTCCTGCGGCGGAATTAGCATAAATGATAAATTCGGTTATTGCACACGACAGCTTTTTGATGGATTAACTGAGCACAGTCGGGTAGTGCATTGTAACTCCATTCCAATTTGCATTTGTAATCGCCCAGTTGTTCTATGTTAACGAACACACTTATAATAAACACATAAACAAAAAAAATAATATCCTATGAAGGAACACTACTTTTAATGACTCGCTAATAGATGTTGCTTTTTGGTGGGTTTTAATATCTTTTAAACGACTGATAATTATAGGACTCCGGCTTCATGGGAATATGTGATAATATTTTAATATGATGAGAATTAGTAATATCTGTTGACGGAATGGAAGAATTCATAAAGTTGTGGAAAATTATATTTTTCGGCCTCACATTAAATAAGCCTGGTTTCGGTTTGTTTACGAGACGTTTTAATAGAAGATAATTTAGATCTTACTGAATTAAAACAATGTGTAAGGATTTATAAGAATTTTAAATTGTATAACGGTACGAAAATAATTGGTCTTGCGTTTATTTAAACATTTTGAAATAAATACTCGTCATGAAATTGTAGCAAATAAATATTCGTGCAAATACGTGTATATTAAATTTATATATTTTATTTTGTGACTTTTTTCGCTAGACTCAATTATAGATTATAGAACGTAATTTTTTTTACAAATATGTAGCTTAGTAGCAAAACCATACTGTCATTCCAAATATGTACAGTAAAATTGTGATTTATATTTATCAAATAGCAATGCATTGTTAGATTAAAATAATAACGGACTTACGACTTAGTTTTCAAGAACAAAGGTAATAACTGCTATCTACCTTCCCCACTCATTAGTTTATATATAATATACTTAAAGTGATGAAGTTTTGAATGGCAATAGGGGAGCAATATGAAAACTGCAATAAAGAATACGAGCAAGTATGAGCGCCGATCGTCGTCGGTAAGAAGAGGATATCTACAAGTTTAATAATTAATATTTTATTAAATATATATTATATTTCTAATGAAATAAGCAAAAAAGGTGTGTTATTGTAATTCAGATTCAAACTCATTTCATCGGATCGTTTTACACTTCGGCGAAAATGTAAACAAAAATGCTTTGCTGCGAACATGAATAACGATTTGCATAGTTGTGATGGTGCGGCTCGCATTTCCATACGAATCCAATCGTTGCCTGGGATTCGTGAATGTAATTTAAATGTTGATTGGTCAACTCGGGCGTCCGGCGGGTCTCATGTCACAGATGGACATCAAACGAATGGAGATTTGTCCCCCGCCCAGTCCCCGAGCAGTTTAATCCCACGGCGTCTCTCGCCGCCGCCCCGGCCGAGTGCATGGCGCAATGTTGGCACACGCCAATCAGCAATACGCTGAAAGTAACCTCAGGATTGTGTTTTAGGACGTAATTAAATTTTCTTCATATACTAAGTGATTTTTTCCACAAATAAAGCCTCACTGTAATCTTATTTTATAAGAAGACAATCACTATTGCTTTTAGAATTCCTTTATATTCGGTATTTTTGAGCTTAGAGTAAACATTATTTTTAACGCTTCAGTTTTTATAAATTTTATAATTTGTTGAATTATAGCATAAATTATACTCATAACAACATATATAATGTAAAATTGTATTTTTTCTTTAAAAAAACTTAAAAATGAATATTTTTAGTATTCAATTCTTTCAAAAAATGTCCCAATATCATATCAAAAAATCGGCTACAGTGAAAAGGTGTTTTACTGTAGAAACAATTTATCACATTGCTTCCATTAAATTTTATTATGTTTCTATCACTTAAAAAAACCACTGTTTAGTGCAATTCCATTAATCAAACATCGATGAAAAAATGAAAACCTACCATTATTTTTTTAAGTATTGTACAAAATATGATGACTCGTCTGCGTTGCTGAGTTATAGGAAGACTCAAAGATTGTTACAGGAAAAAATGAGGAATGTCATACATTTATCAACAAGTTACTTCATAAAACAGACAAAAACTAGCAAATAAATTGGATCAATTTCACAAACAATGTTACGGGAAAAATCAGTATCTCATCTTTATACCGAGCACGGAAAGTTCTCAGTTCAGACTTCAGCCAAAGTAAAGTGTGACCAGGTACACGTCCCGGCCCGGCGACCAGTCAGGCGAGGAATTGACTTTATTTTCTGCCAGCAAAATGCAATTTCTTATACTTACCGCTACGCCGCGCCAGGAGCTTTTTTGGTCCACGTTTTTTTTATTCAGCTGCAAAGTGCTTCCTTTGGAGCCACTGGATCTTTAATGTGAACCAATACACGAGACCCGCGGAGTCAGTGGCTTAGTATGCAAGAAATGCGACACCGGCTAGGGGTTACTTTTGGGGTGGACTAGCTCTGGACTTTTTATTTACAACACGCCATATCGAATATTTAAAGGTAGTCAGAGCACAGATAGAATGAACAATAATAATGACGAAAAATAAGGGGGTGTCAAAATGATGTGTGTATTGTGCATTTAATAAGTAATAGTAAGAATCAAATAAATAAGTAAGAAAAAAAACGGAGTAGTTCTATTACAGTTTCTATTACAAAAAGCTCAAACATTTTTTTATCAATTTATTAAAGACTGATATAAAAAAATAATTGGTTGATAAATATTGTAGTTTTAAAACCAACTTAGGTAACAGAATTACTATTTTTTCGTTTTTATTTAAATACCGGTAGCATTTTATTTTTAAATATTTAAAAAAAAAAAAGCTATAATGTTTTTTTAACAGTAGAGTGTTTTTTTAAATTTATGTATTTAAATTATTTAAAGGTTACCATCATATTTCATTTTTCAATCATTTGAACATTGCAGCAAAAAAATTTTTATGCATTATAATCGATAAGATACAAATGTTTAGATTTTTATTACGTTTCAGAGGAAAATAAAGCCAAGCGAAATACATAATATAATTTAACAAAATTAGTAGTAGTTATCTTTACAACTGTTTTAAGCGATATTTCACTTTTTATAGATTTGAAGTTGTACGCTTCATAGCAGTGCAAAGATAAATCATCGAAGATTCGAGAATATAATTATTTCGAAGACAGTTCAGAACAAAAAATTTCCGATAAATAAGACAAGAAAATTGATTATGAAAGATTGATAGCCTTCTTTTTTCTCACTCGACTCGCCTGAGATTCATGCAACTTGCTGTGCATTGCTATGCGCGTTGCCCGACGTTAGGCGTGAAGAACTAATCACAACGCCACAACAATATGATAACTTTATATTAATATTAATATTGATTATTGTTTAATAATAGTTATGCTGTTTTATTTTAAGTAATAAACATTGAAATAAACCTATAATTTCTAAAATACTGTATGTGCTTGATGGGATTAAAATAGTAATTATATTAGAACATTTCAAAAGCTGGCTTTGAGACACGACGATTTATTTAGTATATGCACAGTAATTTAATATAAAACAAATAGATTTCACCAAAAATTACTTTTATAACTTTATTAACAATCCACTGTTTCAAAAAAATATCATAGATAATAATTTGGATGTGAAAAATCAAATTGAATGTTTTACGTAGAATTTATCAACATCAAACAACGATATAAACTCAAAGGAAGGAAGGAACGATATAATCTAAAAATGTAATATTCGAAGAATTCCAGTTTTTTATGTGCGAGTTCATACGTAGGTAGATAGACTTATATTTATTGTTTTATGTATTGGCCGGTGTCTTGGGGGCGATTTATTTTCTCGGGTATCGGACCGTCTCCCCCTGCGCCTTAATAGGGGGATGGGAGGCAAACGGGGAGGAGTGCGGGTGGCTCCATATAGCTATAGGCCGTTTTAGTCCTTACGACGTATGGCGAAATAACTGCCCTATAAAATCACCCCCTGCATAAAAGTATTTCGAATATAATTTTTTTTATTCTAAAACTACCCTTCGCTCACTTTAGAAATGCAGAGATCAATCAAGCATAAAGATTTAAAAAATATATTTTTTATGTTTTTAAAATTTATAATATTTTAATATGACATTGCTATAGTTTTATTACTTGTGTGTTTTAATAAATGTTTAGCAGCTGATTTTTCAATCTGAAAATTCAATCTGTATAATTTTAAACTATATTTTTCAGGATTAACATTTCAATATGTAGGAATATGTGAATAATTGTTCAATGATTAATTTGAATATATTAAAACTATCCTAATAAACTTATTGGGTTTGATTAATTTTATTCCATTGTATTTTGTGCTAAGGAATAAAACATGTCTTTGAAATAAACGTGGTATGTCTCAATTATATTATATATAATTTTATGGAGTACTTTGCTTTCTTGTTTTATGTCTTCCATGTATACGTATAGCTTCACAATCGATTGTGTATACACTATACTTCTTATTAAATAAATCCTAATGGTGATTGCGTATTTTTTAAAATTTATTACTTGTGCAGCTCAATACCGACTTATCGCGATTGTAACGTTTTTTTTTAGTTATATTGGTGATTTGAAAATACACTTATAGACCCAAACAAACGCTCCAGACATAGACCCGGTGGGCTGCGGAGATAAGCACTCGCCGGCCACCGCCGCCATACATTCATCCCCAGCGAACAAAGCTTGCATCAAGCAGTGAGCTTCGGCAAACGTATCGGTTCTGGGCCGCCCTTTGACCGGCGGATAGTTTCTCAAAACGATCCCATCTGCGTATTTATTTCTTTATCCTCCCAGTCGATGGAAATTCTTCTGAAAACATAGAGAGCGGTCGAGGAAAATTTCTCCTTTGTAAATGTCGATTGCTTTCAATGTGTGGATCGCGCACTATCCTTAAACGTTTGGGAAAGAAAATTACGCTTTCTTTTGAGGTATTTTTGTTTTTCGAGATATTCTTTCCGAAGAATGGGTTTTTTTATTGGATTGGGATCTCGGGATGTAAAAAAATAATATTGCCATAAATCGTCTTCAATTTTTAAACGTGAGTTCCTACACATTTTGAAATATCATTGCTTATAAAATAAAAAAATATATATTATTCATTGAGTATTTTAATGTGTTACTTAGCTAATAATCTTGACTTAAAAAAAATCTAAATAAAAACGATCTTGATAATATTTTAATATTTAGTTTTTTGATTTGGGGAGTTTTGTGCTCTTTGATAAGACGTGACGTCATTTTATTTAAATCAAAGACCCAAGGAACAAAACAAACCAAAAACACTATAATCTTATCATCTAACCAAAAAACAAGAGAATCAAAGACACAATCAGGCGATAGACAAGCAATAATGGAGACACGCGGCGCCAGGGGGACCATCATCCGCATTGTGTACATATAAAAACGGCGCCAAGTCTCCACAATATTCCTAACGAGGCGGTTTATTAGAACATTATATATCTAGACAGAGGACTGCCATGCTAAGAGTGTTCTAATAACATTTTCTTGAATTAATATGCTAATAATTTTGCATAGTAATTATTGTGCTCGATCTCGCGGGGTCGAATGTCGCTTTGATCTATCGAAGCCGAAATTGGAGCCACTAAGGGATGCGGCCGCTACCGCAGGGTAAGTTTTTCACCCCTGAATATTTCAAAAGTGACGTCACCTTTTTTAATAATATTGTTACATTGAATTTAAAATACCAAAACATAACTGAGGAAAGCGACTAAATGTAAAAACATTTTATATCATAATTTTTTTGTTGACACACACTTGATTTCATGAGAAAAAATCAACAAGTCCAAGTTGCTTTTTAACATGCCTTTATTTTTAAGGTTTTTAAGACTTTTAAGATTTCTATGTCAAAGAAAATATTTTACAAGACTTAAAGCAAATCTTAAATTTTGTGGCGAGTAAAATTTTTATTTCATTGTAAAAAAATATTTTATGTTCGGATTATTTCCAGCTCATAACCGGAAGTGCCTGCATTGCGTCTGTCAGAATTTATTCGTAAACAACATTACTGGTCTCGGCAAGGGTTAGTCATAAAGAGGGGGGGGGGGGGGTAAAGAAGAGTCGGGTAGGGGGTGACGTCACACCCTTCCCACACACACTTGGTGGAACAAATGCGAATATGGTGACAAGTAATGGCTTCCTTATTGATTTTGAATCAAGAATATTAACGGGAAAGATTTAAAAAAAAACAAGGATTTATGGAATAGATTAATGTCACATATTTAACAAAATTTATGGAATATACACAATGTGGGATACTACATATTCGATGGATAAAAAATACTTGATTATAACTAATATCTCATTATAGATACATGTGGACCCTGACATATTATATAAATATATATAGATTTGATTTGACATTTAATAAAATATAAAAACATCTTATTTTGGTATGATTTACATCATCTTTAAATTTAAAAAAATAGTCACGCAGTTATGTTAGTAAGGATTATTTTTATATTTAAAACGATGTATTTTGATTATACATTTTTATTAATAAATTATGTACAACTATAGTATGAAATAATGTTGACAGTATTTCTTATGTATATTTCTAAACAATGAACTTAGAGACATATTTCTTAAGATGCTAATAAAAAAGTAGACAGAGCCAGTAAGTCACGCCGCAGAGGGGCTCATATCTTATTCATAGAGCTGACCCCTTCAGCTCGGGCCGTTCTTCTGCAAGATTTCATTCCGTGCTAATCGCCCCGGAAAATTCCACTTTGTATCCAACTTTCGGCCGAGACAACAAACTTACCAAATGACCCACTTGAACATCTAAATTACAAGGGCGGGGTGGCCGGGCGGGGCGGGGACGTCACATGCCCCCCGCCCCCAGTAAGAAACCCGAGGCCCCTTTTCTTATTCGTCCGCTTCATTAGATTATGTGTAGCCACGTCTGAGAGCGGCGCTGGCAAACAAACTCGAGCAAACAGATTTTGAAAGGCCACCCGAAACTATTTCCTCGTACGTGTGTGTCTTGCATTAACATCCTCCCGCCTGATTAGAAATGTTAAACCTTACTTACGAAACCGAGCCAAATTAATATGATTACTTTGACTCAACTGAAGAATTTTCATATTTAAAACAGTTGATACGAGACATGTCCCGCTTAAAAGAATGTTGTATTACAATTGAACTCACAATAACAATTAAAAGTAAACTCATTACCACAAAGCCAGTATTTGATAATTTGTAATGCATATATGAATCTCCGGCACGCCGTAAATAAATAAATGGCATACCACATGCAAGATGCTGTCAGGCAACTCTTAGTAAATAAAAGCTATTATGAATTAAATGATTTCAGAAACTTTTGTATATATTAGCAACAGCGTGTGTAGATATATTGTTTTGCAATGTAGGAATGTTCGTTGGTTTTTCGATAATTTTGTTGTGTTCTGGGTGCTAAGTTGCTCGATGTTTCTGTCTTTCTGCAATTAAACTATTTTTTGTGATTTTGATTGTGTGCATTTTTTCTTGCTCTCCTGTATTCACACGCACTAATCTAAAATGCACCAAGCTGGTACCCGAGAATAGACAGAATCGGAGTACATAAAACACCAATGAGCTCATAAAAAATCAAAAAATCATCTTTTGAAATATTATGCATACACACAGTAGCGGACATAAAATACCTTAGTGACTAGAAAGAGTTCACGTTGTGTGAAATAAAAACAGTTAAAAATATACTTAATGTTTTGTAAGCAGTCAATCTGTGCCTAAATGTTCTATTTTACTTCTTAAAAAAGCATCGTCATATGAAAACAGCTCGATTAATATAAATATTTTGAAAAGTTAAGTATTTTTAGTAATTTGCATGGCGATGGTGTTCTTGCTAACCGAGAAGCCCAAGAATTTGAATGATAGTTCGCGTGTGTTACTGTTCTTTTGTACGCCCAGATTCTTATCGCAGTTCAATGGCGATCAAAAGGGAGCCGATAGTTATTCTTACATCAAAAGGCTCCCGAGGGAAGATTGCGTGTTGTTGGAAAGTGATTTGAGAAAGGGAATTTAATTTGATCTGTGCCTTAGTAATTATTTTGAGAAAGTATGTTGTTCTTGGCATATTGAATAAGCCTCTTTAGACATACTTACCGCTCATATGCTTTGATTTGTGAAAACGGATGCGAAAAGGAACAAATTAAACACCGCCGTACTGAAATAAAGATTACATGTTTAAATAAAAAACTTTAAATTTCAAAGATTTATATAAATACACATTGTTCATTATTTACATAAATACTTTAAAAAAATATATTTATTTAAGTTTAGGTTTTTGGCAGGTTTTGGGCCAATTATAAACTCAACACTAAAGAAAATAAGTTAATTAGAAAGACAATACTTTGAAAAAAATAAATAAGGGCGTTTTTGTGTGTCTGTAATGGACAAAGTGTTTTCAATTTTTTTTTTTTTTTTATATTTTAAAGTTTAGTCAAATCAATCATCTATACTCAAGAGAGATATTGAAAATTAACATGAAATCGTCTGCAAACTCGGAGGGTTGATAATTTATAATTACTTATATCAAAAAAGATTCCCCAGGCCATTAGCGCCCACCCCCCAGCCACGCAACTAAAGTCATTAGATTAAGATTGAATCATCATACCTCAAGGCGGGCTCCTTTGGAAGTGACCCTAAACTTTCTGGGGCGGGGCGGGGGCTCCACAGTTGTTGTCAGGTGGCCATTGTTGCTGACGCGCCATTTTACCCGATTATATTAGTTTTGATATTCAATTAGACGGCCCCGCCGCCATTTCGCAAGAAATACAGTGAATTCAGCGCTTTGCTCTCACGCTGATATATTGTATGCAAACTATGGACAGCCATGATATACCGCGGCGTGCGATTGATTTAGCTCTTAAGAAGGCAAGTACAGAACAATGAGAGATCATATTGCACCCAGTTTTAGAATATTGTGAAATCAATACATTCATATTCATGAAACTCATTGATCTTATTTATAAAGTTTTTAAAATAACCTCTACAATTTTTTTTGTATGTAAATGTAAACAAATCACTGTATATATTCGATATACGACTATAGATGTATTCAATTAACACAATATTAACAATATTTTTTTTTATATACAGGCCTCAAATAAATTAATCGCGATTTGATAATCTCTCTCTTATTTACATTATTTAATTATACAAAGCACATTTATTACGTTATAAATAAATCACTGCCAAAATCATGCCACATATATATAGACTCCCATAAGCATATAAATATAAAATTTTAAAATGTTTAAAAACAAAACTCGGCCACAGTATCAGTGGTCTCTTGTCACATCATTGTTGATTTTTCATAACTTGCACAATAAATTTTCAAATAAACACCGCGATGATCGCCAAAGTTGCCTACTCTTTGAGCAGATGTGTTCTCCCTGTTTCGTAAAGTTGAGGTATACATTGGGCGCCTGTACCTGCGAACAATGGCCGAGACGCGGGGGTGAGTCGGTGGCCTCAACCCTCCAACTACACACAAGATGGATTGGAGTCCAAGTTTAGCACACACCTTCAAAGTTAATGCCCGTATGTAAATTAGTCATTAATCATAATACTGGACGTTTGTTTTCTGTTCGGCCTATGTTACAGTGTTCGGGATAAGAAATTGGAAGCCAGCCGGGCGGATGCGGCGCTGGAGGCGACCATGACACTTGATCAAACTTAATATTATCTGATGTCACTATCGTCATTAGAGGTAATTGGATTTGGATGCCCGAGAGCCTCGGCGTCTTATTGTGTTGGTTGTGTTGGGTTTCTCGGAGCTTGTGTGTGTTAAGGTTTTTAATCGAACACGAGATGGAACGATACGATGTAGAATGTACGTCGCTCGTTGGGTACTGTCGGAAGACGCTCTATCATTATTGATTATGGGATAGTGTTAACGTGCTGGAGTTAAATACATTATAAATAGAGATGGAGATAGATTATATACCCTTTTTGTTTATTATTAGAACTATATTACATATTTTCAAGAAATATAAACTGTGGTTGCAGATGTATTGTCATTTGAGGTAATATTATGTACTAATGAAACATAACACTGTATATTTTTGTAACAAAAAAAATATTTGATGTTTACAATATTTTATACCGTGAAATAATATTATTAAAACATTCAATAAAAAAAACTGTTTGTTAAATTAATTTTGTTAGTAATAAAAAAGTTCTCTCTACAGGTTCTCGGGTTTATTTAATACCTAAGTCTTAACAACTTATAAATGTATTACCGACACGTTTGCGGCGCCCAGAGCTCCCGGCGCGACCGTCAGGCATCTCACAGATTCTGCGGTACTCAATAGTTAGCTGCAGAGTACGGGGATGGCACTGCAAACACCCTGATGGGGATGGGGCCCACCCCCGCGGCACGGGGAGGTTTTCAGTGGCGTCCGAAGGAAGTCCTACGCACACAGAGCACCATGGCAGATAGCCATAAACATTATCTTAGCTGCCCAGGGACCTGCTAATGTTCGGAGAAACAATATTCGCCCATATCTGAGATAGCGATATAAATTGTCTTGTGGATATTAAAATTCTATATGCTCGCACTTAAATTCCTACAAATATGAGGGTGGTGTGCATGTTGATATTTAATTTGTTTGAATCAAAACCTTTTTTATTATAAATTAACCAAATTTTAAGAAACTAATTAAATTAATTTATTTGGTGAATCTGGTGCTTGGTGTTGAATACTATTATGCTGAATCGCGTGGCTCTCCTCTCAGGTGGCATTGCGTTTGTTTTACTACAATACATAAATATACTTTCATGGAAAATTATTGGACCAAACTAAAAAACAAAATAAAATTATTAGGATGAGGCTAACGTCCTAAAATTGCATCAAATGAGTAAGTAAAACGTGAATTATATAGAAAAAGAAAATACATTTTGTCTAAGCTCATTGGGTGTCAAAATTAGAATTATGGTTTTATTATTAAATATGTAAGCAAACGTACGTATCTATTATTATTGTAGTAAATTGAAATTAGTTTTAAAATACTTTCTCGGAATACATCGAGTGCCATATAAAATATAAAAAAATTCAATATTTTTTACGGCCTCACAATTGAGATTTTCGATTAAATACGTATGCATTTTGATGTATGCGCAGTTTAAAGATGGGGCAAACACGCCGCTATCACCCGCTGCTAAAATGTATGAATAAAAATATTCCGGTATGCAAATGGGCCGCCGCGCTGCACTTGTTCTGCATACAAAAATGTGTTTTTCAGCACTCAATAATCGTTCAGCGATTTGATTATAATGCACTTTTTTGGTACTCACAGATATTGTGCATTTTCCTTTAAAGGGCTTTGAGTAGAGAGAGACGGGTGGTGGTGAACATTGCACCTCTCTCGATGTGTATATTTAAAAATATATATATAATTTTTCTCATCACAAATGTGATGCAGAGACATTCACTAATGCAAATAAATAATCAGTATATTAACGTGACGGCTTTATAATGGTTATATGATTTAACAGCATTTATTTTCGAATGCTAAATATTCGTATTTCATTTTTATCTTCGGATGCATTATTGTTGAATTTAAAATAAATAAATGTATAGGGATCTGTGACAATTGAATACCGTGAGCAAATTAAAATAAATGAATTTTCAATATTATTTTCCAAATAATATATTTTAATATTTAACAGTCCATATATTCTTGCAATAATACGAAAATGTTCAAAGTATTCAGTTTTTACAGAAGAAACACCCAATAAAAAAACCACAGAACTAATTCTCCATCCATTGATTATATAGTTACAAGAGAAGGTTTTTATCTGTAAGGGACTACAATTGAAAAATATGCTTAAAATTGCCTAATTTTTCTGTAGTATTCTCACAATAGTTGTATCCTACTCTGGCTAATCGAGCTTGATGAATATGACAAAAAGGTGAATTGAAAGCGGTTAATAACAGATGCAATATTATATGAGACCTACTTGCTCTCAAAACATCTCTCCCGGCAATTAATCTTACTTTGAAAAAACATGATATAAATTTGTCAGTGTCATTATTTTTGGAGAAAATTGAATAAAAAATAGTAGTCAATATTTTAATTATTACACAAAAGAGACAGCATACATAAAACTTCCAATTTGAATGTCAAAATGGAGGCTAGAGTAATGAGCGAGCAGAGCCGAGCTGCGCGGCTTGGACTCGCTCGCCGCGAGCCGTTAAATAAATTCCAATACTTACTCCATAATGGAGAGCCCCACAACAGCACATTTTATAAATTCAAACTTACATAATGCTGGGAGCTCACCTGTCAAGAATGCCTAATACATCAAAGAAGAACCGTCAACATCGAAATTGTTGTAATTATACCCTTTTATAGGTCCTGCGAGAATAAGTTTCAATACTTTTGAAATATCACAATTTATTGGGTAATTTCTGGTAACGTTTCGGCTGTAATCCAATTGGATGAGCGCCCGAGGGAGGCAGAAGTACGTGCCTTGTTTAGCACCGCCGTATCTGTAGTGAGGCGTAATGGAACTTCCTGCTCTGCTACTCATTTTATGCACAAATTCCCTAATAAAAGTAACAGCCGCCGAACGTGCCAATTTTAAAACGTATTATTTTTGCTGCGCATTTTTTTTCAATTATTTTTTATTGGTTGTGGAATTGTGCTCGATATCTATCTCTGTAAAATGTGAACATTTTATGTCGAATGATTTTGCGTTTATGTATCTTTGCACGCAGCGCGAGGAGAAAGATAATCAAAATATTTTAAATGTACTCTGAAAATTATGTTTTCGAGTAATAATAAATATTGATGCGTGATGATTTGAATTCTCATCATGTGCCCATAATCCACACATGTTAATAGTTATATCATATACCGACAAACGTGGTAATTAAGTAGTTACAAAGCGGTCTTATAGTTTATTCTAATGTACTATTAACTAAAAAAAAAATGTCTGCTTATAATTTTCGGATCACTCACTCATATTATGTGTTAGTTTTGTAAATATGTTATTTTACAATATTATTTAATAAATAATTGGAAATAATATACTTGATACTAGACATATCGGCGGTAATTATCTTCTGATACATTTTAAGTAAATTTATTATTTTAAGGATATGAATATATTTCATAGTATTATGTGAGATTAAATATAATTATGAGTTAATATTTGAATAATATGAATAGCTGTAATATGTTACATTGTCTATAATCAATGCGCCAAAAGTATACATACTTATTTATGGTATGACCTTTACTTAAATGAAAATATGATTTAGTTTACTTTGAGTTGACTTTGTGCCAATAATCCTCGCAGACCTGTCTCTTCAGTGCACGCGAGGTCAGTGCCGGGTCGTTTGTCGCGCTGCTCGCATTCTGTTCATTCCCTTTTCCAAACAATACATCTGCCATATTTTGTGACTTTTCATAATAATTATACCAAATTAAATCAGTAAAGTGATAGCTGTAACGCTTTATACATATACGCTTTATACAAAACGTGGTTTGTATGTGATAAGTGTCAGTGAGTGCACCATTGCCGCGACGTGGATTCAGAACACGGCGGTAAGTAGTTACTTATTTTTTATACGTTATAAAAAATATAATAGTCATATTACTACAGTAATCGCAAAAAAATACATTTTGGTATATTTGATCCGAAGACCTACTGCTGAAAATGTAAAAAAATATTGAATATATGAACTATTCTGATTTCGTCATTATTTTTACAACACACAAATACTTGTTACACATTCATCGCTGGTATTGTGACTGCGCTCAAAGGTGATAATTTATTTTTGATCTAAAATACCACGATGAATCAATTCTGCAACCTGTTACTGATACAATATATTTACAAAATGTTTTGGGGTTATTATTTTTCACGTGAAACGATAAGAATAAACATTAAAATTGTATATGTAAAACGCTTGTACAGTGTTTATTTTCTGTGTGATTCAATTACTTACAAACATGAAAACGTAACAAACTTGAGTGTAAATATATACTATGTCAGTAAATGAATAAGGTAAATAAGTATTTCATTATTTAATAAACGATGTACTAATAAACTGTCCATATATTTTTTTATTGAATTCAAGTTAGTAAGTATGACTTTTAAAAACAAGTCTTTGAGATGTACAAACGCGAGCCAAGTTATTAATCTTCCGACATATTGTGTCACATTGGTAATGGTATGCAAATGGCGATAGCACGCTCGAGTAGCGCTAAATTGTATTCCGATCCATTCTAACCGTCATTTATAATATTCGAAACGGAACAGAGGAGGATGGGAGGAGGAAGCCGGTCGGCGGCGCGAGAAAACCGAGTCGAGGTTAGGATGCAAATTATCGGCTGGGCCCGCGGCGAGGGTGGCTGCGAGGGGTGAGAAGTGCTTACTCAAATATATTACAACTGTGACGTCAAATAAAGCCCCACCACCATCAAAGAACAACCTGCCTGCATAATTTTTTTGATGCGGATTTAGATTTTTTACATACAGGCTTACGGTAGGAAACCAAACTTCTGCTTTATTACGGACGTACTAAACACTTGCGCTGATGAACTTTGCCCGGTTTGGACACTCATATTTGATGAGTTGATAAAAAAAACACCGATTTATAAATAAACGTATTTTTTTAAATTTATTTTAATGATAGAGGCATTGTTTGTTTAGTAAGATTTGGCTAGAAATTTTACATAGATGTTACATAGAACGTTGCCTCAACCCTGCCGAGGGGAGGCTCCCTTTTATTTTGGGTACCCCGCAAGCATGAAATGCGGCAATAAAAATGAAACATATTCATGTTTTTTAGTTTCCGTCTTTCCAATTTGACTATTAGCTGTAATGGCTTTGCGTAAGAGCAAATAATTTGCATACAAAAAGTTCCTTCTTTTGTTTGGCCCCACCCGCGGCTCCTCGGCTATCGCGCCGGTAATAAATGGTAATAAAATGAATAACGCCGCGATACAATCAATGTTATTTTACATATTTTTTTTAAATACGACACGCGGTGCTCAAAATATTTTGTTCTCGCGGAAGGTTGGGTGCAGCGAAAAAATCGCTGTCGGTCGGATTATCAACAGGTCGACAAATATTTGCGTTGCCGAATATAAAAAGCACAGCGAATTTATTAATATCATAATTGCAGCGCAGGTTTTTCATACGTATGACTCAATTAAAATTTTATTTTAGTAAATATGATGATTCTGCGCTTTAATATTTTTAATCATAAAAATCTAGCAAACATAACCAAATTTCAGTAATGCAACTCAGCCTCGGTATAAAACATAACATAGAAAATCATTTTATTTTGATACACATTAATAGTTTTTTTAACGTACGAATTTTTTTTATTAAAAATGTTATTTTTTTTCACGTTACTTGTTTTTATTATTTATTTTAAATTTATAAATTACTGAATCCCCAGAAGCAAACATTACACATTTGATATACAAAATATCATAAAAAAATACAATAACTCTAACTGTATAAACATTGCCTTTTTTATTGTCTAAAAATATATTGAAAAAAGATTTAAAAATTGAGAAAAGTGATTTTTTTATGGTTGTAAGTATCAATTATTTTTTTTGCATACACAATTTTTTGAACTACATACACCGTACATTTGTATATATCATTGGAAATATATACAGATATATACAAATATAATATATTAATAAATATTTTAACTGAAAAGTTTACAATACGTGTTTGCAGATGTTTAATATTATTCAAAATAAGTTTTTATGATCGAAGTAAATAAAAACTAATAATCTATTTTATGATTTATAAAATCTAAGAGGAAGTTCAAGTAGAAATAAGAAAAATATATTTATATAAATTAGCATACATCGACTTTCAGGTCTATTTGGGGTAGTCTTTACATTCTTGTTATTATTTTAGTAAAATGAATTTAGAAAAATAATTGAATCTGCGCATTAAAAGGCTAAACTAAAAACTAAAAATTCTGCGTAGTCAGTCATTTTTATCGTAATGCTTGTTTTTTTAATTGTTGCAACAAACACTATCAGTGTGAACTTTAAAATATATTTTTTTAAAATTTAACATTTTTATACCATTGTAATGATCTATCAATCTTAGTAATGAGCAATAATAATCATTTGATCCATTAGTCGGTTATGAAGACGACCGCTTTGGGCGTTGTACAAAAACGCGTTGTAGGAATCCATCGACGACGTGAACCGCTGAGGGCTGCTCCGACATAATGCGCATTATATTTTGATAAGTCGCTGCTCCCCTCTCCAGTCGATCGTTCTCCGCTTTATTTATCGAAGTGGGTCCCACTCAGAATGTATTACTTATGTAAATATTTAAATACGATCGAGTGCAGGCCATGAATATTTTAAGTTATTGAAGATTTTTTGCGCTAAATAAAAAAGAGTTGGTGGGGGAGCATCCGCGAACAGGTTGGCATCGATGTGATTGCTTTTTGAAATTTTAATGTACCTACTGCAAGTACTTTACGAGAAATGTGTTTGAATTCAATTTAATAACATTTTATTTATCATAAAATATTAAGGATTGACAACGTCTTATTGATTATGGAGAATTACTTTAAAAATGAATGTGGATAAGAAAATATTTATTCTTCTTGAAAAAAAATTTAATCTACGTATGCTGATTTGTAATATATAAACACATATAAAACGATGATAATTTCTTGGTTATTATAAAGTATTTAATTGTTTTTTTATTTACTTTAATATGAAAAAATAGGTGAAGATACAAGTCTCTAGTATTAAAATTGAAATCGCTTTTTGAGAGAGATCATATGGTGATAGTAAAATCGTTGCAGTATTGATAGTGGTTTTATGCAAATGCATATTAGATAACTCCTGTAGTTTACATACTCACAATATTGCAATCGATCACTCCGTCGTTACGATGTCTCGACGTCATTGATTTAATCCAATGCATAAATTTACAACTATAAGACTTGCAAATAAAATTAATAAGTCACTGAAATTAGATTGATTCCGCTTTGAATTTCTCAACATATTTTATTGTGAGATGTTTATTACTCCTCAGTAAAAACACCTTGAAAAAGGTCGCGGAAATGCCAAGGATGGTTTTATTAAAAATATTTTGATAAAAATATTTCTTTATGTAAATGAATTCTCGAATAAGCTTTGCATGAACGACACTATACAAATTAATATAACTAGAGGAAGATTATACTCCAAATGGATAAATTAAAAACCAACTTCTCACATAATATAAATCATGAATATATATTATAATGTAGTATATTATGATCCATTAAGTTTTCACCGTGTTATTTTCTAGAATACATTAGTAGATAATAAAATTTTAAAAAGGTTATGTTATAACGTCCTTTGGGAATATAAAAACATTTTTATTCAAACGGTAAATCAAATTAGTCATTATAAAAAAAATGTAATTGGAATAACAAATTATAAAATAAGTACCAAACCATTAGAATGCAAAAAAAACTATCCCGGCTATTATTATTTAATACAATTGAAATATATATTATAATTGTATAAAAATCGTTTATCAGAAACTATTTTGTTGTAACACTTAATATTTATAAATGATGTGTTCAATGAAGATACAAAAATAAAACGACTGAATCATTTAGGCAAACTGATTTTAATTCCAACTCAGAAGTGTATTAATCTGACCTGGCACTTTTGATTTTCTGACAAGACTATGAATATGTATAATACTTTTGAATATTAATTCAGGGATTCAGAATAATTTATTGCGACAGGACTGTGAACAAACAGAAGGTTATATTGATGGTGAATTCATTTTTTTGACTCAATCAAACCGTTTATGATAATTTATTTTTGACCTCACATGTTGTTGAAAAAGTTTCTTACTTACCTGTTTGTGCTGTCCTTGGTATGGTTACAATCAGATTTTTTTCTTCATACAATAACGGGAATATGTAATAAAGATGTGACTTAAGAAGCAGTGCTTTAATTTATTTGATCGTCTGCTTATGAGAAAAATGAGATTTTTTTACAATAAATATATACAAATAAAATTAAAATTTGTAAACAAAAGTTTTATAAATTTTATAATAAAAATTGACTGATCGGCTATGGAATTGTTTGATTTTTATAAATGTTGACACTGAATATCTTAAACAACAGTATTTAGTCATACATGAAGTCGTCTTGCTCTTGGAATACCTATAAAATAATATCTATTCAAAAATTGCACAGAAAGTTGTTTTATGTGATCATTACGTATCTGCGAAATATTTTTCTGCGATCAAAATCAAATAGAAAAACGAACCTTATATATAATTAAAGCATTTCTAAAATACAAGTGAAAATGAGAAAATTCATATTTCAAACATAATTATAGTATAAAATTGCCTGAAAGTATTAATAAAACATTGATTTTATATATATCATCGCCACTTCTTGCTCCTACAAAATTATCCAGTTTCAGTTGCGCTGACTTTTTTCGATAACGTGATTAAATGAATAAAATTGTTTTATTAAAAATCTTTTAAATTGCTTTCCTGAAAGTAGTAATTTGATCGGATGTAATAAGTTGAACCTCACCCTACCGCACCCCCTGCAATAAATCAGCTGGGAGTACACATCTAATTATGCGTGATAAATAATATCCCAAATCGTCTAGTATTTGGTCAGTGGCCCGACCGCGCTCAGCACTATACGCCAACTGTATTAGAGGGGTACTGTGGGGTGACTTATCATCAATGCCTATTATTAACAAAGACAACTCAAAATAAAGAAAAACTTTATTAAACTTGGTATAGAATAAAATAAAAAAATTTCATTAAGCCTGAGGTAGCTAAAAAATATTAACTATCATCAAAAACCTCACAGCTCTCTTCATGAACTCATGATGTATCTCTCTTTACGTTTAAAAAAAAAATAGTAATAATGAAGTTTTTAAATTGACATAAAATCTGGTATTTTTAATATTACACGAGAAAGATAAATGTACAAAAATTAAAAAAAAATCGATAGATTGTTCGGTTTGTAAGAAATTTGTAACAACCCTGTGTACATCTACTGTCATTTTCATTTTTTTGAAAACTTTAATTCAGTATGTGCGGGATTGTGGTCACCCCACGTGCTCGCATAGTGCTCTACGAGAGTGTATGCAGATTGGCCCACAATTGAGTTGTTCCTTAATGGCGTGGTGATTTATGCTTTTCGCATGAGGCCGACTTAATTAGGCATTAGATTTAATGTGGAGTTATATTTTTAACGTCCGCGCCTACTACACGATATTCGTGGTTTTTTGTGCCGGCCCGGAACACCGCGCGGCCGTGTCCGCGGGCCGGCTGCCTCTAGATCCTTCCAGATTAATTTCTTCATATATCACGTGACTAAGTAGTAATTACGGGAATGTCAAATGAAAATTACAAAGGTTCTGTATATAATATTAAAGCGATGTTTGCCTTCCGAAGGCACATCGTTAAGCGATCAAAATTTAACAATGAAAATACGATGGGAAATTAAGTGGACTACTTTATTTCTTTAATTATAATAACAAGTTAGAAAGTATTTCTATTGACTTTATTATGTATCTTCGTTTTGATTATATTATGAATTAAATTTTTTTTCTTCAAATACTTTGATTGCATTTTCTATTTACAATAATTGAGACTTAGGAACCTCTGTAAAAACAAATTATAAGACGTATTCCCTACTTCAAATTTATTTTTAAACAAATAAAACAACTTTACTTCAAATATATTTTTGTATTGATTTGGTCTCATTATTTAATAAACCATGAAAATAGTAGATAACACGTATTATATTACCAATGGTTTAAACCATTATTTTATGTATTAATTTGCAAGGCAGCATAGAAAAACTTGCCATAAGATTAAAAATAACAAGGGTTGCAATTTTAATCATCAAATTATAGATTTTAATACCAAAAAAAAAACACTGTTCTCTCAGTTATTTTAATAGAAATACACGCTACACGCTTGATGACCAACAACTTGTCGAAATAAATGAATTCTTATACTTAATGTTTATTTAAAAAAAAAGTGCAATGAGCTTTATGATATTATATTCATAAATATAAATACATAAAAAGAAAGAAGAAAAATAACGATTTATGGTCTTAAATTTGTAGTAATAAACTTATCCTTAATATTTTAATTTCAAAAAGTGTACAGGAGTAATCTAATGCGTCCCATTTCTGCTCATCGAAACACAAACTCGAGTGCCAATTGTTGAGGAGATGTGCCAATACTTAGGCAGTGGTTAGAACAAAGGTTGGCGGGCCCTGCTCTCACCCATCCAACAGACGGATCCCTTTGTAACCAAACCGAATGGATCAGCTGATTTCAAGAGATATGACAATAACCTCCTATCTCTCTTTGAAATGCGCTCGCGAGACAAGTGTCGCCCCTTCTATAATAAAGAATTAGAAATAAGCATTTTCATGGCTATTTGTAAGTAGAATATGTTAATATAGCGTTTAAATTTAATTAATACAAATAATTTTAACGAATTTTAAGATTTAATAATGAATCAACTACCTTAGTTTCATTTATTTAAAAAGAACATAAAAAAATTATTTAAAAAATATTGTAATTAAATAAAATTATTTTCTTATAATTTTTTTAAAAAAATAATTTCAACTTGATTGCCAGTTGATTTTTTTATAACCTAATTATATTAGTCTTAAAAACAAAAGAAATGATGGATAAAAAATAGTTTTTAAACTTTCACTTATAAACAGAATTTTCATTGAAAAAATACTACTAAAATCCAAAATCAATCCCCTTAATGATTCGAACAAGTTTTTCACACTGCGCGGTATTCATATTTGAAGAAGGAAGGATGTCGAGTGTCACCAGATCCCGCAGTTGTCTCACTCGCCAGCACGTACCGAGCAAGGGGTGGGAGGAGAAGGCACTCGTCGCACCCTAAGAGGGTATCGGAAAGACTGAAAAGTCACGATTATCGCCTGTGATATCTATCCGGCGGAATAATCTGACATAGTCAGTCACCTTAGCGCAGGGCCGACTCCAGCCCTTCGTTTTCTCTGTCTTATTTTTACAATTTAAATAAGTCTCATAATTTTTTAATATCTTTTATATTTTTGAACATTTCATATTATGAATTATTTTGATACCATATATACTTGTTACTTTATTGGGAAGATAATAAATTTTGATTTATTGTAAATAAAATATATATTCATTTATTAGTGGCTCAACATAAATATATTTTAAGTGAGACGGTCGCTAACCTCCTCTGAGAAGAGGCACCTGAAAAAAAATTATATATATATATAATATATAAAGGAAGGTTCAATTATTTTTTTTATCCAGTTCGTGTCTACGTCCAAAAACTTGAGTGTCTAGGAAGCTGCACGCAGGAGGGAGGTGAAGCGACTTGAGACAAAATAACCCCTCCTGACAGCACCACCCGTAGAGGAACGGTCGGTCAACCCCGTATTTGCATGCCCTGCTATTTCCAGTCACTCGATAAACACGACACACCTCTCCACCCTGTCTGTGACATAATGTTCTACCAATTTTATCATGTGTACAAATTGCATTCTACGACATAGGTAATATGGTCTAGGCGTATATATACTATATATACATACAAACATATATATGTATAATATATATTTGTGTGTGTGTGTGTCTAGTAAGAACAACTCACCGTCCCATGGTTTCTATTGTTAGTGTGTAATTCCAGCCGTATCGAATATCTTTGTTTGTCACACTCATCCGATTACAAACCAAATTAAATGATAGGAATGAAGCAACCCCTATATTTGAGAATGATGTATCTGAAATCTGATCCGAGCAATTTGCTGACCAGTGATACTCGAGTGCGATCTACAAGTACGAGCAATTGGTCACATGAAACGTATTTACACCGGAAAACAAGACATCAGTACCTTGATATTATAAAAATTAAAAATATTTTTAAAAAATTATCAAAAAAATATTATTAGCAGCAGTAATTTATTAATTGAAAAGTTGACAAATTTTTTCTACTTATACAAGAGTAAGGCCTTTCAAAAAAATAACAACAAATTAAAATTTTCAGTAAAACACGCAAAGGTAAATTCTTTAATAGACGGTAGCTCAATATCATAAAAGTCACTCTTAATAATAGTTTTACACATTTTTTAATACCGTAGTAAATGGCGTAGATGGCAGTATAATAATTAACGGAATCATATCATTGGACAAAAGTGGATGACAGGTGTCTTGACAAGGCAAAATAATATTTATTGAAAAGTTCAATGTAGTATTATATATCTAGATATATATGTGTGTAATTGATGGTATGCATTCATTTTAAATTAACTATTTTTATGTATTGTCGTATACTCATTCTAATTGTTATATTTTGCTATTTTATTCAACTGAACACATGTTATTTTTGAGGTATTATAATATTATCTGATTCAAAAATGTGCCATAACATCACCAATATATAATATATGATAAATAAATACGCTGTAAGTTACGGTACAATGTTATAAGAAAACAAAACAAAATAAAATCGCAGTTATATATATTAGCAAAGTAAGCTCCCTTTTAAAATTTAAAAACTCGGAATAAAGCGTGAATGGCTCTGGGGATCTGCAGGCTGAGCCTCCCTCGCACCTGAAGTCAGCTAATTCCATTCAGCGGGGCTGTAAAAGCTAATGGCCCCAATCGCAGAGCCGAAGTCTCACTTTCCGATGACGCAATGACAAGCCGGAATTGTTATTGGCGGTAATAAAGGCAGTCGGGAAAACTTCGGAAAGAATAGGCAATAAGTATTCGGCAATTGACGCAAAGCAGATTTCGAGGAGTTTTTAAATTATACTCCATAAAGCGGAAATAATATAAGTCATTAAAATATAATTTTAGGTGAAATATTACAGAAATAAAAATTCCATTATACTTATCGGGAGAGGCTTTGAAATTGAAATCATTTCGCTTTGAATAAAAAAATATTCGCTAAAAACTGAACAATCTGATTGTCCACTGTGCTGGAAAGATTTAAAATAAGGCACATAAAATATACTTTTCAATATTTCAATGTTCACAAACAACCTAATTCTGCAGAGTTAAGAGTCAAGTAAAATTGGAATTATACAATAATCTAGAAAAGATAATTTTTTTTTGAAAATCAAGCCCGAAACGTTGTAAAAAAACTATTTGATGAATGGTATTCACGGTGACAAAATATATTGTTTAAAATAGTTGACCACTCTGATGATTTTATTTTTCATTTTTTCGATCATAGCCATATTCTCATAAAAAATGTGTAATCATAATTATCACGATACTTTTATGTACGAAATAACTTAAAAAATATATCTTAATCATTTTTAGATCAAATTTAATGCGTATTGAATATTGAATGGGTAAATTTAATATTGACTGGAGACTACAATAAATACTTTACATTTGATTTTTCTACTGCAATCCTCAATTTGACGTTTCTTGGGATTTTTTGGTTTATATTACAAATATTACTTTTGTTTTAATTTTGAGACACATTTAAATAAACTATTCACTTAACATAAAACAATCTGTAAGTTATAATATGAATAAAATAAAATTTCTTCATGCTGGTAAATTTTGTTATTCTCTGTTACCATATTACAAGCAAAAATGTTTATAGCTTTCATATTTTCCGATGGTATAAGTATTCTTTCATAACCTAAATATTTCCACCCCTTTACTTCCGGTACGCTTCATTACTGGTCACAACAAAATGTGAATATAAACAATGAGATAAGAATATTAATTTACTCCGAATCTTTGTACACAACTAAAGGCGAGGCTCTTCTCCAATGCTTGGAGCAGTCCTGTTCGCGCATTAATTTGTCTGAATTACGCCTCTTAGAAAAGGATTTCTGTGAAATTATTCCGTTACCTCTCGTTAGTAATCCAAGATTCTACCTGTTATTTTTAACGATAAAAATAATACTAAAGAGAAATTCTCCGAATCTCAAAAACATCGGTAGATTTTATAAGAGACTGCTTTGAAGAAATTAAATCTTAAATATTTATGTTTCCATCCAAACATTATTTCAATAATAAAATTACACGATTTATAATGTTGATATTTTAAGCAATATTATGAGGATTATATTGTCATAAGAATTGTTATTTTAACATTTAAAAAGTAAGTACTAGGAATAACGAAAATAATTTAAAGACACGTGTTGTTTTCAGATCTTATTCATTATAAACACTTAATACGTGAATATAAACTTTTCGCAAAAATATAACATTTGGTTGAGTTAGTGTATTTTGTCCTTGTATTTATTTGACTTATGTTTAATTGTTTCGGAAAATTTTAACTACCACTATTTTCACAAATCCAGAAAATGTATAATAATTTGGAGTTTTGTTATTCCAATTTACATAAAATAACACAATATTTCAAAGACCGCGATTTAAACCAACATTTAAACAACGAAAGAAATTCTCGAAAACGTATTTCACGACACTTTTGGGATTTAACCACACTATAAAACTGTTATGGTGAAAAATGTTGATTAAGTGGAAATATTTAAAAACAATCATTATAACAAAAGACATTAGATCTCACCAAAGTAAAGAATTCATCTACGCTTGGAAAATGGTATTTTCTATATAATTAATTTTTAGCCGTACATGCTTTTGAAAATTGATTTACTTTTTTTAACACCAATTTATTTCAATTAATAGACATTATAAAATAAAATTTCCTTGTTTAAAAATTCAATTTGAAAAATGTCTTTTTTTTCATATAAAACACAATAGTACCTATCATTCTACGTTATTTATTTAGTAATAAATAGCTTTTTATCTTACTCAGTGTAACTAGGCTAATGTGTATCAATAATTATTTATTGATTTTCAAATGCTCATGACAAACTCATGCCTTAAAATATTTTGAAAAATTCTGAAAGTATCATTATCTTCACGTATTTGTGTTTAAGCTTCCTGAAAAAAATCCACGTCTCCGGCGAGCATGTCCCGCTCCCACCCTCTCTCCTCGGAACCTCCCTCTGCCGCCCCCAGTCGCACACCATTTATCACCCCTCGCTGATATTATGATGAATGTCATTTCAAAGCCTTCGCCCGCGTGAAGCCGCATGGGGGGCTCTGTGCCTCGGGAGAATCTCCCGAAATTCATGAACTGTTTGTCTTTTTTTATAATGTCGAATAAATTGTTATGATATTATTTCCAAAGGGCTTTAAGTGATATCATTTCGAAAAAATAAAAAAAAAGAACTTAAATTTACAATACATAGTTTATCAAATAAATTTAAATGTTTATGTATTATTTTGTCTTTAAGCCATATTATAGAACCATACTAATGCGAATTCCAAAGAAATATTTTGACCGTATTATTTTTGTTAATAGTTACAAATATTGTAGCACATAGTTATTGAGTATAGCAATATTTACAAAAAATCTTACTTCTATATCTAATCACATTACGATCAGTGAAATGATTTATTTAAAAAAAACCTACATAAATAGTGTGTGTGTGTGTATGGGTATATATACATGATGTTACATATTATAATTATGTACAACATAGGGGAAAAAAAGTATTGCGATTAATTCTTTGTTAGAATCGTGATATTTCAATTTAGGCCAATTTCATAAATCATTATTGTATTAATTTAAATAATGTATTACTATTTTTTAAATTAATACATATTTCACAGAAAATTTGTTATGACAACGTGCGTGCTTCCAAATTGTATATTAAATGGAAAACTCTTGTGTCATTCTCTTGCGTAGAAGAGATTAGATGTCAAAAATGGTTGTTATTGATTGTGATGAAGAAATTAACCTATATATTCTTATTGTAACAAAATTATGATAAATGTTAGAATGTGAAACTTTGTATGTTTTTAAAAAAAAAATTGTCTTCCTGGAAAAATAAATAAACCTCGGTGATAAAATATTTTTATTATTATTTCATTCGTAATTAGGTTTTTATGCAAATGAATATTATAGTTTAGTAAATCAATTAATGTTTTTGAAGTAAATAAATTTATTAACTGTTTTTGTGTAAACAGGGGTTCAAAGGCTAGACTTTTTAGCTTAATGTATTTGAATCTTGACTTGTCACTGCGAAATAAATGATTCCAAAGGGATTGAAAGTTACGTTATCACTAAGCAGCAGGATCAGTCTTGCGTAAATGCTTTGTTGTGCGAAATTACATGGCAACAATAATTAATGTAAATATGTTCTAATACAAGTATGTGATTGTCTGGAGGGAAGTTGGGCTGAAGGGTTGGCAGCCCGGGGATGACTGGACGCTTTCCATTCACAGTCGCGAGAGGAGAATGTTCAAATCTCTATAATTTCATTGGTTGATGTCGGAGCCATTTTTTATGTTGTGACACCCCTTAAGCTGGCCGGCTGCCCGTGGCGGCTCGTGACAGAAGGCTATTTATTAAATCTGCGCGAAACGTTGCGAATCTCAGTCAACTTCATTTTAATTTTTTTCACATTTCACATTTTTTCGTGAACACATTTGATACGTACGTTTTTGATACGTACGTGTTTGAGTCACATATAGCGATTAACAAAAAAAAGGCACCGAAGCAGTTATATTAGTTTGTGCTGTTCTTTAATATCTTTAACTATACGAAATGATACAATAATAGCAATGTTTTCTTCAAAAAATGGCGAAACGTCAGGTCTAGAATAATTCGATGAATTCTTATAAAAGAATTTTCTTCCATAATAGATTGCGATGTTGTCAAATAAGAAATGATGTACATTTATCAAAGCTGTATTGAATTCATAAAAATGATTATTAATTTATTGTATGATAATAATAAAACATAAGATTTTTAAATGAATATATTTTTTTGGTTTTCGTTAATTATGCAAACCTGAAAAAGTCTAAATCCAAGTACAGCTTTGGAAGGCGACCGCGTGATGGATCGTTTCGAATTTCCACTGTTTTAATGTAATTAATATTGCATTAAAAAGCGCCCTGCCTCCCCCGAGCAGCCTCTGGCCTGGGATTTATTTATTGTCAAACGTATTACAGAAACTGCCGCGTCACCTTACTGCAATAACTGATTGTGTTTTGTTTCGGGCCCGACCCGCTCAGCGCCGCCGGCACTGGATTCTGTGCAGAACGCCGCCACTGCCTTCGTAACATTTTGAAAATATTTTTATACCAATATGTAATGTCTATACGATATATTTTTATTATGAATAATTTTTAAAAGAGAACCGTATAGTTTAAATTCGAAAAAATAAAATATTATTAAAGTCAGTGATCCGAATACATAAACTTGTGGGTGCTTTTATAATTTTATAATGATTATAATAAAAAGGGACAGGTATGTTAATTGAACACCATACCAAGAATTGTTTCATGTATTTGTGATTTTCAAACAATAATATGTATATAAATAAATAAAAAGTTTATAAAAGTAATTTACTTTGCGATATAAAAATTGACATTGAACACTATTTTCGAAAAGTATATTGATTGCTAAAAAATAAAGAAAGCGTATGGTTTTTGATATCACAATTTTATTTCGTAGAAAGGTATAGTTAAACTACAATTGCATATGAAACTTCTCTATAATACTATTTGATCTGTCAAAGAATAAGTATCATGCAATACAGAATATACCTTTAAATAAAATAAAAATATATGTTTTAAGGAAAGATCATAGTATTTAATATTTTATTGAAATAATCTGTTAGCTGTTTGACTATGTCAGTTTTGACACGACAGGCTGGATGGAGTTTGAGATTAAAAAAATGTACACATTCAAAGCGCTCGTCAGCCTGACGACCCTATCTGAGGCCTTTTTGCCGAATAACACAACATCGGATAAGATAGGATTAAATTAAACATTAAGGGTAATTTTGCGTTATAAAAAGCATCCCCTCGCGTGGCCGCTGGATTTCCTGCTCAACCACCCCCGTTTTTTTTCCATCGGGCCTTAAAGTATTTTCACTGAATTAATTTAACCGAATTCGGTTATTTGTTGTCCTTATAAATAACAAGCAAGTTTTATTTCTAGAGTTTATCTTACATCTTTAATTAAACTTAATGACAGAAATCTAGCAGGATTTTTATTTGCCTTAGAAGCAAAATGTCTTTATTGCTCGCAATAACTCACTGGTAGTTTTATTTCCCTATAATTACGCGTGTTATCGGTAAAGCTATGTTTTCAACTAACGTTCAAAATATATGTGCTCGTTCTAGTATACAGTTATTTTTATACGTGAATAATGTGAGTACACCGATGGTTTACGTGTGCCCATAAAAGTCTTCTTTACGCGTGAGCACAACAGCTGAACACATTTCAACAATTTAATACAATAGATTATTTAACACACGTATGCTTTGATTTAACCATATATGTTTATTTATATGTATATAATATTATATATATATATAAATTAAATAAATAATTTTAAAGTTTTTAAAATTGTACTGACAAAATATCAAAAACTTAACAAAAACACCAAAACCCAAAGGTTTTACGTATTTCGTGGCTCCAACATTCAGAGAGACTGTTTTATGTCAAATTAATTATTTGTTTTGTTTGGAGTGTGCATTCAGTCAAATGCATATTTTCATAGTTTTTTTAAACACACTGTTAATACAACGATGCAGGTTACATAAATTATTTACAAAAATCATAAGAATGGAAGCTTCACCAAGGGGCAAGATTACTTTTTTCACATATAAAGAAGTAGTTATTGGAAGTATGACGATTAAATAACAAAGAGAAGTAGGTTTCATAATTATAAAAATGTGTTTTTTAGGAAATAAATTTGATTTTTATTTGCTGTGTATATGTTTTCTTTAATCTACGGTAAGCAGTCAAAATAATTCGCAATCAAACTGAAATGAAGCGGACAACCACGAGATGTGGGCACGTCAGACCCGACGCCTTCATCATGAAGAGGGCGGACAGTTCCTAGCACTAAGCACTAACGAAAACCATCGTGATGATAATGGAAATCACTTTCTGAAAAGAAACGTATATCAAAGAGGCAATTTTCTTTAAAAAAACTTTTGGAATCGTATTTACAATTTATCAAAGGCATCTGCGGTGTTTTATTTTTATGACTTTGTTAGTTTATCAGGTGGCCGGGTTCTGAATACATCGGCAGGCGCTATTGCGAGCTCTCTGATGGGTTCGTGCCGAGGATCCATCATTCATACAGCCTTTGTACGGGGGCGGTGCGGTGGCTCTTGGACCCTTCGGGGTGAGCCCGAGTCGGGCGCCCCCTCCCTTACCCCCCGCGAGAAACAAACCTCTGAAAACCACCCAATATAAAACGAAAATGAAATGTCACATTTTACTTTAAGTATTTCTAATAACTAGGTTATTCAATGAAGTTTTTTAAAATCACTGTTAAAAGGTATTATTTTTTCCTAAATTATTTGATAATCAAAAGTCAATTTTAGGGTTTTTATTTATGTCTCTATACTCATGATCAAAAGTAATTTCATTTAATGTACTACCTTAAAAACAAATTGCTTTTAATAACAATAAATATTTTATTACGCGTGTAATTCATAATTATAGAAAAGAATGTATAGAAAATGGAAATGAGCAATAAATGTTACCGCGCTCGAAATATCTCGCGGCTAATATAAAAATATTTATTTCCTACGTGGAAAAATTTGACAATTGAACTCTTTGAATTTTATTATGACATTTAAACATATTATTAAGTTACAGGGAACAATAGTCAATTAACTTTTTAGATTGTGTTCTCATGGATAAAAATGCTCGTGAGCGAGGCTCGGTGCTCTCTCGGACGCAGGCAGGCCGGCCTTACCTAAATCGAATACTTGTAAATACATAAATAAGCCATTATGGTAATTTTCAAGTAGTTTATTAGTAAGATGTATTGTTTTTATCTTGAGATTCTTTCGGAACATTCGAGTAATATTGACGTTCTATGTAAAGTGAAGTCATGAAATGCGTATTACTTAGCAACAATTAGAAATAAATTGTAATGGTTTAAGTTTAAAATCTTATTACGTCGAGCTTCACGCGCCGTGGACGTACTTATAAATAATTACGATGCTTAGTCTCGAGATTAATATCTATGATTGGAATTTTAGAAACACTTAAAATTGAATCCCTAAAATTAAAAATAGGGAAACGTACTTATTAACGATAGCCCTCTAAATATCCAACGAACGTTTCATCCTAAACCACGATATCTTTTAATATCTAATATCATGTACATACATATGTTGAAACACGTTTATATTATTCTTAAAATGTATTACCAAATACAAAAAAAAAAACATACATGAGGACTTTTTTAAAAAAATTAAATATTATATTAGAAAACCTGTTATATTAGACAAAAATCAAAATAACAAAACAGTGATATCTGAATACATTTGAAATATGAAGGTGATATTTATGTATTACCCATTGCTTCGTCACGGAATATCATCTTAACAAATCGGGTCTTTATTGTTGCATGAACATATTAAGACCGCTCGCTATATTTATATGTTAAATAAAATATCGTATCCACTTTAATATAACACAAAGAGCATTAGAGAAAATCGAAATTTGTCTTGCGAATTAAGATCCGCCGCACAGAGTTAAGATGGCCGTCTTCAAACATTGTCTCCTTATCGCGCGGCAACAAAACTTTAATTATTCGGGACCACGCAAGCGCTGGTGATATTACTGCCGCCATGTTGGGGGTCACTCGGTCAACACGATTCGGCAATTAAGAGGCGCTGGCGGGTCCACGGAGCATACAAACAATCCCATTACCATGGCAACCTGCGAGTTGCGGGCCCGAGCTTTAACGCACCTGGCATCCGCAATATATCCTACCTGCCGTGAGAGACACAGCCATAAACTTGTAAAGTTATGAACGTGAGAATCGGTGTGAATGCAGCTTTGGTGGCAAGTTTTACAAACCCTTCACAGATGTCACCCGATCGAGTATTCTACACTTGCTCAGTAAATCTCTCTAGCAGTACCTGGTACACTTTACAAACAGCAAAACGATATTATTTAAAAAAAACTTCACTTTAAAGTCACAAAATATATGGACAAGACAACTAAAACTAAAAATCAACTAATAATTTTGAAAATAATATTTGGCGTTAAATGTTTTTTTTTTAAATAGCAATTAATCATTGAATTGAGTAGATTTAAAAAATAAGAAACATGCTTAAATTGAAAGAAGCACGTGTTTCATATGGTCAGTTAGTAAAAATATACCGTGCGCTGTCCTCGTATATTGCAGCAACATTTAATTAGTATGTTAATATGGAGTGTGGGGCTCGCGGGGCGATTTGAGATATTCTTGGCATTTTGAAAAAAATAATTCATAAAAAAAGTAAATAGAAAATTTGCAAGGGTAATGAAAGGCCACGTGACCATAAATAAATGATATTAATGCATTGTTACGTTGGCTTGCGTGCGCCCAATTGATTACTACCTTTCACTTTGATTAATTACTCATTTTCTTTTATTGAAGTCATGTTACAGGTAATAAACGTTTAATCTTATAAAAATTGCTAGGTTTTTAGATTACTAATTTGAAAGTTTTCGTATTAAAAAAATCTTTATATGAAATAAAAACAAATATGTCTCTTTTAGAACAATTACCGTATATCGGCGTATTACTTTTATATATGTGTGTGTGTGTGTGTGTAGAAAAACACACTTGTAGTTCCGAGGATATTAGTAATCGTTATTAATTTTCACAACTACCTCCTGTGACATTCGCTCGTACTAAATAACAATAATTATAAACCACATGACTATTCTAAGAACTTGGCCATTTAAATGACTAGGATAGTACTTTATTTTAATAGATTGATTTATTGATAACTAGGTGCCAATTTACTAATATATTCTAAAACCTGGTTCCTAATAAGACACAACTGCACAATATCCGTGCCTTAGGCTTAAATAAATTAAAAAATCACTTTAGTATTCGTCTGCGAGTTATTACACTGTTATTATATCTATATTAAATTAATATTTCATTAAGTACCAAAATAATTCATGTAACTTCATACAATGTCGTAATTAGTTACTAGTTTATAAGTTTGGATGCGAAACTGTGATCCATGTTCATGAAAAAAAAAATATTTTTACTTGAGGGTGTTCACTATTTTAAGTGAAAGAAAGAAACTGAAACACCTCGGAACACTCACTGGTAATACTGCTAGAAGGTGTTTACCTTGACAAGAAGAGGTGGGGGTTGGGGCTAATAATGCTATCATGTTATGATCACTTAGCAAACCAATGAGATTCTTGTATAGGGCTGGCTACTTGCAAAGGAAACATTAAATTAATCATTACTTTTGGCCATTCGGATAAAAAAACTACCGTTTAGTTTGATTTTACTAAAAAAAATTAAAAATATCAAAATCAATCCTTATATCCTCTCAAAGTAGGTTCTATAAAAAAACGGTATTGCGGACCACAAATTTTCCCGTTTTTTTTTATCCTTATAATTAAGTCTTTATTTATTATCAATTATTAGATTGGGTTTTCAAAATATGTTTCATTTTGAGATTGTCCAAATGCTGTGGAATAAAATTTTGACAAAAACCATAGCTTATATAGTTTTTGATTATTATAGATTGTATATAAAAAGTTTTTTTTTAAATATTAATATAATACATCGTAAACGTATACAGTTGTAAAGTTTAAATTATCTTATGAAAAAATTTTTTTTTAGAAAAACTAACATTTACGAAAAATCTTGGTATTTCAATAGCCTTATAAATATGTGTGACCTGAACTATTTAAAACAGTTACAAACGAAAGCATATTTATGTTTTGTCACATAAAATGAACTTCTGTGATGATTTATACTATAGAGATTTAAAATTCGCTGTTGGGCTGAGCTATAAGACTCACCGTACCAAATAATTTCTCCTTAGTAAGACTTTTTCTTTTATATTCAATATTAGTAAATAAAAATACCACGCTAAAGGTTTTCAAAAGAAATTCAATGTTCAGTCACAGAATTTTGATAAGTAGCTACTGGTGGAAGTATCAATCCAAGATGGCAGCCCTGGGACGTGACGTCACAGGGCGGCGGAAAGTTTTCTTGTTAGGGCGGCCGGCTTTCCTTGGATATTTCTGCAAAACTTCTCGCATTTTTATGTTTCCCCACCTAATGACGTCTCTGAGTGGACTCGCCTGAAATAACCAGCGCTGTTTGGCACTCGGGAGTAAAAATCATTCAATAAAAACTTTTTCACGAGACAAAATGCATTCTTCATGTTATATGAAAAATAGTACTGATATTAATTTTAATTCAATAAGATTTCATCACCTTTCCAATGAAATTATTGCTATTAACTTTGAAAGAAAAATTCATGGCTTTTTTTATAAAAACATTGTTTTCAACTGTAGTTTTTTTAATTTATATGAATATATGTTCATATTAATGTTGGTACATTTTATATGAAACCTTATGTTATGTATAAACTTGTAGACACAAATTATTTAAGTTTCACATCACAAAAAATCTTAAGCTACATCGGGCCTGTTTGTTTGAAACATAGACGAATATTAAATCTTAAGTATTGATTGTATCTTTTTTCAAGTAAACTAGCGGAATTTCACGTTATCTTTTTTTTCCTTTGAAGATGAATCTCATCTGATAGCCTATAAAATGTCCAATGCAAATAGTTTATTCTAGGTTATGTTTTAAAAACTAACAATTTAAAAATTGTGTCTATGTCTGTTACTTTTTTAAATAAAACAAAAAAAAATTACGCTGTTATTTATGTATCTTATATTTATAATAATTTTTTAATATTCATTATATTGTATATAAAGCGGACGTTTTTTAGAATCCTTTGAATAGTCTCTTTACTGTATATATTGTTAAGCAAATAAATTTTTAGTTATCACACATAGATGGCGCTAACGACACACGTTATCGACATACATGCCGAAAATTATGTTTTTTTTTATAGCTTAGACATCTATCAACAATATAGAGTTATAATACCAACACATATCGCAATGAAACAGTTTTTTTTCTATCAATCAAGACGTGAGTGTTGTTCCAAAAAAATAGTATTTGCGGGAAACTTTGCTTTTCTCCTTTAAAATGAAAAAAAAAATGCAGCTGAAGCACGTCGTTTTCTTGAGGAGGCCTACGGATAACATACACCATCAAAAGCTACCTGTGAAAATTGACTTAAACGCTTCAGATGTGGCGATTTCGACACTGATAACAGAGCGCTCTGAAAGACCAAAAACAATTGAAGACACCGATCTGCAAGTGTATATATATATATAATATTCGTTAAAATATATATTAATGTTAAACAACAAATGTTTTTTGGTGAAAATAGAAAATAGCAACAACAAAAAGCCATCTACACACGTAGCATCAAATCGCACCATCAACTTGCAGATAGCCAATAGAGAGCTTACGTTATCACACAGCTTTGCTACAATAATTAAATTTAAATAAAAATAAAAAACAAAACCACCAGTCGGATATCGAAGATCTATGAAGTAACCACACTCTCGAGCTGGGTTTAAAAAATAAACAAATATATAAGCCAATCGCTCGCGAGTGCCCACAACCGGGCCGGCGCTGAGTGGCCCGAGAGGGCAAGAGCGCGCCTCACGATTCCCACGTGCGGAGCCGGGCCGGTCCGGCTGCAGTCCGGCACGGGCCCGACCGATAAGTCCGTGTTTATGACGGTCGCCACCGAGGCATCCGTCTAATATTGCTTTTCGGTTGGTTTTTATGGTCTCGCGGGCTTATTCTTCGCCATTACCAAATTATAGAGTAGGCGAGGCGAGCTTTGATTCCACTGCCCCTAACCAAATTGGACGATCCGGGCCGAACCACGGCGGGAGCTCGCGGTGATTGTTCCAAGTTTATATACGTTTGTATAGATTTTTTAATGAATCATTTTTAGCACCTCAAATACGATATTTGAGCCATAATATGACAATATCATCTTCAATATGAATTCATATTTACTATCAGAATATATTTAGGAGTAAACATTTATTTTATTATGAATCTATTTTATTTAATGAGACCTACTAAATATATTGATACTACAATTAGATTAGTGAGTAATTTTTGTGATAGATTTGCCATTTAGTGCATTTTTAATATTTTTAGTTTTTGTAATCAAAATAAAATCCAAGACGTTGAAAAATTTCATGTCTATCAATATGTTAAAATTATTTAGATTAAAGATATTTATAATGCAATTGAAATCTTGCGATTTGGGATGCAAATTGTTGCCATGTCTTGAGATATGTCACTGTCTACTATTAACGAAATATACTGTTCTTCATCGGGTGCCTCTTTTCAGAGGAGGTTGGTGACCATCTCACTGAGCATATACTTACGCTGAACCAGTGTTCGTGGTTTTCTTAGAATGAATAGTGTAGTGGGTCCCCGGGTCCTTCTATATTCATTTATATACATGTATATATATATATATAAATCTACTCATATCGAATTGGGCGTGGGCTGGTGGTGTGATGCGGCCTCTTGCCTCCGTCGCATCCAGAACTGACAAGACGAATTTGTATGCGGGGCCACGCTGCCCCCACTCCGAGAGATTTCTGTTTCGATTTAATATAATAATAATGAAAACAATGTTTCTTTGGGAACATTCGTCGTTTTGTTTCTTATACATCTGAGAGTCGAAAATCTTTGGCGTTTGATGCCAGGATGACGAAAGTGCGGTTCACGAGCGCATATTTACTTTTCAAGTTATTTTTTGTAAAATTTTAAAATTATATATGATTCGCGCACAATGGTTGGCTATTAAGACCTCTATGTTTTAAGTAACAAATAATATTTCAAAGCGTTAAAGCAAAATAATATATTTTTTATTCTTATAAAAAAAAACTATATAATTTAAATTGATTCCAATGTATAGAATTGTTGTTAACTAGAAACGATCATTTTTAAAATGGTATTGATAATTGATAAATTTGATTAAAAAATTAATAAGTGCTGAAAATATTTAAGAAACATTTTAATTTTCAGAATCATAAAAAAATATTCATATAAGAAAAATTCTAATTTTAGTTATCTCTCTTTAGTTATAAAATTTAATTTCTGTCTTGTTAAACGAAAAATTTCCAGGAAAACTTACATGCCGTGCGGATTAATTTGATATTGTATTATTTATATATTTAAACGTAAGCTTTATTAGAAAAAAAATGAAAGCCTTTTTGTTAATTTGGGTAACTTCGTTGAAACATGTAAATTATTATTTATATTGATCAGTCTTTCTTATTTTATATTTAAGTTGAAATAAAAATACCAATATTTAACATTATATTCTGTATCGAAATCAACAGTTTTATTATTTGAATTTAAGATATGGCAAAAACCTCGAATAATTAAATTAAATTTATGTTTTTTAATTTTATTTATTCAAAAACCCAATGTTGTTTTCCCCTTAAGAGGTTCGGATCAAAGCAATATAGTTTATCGAAAAAATAAATTTTAAATGAATACAAAGAGGTCCACATGGATCGATGATTTTTTTGAATCGCTTTACATGCATGAAAACTTGTTTTTATTCATTGGTAGTTATGGACCATAACTGCATTGGATCGATTAAAATTTTGATGGAGATGTTGTCTTTGACTTTTTGTTCAGATATTATAGGATTTTGTATACAAAATGTACATTTATAAAGGTATAAACTCTTATCGGTTACATCATTTTTATAGACGAAACTGTAATAATGCTTGGCTTAAAATAAAACATGTTCTTTTTGTAATTTTGTAAGAATCATCCTCACATTTGATACAAATATTTCTAATTTTTTTAAAGTATTAACATAGTTTAATAAATTATTGTAATAATTATATTTAAAGCCTACTTAGTGATTTATATAGTATTAAACTCAGAACTGAATGTTTTATCTATCGGTAAAGCTCAGAATGGACTAATATGTAAGCATATGTATTTATATCTTAATTTTGTATATAATACAAAAAAGTAGTCTTCTGGCTGTGAAATAATATCAATTTAATTTGATGTGTAAACAACAAATAATTTTTATGCTTAAGCTACGGCTGAAAGCAAACTTGAAAATTAAAATAAAACTTAAATCATTCCTCAATCATTTGGTGCCAATAAATGTTTAAATTACACATTCATAACTTGTATTTACTCATGGCACTTACAAAATTTATAATGTATTTATTTAAAATTATCTATAAGTTGTTAGCAAAACGATTCGCCCGGGGTGTGGACAAACGCCATGAAGTATGAATTCATAATGCGACGTGCAAAGATTTTTTACTCTTATCTCTGAAGGCTCAACACTGTCGGCAAATACCGAACATAATCAGCCGTGTTTTATTGAGATAGCCATAGAGAAGTACGTGAATTAAAGAGTTGATTATTTACTAAGTCTATTATTTATAGTGCTATTAAACGGTGTAGTGCATTGGGACGAGCGAGCGGCCCGGAGCCGGCCCGGGGCGAGGGCTAGGGAGAGGAAGACGGATGGCCGACTGATTCATGAGAGCACATTTCAGAGCGGTTTTCTATATAATGTGTTTAATATCTTTTGAACGATGAGTTTCTTGATAACGGAACGGCTATAACAATACAAACAATGCTGTATTATTGGATGCGATTTAATTTTGCTAGATTTTTTTTTTACATGGTTATTTAATAAATTTACTAGGGACCGTTAAAACACTACGCCATTCTAAAAACACGATTTATGATCTATATAAAATATTTAAATAATCGAAAACGGGCTGAAGAATATATATAAATATAAATCACGTATTTAATATGTTATGTATATTCTTTGCAACTGATTTTAGAAGATGGTTTTAAGATGTTTTTATTGTCTCCTTGAACACATCTTAATATTATATATGAATGGACCAAACATATTATTAAAAAATCAAGGATAGTACGCTTAAACACTCCAGTATTATGTTTCTATACTGATTATAATTTAAAAAATAATCCAAATCACTCTATAATTGAAAGAAATCATACACAATTAATAAAAACACACATGATTTTTTCTTTAATACGTAATAATAAACGTTTTAAAACATTTTTTATTAAAACACGATGGCAATTGAGATGGACCGTATCGATTCCAAAGCCTTTCTTTGTAGGCATATAAAATTGCAAAGCGATTACTGGCGGTCTAAATGTTTTGGGTCGCTTCCCGCGCAGACCACTTTTTATTTTGTTTCTCCCGAGTCGACCCAAAATCATTTTATAACATTTAATAAAGCTGCATACGAACACCTACCCGCGCGGGGTACGGGGCTCGACGTCTGTTAATAGCTTTTCTTTTAAATATAATTTCCATTGAAGGCAAGTCGCTGCTCCGTCCGGCACCCGATAATTATAGTCCGCCCCGAGATGCGACCGAATAACTTAACTTGAGTTATTTTTTCCGTATTCGTTATTTGTAGATTGATTGATGAGATATTATTCCCAATTTTAAAATTAATTTTTATCCGATTCCCTTTGGCCCATAAACGTCTCGCTTCTGGGAATTAATTTCGGTTTTAATTCGGATCTATTAAAACATTACATCCCGCCGACTGCGGCCGAGCCGTGTCGGGCGGGCCGTGTCGTGTGTGAATGTACTTTACCAAAAAGACTCAATCCCGATTACCACTATGTATGCGTAATTTAATTAGTGCCACGATGGAGATATTAATTATCATCTCTTACGTGATACCATCTGCGTAGAAATATATTTATTTATATCAAATTGAGCGTTTGGCTACTAAGGACCTATTAACGGAAACGTTACTTTCATTAAAACAGAGATTAAATTTTATAGCCGTGGGCATTTTAGAAACCACATAAATATATTAAAGTTTTAATTGATTGAAAATAAAGATTACACGGTTTTCTAGATTAAATTGTCGACAATAATTGCTATAATAAACATAAACTGTAAACCACTGTAGAACGAAGTCTTCTCCGGGTTGTGTGAGTTCTTAACATGATTCTAGTATAAACTACGCTATGCCATATTTATCCAATATTTTGGGAACGAAAGTCAAAAGATAATTTTATGATAGTTAAAATTTGATATCGGTTCAGAGAGTATCTTTCTTTATTTCAATGTGACTTTGTACCATAGACATGACTAGCTTTTGGAAGCGGAAAACATAGTTTCATATTTTATATTAGATTGTAATCGTCACACAATATTAAAATCATTACTTATCACATTTTTTGATGAAAAAAACATTTTATTTTATTTTGAACTGTCATTATATAAATATATTCATTGGTCAGTTATAAATATACTGCAAACCATTTTTTTAATCTCTTATGTTAGTAAATTTTTGAATTAGCCCCAGGAGCATTAAATTTTTATATCTGAAAATCTTTTCACAGAAAAGGACGCTCAGATATCTAAATACACTTTTAGTCTTTACGATAGTTTATCAATATATAAGCCATCATCAAATAAAAATTGTACTATGAATATCGTTTCTTTGCGATTTTTCAAAAAAAAATTCATTGTATTAAAATAATATTCGTGTATACAAATAAAACAAAGCGTAAAGCCGTATGCTTAGAAAAATATTTTATCAGATGATATGAAAATCGTGTATCCATACAAAAAAGCAACATTACTTGCGTATAAATAAACTTTTATTGTAACAAACAACACATTGATCCGAGTTCAAAGCACGTTTCCACGGGGTGGCCATCTACAAAGTGATAACAAGTTTTAACGACTCGCAAAAAATAGTACGGGCACATTTAAATATATCTTTACAAAAAACTACCAGCCGTTGCCGCCATCGCGATTTGACCTTTGGCGTAGCTTCAGGAAGACGTCCGTAAGCAGGCGGTCGATGGTCGATACATCAAATCTGGTAATCACAGTTAGTATAATTCATTCTAGTAGATTAAATAGAGCGAATGGAGATAATTCAGGGCGTTTATCGACCGGCCAAATCGTGAACGTAAACTGAGGATAAAGGCTACACTACACAGGGTGAGTCTCATTGCTGCAGTGAACAACTGATTGATGACGTCATGGCACCATGGACACCTGCAACACGTGATACTAACCGTAAGTGTGCTATTTGAAAACGGTAAATTCTGGCACAACGTTTTAAGTACCGGAGAGCAGGCGCAGTGATGATTTCGGCTATCTTTTTAATTCTGGGATTATAATTATACTTTGAACTATCGCAAGTGTTTATATATAACGCAAAATATAGCAATAAAAGTGTTGATATCATTGTTAGCTATTTTTTTCATTGTAATGATGAACATCATAATAATGCTACTGATGACGTGAAATTTCAGATAGAGATTATGATTTCGCGTGGTCAATTTTTTTAAAATTTTAATCAACTTTTGTTAAAGAGCAGTTGCGAAAATAATGTATTTAATTTAATTCTAACGATAACCTTTTAAAGCGCGTTTTTTGCTGCCTGGCCGGCCCCGTGTGCACCGGGCTTTACTCGCCGGCCAATCAAAGTAATGGCGGACCCGAATCACAAATTGAAGGCAATTCATCTTGATAACGATTCTTTTTTTAAGGAGCAACTCACATATGAATACAAATTGTTTGATTTAATGCTACGCTCTGAGGCATAATCATAGTTATTACAAAAACATTACAATTGTTAGGCGCGAGGGACGGCCCGGGCTAATGGCTACGGGAAAAAAGGCGTCCTTTCCTACGACTCTACCGTCTCGCTGGACATCGCAGCCGATTATAATGAAAATATTGTCCTAATAGCTACTATTATTTATTTAGAAAAAAGAATTCGGGTTTATATCAAAACGCCTCCGAGAAATTGGGACTATTGATCATTTCACGATGTCCTATATTATAATTTTTGTAAATCTACCCCACAATTACCAAGGAATTAAACCCACTTAATATCAATGTTTTCAGCTGAAAGTTTATGACAATCAATACATCCTACGTAATCAATTTATTACATGTAAATACTTCAAATAAGTGATTGGCTTTAATATTGTGACGCGTGTGTTCGTTATAATCTTCATAGGTATTTCTACTGCTACGAAAGGATTTTTCTTCAAGTCGTGTCGATAGGTAGATATAATCTGAGAATATAAATAATATAAATGTTTTTAAACGAAAAAATAAAGAAATATTTTAATGTCCGTTTAAATAAATAGATTAATTCTAAATATTGTCTTTAAATATAAAGTGTAATTTTGTAAACATACACAAGTATTTCATAACTATAATATAATATTATGTGCAACTTAGTTATTCAAAATATTTTGTTTTTAATAAAATATCTTTACCTGGCCTAAAATTTTGCTTCAAAAAACGGGTTTTATTTTTTCATACAAATAATTGATTCACGCGTCCATTAATATTTATAGCAAATTATATCTTTGAATTTTCAAATGGTGCCGTGTTTCTACAATAGAAATACTTTAATAACTGTACATATAAAATTACCCCATTATAAAATATAAACTAATATTATTTAATTTACGCCTGTTTAAGCTCTAACAGATTATACATTGATGTTGCTTACTGTTATAATATTATTGAATTTAAATTAATTAACCGAAAACAAAAACGTATAAGTGGAAATTGCACATATCAAAATTATTTGAACATACCAAAATTATTTTTAATAAATCAAAAATTATAAAATATAATCCAATTATTATGATATAATACTTTAATTAAAATTTAAGTCATGTATTTTCAAAATGAAATATAAAATCGCATCTTTTATGAGTCAAACGTCTTCTCAGCTTCATCAATTTCAGATAGTAAAATATGCATGCTGTAAAAATATTAATTACTCATTGTTTGTAAGGCAGAAAAGCTGCAGCGGCTGAAGGTTACAGGTCAGACGAGCTAAGTTCATTTTCTTACACTACAACTGATAAAGCATTTACGGTTTCTTCGGCAAACTTACATAGTAAAAGTTAGACTAACAAGAACAAACTGAAACATGAGTTACAATCACGATGAAATAACAAAATTGCACACCCACCTGCTTTATTTATGGTTACTTTATAACTTATGATACAGAATTCGTTAAAATAATTTTGTAATAAAACAAATCCCACCTCAAATTTTTTAGTAGTTATGTCCAGAGACAAAACAGAAAAATCATGAAATGTTGACACTTTACAGCCAAGTTTAATTCTGATACATGATCAGAATGTGTGGTAAAGGACTACACATTTTGATAATGTATCAGAATTATTGATTGCATCATAATTCTGATAATGTATCAGAATTATTGATTGTATCATAATTCTGATAATGTATCGGAATTGTTCTGCTGCTCTGGCTACTGAATACATCGATCAAGAAAAATAAATTTGAATTATCAATGCTTGTACATCAATACTTACGGTAGAGCATTGTTAATAGTGCGACAATAGTTTGGAAAAACCTCTGAAGTTTGTTTTTAAATTTTTATATTCATTTGTTGAAATAACTTAAAATCAATCTCTCGTTTGGGGTTTTTTGTTTGTTTGAAAACATTGTTATTTTTAACGTATGTTTTATTGAAAATTTGAAATTGTCCTTGTTTAATAATTTGTGCTCGTAATGCAGAGTACACACAAAAAAAATTATATCCTAATGATAAAATATTTGACTTATTTTGGAAATCATGTTTTTTGAAAAGTCTTATGCCTGAAGTATTTTTTGTTTGTTATTATTCTCTAAGGGATGAGATCTCCCTGCAGTGAGCATATACAAGTGCTGAGAACATGTTTTAAAAGTGTCCAACTTTGAAGCTCTGCTAACAGGCTGCGAGTCTTTAACTAAAGATTCTCTACAAACAACTTCAGCTGAATAATTCCTTTGAAAAGGGCTTAAGTTACAAAGATAATTATGCACTTGAACTTTTATAGATACTCGACTAGTAGTTTTATGCTGAAAAATTTAATCAGAATCATCAGAAAGTTCTTCAAAATTATTTTCAATAAAGCAACCAAAAAAATAAATATTGTAATGAACATTAAAGAACGAATGTCTAAACATTTATTGCTTTTATTTGCATATATTTTTTGTTTGAATTATATTTTATGGTTCAAATAAAAGTGATTTTACTAAAAAAGTAAAATGGAGGTAATCGTTGAACTTCCCTGCTTCGCAATCTATCCCGTTTTCCGAGCACATATTCCAAAATTACCTGAATATAATTCGTTTATATTTTCGATTACTTTGCTTTAACTAATATGAAAGCATATAGATAAGTTTGTATATGACCCTCTACCGTATCTATCGTGAGGACAAGGGTTGGTACAAACCTTATATTACTGTAGTTATTATCAGTTTTTACTAAGTAAAAATATAATACCGCATTGAAAGTTTCAGGTTTTAGATTTTATGTGTATGTTTTACGTCATTAAAAAATAATACATTATTTTTGAACATTTGTTTATATAGATTAGAAATGTATTATTTTTATGTCAATAAATCATCGTTTAATTAAACATATATTTATAACTGCTTCATATATACTTGATAAACGAGTACTTGATATACTTGATAAAACTCAAACGAGTAGTTTATAAAACAAACCTTGTTATATTGAATATTAAATTTCAATAGATGAGAAAACTTGTCACTGCTGCTATAAAAAATATAAAAGTTATGATTACTTTGTATTTTCTCTGATAATTTTGGCAATTTATTAAATTCTGTTGAACCCACCCCTACGTAAACCTATGCTTTTAACCCTTTTATTTCCCTCGGAGGGGAGCGGGCGAGCTGCTATCAGCTTATGGGCGAGGTGCTACCATTCTGATGATTGGCCTTTAATGAAAGCGATGAGAACCCCACACTTGAGACTGTCAGGATTGTTTTAAAACCGGACTTAATATTAATTGATATTTTCATAGGTTTGAATATAATCATGGAGATTGATTCAAATTTTAAAAATGTGTCAAATTGACCCTTAAATTATCACTCCAGGCGTCAAACTATTATTAATGGTTGTATGTAGCGTAACAATATTTAAATAAAATAAAAAAAGGATAAGACATATTCTTAATTCATTAATTAAAATCTCAAAGGTAAAATATCAATTAAATAGATATTTTAAAACTTATCTACCAGCTTTATTACTTTTGATCAATTTTTGACAATTTATAAGATTAGTGCTTTAAAAAACGTATTTTTTTACATTTTAGAGTATTTTATTAGCAATGAATTTGAGCGACAAGTTGTGGGACAAAGATTAATAATAAAAATTCAAGACTTTATAAAATAAATATTAGTGTAGCTTTCGTACTCTGAAAGTGTTATTACAAATATAAAATATGTACACGTAAATGATTCTTGCAGAAAAAATTGCCTGTCATAAATTATTTTATTTTCTTTCTTATGGAAATAGAAACAATACAGAACACACAAACTAACGGAATCTAAAAACTTCTGTTGTTTTGCGTGTTATTCATTTATACATTTATAGAACTTCACGTGTTCCGGCTGTTAATAAACCATACACCTTATATGTGTACGAAGGTTTTGATATAAAGGAAGGTTTTTATTATAAATACTACGTTCATGAAAGTTATGTCTCGTCCCGGTACTGGGGCCATCTCTTGGGGTTTGAAGAATAACTTCAAAGAAGAAACGCGTTCTAACACACAAGAACGTAATATTTACAACACACACCTCCTGTTGATACTAACGGGGTTTTAAAAAATATTATTACTATTTAAAGTAAATATTTATAATAATACTTAAATATATGATTTATCAAACCTTATAAACAGCACACTATCTTCTTACGCAACAGTATTGTGTAGGTTGGAGTGTATTGATTTCTGCGGTTATAACTGGCCGCCTCCCTCGGCAATACATCACGATAGTTTGTCCGCATCTAATATTTACACTTCCAAAGATATCCATCCCTTTGGAGTCGGAGTCCTCAATTTCCGCTGGCCAAAACCTCGGCCGCGTCTTCCTAATGCCAGTCCCGACCGCCGCATCCGGTTCGAATCCTGCGGGGGGTTGCAACAGAGCCCAAGCGAGGATACGCCAGTGGGGTTGCATAGTTGGGCACAAATCAAAAAAGCCCTTTTATATTATAATTTTTTTTTAAATCGGTAACATTTATTTCTACTTTACCGATGAGTAGATTTCTTGATAAATTGCCTTTACGTAGGTTGATTTTTTTATTTTGTTTTTTAGTATTTTTTTAATATTCTTGCACATCTGCTTGTTTATTTGTAGTTTAAAGAAAGTAAAAAAAGTTTGAGTGTATATATTGATTCACATTTTAAACCTAAAAATTCATATTATATTTTAATTTATTATGAAATATAAAACATAATATGGATTTTGACATGATTTATTTAAATCATATATGGTATAACGTAGTTTTTTCTAAATGTTTTCAAATCAAAAATATAACAAACGAATTCATTAAGCATGAAATATTTTTTAATAAAATTACTATAGTTATTTTATTTAAAGTTATCAATTTAAACAACGCTGTATATTTCAGAATATGGAAGGAGGGTCACTTTCAAATTTGCCGAAGGCTCGAAAAATCCCGTTGCACCTCTGGCTAGGTCCATCATCCCCAGCGTGTGGCCATCGCTTCCGGGGCAGATCTTAGTTAATAATTCCGGGCCGGATGTGGCGGCGCTAATCGGGGATAACGTGACCGCCCCAGCCCTGCTCATTTTGCACCCCGAGGGCTAAATCCACCTCTGCCTCCCATATCATCTTGAGATTTGAGCAAGTTTTCACTAAGAGGGGGGATTTTCTGGTATGGAAGTCGTGTATTGACTACAAGCCTATGTGGGCTTGTAGGAGACTTATACAAAATGTTAAACTTATAATGAAATTGGATTAATTTACCCATTTACTATTTTTAAGGGAAAATTTAGAAATAGTTTACAGATACACAAATTTGAATTTTTATTAAATTTAAATCTATTCTTTTTAATTTTTCATAATAAACTCAAATATAGATAGTAATTATTATATCTCAAAACTTCTATAACTTTTCAAAAAACGTTCAAAAATAAATATGAGTAACATTTTACGTTTACTTACATTGATTAATTATATATTTAGAAACATATACTTAATATTTATAACTATATTATTAGCTTTCAGATCTAAGAAAGAGATGGATATTTTTTTAATTCAGTTCAAAAAGTTAATCTTCTTTTGAAAGATTGAAAGGAAAGTTAAGTGAATAAATACATTTCATAAATAATGCATTTATACTTGTATTGTATGCGAGGGTTTTATCCCACACAAAAACTTCAATATAAAGCGAATTTAGCATGGCAGTATAAAATCTTATTTCCTAGAAGTACTCATAAACAATGCTCTTGTGGGAGATTAGAATGTGAAGCATCGGCGGCTGCAAGCGGGGACGAATATCTCCCTTAAACAAGAAACGTACATGTCCCCGGCATCTCGGTACATTATTCACAAATGTAAAGCATTACCAAGATTCCTGCGTAGACCTCGGCATATCTCAGACGGTGAGGCTAGCGCTGTCCGCATATTATAAATTAAGTTGTTGTATATGCACTGAGGTGACTAACATTTCAGCTGTTCGGTGGGATAATCGTGAAAAAAAAAATTTTAAACTGAAAGAATATTTATTTAAATTATTACCATAAATTTTACAATACGTGTTTTAACTATGTTTGAAATTAATACCTCGCGCAAAAAAGTACTTGGTGAAAATAACTAGAACTTTCTAACTAAAGAATTCGAGTAAAATAAGAAACCGTTTATCAGTTTGACACCGAATATATATTAGTATTATAAGTAAGTATAAGTTTGCTATGAATATATTATAATTGTATTTAATATGTAAGCAAGCAAAATAGAGACCCATTCAAATCACATTTCTAACATAACCCAATAATTTTTTATTTTAAAATATGCATACAAGGACTTATTATAAGTTTCATTGTAATAAATTATTTCTGGTATAGGTTGATAGTTCCATACGAAGTAGAAATGATTGACTCACAACATTCAGTAGTACCCGCGACTGCCGAATCAAAAGGACCAAGTTATGCTTTGATTGTCCTTTCGGGCAAAACCACATGCGTCTTGTAGCGCTCGGGGTCGAGGCATTCGAATTTCCTTGTGAAGTTCCACCTGGGCGTGGTATGTACTCACCTGCCAGGATATTATATGTGAAGAGAAACGTTACCTGCATCACAAATATCACACTGTACGCTTAAATATTTAAGAAACAGTCTTGTGACGTAACAAAGCGTGAAAGTGAATCCAATGATTCAGTATTTATGTTCATAACTATAAAATTGGACATTATTAATTATTGAAATATTTAACATCGATTTTATTTTATTAATTAGATAGTATTCGATTACTAAGTATCTACTTATAATATTTTCATATTGGTGAATATTAAACGTTTTAATTTGAGTTTCTTAAACAGAATATTTATTTATAAGAATATAACGCCTCAATGCACGACTGTGCAATGCTTGTTGCCTGATATTTTACAAGGATCAACAACCTCTACATTTATTCCGAACGAACTACCAAGATTGTAAAAAAATCGCTAATAACATTTAACAATTTTTTTTTACGTTGTTGCACATATATATAAAAAATATACAAGTTTGCAGAATACAATATACATAACCTACATAATAATATTCAAGATTATTTTTTTATTATAGTTTGCTTGTAAATTTATTGAATTACCTTTAAATGTATTTTTTTCTAAGCAACAAGTATTATGAATTAACAATCAATCTTTTTTATGATCGTATATTGATAAATTAGATTTACATATATATTTTTTTTCTTAAAATCTTAAAAGTACTAATAATTAACGAATAGTTGTTATTTCTTTTGATGGTAATACATGTTGTGAATATATTTATTTAAAAAAATTATAGAACTATGAAGCAGCGTGTAAAATATTAATTAATATATCAAATTATCTTTTTCAGGATTCATATAGAAGCAGCCATTGTTGTTGGTAAGTGAGAATTTTTTGTTGAAAAATAACAAATTACTGTAATTTAGTTTAACAAATTTTAACAACTCAATAAGTTATATCCCATTGACTGACTGCTGCGTATATTTTGTTAATAATTACAAAAATTTGTATGAAATATCTTGGTTGATTACAGTGATCGTTGACATCGCTGATTTATGATAGAATTAACTATAATTATTTGGTTTGTAAGCTCCGCATACTAAAGTTCTAATTTGATCCATATCTCGTGTACTTAATTTGAAGCGCACCTTTCAACGGACTGTAGTCAAATTTCACATGAAATAAAACACACGATGGATAGCAGCTTGCGTCATAACGTAAAGCTACGAAGTACGTTATTGTTAGGATTTTCACGATCAATTATACTGTCTACTAAAATAAACAAATTTTGATTGATTAAATAAAAAAATACAACGGAACTACTTAAACAAACGCTATTTTTTATAAATATTAATGAAAATTTTTATTAAAATAAACCGAGCTAATAAAGCAATCCAATATCCATTAATTCATTTGCCTCAACGCTCATTGTTCTCTGACCTCGATATTTTTTCATATTGTCTTAGAAACAGAATACTTCTAGCACGAGATGCTATACATGGACCATAAATTCATATTTCCTTATAAAGAATCGATATGGTTTCGTATCACGCAAATCGGATAATAATAAATGCGAGGAGGAATACATGTTTCCTATATTTCTTGATACATTATACCAATATGCTTACTTATATGTTTACGCAGTGTGTAATTTAATCATGCTGATCGATGTGGAAATACGCGGTGATTTATTTGATTTTATTTTTTTAAATACGATAATTGCATGAAAAATAAACACACGTATGATTTATCGCTTAGAATATTATGAGCAAATAAAAAAATGGAGTTACAAACCGTTACTTGAATCCTTTACCGCAGAGAATATATTTGGCAGATAACGGAATTAGGAATACGAAGGTAATATAGATGAATTTTCAACTCTGAGAAATAATTGGAGTTTGACTGAAATGAGATTTGTATTCTATTACCGAGTTATCAGCAGAGCAAAGGATCGTCGGGGATAAACGTAGACTGGAGGAGATAGCGCGCGGAGCTGGCGGCTGCAGCGACGAGTTTAACGCTCCACTGCTTGTTCGTGGGCTAATTAAATTCTGGACTAATCTCTCTCAACTTGTAATTTGATTATTATCTCACAAGATAGTATCCGCACACCTATGTGAGTGTCGTGGCGACGATCTCCTTCCGCGTTATGTTCCCCGAGTCCCCCGCGAGTGTAACTACCCGGGAGGGGGACGGATTTAAACACCTCTATAAGTGCGTACCCAGACAGCAGGATGGCAGATTAAATAATAGCAATATGGTGGCTCGTCCGTACGATGTCTGGAGATATGAGACTGACGATGGAAACGGAACTCGTAACGCGTCGTAACTGGATATCATAATTGTATTAATATAGTGTTCGTGGAAAATGTCGCAGCAGAGATTAATGTTCATTATTAGATTATACTGATCATAAAATTTATTCACATAGACTGCAGTAAACCTTGATGCGAAGAAAAGATTACCCTTCCGAGAATTGCAACACTCGCTCGAGACAAATTAATTATTACATTTCTCTGGCATCCAAAAAAACTAAAAGTTTTGATTGGCTATCAACAATCGCTTATACTTTTAAATCGTTTTATCTCTCAAATATAATATAGTTTTCAATTTATCTATCTAAAAATATATTTAAAGTGATTGGGAATATTTATAAAATATGAACATATACGTATAAAATGCATAAAAATGAATGAGTAACAATATATTATTACGACAATTATTATTCTTACTTAAAAAAAAATTCTTCAAATAATTACATTATTTATAAAAGAATTATAAATTAAAAAAGTTGTATTATATATCCTTTAATTAAAAGATATAAATCGTATAAATAAAAACAGTTCTTAATAAAATTACAGAAATATCATTCAGATGTTTGCTATTTTGATTAACTGCATTTATTCTTTAAATAAATTCATTGTATGTAAAAATATTAAAACAAGTACATTTCGTATTGATTGAAATTGGAAAAAAACTGTGCTTATTATTTAAGTGCTATAATTTAGTTATAACAGGGGTGTTTTATTGAATAAAATATAAGTTAATATTGTGTTTCATTTTCACGAAACATCCGGCGTCGGGGTAGCGAGGGTCGGAAACCTATCAATAATATAATTAAATTGCTCGTCTCCTCCGAATGTTAATATCACAACACAGGTAATTTCCTTCAATTTGTCCCGATGGGGCAGGTGCTTGATAAAGGTCGGAGTGTTTTCACAGTTTGGCCCGATTATCACCTGAATGGGAGAAAATGTAAAAAAATATATCCGTGAATATAACGGCAACAATGGAGCGGGTAGTGCGGCGCTCCGGCCTGTGCGGCCAACGGAGACTGAATACTATATTAAATATTATATTATATTAAATATTATATTATTTTAAATATTAAAAAAATTACACTTAGGTTCGATCAGCCAAAAAAAAAACATCTATATGTCATCTAGTTTCTACATACTGCTTGATTTAAATTGAAACCTTCCTTTATTTTGACTTCATCATGGTTATATCCCTTTCAAGAGTAAAATAGATAAAATTTATTTTTATGTCATTTTTAGGTTTAAATGACTATTAAGTGACTTTTGGGCATGATACTTAAAGGTGTCATTGTATTTATGTACGTACTTGAGTGGTTTTAATTATTATACGTAGGTTCGAGTAGAATTGAGTTATTTTGCAGGTCAAGTCAACGTTGCCCGATAGTGGTTTATTGATTAGTTATTATGGTGAGTATTTTATATATATATTATATTATATAAAAAACCACTTTATAATACTAATGGCATAATTTTATTCATTTTAAAATGAAACCGCATTTTAAACATATTTGCGTTTAAAATGATATGTATAAAGTTTTTAAAATATTTTTGTGTTATTACTTGATTACAAAACAATTATATTTTATTTTTAGATTAAATAGAATATTTCTTAGAATTAAGTAAGTTTAATTAAAATTTAGAGAACATTCAACCTATTTTGTAAAATTTATATTTTCTATGAGATTTTTAAAATTGTTTTTCTACTGAAAATATTAAACGTAAGATAAATGAAAACCAGATAATAAATTGATGATTAATATTTAGTAATGTATTGAATACATGCAAGGTTCTAATTTATGAGATTGGTGATAACAAAGAAGAAAAACAACTTTTGCTACTTTTACCTCCTCTTTATTTTTTAAAATATATGCTTGTTGCTTGAATGAACTGACCGGAAAAAATAACAAATTAAATTCAATAAGTCATATTAAATATGAGAACATCTATTAGTAAATTATAGTGAATTTATTATTTTAAAATACATTTATATTAAAGTTGCTGGTTAGCTAACTACCAAAAAGAAAATAATACTAAAATACCATTTTTTTAAAATGATTATTAAATGTTATTGAGGTAGGACAAGATTTACTTGTATATTAAAATACATTACGCTTAAGAATAAAGGCAAAAAAAAACTTAGAATTTATTATAAAACTGCGATGTTTTCTACGAGTTAATTTGGTATGCCTCACAAGTTGACGCAATATCTAAATATCAGAGTATTTTGTTAATAAAATATATTATTATCCATCCACCTGGCGCTCTCGGTTTTTTCCGTTCACGCCGGGTCTGAAATGAAAACAAAGCGATCTCCCCGAAGAGGTGTTTTGATGAATGGTGCGGCCTGTAGTAGCGAGACTGTGATGACAGTTTCAAATGATCCATTTCCTAACAAAAGACTGATTTTCCTTTTTTTATTTAATAGCTGTGACCAGGGAGCGCGAATTTGAGTTATGGAAGCACGCCAGCGTATTGTATTCCACCTATTGACTTATCAAGTAGATATTTATTTTACATTATATTCAACAAAGAAGTACTTAAATAAATACACACGTGTGACGATATAAATGAAAAAATTATAAATTATTTAAGCTATATTGTTTACCGCACATTGTGTTCACATTGACGGTACAGATTAAAAAATTCAAAACCTTAAAAAATAATATCTTTACTAAATAATTTGCATTATAAAAATATTAATATAGACCCATAACTTTTATTTCTATAATAAATAGATCAAAATACGTGCTTTGCTACTCACCAAAATTATTATTTAATTAAAAGCAATCGCTTCGTTCTTACATAAAAAATCGAACAATCAAACTGAACTCTTTTTGTTTTTTTCATTGAAATCGTGATCGAAAATTAACAGAATAAATATTGTATCATTGTAATTAAAAGGTACACTGGCTCTTAAAGCAGCGTAGACTTTTCTGCGTCTCATAATATTATATCAATCAATTGAAAAAAGCGGCATCGTAATGCAAAGTCATTAAGCTACAATAAAAGTGAGCCCACAAACTGCGGTAGCTGCTGTGCGTGATAAGGTTGTCACATCCTTCTTAATCCATTAGCTCTTCATAAGAAACTGAGATGAAAAAAATCTCTTATACAGCTTTGAATATAAACTCATTTCTACGCCTTTTAACTGGGTTTTTTCATATACTCATCAGCTGGATGGATGATTGAGTCTTCTCGGCGCTATTGGCCGTTATGACATACTTTTTGTTTTTGGTTTTTTTATCAACGAGACTTGTTTTAAGTTTGGATGAAAAAAATAATCGATTTGGTCAGACAATTTACGATTGGCTGTGGTAATGACTGGCCTTTTTCACGTCCGTAGCTGGTTTACGTTTTATATTACAAGATTAAATTTGTACAAATAACATTCCAGCACTAAATGACAATTTGAATTTAAATAGACACAATAAAATCATTCGTTATTATTAATACAGCTTTTAATTCCTAAAATGGTTAGACTTTGTATTAAAAATAGTATTGACTGCCTAAAAATAAAACGTTTTTTTTCTATTTATTTATATACATTTTAATAAGCTGAACATGCAATTGTATTATATACATTTAAATTATTCTTAAAAAAATTAATCACAATACACAGTTTTATGTGCATTATTTATGTAGCCCAAAAACATTAAACAATATATTTGTATCACAACCTTTACACAGTGTCTAATTACTTTCAATCACTCTGTACAGTAATCGTAGATCATTAATTCACGTTAAGTATCTGGCCAGGAGCGAGTGTTCCAGTGGTACATCAGAAAGCTTACTGTCAGCGCGCAGTCCACGAGCTTCACACCGCCGGAGCTTCTGTTCTTAGATCATTAACTTTTATATTTATCTTCCAAACTCTCTTGAAATACGATTCAAATTAATTTGGCCGCAGTTGTTATTAAAAAGCTGAGCACACGACGCATACAATTCTCCCCCTTTGAAGTCGGCTGCTCATTTACTCACACACTGCGCACGTCAGCCTTGTACACGAGAGCTTTATTCATATAAAATGGCTTCCATCACAGAAAATAATACAAAGTTAATGTTCTCAGTGAGGAATCGCATGTTCCGTGAACGTTACGTCCCTCGGCTGGCGGGCCGCGCTGCACAGTGCACCAGCGGCGGACTTGTGTCCTTATCATAACTAATTCAGAGTGCAATTCAAAGGAAAGTACTGTAGCAGCAAAGAAAATGTCCGCAGTGCGAGGAACAAGAGCCGCTCCGAGCCCACAGTGCAGCAGTCTGGCCTGCGCTGCCACACACTTTTCCAAAGCCAAGTCAAATGTAATCGGCGGTCAACGTAATTGTTTTGTGTCTAGTAGGCTAGCCTGAGCATTGGATATGAGGTATTAGTTTATTTCGCTTTTACCTGAAATATTTGATTTCTAATACATCTAAAAAACTTGAATTATAAACTCTTGAATTTGATTCAAAGTGACGATAAAATGCTTCGTCTAACTAAGAGATGTTAATATATGGAAATACACCAAAGCCAAAATGGTTCAAAGTTTATTTTATTGACTGCGATTATTGCTTGGTTATATAAAATTTACCGTTTTTCAAAATACTGATAATGTTTATACTTTTTTCATATATAATATATACATAATGATAAGAAAATTTAAGTCTACAATGCAGTGGTATGTTTGAAGTAATTTCATTCAATATTGGTTGCATTTATGTCTATTTTCTTGCGTGGTTTTATTAAATTAAAATTATAAGAGTCTTTTTTCTTGCACTGTGCGCCGAGAGCGATGACTGAGTTGCTGAATATTTCCATATTTATGAAAATAATATTTTAAAATCTTGCACGTATTCAAAATAAAAACACAAACTCTTGTAAAGTAATTCAAAAGTATCCAATCATTTCATCAGTCGTGGAATAATTTGCATTTTTACAACATCAAAAATTTCTTTGAATAAATATTATTCGCGCTCACTTCACTATAAAAAGTATTTTCAACCCGTGTTTTCTTTTAGAATTCTTTGAGAATTTTAATTATAAAATTTGAATGTATTTCAATAAAATGTTTATAAAAAAAAATTACTCATTTATATTATATCAACTGGTGGCCGCGGATGAAAAAAATAATTAATTATAAATACATCAGAATACTACTACTGTTGGGAGACTCACTCGAATACTACGAACACAATCATTAACCATCGATTGAGAACTCATCTGGCATCGTTTTTAAATTCAATTTCCAGGGACGAGCGGTCGCCGTCCATTGAGTTGTGTCCCAAATTCGGAGGCTATTTTGATCTTATTGTTCAATAGAAAATTAAAAATGATCAGTTCCTTTCGGGACTCGAGCGCGCAATACCGACAAAGGCTTCCTACCGACAGATAACCCTTAACAATTAACCATTTATAAATTCTGACGGGTCATTGTGGCGCGAGGTGGCTGACGAGCCGATCGCTGCGTATCTATTCTAGGGCCTCGTATAATTATGAGGCAAAATGATTGGCTCAAGTCACCTGACAAGTCTCCCCACCGCGGCGGCTCCGGTCCCGCTTGTAATGCTCCCGTTTTCTGTATCAGCGGGAATGTTTGTTTTTGATTTGGAATATTCCAGAGTCTTCATTGTATCCAATGAGCAGATTGTTTTTTTATGTAATCATATTAATTGAAGCGTGTATAATGGGCGCTCGCCTCCATTTAAAAGTTTTTTATTGTGATTCCTATTTGATTGCTCTTGTACAAAAGGCTTGGCAACGTTGAAACGGTTTAGGTATAATAAGCCTACATGACTCTTGAGCGTTAATAAACATGTTTACTAAGTAATAAAATTGTGTATGTATAACGTAAGTAAGTGTGAAATCTTAATCACTCTTACGTTTAATAGATTTTATTAAAATTATACTGTTAATATAAAATCAATATAACACACTAGTGGAACTGTGCTTTATTGAAAGAAAAAAAACGGATAAATGTGTGGAGTTTTACATTGTTAACACGTATACATATAAATATACTCAATAAATAAGTAAAAATATATATTACGGTGCATTGTAAAAATTTTCAATAAGTTTCAAGTAAAATACTATTTTGTAACAAAATTGTTTGACTAAACATAATCCCTATTGTTTGAATAATAGATACTATCAAATCGAAAAATACTATCAAAAAAATACTATACTGTCTAATTTATGAAAATTCCACTTAATTTATGCAGAAATACCGATGAGACTTCACCTGCATACTAATAAATCTTTGATCGCATCACCCGTTAAAATTAAACATATTAATTTAGAAATAAAACTACTGTTGGAAAATATTCTTCATGGGGTTTTTATAGTTTAACAAAATTTACCAGTATGCCATTCTATTGAGCATAATTACAAAATATATGGAATCTCTTATCTTGAACTCTTGGGATCCTTTTTGAAAATCAATAAAATACATACATACACCGTTAATAGACCGTCATGAGTTAAATTATTGTAAGAATGTTAAAGATTTGAATAAGAGTCAGGAAAAAAAACCATTTTCTAAATATTTCTTTTAGTATAAAAATATATTTAAAAAATACTTTAAGCCTTATAATTGAACATAAACTTTGAACAGGTGTTTGGAAACAATAATTATATTTGGTTGCATCTATGTATCGGTAGCTATAGATGTCTATTGCTTATTTCGAAATCAAAACACGAGGCAAGTTAGTCTGAGAGTCGAATAGGGGGGCAAGTACGTGCAGGGGTATTGAGTCAGGGACCGGGAGCGAGGGTGAAGGTTCTAGAACATTCTCTGAACCAGGGGGTGGCCAGGCTGACCGGGGGGTGAGAGTCGGTCCACAAAACACGATCTAATTGAAAACTTGAGAGGAACAACAGTTACTCTGTAACTCAAAACACATGGCGCGGACTCACGAGTTTTTGTGACATGTTATTTGGTTTAAATTCAACTTATTCATGGTTTTCTACTACATGAAATATCGACTACTGATTAAACTTTTAATGTCCTTATTTTTTTATTTATTGACTTATATGAAACCTTCTATAACTACATTTTAAATAAACCACCCAAGCAAATATTTCATATGTGTTATATGGAGATTTGTTTTAAAATATTATAATAAACTTCACAACTCTTAGTAAATACAAAATCAATTGTTTTTATAACTAAATAATATTTTTAAATAGAATATTATTCTGATATAAAAGATTTGTTATTTTTTTTCACTTCAATTTATTTATTTTAATGCAAAGTATGATGATACGATTATATCCCATAACGTAAACGCAATACTTTATATTTGCAGTTTTTCATACTTTACAACGGGCATAATACTTAATTTCATTTAAAACTGAAAGATGTTTATAAATAATAATTATGTCCAGATCAATCATAGTAATGATTTAAAGTATTTATTTTTATTCTCACCACATTCGTATGAAATCAATGTTGCTTTTGAATCACTGGAGCGACTTTAACTCTGTAAGCGGCTATATATTCTTTTAAATTATTAAAAAAAAAATTGATATTTTGAAATTTAGTTAGTAGTAGTTAAGTAGAGTTTTATGTCACAAATGCGCTATTTTTATTTAAAAAAAAAGAGATGCTTAGTTATTTTTGTTTTTGAAATATATTCGGAAGTATGAAATATAGTTGTGTATGAAAGTATCCCATCTTTTACGCTAGTCGTATTGTACGTAGCAGGCATTTTGTTGATAGTTGAAAATAACGGCCTTAAATATTTTATAATTGCCAGTCGTCTGGCAGAAGTTAATTTGTCAGCGATCGCAAGTCCGAGTGTACCAAGAGCCCATTACAGCTGAGGAATTAGAATGAAGGGGGCGGGGCGGTGCCGCTGTGACCATTGGCCGGTGGCCGCCGCCCCGCCCTTCCCCCGCTCGCCTCAGTCGCATTTAATATGGAAATATATGTAGGACTGCACCGAGTGTGTGCGCCTGCTACCGAGGAGTGACTCGCCTTTGATCAGGGCGGAAAAAATGCACGAAGCGTTCAAGTCAGACCTCCAGAAAGTCACTCCGAGCGAATAGCACCTGCTCGTCATGCAGCGCCTACGCGATGTGCCTCAACTGCTTCTGCATGGCTTCTGCTGCAGAAACTGAGAACATAATTCTGCTGGTTGAGAATCATTTGCGTGGTTGCGGTGGACAACCGCTCCAACGTCAATATTTATCCATTCAATTTAATACTAATAAGCACAATAATAATCCATAGATTTTCTCACTTCTTCGAGCTTTATTGTACCACATTTTAACTTATAAGAATTATATTATGTACTCTGAACATTTTTTTATTGATGCGTGCAATTTACCAAAAAAATATTCTTTGACCGATATTAGCAGGAGTGGGTTCAATTACACTAGTTTAGAATTCTCTCATCAGGACGGAGATCGCATTAGGAACATCTCGACTAAAAACACATGATCTAAACACGGAATCAGCAAGCCATCTTAATCATATTATGTAGTCACTTGCCAAGTCAAATCTACTAAATGTGTTGTTTAATAACCGTATGGCATGTTTTTTTCTCAATGGCAACATAAATTAAATGCCTGGATATTTTCAAAATCAAAACTTAAAATACATAATATTATCAACCTTGAAGCTTTAATACCATAGACAGAAGTATATATATATATAATTGTTTTCAAACATTAACTTAGCGAAAAATAAAAATAAAAATGGATTATGTTTAGAAGCTAATATAGCGAATATGACAAAAACTCAAAAATACTGGCCACTTGAATTTATTTAATATATTTTTACGTCATATAATTTTACGTAGCCAGTTTCACTATATACAATATATTAAAAGAAGCAGACCTGGTTGAAAACAGGTTTTGAGCTCATTTTTTAATAATTTATCCTAATTTAATTACGGTAAAAAATGGAGAGTATCTTTTTGTTGTGGTTTGACTACAAGGGTTTTATGTTTAGTACGTAATATATATGTTGGAAGGTCCTTGTACATAAACACTGCTATCCGTAGAATAAATTAAATATTAACATTCAAGTGCGCCAGCACAAGAAGGAAGAAAATGGAGTCACATTCAAGTAACCTTTCAGAAATGGCGGTTGGCTTTATTTTCAAGATTTTATTATGTTAAAATTGTTCCAGAATTTTTCTTTGCGAGAATAATTCCCATGTTTATATGCAGGCTTAACGTTGTATTCATAAAATTGTACAGCCCCTCGAGATATATGCATTTTATTTTTAAACTTGAAATAAATGTACTTAAACATGCATAAATAAATAATAATCGTCGATATATTTTCATTCTTTCTTTTATGAAATACTTTAGTTTTTATGACATTTGACTTTATTCATTTTCTAATGTAGAACTAAAAATAAATAATAATACAAATTATGCGATCTTAAACCCAGAATCCATATTAATATTTTTTAAGGAAAAGTGTTCATGCCACATAAGATCGTTAGTTTTTTTTACATACTATAAATATTAAATAAAAAAAATACCATTTGTAAAAATAGTATCCGTTCGAACAAAATAATATTTGATTTCTATAAGGCGATCAAAAATAATGTATTTATTAATCCATATTATGCAACTGATAATCAAAATTATCGTTTATTTGTAACTTTAAAATTTTAAAGGTACATTACTTCTGACAAGTGAAAAACCCACAATAAAAACACATTATTATTCTGTGCTTAAACATTCAAGTGCCTTTCCTTAGAGGAGGTTTGTGAGTATTTCATTGAATATATATTTATCCTGAGTCGGTCTTTCTAATTTGACTCTACTCCCGGCTTCAAGCCGCTTGCGAAGATTCTGCATTCACGTTGCCTTTGTCCTTCTAAAATTTATTATTCCTTTTTTTTTTGGAAAATCAGCTACATTAGGCTATAATTATTATTTCTAAATGTTTTTAGTTTTGGTATTAATGCAATATTGCGTTATTGGCGGAGGCAGAAGGTGAACGCCTTCCTGGATTAATGCGCACTTTGCGATATGCTACAGTGTTATATAGAGGTGTGTAGTGCACAGAGTGTACCGAGATGAAATTATCTGCAATAAAAGTAAAACGTACACGGCGAGCACCCTGTGAGCCCAGCCTGGTAAGTCGAGTCGGGAATGCATTTAATTTGAATAAACGCATAATGTTTATTTGTAATTAGACTTTAATTCGATTCCGAAAATTTTAACCGCAAAAGTCTTTCTTGGAAAACGTCGAGAATATAGCTGATTATTGAACGCTTTGAGAAAGTCAGATTATAGGCGGAGTCGCAACAATTTTCTGAAACGCATTTAGCTTTAATTGAAAACATGAAATCTCGAAACACGAAATATCTCACCAATAACTTATATATTTGTATAATTATATTTTTACCAAATACTAGATAAAACTTCAACTATAAATTGCTCTTGATTTATTTTAAAATGATTTATTATAATTCATTAAAAAAACATGACCCTAAAAATATTTTGAATGGTCAAAATTTACCCAAAATATGCCGTAAATATCTGTTATTGCGAAAAAATAACATATAATTTTAAAGTCATTGTAAAACAATTTATTAAAAGTAAACGATATATTCTGATTTTTCAAGTAAATATTAATGACCTTAGTTGTTGCAAGCAAAAAAATAAATATGTTGTTTTTTTTTCATTTCCTGAATATATATATATATATTTAATTAAACTAAATTTGTATTTACTTAATAGTAAGGTTAAATTAAATATACGTTACTTTTATCTATTTAATAAGATTTTTAGGTGATTTAATTTTAAAAAAATTTCACTGAGATAAAAAGTTTTCATTTTAGTTGCTCAAAACATCAACCAGTTGTATGCAATAAACTACTAAAATTGCTAAATACGTATGTAATAATACCATATTACTTTGGAAAAAGCAAATGAGATTCGAATCCATATTCAGAGAATAACACCGTATTTTTTTTATCACCGTGGTACGTGGACTTGTATTATTCCCACACAAGTCTTTAAAAATTAAAATAGTTTTCTTTTCAATAATATAATTAATTTATATAAATTTTATAATGACTATCATTATGTTCAAAGTTTCTAGTGCTTCCGATGATTGTGTGTGTAGCATTAAGGGCGAGGTATTTATGCGCCGTACGCTCGGGACATAACAAATATTCCGAGTGCCGGCAGTCCGGTCGGCGAGAATATTTTATAATAAATGTTTGAAATTGCTCCGGTCGATATAAATTAGCGGTGATTATTCGCCGCAGCTATCCCGGCTAAGCGCGCGACGACACGGGCGTCATTAAGTCAAATGACTCCAAACGGAAACATTACGGAGGCCTCTGCGCCAACCAGCCTGCCCGCCATGGCTAGGCGAGACACAACACGTCATCATTACTTCAAGTATCAATAACCATCTACTATAGCATAAGGCAAAATGAAGCAAAAGATACATGGTTCATACTCTCTCACACACTCACATACTCTCAAACCCACAATCAAACATACATATTATAAGATACTAGAAATGTAGCCCGTCATAAAATGACGTATTCGATGAACGATGCAATAGTGTTTATGGCTGACAATTAGATGAATATTTAATTTCATTTTGTACACATATATTTTGAATAACCGGATATTAATTTCGAAAGCAAAACCATTCTAGGAAATATCACATTTCGTCTCACAAACAACGAATCACTTTCACTGCACTGTTCTTTATTAGATGCAGTCTTTATCACGATCAATTGTGCTATTCTTTTTTAATTACGTTTGCTGTGCTTAAACGGTGTTATTTTTTAAGAAGGCATTTTAAGTTATTAATGATGTGATTAATAATTTCTAACGCAACTAAAAAATAAAATTGGTACTTTTGTCAAGCTGACATAATTTGGAAATTTCTTAGAAGCATCATATTTTGTTTTTTTGTAAAAATTCTAAATTTGAAACTCTCGCTGTGAACAACAGAATCATATAATTCGTACATAAAGCATATTTGATAGTTTTATTTAATTAGTTTATGAATGAAAATATCATCCTATCGTCTTGAAATTCGGCACATAACTGCGGAAAAACTTACTGAACTTACGTGCAAAAAATCAGCGTTGTATCTTTTAAGATATTCTATAGAGAACCAAAAAATGAAACATACACACACACACACACAATTTCTATTATTATAGTAGATAAGTATTTTGTATTGTAAGTACGTTTTTTAATTTATAAGATTGAAATGTGCTAACTTCAATAAAAAAGTGTTAAAGCGCAAATGTGCAGGTAAATATATGTATATAAAAAAAATAACTGACAGAAGCAGTGAAACCAAATCGCCGTAAAAAGCTGCATGGAGTAATTACAGTATTTATAATAACGTATGTGTAATTTCGCTTTTCAATAGCGTGTTTGTTAAGGTACAACATTAAAAAACTTTTATTTAAATAGGGTTATTATCTAGGGTGTAAGGGGTCAAGACTCGAAATTCCGGTAAAAAGCTGAAACTACTTACACACGCTACGACACAACCAACAACTGAACGGTGATTAACCATAGCGTCATTTTATTTTGGGTGCTCTTAATAGTAGAAGATGATGTTATTGGCTAGTTCCTGTTCGGTTGTCGGCTGTGTCGCAATGACTTTAGGCAGCTTAACTGGAAATGACCTAAAAAACTACCCAGTATGGTGACGCACTTATTGATTGTAATTTGGTTTTGTTGAAAAATGTTTATGCAATAAATTAGACGTAACCGTTGCAGCGTATGCATACATAAAATATATGTACAAAGAAAATTCTCTTATTGAGTTGTTTGTGAATGACATAAGTAATAAATCAAATGAGGAGACCAGGTAAAATATTTTTGTAACTCTTGTAACCATTTAAAGATTATACACCCTATAAATAAAAATAATAATATTAATGAGACAAAAATATCGTATACAGTAGAGAATAAATACAATCGGGAATATTCTGAGAACAGAAGGTCGTTAAATACGACAGATAAATCTGCCCGTTCAAGTAGTCATGTAAATGAAGCGTGTAATGATTTACTCAACAGAAAATTATTTAACGAGAAGATTATTTTTGAATATTCACGAAATCAGCTTTGTTATATGAATTATGAATAACAATCAACCTGAGATACGGATTCTACTACTATAAAACTTAGTATTTTTAATTTATACAATCCCGTTGAATGACATTTCAATACGCCGACTGTTGATGGCAAGGCTGATTTTTAAATGATCTAAAGGCTAAGTACTTGTACTATGTGCTAATAAAAAAAGCAATCTAGTTGATGTGAAACAATGATGTAGAAGATATTTACGAGTTTTTTCCCGTTCGAAAAAAAATTCGTTTAGTAGTCAAAAACGTGTATGAGCATATAACAGTACGATACTTGGACAATACTGTCAAAAATATTATTGTGACTCAAAGTAATTGAAATTCAGCATTCCTAGATATTGCATTGTCAACATATAAATCAACTCTTTATTACTGGGATTTATACTCACGGACCTCGGATCAAAACCACTTATTTGCAAGAAAAATAAAGGAGTACATATTTAAAATAAAAACTGCGCAAAAAAATTGTTCTGACTGAAACAAAACTAGAACAATAATATTGAATTCAACTGCGTAGCCAGCAATGGACTCGTATTAGCTAAAAGACATAGACATTTAAATTTACGTTTTTAAGCGGATCGTTAACTTTTCATCTCGATATATCGTCGGTTTAAAAGCCGCAGTAGCAAATAAAGTTTAGCGGGCGTCAGCGTGCGGCGTATAGGGTTACGGGCTGGCGGACGCGCCGGGCCTCGGCCAAGTGTGCACGCCAATAAATTTGATCGGTGCGGACAGAAGGCAATGTGCAACAACTCACAGTTTATTATTGTAGATAAAATGCAGTCAACGTGGGAGGTATTGCATTTTCAATATCTATCGAAGCTTGGCCGCTCGCCGCTGCACTCCCGCGAGCGGCACAAAGCCCAACGGCCGCCGCGCCGTTCATAAATGACTGTAACGAGTCGGGCCGCTGTTATTTGAGGTGCACCTATCTAGATCAAATGCTTGTTTCCAAGTGAAGTGTTATGGGAGAGGAGGCGATGATATCTGCAGAGTAATCGTTTTTACAGCGTATTGTTTGTAACCATTTGTTTTGAGATTTTCGTTGTTTAATTTATGATATGTGTAGTAACTAATAAGGAGTACAACATAATATTTAGATACGATACTTTATAAGTTCATAGTGCATTTATAAATTGATGAAGTTATATGTTGGAGAGATTTGGGATTACAGCTAGTGGTGCGCTACTAATCCAATATATCCTCATATTTCTAGAACGTATAATTTTTCTAAGAAGTTTTTACTAATAAATTTTATATGAATTTGAACTTATTAATGAAGAATATTTCAACAAGAAAGAACATTTCAAGTGTCATATTGTCTTAAAATTGTGTTTTACACCGTGAGTAAAATCAGGTATTAATTGATAATTGGTAATACGATAGTCTCTTTTTCTCGATATTTACCAGGAGGCAAAATGAAATTCTCAGTATCGAGACGGAATTCTCTCCGCTTTAAAACTTGAATAACAGGAAACTCTTAGCTTGAAATTCAACTGCGTCTTTGTTTTAATAACGTTATATGAAACAAAGAGAGATCTTCTGTGAGACATACGTACACTCACGCCGGGAATCCTTTGACATAAGCTCGTACGAAACACATTCTTCGTATCTCAGGCGCTACCCTTTTAACAAATTTATCAAAAGAGCACTTTTGCAAATACATATCAAATGTCTTTTGAATTTTAAGTGTCTAAAATCTTTTACGTGTACTTGCGTATGTACTAGTAACATTAGACTTCTTCCACGAGCCCGAGTACCTCTTGTGCGACTTTATGAAAGAACCCTTCTTATTCTTCTATACAACATGATCCCCTAATATATACGACGATGGAAAACACGCGGGTCTTGATATACAAGTTTCAAAATTACCTAGTTCTTTGACTCATTAATTTATTATGTAATTGTAATGGACAAAAATCAGCATTTTTCCAGATACTTCATTGTTGCGTTGAAAAATGACAATTTCAACATTATTTTTGTCCAAAATTTTATGCTTAGAGACAAGCTTCCAAATTGCCGTTTTACTCAATAATTTAACTTTTAATTACACAACATGAAAAACCATTTCAACCACCCAATTGATTAATAAACAGCAGGTTATTTTATTTCCTTGGTGGACTGACCAACTACACTTGTTTGTTGATACTTTTATTTTTTTGGTACTCTATATAGCAAATAAGTTCAAGAATCATCTACTGGATCAAAAAAAACTTCTTCGTTGTAAAAATTATTGTTTTTAGAAATTAATGATTTATCATCAGAAATATCAACATCATAATTTAAAAAAAAAATTCTTATCAATTAAACTATTATTCACATCGTAAGATCAAATAAGTTATTTGAACTATAAAGTTATAATAATAATTAATTTTATCTACTTCTTGATAAATTTTTTGTTGTAAAAAGCGATTTTTTTATTTTGAATTTTCTGAAAACAAATACTAAATAATACCCAAAGGCAGCAAATATTTCTGAACCATATTGGTGGTACTTTTGCATCCTGTAACATGAAAGATATTTAAAGATGTGTCAGCTTTATTATACCGCTGAGTGCTATATATTTTAGACTTACTGAGAAAATACAGTAAATTCAAATATTTAAAGCACGAATTTATATTTTTACATAAGTACTGGATTGCTGCATTTTTGGTATTAGAAAAAAAGTTATGAAAATAAGAATTTCGGGTTTGTAATGCACCAGCTTCTCTCCATAAAGGATTGGAAGTATTGTTCCCGGGGCTAAACGCGTACAAACAGTGCGAGGTATATAATAAAACCAAAACCTATAATTAGGGAATATTTTTGGACGGGGCTTATGTACCTTTTGTAAACCTTAACATATTTAACAGATGAAAGATAGTGGATCATTTTATTAGGGTGAATATCTTATTAGAATATCGACTGACGAATTGTAATATTTTTGAAACGTCACAATTATTGAAAACTTCCGTAGAAAATAGTATAACGTTTCCATTTTTTTGATAACATAATGATTACAGCAGGTGTGACTAAACGATACTTAATGAAATGTATTTTATTATTTAACTATTGATATTATATCCGCTTTCATAAATACTGTAAATTTATGCTGGCTTATAGCTAATGTTCTATCCCTAAAACCAGCTTATATTAGTAGTAATTTATATATCATTAGGATTGTTGTCTTCAGATTTTTTGTTGTCAGTTCTATAGAAAGGATATATTAAAATATTTAGTGAAATTCAAATGGTGATAAGAGTATATAATATGTCATTTATAGAAATTTTTAAAATATTTTTATGATCTTTAACATTAATTTTAAAATGAGTACATTACATGAATTATGTAAAAGTATGCATTGTCATAAGAAGGTAATCTTACGAATATGTATTCTAAAAGGAAGTGTCAAGTCGTGAAGGTATTTGGTTCATAGATCTGTCAATGCCTTGCAGCGGCTCATGTCACTTCAGCCTTTTCATCACAACATACATCAATAATCAAATGCGAAATTTTAAATCCTAAATATATCACGATGACTTGATGTGAAAGACAACCCCATAAATAAATAACATTAGACTAAACGTAAAAAAAAACATCACATCTTTGTAGTTTTTAGTCGCAATGTGTTTTTTTCGTTATTTTATTGAAATCAGTACATATAAACCGTGCTCATCTTTTGTAAAAGAAGCATGTCTCCACACGTTTCCCATTCTTCATTTTACGTTCAAATGTAAAGCATCTACGTACGTTTAGTGGATATTTAGTGGAAACACTCTCTTCTATCTGGCCACTTTGGGGGTGTAAAAAATGTCTCGTACGTGAAACCATATAATAAAAAGAAGTTCGGGGCGGGAAATCGCAAGGGAGAGTGACAATATGGGAAAAAATTTATGAAAAATAAAAATGAACGAGCATTGTTTGATTAATATTTTTGTTTATTAGATAAACGATACTTAAAAATCAACGTAGACTTCAGCAACTGCCTTGCAATCGTACTTAACCATTACATCTTTTACTTTTAAACTGAATTATCATGACTTGATTTAAATATTTATAAACATTTTTTTAAAATTATATTATTAATTTAATAAAATACAACTAAAGCGCAGTTGGTTGGTTTCTTCCTATTCATTCCTTCACGAAACATAATAAACTGACCGCAATAACTCTCTACATTCCATACGGATCTTGTGATGTCCGCGTATCTTGGAGATACAATTGCTTCAATGTATTTTTATTGCAAAAACTTGGCATTCCTATGAATTAAATAGATATATTTACTATTTCTTGTCGGGGAGCACACGTTTTAATAATAATTTTTATAGTTTTTAGGAGAAATGTAATTTTAGAATAGTCATCAATAAAATAGTTATAATTATGGAATTATTTTTCAAGAGTAAATAAATGCAAGCTATATAATTTAAAATCAATTTTTTTTAAAACTTTTTATTAAATGAACTAAAGTTTTTCGAATTATTAACAGCTAATGATGTACGCATAATTCGTACTTATGTAATTTTTTGACAAAAAACAGATCAATAATTAAAAAAAAAAACACCTAGAACTTAAATGCAATGAGTTTTAAATCAAGCTTTGCTCAATGCGATATATTTCGAATCACAAAAAAGCTCTACTCTCATTTTTAATATTCTAGGAATCCATCGGCAGAAAATCCAAAACAAATATGCTATCCCGAAAAGTAACTTCGCGGTTCATAGCCTTGCAGCTGAAGCTAGCGATTGGGGACTATGAAAATCCATGAAGTGTATTTTCAAGGATTTTTATTTATAAAATGCACTCGCGATCTTTAAATAAACCTTGAAGGAAACAAGTACGTAGTACTTGTTAAAGAGCACCAGTTTAAAAAATTCATGTTGAGCCTGATTTTTCCCATAGATTTTCAAAACTTCTTGCTTGTTTTTGTGCGTTTTTGTTTACACGGGATCCTATATTTTTAATGCTAGTTAGTTAATATCCTCGTGCTGATTCGCGAAAACGCTGCAGTTGTCTGCGTTAGTGCGTCGCGGTAACCGGACACCGGGGAGCCGCGGGACAAATGGGCCGAGCACCGCGGGCACGCGAGCCGGCGAGGCTCCGGTTTCACGGCCCTGCCGCTCCGTGCCTCCACTCGTTTTATTTCAAGAATCCTTCTGTCATCCTTTTCACATTGCATCCCGAGACCGTCTCTTTTAAATGTTGTCAAAGTCATTACGAATACTGATAGAGATAGTGTGTGGTCTATCCAACGGCGGCGTGTGGTAAATAAGCAATGAGAGTCAAATGAATCGCGGAATATCTTGAATTTGGAAAACACTGCTAATTTTTTTATATGGACTTTTCTCTACTGCTTTACGAGTATGGCAGACAAGACAATATATGTTTAAATTGTTTTTCCTATTTTGGTTAATTTTAATTGTATATTTTATTTTTTAGTTAAAAAAAATATATTAGATAAACTGAAATGTAATTATTAAATTATTTAACACAAACGATGATATATATTTTATAAAATTACTGAGATCATCTTAACCCCATCCGCATTCTCACCATCCCCCTAATGCACTATTAACGCCTTTGAAAAATTGTCTCAAGGTTTTCTCAGTACTTATTAACAATCTATTAACAAGATCACAGACCATTTGTTATATATATATATATATATATATATATATATATATATATATATATATATATATATATATATATATATATATATATATATATAGTAGTTAATACATGAACACGAATAATTAGTAAACCTGCTCTTAGTCTCAAAAACATTTTTGTCATTTTTATTATTATAAGTCGTTTATTTTTCAATGGCCAACATTTTGTGTAATATTATAAAAGTTATGGCTCTCTTTTGCTTTTGAAGATATAGTTTTGCTAATAATTCAGTCATTACATTGTATTGAATCAATAAAAGTAATAAATTAATTAAAAAGAGAAGCGTATTTTTAAAATAGATAATACTAACATGTAAATTTGTGCACACCGTTGGGGTAAACGTCTCCAGTCGGCGCTTTGCGGGAGACGTAAAATTTTAATACTTCCTGAAATTACTTCTGCTATATCAATTTGCAAAACGTGCCATTGAAACAATTTTAATCATTCACGAGATATTACAGCGTCGTAAAATCGATATCCATTAAGAGCCAAAGAACATCTGACATTACCGCAATAATCGTGCTCGGCAACCGCCGCTTCCTCTGGTACTTAATACAATTTCAATTTCCACTTCCCTAATGCCGCCTTTGGAAATACTTTAAACATCATTTACAGATACCCAGGAAGAAAAGGCTCACAGAAAACATATTTGCATACAATCTCCCGGTCCGTCTTAGCACTTAGTAGTCTAAATTTAAATCTATTTAATTCATAAATTCCCACCATCCATTTAGGTTACAGTCGACCCGCGCGGAAGGGAGTCGCGCTTCAGGAACTCTCGGGACGAATAGACATACAAGGCTCCTCTGCTACAACACAATCAGATTCATAACGCGCATAAGTGCGCCTACAATCTGAACACGTCTCGGTTTAGAGAAATCATATCACTAACGTGTTTGTACAACCGTGCTCGCGGCAACGCAATCCAAATATTCTGTTAATTAATTCTTTTGTGATAACTTAGGTTTGTTCCGAGGTCAGGAGCAATCTTCGTTATTATTTGAACAAATGCACTAAGATAAGTTAACCTTTTACTCAAGAATAATTTTGTATAATTAATTAGACATCTGAACTATAAGATACATGTTAATAAATTACTTGTTACCCACAGGAAGAAATTTACATGCGTAAAAAGTCATTTGATAAAAAATAATTAATCAAAACAATTATTGATCAAATCGATTTCAAATTGATTTCGATCAAATAGTATTAGCAGTTGATAAGTGGTAAGTTGGTTTAAAAGAAAATTTATTCTTCTGGGTGATATTTTTTGTGTTATTACAATTATTCCTTTGATTGAAAAAAAATCAATAGACTCCATTATATCAAGTACACAGAAAGTTTTTTTCGAATGCAGGATTTATCAATATTAATTTTTAAATAAAAATAAGGTATTTAGTTTAAAATAGAGAATCTGCAATGAGAATTAAACCAGACAGCAACCGCCCTCTCCATTAAGCAAGGCGAAATCAACCCTTTTCTGTGAATCTTTGGGGAGGTCAGAGGGGGCGTTGTTGCAAAGAGTGACTGGATCTTAGTATTAGTTGATCTGTGCTCGCGGGGCTTCTGGCCGACCGCGCCAGTGCCTGTTGAATGAAAGTACAAAGTTAAATCAATGTGAGAATCCGATGTAGTTGTTAACTTTGTAGACAAGGGAGAGATGTCGATTATTTTGGGGAGTACCTACAACTGAAGTTCGGAAATTTATCAAATTACAAAATACAAAGACCACTGTAGCTTAGTTATAAACTTTATTTCAAAGTTTATACCTGTATATAATAATAGACTAATGGATCTACCGAAAATTAATAGTTTTATATCAAACTTAATGTCTATAAAATATCGATTAATTTCAATTGTATTCTGTAATTGATAAGATTATTATTACTTATAATGTTAACATATTCGGTTTGAATGATTAATGATTTTGGTTTTTGAAGATTTGATCATCAAAAGTGAAACTGACAATCGGTTATGTGAGCTGATGCAAATATTACTCATATATGAAAAAAATATTGATAAAACTTATTTTACAGATTATTATGTAGTCTCTTTCCATCACATCAAAAACTCTGTTTTATAAAAAAAGAAATTAATTAAATGGTTATTAATGATCAAAACGTTTTATTTCAAAATCAACTACTGTATTGAAACTTTATTTTACCCACTTGTATATTTTGACAAAGCAACGGCTCCCCTATCTTAAAGTAGAAGTAAAATTGCAAAAGTAAATTATTTTCTTAGTCGTATTATTTTCCCTCATTTAAAAGAACAGAAAAACTGCTGGTTCTTTCTGAAGGAAACATTATAATTAAAAGATGAGTAATAGAAGGGATGATTGGTGTTTAAAATAATTCCTTTGTTATTTCAAAAGCGCTGATTGGTATCAAAGCCTATTGTGTCTTTAAATATATTTTTGAGTATTTTTTTATAAAATTAAACAAAAAAAAACACACTAAATGTATTGTGGTTTTTTTTTTGATAACTATTACGCGGTGATCTATTGAACCTTTTATATTATAATAAATTAATGTTTCAATATATTCAAATAAATACATTTATAAAAAATCTGCAGCTTTGTCAATAATATAATTTTATACAACTAAAATAATAATCATACTGCTGTGATGAGTTACTTAGCAAAACATACTATTGTTTATATTCTGCATATAAATATATATAAAACCTAAAACGTTATATATGCCATTCGTTCATTTTTTGTTTTACAAGATTTGTTTTTATTTATTAACAGATTGGTAAAATCTTTGTGATGAAAATATTGCTATTCTAATAATATAAAATATTCAAATTTATATTTGATAACGTTGTTGAGTTGGGTTATAATACTATTAATTAAGCGTAATGCTTCTATTTATTAAATTTTGAATTTAAAGCAATTACTTTGAATTTTATGAAAATATTTGATAACAAGCAAAGGCAGAAATCTGAGTCACTCCCCATTATGAATGAATTACTTCTATTGAGTAATCAAAGAATAAGACTCCAGTTCGTTTGTCCCGGCAACAAAAACATTTTCACAAGAAACAGAAGGCGGCGGAGAGTTCCAGAAACATCCACTTTGAAGTAAAAGCTCTTTGTTTTAGTGTTAATCCCCCTAATTCCTCTTGCCAGTCAATTATCCCCGTTTAAATCCAATTGCGATGCACAAACACAGCCCCTTCCATCCCTCAAGGACGGTGTCTTGTGAGACAAAGCAAGGGTTGTTAAGACAACATTAGAGGATACTGCGGAATTTGATTTGATTTGTGCGATTTTAGAAGTGATCTTAATCAAATATCCATTTTCATCGAAGTGAGATAAAAAAGTTATATATTTATATAAAATATTTCATTTAAAATGTTACTTTTTTTGTAAGTGTAAGATACTATCCGAGTTTAAAACCGACTGACTCAAATTCACATTTCATAGAATACAAGTATTCTATTTAAAGGAAATAGGAATACTTCAAAACAATATCCATCCATTTTGTTAAGAAATTTTCCATTATTTATTGTCCTAGAATAGCATAACGTCATAATTTCAGTAAAACGACTAAAAGGCAATTAAGTTTATTGTAAAAACTACTTCGCAGGTCTTATTAAATAAATCAATAAATTTAAGAAAGACTTACATAAATAAAAGTGTTTGTTTAGCGACGCTTAGGCAACTGATGGCTTTATTTTAAAACCTAATTTTCCTTGCTAAGTTGCCGATCACGATGTTGAGCATTTTTTGTGTGTGGTCGTATTTCGTTATCATATTATAAGCAATCAGTTGAGTGAGTAATTATATTACAACTCATAATGGATACAAAAAAAAACTTCAAATAAGTAATTACAAGCCTGTATATGTGTACTGTGTATTGTTATTAACCACTTACCTCCTACTACAGTTTACTATGAGCAACATGGATTATTGTTTTACATGCCATGGCGATCGCTCGACGACGGCTTATTCTTGTATTTTCCGCAGTTTTTATCAAGTAAATATATTCACATCTCCTTTTATTCCATTATAATATATAAACATTACATTGAAAAATATGTTTTGGTGATTAAAAGATGTATAAATGAATATATTTGGAAATCAATTAAAACATTGCCACTAAATCATATTAATTAGCTTCACTGGTCTCAATAATCCGAGAATTTAGGTGATTAAAATTCTTTTGATTAAATATATACTAGTTTGGTTATCTTACCATACTCTGTCTATCCTATATATAATAGTATTTTCAAAAAAAAAGACCCGGTGTTTTAGCAAAAATTCTGAATACATATAATTAATAAACTAATAAGTTATTTTGGTCTAAATCTAGAGTATCGGGTTTAATTAATGCAACTAAGAATGCAAAGTTTATTTCAAAAACATCTCAGGATTTATTTATAAAATTATAAAAAAATAAGACTCAAAACTACTCGATGAGTAGTTTGCTTAATAATATCAAATTTTCTTCAGTTTTACGAAGAAAACAACTGCCAGAACCTGTTGAGGTTGAAATAATAGTGCTAGGCGTTTATCCAGGAATACACAAATAACAGTGATAATTATTACGAAGCCAATAAAAAGATATCGAATCGAGTATTTTATTTTTAAAAAAAATTTTTTATACCGTGAGATTAAAACGCATAAGTCCCAGACCCAAAGCAGAGGGACTTTCTTCCAACAGGGAGGGTCAGCAAATGGTCCCAAAACGTTTAGAAATAACCGCCTATTAAAGCGGTAAGATTACTATTTTGGTAAAGTGCTCACTTTTTATAATGGCCGACCCGGTGTGTCTCACCTCCGGGGTTGGGTTCGGTCTCGGTAATGCGATGGAGGAGTCAATCAATAAAAACATTTATTCTAGCAATATTATAGTTAAACATCTCATGATTATTATTAAGCCGAAGATCGAAAATACCCTCTATCCGGTTGAAAACAAATTGATTGTGAAAATGTTTCGTTTTTATCAAAATTTCTGAGATCACAGAGTTCATGTCAAAAAATATTTTAAATAAAAAGACTGTAATAATTCAATACACCTAATTAACTGGTACATTTTATAACAAAGCCTTGGCAGAACATATTTTAAAAGGGCAACAGAGCTCACACAATAAAGAGTTTTCAAGTGGTAACTTTGAATTCTCCTTTATTTTGGGACTTATATTATATTAGTGATCAGTCATTTAAATAAATTTTTGGCGTAAAGTCTAACACATTTATTAAATATTAATTATGCATCAATTTTATCAGTAGTATAATAACAAATATTGAATGATCTAATTAAACTCTTAATAAGACCAAATGAATTCATTTTCTACTAAATATTGCAGCGATGGTACGTTTATGGCATTGAGTCGACCGTGAAGCAATAATAATGTAAAAATTGAGTATTGTGCCTCATACAGTTTTGTCTAAATGGTAAGTTGGTTAAACATGTAAATTGAAAGTCTCATGCGTAGGTTCCTTAGCAGTGCCGATTGTTATATTAAGAGTTGGTGGAACATAACAATACTTACATGGATTATTGCCAATAAAACCATGACTAATAGAAATAATAAAATTTTATCTGCAACCACCTGGTTTCTAATACTCAGCAACACAATAAATATATTTTTATGTAACCAATTTGAAGTACGTACTCATTACTGATTTAAAAAAATATATATTATCGATGTATGTAATTTCAAAACATTACGACAAGGCAAGATTAGAATTTGATGACTTCGGTCAAAATTCGACTGTCAATGATCAAACTACCAACCAACCAGAACTTTAAGTATTTATTTTAGGAAACCTATATTACGGTATATATTACCTTTATTAAAACTGATGTCAAATGTGGAAGGGCCGTATAGAAACTCAGAAAAAGCGATGTATAAAACGGTCTCAAAAATTAAAATTTACCGACTGTTAAATGATATGCTCGCATCTTAAAAACAATATCAAATAATTTGAATATTTATTTTATATTCACTCAGTACTATCATAATTTTATACAAAGGAGCTAAACATGTATAGAAATGATATTGTATAGAAATATAAAATTATTTATTATGATTTTAAAAGCATTAATTCAACAGATTTAACCTTCAGTCTTGGACTCTTCAGTCTCATTATAGAATAAAGTATCTTGATAGTTTGTTATAATAATAAAAAAAAAATTATACCTAAAACGTCAAATCATTTTCACATCTAATTTGAGCGTTTTTTTTTTTTTAAATACGCATCCATTAAATAATATTATACAATATTATGACACACAAATATTTTTGCATATTTATACAAACGGTAGTTTTGTGTCAGTATTACGCATTTTTATTCACGCCTTGAACTTAAAATAATCATTATTCATAAAAAAATATATATAATACGCATTGGTCCGACAATCGCGCCCGGCCGGTGCACAGTTATTGCTATTCTTCGTGCTCAAGTCGGCCATCCATTATACGCACATGTCATCGTCCGATTCTCGGGCAACAATCGTAGCGAAACCAGAGCACATCCATCACCGGGAGTTAGTGGAATTAGCATGTAATGAGCGGAGCCTGCGGGAGCGAGATGGGACGCTATTATTATTCACATTTTCCGACATAAATCATTCCGCGGAGAGAGACGGAGCGCTCACCTGAGTTTCCCGACTGCTCTCCTTGCAGCTCTGCGCTGAATTATTGCCGTGTTAATTATACGAGTTTACACGGCGTCTGCCGCGCCTCCCGGACGCCGCTAGCTTTTATTGCCGCAGATCAAATACATATTCATTTCAGTTTCGTTGAATAACTTTATTTGCTCCAATTTAAATAGTCTATTTTTTAAACAAATTAACTCAATAAAAATAATACACTTTGGTTAGAGGTGGAACTCGAGCGTAAAAATAGTTCTTTATTTTTACGCTCGAGTTCACTTTTATTGGAGATGCGATCTGTTTTTTAAAAACCAAAAGTTATTTAGCGCAGCTGTTTGAAAAATTGTTTGGAAGAAATATTATTTGAAACCCAATATTATACTAAAACATATTTAGTTAATACACTTTTTCATATTCCATAATAATTTTTCAATATTTTTTTTCAATTGAAAACCTAATTTATTAGTTTTTCTTAGAAAATTAGTTTAATTTTCATATAACTATAATGTAATATTTTATTACGTAATACGTGTAATGATTAATGTGATAATTTATGTAACTAACCTGGGTTCATAAATTCAGTTTACCCCTACTTCATCAAAAACAAAAAACAGCGAACAGCATGCCTGACATACCTCAGACACGTATAACTGCAGAACGCCGCTTAATATTTACCTCCTCACCTTGCATTTATTCAAAATTTATTACACTCGACAAAATTAATTTAATTATATCAGGCAGTACTTGTCCCGCAACGAATAGAGAAGAATTATTGCTGAGGTCTCGCCGCGCGGGGCGGCGCGTTTCAGTGCCGCTGATTCTTCACCGGCGTACAGCACCGCTTTTTCAGCACTGCTGATTCTCAACCAAACCGATTTCACATTAACAATTTAAAAATACAATTTTACAAATTTCTATATTCAAATCTGAAAGGTATTTACAACAACTTTGGGTATTTTCAATAAGACATTTGTATGTCTATTTTGTGGATTGAACGTCAAAAAAAAATAAAAAAATATGTCTAATCATATTAGTAAATAAGACATTTGGTCAAACCTGGTAGATGACCGCGATCATGGTGAGCTACATCTATGGGCATAAAGTTAATTACGTACTAAACCCAATCAGATGTTCAATAATGTCAAAAAAATAAAACGATACCCTAATTAATTAATAGTTATTAGTTTTACTCTACATAAATACTAAGAAGAGAATCAATAGTAAATACTTGCAAATAACTTTTTTATTGCCCTTTCCTAATAAGAAAACCAATAAAAGTTGAATTATTAATAATTATAATTTGGAACGACTAATATTTTTGTACATACAAGGTGAAATATATATTTGATATATACGAAAATATAATACGATATTTTTTATTAAAATAATTTATGTTTCCACTTTTTATTTTTTGACGTCTTCAAGCAAGTTCTGTTTTGCTTGAAGATGTAATAAGTCAAAAAATAAAAATCAGCACTGAGTATAATTTTTAATTAAAACATTAAAATGGAATTATATTTAGGACTTTCCATCAAAAATATTAAATGTAATATTTAAAATATCTGATGAACCTATGAGCCTTGTGCGGTGCTGTAACGGGTGCGCTGAATTCTCACCCCGCGCCCGCCACCCGCATAGTCGAAAGACGCGACTCGGGGGTGTTAGTCGCATAGTATTTTCATTAAAAGTGACACATGTAGTGAGTTAATATAACGCACATAAATATCGCAGCTTGTGTTGCCTGTAAGGTCTGGTCGTGTAAGTCGGAGTGTTCTGCGTGAGGGTGGAATAGATTGCATTCACCTGAGCGGGGAGGTTTGCTACCCCCGGAATGGCGCACAAAGAAGCCCGGCTTAAGTAGCTCACTAGCTTAGTATGTGCAAATATCTATATCTGAAGTGTACAACATTGCACATACAAAATATGGGACAATCAATATGTATATCTTTTTAAGGTTTCATGATATCTTGTGGAATTTATTCAATATGTTGCAGATATATATAAGTAGTATAAAAAAACTTTCAATGTTTCAAATAAAAAAATTCTTACTTATTGTGAAAATAATGGTATTTTAACGATTGTTGCGAGAAAAATAAATCAATTTTACGTACAAACAGGAACACGCAAAAATATGGATACATTAAAATTTACTACTATACAACATAGATGTTATACCCAATGTGTAGGTTTGGTAATTGTTTTATCTGAAATCATTCACAGGTAAATAATAAATCATCGATTCGCACTCCTATAAGTCAGGATTATAAGTATAAAATAAAGATTCGTTTGTTAATAATGATGGATTTATATGAAGTAACCGAAAAACAATAAAAGTGAACCAACGTCCCAAGCACGTGAGCTTGGGGGTCACAGTAGCATCGCTCTGTATTGCGCTGGATCAAACTGAGTCTCTACGGTCCCACGGCAATAATTCACATTGCAGACATAATTGGAATTTTCACATCAGTTAGTATAACCGGAGCGCTGTTTGCCGGAGCTCGGTGCTTCCACACTTCCACACTCCCTCCCCTTTGGTGTTTACCTTAGAATTTGCATGTCATTCGAAGATGCTCGCAGAGATGCTCTTCCAACGGGGACAGTTCTTGTTAGCTGGATTAGTCGTTTTGATTGGTATTTGAAGTCTAAAATATTCTAGGAATTATCCATTCGGTGTAACGCGTTATTATATTACTTCATGGAGTATAAAGCCTTGGTTTCACTAAAATACTTCAAAGTATCTCTATTAAAAGCTTGTCGTATACCAAACAATACTCGTATTTTGTTTAGAATTAGAATTTCGTAATAAAATATTTTATAACTACAAATCTGTCTAAAAATAACAACAACAAAATTTATTTTTTCTAAAAACGAAAGAATTGAATGATTTGTCTAGGTTGAAAATATTAAATATATACATATATATACTCTATTGAATTTTATTTTAAGGGTATTGACATATAAAAATGTTTGAGTGGATTGGACGTAAAAGACGCATGTTATGTATTTCAATACTTATTCTGGGATTTTAATAATTTATGCTATGTATTTTAGTAAACTCAAGCCTTAGAGATGTTATGATATTTACAAATCCATGGATTTATTTTACAAATTTTACATTAAAACTAATAATTTGCATGCATTGCATTTCAAAACCAGCACTTCATTAAACTTATTTATATAATTATTTATACGAATATTTTCAAAGTATAATTTATAGAAGTTATCCGTAGTAAGTCGTAAATCAAATGTCATCCTCACACACATTGTGGTATGTATGGAACTGTTATTAATTATGAAGTTAATACTAATAGTAGCGACCTCATACATTACAGTGTGTGGAAGCCCGAGCCCGAGCCCCGGGGCGGCCCAGCACAGTATATCTCAAGCCGCGCACCGCAGACCGGCTCGCGCTCGTCTGCCACTAATCTCATTACTAAAAATTACGAATTTCATTTCATTAGTTTACTACTTCAATTTGACGGCAATAACAAATTTCATAATTTATAACTCTAACTAACTGATTAAACCATAAAGCGTGTATTTTATTAAATAGTTATATCATAAAACTATTTCTCATTCATCAGTTTTATTAAACCCATTATTATCGACCCACTCTTCTTAAAAAGTTTCCTCTTCTCATATTCGTTGTTTGCTGTACCTCATTATATATATATATTTATATATATATATTTATATATATATATATATATATATATAAAATTTTCAAGCCAAAGCTGTAGAACGTTCCTTTAAAATTAATACGCATATCCTAAGCCACCCCTTAATGTGCACCAAAAGTACGTGTACAGCATGTTTTTATTTCACAACCAGCAATTCCATTTAAAAATCAATCAGTTGAAAAGACATTTATTAACCCCTCAATAGACAAATAAGCAGATTTAAAATTTACGACTCGCAGCGTGTCATTTTTCCAGTTCACATATCAAAACAATCCCGCGGCAGTAAAAAATTCTATGGCTCAAAATTATTTCTGTTTGTCGATAAAATCCACGGAATGACCAGTCGAGTTGTAGTCCATTTAAATTGTTTACACTTGTCTAAACACGGAGGGTCCGCGCACCTCCGCTGGGCATGAAAGTCAACAGCCTCCGGGCATTTTTATACATATGTCAATAAAACTCTCCCCATCCGTCCGGCGATATGTAAACCCAATATCCATTGAAATCCACTTGCAAATCCATTTCGATGAAGAAAATTCATAGGCACACGGCGATCCGAAATTGACTTTATAAAACACCATTATTAAGAACTTAAACAAAGACTTTCGCAGCATTTTAGTAAATACCTTTTCTTGAAGTAAAATAATCTAATGTTTTTATGTTTTAAATACGTTTGATATAAATACTGTGATTACACATTATTTAGAATAAAAATATTTATGTGTGTGCTTATGATATGTAAACAAAATGTAATCTTAAAACTGAGATAAAACACTTATAAAGTTTTATTATTAGTAAACTACGAGTAAAATATATTGTATTAAGTTATACAATTATTTATTAACAACCAAATATTAATTAAAATTAGTACGAGTATACGGAGACGCGTTTTTAAAAATCTAATATACCTATTGTCAAATGTACTACTATAAAAATATTTTTAAAAAAAATTAAATTCATATCATAATAAATTAGTTTTAGACCATGTCTTCAAAAGAAAATACAAACTAGGGTATAATTTGATGTATTAGTAAAAAAATATTTAAGATTATTATTCAATGAAAAAAATCGTTATTTTTAAAAATTAAACAGTAAACTTATTATTTAAAACTAAACGATTAACTGTGTTTTTCTTTCTAATCACGTATAAATATAATATATTTTAGTAAACATAGAATCTTAATAGGTTTTTATGAATCAATATTTACTCATAATAGTATACATAATTTATATGGAAAATATTGACCAGATGGTTCGGGTGACCGTGTGTTTGTGCCACTGGCCATGTCGGCTGTGCACCCTTTGATTGTATCACCCCCCGGGTCAGGGGTCAGGGCCCGCCCCCTCCCCGCGGACTGCGCACCCTTCCGGGATGTCAATTGATTGTCAATAAGTCGGGAGGGTGGCGGATGTGGTCGCGCGAAATATCGTTCTGCCGATGTGATCTGACTTGTGAAATTACTGGCCTTGATCGAATTATGACCGATCGCTATGCGGACGTATTAATTACACGGTGCGAATTCGATAACCAGATTTTAATACTATCAAAACCGAATATTTTTATTTTTTTTTGGAGTCCATCACTTTATATTTCATTTTTCACAATAATTAATTTATTTTAATCAGAAACTTTTACAGAAACAGGGTTAAAATTGCTTATGAAGAAGAATATATAAAAAAATATCTCTCACTGACAACCAAACACTGAATCAACCAATAGATAATCTCGTAGACTTGTGGTTATCACAGTTACTTACCAACCATGGTGTTTTTTTTTTTTTTTTTATATATATGTTTGGTACCTTGCTTGTTATATACAAGGTATTTCGTCACAATTTGGGGAAACTTTCCAAACTAGTCGATCGAATTGATCTATAAATGGGAGTGACTTATGCTACACCTCCTGGTTTATCTTTTTTATGGTTCCGATAACATGCTTCAAGAAGCCATCCAGTGACTTCATCAACTGTGGGTGTCTCGCCACTGACTTCAGGTCATCCAGGCACAGACCTTCCTGTCGGCATTGGCTCTCCAGTTGGTGTCTCTGAAGACCAAATATGGGGCATGAACCCACAAGGTGGATCACTGTTTGTGAAGTAAAATCATCACAAGGGCATGTGTCGTCGCTCGTCAAGTGGAACCTGCGGAGATAACTTCTCATCGCTCCATGACCCGTTAAGAGCTGGGTTGATTCAAAGCTAATTCCGCAGGTATTCCTGTATACAGCGGCGTCCGTAACAGAATCAAAGAACATCTTTGTTACGTTTCCTTGCGGAGAGCTTGTGTACCTTTCGTTCCATGTGTCCATTGTAGTTTTCCTCTGGAAGCCTAGACACCAACCATGGTGTCTAGGCTTAAATCTGGGTACAATGTGATTTTATTGAATTGATTTTATTAAAAAATTGTTTGATGTTATGAATAATTGAAGTTTAGTCAAGATAGATAGGAGTGGCACAGTATCCAAACTGAAATATCTGCAAGTTTTATGAGAGTGTGCAACTGAATCATGAAAAAATCACCAAAAGTTTTGAGAAGAATATTTTTAAATTGTTTTATTTTTGCTCAGTAGTATGAGCTTCTATTTCAGAGCATAACTTTGTCACAATTTTCGTACTGATGATAAACCAGAAACATAGAACATACGATTTGGTAAGATTAAAGATCTCTGCCTCTGATGTTGCACGTATCTTTCAAAACATATTATTTCATTGTATTTTTACCGTACTTAATGATTTAAAAAAAAAAAAAATTCCTGCCATATTTTTTATAATTTTTGTATCCATACTCACATGGGTATAATATGACTGTACAACTCTCCTTATTGCATGAAAGGAAAACTTCATTTAGTATTATTTAAATAAAATGATGCTCTATATAATTTTATTATATTTATACGCATTTATTTTTTTATTATCTGCCTATTCACAGTTTTTTATCGATTGAATTATAAATATATATATATATATATATATATATATATATATATATATTTATATATATATATATATATATATATATATATATATATATATATATATATATATATATATATATATACAACGGCAGTGTCAGTTGAATGGGAGAGTATCAAAATTAAAAATGATTGATTAAAGGTTTTGTAAAATTCAAAATAAAAATTATTATTTAATTCATTCGAATTGAAAAAAATGGCAGTATTTTTTATAACCAATCAAGTTTATATAGCATATTTATACACATTATTTTATTACAAATATAACCACATGCCAATTCTGATGAAACAAATACAACTATAGTGTGAGTGAGCGTTGTGAATCCATTCTTCTCCCTTTTTTGACCACAACCCCTCACCCCATCTCAGGCAAACAACAGCGGACGTCGTAAATTTTATTCATACTTCTCTTTTATTTGATGTGCGTATATCGAAACATTTGGATCGAATTCCAAAAAATAACTTAAAATGAAATTGTGGGGCTGTGGGCACATTTTCCTGTTTTACAAAACCGACCCTGGGCGTGGAATCCACGAAATGGGCCATACCTCTACAGCCGATAGGAATAAATGAAAATTCCACGATTTATGTTATTTTATTGGCCTTTGATGCTGTGCGTAAAAGCTCGCGGACTTTTTTAATATCATTTCATATGAGTTTGAGGGGTAATATAAATATAATCCCAAGAGTTTTCAATTTTTATTTATTTATGTATTATTTCTTCTATCAAAGTTAAAATTGAAAATCTTAAACTCATTACTATACAAAACATTTATGAAAAAAAATCAAATTTTATTAGCTACTAACATCCTATGTCCAAGTTTTATATTGAAAAACCCAATCATCGCAATTATTTCAACAAAGAAAACATTTGTTTTGGTAGATTTCAGTATTCTAGCATTGTTTGCTAAGCCAGTGTATGTATTATATATATGTACTACCAAGTAAATCTCAATTTACGTCAGCGGTGACTCGCTAAAGAGATAAAGAAGATATAAAATCGTCAAAACAAATTCACGTAAATGCTCTTAGCGCACGACTTTCCTTGTGATAATTTTACAAAATACTGACCACCATAAAACTATGTTTATCAAAATATGGTGGATGCCAAAAAATGATATCTTACAGTGAGATTATTTAAAATAACACTTGCGGTGTTCAGTTGAGATTTTAGAAATTTCAAGTACGTGGTAACATATATACCTGATATATCTCATGCGATATACTCTATGTTATAATGCATCGTATTCTGTTGGATAGTTGTGTAGTAAGAGTAAAAATGTAAATATGTTTACCATAAATAAAATGTCTTAATCGTCGCATATTTTTATTATGCTAAGTTTTGGCAAGAATTTTATTTAAACTTTTTTCCTTTATGTAATCTGTGTATTTATTCCTTAGTAGTGACAATTGCTGTGTATCTATAAAGGGAAGCACACGAATAAAATAAATAATACAACGTGTTTCGATTTAAAACTGATTTTTAATTTTTGTCTTTTCATCTACGATACAAGGCACACACACATAATTTATTTACAAGTAAGAAAACAATCTTGCTGAGATAGGTACATGTTGAAAACAATCTTGAAGCGCTCCACAAATACTTAAGCGACAACTCAAATGTGTAGGAGAAAGTCTACAGCCTGTGCGGGCTACACGCCCGACAACAAGGCAGTCACTAAGTACGTAGTTGCATAAAAATAAAAATTATCCATCAAAATTTAGAGTAAAATATAGAATAAACCATTCATTCTTAAACTTCGTTCACACGGATCGACCCTAAACATATAACAACTATTCAATTGATATCGGTAAATGTACGGTGTTAAGGATATCGCTTATTTCAAAATCTATATAATTACTGATTACATCTTTTTTAATTATGAATGTTGTCGTTCTGCATAATAAAGTAGCTAGATGATTCAATATGATCACTTAAAACTCCCAACAAATTATCCTTTCAAAAGTAACTGTCACAAACCCTGACAGGCTCCAGCGGCACTGAACACTGCGTACTATTGGAAGCGAATTTATAAACCAATTATTTTCTGTTTGTTCCAGTCAATTTTGATCAGTTAGTTTGCAAGAGGTCTCAGTATCTTACCTAAATATTACAATTATCCTATCTGCAATGACACGGTCTCTACACTACCATTCATTAGTACAAAGTACGAGATGAGTCTCGCGGCGGTGTCCTCTGAGCGCCGCAACCCGGGGACTACTTCAGGCGCCTGAAGTTGAAATGAGTGTCTTTCTCAGCGTGGAGATATCGAATGATTTAATGCGTATATACAAAATAAACGCGTTTAATGAGTAATGGTGGGTTCGGTGACCCCCTCGGGGTTTCGACACAATAGGGTGACAACACCGCTTGACTCACGGCTATAGTAATGCATTACGAACTATATATGGCATAGACAAATGATTCATTGATATTATAAGAAATAATGATAGGAGTAATTACACTTGCGTTTTATACATAGTAAACCTAACATTAATAATTTGTACAGTCAACATATTTTATATACTATTTATAATAATTATTTAGAACTACTACCACGAAGGTGGTAAAAATTATTTTTGATTATTCTTTGATATTTATCAAAAGATAATTTATTTTTTAATATAAATGGAAGAAGATTATGCTCAATGTTTCTCTTCGGGCATTTAATTCACTTGACATTTTTTTAATATGTGGGCCCTATTTTTTATATCAAAGAGTATAAATTAGTGTATTTTTTCTAAAGAAAAACAAATCACAACAATGCCGTCGCAGAATCGATTCCATTTTTAATATAAAATCGAAACGAATCCGCCCGGCCAATGTTAGTCTCTTAAAGAAGGTACCTTAATTAACCAATTTTTGTAATTTATAAATAAATATTTGGCTGTCATATGAACAATATAAGAATATGCGTTAAAAGCAGTCTTATACCTTAAAGAATTATAAATAAAATATATTTGAATTAAAATACCTAAACACATTATCAATACTTGTCATATGATGATATTAAATTTACTTTTACATAGAAAATAATAGTGTACATATATTTAAACTTGATATGTTATTCAGAAGAATGGCAATATAAATAAGTAAATTCATAATTTTTGAAGGATCGTTATGAAGATTCGAACTAGATTTTATTGAAATCTATGTATAATTTAAATCTAATATCATCATCTATTAGAAATAACTACATATATAATTATGTATGACGATAAACGACTAAGCAAATTCCATTCCGAGCGATGAAAAAGTTAATTGTACGAATACTTTAAAGATATTAAATTCAGCTAATTGAATACAAATCTCTCGAGAGAATAAACGAATACATCTAAATGAATATTTACAAGAAGACTAAGAAATAAATTGTCTAAACATAGTCAACGTCCATCATGACTCACAGTTATTGAACTTTCCACTTGACAAAACCGCTCCGACGAGAGGAGAACGCCTCCGGAGGCAGCGCGGCTCCCCGCAACCCAACTCGTAAAACGACAATTCGATTTTGCTCTCTCATTAATATCTCCCAGCAATCAAATACAATGAACCCGTGCCTTTAATCTATAGATTTAAAATAAGGGTTGACCCATATTAATGTATTTTTAATCTCATCAGTAAATAACGGCAAATTGTAGTATCGAGAGTTACGAATTATGCGTTCATGTGTTGTATTACACGGAGTGTGCTTTTTAGCACTGTGACTATTATACGTTGGAGTTAAGATTTCGGGTCGGGCGTCTCTTCTCGTGTCGAAGCACTAATTTCCCTGGCGGTGTACTCGAGAGCGATCCTCGTTTCAATTGGCGATCCTGCCTGGCGCCTCCCGGAACTCGGGCTTGACGCTGATGAGAGGCTTGCGCGGGGAGCCCGGCGCGGGCGCGGGCGCGATGGCGGCCGCGGGCGTCTCGGCGCCCTCGCCCCCGGGGGCCGAGAGCTAAGTGGCGCTGCTGAACAGCACGGAGCTCTTGTAGTAGCCCCCTCGCTCGCCCAGCGGAGACTTCACGTCGCGCTCCAGAGCCTGCGCGCGGGATTTTCTCTCCAGCTCGATCTCTTGTGCCAGGGATTCTGTTGGCAAAAAAAAAAAAAACATAAAAAATCGTATTTACACAAACAACCAATCCTTTCAACAAGCATACCCTTACATCATTAAGCTATTTAATATTTTTATATATTTTTCAATTTATACTTAATAGGTATAAATTCCACGTGTATAACAGCGATGGCTTATTTGTCTCTCAAATTGCTACGTATTTATGCTGAAAAATTGTATATTACTTGCCAGTAAAAGTTTCTTTCTGAAATTTAAATGAGATTGCTTGAAGATACTCAAGAGGGTGCATATTATAAAATTCTATCTCTGCCAATAAAATAAGAAATCACAAAGAAAATCTGATCTTTTTATTCCAATAGAGTTGTCAGACAAGGGAGTTTTAAATTCTCAAAGGTGTTGTTAGGAGAAGTAGATATACAAAAAAATATGCAAAGTACTTAAGATCTTAAAAGAGGCAGTGAATGTTTCAAGCAAAAATTGCAATATTATGTAATTATGTATTTTAAAGATAAAAAGTTACTTAAATGTAGCTAGAGACGTATAAGTAATACTTTTGTACCGTACTTCAATGTAGTATGAAGTAAAAGTAAGTTACAATAAATGACTGATTATTTTTTAAATTGTTGTATTTGATCTGAGAAAAATATTTAAGGTCCGCTGCTGCATCACAAAAACATAAACATAAAAATTTATTCACAGACTCACGGCGAGCAAAAGGCAATCCTAAAGTATCACATAAGAAAAGATCCTTAGCATCAAAAAAATGTTTCGCTTTTGTACTAAATTGTAAATTGTAGTAAGCAACCATCGTAGCGTGAAATTGAATAAAGTTCTGCAGGGCAAAACGGCGGGGTGGGGGCGAGAAGCGGGGGTGCCAGAGGGGGCGGGGCGGGGGGGAGGACCCACCCCGTGTCACCCGAGATAAACTTTTCTGTTGTTGCTTGTAAAATCCTGACTGGAAAGAAATATCTTCTTGTCTACTTTGCGAGTGCTCCGCGCAGAGGTAAGGCGGCAGCAAGTAGGAATGCGTGATTAATGAAGTTTCACGGTGGCTGTAATACTGCGAATAGTTGAGATTATTCTAGACGCGATAAGATATCTTAAGCGTCTAGTGTTGTGTATTCGAGAGCGTTGAATTATGTTTATGCAAGACATTCAAAATGTGAACTCTTGTTTAATAAATATAACAATTTAATACTACATATTTTACTATTCTAAAAATATCTTCAAATCATTAAAATCCGTATTTTCCGTAGGTTCACTTTTTTTAGATTTATACAATCGATCCAAAAGGGCCAAAAAGGCTTTTTAAATCTGTTACTAAATGCTACGTAGCAGAAAACACATCACCGGGGTGGGGGTTGGAAACAAACAAGGGGTGACAATAATTCATTTCGTCACCAAATTCGTTTCCCAGCCCCGAGGCGAGAGAATGCAAACGAGATATCTCAAACACTTTGTATAATAAACGACAACTCTCGCCTAGGATGACTGACTTTCAATTGTGATTTAAATTGTATTTGTATGACGCGCTGTATGATGTATTTTAGTATGATATGGCTTTGAATATTTCATTACAATTTAACAGCTCGCAAAATTGACTCTTTGTAGTTTGATCGTTATTTTTGTACACAATAATTAATACTATAAATAACGAACGGATTTAAATTAACATGTCATCACGATATAAACGAATAAAAATTCATGAGAAATCATTGATAAACGTTTCGATTTTATATAAAATTCACACGATTTTGCAAATAGGATAAAATTTTAATTTTAGTATAAAAAATGCATGATTTGAATTGCGGTCATTATATTTATTAGACAAGATATGAATAGAAAATTTAATCACTCTATTAAATCCAAAGTTCTTTACCACAAATAAAATTAGCCAAACTACATTATTACCAAATATTGTATCTGTGTGTTAAATCTGGTTAACAATATTTAATTCTTCTCAAAGTAAGTCAAAAGTTTTTTTAAAGCCACCTCTGTCGAATTTATATCACGAACGGTGTAGCTTACCAACTTAAATATGAAAATTCAGCTTTGTATTTTTATTCCCATCAAGGCACGCGGCGCAGAACAAAAAGCAAAAAGCAACAAAAAAGCAATTCGACATTTAATCCGCGCCGCTCCTTGCCTAAATGGTGCAGTCACCTCCGCAGCGAAACCAGATTATGAACAGTCGAGTTGAAATAAGATTTAATATACACAACGGCCCCAATGTAAATGTAGATAGACGCGGGCAAGGGAGACAGTCGGCCGGGCAATTTGGGGGTTGCCCGCTAAAGACGGAATGCCATTACGGCCAGATTATCTCCGAGGGCCGCACAATTAAACGCTCGGTCTGGCGCTCTCCTGCCCTCGGTCTGCACAAAAACTGGCTAATGAGCTTTCTAACACTTTGCTGAGCTCGCTAATCCAATGTTGCCTTTTTAGGTCTCATTCACGAATTAACATCGTTTTGATACTAAAACGAACAGACACAACTTTGATGCGTTACGTATTCGATACAACATTATCTACTTTTGCCATTATTGAGTAAAATAAAATACCTATTATATGTCTTACCTATTTACTGGACACTATTAGAGTTCTCTCGTGTACGATTAGACACCTTTAAAAAAGTACACGGCTAGTGTTGATCTAATTTTTTCTAAATATTTTTGGTCTCGATTTATTGTGAAGTTCATCAAAAACTGAATAAATTTCTATCGTAGTGCAAAATTATACGAAGGAACTACCATCTCCACACATTCAGAGCGAGGGTAGCTAAGACGCTTAGAGTCCGGGAGCAGCCTGCGGATTTGCGAGGGAATACAAGCTGAATATTCATACAGAGCAGCCGCTCCTAATTCCGCTCTCCTGGCTTACAGCTTGCCAGCGTCCACGAGTCCGCGCCGTAAATGATTATCAATTCATTCGGATTATATTGCCAAGTAGAATCGTGCTCGAGATTCTATACAATGTTTTGATAGCCTATGTTGAGATAGTACATGCCGGGTAGTGGATCTGACGGCCGTGTACGGTGCGGGGTCTGGTCGCACGGTATCTGAATAATTCCGTAGCGTGTCGTGGAGCTAAGGACCGCTTAATCTCGTGGAAAGGGGATTTGTATGGTTGTGTTTTCTAGATGCTTCTATCCTGATTGTGCCCTGGTGATGAACGCGCGTTGATAAGTTTAATTAAGTGCATATTCAGATCATTAAATGCACGGTATGCATTGGAGACAAATATCGACCTGAATATAAAGAATAAATAATTTAAAGAATGCTTTAAACAGATGAACAGATTAAAGATGCATAAAATAAAGAATTATCCAAGCACCATACAAAAGCTATCAAGCATATTTTTATGGACTTATTTAAGAGCTAATAAAGCCTTCAACAAAAATATAGGAATGTCTCTAATATATTTTATTTATAACGTTTTTAAAATATTTATTTCATCATCATAAAGGTTTTATTTCTTCGAGTTGAGTAGATATTATTGTATCATCAAAGATTTAAAGTTAAATGTTTCGATTCCTAATTACGGTGTTCTGCATCTATTCAAATTAATTAATTAAGTTGAAGGTGAGTTAGGGATTCCTCGGTTATCCTGGCTCCTTCAAGTAGCCGCAGTTTTCCAATGCCGATTGTGGCCCATTGGATACGCCGGCAGGGTCCCACACAAAGTGCCCCATTTTCTAGGAACGGTTACCGGCGAAGGCGATGTTTTATAGTCGCACAATAAAATAGTTTATCGTCCCTGTTATTTTGTTTACAAACCAATAGGATCGGTCAGTGATAGAAGCGTGTCGGGAGAGGAGGCAGCGATTGATCGAGGGAATACTTAAATTGATTCGGTAGAGTGTAAAGAAATTAGACCTACCTCAGATTATAAAGGACATACTTTTAAATGATGACAGTGTAAATCATAGCATGTGGGAATAATAATTGCGGCTTCAAAGAAAGATTTTCATGAAGTTAATTACAAATTATTCAATGTTAATGGTTTTCTTTCAAAAAGAAGCTGTTTGGTTAAATTAGTGCAGTTAATGCAGAAAAGTTGTAATAAACTTATTTAAAAAAAATATATTAAAAATAGCAGACTTTGGTTTTATTTTGGTTGACATTGAAAACTCATTCTTTGTAATTTGCTCTCGTGAGTATATTCAATCACGAGTTCGACAGGCAAAAAAAATAATGTTTTCAAATCATCAAATGATGATGAACAGAGGAATGATTTTTTCATTTTTTTTCGATGCTTTGTTATTCATCGTTCGTGACGGGACTATCTTGACAATGGCAAATCATTACTGCTGTGTTTGAGAGGACGAAAAATCAATTTGCCGGCGCAGCACAGTAGCAAAATAAATGGAAATCGAATCGTTCCAAATGGAACATGCATCATCAACCTCTCAGGCTGACAATGAACAGCATTTTAGTTGAAGAAGGACCCAACAATGCCCGGGACCAGGAGGCCTCCATTCGACTCCAAAGCGATAGCTTTTATTGGTGATTGGTTAAGGTAGACAATGCCGGCGGCATCGAATAAGCAAGCTAGATGCAGCCTTTTGATTTCTATCTTTGGGGACTCTTTTATGAAACGTATCTAAAAAATAGATGCCAGCGTCTGTCGCCGAAGGTTTAAATAGGCGCGACGGAATGCTGAGCTTTAAAGACATTACTTCGTTGAATTTCAAACCTTATCTGATAAATAGAAATTTACTAAAAATGATTTATTTTACACACGTTTATTTGTCGTTTGTAAGTCGTGAGACATTAAATCGGATAAAAAGTATTGGCTTGACAGTTAATTGACGATTCATTTTAAAAAAATGCAATCTTGATAAGTAAAAAACTCAAGAATGAATCATTACTCCAATAGACAACGGCCTTGAACCTCAAATCACATCAAATTTAGATTAACACAAGCACTTCGATGTTTCTTGTCCACACTGACTGACCAATGACGCGGCATATTTTTTGCGAGTGTCTCGATCCAAACAAAAGTGTGCAAAAAAACCATTGAAATCGGAGTCCGACAGACAATCGTCGAGCGGGCAAATCATTTTGATAACGATGCGCTCCGTTTGACGTAACGCGATCCATAGACACATAAATCACGATAGACAATAATGGCCGGGACGGGCCCCGGGCGTCTTGGGCCCAAATAAAGCAAAAAAAACTCCGCAAATATGGAGGCCTGCTCAATTATCCCCCGCGGACGGCGGATTAAATTCAGTATTTTACAAATTCCTTGTTTTTGATAGCTTTCGTCTGGTAAATATGCTCTCTGAAACGCAGGGCCGAATCTGCGGTGAGATATTAAAAATCGATTAAGTCGTATTTTTACTTGTTAATTTTTTTGTAGACTCGTACCATTGTACATGATAAATATACCATATAAATACCTATCACCTGGTACGTAAAAACAATTTATCTTTAAAACGAAATACCTATGTTTTATTATTATATATGTACATTTAACTTTGAAAAACGATAGCCCTTTCAACACTGTTCCAATGATGATTTAATAAAATATATAATCAGTCTTAAAATAAACCAACAAGTATTTATATTCTTAGATAAATTTGAGGCATTGTAATGATAATTAAATATAGCACCCTTGGTAGAAAATAATAAATTTTTAAAAAATATATATTTTATTTTTTAACGGTAATATTGAATCAGATTGATTGCATAAACACTATAAAAATAGTTTATTAAGACGTTTTGATTGCTTAGGTTTATCGAGTGGAAAAATTGAATTACTATGATTATTGAAAGCCGCGTTTCCGCAGCCGGGCCTGCGAAGGGCTCGCGGAGTGTTTCCAATCATCTCGAACCCTCATACGTCTAGCCGCGGTTCAATTATAACCTCGAATCAATTTCAACTTAGCGAGGTATAAAATGAGCTCTCTTTCTAGTCGCGTACGTCTGAGCTGCAAGCGGCCCCGGCGCGCGGGTGCTCATGCCCCAGGAGAATTTTTAATAAAATTCCCTAATATGAGGGAGGGTGACTGCATATATCTGATTCAACTCTCCTAACTACCACTAAGTTTTTTCTTTTGATTTTGAGCAGGTGCTCCTCTTTATAAATTCCAGAATTATCACTCTATATATCCCCAGCAATGTACGTACGAGTATGTCTGCTTGTTCTTTATTATAATTTTATATTATTAACACATAGTAATTTTTTAATTTTTCTGAACTGAAAATGCAGACGAAAGATTATATATATACTATATGTGTTTAATATCCTATCTCAATGCTATGATAGCATTTATAAGAAGAGAAACTCATACTATACACTCCATCAAATGTCCTTGATCCGTTAGGTTGACCTACTTTACACGTACCTATTTTGTTTATAGCTTTTTATCATTCTTAGAACAATAACTGTAATTAAAAGTAAAGTATTTAAGCTGATTGATTGTTCTGGTTGAGGCGCATCGGTTAGGAAGAAGCATTAAAATGTTAGTCTAGAAAGTGACGCGTGACTAAGGATAATTATTGATATTGAAGCATTGTAATCTGCAATTTGAAAGAATGCGATGTTCGGAACCATTTAACTTTTTATATAATAATTTCTAATGTGCAGACCTAGAAGTCGAGAGATCTGAAACATATTATGTACGAGACACACGCGAGTGATTGGTTTCATCACTAAAAAAAACCAGAGATAAACAATTTAGGATCTGTGATTGGTAAAAATTGGACTGTGGAGATTCCGGATATAAACAGATAACAGATAAGTTCAATAACAGAAGATGGAATCTGATTTTCTTACAATAAAATTGCAATATTTAAGTATTCTTGATAACGATTTACATTATGATTCATATTATACATTCATTAATTTATGCAAATGTGTATCAAATGAATTGGGCTCATACACGGTTCTTATGTATATTTGATGTTAAAATAATACAATATAATGATAAACAGTAACTTTGTATTTTTATCTTCACTTTGAGTTTATTAGAATTATTTTGCATAACTAGTTTCGACCCTATACACCGGGTCATCATCAGATGCATGACTAAATAATAACGGATCTTCACAATTCAAATGCCTTGTCCCTCAACAACAAAATATGGTAATACAACTAAAATAACAAATATAAAGAGGATCTAACCTGCAAACGGATGCAGATGCTCACCGGAATAGTTCTGCCAGAAGGCCGCGCCCGTGCTCATGAGGTCCAGCGTGGAGGCCGGGTAGCCCCACGGCTTGTCGGGCGGGGGCGCGGGGCGCGGCGGGGGCGGGCTGCCCGCGCGGGGCGTGTGCGGGGCGGCGGCCGCGGGCGAGCAAGACGGGGCGTCGCGGGGTGGCGTCTCCGCGGGCGCCATTGTTTCTGTCCAAACAAAAAAAACGACTCAGTTCTGTGTGTCTTTCATCAATTACACGAGGGCGGTCCGATAAGTACTTAGCCTACAAAACAAAAACGAAAATTTTGATCCAGCGATGCTCCAACTTCTTTGACCCATCGGAAAAATACGTTTTCTTGAGGTCTGCAAAGTAGGCCTCCGTGGCGGCGATGACCGACCTCCTCATTCGACTTAAATTTCTGCCCGGCGAGTGACTTTTTCAAGTTTGGAAACAAAAAAAATCGCACGGGGCCAAATCTGGAGAATACAGTGAATGGGGGAGCAGTTCGTAGTTCAATTGGACCAATTGAGCCGGTGCGTTGTTCCGTTGTTGTTAGGGAAGAGTACTTTTTTCTTCGCCAAATGGGGCCGTTTTTTCTGCAATTCGGCATAGTAGAGCCTTGTGACCGTATTTCCCTTCTCCAGGTAGTCAATGTAAATCACACCTGGTGAATCCCAGAAAACAGTGGCCATCATCTTTCCGGCCGATAGGACAGTCTTCGCCTTCTTCGGAGCACGTTCGCCGGGTGAAGTCCACTGTTTCGACTGTTCCTTGGTCTCTGGTGTGTACCAGTGGATCCATGTTTTGTCGACGGTCACGAAATGACGCAGAAACTCCTTCGGATTGCGCTTAAACAGCGTCAAACACTGCTCCGGAGTGGTCTCACGGTTGCTGGATACTAGCACCATCGGGCGGTGAGGCTAAGTACTTATCGGACCGCCCTCGTATATCACCGGAAGCTCCGTGTCACTGTGGGCGTGAAATCTAGAGCTAATCCGATCACAACTCAAAACTCAAAACATGTAAAATATTACGAAATAAAATCAATTACATGTATCATATTAAGACATAACATCACTAAAATAAAACATATATACTTATAAAAGCAGTAGAGCACTGTGTTTATACATAAATATAATAACAACCGTATTATTTAAAACTGTACTCATAAATATTTTTATTTGATTTTTGGCATACATCATTGATAAAAACAAGAGTAAACTATCATGTTTGGGTTGAAATATTTATTATATTACACAGCTATTTCAAAATCTGTTACGTGAGAAGCAATCTTAAAATGTGATTTAAAATGTTTAAATACAATGTTTATAATTTCTTTAATAGTACTCTCTCAGAATAAAATCATCGTAAAAACCATTAAATCTTACTAACTAAATAGACAAATCCATATGCGTAACAATTCGAAATTGAGCTGAAAGAATATTTACTGCAAAGTGAGTATTTAAATCGTATCATTTGGAGGAAGTTAATCGGTACGTTGAAATGATAGCGATCATTTTGTTCATTTTTAACTATAGCACAATTCCGATTCACATCTTCAATTTCCTCGCAGATGCTAGTTAAACCATTAGTGAGGTTATAGGTTAAAAATATAATCGTCGCGGTTAAAAATCCATTTCATTCGCAACTCCCACCGCCGCGGTTAACTTCTCAATCTGCCGACACTCTCAGGCATTCACAGATTCATAAATGAGCGTGAACGATTGCGGTGCCTAGATCTCAGTCCGTACCAGTCGTTACCATTTTCAGCTATGAAAAACGACCCGCAAATAATTACACATTTCTCGGAGCAACGAGAATCCGTTTAAGTGGCCGGTGGAAAACGGTTCTCGCGTTGAAGGGGCTAATGTAGGTCTTACGAATCTATTAGTTGCCGAGGCAAGTAACACGGGCAGTGGGCCCCTCCGCGGATGGCGGAGATATCTGAAGACGCTTGTCGAAGCTCGTAGCGGATCGCGCAGCCCTCGGGCGTCGCTCTAATGATTGGCATTTACTGCACAGTATATGGAAATGTCTAGAACAGGTATTACCAATGTACTGCGGCCGTGGACTCCGGTTAATGTGCGCGCATCACCGCCGGTAAGTTGCTGTTGCGAGCTCGTGAATGGTTTTTAATAATGAAAGTCTCAACGGCAACTCCCCTCAGTATAGATTAATAAATAAAATATATATTTTTAAATCAGTGATACACAAACGATTGCGTATATTATTTTTAAGCATTTTTATAAACTGTCCTTATCATTGAGTATATTTTTTATAGTAAAACCTCTCATATGCATATTATGTATATTACAGCTCACTGTATCAAGTTTTGAGTAAACATATTTTAATGCACTAGTATATTTTTATATTATTTGTAAAAATATTGCTCTTTTCAAATATTGTTTCAACCAATGTATGTTTGAAAATTATTTTATATATTATTTTTTTAATTTAAACTCACCATAGTTTGGTTTTATGCATTGTATTTATTGTAAAAAACTCATAATTAAAATGTTTACTTCAAATTTTTTAGCTGCTTTTAGGAAAGTTCAATTTTAATGGCACCTCGTTGTTTTTTCATGATTTTAATTAGATTTAATTGCAGCAAAAACCTGAATACCAAATACAGGTACATCATTTGATTAATTAAATATGATTATATTAATTATTCATACAGTAGGTTTACAAAAATACCTACAGTTATTATTTTATGTTTTAATGGCGATACAATTTAGCTTATGGTTTTTGACTGCGGTATGCAAATTATGGCCGTAGAAACGTATTCATTTAGTAAATAGTATAGCCGCAAACAATATGGGCTATTATTGTAAGATCCATGCCATGGAGATGGGCCTCCACACGCACCAATTTATCCATTACTGCTAACCACCAGGTTCATCCATCTCGAATTGGAAACCACCTGAGAGCCGCCAAGTCCGAGCGCTCCATACGTCACGGGAATAGCTGGCCGAAATTATAAAATAACATCCACAGTGTTAAGATACATAGGAACAAGAATACATTTTATTTATATTGCCTAGCTATATTTTGCTTATAGCTTTACAGAATTATTAAATACATACCTATACACTAGATTTGTGCGTGTGTGTGTAATATTTAAGACAATAAGAAAAGGTTTATGGAGTGCAATGAGAGTGCAGACTGACCTAATATGTCTCCGGCTACTATGCGGAGGACCTCGGCTGGCGCCCCGGAGGCCTTGAGCGCCTCCTCTATCTTGGAGCGCCTCTTCATCTCTGCGTCCAGCTGCTCCTGCGCCCGCTGCCGGGCGCGCCGCTCCTTCTTCAGCCGCTTCTGGTAGAGCACTGCAATCAAACGAGAGACAACATTAGTCTTTGAAAACCATACCATAATTAACATATTATTCAAATGGCTGATACACCACTTGTACTTTTGTATATACCTTGAAACATAAATATGTGTATATATATAGTATATTACGTTTTTCGAATACACTTGTAAAGAAATAAATCCATTTGTATGACTTTTATTTTGTGCAGTCATTTCAAAATGATCCGTTTGATCATTACAAATAAACGATTAAGACCAAAGCAATAATCCCAAAGCGCACATAATTGTTAATCATTCTGCGGAGATTTCCTGCATACCGCCGAGTCAAAATCGTAAATAAAAAGCAAAAGTAAGCCGCGAAAGCTAATATGTGGTGGAGGCAAAAAACTAATAACATCCGGGCTCCGTTTGTCGGCGGTTTATATCTCGCAAGCCCCGCCAAATATTGACTCTAAGAAACAATGGCTGGAAGAGCGATGCGCTTTCGAATGAAGCACCCGGTAAGACGGCTTTGAACTTTTTTAATGTGCGCGCCTGTTCGCCGCAACTCGCCCGCCGTGACTCGCATATCAGAGGGAACCAATCTGTACCGATAGAACAAAAAAATCGCGTCCATACGAACACAAAGGCGATAGACCGTGAGGAATCGAACGGGCGTCTGGCCGGTAGGGCAAATTATAAACCAGATAGATGCGTTTTAACTAATACGAAACATCGATGATGTCTGAATGATGGAGCAATATTTTTGGCAAGATACATCAGCCCTGATTGAATTAAAAATATACCTGCCCCTGGATTTTAACTTGATCATTGTCTGTAAATCGGGAATGACATTGCGTTATACGATACAAATCAAACGCGAACGCTTATTTCATATTTCAATATTATGCTCTTGTGTATAAGCGCTACAACTTACAATATAAAAATAAGCATGAATGAACTCGACTGCATATAGTGTTCTAGTATGCAAATTCATATTAATTACAGCCACTCAGCGTTAATTAGCGATATAAATATAATTATTATGGTAAACTTAATCATTTAGGATGTAATATTAAAAAAAACGGTTGAGTTAAGCGAAACGGTGCCGACGGCTTTACGTTGGGTATACCTCATAATCATCCATAAACAACCTCTCTTCACATTATTAGAACCACCAAAAATAAGATACAGCGATCGTAAACAACAACTCACAATATCATAGATGATAAAAGCGTGAATAAAACAATAAGGGGCCCACAAATAATGGCACTTAATGCCTCGGCTTCTATACATCACAGAGTCGGGCCCCCTCGGCCCGGTCCTGGAGGCCCCCTGGAGGCCCCCTGGAGCTCGGAGCCCCGGGAGCCTCGGGGGCGCTATGGAACTATTAAGATCCTGGCCTGTCTTCAGATTTTGGTCGCACCTTTGAGATATTCATTTCTCTTGGAAATATTAAGATATTTATCGCTTTAATATTTTCTGTTAGTACACACTGCTTCTCACTATTCATTAGTCTCATGTATGTACGCTAAATATCCACCGATGTGTCACTATGTATACAAAATTAAATACTAACATGATATGTCTTAGGTATTAGGTATATAAATATTTATACTGAAAAAAATTTATGTATAAAAATCTATCGTTCTATAAATAATTTATTATTATAAAAAAAATCACTAATTACTTTGTGAAAACGTTGCAAATAACATTTTTTTTTATTCTTTCATATATCATGTAAGCGAGTAATAAGTTTTATTTTAAGCATAAAATTTATTTCTTTTTTATCTGTATGAAATTGAGGTTATTTTTGTTTTCCATGGATGCATTTAATTTTTTTTGAAAAAGACATTTACTAAATATTAAAACGTTACATACATCGAAAAAAAATATTTCAATAAAATTAACAAATACGTTTTAAAGCAAACATAAATCGCTATTACATATGTTTTATGTAAAATTGTACAATTTCATATGAAAAGTAGGTAAACATTAACAGCGAGTACAAATGAATTAAGAAAATTATTTTATTACCTTTTTTTATATTTAATATATGAATTTGCATTATCGAACAATTATTCATTGAAATGTAATTAGTAGATAAATAATGTTTTATTTTATTTTCTTATGCATGAAGATTCAATTCTTTAATATATATATATATATATATAATATTATATATTTAAAATAAAATAAAAAGTTGTTGTTATTTTTTTTGATACATAACAGATACGAAACGTATCATTCGAGCTCAGATAAAATATATTTATTAAAAAATACAAATATCTAATCTTCCTGCTAACTGATACCCTTTCTTAAACTGTAAATAGCTATTCCCGAGGGTTCTTGGCGCAGTTAGTAAGATCTCCCTGCTCGTAAGCCCCTTGTGATAGTGTCTGTCTCGGTTGCCGGTTTGATAATTGTTTCCACGGTAAGAGGATTTGGTCTCACTGAGGCGTCTGGGCAGTGATTGCGTTTGATGGGGAATTCGTACAACCTAGCATGGGGAAGCGATTTTACTTTACGGGGGGGCTCTCCTCGTGATGCAATCATTTCACCGGATCTATTGCAAAAATGTTATATTATTTATTTTAATATGACAGCGATGTACATAAGTTACTTTTTTAAGTAAATCTTTCGTGTAGAATTTATAATAACTAAATAATGTTCTTTTTACGTAAGTCACAATGAACCCAAAACCGAACCAAAAAACCGCATCAAATTTTTATTTGCAATTAAAACCACGCGGACTCCTGAGTAATGATAACAATAAAAAAAAAGCTAGCGTAAAATTTCCAAAGCGCCTAAAAAAAAAGCACCACAGAGGAATCAATCAAGCAAAGCAGGCAGGCTTCCATTTTGGAAGTCTTGCAGCGCGGGCCGCGGTCGTGACACGCGCATGAGGCGGCCATCGGTCTTTATGGAAATGCGCTCCCCCCGCTCCCCCCGCTCCCCCCGCGCCCCCCGCCCCCGCGCCCCCGCGCCCCGCCGCGTGTCGATGGCCCGTCAATCTGCCATCTTGGGCGGGAGCGAGACGGCCGCTGTGTCTGTCCGTTCCCGCGCGCTCCTTTTTATTGTTTTTTTTCCTGCTTTTTCCAGCCGCGAGAGAGAGGGCAGGAGCGGAGGTGTTGCTCGTGGCCGCGCTGAAGCGGCGGTTGGTTTGCGCCCGGGGTGGGTTTGGCCGCGCTCCGTCCGGACCTCAATCGGAATAAGTGATCGGATCTCTCGGCTCCGTCGCACTCTGTTTGTTTATACTTTTCGATTATTTATCATGCATACCGGGTTGAATTGATAGTGCACACATTTACAATATCCGTTGACAGATAATTCTTAATTATTATTTTGTAATTATTCGAGTCGAGTTTGAGCTTTATCATTGCGTTTTAAAAGTAGGATTACTTTTATAATATAATAAATATTCATATTTGTTTCTATTCAGGTATCCGAAAATAATTATGACTTTGCAGAAACATGTAAAGTTTTTCTTGATTTTACATGCAATTTTGAACTATTTAAGATACGTGCAAGCTCGAGGTATTGATAAATGTGTTTATAGGTAAAAATCTTTATCAAATAGGTTTATCCACACGAAATACTATAGTATTATGTTGTTTTTTTTTTTTTATAGAGCAGTAATTTTGGATTTTATTCCCACTAATAGTCTACGAACTGACACGATTTTCTCAAAAGTTGTTTCTCTTTAATGATAGTTTGCGGCATCGACCCACTCTTGCATCGAAAAGAAGTCAACACGACTCAGATGCGCTTCCGCTGTAATCTCAGCTCATTTTTTAATTCATTTCCATTACATATTAATTAAGATATCCCATTCAAATTACGAGCAATAATTGCTTTCGTAAAATATAATTACCGCGCCTACCGGCTTACAGAATTAAAAATTACGAACTCCGTTACTTCTAATCAATATTCCGTGGACTCTTAGTCGAATTGTTCCGAGCACCGCGCCGGACGCTCCGGCCGCTCGCAAAGCGTAAGTGTGAAAAAATGTATCATGCCTACGATGGCAGGTAAACGTGTTCAAAGTTTAATGTCTATATCGAGTTACGGCAATCGATCATTGATATTCATTCTACCTTGAAAAAAATTAAATTTAATATGCACAAACACTGTACGCTTCCTAGCGACCGGTTCGAGCCAACTCCGCCGTCGCCGGCGACTCACAGCACAATCGAAAAACACAAAGCGTCGAAAAAATACGTTCTCAAAGCTGTTTAAATATTCACACAGAAATAATTTACATACACGCATAACGAAAACGAAAAATAACACGAACTAAAAAAGCAGCGGGTGGGTCGAAACGAAAAAACACGGCGTTATGGGAACGAATTCCGTTTTTCCACAAGTTTGAATAAGATGTTTTATCAGACTTGTATATGCAAATTGAGTTTAGTAAACATTTCACAGTGGAAGGAGTCGACTTTGTTACAATTCATTTTTCATTTCGCTCCCTTCTTATTTGGCTCCTGGGGGAGGGACAATGGAAAAATTGTGCGCTGCCGTACTGAGTAGCTACCCCGGCCCGCTATAAGGGAGGGATTATTTTCACATGTTTATTTTTGAATTTGTATTTTGGCCAGTCATAGTTTCTGGATTTGAATTACGATACCGCTGCTCGACGCAAACGAAATACTCTTTCAAAAGTACTCACTTCAAAGTGGGTACATTATCAATATTATAAATTTTACATTTATTAAACTAAATATTATTTAAAAATAAATTTTATTTCAAAGCTCGGTGAAGTGATTTCAAACGAGTTATGTGGTTTTTGGGTAAAATAATCGTGTAAGTCATTATTTTTTTATGTGAAATAAAAAAGTATCTCAAGATATTTTTCTGGTTTTTCGTTATTTTACAATTTTAATAAATGAGCTTAAAAATAAATTCAATAAGTCCGCTCACAATGGCGCACCCTGTGGGCAGATCCCAGTAGCTGGTGTTGCCTGCCGAAAAGGAAGAAAACGCTTTCCTCCCGCTCCTCTTCCTTGTGGCATTCTTTCCCGGCGTATAATAAGATGGAGAGCAAATTTTCATCGGGTAATATTTACAAAAAGGATTTGCGAAATGGAATGAAAGATCGTTTTCATTTTTTATGTCCGTTCTTTATCTGCCTCGCTGGGGGAGCCGCCGACTGGGGATTGTAAATTCGATTCTTCTCGGATGATGATTTTTATTTAATGCGAGGGTATGTATCGAATGTCGATATAATGGGAACAATGGCGTCGCTTTCTGAAGGACTTCTTTTTGAATATTGACAAGAAAACAAATTATCTTTCTCAGTGTCTTTGAAGATTTGGTTAGCTTAAAAATATTTATATTATTAAATTGTCATATAACCAAAGATGTGCGTAACTTTTTAAATTAAATTAGGAACCTAGTTTATATTATATATATAAGCATTTTTAATTTCAAATAAACGGTTTAGTCAGTTTGATTTTTAGTTATTAACAAACATATCACACTCGTAAGCGTATTTATTGGCCTCTCATTTATGTAATCTTCAATATTTTTTTTAGCATGATCTGTTGGGTGATATTTTTTTAAAGCATATATGATACAACAAATTGTAGGTGTACTTATGATTAAAATAATTTTAAACAGACAAATGCTGTATATCGTAACCATATTTTTTCAGTCATATATTTTTAATATTGCTACATTATAATGGATAGAAAAACAATGCCATAAAATAAGGAAGGCGAGAGAGCAATTTATTATTTCACAAAATCCACATGACGCGAGAGAAAAACAGAAAAGTCCGTAACGGCATTTCAATATCAGAAAGCTCAGGGCGGAAAACAAGCTTTTCGTTTTATCAAATATTTTTTCGCACAGACGCGGCGCCCCCGCTCGATCTTTATGGCCCGGGCGCATTGAATCAATCCACAGTCGTCACCCATTTAGATAAACGCGGCGCATAAAGATAAATAAGCCAGAAAAATAGCAAATCTAACATATTCTCCGGGAGGTTAGCTCCACTCCGCGGGGTCGCAATGGCTTTCGGGCGACAAAACGCTTTCTGCGAATATGGAGAAGCCGCCGCTCTCGTCTTTTTTATCTTCCCCATTTTTGGAACTGTGATAACCTTTCATTGGTTTAGCGCGACTCGTGGGTATCGATAGATTTTTAATGGGTCACAAGTATATCTCCACGGAGGGAGCGTATGTCTCTGACATGTCATTTATAATATTTGTGTAGGGAATCGTATTAATGTAATGCGATACCGATTTATGAAGGGATCATAAAATAGTGATGTATTGATATTTTCAATTTTTCGTTTGATTTTAGATTTATTCAGTGTGAAAAGATAACAAATATTTTTATATTGAAGATACAGATTTTTTATTGAACTCATTTTTATGTTCCGATATAATCTTGAACCCGATGATTTTCTGTATATATTGCATATAAGCAAACATAATAGATAAATACATCAATCATTTTCATATGTTACAAATTATTTTATTTAACATTCTAAAATTATTTTCAAGTCTTTATTTATTCCGAAACAAAAATAAAAATATCAAACTTTTATATTATGACATTAAATATCGTAAATATGATTTTATACTAAATGTGTAAAAATATAACTATTTTTAAAGCTAGAGATGATCAAAAATACTTCATGCAATGAATATTTTGTTTTATTGCCGTTATTCCACACATGAGCCTGACATACCGATTACTTTCTAAGTTATTGTAATAAAATCAATTCTAGAATGTTCGGCGTGTATTCCAGAACGCTCCGTACAATGGATGGAAGGCAGTGGGCGATTAGTTTTATCAGTCTCACACCAGTCGCCTCATAAATACCATCATTTGGGACAAGGAAACAACAAATCCCCAGCCCGTGTTTTATTGTGCGAAAACTCACTGATACTCTTCCCCGCACTAACGCCCGCCTCGCCGTGCCTGGCGACGTTTAAATATTTCACATACGAAAATAATCATTTTTACTGGCTTGTGTGAAGTCATTTGATCAAAATTAAATAGTTTCTTTTTAAATACGTACCTAAGATTTTGTAACAATTTTTAAATACTGTTTATTCAAAACGCAAAAACACAAGATTGGGAAAAGATCTGGTTGTTTTTAAAATCATCATAAGTACAAAGTAACGATGTTCCTATTGTTTTTTGCAGTAGTAAAATCTATTTGAAATTCTAAATAAATATGTTTTTTTGTAAATCTACTCATTATTTATAATTTTTGAATAATTATACATTTTTTATGCAAATAATTTTCAAGCCTAGTATAATAGTTACTAATGAGCGCTAAATTACGATAAAAAAATCATTTGCCTTATTTAAACTAAATTCTATTTATACGAAACCATCCGAGGAATAATTGTGTAACCACACAATCTTGATGTATTTCTTCAGCACATCATCATTGCCGCGTATCATCCATCAAATCTTCCGATCTTTTAATAGCTTAATTTCCTGTGTTTTAAACCACATTCTTGTTTATTTCTATTAACTGGTTTAATTTGAGTTATTAACGCCGCGAGATGAGTATCGCGAAGCCGAGCCGATAATATGTTATAGTTATTGATATAATCAACTGTAATATTATAGTTATCATAATAAAATGTATACTATCCAAATCGTAAACGTATGATGGTATATCCAACAAAAGTGTCAACCATTGTATCAAACATTTACACCCGAGCGTTTACGCTCAAAAGTTACAACCTTTTTACAGTGCTCAATAAACATCTTCGAAAATATTATCATTGATTAATTCTTTATGTCCCCTCCGTATACGCCAGACAGCATCTTCCATATCACGAGCGGGCCCTACAGCAAGCGTAAAAGATATTCCCCATTTGGAGATATGCGAGGACAGGCATAAACACGGGAGGTATCTCCTCTATATGACCAGTCCGATTCTTCCCATAAAAGAGCTACATAAAAAATATACACACTTGCCCCGATTCGCTTTCTTATTGTGACTCATAACTTATAAGACATACTCTATTGTTTCTTTACTTCTTTTTGCTTTGTCGTAAAACGGAAAACGATGTCAGTGCATATAAAAGGCGTTCGGAAATGATGATTGAAATAATAAATCTTTAGTATGACATAGGATCCCCGACAGATAATCTTCTGCGATGTCTCGAGGATTATGTTTATTTTGTTTGTTTTATGGGACGGGACTCGTGAGTGTGTCCAGTGTTGAACTCGAGGACGGCCTTATACTCTAGCGAGATCACTGCAATAAACTTGTGGGAATAATAATAATTTATAACCTATCAATCGAAAAGCTTTGCAAGTTTTCATTTTATATATTTTATCCACAACAATTTGATACAGTTCAATGGGTTGTAGAAATACATTCGCTTGAGTGATCACAGCGGATAATTATTTTTTATTAATAATTACGGACAATGAAACTTACAGCATATAAATTATTTACTTCATTTCTTATAAACTTCTCAGAATACACTATGCATTCCGGTTTTTCTATGTAGTTGCATAATTATATATTAAATTTATATTCATTTATATTATACCATTTAATAAAAATAAAATGAGTTTTCGTAAAACAATACTGCGTAAAAAACATTTTTTTTTATTTGTAACTATACATTAGTACAAAAGGTAAAATATTTGCAATACCATTTACTTTTAAAAAAAATACAACCCTAAGCTGTGGGTGGTGAAGGTTAAGCGAAGGTCAAAGGGTCAACCCTGTCAAGCGGTCGCTCGGCAACCTGACAGAGTGGAGTCATTTTTTGCCGGAGAAGTGGGGCTTCCTAGCCAATGACAGTCGCTGATCAGGTCAGGAGTCGTGCGGCGCAGGACATCCGATATGACCGAGCACAACGCCAGCCGAGGCTTGAGTTCTCCTCAGATATAGAATTACGATCAACAACAACGCACCATATTGCATTTTTACGCTGTTTTCTCTACTTAGTATATTTATGTATATTTTTTTATTATTAAAGTTATTCGATATGGCTTCTTTGTTCAAATTATTTTACACCTTTATAAGTTCGAGTGAAATATAGATTTTTATTATTAAATTACAACACGGCTGCTTTTCTTGAAATAATGTTTCTAACACAATTGGTTTTTTTAAATATGTACAACGCTTATTAACAATGAATATTTCTATAATTATTTTTAGAAAGTTTTGTAAATGAACAAAAAAAATAATGATCTTTATAAAATGTTCTTCTTAAGTAACAAAAAATTCTTTGTATCAAGATATAGCGTGGAGTTAAAAACCATAATAAGCCACAATATAAATAAAACATTTACATTTCTAATAAATATTTATTATTAATTTTTTTTAAAATTATTTCAGCACAAAACAACAAATAAATTGATAAAAGTATGTAACTTCTTTGAATTCGATCGGTAAATATTGTTGGCGAATTAAAATATTCAATATGTTTAAGTCTTTTTTAGCACGAGCCATACCTGGCGCTTAGCACTTAATGAGCTTACTCAAAGCCGATTATATTATTTTCAATATTTATAATTCCAGACATCACACTTCATCTTTGAAGATATTGTAGAATCACAAATGCCGTGCTTATTCAAGCACCGCAATACCAAGAAGGGCTATTAATATATTTTTTAGTTGAAATGTATGATGACTGGCAATTATAATTTGAAAATATTTATATGTCATTATTGATTTTGAGCTGAATAAAAAATATATACAGGCTTGTGGACATGTAATGTTTGCGTTCATAGTTAATGTGAAAATAGTAGGCTTTGATAATTTTGATACTATGTAGTAATTCCGTTGTATCAATGTGAGGTTTTTTATTTGATAGTGGTTCTGTTGAATGTGCCGCGTCCCCGGCGTGGCGGTCTCGGGTTGCAGACCACCAGGCAGAAGGAAGCGCGCTTCATTACTCCATTTTATATTCCCCGGGCGCAGATAAGGGACGCGCCGCGCAACACCCGATACGCCGCCTCCCTGCCCGGCCGGCGAAACCAGCTTCTGGCGAGGCATGTGGCTCGGGCAAAAGCTCTGAGCTAATAATATATATTGCACTTTTTAAAAACGCCATTTTCGTATTTATATATCTGTTGAATAATATAATTGCTTTCATAATCTTAAATCATATTTTTAAAATTACCAAAGCTTTTAAAAGCATCCTATCATAATTAGTATAAATCAAAAAATTAACGCATTGTATTATATATATGAAAAAAACATTTTTACGCATATGATTTTACTTCATAAAATATCGGTTGCGTATTCAAGGGTTAAGATTAATTGAATTACGTGCTCAGATATCAAGCTCGCTACAACACTGTTGTTTGAATTCTTTTTGTACGGTGAATTGTCCATTTTGAAAAAATATTATCGATTCGATCAATCTTGAAACGCAAATATAAAATAATACCATATCAAATCTAGCCACAGATTCCGATAAGATTAAAATAGTCATGTAAATGTATTTATACCTGGTAAAAAATATGATAAAGGTGTACGCCACCTCCTCGATGATTTCAAACACGGTGAAATTCGATATATTAATTCACTCGCTTGAGATTACACATTATACGTGGGAGGCAGCCAAGTAGGAAAATGTCTCACTCGATAAACAGCGGACAGAAGACAGACGCGTGGAACTGCTGCATTCTTCGAGTCGGTTAGGACAGACATTTCAAATGAACTATTTTATAATATCTAAATGTTTTTTTGTTTCCCAATGACTGCCATCTGTCTCTGTTAATAAAATTATGATTAAGTAAGTTCTGAATATTTTATTAAATGAAACCCTATAATTTGTTAGGGGTATCTCATGCGTTTCGGAGTAAACGTATCGTATTTCAGAAAGGTATATTTTTTGTGTTAAAAATTTTGTCTTTTCTATTGAATAAATTGATTTGCTTACAAGATCGATATTAAAAATAATAAATAATAAGCAATTTCAATTATTGTTTAAAATTAATTAGTTGCATTTTATTAATAGCGTATAGTTGAAATCGATCTGGAGAGTCGTAAATGTGATGATATAGATAGGCGTTTCAGAATTATAGAATTAAAAATTTACAGAAAACACCTACATTGGCTGCAAAATTAAGTCCGTTTTAAGTTACCGACCGAAACTAGCGTTCTGGTCGATCAGTTAGTGGATTTTCAGCCCGTAGAGAAGTAGAGCGACGTGGAGGGACCGGCATGCATTGGGTCATTAACAATGCACGAACATCACACAAGCCGATAAGACTAAAATTCACTACGGAAATAGAAACATCAACAGCCGCGGTCAGCGTCAGCGGCCGTTCCCTTTGTCGCCGTGATGTTTCCATCTTTGTGTGGATTTTGTCGCAGTGTGTGCGCAAGCAGCAGCTCTGGGCTTGCAGAGAGATTACGCTGTAGACTTGTGTGATTAAAAATATAATTGAAATTAACTATGACAGATTGCAGTTAACATTGCCTTTATTAACAAAAACGTTAGATTATTAAATTAGTTCAAACATTATTCTTTATAGTTTACCTGTCAATATTTCCTACTCGCTTACTTGCCGATAATAGATTTTAAAAGATGAGATTTAAGATTTCAAAGATAAACGTTAAATATAAAAAAAATTCACAAATAATAGAAATGAAAGTAGAATATTTTCATTTTTCTTTACAACTGCATTCGTTTGCAAATGTGTGTACATGCATTCGAAATACAGACTTTCTCGTTTGTAAAGAATCTCTCAGACTCGGCATTTGCGACCAAATAAAAAGTCGCATTCGTCAGCTGGCGACTCCTCAAATACACGACAGCTCATTACCCTAGACAAACAGGAAAAGTACTGCGGCGCGCATTCAAGCCCGCGCGCGCGCCCCTGGCCCGCTGTTTGTTCGGCCAGTTAAATGAATGCCAGTTAGTTACCGAGATGCAGATGAGGTTTTGCAGAGGTAAATAGTCCGGGCTAAATACTCTGCAACATACAAATACGTCATGGGAAAGCCTTTTGCTTGCGACGGCCGCGAGGGACTGTGCCCATTGTGCGGTGGAAAGAGCTCCATAGAAAAGCGGATTAATGGAGATAGAAAAATTAACTGTCGAGAGGAGGGTTCTTGAGCTCGGCTCTTATGCTATATAAGCCGGAAGGGATGCAGCGTCTTCTATAGAAGTGCACTTCTAATATTTAAAAGGACCACCTTGTTTATCATTTATTTTTTTTATTTTATTATATGTATAAATACCAAAAGTATAGTGTTATTTTATAGTAAAGTGAGCGTCCGCTGAAATTGAGAAGTATGGACGCGAATATAGTGTCATTATGTGTGTTGTACGGAATATTTAATTTTCGCCGTAATGAATATTACTTAATCCATTTAGATTAAACCGAGAACCTCTATAACTTAGAATGTTTATACGATATTGTTGACCCAAAGTTTACCTTTTCTTGATAATGCTCAAACACACAAATATTGTTATTACAAACCTGTTTGTAGACCTGTTAAAACAGCGCCATTCCATACATATTCATACAAAGGCATTATAAATTCCCTCCGCACAGCTGACCTTTGTTCGCGAAGGAGATACGCAAAAGCAATATGTTCCTCGAAACAAATTACACTGAGAACCGGATATGATACAGTCGACGCAAATAGTTCTCCCAGGCGGAATCTTCCCTTAATCTTATAACAAATCTGCGTCTAAATGACCACCACCCCGGCTAATAAAAAGGGTTTAAGTTCCGGCAACCCTAAGGGAAGGTAACCCTCGCATTTGAATATCCTAAAACAATAGGGGTAGGTTTGAGGTAACGGTTGTGTATGGGATCCATTAAGTCCGAGAAAAGTTTAGTGGCTGTTTGCTTCTTACGGGGAACGTTATTATGCAAAATTCATAGAAGCGATGGCCGGCGAGCTCTCCGCACATATTGCAGCAAATTAGTTTGGGGCGGGCCGAGCCGGCGACTCCGAATGCTCGCAGCGACTAATGAACCTCCTCGGCACTAGCTCATCATTCGAACCTCGGAATTTATATTTCATACTTAATCCCAATATTTCTTAACAACGATAAAATCAAACATGAACCCATTTTTATATAAGAATCTTTCAATATTGCTTACTTTTATATACATAGTAAATTTATATTTTTATATTAATAATGTTCAGAAATTATAAAGTGTTAAAAGTGAAACAATTAATATTGATTTTACAAATACTTTATTTATGTGCCTACAAAAACTAGCTTTTGGTTCAGTAAATTTGTAAAAAATATCTAAAAACACTTGAAATAACACTTTGATATATATGAGTCATTTTACTAGTATAACAAAATCAAATTAAAATTAGTTCACTCATACAAAAATAAAATAAAAACTATCCAGAAAAACAACAATGTTGCATGTACTTGGGTGAATTTGTGTGAAATCGGTTGATTCTTACGTATTAGGAATTGCACAGTAAGTGAATATCATTTAGAAAGGGTTCCCCTGTAGAACAGGTTGGCTACAGCTCCATAAGCCCGGTCGGGGGAGGGTCAGGAGACAGTGAGGGGTGTAGGGCGCGGATGGTGGGTCAGGAGGGGGTGAAAGACAAAGGGTGGTAATATTCGGCAGTTTGTATGTATATGAGCGGCCGTAAGCAAGCAATCTAACCAGACACACAGCTGGTCTTCGCGTTCATTAAGATGCTTTATGTATTTACCTTGTAGATAAAGCGGCTTCTTAATTCCTGCGCAACACATTGTTATGGGTAGTCAGGGGCGATTCTATTGCCTCAATTAAGGCTCTATATCACTTCCGTAACTGAATTTATAATGCGTCTAGGCTTTGGAGACGGACGGGAATAATGTGAGCCGGCCCTGTTTTATGGATAATCATTGCGACCATGCTGTAAGCACTACTGTGTAGGCGATTATGCTAAATTATCGGAATCCGGACCAATATCCCTGGTATGCTAACACACTGACTACTTGTACGGACCTCGGCTCAATGTTAATTCAACTTAACTTTGCCATAAAGAATTATAGTTCAATATTTTAGTTTAATTATTTAAATAAATCACACATTATCATGACCAATACTTCATTACAAATTTCTTGGATAATTGCTTTTATTTGTAATTCAGTACCGACCATTGTACATCTAATAGGTGATTTTGTTTGGTCAGCAAATAAAAAAATATGTATTATAGGTCCTTGTATTGGTACCTTAAATTATTGAATCAAAATGAATAAGATTTTCAAAACAATTAAAATAAACAAGCCCAATCTTTTATGGACGACGCTTACGTTTATATGTTTAATTACAAGATATTCATTTCTTAAATTTTGATATGTTAATAAAACATATCATAAGTTTGCAGTTGAAGTATGCTCTCAATTAGCATCAGAAAGTAAATAACAAACTTTATGGAATTGTAAAGTGAGTTTCTTCTAATCCAATAAAGAGAAAGAAACCTAGGATTATTGAATTTAGCAAAAGAGAAGAAGGGGAGGACAGAGAGCAAAGATGTAATCGAAAACGATGAGAATTAAATTCCATAGTCAAATTATACTGGAAAAGAAATACAACAAGTAATTAAGAGATATAGAGACTTGATGAAGCCATAACACCTCCAGCCCCTCTCCTAAGGGATTTGAATTAAAAATAATTATATCAAAAAAATTCAAGATATTCATTTACTGCAATGTTTATGCAATCAATCTAAAATTAAATTTAAAAGGCATATTTCTTTGAATTAATGGAAAACCTCGCTTGTATTTACGTAAGTTGAAAAGCAGTGAAATAAGATAGCAGCCTTCGTTACTTAAGTAAATGCAATGATTATGAATTTGCTTAACGAAGTGACAAGACACTTGGGGTAACATTGATGAGAGCAAGAGATCTTTGTGCGTATATGAAAATAAATATAAGGATAAAATATAAAAAAGTTGAACATATTAACAAATTTCGAGGAAATGTATTATTAACGAAATTAAAGCTTATAATAGATATCAAAATTTAGTTAAAATATCACTATTTGTAATAAAATAACATTATAAATAAATATCATTAGAGAAAAAAGAGCATCACAGTTTTATATGTACACAATATTTAAAATATATTTTAGGACTAAATGTACGTATATGAGTAACGGTAATGATAGTTGCGAGTAAATATATATATATATATATATAATTAATTATAATTTTGTTTATCATTTACATTACCACTTTCAGACTGCACGAAAGTTTCAAGTAGACTTGGGGGTGAGAAAATTGAGTGAAGCGGGTGAGCGGGGGTGGAGGGGGGGGGGAGGGGGAGGGCTCGAGGCGCGGCTCTGTCACTAACATCTGCGCCCTCTCAAAACAAATTCTACAAACAAAATAAAAAGCAAACACTCGCATTGCCTGAGAGGCCAATGATTGATATGGCCTGCCACCCTACCACCCCTGCCAGAGGGATGTTACACCTCATTTAAATTGTTTCAATATCAAACGGAAATTTAAAACCTTTGGGGTGCGCCCGAGGTGTAATGAGCTCGAGTAAAAATGTGGTTACCAAAGGTGATTTGCCTGTTCTTGTATTACTAAATATTATGTTTTTTTTTGTGATAAATTGGTCAGCTTATAATTCTATTCCTGCTTATCTTAATATTTATTTTCTATTATATTATTAGAAGATGTTTAATTTTTTACATGTTCAAATATTATTTTAGAACTTTTACTTTATAATGATGTATTGTTCTCTTTAGTTTGATCTATAATGTACTATTAAGTTATCTTTACAAAAAAAAATAAGATATAATAAAGCAATATTGTGTATAGTGATTTTACTTAAAGAAAGTAAAAAGTAAACTATTTCAAAATAATAAAAAATTTATATTTATTCAATAATTTTTTAAAATTTCAGGGTTTTCATTTAATATGATTCACGCTAATTGTAAATTAGAATTGAAATAAGATACGTGGATATAGTGTATACAAAAACAACACTTTGATACAAAACCCTTTCCCAGCTAAATTGACAGCAGTGGCACAGGATCCGTCTCATATTGCCAATATATCAGCAGGCGGAACGAGAGGTATGAATATATGTAACGACATACTTGTACATTAATTAAACATGTCCAGCGAGCCACCCTCCTGGAGAGCCTTACGCTAAATTAGAAACACAATACGAGTTTACAAAGAGGTGGTAATCAATTCGGTCCGTTCAGAAGGAGTCGGGTCATCCAACACCTCGGCTCTCCAAATACTCGCCGCTCCTTTGACATGGTCAGTCTCTCAGTCTTGAGTCCGCCGAAGGAAGTTGCGGATAATTAGAGGGAGATCCCCGGCCAGGCTCCTCGTAACTCTAAACTCCGCCGCGCCAGGTTTCCGATTGAAAGGTCACACACTAATGGATGGACGTGACATATGGGCTATCTTCGAGTTTCGCCCTTTTGATGTGATCTTTCTCTTGTAAGCTTCGCTTCTAGAATGTGATGTATCGAATATAATGACGTTTATAAATGGTTGGCATTATATCAAGTTAATCTTAATTTATACAGCTTTATCGAATACTTGTATATTATATGCGCGAGTCTTCGTTATTCAAGTATAAAGTATGATAATTAATAAGTTATTTTGATTCAAGCGGTGTATTAAAATATTACTTAAAGATTGATTTACACAAATATTTCTTCCTTTTTTAAGAAAGAATATAATTTTTCTTATTACGAGAACAATTGCAATTTCATAGACCGATAAAAAAATTAAAAAAGCGTAACGAAAAGAAACTGATTTTTTTCATATTATAGCTTTAAAATGACAAGCAGTTAAATAAGCTACAAAAAACAGTAAACTAATATGATACCAATAAACAGTTTTTTACAGTCTATGCCCACTAAAACTAAAATTGTTAATGTTATAATTATTTTATATCTCTAACCTAGTTACACTGTTCAAATTTAGGCATTGATTGCTCCCAATACAGTTTTCAAAATCTCTACCAAATACACTGAAGAAACTTACACTATATAAGCAAATAAGTATGTGGCTTGTTTTGAAAAATATTTTATCGTACAAATACAACATTAAATTGACATTTAATGCCAACGATAAAATTTGTGCTATTTTTTTAATGTAGTATAATTGAAAATAAATATAGATACTATAAATATCACTTAAGTACCAACGGAAATTTATGAAGAAAGCAACCCGGTGGTCTTGCAAAAAGACAGAGCTCGCGATGAAATTGTTATTTTGATTCAAGAGTCTTTAACGAGTTTATTCGCTTTATTGGCAGTAAAGCATGTGAGGAATCGAGACGTGCTGGAGTGCAGCAGAATTGACGTTCTTTGAATTTCATTTAACGAGCTTAGAATCAACGACTGACGCGTGTGAGGCGTTCAGCTTACAGTGTGGTTGGCTTTAACGATTGCAGAAATCAGTGCCCCGACTGTAAATTATTTCTTAGGCTTGCTCTCCGTACTGAAACATGCATTTCAGTTAAATTTGCCATCAATTGATTTATTTAGTATTAAACTTTTATTGAGCTACGCAATATTCATACAATTTATCTCCGATCAAATCAAATCAAGCACAACCCTTATTGTGTAATCTTGAAGTTCACCACTTACAGGAAGATCGATCTGGGGAACTCTTCCTCAGTCAGTCTAACCACTGAGCTATATATAATTCAATCAAAATAGTCTCGATCAGCAAAATCCACAACTGCTTAAATATTTATTAAAACATTCATAAAACCATAGGTGGTTCTTGTAATTTATGCTGAAATTCCAACTCGAGGCGATAAAACGTCTCATACGACATGTACAAATAATTTATTTTATTATAAAGGATGTAATTTTAAGCTCTTTACACATCAATAAATTGCAAATGCAACGTTTGTTATGAGAACTTGCATAAGTATGTTATCAATTTATTGAATCTGCATTACATTACAATTTCAAAACTATTACCATTAACATTATTTATGCAGGTATTAACAGCATTTCTAAATAAATCTTGAAGTTAATGGATAACTAATTATATTTTATGTTTAAGTAGATTTCTGTTAATTGCATATTTTACATTACTTGCAGTTTATCATCAAACGTTGTATTCTGCAATTGTGTTATAGTGTATTATTGCAATAGGTATGACATAAAGCAAAATAAAAATGTAATTTAACATTTTTTTCTATCCAATCTATAACAATCTATTTTCTCAGAAAAATATTATAAAACAAGCAAACATTTCATGCCTATTTATGCTAAATAATTTTTGTTTTATTAAATAAAGTTGCATTTAGCGCATGGAGGTTCAAACAAACACTTTTCACAAATAAACCCAATAATCTGATAAATTCACAATGCAAAATTTTAAATGCGATTTCACATTCGAGTAAATTGCCAAAATGCTCAGAACATATTTGTTTACAGTACTGGAGCATTACTAAATAATGAAATATTAATTGCGCGCTGTGGGAGGCCCGCAATGAACAAAGTGAAATTTTCCGATTGTACGCTCCGACACCAAATCAGATTGCGTTAGCGTCATTTTAACGTTTCCGTTTTGCCTGAAAAAGGCGCAATTTACATTGGTCTAATGGACGGCGGGGGAGCTCGTGCTCGCCAACCAGAAGCTCGGGGATTCAGTCGGAATGGATTAATCATTTACAAATATTATTTATGATGTATTGGAGTGAACGAACCTAAAATCAACATTAAATTAAACGAGATTTTATATAAAAAATATGCTAACGATTTATGCATTTAAAGTATTGCATGGTTTTTTTTACAGCGGTGCGTGCGCGATAAAATTTTAACCTTTGTCAGGTACTGAGCTGCGTAATTCAATTCAATGTTTGCTTTAGCCTGATATTCTATAATATAATATAAATAATATTATTTGGAATTCTTGTCATTTAATAAATTATTGATTTTAAAAAATGCTCTAATCGAGCCATACATTTTAGAAAGCGTTATAATATAATAATTCATTCAAATTTTCTAAAATGAAAAATCGTTCAATCACTTCCAGACGTATTAATAAAGGCTTCAAACAAGTTGGAACCTAATTGAATCGCTTAATCACATTAGTTTTATTTTGCGTGCAGTAATTGTATTTCAATACATCAAAGCGAAAGTTCCCTATCCGTTTCCGTTTCAAAGATATTTAAAAGCGTTTTATTAGTAAGGTTTGCTCTGTGCTCTTCGCGGCGTCCTGTGACAGGCACCGAAACAAAAATCTATCGAAATTACGGGTGACATCGCAGGCGCCAGTCGTCCTTTGGTTATTATTTGAAAGCTCGGGTGTGACGTCACAGCACAAAGCTTTCAAATCGCCCAAACAAATGCTAAAGAGAATCACTGGCCGAGCCGCCACACGCACGAGGGCCGCTTTGTTTTCATGTTTAATCTTTTTTGTTCCGAACGTTTCCCGGAACGCCCTCGCATTGATGTGTCCCGTTTGACTTTGTTACAAACGTTGTGTTAATTTTAAAAAATAATAAAAATTATTAATACTTTAAAAAAAAATTCCCAACGCAAACAATGCTTTGAGATTAATTAAAAATATAACAACTTATACATATTGATTAATGAAAATTAACGCCAAATCAACGTCAGATAATTTAGGTTTAGTTATTATCAGTATCCTATTATAAACATAAAAATCGTGATGCCCAAAGAGTAAAACCATAGTTTTTATATATATAAACTAAGAAGGTGGTTTTTTTATATTTATTTTTATTTCAAGGGAATCGAAAGATATATGATGTGACATGATGACAAAAAATCACCAAGAGCAAGTCATCTTAGAAAGAACCTCACTCATTTAGAGGATAGATTTTTTATAAATATATATATTTTTTTAATATAAACATTAAAAAACGAATGTCTAGTTTTAACATAAAAAGTATGAAAATGAATGTTTTGTCTTATTTCTATACTTTTAATATTTTATGTACCTCTTCAGCAATTTGTATTTTAATAATAGAGGCATCGAAGCCTGTGTGGTAAATTCATATTAAATTTCAATCTAAGAATTTATATGCAAACACACAGGGAATAATATTCCAAACGATCGTTACTAAATACGCTCATTTCAGTGGCAGAACGAACACAAACCGAAAGTCTTATTTATTCCCCACAAAGTTACATAAAGATGTTTGAATATTTCATTTAAAAACATTCAGGAGCCTCAAAGACTGTTTAAGTAATGGATAGGACCGGAAACGGCGCTCAACTAATCAATTCCTCCCCCCGTATTCCCGGAAGATTTGTGCCTCGAGTTTGCGGTTGGTTACATGTAATCACAATTGAATTCACAAGATATTCGCGGCGGGATGAGGAGCTGGTTTCCACATGAGCGGCGCGAGCGATACATCTTCAGGCTGCTCGGAACAACCCCCCGGCGGGAGCTCGAGAACTGACTTTTCTGATTGTAACAAAATTAATTAATTGAATTAATCTTTTTTATTTTCGGACTGTTAAACGACGCGTCGTCTAACGAGTAGACAAAAATTTAAGCCTTACATTTAATTATTTTTTTTAATACATTTTCATAAATATTTTTTTTATTTAAGTAAATAAAAAATCTAATTTAATTTTTCATAGATTTGATTTTTGCTAAGCCATAATTGCACAAATGAAGCGAACCTGATATAAATAAAAAAAATGCTTTTTTAATGCTAAGATTTTTATGTGGATTAAAAGCTGTTGTTTTCAAATATTGTTTGGATATATTTGAAAGTATTTAAAATAAAGATTTCAGTTGTTCGCATTTAATTCGTACAGGTTTGAGAGCGTGCAAGGTTCATTGAGCACCGCGGCGGGGCTGGGGCGGCAACGGCACCCCCGCCCTGCGGTCCGCCCAAGTTTTCCACCCCCGCCCACGCATTACGTCTCGATCATTTATGTATTATTTAGTGAACACTAAGAATACATAATCACATTCGGCGTTTCCCTGCACGGGGAACTTCTTAGTAGAGGATGGGAGACGCATTGGCTTACGTCTGGCGCCCATCGAACGTTATTAAAACTTACAGAAAGTGCACTTATACATTAATTTTAAATATATACATTTTTTTAGTCATTAAAAATATCAACAGAAATAATAAGAAAATTTGTTAAACTATAAATCATATTATGAATTGAATGTTTTCGTGCGATATTTTATAAGTGATTATCAAAAATGCTCCGATTCTTCACATATTATGCGATTTTAGGGCGTGGACTTTGTCGCCATGTACTTTGAATACCTATATATATAAATGTTAAATATAAGTATGGGCTCTACGAAGGGTTCAAAGACTTAGTAAAATTATAATTAGCAAATAATCTTTTCAATGTTAAAAAAATAAATACAAGGTAAGGGCAGGTTTCGCAACAGCAAAAAAATCGCAAAGCAGGTGACGCGTAAAAAAAAAACCTCCCTTCCGCGTCCAAATATATCCCAATGTACGCTTTTGTCCGATGGGGGTGGATTTTTCCACACTATAACTACTGAGGCATGTCCTCGCGGTCATGAATTCAATTCGCTGATCACAAATTGGCTTTTTTATAAAATAATAAACCCTTCCCGAAATACGACTCAGACGCGGCCGTACCGAGGCTCGAACCCGATACCTCGCGTTGGCACTTAATGAAGTGTGGCTAATGGCCCGCGGCCGGGGTTGCAGACGCCCATTCTTTTAATGCTAGCGGAGCGGCAAGCGGCCCGAAATCCGCCCGCGCAGACATTACCCCATCCACCTGCCTGTGCCCCGCTCTACCTTTTTATCGCAAGCAAATCGTACTTTTATCGCTTATGTTGTGAGAATCAAGCCGATGTGCGCAACGGTGACATTTAAAATGCAATTGAATTTTCATGAATAAATCATTATTTGTTAAGTGAAACTACCACAACTTCAAAATTTCAGAAAACTGAAAAATCTATACAGATATCTCGTTTGGTGAATTTTTGAGATATTAATAATTTTATTAAAAATTTGTGGTATTGAAAAAATATATACTGAAATATATATAATGAGTGTTACATATTAATATTAAGCCTTCTTCCCCTATGAAAAAGATCGTGGTTACTGTTGAAGTGTATATAATTATTTACATTTACAAAAAAGCTGATTTGATTGCAGTGCTTGGTATAACATTTGAATTTAAATGAGCATTTAATTATTTTTTTAAAAATCTCCATTTTGTAAAAATGTAAAAAAGGGTGAGCCCCATTCTGTAAAAGTACGTTTTTAATGTTTAAATTGCATTAAAAAAGTCTGATGATATTCATCTTGGGATCTGATCCGGGCGAGCGTCTTCCCTCTGCAGCTGGCCAGTAGGTTTATCGCTTACATGTTTCCCTTTTCGCCTTAAGTATTGGCAGTTCTAATATGTAACCGGGGCCGAAATAAAAATTAAAAGTATGGGGCGTCCAGCGTGGCGTAAGAGATTGTATAACTCGTGGTCGAGTTGACTTCCCCGCCGCGCTGCAGATGCAGGCGGAGAAATAAGGGGAAGACTGAAAATGAATTAGTATAATCGAATCCCATATGGCTCTTGATCATTCGAAAAAAATAAGATTACGTGAATAATATTTAATTTAAATCAATTGATTAACATTCCGCATTTTATGAAGTTCATCATCTTAGAAACGAATACGCAATACGCAGACTTTTTTCCAATATAAATCTGCGGTGTAGAATGACCCGGGGACCCATTACACTATTTACCCCTTAGAAAGCCATGAACACTGGCTCAGCGTGAGTATATGCTCAGTGAAATGGTCGGCAACCTTCTCTGAGGAGAGGTACTTGATGAAGAACAATAATCAAATTAAGAAAAAAGACACGTGAAAGGCGCATTATTTTCTTATACAGACAGGAACCGATAAATTATGAAAACCAAACCTAATGGCTTTAACATGGTATAATTTAATTATGCATATTTGTAGTTTACTCAAATCAAGTGGTCATATAATATATATTAAAATATGTATATAGGCATTAAATGATTTTTTGTTTATAATTTAAATTTAATGCGTCTGTTTATTAGCTTTCTTAGTTCATAATTATATTAAATGATATAGATTTCATATCATTGGACACCTTCTAAAACCCTTTATAATTAATACAGGATACTTCTAAAGGAAAGGTGGAGCAAACACGCATGAGATCTAAATACATGTATCATCAATAGGAAGTTTCCGATACAAATGGCAACTGTGACTATTTAACCGTATGAGCAGTGAGTTTACTTCAACTCCAACGAATGTAAGTTTGTACTTGAACGAATGCAAAATGTAAATGAACAACATGCATCATTCGGCGCGGGACTCGAGGCGCCGGGCCGGCCAGGCGTGCTCTTCCCGTACGAACAAAATCAATGAACTTTATTCTCTTACCGGAGCCGATTTTCAGAAGGGTTAAACTACGCTCGCCCCTCAGTTATTTCTATTTGATGAATATGAAAAATCGATTTTTTATTAGTTTCGAGGGGTGTTGGCTCGAATGCTTTGCGCTTAGGGAGACTGACCTATTTATATAGCGTATTTAAATGGATTGGACTTCGTGTTATACCAATGAATTTTATCCCTTTTTGCAATATTTTTACGCAAAATCAATTGATTTATTTGTCGATAATTAATAACACCCGAAATCGTTGTACTAATTTCACTGGCTGACTTGATTCGGTTATACAGATGGCTGAGCTACCGCATCGAGAAGCTCTCTACATCAAGCTCGAGATCTAGATATTTGTGCGAGTTATGTAACCCATCATTATTATCTGGAAATCATGGCATATTTTATTATGCTTATGTATATTTAGATACATATAGTTAAACAATTATTTTTTTTACTATATCAGGTATATTTAAGATGTCATTCATTATACTTTTGCTGTAATAGATTCGATGTCAATTTTTAAACTAATTGTATAATACTAATAATATATTTAGTAATTGATGAACAGGGCTAAATTCTGTGCTAAGTTTGGACTTAAAACTAAGGGGCATTCTTAAAAAAATCCTTTTCTGGGTGGCTGATGCTATCCCGCCTGGGGTCAGCTGCGATATCGCGGCGCATATCTGCGGGCCCCCCGGTGGTGCTGAGTGCGCGGCTGCGACAAGCAACCCCCGCAAAACCTCCAGGTCGTGTCCTGTAAGCCTTTGACTGTGACGTCTGGCAAAATTATTATCCACTTGGCTCTCGTATTTTATTACGCTGCTTGGAAGGTCCTGTAGATTTTGACAGGTTTTAGAGCTTTCGGGCCTGGTTTGTAACAATAGCTATCAACCGAATTCAAATCACATATTTTTATATATTGGATTCATAAGTTTCAATAAATATAAATAAATTATTAATTGTTTTATGACCGCCTTGCTTGTATCAACTACTATTTTAAAATGTTCTTACTTGATAATAAATTTAAGTGTCGATTTTTTTTTCATATTACACCAAATAGGCCTCCTTTACTTGTTACAAACATGCGTATATTGAGAATAAACTTACACACTATTATCATTTATCACGGAATAACTTAAAAAACTACCGTATCATTTTTAAATGATACGATAATTCGACTTCTGCATTCTTTTAATAAAATATTTGAAAACATACTGCTATAAATAAATGATAAACTAGAAACTTTGATTAGTATTTCAAATTATGAATAGAGTTGTATTAATAGTACCACGTGGTCAAATGATTAAATCAGAAGAATGACTACTTGTTAAATTAATTGAAGTGGGATTTTTGCCTTCCACATAAATGGCAAGAAAATATAGATAATCTGCAGGTGACCACGACAGCAGTCTGCAGTCAGGTCGTGCCTTGCCCGGCTGGGTGTATTGGAATTCCTCACATTCTGAACTGCACAGGAATCTGAAGACGACGTGATCTCCATGAAGATATGCGCCCGCCGCGTGGGCCAGGAGAATCGCAGGCTTTTGCATTTTCAGAAAATATTGTAAAAATTAGTTATATTTTTTTGCTTGCAGCAATTAATTTTATAAATTGATATTTTATATTTAACTTATTATTTACACTAAATACTGCCAAAGATCCAAAAACTGACTAACTAAAATTAAATGGTAAATTATATATATATTTTTTTAATATGATTAAATAATAATTATTTTTATGTTGTTAATTAGTGGCCAATACATAACGCACGGTTTGAATTTTCTTTGTTATGTAATAATAACTTACGATAGCCATAGGACTTTCTGTGAAATCCAGGTAATCATTGCTTCTAAAATGATAGCAGCTTTTTGAGAAAACATTAATTAACTATTTATAACATTTTGTTTAAATCTATTTTCAATACGTATTTTATGCCATCAAAGGCTAATTAATAGAAGATTAAACACTCAAATAAATAATTTCCAATAACCATGTTGTGATTAATGAACAGTGAAATAACCATATCTATGGATGCATAAGGATTCTGTGTATTGTTGTATTTCCAGATGTCTATTATAAGACACTGTAGATACATCTTGTATGGGTGAAGACATAACCCGGTCCGACGCCCTCCAAATACAAATGTAACTAAGGGGAATTTTCCGCTCAGTGATTTCAATATCTTGTATTAATTACTGTTTCACCCGACACTTGTATAAAGGGGAAACAATTTAGAGATATGAGATGTTACCAAGAAACTAAATCAGCGAATCTGCAGTTAACTGAATTTTAATTGATGAATTCAATAACCTTAGTTAAAAAAAATAAGTAAACATTGAATTCGGTAATGATATATAGTAATGAAGTCATTTTATAATAAACTGTTCAAGAATTGCTCCAACACATAAAGCCGAAATTTCTATGAATTAATACTCAGTACCTAACAAAAGTAAAAGGAAATTATTTTAAAGAATTTGATAAAGTTCAATGCCCGTAAAGCCTTGCGGCAAAATTATATTGTTTTGCAGAAACCACGTTTCAAAAAGCAAATTAAACACACCTTTTTTATCTTGTTGTACTAATGAAAACATCGTCGTGTTTTAATAAATTGATTCTAGCTTTCTTATTGGTTATTTTTATTGTTCATAGAAATTACTGCACATAAGTTAAACACGGAATCCTCATTTATTAATAGCCAAGCATTAGCACAGGGATTGATACGGAAAAGCGATCTTAAATTATGACTAATATTTTAGTTTACAAACGAATCGATTCGTCGTAAGGGTCGAAACCTTCACGGAATACCTCACAGTACAGGGGCTTAATGAAGGCAAGGGGTTGCTTTATGGACTTGAATGTTTCGGGTGATATTTCTCATCTGCCATTTATCTGCGAAGGGAATTATTAAGGGTAAAATATTTCAGAGGCTCATACGTGATAGGTATAATAAAAGTAATATCACTTCGTTAACAGTGCATTAGGTGAAATGTGAGGAGATAGTACATACGTAAAAAGCAACCTGATAAAGATGAGGTTACATTTTCAAAACTGCATACATACGTTTAATTTATAAAAAAAAAAATTCTTTAAAAAATTATTTTTCAAATTTTATTAAATGCTTTATTTGAAATAAAACGCATCATGTTCAGTAATCTTTAGTTGAAAAGACAAATAAACACGTTTTCTCCGTAAAATATCCAAGTCACAGAGAACATTTTCGCGATGAGTATGCTTAAACAGTCGTCCCCATATTTCAATATGCGTTGTTTAAAAAATAGACTTCGGCCGTGACAATAAAAAAAATCTAAAATGAATATAAAAATATATTTAAACACGACTGTATGGTCAAATTTCAAAAGCACAATTTATCAGAACCCTTTGATTGCTACGTACTGAAAATATAAAATCAAGCAAATATAGATTTATAGCACCAAAGAATAAATCTAAAAGGATAACTTTAAAAATAAAATTAAAAAATAATATTTAATATCTCTTTGTGGGAAAATGTTTTACTATCAGTAGGTATGGCATAAGTGCCTCGCCGTCCGTCGGGCCATATTGCCTGGGCAGGTATAAAACTCTTATCAATTTTTTAATTTAGTCACAATTTACGGTGCCGTTAAATTTAAAATATACGAGACACTAGCGTTTCGTTGTTGCCAACACTGAGCAGGCCTTTCGTTAGACATTGTTGAGTTTGAATCATTTGACTTTTTATATCCGATGCAATATATTTTTATTGCTGATGAACAGCCAAAAGATAAATAAAGACTTTGCATAAATGTTGGGATACATTGTCTGCGTTGGTACCCTCTAAAGCCTTAAAACTAACATTTTTGTCATATTTATTTCGCAAAAAAACTGATATTTATTATCCTTAAATTTTTATAAGTGCATTCAATGTAAAGATCAAAGTGAGGTCAATTTTAAAAAAAGCATTAATCTTAAACTTTAACTGATGTTACTTTTTTCAAACTTATTGGAATTCTAACATGGCAAACATTCCTATAACACATCATTTATTTATTCGTGATAATTAAACATGATTTAACAGTAATTTTACAAGCAAACATATCAATATTAATTATCCCTTTTTTTATTTTGGAAAATTCACGTACCTACCTAGTTCTTCTGCCTTTGATATTAATATGAATCAAACCTAAATATACCAATTACACTCGAAGGTTCAGAATTTATGTTTTTATTTTTACGAGATACTTATGAAATTAAAATATATGACTAAAAAGTAGATATTGTGGTACAGATTTTTGAAAACGAAGTATTTTGAAAAGGTGAGAAGGTTTAAGGTTTCCCGTGGCCCTTATTTTTTTGTTAAAATATATCGCATTTATTTTTAAATACAAAGTTAAACTTTCTACTTTTCCGTTTACGATTTAAATGAGGTAACAAGGCTCTAAATTGTAGTAATTATACACTTTAAACATAATAAAAAATATATTATCCAAGTGCAATGACTATAACTGAAACAACGCTTTATTAAAACGGGATAATCATAAATATCAAGAACAACCCCAGCTAAATTTTAAAGCAGCCAATTATCTCTAATGGTCTGTCCTAATAATAATATCCATTACTCTGAACATCAGTGGAAATGTTTTCAGTCTAATCCTCACCTATCGGGTATTGGAAATCCAGCCTAAACAATGCAACTAAACCCATCAATGCATATTCTCATCATTTACGCTTATGACGTCCGACCCCTCCACCGCTGTGGAAGCGCATGAAGCCAATTTCAGTTCGATGCCCAGACACAAACAATATTACCAGTACAATTTGTTGACATGGTCTTTAAAAATATGCATCTGACCAAACTGCAACGAAAACTCGGACACACAGATAAAATCAACTGTTTTTTTATTATTAATTACAAAATTTTTAAAAAGAATTTAAATATTATAAAATTATATATTAAATTAATAATATTTATTCATATCTAAGTATTGCCAGCAAATAAAGAAATCTGGTTAAATTAATTTGTATAGTTATACGTTTAAATTATGTGTAGCTAATTTTGATTTGTTACCAAAACGTAGTTCCGTAGGCAATTGTAATTAAACGAATAATAACTAAATTAAATACAAGTACAAAAAAGTTACTTTTTTATAATTACATTATATATGTGCTCATTTACTCTTGTCTTATTTCCAGATGTCTCTCCTCAGTGAAGGTTGAAAATGTCTCTGTTTGTTCATAGTTTTTTTAAGGATGATAGTGTAGAGTGGGTCCACGGGTCCTTCTACACCGCAGTTTCATATATATTTTATAAAAATCTACGTATTGCTGCTGATCAATAATAATAACATTATAATATAATCCTTTAATTAAAAAAAACATTGGCCTATCGCAGCAGGCTGCAGAAACAACATCCAGACAAAAAATCCAACAAGCAAAAATATTCAATTGATTATTAATTAAAGCAATAGTTCGTGAATATGGTCATCCGATAATGTCTGATTTCGTTCAGTATAGCAGGCCGTGTCTCTGCTGAAATAATCAGCCCAATGCAGAATGGAAGTGATTATCTCGGGCGCCATCAGCCGGCGGGCGAGCATGGCGGCGGGCGCCACCGAGCCCCGCAATCGCGTCTAATTATCTATCATCTGACACATTGCTATGCGATCTGCTCCAAGGGGAGCATATGTGGCGAGTCCACTGCGCATCTTTTGTGCATTTGATTCACTGTACTATACGTTCATTTTTTTTTTCAATTTTAGTACGATTGACGCACTCCATATTAAATAAGCATAAATACAACTGAAAACTATTTTTCGTGATTATTGTAGTACGCCTCTTTTGAAATTTTTAATTTATATCTGTTTATTGTAAATTTATACTGAATATGATGTACGTGAAGATTTGTTTGTTTTCACAAAAAAATATTTGTATTATTTTAATACTTATGGTGTTTTTTTTCTTTCACATGTTATACGTATAGTACTTCATCATAATTTGCTTATTGACCTTAAGTATATTTAAATGTTCGGATATCGCTTGAAATACATATCTATAAACAGACAGTTGATTCAAATAACTCAAAAAAACACGACGGTAAAAATGTTTACTTCATATTGATGTGTGATGTGTGTTTATTGCAAGTAAAGTTGTAAAATGCATCACTATTTTTAAGCGCAAGGAAGCGTGGACACGTGGACTATGCGCTCTGCATTGTTTTGATGCACACGGAGAGGCCCACGGGGCTGCAGTGCTGACAGATACGAGTGCATCCCTTTGTCGTCTATTGTTCTCACATGCGAATGGATTCAGATTCTGAATGATGGGGAGTAGGCAGCTCGATACTCAAATCATAACAATAATAGGAACGGATTCGCATTGTTATTCTGACAGTTAATTAAAACGTGTGCATCGAAATTTATATTTCGATGTTATCATATTTCCAGATTACACAAAACATTACCTAAAATTCCTTATTGTATGTTATTCCTTATTAGATATCATAATTAATTTGATACCTAACGTGCCAGCTCTGAAAATAACCATTTTAAATGAATTATTTTTCAGTGGTATCAAAGAATTTAATTTATTATTTTAAATGTTTAAATATTATTCAAAAATACAAATACTTCATGATATAATATTATATAATAACGTATCCGCTGTTCATATTTCGGTAACAGCAAATTTAATAAATTAAACGCTATATTGAAATTCAGAACTAAGTCAGATCTGAAAGTAAATTTGTAAATCTTGTCTTACGAGTATTATTTGACGTAATTAAAACTTTAGTATTTAAAATATAAAATCAATGATAGGTCGCTTCTATTTGAGTTTCTAAAATGATTTGTTGATAGTTTTCGTTTAAAAATTTCTAAGAAATAAGTACCAGTACGCGCGTGTAACGCATTATATCCACGTAAGCCGCCGTTTTCAACGTACAAATGCGATTAAAGAGATTTATGCGACGTGCGCCATTGCCCAGCCTCGTTCTCAATTAAAACGATAGCCAGTCGACCAATAACAATCAATCAGACACACCAATCGTACGGGGAGAGCTAATCAAGCGCCGTAAACCAAATACGCATTCATAATACAAATTGCACTGATATCACTGCACGTATCTAGAGGCAGGGCGCGCCTGTGGGTGCCAACCCGGCCCAAAGATCTGCCACCGCGGTCCCATTTATTGGCAGATACTATTTGTTTATTAAGACATTATCACAATATTTATAACAGCACTATGTATAATATGTTGTTTCCTTAGTAATATCACACGCATATTAATAAACAAGACTATCAGAATATTAAGCTATTTTCTCGACTACTATTTGAAATATTTGTGATTAAGCCCTACTAAGCAAATATTTATTAACCTTTACGTATAAGAAACAACTTTCTATTAAGTGAGTTCATCTTTTATCTAAAAATAAATAAATAAAAATTCTTCTATATTTATGAATTTGTCGTATGAAATTATAGTGCCACACCATGAATATTAACTCAAGTGCACTAAAACAGCAATAAATAATTTTAAAAATAATTAAAACGTAATACATACTATGAAGCTTATACAGTATTTAAATTATTATGATGGATATGAATATGGATAGATTCTGCAACAGTGTAAAGTTTTTATGTAGAAATCATCAGATATATTATATTATGAATTCATTAAAAATTAGCATTTGTCTGTTCAAAGTAAAGGTATTAATAAGAATAATTTAGATTGCTCGCCATGCATGACAGGCGCCCGCAATGGAGTGTTTATAGTACAGGTAAGGAGCGTGATATGGAAACTTGAGACATCCGAGAGTCTGCGGGACTCATTACAGGGGCGAACTAATTACACGGAGAGGCACGAGAGCCCGCACCGGAAGGGAAGGCTTCTTTAAAAACGAATGTAAATACCATAATTAGCGTTACATTTAATAGCTTGTTCAATTTCTTGTCGCGAGATATAGAAAATATTGAGTTTCCTGCTCGAGCGAGTAGCTGATACAAAATACTCGCATAGCCAGCTATATCACAAACCTCTCACACTGTTTCTCACTATTAAAAAAAAACGTAGTAACTCTTGATATATAATGATTAAGAACATTTTTTTAAATATTGAAAATTGATTAAAGAAACTCTTAGAAAAATATATCAACGTGATTTGTGCGGGATTCGAACCCACATCCCCTCGCTTACATGGCAGGTGCATTACCAACTATGCTAACCAATCACTAGTACTAGACAAGAATTTTTAATAATCATATCCTATAAATGAAACAATGTTCTTATTATGCCTAATTAAATATTGTGTGACTTGCAATACTAGACTTTTAACACAAAGTACTGAGTGAAGCATTTTAAATCCAATCTGGATATTAGTCTATTTAATTATGTCAATACACGTACTTGTTAAATTTAATTATTGGTTTTTGTGAAGACCATCTCACAGGAAGTACGATTTTACCTATACAGGTTTAATTGATTGATAATGATTAAGAACATTTTTTTTAAATATTGAAAATTGATTAAAGAAACTCTTAGAAAAATATATCAACGTGATTTGTGCGGGATTCGAACCCACATCCCCTCGCTTACATGGCAGGTGCATTACCAACTATGCTAACCAATCACTAGTACTAGACAAGAATTTTTAATAATCATATCCTATAAATGAAACAATGTTCTTATTATGCCTAATTAAATATTGTGTGACTTGCAATACTAGACTTTTAACACAAAGTACTGAGTGAAGCATTTTAAATCCAATCTGGATATTAGTCTATTTAATTATGTCAATACACGTACTTGTTAAATTTAATTATTGGTTTTTGTGAAGACCATCTCACAGGAAGTACGATTTTACCTATACAGGTTTAATTGATTGATAATGATTAAGAACATTTTTTTAAATATTGAAAATTGATTAAAGAAACTCTTAGAAAAATATATCAACGTGATTTGTGCGGGATAGTGAGATGTGAGATGGTCTTCACAAAAACCAATAATTAAACTCTTGATATTTTTAAATTTTAAAGCAAAACCTTTGGTTGTTTGTTCACAAATGTATAAAATAAATAAGTGTATTTTGTGAGTGTTTTTAAAAGTTTTTCTATTGGAGTAGTTATACGCTTCCGACAGTAAAGTTGCCAAGTCCGCGTCTGCCTGCCTCTCACCGGCCAATTAATTTACATGTAAGATTCTCACAGGACTGCGGCAGCTGACGTGCAGACAGGGTAATTGCGCATGCGCGTCTATTTGCAGCGGAGAAAAATTTCAGGGGGGATGGCCTCCCAGGAAGACCAGCCTGCCGCGGCCGAGCCAGCCGCCGAGCTGGTCTCCAGGCCCATCGAGACCGGGGGTATTAACTGGGGCTGAGTACGTTTAACATTTCCGGTATTACAAACGAATGTTCTGCTGCCTTTATTAATCAAAAATTAAAATATAATATCATAAAATAAAATCATGTAGTATTCTATATATTTATGTATAGTGCAAGCGATACGATAAATTTACTGAGACATTTATAATATTTAAATATTACTGTTTTGAAAAAAAATGTAACTCAAATAAACTCGTATAATTTCCGAACAAATCTTTTTCAAGCATTCGGCTCCCGTGTTCCTCTCAAGTATCGGACTTGCCCACCAATGATTTATATTAAACCATCGAAAGCCCAGCGGACCGTACAAATTCGCCCAGCTTCCACTAGACCCGCTAGAGATATTAGGGGCGAAACTTTAGCCGATCTTACCCACGGAACGCTGTGGGCGGGGACAGTCATTGGTTTCGACAGGCCAATGTCATCAATCGTACTTTTTTGTTTTGCGCAAAAAAGGGGAAGAAAAATGATTCGCGTATTGATAAACAAAAACAATGGCTTTGTATCGAGTGGTTTTGTGCACTTGACGTATTTTGTTTTGCCCACATGAAAATTCTGAGAATATTCTCCAAAAACACTGAAATCATCAATTTATTCAGCGTGAGCTAGCTTGAAAGCAAAATGTTATATGTAGAATATATGCGATGTACATTGCATGTTAATATTTTATACAATAAGCTGTTTTTATTTATTTTACTGAATATCATTAAAAAAATGTTTTTAGTCACAAATTTAAATCATAATTGAAAATTTTTATTTTTTAGATCAGAACAGCATTTTTATTTACCCTTTAAGTAAAAGCAGTGAAAAATTTATTTAAAAAAAATATATTTTGATTCCTATGGTATGAGTCTTTATATTTGGCAATTATGGCATTACTGAAATGTAGGTATAATGTTGAGTTATTATTTAATTCGATTTGAAATTTACTATATTGTATCGTGTGTTATTTGAAAGATTAAATATATAAGTAAACACCGAAAACGAAGAGAATTACAAGTCTTAACAAACGCGCTTTGTCCAGCGTACATGAATTTACTGCTCATATACATGTTAGTTAAATGCTATCTTGTATGAATATTCGATTGATTTCTTTAATAGAACATGCAGCATAAGTTGTACAATATTTTTGATGTTTTTTTTTATATTAATTCGTGCTTGTAGACCATATTGAGGTGTTTTTATGCCAGCCTATCGGAGTGAAGTTTTCATTGTGCAAACTAAACGTTCCAAATCATTTTCCTGTGAAGTTTCTGAAAATCAATCTAGATTAATATAATCGTGATTTTTTTTTATAAAAAATCAAACCCGATCGCATTTACAAGACTTCGTGCGTATATAACAAAAGCAAGCTAGGCGATTTCCCATTATGACACATCGTGAAAGAAAAATACCTGCCGTTAATGGTCGCTCCATGCCTCATTCGTGAAGGTGGAATTCAATTAAAAGAAGTGCTACAAGCAAATGAACCGTGGAGCGGCGGAAGCCCCGTAATGGAGGCAATTATTACATTCAATGCGCGCCTTGTCGACGCTCTGTATATTTGTCACCATCGTTTTGGCGATCAAACTAAAATAAAACCATAATCGCCCAACTTCTGCCGTGCGAAGGAGACATTTAAATTAAACGGAAGAAAGATGCGTGATGTGTTCATACGGCTTGTGTGACTTATTTCTGATAATCAATTTTCGTTTTGTTATAGTTGTTCGACAGTGTTAATGTACAAAAGCTTTTAAGGTTCGATTGATTATTAAGGGTAGTAAATTTATATGAAATTCTTTCAGAACCAGAAATATGTTAATAAAAAATAACATTTACGAGTTCACAACGCATCGTCATTTATACTCTTCCTCATCTTGTATAATAATTTTAAAAATAAAATGAACTAGCATGTCCAGACTTTATTTTTATATAAATTATATCATTCAAAGAAGTGTCAATGTTGTTTTAAAGTAGTACAAACAAAATAATTAAAATCTTTTTTGTAACATTTCAAGAAGTTCATAATAAATTAAATGATGTAATCTTTTTTATTGATATTCATAATTTTATCGACATAATTCAAATGCATACTCTAACATATGCGAATACTTTTAAAAAGTGTTATAGACGGAGGGAGTCTCACCCGGTAGAACTCATAATGATGATAATGTCATATTTAATTCTCAAAAGTATCGCGTAACCAAGAAGACTGCTTTAAATAAAAAGACTTTTTTAATTATGTCTTCGAAAATTTGACAAATTAAGGATTAACTTTGAAACGATTCGCGCGTAAATATTTAATGACAAAGCAACTGATACTTTTGGTGACAAAGAAAGATGAGTAAAATCTACAAAGCCAGATGATGTAATGACTGCTTAAAAAAAACCTTTCGTTATATACAATTATTAATGGAAGGGGAAAACCCAAACAACGAAAGCCCCAACGAAGTTTAATTACATGAAAAAACCCAATTATTTTACATTAATTAAATACTTTTATCTACGTAATTCCAATATTAGAACACATTTACCTGAAATTGTGAAAAATTTCAAAGTTTTAAATTATTTATTCGGCAAAATTCGTAGTTGAAGAGAAACAGAAAAAATCAAATTAATGAATACTCCAACAAAAAAACCTGCAAAACAATTGGTTTGCTTTATAGAGGGGCACAATAAAAGATTTGGCTAAAAATTAATCATAAGGAAATGTAACTCAGAAAAAATTAAGCGTCTTGCAGTTATATTACGTTTGGCTGGTGAATGACTTACACATGTCATCTAAATTATAATCCATAGTAAGGTTTGTTCTGAAAAAATATATATATATATTTCATATCTGTAAGCGCAGTAACAAAATAAAATATTATTTTTTGTAATAATTCGCTTAAGAATTTACTGAGCGATTGGTTGACTTAATGAAATCCAAATATAATTAATATACTTAAGAAATAAATTCTAGTATGGAAGCAAGTTTTAGAAGTAGCTTGGAAGAGTCAGTGATAAGTACGGAGTACTATTTCTGGTTTTTCCAGGACACACAAGCGACCTGCTCAGCGCACACGTCATCTAAAGGTTATCTGATACTCCTACAAACAAAGCACCATTAGTGGCCTCCGAATGTCATTCCGTCTCTATAACAATCGTCTTGACTACCCCGGGTGGTTACCCCTGTTTTGCTCGAATGGAATATGTGCGAGGGTGAAGACTGCACTAATACGAGTACAATGAAGGCTTACCCTTCTAAAATAATGATATCAAACCTTACAATCTTATTAAATCTTGTGAAATCACAGGCAACACTTTTGAAAAAAATGCGGTTTGAAAGAAGTTTGTTCTTGATAAACGATAAACTTTGTAGCTTGTTAAATTACTTATAATTAAATTAGATTATTTTTTTCGACGTTGTCCTCAATTATTATCAATTTATATGTAACAGAGTTATTCTAACAAACTTTTTAATATTACATATATATTTTTAAAAAAAAACAGACTTATTAATCTTTTTTTTCTTTGTAACGATTTTCTGATTAGAGAATAAAAAGAAACCACAGCAAAAGGAATGAAATATTTTATGAGCTTTTACTGAATATAAAAAAACACAACGAGAAACAAAAAAAATTCTCCCCAAATCATTAAGCATAATTGGTTCCTCGGGGAAATGGCGTTCATAGACAATATTTCAAGTAATTTTATAGTTTCCTATTTACTATCTTACAATGTATCTTGTTTTTGATGTATGAACAGAAATTGGATAACGTTGAATTACTGTAAATCACAAAAAATGTGATTGATAAATGAAGGAGAATATAGTTTTTAAAGTAGTATAAATTAAAATCATTTTCAACATTTTAAATACGTCTGTAGAAATAACGGTTTTTTTACATGATAAAGGCTTCAAAACAGGCTTCTAAATTCACATTATCATGCGCTATCAAAATTGTTTGAAAGTTTCTTTTTTATCAAATCGCTCACAAATCATTAAAATATTTTAAATGCCAGTAAATAAACGTATGATCTCATACTTACTATAAATAGAATAGTAAGTATGGATAACAATGTATTAATACTATTATCTGAATCCTAGTAATGTATTAATTGGTTAACTTGTAATATGTCGTAACTGGATTATCGCACAGATTATTACCCCGGCAGTGAAAATGTCATCAATCGGCATCACATTCGTGCCTTGGGGAATTTGTAATTATTTTGATACCGAACACTTCCCTTATACTCAACCCCCACAACACGTATCTACTCCCCAATAAACAAGATATCATCAATTAAATACATTGGATATAATTATACATATCCGTACTATCACTTCCAAACTCGTAGACAGAATAAATCAAATACACATATAGTTTGACTTATTGATTTTGTATTTATAACATCATGAAAATTAAATAAAAATTGATTTCCCTATTTAAACGAATATATACATGATTTCAATATAGTTATTATTTTACTAACAACTTTTAAGGCTGTATTATTATTGAGAGTTTTTTATTATTTATGTTCATTATGACTATTCAAACAACATAAATATTACGCTATATTACCTAGTATTTTTGATTTCTGACATCTTTTACTTCATGTGTTGATTCATCGATTGTTGAGTACATCGACCTAAATTATTTCACTACTATTTCGAATTCTTTGTATACTTTGAAGGGTGCTTGTTACTGATCATTACACTTCCAGTAGCTCTGCGTCTATTAAGGATCGTTTACGATTAGCATAAACATAAAACAGTTCAAAAGGCATAACATTTGGAAGAGCGACAATCAAAGGCAGCCATCTAAATCGCAGGCCGTCTCACAAGACTGTCTGACATTTTACAAAAGGTTATCGCAACCCTTCGCGAGGGGCGTTCGCTCTTTTTATTTATACTGTCTACGTATTTCTAGTGCATTTGATATCTTTATAATATTACTGAAAGATGGTAACACAAATTCTGTTTGCAACATCGTCGTGTAAAAATGTTTATTAAAATTTTGTAAGCAGTTTTTTTTATATAGAAATAATAAAAATTCCGGAAGCTGTTTATGTGAGAAATGGCACTTTTAATAAAACTCTATCTCTCTTTAGCCGCCTCTGCCCGTGACGTCACGCTAAATAACAAACAACTTCGAGCAGAATGCAAAACAAAAGAAAGCTCACCTCTCATTTTTTGTTCGTCGACAAGCTGCCTCTCCAAGTTGTCCTTTACTTCCCTCTCCCTGAGGACGTCCATCTTAAGTTCAGCTGAAACAAGCAAATTAAAAATGTCATAATCAATACGGTACAATGGAGCATTCTACACAATAAGCGAAAATTCTAAAAACGTTTCCGCCGGAGGAAAAAGCGCCGCCGCCTCGGACACTCGAGCCCCCCGTGCACTAAACACCACCGCCGCTCTCGGCTCGAGAACCATTTAAAGATGTTTGATATGTCGGAGAGTATTTACATTCGTAGACTACTGAACGAGCTCTGCTTGAGTGGCTATTACAACCGATTCACACACAATTACAATTTAAAGGGCCCTCCATGTCGTTCGCCGTGAGAGGATCGTTGGAAACAGTTCGGCTAAATATCGTGGGTTCGCTGCGTCCCTCTGTTTTGATAATTAATACTGTGTAATTGTTTTTAATTATCAACGCTCTTGCGAGAGTTATTATACAGCTGAATACAAAACAGCCTCTTACTATACTTATTATTCGTTATAAACAATGTAACTGGGAAACATTAAAACTTACAAGACGTGAACCCCACAAAATATATTTGTGTACCATTGATAGGAAAACAAAATATTTTATTTCTCACGATTGATTTTAGAAATATAATACATTAAAATATAAAATATTCACAAAAATCAGGCGCCACGATTATTGACGTTTATATATTTATTCATACTGTGAGAATGTGAACAAAAAAATAATGCGGAAAATCTGTGTGATATCTGTTTTGGAGACTCAATTACCGGAACACACTTTAGTACACAAGTAAGTTTCGTTAAATTGCAGAATAATCTAAGATCCGATAAGGTCGCCGTGACAGCAATATGGGACGCGCCGAGGAGCGCGCTCGCCGGCGCGGCTCGCCTCCATTGTCCTTCCCGAGGAGGGAACGCACTTCGGCTTAATGCCGACCCAGAAGGAAGAGTCGACGTTACTGGCTAATTCAATTAAACTGATTCCATTCTCCTCTGAGCTTTTGATGACTCACTGAAATTCTAGGGGAGTTTGCGCTCAGACTACACGTAAGTTTGCAAATTCACTTGAAATCACGAAGATTTAAGTTTAGATTGCTGCAATGAAGACTTACTTGAGAATCGCTTAATATTAAAATATTATAATTTTGCATTACTTGCAACAAGCCGTTGAACTTTTCGGATGTGTATTTAAAAAATGGGAAATAGCTAAAAATAAAATAGTTCAAAATACAAATTACCGCAATTTTCTATGTGGTGTTTATAAAATTGTATGCTGTTATTAAAAAATAGAGAAATTAATAAATATTTTTTTAATTTTTCAGAAAAATAGCATTCATAGACATACGCTTTTAAGACGGTAAAAATAAAAAATAAACCGCAAAAACGATACTAGGCATTTAAATTTAGCATTGTCATGAATTACAATTGATATTTTCCTTCCAAATACATAAATGGTAAGGTAAGAAGAAGATGGACATCCCTTATATATATATATTTTTTTCCTTTAACATTTACTAGTGACGTATTATTAGTTGGTATTTTGTGTAAACATTCACAAAATAATATACTTATAATTAAATCACATTTACATAAAAATTGCAACACTTTTACTGTATTGTAAAATCAGATAATAAATACTGTAAATCGTAAAAACATATTTAATATGTATTGCTATAAATGACAAAATTGTATTTTCTATAAGCTTCCATTGTTAATTTAAATCTTAAATTGTATAATTCAAATCCTATTACGGAGTCATCGCAGTTTAATACATTTTAATCAAGTCTGCATAAGGCGACATCAGCGCGAACGGGAGCAAAGATAGTCGAGCAGCGGCGCTTCCTTAACTTCCTGCCGTGAATTAATTCACAATTTATTAGACACAATAATTATTTCTCCTCCTGGGGGACTCGTTTGCCCGCATTAAAGTCGGGACTAATCCAAGAAATCTGCGCACTCGCAAATGAGATGGACTGACATCAGTTGTAATGTCTCCATAGGCGAGCTCTCCCCTGCTACCTTAATTGCCTGAATGGCGCGCACATGAACCCGAGCCAATTCACGCCAGGGTTGGAAATCGAACTCTTAATCAATGTTTATTTTAGTGTCTAATCGCTTGACGATTTAACTACGTGTAAATACACAATTTTACACATTTCCTAATCATAAAAGGTAAAACTATTATAAGTATTATTTGAGACATTTAAAAAACTAAGTTTCCTAAAAGTATTTATTTTTTGTTCCTAACAATAATTAAAACTGAACAGTGATAAAAAAAGGACTTAACAGTGATAAAAATAATTTAATTTTACTCTAAAGGTCGTCAAATAATTGACTTTTTTACTTGTAAAGTTTAAATAATGTAGGCTTGATACGTTTATTAAATAAATATTACAGTGCTTCTATTTTGTGCAAATAACGCAGGACGCGTGACGATATCTCTTATAGTATTTCAAACTCTTTTCATGATATACTTGGAAATATCTAAGTGTAATGCTTACCTAGGGTACAAACATATTTAACTATAATATTTTATCAATAAATTATTTTAAAAAATTACTCACGTATTTAACTTTTTATTAACGCTGCAAATATTTACGGGAAGTTTAAACAAACAATCCAACGAATTTTGACACATTTCATTTTTGTGAAAATAAGGTTGTTGAATATTTGATTAATCTGAGTTTTACGCATCCCTGCTGCAAACGACTCACTCCGACTATCGCTTCGCCAATCTTCGGCGAGGCTCGGCTACAAAACGGATAATGCCGTCCCTGGTAGGTGGCACGACCTTTTATCTAGATACAATATCTTCCAATGTGGGACCGTGAAGCGAGCCGTATTGTTTTGTTCTTCATGACATTTGAATTTCAGCTACACGAGGGTAGCGGAGACCCCCGTTGTGTTTATAAGGTGTATTACGGCAACGGAGGAACTATTGACAAAATTAAATTAGCGATTTGCATTTTGCACCGATTCGGAGACGATTTGATAAGACGTTGTTGTGTAAAGTTGTATGTATGCAGGATTTAAAATAAAAATAAAGTATTTTAAAGCATACTTTATAATGTTATCGTTTCTCTTAAATAACGTTATTATAGCTTTTGTGTATTTCATAAAACTCATATAAATATAGAGAAAAAAAACTGGTTTCAATTAATTGTTTATAAAGTAAAATTTTTCATCGCGATTCATAAATCATAACTTTATATAACATTTATAGCTTATCATATTTATAACGTGTGATAGACATCTGAGCTCGAAATTTTTTCCGAAAAATATATTCGAAAAAATCTGATTTTTGCCATTAGAGACTGTTCTCATTAAAAGTTTATAGTACTGGTAAATAGATTTATCGACCACAGCACTTGAAAAAGACATAGATATTTTTTGAGAGTCAATATTATTTAAATAATAGGTCAATATTATTTCTACATTTTGCACAAAAAAAAACTTTTTTTGCGTTTGTAAAGCTCGGTAGTAAGATTTATATCCTCCCCGGCGCCTACGAGGTAACCACACTTCTCGGCATCGCAGGCCGAGCACCCTCCACTCCACAGAAGGTGAGCCGCAACACCGGCCGCCCTTTGTTCCCGCTGAGTGCATGTAAATAATGGGGATCGCATTACAGAACAACAGATGCACCGCCGCTCCGTGCTCGGTGGACGGGACACATCTTGGCCCGCAATCAACATCTTCGAGCACTCGCCCCGCCACTTCAGACACCCCAGCCTCTCCGGGCTTTGTGCCATAATTCAACGCAAATAAATTTACCAAAACAATGAGGCACGAAATACTTGTAAAAATATTAAAACACATACTGTATTGCACCGTTGATTCTAACAATATTCATAAATGGGAAAAATATTGGAGTGATTTTATTTTTAAAATTACCCTAAGTATTTTACGATAATTTCACTTTATTATACAATAATTTTTTTACTACTAAATAAAAATGAATTTTTCGGTGGCTTTTTCTATTATGCTATTCAATTATCAAATTAATAAAATATAATATAATGCGGATTTAATATTTATATAATTGAGTTGAGTATTGAATCATAACGGCAAAAAAATACCGTTTCGTTTATTTTCGAATATATAAAAAAGTGAAGGATAATCAATCGGCGCCAGGAGTATCCCCGCGTCCCCGAAGTACCAGATGTCTAATTGGCGATTTACAAGCCATTCTTCCTCGACCCATCTTGATATAATGTTCCGGCTTATTGCGCCATTAGATAAATTATATTAGGATACCAATCATTTCCTAATTCCCAAAGACTTAAATATTTTGAAACGGGCCGATCCAATGTGTTGCGCATTTCAGACGGACAATGGATTGTCTACCTGAGAGTAATTTTCGTCCCCGTTTAAAGCCGAGTTTTAATAGTTTAATTATATCGATGATATTTTATTTATTTCAGGTAGTATAGATCGATTTTGAAACCACATAACAACCCATTTTGAAATAAGTATAAATATCAAATTTTAAAATAAATAGATCCTGCTAAAATGTCAGGTATAAGCGTGACCTTTCTTCAGTAAGTGGTATTCTCGAATTATTCTCAACAATCATATTCTAAACAAAACAATAATATTGTGATTCCATTTTGGTTTTATTTTTTACACCCTCCTTGAAACGACAGCTTTTTGATATTGCAAGGGTGACATCTAAAATGCATTTATTTTCTGTTCGTGAATTTGCATATCAACTTCTTACCTTTAAATAATTTTTTTTTATTATTAGTATTTGATTAGTTTTAATATTATAGCAATAAACTATTTATATAAATTAAAGTATAAAAAATATTTTCAAGTTTTTGGTAGAGCCTTAATTGCTGGTAATATATTTTTTTTGTATAGAACAAAAACAATAATTTTCTAATCTTGTTGAAGGACAAGGCATTTGATGCAGAACAAAACTTTGTTTTGTTCTGCATCTGATGATGACCAAGTCTGTTGGTCGAAACTAGTCATGCAAAAACTATAAAAAAAATAAAAGTGAAGAAAGAATACAAAGTTACCCTTATCATTAATAAATAATTTTCTAAATAAATAAAAAAATGCCAATTTGAATAAACCAAATCTTGTCGTATACTCTTCTTCAACATGTTCTCACAAATTTAAAAGGTACTTTACCATACTTATTGTAAATATCTAAGGATTTAAAAAGAAACATTAATATTGCTTAATGCTTTTGAAAGTAAATTTCTAAAAAATATATTCGCAAATTTCGATATTAGTTTACTTTGTATATAACAGATATTTGTCTAAATTCTCGCTGGTCCGGGGGCGAAGAATTTCATTCGAAGGGACCCGAAAATGAAACAATAACAACAATAAATTACTCTGAAATATGTCTGACTCGTAAGAAAGGAATTATGAAATAATGCGTCGGTAGACTTTAAATGCAGAGCTTTAATAGGTTTTCATGTTACCCCCGAGGAACATAAATTCATAAAGTGAAAAAAATATTATCATAAGGCAGAGGAGAGAGACCAACCCCCGGCCGGTTTTATTGCCGTAGTTTAGAGGTATGTAAAATAATTACTCGGCTTCTGAGATATTGCCTACTTATCATTTTATTCCCTAATTATTTATCCGTCTTAGCAGATGAAAGAATGTTTGCCAAATAAATAAATCACATGCTGGACAACATCCGAACTAATACTAATAATTCATATATAATTATTATGCTGTTATAATCCATTTTCTTATTATGTAGTTTATTCATTATTGTCTAATGCTTATTAGCTAAATAATTTCGATTCAAGTATTATCCACTTTTTTAAACATAATGTTTTTCATCGTCATACGTTTTTCACTAGTAATCGCAAAGATCATCGAGTTACAAAATATAATTGCGTTCCTTGTATTCCCATCTAGAGAATTGAGAGTTTTGGCAAAACATCATAACATACTAAATACATATCAGATGTTTTAGGTTTGTATAACTTAAATTTATCTTGTTTCAAAACAAATAATATACTCAGCTAAACATCCCAAAGCAAGATTATGTCTATAATATTCAGCGGGGAGCAATTTTATTAAAATCAAAGAAAACATTGCACGCTAAGCCGAGAAAAATCTTCAAATACCGACAACAGGAAAGAGACGGAAGCGATCCGTGAAATGTGTTTTAAAGCCGAAAAAGCCACCTCCTTCCATCCCAGAAGAACAATAAGTAATCTTCCGAGTGGGGAGAATGGATCCATACGCGAGATATCATTTGCCTATTGGGACGAATACGAGACTCGTACTTGTGAGCCGCTTTGTAGTTAGGGGGAAATATAATAAATTGTAAAGACTTTTTGCAATTGCGTTATTACTTTCCAGATTTTATTTTAAATCAAAACAAAAATACCATTGCTTTGACAATCATTTATTGTTATACTTCAAAAGAAAACGTGAAAACCAAAGTTTTTAAAATTATGTAATTTGAATTTTCAGAACTTCGCATGCATTATATGCTGATTTTATAAATATTTATTTGCTCGAAATGTCGAAATAATTATGTCACTGTTAAAGAAGTTATTCTTAAGGGAGTAAATAAAAATAAATAATGTAAAAAATATATATATATATGAGATAGCGATCAAACACGTACTATAAATATAACAAAGATGTAATAATGAATTCATTTATTTCTTTCTCCCAGCATTGTGGACGATTCTATTATACTCTGCATACAATACTTTGGCTGTAAACCGGCGATAATCCCCAACCACGGCGATCTCATAAAAGAAGATCTAAAAAATCCCCGCAATAATTCCGCCCCAAAGTCTCTTTGAAAGTTTGCGTACTATTCTCACCCCCTGCAAACCGCGGATTCATTTTACAGGGTCGTGCAGGCTGCAGCCCCTGGCCAAATTATTTCTTAGCCAGGAGCCACAAGTTACGGCCATTTCCCTGCATAGAAAACTAGAAGGCATAATATTAAAAAAGAGCGGCGAGCATTACACTTTTTCGGTTTAAAAATTGTAAACTATAACAGTAAAGTTAAATAGGTCTGTGGCGGGCGTGTCTCATCTTATATTTAGGGTTGGAGGCCCGGCGGCACAGATTGCCGCATTTTATGTTTGTATTACATATTTGAAAATGCGGCGGAGGGGTCGGGCTCTGGGATGATGAAGATGAACCGCCACGTATTTTTAATATTTTAATGATTTTACGAACGATTCACAATAACCTGAAATAAACAATTTACTTTTTATCAAATAAAGCAATATCATTCAGTAATAAAGTATTAAAAGAACAATAGTGTAAAGAAACATATTTTACATGACAATGTTTTGTAGAATTTCAGGTTTTTTATACAAGTACTCTGATTATTTTACTCTCCTATTATAATAATATAAAAATTTAACAGTTGTTACGTGTGCATTTAACTTTAAAATAAACTACTCGTACTTAATACATTATTTTGATTTTCATAGGACTAGTTTTATTTGGTTTTAAGAATTTCGTTACTTACAAAGGTTTGATGTTAATAAGTAGATCTGTATTAACAAGTATATAAACTTGCTTCTTTGATGCGGGAATAAGAATGCTGATATCATCACACCTTTCCTGAAAATTGGGTGAAAAACGTGATGGAATTTTTACACTCGTCTTAATATTTCAGGCTTATCGCGAAAAAAGCAATTTAATTTATGCCACTTAAGGGTACGGCCGTAATATCATCTTGTTTGGTAAAGGGAAACGGTGTCAACGTAATACACCGCTGCGAGAATATTCATATGATATGCATATCAAATGCGATTACAAAGGATTCGCATAATGCAAATGAAAGAAAACAGTGCGAGGAGAGGCCACACGCGCCGCGCAGGAGCACCACGAATGTCTTTTTTATGATAATGCTACAATAAAGATGCAGAATATATTCGTTTTTATTTTGTCTGAGATTGCTTTGGGCTTTCTTTTTGCTCTCTGTATAAGGATTAAGCATCACACCCTACAAGCAAAAAGTACATGTGGTATTATAAAAAAATAGCATCGCCAACGTTACAAATTTCGAAAAGCCATATTTTTACATATTCAGTAAGAGGGACGCGAGTGTTATAGAATACATAGTTAAGTAGTATGAATTGTCAAATTTTCTTATGCGTAATTTATTAAATAGATCAACTATTAAATAGTTTTTTTTCTTTTATTGGAATGTTCAACACAGTGAAAACTTAACTCGATTATATTATATTATGTAATTATTTCAATAGTTAAATAAAATATATATTTCTACTTTAGTTCGGGCAAACACTTTTTAGAAATCCTTTTGTTATTGAAGCACACATTTATAAAATATATTCAAATTATTCGTTTTTATCTAAAATAAAATCAATTCACTTGTAAAACTGATAGAATGATCCTCTCATAAGAATGTTTAAAAATACATTGTACTGTTTTATAAAAACCAAAGCTTATAGTGAATGAACTTTTCGATTAAAATTAGGAGGCTGCATTCGTCTCTAAACGATATTTACAAACGTCCAAAAATAACTTACGCGGAGATTATTCGAGACTCAGTTCGTGAATGAGCGGAAGAAAATTTTAATGAGACAATACTCACGTGAGATCTCATACGATAGTGCGGTTGGCGTCGATAACTTTATTTTATTTATAAATGCTGCTGGAGGAGATTACGCGGCTGATAAGATTACGGGCGATGCAGTATCTCACGAGGAACGACCGAGGATCTGCATAATGCGGGGAACTCTTCATCACGGAGCCTGGCCTGCATTGTCCACAGCTGGCTCTTTGTTCTTGCAGAACCTAAATTCGGCTTAATGACGCCCAAAAACAATACCAACAATAGGATTACCCCGAGTTGTGTAATGTGTTTTAACTCGACGCGCGCTCACTTTTCCTTAGCAAATTGTTGTAAACCGTAAACACTTAAAACTTTACAAATTCGACACTTCACAATTAATTATTTTAATTCTAAGCCAAAACCGATAACTAACAGCTCCCTAGTAATTAAACACCAAATTTTACCAAATATTAGCTTAAGAAATAAATTGACATCGTATTTATATGAATTTATATACTATTATTTATTTTATTCCTTACATAAAATAAATTGATGCGGCACGGAAACTAAACTTATGTAATTGAGAAATCTTTTTTGATGATAAATTTGAGTTTAATATACATAAAGTGCTGTTTGTAAGTATTTAAAAAAAAATATTATTTTGCTATGTAATAATAAACATTAAGGATACTACTATATTGATATTTAATGCTGCTTTTTTAAATTGAAGTTCATCTTAGATGACAATGACAGATTTCCAATAATCTTTTTCAGAACTTTGCAATCTGGTAATTGTTTAAATTTCCAGAATACTTAAATTTTATTTAGAAAGTTGACTTAAATAATTTATGTATATTTTATCTTTAAATTGATATATATAATAATTAAATTAAATTAAAAAATCGATTATAAAACTGATTGCATTACAATGCATTTACGTTTATCTTCGGGTTAATTTAAATATATCTTGTAATCAGCGGATTCGCAGGCCGCTTCTTAAAATTTATAGCAAGTACAAAAGTCGTGCTTTACTCGACAATGCTAAATAAGTTGTTAAACAAAAGGACGGAGCTGCATACCTCGCGTATAACGAGCCGTAAGATAAATATCATTTGGCTGTGTTACATATTCCAGCCCGCAGATTGTATCGAGAGCCGCGCCGGCCCTTAGTGCAGCTCCCTTACCGAACTGCGCGCATGTTGGTAATAAGTCATCGAGATCAATTAATTTAAACGGTAAAAAAACACTCATCTGCTGCAACAACAACGAAACTGAAAAAAAACCAGTTTTTCGCATGAAAACAGTAGATCATTTTTTTTTGTATAAAAATATATATTAATATCATAATTCGGAGGAAAAGTTTGCGTATTGCTGCTGCCCAATAGCATAATTATATAATATATTTTTTTTCCAAAGCTCTGGAGTTCAAATCTGTACTCATTCTACAGCGGGCTGCAGAAACAGTAGCAAGAGCCTCCCCCACTTCGACAAGGTACTTCCATAGTACATCCACAATCATTCCAAGTCCACATCTCCATTACCGATTCTTTACACACGCTCGGGGACCCGCTACACTATTTTCTTTTAAAAAACCATGAATATATATATATATATATATATATATATATATATATATATATATATATATATATATATATATATATATATATATATATATATATATATATATATATTCAGTGAGATGGTCGCCAATCTCACCTGAGGAGAGGCACCCGATGAAGAAGAAAAGTACTTATTGTAATGACATTCTACAAAAAAAACAACCTCAGTGTCTGAAGAACTAATTTTTAGATTATGCTTTTACTTTTAATAAAAGTGGATAGACTGTTCACTTTATTTATAAGTTATTTTACATTGGCCGCTTACAAATGAATTTATAAAATTTATTTTTTTTCTACAATATTTTTAAAACACCATTTTTAAAATAAAAAAAATGATTGAATAGTAATATTTTATTGACTACTAAATTCAATAACGAATATTAATATGTGTCTTTTCTAACCGCAACCAATTTATAGTATTAAACATATTTTTTTTACGAATTCAATTATAAATTTTGGGTTTTTCAATACATATATGAATTTACAAATGACTTTTTGTTAAGTAATGCAACACTTTTTTTAATATTTTTTTTACCAAGTGTGTTATATTAGAAATTTATAGAGTAAACAATATTTCTTAGGAAGTACCGATAAGTCTCGTTATAATTATCAAATTAATATTCAACAATTAACAATCAACGTTCGAATGTTCTCCATTTTATTGATCATCTCCTTTTCTACCTTTGGAGAGTATAAATTCAACACTGCGGATTATTATAATCAGTTAAGGGATTAGTTTATCATCTAAGCGTGCGCAAGTGCATGGGCAACCCCAGTGCAAAGCGCATACAGAGGTGGATGTATTGTTATTGAAGTTTATGGAATAAAACAATATGGGGGTTAGTGGAGCACCCATGAGGGTCGGCAAGGAAGAGAAGACAAACACCCCGGAGGTGCGGCCCGTGCAGCGAAACGCATATATCAAGAAACGGTAGTGTAACAATAACATTTCCGGAAGTAAAGCTCTGCAATATTGTTGTAGGGAAATTCACCGAATGGAGGTATTCTTGGAAGTATACAACGTGTTTGTAGTTTTTATGAGTTTCTCATTTAGCAGAACGTATGTTATTATTTTGTATTTATATATATATACATACATGAATCTCCTAGAGAATTCCTTCCCCTTATAATCCCTGTCTGGATTCAAGGTATAAATTTATATTTTACTAAAATTAGTTTAAAACCTGATATGATTTCAATTAAAAGAAATAATGTCTGCATGATTTTTTAAGTCCCGTTTTTTGGTAGTTTATTTTGGTATTATTTTTCAACAAACCTTATATAAAGCACGTTGTATGGTTTACGTAAACACCCTCATCTTTTGCGTTAATAATTTTTTCTTTAATATTCATTTTTCGTACAAGGTTTATTATTAAAAATTAGTCATAATAAAAACCGGAATAATTTTCGGTGCAGCTTTTTATTTGAATTAAGGCGTGCACTAAGCCGTCGAGTAAAATAATAAAAAAATAACTACCCGCATAAAAAATAACAACGGAAAGGGTTCCTCGCCCATGGTGGGGTGCGATGCAAGTACAAGATGCGCCCTAACCCTCCGCGACCCCCTCCTCCCATACATTCCGCAGTTATGCCTCCCGAATTACAAGATTAATTTCTTTTCGCATCAATAATTTAATGAATTCACAATTGTTTGCCGCTTGGGGGTTAATATTATGGGCGGATAACAAAATATACGGATACGGTTTACATGTGTTGTGTTTTTTTGTAATAGATAATATATTATGTTTCACATATGAATTTAATCTTGCAGATAGTACGTACCTACCCAATGTCCTAAAAAACTTTTCTCATTGTTAACTAATTACTTATGAGTACTATTTAAGCTCAACAATACAAATATTCTCAATAATCAAATAATATATCAGGTTATTTTTATTATCACTCAATTCATAATTACAACTCTAAATGAACTGAGTCTGTTATTAGAAATCTGATCGTGTTTGCCACGTACGTGCGTAAAACCTTGCGTATAATTCTGCGGTTTGAAATGCTTTATTATTATGATCATACTGCAAATATTTAAGTACTCTACGGAGGCAATAAATCACGAAAAAAATACTGCGTTGATTAAACGCTTTTAAACACACTTCAGCAGGTGTATTCCCAAAAACCGTGTTTATTTATTTCATTTCTGCTTTCAGTTAAAGTACAGGTAGGCAGATATACCTCATGAGTTTTAATTACGGGCGTTATCAGTGACTGTACGTACGATACATTGGTCTGTTCAAATATCACTTTGAGAGATTACCTTCAGGTAGGTGCTTTAATTGTCGTGTATGAACACTGTGCGTTACTGCCTACTGATAGTGGGACAGACGCTCTTCGCGCGGGCCCAGAGCCGTGTTATTGAAAGAAGATAAAGTCACTAATGTAGGCTGCGAATGAACATATGACTGATTGTTTAGTGTTTGGAGAGCATTGATAAAACGAGATATTGCCTGCCGTTGTATCAATATTCCACGTATTTTTGTGTTTACGCATTTGAGTGGATCTGCGCGCTTACGGAAATGTTTTAGCACATAAAAACAATCCCGAATTGATTTACTTGAAACACATCGATAAGCATGGTTATCACAAGAAGATCTCGTAGCTTAAATAAATAGAAACAATGTTTTATCTACTATATTCAAAGCAAATTGCTATATGATAATCTAGTCTATTTTCACAAGTGTTTCTACATATTAATGGCTTCTGTTAGATTTGTAAATTATAAAAACACATCTTACGCTTATCAGATAATTTATTATATTTTTAAATATAAGTAAAAGAAATATTTCCCTGAAACCACATTAAAATACATTTTTTAATAAGTCTAAATAATATCAATTTGAATCATATTTAAAAGTAAAATTTCAAATATCATTAAAATGTAAACCCAATTCTAAACTTTAACAAATGGATTTTCTCATTGCTCTTTCATAAATATGACATACGAGCAATCATGCTACTTATAAATCTTATGCTGAAAAATTATATCTATAACTGAGTAATAACTAAATAATTTAAACCAACCAACTGAAATTATATAAGCCCACAAAACTTGAAAATAGATTATCAGAGTTTTTTTTTATCAAAAGAACTGCAACAACTAAATTTTAAGACTTGAATCGTAATGTATTTATTATTGTATAGCTTGAAAATATTTTATTATTTAAAACATCGTCTGTTTACTTTACTCAATGTTTTATATCAAAAATATAATAATATATATTTTTTTAATTTAAACTCATTATAACTAGAAAAAAATAGTTCTTGGGAAGCTGTGAAGAATGAATAGTGAATGAAGCCCAGGAAGTTTTTCCCTGAACGGTTCACTCGGCTGCAGGGAAAGCGTCCGCCAGATAGCGATTGTATTTGACGGAGTGAAAAAATGACAAGTGACTATTTACCCTTGGAGATAAAGCGCTGTATGGCCTCCCCTCCGGCCGAGCTGTTCAAATAAAAGCACATTTACGGTGCAAATAAAAGATTCTTATCGGTTATCATACGTATGAATGTTGGAGCAGTTCAGTGGACGCTAAAGTTTTTGCACTCGAAAGGGGCAACACAAAAAAAAATTGTAGTAAATATATATTAACATGTATAACGAGCACGCCTATGAAAAGTCTTTATCAATAACTTAATAGAAAATCTACTCGACTTAATAATAAAAATGATAATATTTTTAGTTACTAATTGAAAAAAATTCTAATATGTATGGGATGGCTTTATTTAAAATTTTTATAATAACAAAGATGCTCATTAAAAAAAATAATTTTGGCGTAATAGTATAAATCTAACAAATAATTTCTCTAAGGCAATTTTTATTGAAAATATGAAAGTTTCAGAGTCGCTGGCCTCGGTCGTGGTGACATAATGCTCAGCAAACATAGAGCCTCTCTACCCTCAGCCATCCTTCATAGCCTTCGTACCCTCTGTAGCCTAGCCAGGGTATATTCAAGGGATGCATTTTGGGGAAATGGCTTTTACTTTTCTAAAGGAAAGTACACACATTGCTATGTAGGTATACGATACCAACGCCGGTATAAGTCATACTTTTTTAAAAAATATTTATAATAACTCTTAAATCTCAATAAAATCAAATATATTTGATTAAAATTTGAAAATATTTTCATTGTAAGTGTAAATTTTTATTTTTATTTCTCCTGGTGGAATTACAACAAGAACGTGTATAAAATGCTTAAAATAGCGGCTATTATAAAAGATCGAAACAAAGCGAGAGACTGAACGAGATTCTCTGAGAGTATATAATTTGTTTGCGCCCAAATCAGCAAAACATTCACCCGACATACCGCCCCAGAGGTGCATCCACACCGACCCAGCTGCATGCCATTAAACGCTCTGGATTTACCACAAATTTACAATTCTCCTGGAGAATACATTCTTATTTACGGGTAACCTTGTAAGCTCTTTTGCGTATTCAATTTGGGTTTTAATTTGATATCGTCTTATCTGTAAACTGATTATTTTATGACTTACAAATTAAATCAAATATGTCCAAATAAAATACTTCAAAAATAAACTACACTTTTGAAAAGAAAGCGCTCAGCGTCAAAATTTATTCGATGTCTTCAAGTCGTTTGACGGATAACATATATTATGAATATAACGTAATGCAAATTTAATAGAGCAATCTGTTCGCGCCGATCCGCAGCATGCGTGGATCCCGCTGAGTTGTAAATTCAGCCCACACATGTTCGGTCTTCGGCTCGTTACTCGACCGGGATTAATGGTCGTTATTTTCACTTTGAGTTATGATGCACGTCTCGTTCGTCATTAAAATTCGGATTTTTTGATTTCCGTTTTTATTACAATATAAATATCACATCACAATAAGAGAATAGGGAAGAACTGAGAATATAGAGAAATAGAGGACGAGCTGCAGACCAGCTCGCCCTTTTATACGCTACTGCCCCCCCCCCCCTCTCTAGGCCATAAATTCGCCGTCATATGACTCATATGTCACATGGCTCGCAAAACAGTTCCCTGAGCTATCACCACTTTGATAGCTCATACTACCAACCAAACATAGATGGTGGTACCATCATTAAAATCGTACATACTTCCCCCCTTCAGCCCAGCGGGATCCACGCATGCTGCGGATCGGCGCGAACATGGTCCTTCGAAACCTGGATGTTGGAACAGTTTGTAACTGGATCAGGATGTCCCGAAACAAGACATCGTGACCGGAGCAGCGCAGTGCACACATCATGATCAGACGAGTCATCACCAGGAGCCAGACGAGTGGAAGTCGAACTGAACGTGAGTACCGATCTCCTTGTATCACGTCCTATCATCGGAAATAATGCAATCTCATTATTGTCAGCATCGGACTTCCCGTCATTAGTTTTTTGTAATCAGTAGGTAGGTGATAGTTTTTTGAACAAGTGCACGTCGTTACAGTTGAATTTATTGTTTTTAAAAAAGTTTTAAGGTTAAAATGTATATGTTCGTCTCTCGTCGATAATTTTAAATGTTACAAAGTAAGTAGGTAGAACACGTGGAGCACGTGTAGATAATTATTTGGATCAATGCTTTTGGTGGAAGAAATGTCATAATTAGAACACAGATGACGTTCGCGTAAAAAATCGTGGCAAAATTCAAATTTTTTATTATATTATTTTTTAAAAAATATTATATTAGTTGGAACATAAATAACTAATATAACGGAAATTAAGTAAAAATAAAGTAAAGGACTCGGTGATTATTAAAATAATAACGGATTCATTTGTCAATTTTAAAAATGGCGGAATTAAAAGAACTCATAATGAAGCGAAGATGTATTATGGGCCAAATAACGAGTTGTGGTAGTTACTTCGCTTCAGAATCCAGTAGCCTAGCACAAATACCTTTTAGATTGAAAAAAATGGAAGAATGTTACGAGGAGATCTATAAGATACAATCGAAAATAGAGTCAATCTCAGGTGTTGACGATGACGAATGGGAAACAATTGATGCCGCGTACTATGATACAATAGCGTTAGGGAAGAAGAGATTTAAAGGATTAGAGCCACCAGTTAAAGGAATAACCGGTGTGATGGCGGTCGTCAGGTTAGAACGACCGCACGAAGCGGAAGGTAGGAGCAATCAAATTCATTCGAAAGTTGATTTGCCAGAGTTAGAGCCACCAGTTAAAGGAATAACCGGTGTGATGGCGGTCGTCAGGTTAGAACGACCGCACGAAGCGGAAGGTAGGAGCAATCAAATTCATTCGAAAGTTGATTTGCCAGAGTTAGAGCCACCAGTTAAAGGAATAACTGGTGTGATGGCGGTCGTCAGGTTAGAACGACCGCACGAAGCGGAAGGTAGGAGCAATCAAATTCATTCGAAAGTTGATTTGCCAGAGTTAGAGCCACCAGTTAAAGGAATAACCGGTGTGAAGGCGGTCGTCAGGTTAGAACGACCGCACAAAGCGGAAGGTAGGAGCAATCGAATTCATTCGAAGGTTGATTTGCCAGAGTTAGAGCGACCGCAGCCAGGAATATTTCCTGGAGTTGAGGAAGGGAACCGCGTCGTCAAGTTAGAGCGACCGCAGCCAGGATTATTTCCTGGAGTTGAGGAAGGGAACCGCGTCGTCAAGTTAGAGCGACCGCAGCCAGGATTATTTCCTGGAGTTGAGGAAGGGAACCGAGTCGTCAAGTTAGAGCGACCGCAGCCAGGATTATTTCCTGGAGTTGAGGAAGGGAACCGCGTCGTCAGGTTAGAGCGACCGCAGCCAGGATTATTTTCTGGAGTTGAGGAAGGGAACCGAGTCGTCAAGTTAGAGCGACCGCAGCCAGGATTATTTCCTGGAGTTGAGGAAGGGAACCGCGTCGTCAAGTTAGAGCGACCGCCGCCAGGATTATTTCCTGGAGTTGAGGAAGGGAACCGCGTCGTCAGGTTAGAGCGACCGCAGCCAGGATTATTTCCTGGAGTTGAGGAAGGGAACCGAGTCGTCAAGTTAGAGCGACCGCAGCCAGGATTATTTCCTGGAGTTGAGGAAGGGAACCGCGTCGTCAAGTTAGAGCGACCGCAGCCAGGATTATTTCCTGGAGTTGAGGAAGGGAACCGCGTCGTCAAGTTAGAGCGACCGCAGCCAGGATTATTTCCTGGAGTTGAGGAAGGGAACCGAGTCGTCAAGTTAGAGCGACCGCAGCCAGGATTATTTCCTGGAGTTGAGGAAGGGAACCGCGTCGTCAAGTTAGAGCGACCGCAGCCAGGATTATTTCCTGGAGTTGAGGAAGGGAACCGCGTCGTCAAGTTAGAGCGACCGCAGCCAGGATTATTTCCTGGAGTTGAGGAAGGGAACCGAGTCGTCAAGTTAGAGCGACCGCAGCCAGGATTATTTCCTGGAGTTGAGGAAGGGAACCGCGTCGTCAAGTTAGAGCGACCGCAGCCAGGATTATTTCCTGGAGTTGAGGAAGGGAACCGCGTCGTTAAGTTAGAGCGATCGCAGCCAGGATTATTTCCTGGAGTTGAGGAAGGGAACCGCGTCGTCAAGTTAGAGCGACCGCAGCCAGGATTATTTCCTGGAGTTGAGGAAGGGAACCGCGTCGTCAAGTTAGAGCGACCGCAGCCAGGATTATTTCCTGGAGTTGAGGAAGGGAACCGCGTCGTCAGGTTAGAGCGACCGCAGCCAGGATTATTTCCTGGAGTTGAGGAAGGGAACCGCGTCGTCAAGTTAGAGCGACCGCAACCAGGATTATTTCCTGGAGTTGAGGAAGGGGACTGCGTCGTCAAGTTAGAACGATCGCAGAACGGCTTTCAAAGGAAGGCCAGAGAGATGGGCCGAGCGCCATCTCAAAAAGACTGCGTCGTCAGGTTAGAACGACCGCAGGAAACGGAAGCGGTGTCAAAACAAGATGACGGTTCATCATGTGTAGTGGCGCCAACAAAGCGACATTTTTCATTAAAGGAAAAAAGTCGAAATTTAAGAGAAACATATCTTGCGGTTAGAAAAAGATTTCTCGACTTAGAACTTCGGACTCAAGATAATAAAAGGAGAGTAGAATATTCAATATTCAGGTTAGGACATTTGCTGGAGTGCGACCCTCCCAGTGAAGATGAGTTCGTATCATCTTTACCTCGTCATGCGGCGTACAAACAGTTAACTGTTTGTACACCGCACGTTGTACGTAAGTACAACTACAAGGTTCAGGTAATTTTAAATTCATTCTACGTAGACAAGTTAATTACGGGAACTGACACCATTGAACAAGCGAAAAAATTAAAATCGGATTTAGTTGAAATTTTAAGTATTATAGAAAAATCATTAGGTAGTTTCCGACCTCCTTTCCTTAACACCAGCCCATTCCTGATCGGTACGTCACTAGTAAGCACGCCGCAAAAAGACGTACGGGAGACATCTTTCAATCGACAAGATCGATACAAAATGTTTACACACATGATTTTTTGTTTTTGGAATCGATGGAAACGGAGTATTTGGGACAACTACAGGAGCGGTCCAAATGGACCAACAAGGGGAGACGAGAGATCCAGCAAGGGGACTTGGTCATCCTGAAGGAAGACAACGTTCAGCCACTACACTGGCCGATGGGGCGTGTCACGAGCCTACATCCAAGAGCAGACGGCTGTGTGCGAGTAGTTGATATTCGCACAGCCAAGGGGAGTACTACACGAGTCCACAGAGTTGTTTTGTTGCCAATGGACGACGTAGAAAACAAGTCAGTGGAAGAAAACTCTAAAGTGAACGTCATCAAAAATGACAAGTGTTTATAAATCAGTGCTGATGCACTCAGTGCAATCCAAGAGGGATTGGAGACTCATAAGTGGAAAAGGGACCACAGTTTTAGATTTATTTTACTTTGTAATTTATTTCATGTTAGGTTAAGCTTTATGATTACGAAATAACGTAACGAAATAACTTTAAAGTGAAACAAACAGTGAACGTCATCAAAGATGACAAGTGTTTATAAATCAGGTGCTGATGCACTCAGTGAAATTCAGGATGGATTGGAGACCACGGAATGGACTCCTAAGTGGAAAAAGGACCGCGGTTTTAGTGATTATCGTTTTTTGACTTTGTAATTTATTTTCCATGTTAGGTTAAGCTTTATGATTTATGAAATAACGCGGATGTAATGTCGATTAAGGAAGAAAAAACTATGAGATAGTGATTTCTTGGGGGGAAGTATGTACGATTTTAATGATGGTACCACCATCTATGTTTGGTTGGTAGTATGAGCTATCAAAGTGGTGATAGCTCAGGGAACTGTTTTGCGAGCCATGTGACATATGAGTCATATGACGGCGAATTTATGGCCTAGAGAGGGGGGGGGGGGGCAGTAGCGTATAAAAGGGCGAGCTGGTCTGCAGCTCGTCCTCTATTTCTCTATATTCTCAGTTCTTCCCTATTCTCTTATTGTGATGTGATATTTATATTGTAATAAAAACGGAAATCAAAAAATCCGAATTTTAATGACGAACGAGACGTGCATCATAACTCAAAGTGAAAATAACGACCATTAATCCCGGTCGAGTAACGAGCCGAAGACCGAACATGTGTGGGCTGAATTTACAACTCAGCGGGATCCACGCATGCTGCGGATCGGCGCGAACACAATCAATATTTTAATTAAATCATCAACACGGTCGTTTCGTAAAACTGCAATATTACTCATTATTACAAGTTGATTGTACATTTGATTTGCTGTGCATCCACCTTTAGACCTGCCGCGTCCTCGAGCGCTCGCAGCCTTACGATATTGGCCCGCTCGCATTTTATCAAACATCGAAAACCAATAAGCGCGTTCATAGTCGGTGTGTTCTCCTGCGGGAGGACATAAACCACCTCGGAGAGCATTCCCTGGTAGTCTGGAACGTTCTATATGGGCGCAGATAAACGCGAGAACATCCGCCGGTCACACTCGGAATGGGATCGCCCGATGTGCTTTGTTGCTATCGGAAGCATGCGCAGAGAACGGATGCCTTTAAAAGTTCAGATTCATTAAATTTGTGGGATTGTGGTTGAGCTTTTAAAAACCACATTTGTTTTGCAACCAAATTTTATAAATTATTTATCATATATTAACTAAACATCTCTTAGCTGATATTAAAAAAAACTACCCTTATCTTTTATAGCTGTTGGGTCAGATACTTACTAAGCTGCAAACTAGTTACTTCGACTACAAAGACCCAGTTTAATTCATAGCGAAACAATTTTTCAACACCCTCCGAGGTCTGTTATATAGTCTATCTATCAATGATATCCACGTGTATCAAGCAATTTCCGATGGTGTAAAATGTAATATAACAAGAAAATAAAATTGCATTGAAAATTATAAAAAAACGTTTCAATATTTATTGCAAAATGTAATACATTTAGTATTTTGGTATTATACTACTATTGTATAAAGTTATTATAGCTATATTAATGCAAATAAAAAAGCAAAATATTTAAATAATTGAATTCATTAAAACATAATTTAATGAAATTTGTTTAGAAAATTCTAAAAATTTATTCGTTATTGCAATGGTGGGATAATTCAAACGAATAACAATAAAAATAATTTATTATGATTAATTCCGAGTACAGGTGAAACTAAATTGCTATAAGTATAACATAAGCAGAATCGGTAAGAGCGTATTTAAATTCGGATACTCACGAATTGCGAAAGCATATAAAAAAAGATGAAATCACTGCCAAGATCGACCGACGGTAGGCTTTATTATACAAATCAGATTTGCATATCCATAACAATTTCATCGAAATCAAACCATAATCGGCGTCGTGTTTTGTATTTTAATATGATATTAAGTTAACGTTTCTTTATTTTAAATAAAACGCCCCGGGCCCCCTAGCGTGGCCGCCGCCCCGCCTGTAATGTAGTCAGCTGGAACATCGGTACGTTTTTCTCCCCAAACTCAATATGGATTCGTCTCCCTTTGCCTCAGAGCCAAATAAATTATCAATATTGTGTTGTTCATTCAATGCTTATCTTTTTTTCTCTCCGAGAGCACCACCGCACCGTATGATGGTTTTCATAAATATGTAAATATTGTACATTTTTAAAATTTCATTTCTTTTATTTTTTGTAGCGTCCCTCCAGACGCAACGTAAGGAATTTTCAAAAGAGTCATCTACCAGAAAAATTATGGTACCTTGTAACAGAGTAATTTTTTTTAAATTGATTTACAAAAACATCTTTGAATTTTATATTACCATAAATCTTAAATTATTTGAATACATTAAACAGAAACACACTAAATAATGCTTTGAATTTTAATACTGAGAAAAGCTTGTGGTCAAGATATATCTGATATTTTATATTTAACTATGATAAACTTTTTATTGAAGTAATAGAAAAAATATATGTTACACTCAAAGCACACATATTGACGATTTTTCTGTGTTGGGGATAGGAAAAATAGTTATCAATTAATCTTTTAATTCATCTGAATCTTATAACAGTATTATTAAGTTTAGTTTATTATTAAGTGTTATAAAAATTCTAAATTACGATAAAACATTGATATGTTCATACCCAAATTTCTAGCCTCACTTATAGAGTACTGAATCTTTTTTTTTAAATAAGTACATAACGCAGTGATAAATATCGAACATCGCATCGAAGATTGTAATTGTTGAAATATATATATTTAAAAAATATATATTTATCTATGTCAGAGTAAGTTAATGCAATCACTACCAACAAACGCATGCACATTTTTATTTAAAATTACTTTGCTTATTTACTAGTAGCGCAGTTATGAAACATCTAAAAACTTTTAAAAAAAATTAATGCATAAACGCACGGAATCTTGTCGATTAATCCTGCAATTACAATGAAGGTAATGTAGCGTTGTCTTTAACGAAGTTAATCATTCCTGTCCTTGGGAGACACCTGCGTGGTACGTGTGGATAGAGATGCGCACGAGGAGAGGTCCGGGCCGGCCGGGGTGGGCCTCCGTGTCACCACAGCCGCTGGACCTGACCCATTACCTGGCATTCGTCAGAAGCATGAGAGCGTTTAATTATTGACAGTGACGTTACCGTAGGATTACATATCATACCCATCACCTGTTATTCGTCATAAACACACACGAGTGTTCAATTATTGGCAGCGGTGTTTCTGTAAGGAATACACATTGCGCATTATTTGTTTAATCATAATCAATTAGTTTTGAAAGCGTAAGCTTAGAAACATGTTTTGTCTATATTAAGTCAAAAAATATTTAATCCAATATAAACCATAAAAGCTTTTAAATATCAGTTTTCATATTAAATTTATTTCAAAGTAAAAAAAATATTTAAATTATTAATTCACAGAGGTGAGTGTGACATATTTACATTTGATGAATTATGTACAATAATAAAAAATCACTTATTTTTAGAAAGCAGAGCTTTCTCCTCAATTTGTCATCTTCACTGCTTTTTTTTAAGGCAGTTAAAAATATAATTATCAGTATCAAAGTAATTATATAACACATTTTATAAGGAATCAAATTATTCAAAGTGTAATAAACACAAATTTATTTCAACACTGAGCACACGGACAAGAACCACAAAAATAAAAGCATTTTGGGCATGGGCTTCTCCAGCCCGGGCCTGTCTCTCCCGAGGGTATAATTATAGACGTCGTCCCTCTCTGTCTTTCACGCAGGTGAGAGTGCCAATCTCACTACGTGCGTCTCGTTCTCCGGCTGAATTTGGATAATAGCCCGGATTATAATATTCCAAATTACATCACCGTACATGCCCATGCCGTATATTGATAGATTCGTAATCAATCTGATGGCAATTACGTTTTAAAATGGAATGTTAGTATCGATCTTAATTCTTATATTTTTATTCAAGGATAGGCCGGCCGGTGCTGCGATGGCATATTTTATTGATATGCCTAACGGGTGTAATTATTACTTCTCTAGTGATATCATAAATCATCGCTTGATTTATATAGACTGATAAAAACTTATCATATCCATAACTAAATTCTGTTGTATTCGTCCACTTGTCTACTTCGTAGCGGTAGTTCTGCGCCATTATCGGCTATAATTTATTTGAACTTTAAGTACCCAAAAAAATTGTAAAATGATTTTTTTTCAAATTTGAATTAGCGTCAAGGTTTGGCGTTTCTTACATACTAACTAGACAATGCCTTCATGCATACTTCTAACCTCAAAACCTAAAAAATAGCGCTATTAAATAAATATAATTGCGAATAAAATCAGTTATTGAATTGCCTTGTCTGCATTTCAACGTAGGTTTCGTGTTTATCGAATATTATTTTTTTTATTTGTGGGTAGATTGTCTAAATAATTGAACATCCTGAAGAGTCCTCATTTTAATAAATTAACACTTCAGACCTCATGGCATAAAAAGCTACTCCTTGTTTGACAACACTACAAATATTAATGCTCCAGTATAATAAAGAAGAGGTGTGGAGAGAGAGATCAGACTTTTATGAATAGAATAAATTGTCTAAAAACAATAAATAAATAGTTACTCGTCACTTTAATTCATGTTGATGAATTATGATCAGAATAAAATAGTTTAACAGCTCAATTTATTTACAATATCGCACAAAATTTTTATGTTCAATTCAATCAAACCTCTAAAAAAAATTAAATAAACATAAGGCTATGTTCAATGTTTAATATCAATTGTTGGAATAAATCAACACAATATTAGTTAAATTAACAATATTTTTTTTTACAAAAAAAATGCAACCTTTTCGTGCATTGCCCAGTGCGTACCTTTTATATTCCCAATGTTGAAAATTTCATGTAAAAAAAAAAAGATAAAAAACCACTTCAAGGAAGCATTTTCAAAGCTTTTGCTCCGTATGCTAAAAACTTTTAATTATGCAAAAAATAAACATGTCTTTCAAAGTTGAATAATTTAAATATCTCATAAAGACACACGGGGTGGAGATTCTCCGGCGGGTCCAGAGAAGGAAGAGGCTTCCCGTGACGTCACGGAGGATGTACTGAAAATAACTCGCCTCCGGCTACAAACCCAGAACATTCCTCCAAAGTCAGTAATTGCGCGCTAGGCGAACATTTCAGCTCGACAAATGGTTTGTCGTTTAAATTCCTGAAGAATTTAGATATAAGAACATTGGGTACTATATTTTATGCCGTGAGATTTATAGTAACGTCTCTCCGGCGAAAATTAAAGCTATTATTGTTGGCGTAATACATATTAGGATACTTATCACCGAAAACTATAAAACACGAATGTACAATATATAAAATGTACTAAAAATATTCATATTGTTTATACTTAATTTATAGTTTTTTCATTATTTATGCTTTTGTAACTTCTAAACAGTATTTATTAATTAAATACTAACACAAAATAAGTTAATTTATTAAAATACCTTGGCATAAAAAAGCAAGCAGTCTCATTTACAAATACTTTTTTAAGTGGTAGGAAATAAATCTAGTATGTACGTTTAAAAAATAATTGTTACTTATAAAATGTTTTGGCTGTGCGAACAAGTCTATTATACGAATTGCTTTCACGATCCGTGTTATTGATATCTTACCGTGTTGTCCGCCCACTACCACTTAACCTGAGAAAATTAAATTGATTAAACATGAATATTTGCTTTATTGATATTCAATAAAATCGGTTTGGAAACGCTTCGTATATTAATAATTCAAATGACAAGCTGTTAATCCTTATATCTACAGCAAAAATTGTATTAAATCATTTTTTTTTTTTAATTAAAACATTGGTAAATTAATATTTTTTTTAGATATTATTATTACCAAAGAACAGTTTTTTTTTAATAAATTAACTATAATGAAGTTTAATGCACCATGTGTAAGAAATATTCTCTCCGAAGTATAAAATCTAAATTTAATATTAACAATTTACTCAAAATGCACTTTGCTTTACTGTTTCGTTCATAAAAAACTCGTGGCCAATCAGATAACAAAGAATATAATTTGTTTTGCGCTAAACAGATAACAGCAATGGATGTATTACGCTAAAGCCATAAAATCAAGAAGCATCCTCGTAGATACACAAACCGAAGTGCACACTTCTTATGAAATAGTGGCAAATAAGATCGTAAATTTTGAAATTTAATAAAAAAAAAATTGTGCTTTCATTCGCACATCGACCTTGTTATAGATAACATAGTTGCAAAGCAGTTTTTTGGACTTCTATATAACTAACTAAGCAGTAAGCCTATGGTTTTTTGTGGCCAACAGTTTATGGCATGCTTGTGTGAGTTTATATGTGTGTGTATGTGTGTGTGTATGTATAAGAATTTCAATAAATGATTACAGCAATACAACACCGACCCATCAAGTCATCGCATCGATAGCTTACAGAGTGCAGAACAGAAGAAATTGCTCTAACTCTCGGCTCTTGCCCCGGCGATGCCGGTCGTGTCTCCGGGAGGCACGCGGGGGGAGGGAGACCATCATTTCGTAAGAAACATCATCCGCGGAAACATGTCATTGAAACGAGTTTAAGCCTGCACCATATCTAAACGTCTTAAGTCCAACTGAAGCCAGTCGCTCGCCGACGTTGCAGTCCCGAGCAGGCCGGCCGCGTCTTGAGTTATGACCCTTGCAGGCTGTGATTACGCTCGATTTGTACGGGACAAGATAATTGTTTAATTGATATCGCGATGTTATTTATTTTCATGATTTCCACGAGTTTTGCACGAGCTGTGGACCGTACGCGATGGATGCAGCGGCCCGCTCGAGTGTGGGGCCGCTGCATTCAATAAGCCGACTTCAACAATAATTGTGAGAAAATATAAGCGAGACGCTACCATGATATGGTTTGAACTTAAATTAGCACCGAATTCAATATGGTTATTATAAATATAATTGGATTTATTTCAAAGATAATAATTATTACAAAATACACTGGAATATTTAAAGATTTTCTATCTAATCATATAAATAATATTAGTGTCGATTATAAAACATTGAATACTTCGAAGGATTCATTTAATTATTTTTTTTATTGAAAACTTTCTGTTACAGTAAAAACACTCTAAATTTTTTAAAATAGTTAAAACATGAAAATAAATTTGCATAAATAGTTCCTTGTAGAAATCGCTTGAACTCAAATATTAAAATTGATATATGCTTACAATTATAATCATTTTTGTTTCTTTAAATGATTCCATTTTATATTCAGTTGATTAAAAAGTAAATAAAAAGCGGACGTTGAAAAAAGATACCTAAGCGGTATCCAACATACCCGGAAACCAGATCCGAGCGACGATTTATCCAATACCGACTAAAGCCTCGTTTAATGTTCAGGTTTATAAATAATAAGCAGAGGTTAAATAAAATTAGTTTTAGGTAAGATCGCTAACTTGGCATCCCATTGTTATTGTGGGCATTCCCAGGGCGCGCGTCCGCCGGGAGTACCGCAGTGTTTGCTCGACCCTAATGACGGTATCTCCTATGGAAAATTCGTGTTCTTCTTCATAACTTAAGAAAATAGCGTACACTTAAGAGTCTTCCGTGGAATTAAGCTCTCGATTATCAACATTTGTATTTAAATGATCCCCGGCCGGAGCTTTATGGCCGTTGTGTTTGTTCTGCGAGCGCGCCATCTCGGCCGACTGAATCTATCAATTTTGTAAAATCGGAACGCCAGCCTCGCCGTTGCAATTATATTATTTTCTTTTGTAAATTAAATTGTCTTGCATGCTTTTACTTTGAATAGATACGAGCAAGGAGGAATTTTAATTCTATAGAAACTTTTTAATATTTATAATAAGGAAAAGTTCAAGGCTTCATTGTAAAGAACTCTCTGATATTCTAGTTTATAATTAAGCTTTGATATCCTTATGCATCTAAAAACTTATTTATTTAATTTGAATCTATCTACGCTCTTTGAATTAATTTGATAAACGTTTAAGTTTCCTGATACTTGTCATATGGATTTCTTTTATCATGAATCATTTTTTCTTATTAACTTTGACATTACTTAAAGACCTCACAAATGAAAAAAAAACCTACTTTTTATTTGGCACGGCCTAAAATTCAACAATATGTACTGTACCGGTTTACCGTCACTGGAAGTAACTAACCGACATGACGCTTCATCATCATCTAATATATATAATAGCCATTGTGTGTTTGTGTGTTTGTATGTGTGTATGTTTCGATTTTTGGTTTTCTATAGAATATCTTAAAAGATACAACGCTGATTTTTTGCACATAAGTTAAGTAAATTTTTCCGCAGCTATGTGCCGAATTTCAAGACGATAGGATAATATTTTCATTCATAAACTATAAAATATGCTTTAGCGAATTTCAATATGTACGAATTATAGGATTCAGTTCTTCGCCGCAAGAATTTCAAATTTAGAACTTTTACAAAAAAATACATTTCCAGTTTGTCAGTTTGACACAAGTGCCATCTCTATTTTTTTTATCGAAATTGCATTAGAAATTATGAACCACATCATTAAGGCAGTTGCTCCCAGCCATTTAATTGCCTCTGGTGTCCAACCGGACACCACAGTCAGTGCATTACCTGGCGAAATCGTGTCATTTAATTGTCACTTTATTTTTCTATATCGAAATGATTAAGATAATTTTTTTTTTCCGATTGAATTGTAGGAATTTGGAGATTCATCTGGCCCATTTTACAAGAGTCCTAAACATTTAAAAGTTTTTTTTTAAATTGAAATTAAAAGATTAAATATAAACCATGTGCGCCATATTATTTTAAAAAATGACACGATTGGGCTGTCTCTGGTGTCTGGTTGGCACACCAGAGGGCAGTCCATTACCTGGCGAAATCGTGTCATTTAATTAATTTAATTGTCAATTTATTTTGCTATATCGAAAGTTGATTTTTTTACACAGTATTGAAAAAACTATAAATTATATTTATCTAATTTTTATTATTTAATTAACGTCCATTTTTAGGGTAAAATAAAATCTTAAATATGTTGAAAAATTGGTTAAAATGACGACTTTTCAAAACCAAAAGACGCACATGGTTTATATTTAATCTTTTAATTCCAATTGAAAAAAAGACTTTTAAATGTTTAGGATTCTTGGAAAATGTACCAGACGAATCTCCAAATTCCTACATTTTAATCGGAAAAACACATATTTATCATATTAATAGTATATTTATAAGAAATAAAAATATATTGTGTTCAGAAGAAGGGATGTACCAAACTTTTTACATTTAAATCTTATTGATTGGTGCAGTTGATTTTTCGCAAAACGGACTAGAAAATGATAAAAAAAACTCGATTATGGGACCTAGACCCTTAATAACTCAAAATAACACCGTCTACGCACAGAAAACGTAATTCAACAAGAATTTCACAATTGAACGTGATAAAGACTGCATCAAATAAAGAACAGTGCAGTGAAAAGTGATGCGTTGTTTGTGACACGAAATGTGACATAAATGTCAAGCAATGAGTTGGAAGGAAAACGTGAGCAGCGTCTTCTTAAAATTCGAGTACGCGCATCGACCTCAAGACAAAAAGAAACTGATGCACAGCGAACGCTGCGTTTGTCTTCGGATTAATTAGTGTGACCTGTCGATTCTGCAATGCTTTACATTATCAAGCAGAAACCCATCAGATGGAAAGTTCAACGATTACTGTCACAAAAGTAAAGTGAAACTACCAGCAAGGCCTATTTCCCCAGTATATTTAAAGGATATTTATAATGGAAATTTCAAGAAAAAAATAAGATCATACGATAACAGTATATCTTTTGCATCAATGGGAGCTAAATTAACAGTGGGCCACTCTGCTTCAAAGTTCAAGGCCAAGTATATCACAGAACTTCATCCAACTGATGGTACAAAATGAAAGCAATTATTCATCTTATTATGTTCAAACACCATTGCATCGTTCATCGAATGCGCGTCATTCTATGACGGGATACATTTCTAGTGTTGTAATATTTATTTAATTAAATTTATTCTTATTTTTGGTATTTTGAAAAGATTTTCAAAACTGTTCTTAAGTTAAGTCGCTAAGTGACTAACATTAACAATAAGCAAATAATAAGAAAGACCCGATAAACCAAATAAATTATTTTGTATGGGTACATACTTTTGGCAATAACGCATGAGTTAGTTAGTTCAATTTTTGTCAAATAAAAAAAAATTGTACATGTATTGGTAATAAAAGTATAAAAGAAGTTATATTGTTGCATATGTTTTTATTATAAGAGATACACTTTATGGCAGATACGACCCTGGGAGTTTTATGTTAAATATAAATCTTGTATTATTGCTACTATAAAGTGCATGACACTAAAGATAGTATCAAATGTAGCTCTTAATCGAGTTTTAATATTTGTTTTTGCACATTTTAAATATAAACCTTTCATTCAACAATGTTATTTGTTTATATAAAATATTAAAGATGGATACAATAAACTAAGCAAGTAATGTTGGTTTTGTGGATAAAATAAGGGATAATTTTCATATAAGCAAGTTTAAAAAGTTTTTTAGTTATAAAAAGATATTTCATATCTATTATTTTGTATGTTTATTTACGATGTTTTAAGAAACCCTTGTTCTTTTCTGTTGTTTGTGCTTTGATATGGCACAGAGTTTTAAAGCAAATATAAAAGTTTGCTTTCTCAAAAATAAAAATATAAAACATTTTAAGTATATACTATTGGAAAAAGGATGTTTTCATGTCTACCCCTTGCTAAGAAACGAAAACCAGACAAACGATTATAATATTTTCTAAAAATAAAATGTTTAACTGTCACTGTAATTGCACTCTGCCACGTGAGAAACGTAGCATAAATAAAGCTTTGGTAAGAGTTTTATTTATTTTTCTTTTATATTGTTTTTTAGCGACGTAAAAATCTCTTTCTCAGAATATAAATTTGTTGTAATCACGTTTGTATACGAGTTAATGGCATTATAGCACTGCGTTTATTGTGCAATAATTAACACAATAATAAATATTTTCAGGACACCGATATAATGCATGAGTTTCAAGTTATATAATATAATTTATACTAAAACTACACTTACTGTATATACTGAATGTGCAAAGAAATAAGCCGAGGTTGATACAAAATAATTATCAAGGTAATAAATTATTTAAGGATGCGCGGAGAAGTTTTATTGTGACATTTCATATCTGCATTATGCTACGGTAGAATCGGATACACGCCGTTTCCATTCAAACTTTTTAATCAGCAATTAAACATGAAAACAAAAAAGGGATGGTATATAAATGCATACAAAGTTGCAAATGTACCGGGCGTCCCTTTACTGCACCACTGTCGAAGTGCCTGTAAAAAAGTGATAAAATTTAATTGCGCTTTTGAAATTCGATATGTCAAGATGTGCAACAAAATTGCCCAATATATAGTGCGTATTAAACTGCAAAAACAATACGTTAAATGAAAAATCTGCTTCATTTATAAAATGAAATGCTATGTTACATGTTTTTCTATTTAAAAAATGAGGGATATTATTTGTTGTCAATTGATTTAATCAAACAGAACTACTTGGTAATGTTTGATAGGTATGTTTTATTAATTATTTAAGCTTAAATACTATAGTAGTTATATTTGGGTATGTATCTCTCGTAATGATGGCATTCAGTGACAGCCTTACAGTAACGCTTTTTCAGGACTTAGCAATTATGAATAAAATATGGGTTTCAGATTACCCATTGACTGCTACACTCTAAAAATGTATGATTACGCTGTTTGTGTTTATTCTATATAGTATATATCAACTTAAATATGAAACTATTTCAGAGGTGATATAATTTATGAAAATATTAGTTTATTCAACAAAAATGAATCCCCGTCTCTAGTCTCCATTAAAGACGCATTTTGATCGATTTAAAATGAAAAGTGAAATACTTTACGACCTTGCCGGACATTCATTGTTTATTATGCAAAAGTATTATTACAGCCGACACTATAAAGCCACCATATGCAGCCCTAACCGAGTGGGCTTCTTTACTGCAGGCACACAGGCGGCCATTTCAGATTAGACGTCTTATGACCCACTTGATGGACCGCTTTGCAGCTTTGATTTACATGTAACATGAATTGTTTGTATCCACGCTACAAATTACGTAATTTAATTGCAAACAATCGAAGTGAACAATAATTTATTGGCTTTAATTTTCATTGATTGACATTTACTAGAGTATAATCTACTTCTAAAGTATATAAGCTAAGAACTTTGTAACGATGTTTCAGTCGAATATTCAATTTTTTAGAAATACTTTTAAGATAAAAATTGATTAGAGATTATTGGGGTTTGAAATCACACCTCGCTTTATTTATCCAAACCCAACGTACTGGACATTTAGAGACATGTAGTTATTTACACCTCATTTTGAAATAAAACATTTAAATCCTATAAGAACTCATAAATTTCATGTATTGTTAAACATAAATTTTACATACTAATAGAGTAAAAGTTATATATAATTGATGATCTCAAAAACTAAGTGCACCGCAAGCAACATATTACTAAATGTCTTAATAAGCTCAAATTTTACAGAATTCAAATAATTTTAAAAAATTCAACGTTTTATGAAATAAATTATATTTTTGAGTAAAAATAATATTCAATATTTTTGACAGAGAATTTCATTTTAATATTTTTGAGTAAAATACTTGAGTGATTTTCCACATGTTCGTTTTTATTTGTGACCGGTTTTGCCAACCTTTCACGTTGGCATTATCAAATGCGTATCTCTGTTTAATAATGCCAACGTCACAAATAAAAGCGAACATGTGGAAAATCACTCAAGTATTTTACTAAAAAATATTAAAAATAATATAAGTAATCAATTTTTTTGACAGAGAGCACATGGTGGAATCCCATTTTAATATTTTTTCACGTGTTTATTTATATTGGTGACCGGTTTCACCAACCTTTCGGTATAAGAATAATATCATACAAATATAGACGGGATGGATAAATTCGTGTGTGTGTGTGTGTGTGTGAGGGCGGGGGAGGGGGTGGTGTATGGGTTGGTACTCACCCTTCTCGTAGGTGATCTGGCGCTCCTGCTGGCGCGCGTTGTCCGCGGCGACCTTGAGCAGGCCCTGGATGTTGCGCAGGAGCGTCTCGGTGGAGCAGACGGCCTCGGCGCCCGCCAGACTCGCGGCCGCGGCTCCCGGCCCGCCCGCGCTCAGCGCCGAGTAGTTCAGCGCGTGCGGCGGGGAGGGGCTGCCCCCGCCGATATCGCGCTCAGCATCACTCATATCTGCAACCGAAGAATAATTCATTAACTAAACAACATAAGCTGCGTATTTTACTCCTGAAAACCTATTTTTTCTAATAAAACAACCCAATTTCTATAAAATAACTTTTAAAGAACGTATACAAATATTGACGATGAATTTATTACTGCTCGCGTATCCGGCAGTCGTAAGCTTCCCAGAAAGCAAGGATCGTATTGTAAATATAACATTTACATGAAATGTTTCTCAGAATGATCTGCACAGAGCACGGCTCCCGGTCAATAAATATACAGCCCGCACAGCACATCGGTAATCAACATCGAATAACTCTCATTGACTCGGGCTGGCCGCGCGGCCTGCGCCTTGAAGGCTCCCGCCACCAAACACATAAATGAACCTGAATGAATGTTCTGCTTATTTCAATATTATGCATACAATAGCCTGCCACGGAAAAAACTAAAAATAATGGAACACTTAAATAAATTAGGTGAAATATACTTGAACCCTTTAAAAAAGACGCAACGCAATTTATAAACCGCTCATTGTAGGTTTTCAATTTGGATATTGCACATCTTCATCTTAGATGCTTGGTGTTAGTAACATGCAGTGAAACAAAAAGTAATAAGCTTATTATGAATATAAATAAACGTTGTGTTTTTCACCCAATTGTGTCCTGTTAGTAAATATTATATATTTTTTTAGGAACCCTTATTTTTTTTTTTAAACAAAACAAATACTGAATTAGTAAATATTATTTGTGCATATTGGGCCGATATATCGTTGTATTATTATGGGTAAACTACTGAAAGTCAAAAGCAACCAGACAACTCATCTAACAAAACTGGTTACACGCGCAGTGACAAAACTTGCCAATGGAGTCTCTTTATTTCGGGTGTTTTTTAAAATAATTTTATTTATGCAAATTATTGGCTAATTGCAAATCAGCTGCAACTTGTGTCTCGACGAGTGTAGATGGCTGAGAGCACTAATACTGGGTACAATTTACACCAGCACGCAAAACTGCAAGTCAGCGAGATATACGATCAAGGTATTTCTTTATAATCGAAGACAAAGAACATTCGCGGAGCCTAATGAATTCGAACCCCCTAGAGATTTATGCCGCACTTAAACACACGAAACTTATATCATTTTCACTATTGCGCATTACATGGATATTGCGTGGTGCTGTATTATAAAGCGGTGTTTTTATCGGAGCCAATACGCCGCGCTAACAGGGTTCCTTCATTATTTATCGCGGCGGATTGGATGAAAAAAGGCGAACAACATGGTCGCGGAATGAGCAACCCGCCGGGCCGCGGCGAGGCTCCGCCATGTATTGACTCTGAATTCGTAATCCGCAATTGATTCGCGCTCGACCACCGCGTGTACACGCTCGTAATTTGTAAACCTCGCGATGTTGAATGTAAATAACTCATTACTATGTTAAAAACTACCTTTAATTATTAATGAGAACTAAACGCATTTGGCCTCAGTGCGCAGGCTTACTTATTATCGGGTATTTCCTTATCTGTAATTTTTTTTAAATCTACTACCTTCTCGTGTCTTTGGGAAGGTCACTATTCGACGGCAGATTCAATTCAATTGAAACGCGGACATGTTATTTTGACATGGCATTTTGCTAGGAAATACAAAAAACTCAATTGTTTCAATTGTATTATCAATGACGTCAAAGCAACGTTGATCAAAGACGAATAGATCTCTCAAAAATATAGTAACCTGTATGTCGATGCTAAGATAATAGGGTCGTGTGACGATGTAATACTACGATTTTTCCCGTTTAGTTAATGTCAAATTCTTAGTCTGAACAAACAATTACTTACTCGAAACACAATATTGGTTCTAAAGCCTCGTTTATTTGCAGCGGTAGAGACATAACAATCTACTGTCGGTATCTAATTGAGCGGCTCCTAAGCGAGCGCGTGACCTCCGGCCTGTGCCGAGCCGCGCGGCCGGGACTTCCACGCACAGCTGACGGCGGCCGCCACGGGTCCCGCGGGATTAACTGCCCACGAATCCGAATTTAATTGTTATCTCGAACGAGAGGATGAACAACACTTCCCGCCGCTCCCTGGCGGACAATAAATGCGCGGGATCTCGGTATTGCACTGGCCGCTTATAAATCCACCGGCGGACAATCGACGGCTGCCGAACCGAAATCAATTTATGTTTTGTAATTATTTATTTCAGCGGCGTGGAAGGGGCCGGGTATTGTTTGTTATTGCATATTTGAAATCTACTCGTAATTATAATTGCGTGCGTATTTCTCGCAACGTACTCGTATGGCAATAATGAATGCGAAGGCGTATGTACTTAGTTTATGGACACTGAGTAATTAAAGAAACACGACATACGCCATTGCAACGCAAGTGGTCTGTGTGCACAAAAAAGCACTTTTCTTTAATAATTTTGTGGTATTAAAATTCCAATTTATTGTATTGATAAAAAAAAATCATTATTTTGATTGCAAATCAAACGTTACTTTAGTCTTGTTTAACGTAAAATTCAAAAAGCAAAATTTAAATAAAAAACTAATCATAAATTTTACGAATGCATGAAAGTCATAATTGTAACGTGAATAGATTTTGCAACATCATATGTGTACGTGTCTGGAGATTAATGTGAAAGTCTGCACACTTATGCCCTTTCATATTCTTTCCCAAGAGATGTACTTTGAACCCATTCGCCATATATCAGAGCTGTAATATCCTCCTAGCACGCGTGCCCACTCGCTCGTTCAATTCTGGCAAGTACTCGGAGCCTCCCTGTCGATATCAAAAGGATGAGGAATGGACAAGTGCTCTGGGAACTGTAGTGCACACCTACTCGTGAGATATGCCAATACGGCCACTTGTAATAATTCATCTACATCTGGGAAAGCAAGACCTAATTAAAAATATATTTTTATTTTTATTCTTATTTCAACTAAAATATAAACAAAAAATAATACTAATAAAAAAAAAAAAAAAAAAGAATTTGAATGAAAATATTTTATATAGCAAGTATACGCAAAATTAATTCAGAGATTTTTTATGTAATTGCACTCGATGTAATATTATAAACACAATTATTATTAAAATTAAAAAAAACAAAAATTGTATCAATTGTAAAAATATTTAGAGAATGATGAGTGTTTTACTCTAAAAAATATATTATTTGATTTACATATAATTGTTATAATTTTGTTTATATAAAATTAATAAAAACTTATAGAGCCAATAGGTAGAACCATTTTCGTAAAATATTTGAATAATTAATTACTTTTTAACCAAATCAATTACACTTGTAAATTTTGATAAACATTTTTTTTATTAAATATGTATTAAAGATATTAACGGTAACAGAAGTTTATCAGATGACATATTGGGTTAAAATTAAAAAAAAAATCACCTGGTTTCGTTTTCGATCCAATCAAGCTAGCTCGGGTTGTTCTCCTGAGCAGGTGAGTTGACCGAGCGGTGAGCACGTATTCCAGCCGCGCTAATAGCCGCACTAATCAAAGCTCCTTTCATTAGGCGTGTGCGGTGCAGCGCTCGCTAATTTATGTCTCAAGTCTCGCGGGCATCAATCCCGGGCTCTGGACTCCCGAGACTCCTCGAGCCTCACCGTCGCGCACCCACTTAGCCCGGCCCGGGTGGCGGGTCCCGGTACCGGGTAATTAATCTTATAATTACGTCAAATTTACTTCTTACAATATTAATGGAAGAAACTCAAAAGGCTTTTTTATTTTTCGCCATAGTACCTCCCGCTAGAGTGCTCACCGAGCATGCCATGCGCGATCGTAAATTTTAATTTTGAATATTTATTTGATTTTTATTCCCGAGTATTTATCAGATGTTTCAATCGTTGGCGTATCGCTTTAATATTCAATTTTTAATTAAAGTTATCGAATTCATACGTAGAGGAAAAATAATAATAACTGCACCCGAGTAAAAACACATAAGAATGAATGGCCCATAAAAATAATTTAAATACGCCTGCTCAGCGTTGCGTCTGAAAATGGATGTTCGGATTGTGTTGCAGAGCACTGTGAGTGCGGCCCCGGTATTCTAATAGTGTTATTTTTTTAATTTAAACAATTAATTATATCTCACAATTTGGTATTAACTCGTTCAAAACGCTTAATCGTTCGGCGTAACCGTTTGTTCCGCGCATTCGATTCTCTCATGGGCAGCTCTCGATTGTGATATCAAAGCGCAGAACAAACGCGGGCTCCGCGGCGGCTCTCGGGCCGGTCGCACGCACGGAGGCTTTGATTAGAACCATTTTTTCTCTCACCGTGCGATCGCTTGTATGCAAATGAAAAAGGGCAGAAATAATTTCGTGATAACACTAATTTAGGCTTTTATTACACATTAATCACGATACTTCTGACGTTAAAAACTTTGATTACTAACCGTGAATATCCGTTACGTGAACATTCATAGGTATCGTTCGCTGGAGAAATCGCCGTTTTGCTTAGGATCGAAAGTTAGATCTCATTACGAATAAACACAAAAATTGAATAGTTAAAATTATCGTAACGCCTTTTTTCATTATTATGTAAATTTGGTATAATTTATCCGGAGCATGAGAGTCGCTCGTGGCGATTGTCTCCCGGGAGCGCTGGCGGGCGCCTCGGGGAGAGCAGTCGGCGCCGAGCGACCTCCGAGACGGCATCTCCGCGGCGCTTGCAGTTTATCATTAATTATTTGTGTCATTATCTTTTTTGATTACTTCTCAATTTTACACCGGCAGAGATCAAGCGGGGAGTCAGAAGTTGAGACCTTTAAAATGAAGTCACGTTCGAGTCTTCGCGGGAAATTACACCGCGGCAGACACCACCTAGCCTAGTATCGGGGGTGAAATTGCAACAATCTCGAGTTCATTATGGAAGGGATATGTAGCGGGCGATCCGATCTGCCGCCGCTATCGGATCTGCAGGGCGAGCGAGGCACGTCGCGGCCTAATGGTCTGTCATGAGAGTCGCTAATAATATATAAATAAATAATTTTACCTCGAACCCCGCGCATTTAAATAATTGCCACGTCGTCCAGCCGGGCGGCGCGGGCGCATGCCGCAGCCGCGACTGCGAGCTGCGCTAATCGCTCATGAACTATCCCGCGTGTTCCCGAGATCGATTCTAACCTCCATCATCGATTAACACTATCAAAGTATACTTTTCAATTCTTATAAAAAAAAATGAAGATTTTATGAAAGTACGCTAAATAAAGAAATAAAATATTTTTTTATTTGTTCGAAAAATAAAAAAGGAAATTTTGTTTATTTACTAACTTTTTTATCTTAATGCTAGCGGATAAACAATATAGTGAGTTTTTTTCGTAGGTGTGTAATGGATTTCACGGAGTTGCAGTATTCAATGATATATGTTTTGACAGTATTGGACTGTATGGAACAATCCATCTGTTATCAATGTCAATATCAACGTTTTTTAATTTAATGGTGGTGGTGAATCCTTCATCATCTGGCTTTCGTCGTCTGTATTTCGGATATCCATCCTCACCAGTTTGAGTTTCATTAATCAAATCGAGTGGATATCTTTTCGTGCATTTGCCGTCTTTTATGCAAGGCGAATTCATATTCAATGCTCCGCATGGGCCGTGCAAACAACGTCAAAAAGAATCGGATTCAGTAGTTCAGCAGATATAACACTATCGATTTAAAATCAGGCGGTAAACCCCGTTTTTGCCATTCAATCGAATACATCTAGCATTAATGCGTGAGATCCATGAGTTTTTGTTTGAAAACTCTAGCTGTCAGATCATATCTGTGATGCGATGACTGACCAGGCGATCTTTGATTTCCGACCAAGCAGGATTGTACGTAAATGTGATGAAAAGATCTGACAGTTCTGAGTTGTTTTTATTTGTTGTTGTGGCAGCCTGCACTATACAACGGCAACGTCATACTAATCAGTGTTTTTTTGTTGGCAGCCATACGCGAAAATGTTAGTTCCTTTTTTGAAATGTCAAAATGTTGAAACTTTTGTATGGGAAATGTCGAAAATCTACTTAATTAAATAAAATGAATTTGATTATCAATTGTTAAATTTTAGAGGCCTCAAACTACCTTAGTATTTTTGGTTTTCAAATGAAACCGGTTTGGGGCACATCGGTTCGATGGCTTTAAAGATTAGCGCAGCCAAATAACCGCCGGTTTTTGAGTTTGTAGTATGGATTCGGTAACGACGAGGAATATGAAATCAATCAGATTTACCGTGATACCGACCGTCGTGGTCGTCCTTGTCGTCGTGGTCGTCCAGGTCGCTGTTGTCGTCGGCGCTGAGGTTGTCGCGGTTGTCGAGGTCGGCGTCTGCGGGGCTGGGCGGCGGCGAGCCCGAGGCGTCACTGGGCGCCGGGGAGCGCGCCGCCCCGCCCGCCCCGGCCCCCGCGCCCGCCCCCGACTTGGACAGGTTCAGCACGGGACTGTGCCCGTTTGACGACCCTGGGAACAAGCGTTCATTCGGCACGATGTATTAATGAAACTCGCAGAATTATCACGCTAACTCGAGATAAGCACTACACTTTACGAAATTCAATATTTTTGACAGAGAGTACTGGGTGGAATTCCATTTTAATATTTTTGAGTAAAATGCTTGAGTGATTTTCCACATGTTTCGCCAACCAACGTGAGAGGTTGGCGAAACCGGTCACAAATAAAAACGAGCATGTGGAAAATCACTCAAGTATTTTACTCAAAAATACTACAGTTTATCTCACAAAGAAATAGTCTGTGCTCTCAATTCAACACAATCGACGGATAAATATTAAATTGGACCATGATCAATTAAAGCGAGTGTTGTTTTATATTTAAAAATGCATTTTAAAGCTTTGCGTAAGTCTTGTTATTAGCGATGTCAGTGTTTTCAATATTAATGGTTAATTGTACGTTATCGTTTACATCTAACTGTAATTTTTGCAGTATTGTGACCTTACTAATATTCGGAAAAAACAAGCTTATATTTTTATAATTACAATTATACGATTACTATATGTTTTTAGACGAAATAAATGCACATGGATAAAATAAGTGATTCGTTTAATGGATGATTTTATAAATTTTTATGTTATTTTTAATATAGAAAGTTGAATGTCAAATAAGTTAAGTAATCGTTAAAATAATCGTTATATCGTTTACTTTCTTAATCTTCATTGTACAAAATATTAATAATTATAAAAGATGCATTTGATCCTCGAATATTCTTGGATATTTTTAAATAGTCAAACGCATATTATCAATCGACTTTTAGATTTCGTAAGTAGAATTTAGTCCGAAGTTAAGTACTTTTTAAAATTCAGTTTTGAACTGAATTTTTTAGTTAACATAGTGCCGTCGTCTTTGATGCTACTGAAGTCGTTTAAAAAATAATAATTTCACTTCTCATATTTCACCAAAACTATTTAATTATAAGCATACAAACGTGTATTTTCAAGCACACGTTTCATTTTTTAGATAGATGTTACTCATACAATGGACTATTTATAATATTAATTTGCAACGAGACCTGCGACCTTCCAGCGAGATTACTAATTGCAAGCCGCAAATGCATTTGTGCACAATCAAAAAAGGAAAACCCAGTGCGCGCTCCGATAATGGACTCGCCCGCAATCAATCAAAGGGCGGCCATTGCTGCAAATTAAGGAAGAAGCTACACAGATCGTGTTAATTAAGCCCGCCGTCATTTACACTGGCCGAAGAAAAGGCTAGCTATGCGCTATTTTTTATTAATCAAGTAAATGGTCGGACCGCCAGCTGCCCAAATAATATATTCATTGCGGAGCCGTGGGGTTGCGCCGCGCACTGAGAGAATGATGGGCTAATTTCTCCATTTGCAATGCGAGCAGAATTCTGCCTGCTGAAAACCACCCCGCGTTACATTTTTTTAAATTTTTAATGCCGACATCCTCCCCGCGTGTCGCGGCTGGATTCCGTGATTTTTGCGGTTCATTGAGAAAGTTTTGACCGTTGTTTTGCAAGCATAATGAATTGCATGTTTTTGTCAAGTTTTAATTATGTCATTAAAAAAATGGAGCGCCACTGAATACTCTTTTTACATCCTGGTTGGAGTTGGTTTATTTTTTTTCTCCGCTGTAAAAATTAATTTTGTATGAATTTAAACACAGTAGGATAACGAGTAGGGATAACACACATGCTTTGTTTTCGTTAGACTTGGTTAGAAATAAACGGAGTTTTTAATTTAAAATAGTTAAATACAAGCATTAGTACAAGCATACAATAAATTTATATTTTTATAACAGGCTGGGAGTTTTGGCGAAGGATTCAAATAATTACAAGGAAGCGTATTTATTTTTATGATAATTTTTTTTTTTCGTGAAAAAAGTAGTGATAAACTGTTTTTATACTGTAGGTAGAATTTTCACATTTTAAATTTGTGGCAAAAGCATGTGCTGAATCCAACATTTAAAATAGATATCAAGAAGCCACTGACTAAGTTAAAGCATATAGCAAATGTGCATTCATAGATCGTACCAAGAGGGAAATGGGTGGCTATTTGTGTTATTTTGTATTCAACTAAGCAAGGACTTTTGGAAAGGGCATTAAAGATATATTCTGTCGTGGTGACATGGGGTAGTTACTGATTATTATACCTGTACCCGGAGAGTGGCTGCCCTTGAGGAGGCGGGGGTTGAGTTCTGGCAGGGGGAGGAGGGGCGGTCTGTAGTAGTTCAGGCCTGAGGAGAGCACACGTCTTAGGGAACACCTCGAATCATGTATACCTCTAAACTAACTTAGAAATTTGGGTTTTGAGGATTGGTAGGGGGGAACACAGTAAAATAAACCACAGTATATCTATCTACGGCGCTCTATTTATATTCGATATAAAATAATTATTAATTTTTTTATTAAATTTCTTTCTTAATGACAAGTGTGGTTGAAATTAATCTGAATAACAGCACCAATATAAAACATGTGTATACATACAAATACAAAATCTCAAACTATTCAATTCCATTCCTATTGTGTTAACTGATTATAATATATTTATTTTGCTCTTGATAGTATTTATTTCCTATAACAATGTAGTATTGAGACATCTATCTAGCAATGTATACTATCTGCTTTATATTGCATAACTATTTAACATTATTTCACAAATACTTGCTTTTAAATCACGTTTGTGTTTAGAAAGATATCATTATTTAATTTTTTTTATTTATAAATCTGTGTTTTATTTATCAAATAAACTATCACTATAGCAACCGAGCTTAGTGTTCGACCTAATTTTGGTAGAGAATGAAATTTCCATCTGATAGTGGGGAGAGCCTCTGCGGGATACGAACCGCAATAATCAATCCCGAATTTGGACACTGACAATATAACTAGCGGCCAGATACTCGGACTGCGCTGGCAATGAATGGCTGGACATCCATCTCCCCCGCATGTGTGATGCATGAGGATGGATCTAACCTAATCCCCATTGTAGACACCAAATAAATGCGAGCTGTTAAGTGGGCAGTGGAAGTTCCATCTGTGTTTCACTTTTACATTTATACAATTAACAAAGTACTCGCAAAGTTTTAAATGTATAAAAAGGGATTTTGTTAAATTTATTTACATTTTCATTTGGTATTTTTTTTCTTGCAGTATATTTGTTTCTAAACTCAAAATGCACAGTCTATGTTATCAAGAACATATATTTATTTCTGTAAAGACTTTCAGATTCTTTCAGTTTTTTTTATGTTTTTTTGATGAGTCATGGTCGAAATTTATTTCAATCATAACAAACGTTTTTATTAAAGAAGTGAGATTTAATTGTATAAAAAATATGAATATTATATAAATAGTGTTTGATGATCAATCACCAATTAGAAAAAAATATATATTCGAAAATAATATTTCTTATGTTTATAAATTAAATTGAATGTGATTTTAGCTATACTTTTAATCAAAAATATTTATAGTGTTAAACTTTTGCATAAACTAAACGAACTTCTTGATAAAACGAATAAGTAATTAAATATTTCATTTACCATTTTGTGACCCTTCTCTCGTTTTATTTTCATGCCCGATGGCCCTGTCGATATCGCTTCTCTCGTCTCTCATCCTGCGAACAAAAGAAGCACAATATTAGCAACAGCAAAAAAACACACAAAAGCATTAATCATCCGCCATTTTCAATTCACACATGAGTCCCTAGAATTTACTCGCTCTTCATAAAGAATTCAGTTGCTTTTTTGCAAGAATGAGACCGGCGGAGTAAAAAATGATAAGAAAGTTTCTGGTAATGAAGAATTATGATTGCACTGGGGAGCAGATGTACCGCCGGGTGGCTCTTCCTGAACCCCCGGAGGTGCAACCCTCCCCCGCGACCTACCCCGTAGTCTCCCATTAAATAAATCCTGTTATGATTGCCAGTCGGTAATTTTTAACGACTAAATGCTTTTAGTCTTAAAAGTTACTAAGGGTAACAGCCTTGTGGAATTTATAGAAAAAACGCATAAGGCCTGCAATTAGCAGACAAAATAGTTATTTAACCGCAAATACATAAGTTTTCTTATTTTATTTTACAAAATAAATATTTTATTATAAATATAACTGATTGAGCATATTCCATTTAAATGGACCGTTTCAATTCCGCTGAGCTAATTTTCGATACCCTCGAAATTAAATCAATTCATTTTGAACCAAAAAATCAACATCACAAATTAAAAAAAAACTATTTATATCACAATGCACTTATGTGCTACCTGAGTATTCTAAGACCGCGTTTTTTTTTGTTTGAAAACTAACGGATGCTATCATTCGATATGCAAGTTACAGGATATAGGCTTATAAAATTTATATTAAAAACGAAACAATAGCAACAAAGTCATTATTGATATAAAATAGACGTTTCCGCTTGTAGCATCTGTCGTGAATTCAGATTTAAAAAATTAAACAGTTTGTTATTTTTTGTTTATATAATACGAGCAGGTGTGCAATGAAACTTTCTATTCAATAAAAATTGCATGAACCAATTTGCAAACTTTTCATCAAAAATTGATAATTTAAGCACTGCAACTTTCTTTGGAAAAAGCAATAACCAAGATAATGGCAAAAAAACCTTTAAACCGTCGAAATTTCCCCAAGTTATTGGCGGGCGAGGGTGCGCACCCCCGAGCACTTAAACTCGCACAAGTCACCCCAGAAGGGTTAAGCGCCGTTTGCGGACTATGAAATGTGCCCAACCTTTGCTTTCACAGTATAATTTATATTCAAATGCAGCATCCACTGACAACTTGATTATAATGTCTGATATAATTTATTTTTACGTGGGGATGTTTCTTCCCGGGCGCGATCTTTGCGAAATGAACGAGCGAATTTGCATTTCATAGTTGAAATTTATTTCCATTATTCAGTGTGTTCTGTCGGAGACCAGGTAGTGGCTGCAGCGGCAATTTACATTTAGACAAGTCGAATGAATAGTAATTTTCTTTTATGTTTAAGTCCGGACGCTCATTTCACGCGGCGATATTGCATAGTTGCTTTTTGATGGAATTCGTTTGATCCACTCACCTCTCGTTTCCATACATCTGCCGTAGACGTAAAATTTCATTGTAAAATATTGTATTTATATTAATATAAAATGCAGATCTGATAAAATAATGTTGTTTTTTATTGCAACCAATCAATTCTGCATCGATCAATGTTAAACATTCTTTTTTCGTGATCTAACTTGCAAAGATCTCGATTACATGTAAAGATTTTGAAAAATGTGTTTTTGAATGGTGAATACAAAAAGCTGCATTGAATATCAGTAACAGCGATTCGTTACAAAGATCGCTTTTTATAAGAGCCGGTGCATCAATCATACCCCGAAGTATATTTTCCATATTTGATTCCAGTCGATAATAACAATAATAGACCTAGAATCCACTTAATTCTCAATAGGATCACTTTACTACGAAGAAATCATTAATCAAGCGTACACTTAGGGACTACTGTGCTGAACAGTCTTCACAATAACAATCCTGATACGTTTAGAATTGTATATTTCATTGTACAACTCCAGCAGTGGCCCAGCACGCCCACTGGGGAACATCAAACATCACACAACATGCAAGTTGGGCCTTTGAGAACAGAAGTCGCCGATGAGGCGAGAGAAAAACACATTGAATCCATCAATGTAAATTGAAATGCCTTTATAGCTCCTGCGAACATCTACAAAGAAAGACGTCCCGCTGTTCGGCAACTTGTTATGTCCGGCGTTTTTGCCCTCTCATGAGTGAAGTCACTTTTTTATTCCTTTTGTGTTGCCTATGGATTTTAACAACCGGTATTCTATTCGAACGGTAGTTAAAAAATACGATGACAGCTTTACGAGTCGAAATGAATGATAGAAAAAGGATGTAATTAATTTCGAATACGATATCCTTATCGTGAATAGAAAAAGGTTTCGTTGCGTTTTATTCTTATGTACTTATAGTCGGTATATATAAAGTATTCTAAATCTTGAAACGTTTGTGATATTTCAAGTGATAATGGAATGCCTGAAAGTATTATCGTAAAAGCCATGAACTCACCCTTACATTTTATAGTAGATGAATCGTTTTTCATTATTTTTACTTATTATTAGATTAATTATGCGGAATGATCGGTAGCCTTCATCTCTTTCTTTACAGCATCTTCATTTATATGTGGCATTAAATGGGATGTTTCATTAATAATTGGTTTTGTAGCTGGGATGAAAGGCAAATAATACAAAGGAAATGTATTAGCTTAGTGAAGCAAATAAATAAAGCAGTAATTATTTTATGAGTGTTTTATAATAAATAATACAATCTAACTTTTTTTTATTCTTAAAAGCATATATATATATATATATATATATATATATATATATATATATATGTTAATATACAGAAATATATACATTTGTTATTAAGTATTATTATTACTACTGCCTCAAAATCCGGTACAATATAAATATTTTATTCAGATATTTCGTGATAATTATAGCACTGTTCAAACATATGCCTGTACTATTACAAGTCAAGCCTCCCCCGTCAGTTATTACTATGGCAAGTGTTTTTGAAGGCAATCAAACAACACTCGTCTCTGGAGGAGGGACCAGCGCGCACGGCTCCCGGCAACTCTCACAAGGTTCATCAAACATCTTGAAGATGCACCGCTCTCCTTGCGAACTTGTGAGGTTTGATGTGGCTAAGACAAGGATCGGGTGTGCTTTGGAAAGGTGGGTTTGGTAATAGCCATTTTCAGACTACATATTGGAAGTCGATATAGTTAACCGCAGAGTACTTTACTAAATACATGTACATGTTTGTATCTAAATCCATTAGATATTTCAATATGACTTGTAGTACAATATTGTCAACCTATTGATCGCTTATCTTACGTTTTTAGAAAAAGTATTCTTATGTAATTTTGAAATTAAATTACATTATTAAATAGTAGTAAACGAAATAATTACGAAACTCTATGGATATGCTAGGTTTTTATTATTAATGTATTATTTATGCATATACGTTTATTGTATTGGTGTATACAAATCGGCAAATTTATATTTATACTAGAAGAAATTACGGTTTTGTTCAGATGGAAGCTAATGTGCATATTTATGCAAAATAACCAATTGAGGTAACAAAGTTCTATTTTGCAATTCAAAAAAATCGTAGGGTTGTTTAATTCAAAAGTTTAAATTCACAAGTTAAGCATGTAGCAGAATAAATCCAATAGCGAAAAGTTCAATCAGAACCCGATGTATCTCCAGGAGGCATATTTTGACAGCAGCGAATATGTGGGAAGTTCAGGCGCAAGGAAGGGGGTGGGTACCTCAGCACATGGGAGGGGAAGGGTTCATAACCTGAGAGGTTCAGATTGAATATGATAAGTCCTACTGACAGTTAGAAAGCCCAAAATTCACCCCCAGGCCACATGTAATGTTTACTTTTTAATTTGAATACTGTAGACGTAAGCACATATTCTAATATAACGTGCAATGTATTATTAAACTACGGAGTGCGCGTTTATATAAGCCGGTATTTTTTTTAAATTTATATATTTATAATTAATCAAACAATTAACATGTTATACTTATTAAATATTTTGGAAATCGATTCCGTAAGATTAGATATTTGAATTTATTTATAATGTATTGTGACCTGCCGAAAAACGCTGAAGTCTCAAACAATTTTATCAACTATGAAAATAGTGTTAGACAATATAAGAATAAGAGATCATAAGTAAATATATCTAAATAAACTTCTAAATGTTTATAAGATAGTAAGAAACCAATAGAATCAATGCTTATGTTAAGTATAAATAAACAACGATCGTCAGTTGATAAAATAATTTATAGTGTGCCTCATACAATAACGTGGAAGCTGAGCATCCGGTAATAATCGCATTGGTATACTCTATATCTTTTGAACGGGGGAGTGGTATACAGTAAATATCAATTTTTTTTATTTGTGGTATTTTTATATTATTTTACGGCTATTTAAAAAAAGTATCCCAAAGCGATTTTTTTTTAAATTTATAATCAATGTTTTGAGTATATTTTTATTATATTGAACAAAGCACTTTTAATAATGCAGCATATATTTTTGTTATAAAATAGACGCTGCGTAAGTGTTCCCTCGTGTTTCCCGAACATGCTGTCAGATTTCACAGAAGTCAAGAACGTTGACGATATAATACTCCGGTTGCTCAACCGACACTCACTCCCGAAAGAAAACGGCAAAAAAACGACTAAAAATACCTCTGGGGTTACTAATCGAATAAAAATATCAAGAGGGGTTGCACAAGAAAGGAAAAATATGGAGGGTGGAACTGCCGACCCTTCAAATCTACTGTCAATATATTTCCGAAACCCATAAGCCAACTTGAGTTGCTTTTCACGCCGAAATGCCAGATCCATCTTGCTCGCTGACAGCCATATCGCTTTAAGCGTTTTAAGACTCCGCCAAATGACATTTTGCAAAAAGACCGTACTTTAAATTATTAAAAAAGCCACCGCGACCGTATTAAAAGGGACTCAATGCTAAATAACTTCGTTTGAATAGAAAGATTGATTAGCTTCTGCCAATGATGTAAGAAATACTACTTCTGTGTGGTGCTCGGTCAAAAAAGTACAGCCTGTTTACGAAACAGCTTTATTTAAAGCTCTAAATCAAAGGTGCGCTCAACTAATGAAGCTGAATTTTTAGTAAGAAAATAAATTATTGATATGAAAACTGTATAAATTACTTCTAAAACAATTACTTGAAACATGTGTAACTCAGCTATATTAGATTATACTAATTAAAAATTTAAAAAAAGGTTTACCTAAAATGAACAATATTCATTTAAGAAATTTTTACAGACTTAAAATAATAAGGTTGAAGTAGACTGCAAGCAGCGTGGAACGGCTATTGTTTAAGTGCTGTATTATTCTTAATTTTAACACTGCATGCTCGCAACGGAGAGTGTAATTATATTCTGCATAGTAGTAAATAACATGGAATTTACTATGGAAACCATAAACAAGCCGTGGATACGTACACACGAAAACTTCGTTGAGTTTCCTGTGCAATGGGAAGCCTTGGGCATTACGGGCCGCACACTGGCGCGCCGCCCCGCCAAAGGAAACCGCGCAGCATACATTCCTAATAAGAAATCCGCAGTACGTGCAACAATACCAGCGAGTACACCCCTAGACGGACAAATTATACTACGCCGCCGGATTAATTGCGCCACCGAGGCCAAAACGCTTTTCTTTAATATTAAAAACTACAATGATAATTCATCAATCCGCATTTCAGTTTATTGTGCAAAAAAAAAATTTTTTCTCATTACCAGTGAGATTTATACACTCATCTCCATGACTACGGCCGAGCAATCCACTGATTGAATTGAAAAAAATCTCGTTGTTTCATGTAAAATGATAGGTATAAGCCTTCGTATAACGTACAACGTAATAATAAATAATTAATAGCTATGTATATTTCAAGTATATAACAAGAGTTATCAATAGACTTTAATTGCGTATGTTAGTATCATACTTCAATTTGAAATGAAATAAAATGATAGGATGTTAAGATTTCTCAAGAGCGTGAAATCTATTTAAGAAAGCTTATCAAGCCTTATGTGGTGTGCAAATACTCCGGGAAGTCTATCACATCATACTTAAATAGAAAACCATTTGTGTATTTCGTTTAAATACATATATTATTGATTAAAGATGGTATTAATAATTAATATTTACGTAAAAGCAGAAATCAAAGAATGCACACGTGGGAAATATTTTGGCAGCGTATGGTGAGTCTTGAATGAAATTTTAAAGTTTATTTGGCGTAGTAACCGCACATAAGAAAATCCTCTCAGCCTCCGTTGTGCGATGATGATTTAAAGATACCATTCCGCGAACAATGGGCGAGGCGCCGCCCGACGAGTATCGGCGTCCCCCTCGCACCCGCGCTCCCGCCATTGCACGAGAGCGAGACGAGGCGAGGGGTATTCAATTTATATTCGTCTGTGTACTTAGAGTTGGAAAAGTTTTCATGGCATTATCTGCACATGGCTGTGCGGAAGTTGGTGCCGTCTCGCTCTGGCCGGGGCATCTCTCTCTCGCTCTTTATTAATCGGATGTGCTTATAGTACATTACATTTTTGAATGATAAAAGTACATATCCATGTTTATGATTATGAAGTTGTAATATAAATACTTTATAGGTACTAAAATATTTTATAATTCAAGTATGATGAAAACATACATTCATTCCGATGCTTGTGATTTTCTCTCCACAGTTTTTATGAATAAATCTTGCTAAGAGAATGAGAATATTGTCGATAGATGAAATCAACGCGATTATCAAATATTATTATTTTATATACTAAATAATGTTATGGGTTGGAGTATAAACATTAGGAAGTAGTTTAAAAAACTATATATTTTTCGTGATTTCGTATTTCCTAAAACGCGCACATTGCTTTATTTCAAGTATTAACTGTCAAAACTGAAACCTGAAAAAAAAAAATCACTATCTATAGTTTTTTTATGAGAATAGCAAAAATCAAGTTCATGGTTAAATTTACATTTAGGTAAATTTAAATTTACAATACTTCTTAATAGTTATCCTATGCAATTCAAGATTGAATAACTAAGGAATTAACCGTTTCTTTTAAATATTTTTAAAATACTGACATTAATTTAACTTATTACTTACCTTATAAGTATTACATCTAACTAAAAGCGATAATACGTTTTTTAAAGATTTATTTGAAGCGGTTATTTTATTTTAAATCCGGGTAAAAATTATAATAAAGGTGTACCTTAATTCTAGCAATAAAATTAACTTGGACATCTTTATTGCCTACTCGTAAACACCTTCAAACGCCATAAAAAAGTTATGATATTCAGAAATGAATTGGTTTCGGAGTTACATTAAAAGTATGATTTGAATTCAAAGAACATAAAAAGTAATGGTTTTATAAAAAAATATTTTTCTTTTGGTTTAACGAGCAAAACGAGGTAGTAATTAGACAGAAATAAACCTTCCTCTATCTAGTTTTTGAGTGTGTAAAATTATGAGACGTTATACAGAGATCCTTTAACGCTGGTTCCCGTGATCAATCAAAAACGAAAACTCACTAATTATACTAAAAAACTAAGACGATGAAAGACAGATAAAAATAAATATTTATGTATAAAAATAAAAAAGGGTGCCTATGTATCTAATATGCCAACGATAATGCTTTTATAAAAAATAATATTATTATAAATTAGGAACAGTAACTGATTGATTATAAATTAATATATGGATATTTTAAGCTGTGGCTATGTTTGGGAAGCTCGCCACAGACGGTCGGGTATTATGGGCTCAAGATCCAAAGCCTCTCTTAATGATTATGTAAAACGATCCATGTGTCAGTAACAACTTGTTACCATATCAATCATTCTCGTTTGTGTAGCGTTACATTTGATTCTCCACGAGCGCAATCACAAAAGATCTAAAAAGATCCACGATTCCAATCTTTTATCATCATCGAATTAAAACCGGCTCCCTGTAAGACACACATTCTATCTCGGTAACTAAATAAATGTATCTACCTATATTTTTTTAGGAACATCATATCTTGTAAACACCTGATATTCTTTAAAACCATTCCATCAATTTTATAGATCAGAGGGTTTGTCACTTGCAGACCCTTTAGAAAAGCTGTAAATGAGAGTTTCCAGAAGGTATTTTCGGGGCAATTAATTTTTGAGTATTTTTTTCATAATAAAGCGAAAATGTATCGGAATGCATTTTGCTAAAATTTGAACGGAAATTAGATTTGTCATCTGTCAAAGCGTCTGCGAGGAGAGGCGGGCGAGGGGAGCAAATGCGACATGTCAAATGCAACGGGGACGCAATTAAAATATTTTCGATACACTTGTAAGTATTTCTCCAAAGTACCTTTACGTTTCCAGTGGGTAAGCTCGGCCCTTTCAGATCGATCCTAAACCTGTATGTTGTGCGCTTATCAAGATCTGATTCGTATTTCTTATTTCCGATTCAGAGGTCATCCATCATCTCACGCGGTTGAGGTTGAACAAATTATCTTGTTATTCTAATTTGAATGTGTTTAATTTTTTTTTTAAATTAGATTATTTTATGAAGCAATGTTTCACTCGCACTGTTGAATTTATCATTTTAAAACGCGCACTAGAATAAATAATCCATCTTGAATGAAAATAAAAATGTATATATTTTTTGCGTGATATTTTTTTCCAGTGTGCCAAATTCATATATCATTTGCGATACTTGTAAAAGGAGCAAGAGGCGAGATGCCAACCGTATATATCCCATTATAAGCATAAAACATCACCACCAGATGGTGCAAATGAAAAAAATCATTTTAAAGTACATCCGAGGGTGGCGGGGTGCCAATGACAAATAGCTATTTAACTCGTGCCGACGTACGTGCATTACGTGGAATAAAAGTAAGGAATTTGTACTACTTAGCGGAGACAAGAGGGGACACGAATAAAAAAACGGAATAACGCGACGCGAGGGAGGCGAGCCCGCCGGAGCCGGGAGCGGCGGCTTCCGAGGCAAGAAGACACCGGAGGGGAGACAGCGGGAAAAAGACAGTTATTTAAATTTGAATAATATAACATGGAAAAAATTACATCACTTAATGCCGCAATAAAAGTACTCGGAGCTCCGACAGTATTAGAGACGGAAACGGAAGCAGAAGTGAGGGACTCCCAGCCGCGGACGTGGCCTGAACACAAATCTGCGGGGGAGTCATTAGGCGCCCGGGGACGGCATTACTGCGACGGAGGACGGATTCTAAAAAATAAGTGCGCAAGTTTTTACGCGGAGGGCGGGCGAATCTCGCGGGAACCGAGCAATAATTTTAAGTAAAGTAATGAAAGTACAGTTAAATGGATAGAACAATGAAGGGAATTCTGTTTCTTATCGCCGCAATATTTGGGTTCCTTGTCGTAATTTTATTGAAAATGGTGAAATCATAAATAAAATAGACAATATTTATTCTCCTCGATTTTTTTGTGAGAACTCCGCTTCCCGACACAGAACATTGCGCAAAATATTCTCTCACTTATCAAGCATCACTTTGAATTTTGTTTGACTCGCAGCTCAGGCGCGATAAAAATATTAAGCCGTGTTTTTGATTATATTTAATAATATTTTGAACAGGACGACGTTACCGCGGGCTCGCGTCAGTATGGTGACAAATTAAATATGTTCACACCGACAACACAAAAAGGCCACGACAGCGGGCTCTTCATTCATCCCACGTCCTGTTTCAGGTTAATCCCGTATCTCCAATTTCATCGATACAATTTCGACGCGATCAAAAATTCGAGAAACGAAAACAAACAAAAATGATTTCTCGGACACTTGACGTGTTAAATGGTCGGCCGATGTCACCTGCGATAGCATCTGGCCACTCGGATAAGGGACTCGCTTTTTATTTTCCTTCTCACGTAGGGAGCAACAGGGTGGTTCAAGTGTTTTCACAGATTTTACACGTTAATTAAAAAAAAACCTTTTTTCAGTTACATTTAATATGCAATAATGAATCATATCAAATCTTGCAGTCCCACATGTATTAAAATAATTAATAATCTGAATATTTTTAGTCGCCGTAAATTCTGCAGTTCATTTTGAAAATATATTTATTTTCTTAATTTTATCTTGCTTTTTATAATATAGGCTTACACTTATTTCACAATTAATGCATTTGAATTGATTATTTTTTTATGTTCAGATAGGAGCGAGAGAAGCATAGAATAAATGCAAATATTTTGCATAAACACACCCTAACACGAAACGCAAAAATACAAGCTTAAAGGATCAAAATAACTTCATCGAAGCATTTGTGGTGAAATTTTAGAATAAACTATTTTTTGGGGGTAAATACAGCTTTCGTCAGAGCTTGACTCACCCGGTGCGGTGTCTAAGTATTGTGACTGGAGTTGTAACACATCGGGAGTATAATAACAGCGGGCCGGGAGAAGTCGGGTCATTTGTCAAAGCATTGACAGGTCCGCTGCGCCGCCCGCCGAGGGGCTGCCCTCTCCTTAACGATTCCCAGCTGATAAGATTTTATATCATCATTATAAATGCTGTTTTCGGCCGAGTTCTAATGACTCACGTTGGAATATACTTTTTTAATAAATTATAGCCCGTTTTAATTACACCTAATGAACAGTTGCCATTCTGTTGAATAAATGAAAAAATCGCATGACAAGTTTACATCACGTTTTAAATATACACATTACAATTTAATTTATTGTAAATAAAAAAAAATGTATAGGTACTTACAATCATTAAAAATATATTACCTACAGAATAATATTAATCAGTTGTAAACTACGTAATCTAAATGATATTATTGTGTTTTAAAATAGTTATATTGCTCAATTTATCAATTATTGTTATAATATAGAATTGTTTAAAAAAATCCATAATTTATACTTGCGTCTATTCATCATTTAATACAGCAAAATCAATATATTATTTACGTATTTAGGCTGTAAAAATGTCTATTCAATTCATCACTCCATACAAAAGCTAGATTCGTGTAAGACTTGACTCCCTTAATCACCGGGAGCTTCATTTGATTCAATAAACATAGTGATTACTTGTGTGCTTCTCACGCACTGTATGATTATTCGTTTACAAATTGAAGCAAACACAAAAAAAGCTCAATTGATTTACTCACCCCGCGAAGCGACCATCTGTTTGAGGTTTGTTATATCTGTGGTTAATAATTATTGATGTTATTATTTAAGTGGCCGTTGCCGCTGTGTTTACCCTGCCGCGCGTGGGGCCGTAAGGTGAACGGTTTCAAATTGGAAAACCTGTCAAAATATTTACTTTATTTTAAACAGGAACATTGACACGAAGCATTGAACAAACTTACAGTCGAATTTTCGACGGAGCGACTCGCGTCAATCAATGTAATACGATGTTTGCTTTGGAAATGGCTCTATGCTCTGCGCTCGCCGTAATCATGGCGAGCGTCAAATTCAGTGCATTTACACACCGCCTACAGTGTAATTATAAATATTGATTGCAATTATTTTGAACCATGTAAAATCAACCAATAACTTGTAATTTATAAATATCACTATTGTAATAGCTACCTACTATTGAACCATTATAACCCGAATACCAAAAATATGTTTAAAAAAAAAACGTTTAATAAAACATCAGTCCAATTTTCTTTCATTTAATAAATACTTTGTACGAGTATTTGCACTGTTGAAATATAATGAACATGACTTACGAATAAAATAAATATCTATAACTTTATTTGTTTTCTTTAACGAAAAAAGTAGCTAAAAATTAATTATATTTATAAATTTTTGGAAATTCAATTAAATGAACCGAGCCTTTATGTTGTTTGTTAATAATAAAAATACTACACATATAATATAACATTTCTTAAATGTATAAAGCTATTTTATATTCAAATTAAATGCGTTTAGAAATACGTCAGAAATGTAAAATTTCATAAGCAATAAGGGCATAACAAGATGGCTCGGGATGCGTTGCGCGTTAGTGGCAGGGAGGGAGGATTTGCATGCGGAAGTTAAGCGAGTGGCCGGCGGAAGTCTGTGTCAATATGAAGCAGGGGCGGGGGTGGGGGTGGGGATGGGGGTTGGTTGTGGGGGCGGCAGGCTCGGGCGGCGCGTTTCATTTCCATATCCACACAAAAAACTCGCAGCCACACCACCGCGCCTAGTCAGCGACTTGTGAGTGCGCGCCTGTGCACCCAGAGGCGACGCATGTTTTATGTATTTAATAACCACTTTAATATAATTTTAATTTTAAGAAAACCTTACAGTTATATTTATAACTATTAAAGCGTTGCTTATTTAATCAAATATATATTTCACCAAGATTTCTGATTGATCCGTGCTGCAGCTACAGAAAAACTATGAGTTGCGATGATGATGATGATTGTCCATCGTATTTCAACCACGTTACAATAACACTGCTTATAATTTATATAATCAAAATTTAAAAAAGAACATCACATATTGCCAATTACAATTTTAATCAAACATTTATTTTGAAAGTTTTATTTGCAAGATATGATTAGTATATAAAAAAATCCATGCTCGTAGTTACTTATTCAAGATCAGAAACAATTATTTTATGATAAGTATTGAATACTGACATAATTTTTTTTTCAGCCCAAACTATTAGTCAAATAAGATTCAAGAGAATCACAATTCAAATAAAATATCACCAGGGAGCAAAAGCTCAAACCCAAGTGACTACGACATTATTCAAGTGGGGGGTTTCCCGGCTACTCACGAGCCACCCTTGGCCGGTAAGATGGGCCGCCTTTACATTATTTTAACAAATTGATACTTAGCATATCAAAACTATAAAACACAGGCCCTCTCGTGGTCAGGGCGCACTCAAAAACAAATTATGTTAAACTCTCAAAATCTTCCAAATTTATTTCAACTTTCTGCCGATTCAGTGAGTGCTACGTTACATCGTAATGTATTCACCCGAGAGCGTGAGAGTAATGCGAGTTTTTATCGATTTCAAAAATAAAATCTACACGAGCTCTTCTTGACAAACTACGCAAATATTAGTTATATTTTTAGGTTAAATGAATTGTTAATATAGTCAAATAGTTTTTTATTCAATTTGACTTGCTTATATGAATGCCTCACATAAAATAGAAGATATATTTTTAAAACTCGCTTTTCTGATTTATTAATGCCAATTCGCTTTTCATTGGTAAATTTTTCTACAGTAATATCCGAAAAATGTAATCATTTTTTTCTTATTTTACAAGTGCTACCTACAACCACAGATTGATCTTAACCCCAATACGAGGAGACAACAATCTTTGTTAAATGAGGTTATCTACATTTTAATATCATAGTACACGCCCACTCATCCTTGGACTTTCTATGCTTTTGCACTTTTTTATGAACATATTATTGCATAGTTCTAAATAATCAATGCGTCTTTTATATATATTTTTTTAACTAGTATAAGAGTATGATAGTGTCGCATGTACCGCAGACTTCTACTAGTCAATGGAGAATTTTTTTTTCCTATAATATCTCAAAAACCCGTTTATTGCATAACATACAAATCTTAAAAGCATGCGCGTATACAATAGCATTACATGTAACAATTGACAGAAATAATTATCACACAAAATAATTAGCATTTAAATATTCATAACTCGTAACAATCTAATCACGAAACAATCATATGAAGAAATCAATGTCATAGTATTTATCTTTTTTTCTCTCGTTAGTGGGCTCTAGTTTGTTTTTATATAATTACTGAAATAAAAATGTTAATATAAACCGGTCTGAGTGTACAATTTATCAATCATCACCTCTAAATACCTGTCATTCAGCCCACACGAAATAGCGCTCGTCTCATTTTTACTGATAACTTTAATCAAAATATCATTTTAACAGTCCACATTCAATCTCGCCGTTAAAACAATCACGGGAACATCAGCGCGGCTCCTACGGCGGAGAAGAAGATTAATTAGACGGCAAATTAGACGGGGACAGGCGGCGTCTCGCTCCTTCCCCCGCGGGAAGAGGGAGATGACACCGTCTTGTCGAGAGCCTCCTTTTGGAGACTCGCGCACCCGAACATCCTCGGGAATGGGCGTGGAATCTCACTACAATTTGTAGCGACAAAATGAGTCGGTAAAGAGCAAATTAGCAGCCAGATGACAAATGAGAGGATCGCACGTGTTCGGAGATCTTCGGAGATATAATTTCGGAGATATTCGTGGAATAAATCTTGTGACAAGTTCCTGATTGAGCGCTCCAAATTACGCATAGCGTTAGTGTCGGCGACTAATTGAATTTTGAAACAGATTGCCAGGAGCAGCTCATTTTAAGATTATTATTTTTCGCTTACTAACACCAATGCTGAACTAATAGAATACAAACAGACAAAATCGATTCCACCAAAAAGTAAAGTGTAACAATAAAATTCATTTATTTTGGTTTAATATATATATTAGGATAATAATTAAAATAGTAAACGAAAAAAATATATACGCGTAAGTACATAAAAAATTCTCAATTTGTGCAATAATAAAGAGTGTTAGTATGTTTATTTATTACTAACAATTTGTTATGATAGTTTTTAAATACTGTGAATGTCTCGAGATTAAGTTAAGGCTCTGGTCCATAAATATAACTAACAATTTTATTTAAATGTTATGTGCAAACAAATGTAATGTAATGTGTAATTTCTTGGTTACCTTTAAGGAACTTTCCACTTGAAGAATTCCACTCAAAAACCAATTATTAATCAACATTCAAAAATAATATATCAGATAATTAGTAGAAAGCTTTACTTGAGAGATAAGTAATGATATAAGAACAGAGACTTAAGGATGATTATGAAAAACAGAATCAGTAATATGTACCATATTTTTCTGCGAGTGATTGAAGATAGAATAATAGAACAGCAAGTGTATAATACTCTATAATGATAAAGATGGACTTAAGTAAAACTAACGACAATTAATGGTGATAGGCAAAATTTTATTCGTTTTGCATTATCCCGTTATATCTTATCAACAAAAACTATGTGATTAATAGAGGATTATATTTATAACAACTAAGAACAATTCTATGGGTGCGTATGGAAAAAATTCTTCGTCTGTGATGAATTTTTTTTTAAACTACGTGGTTATTGTTGAATTTGACACATATATATTGAATTGGGAAGTGTTGATTTTTATAATAGATTAAAAATAGCATCGTTTTCACATTTTTAGAAATAGGTTCTATTAGTGCTGAATTAAACAAATCAAATAAATTATTCATTACAATTGCAAAGGCGTGATGTACATGTCGTTGTAACAAGCTAATTCCGAAAGTATTCACTTATGGAATGAATATATTAAAAAAAGAAACGATTTCTATCCAATCCCATAAACGGAAAGAGTATTTCGTGGAGCGTGCTGTGAGTCTGCGAGGCGATTGTTGCGGCGACCACAAATCATACTTAGCGACATCGGCGGAGGAGACGAGAGATTGATGGCCGTAAAAACCGCGCCAGGGGTGGGAAACTAATGGCATCTGGGCTTTCTTAATTTGATTATTGTTTCGCAAGTTTCGGCAGATTTATTTTAAAAATTAATATCAAGAGTGTGCTGTGTTTTTTTATGATACTAAGACGTATGCACTAGACGCAAAAATATGTAAATTACTTTTATACAGCAGATATAAATGTATATTTAGACACAAGATGTTAAAAACCAAATTAATATTATGAACTTAAATATACCATATATGGTATATTTTATTTCTTTATCATCGATATGGCGTTGTTAGTTATAGTTTTTATTAGTTTAAAGGCTGTGTCTATATTATTTTCGCTGTAAAAAAAATCTTCTGTTTAAAAAAAGTGTTCTTGTCTGATATTTAAAACATACCTGCTATTTAATTTTTTAATGGACATGTGCACAAACGTAACTTTAAAAAAATATTATTAAAATAAAAACAACCAACTGCAAATTAATGTAAACAAATTTATTATGGAAAAATTTATTCAAGATGGATAATTGCCATTTCGATAAGGATATTGATACCTGAACGTTTAGGAATTTGTAGATTTCTAAGTTTCTTTAAAAATATATTGAAAGAAAAAAAAGTAGGTATTTACATATCATAACAAATTTAATTATGTACAAATAATTTAAGTCTTCAATATTGAGTTTAGCAAACAGAGTTTTTTTAATTAAAATTTCAAACAGAGGTTTTCAAATCACAACAGATTTTCATTTGACAGGAACTTTGAGAAAGATACCATGATATGCATTAAAACCAGCGTGTGGTGGGATGTTTGAAAGATTATCACTGCGATTTAGTATAAAGGCTTTTATTTCGCAGCGTCCTTAATCAAGAATCGCATTTTAAATCCTTGTGACGGGCAGGCCGAGGGGGGTGGTCCTGCATAGGGGGTGGAGGAGGGGAAGACATTAATCATTCGTTTGGACAAAACTTATGCCTTGGCGTCGCTTTGTGTCAACTTGGACACTCGTCTATTAGAATTTTTTCCATAATTATAATTGGATTTTTTTTAGAAACCTGCAATTTTATAATTAATTCACAAAATAACGCTTTTTAATAATTGTAATAAAAAGGATTATTTCTTAATTTTACTTTTTTGCACTTATATTATAATTCTTGGTAAGGTTCCTCACTATTTACGTAACAAGTTAGTATACAATAGTAACTTTTAGGAGGTAAACTAGAACAGATTAATTGTATACGACACTATGCCAATTATCAAGCTCAAATAATATAAACTCCCTTTCTCGTAGGTTAAATATACACCTACATCTTATATTTGTAAGGGCGTGTAATATAAACGGCGTAATCGTAGAGGATTCCGCGCTAAATGAGATTTAGATGAATCCTCGGTTGATGTTTTTACAGAAACCTCTACCCCGCGGCTCCCTCCCCTCGGGCCCCTCCCAGCCCGCTCCCTAATGACATTATATTTTGTCATACCAGTCTAAAGATAAGGAGATCCACTGAATAATAACGTCCTCACACACCAGCACGAGCAGCATAGTGTTTCAAATTAAATTTCGAATCAACTAATCCCGAAAGGCGTTACGAATACGAACGTAGACTTTTTTAGCGTCTGAAAATGACATCCGGATGAAAGATGATGACAAAATAACGAGGTGTTGCCGCACGGGGGAGCGGGGGGCTTCAGGCGATGACTTTAAGTTTTTTTACAGCCATGTAGCAAAAAACGTTGTATCATGTTAAAATATTACTGGAAATATTAAATAAGCAAGCCCCACCCACCGGAGTTTTACTTCCACCGAGGCCGCGTGCAGGGGCATCGGAAAAATCGAAACACTACGAATGTACGCATTTCCTCTAGCGGCTCGGCTTCCCATGCTCGTGTGGGTCTATTGTTATAATTAAAGCACAAATTAGTCTAAATAATAAAATATATATTAATTAAAACTCTCTCAATTTATAGCATAATACGAATGCGAATAAAAAATGTATAATTATGTGTAATTAACATGTCGCGTTAAGTATTCATAGAGCTCATTATGATTCAGAGCAGACACGGACAGCGGGGATTCTTCTGTTTGTTTTGAACACTCACTGGCTTGCAGAGACTTCGGAGATGTGCAAGGGTACAATCGAAACTAATGACGTCGAGGCTCGACGCAGAGGAACCGCCGGCGCCCGGCGATCGTGGACACGCATAACATTAGAGGGAAGCAAACGAATGATCCGCGGAGGATATGAATAATGAGAGGAAAAAACCGCCAGCCGAGTAAATAAAAACGAAAAATGATAAAAAGATTAACAGCAAAGACCGCGCTGCAGCATAATGGGGGATCATTTATCTAAATATTTCTCGCCTATTTACGGGGCGCTCTGATGGAATTTAAAGAAACTGCCGGTAATGTTGGCACAAACGAGGAAAAGTCATTACTTCCCCTGCTAAATGTGTCTTTGTGAATGTTCACGGAGAAGAGGAAAGCTGCTCTTTTAGAAAAATTAAATTTTCATTTACGACGCCCGAACGGATCGGCACGCGGTGGTGATTGATAACGCTGCAGTTTTGAAAAATGTCGCGGCCGGGGAGCCGAGCAAACTGAGAATGCGGCGGGCGATTCTTATCCTCCTCGGGTGACAATGGAGTCCCAGACCCATCGCGGATATGCAAATGGCCGCGCGTCTCGCCGGCCTCGCGGCACTCATTAATGCTATCCGGCGCTGTTTTGTTTTGACACTGGATTAATTAATTCTCCTTTCTAAATTCAGATCGGGCGGCGCGCCGTGACGCTGACTAGCGACATCTCGTCCGAAGCGCCATTAGCGACATTAGCCGTAACGCGATATCTGCCGGGAATCCCTTAATCGAGTAAAAATTACTGCGCGATTGTAAACAATGCGACGGAAATTTACATATGTATGAATTATTACTCCACGCCGAGGGGTAAATCTTACGTCCCCTTTCAATATGCATATATACAGAGTATTAAATACCCTCTCTCTGAGATCTGAGAAACTAATTCATTTATATTGAAAATTATCTTCTCCGAAACAAATAATAAACAATGAGAGCTCTTTTATCCTTCAAAACCGTCGGCAATCCTTGGTATTTGAAATGTCAGAAAAGTCAAACTAATGAAAAATAAAGAATCTTGAAATTTTTTTTCAGTCTCTTTTTAACCGATTGCTTTTTATTATATTTATATTATGAAGTAATGCAAAGCAACCTTACCTACAATCAATACACAAATACTAACTTTGTGTTAATCAAACCACTTAGTACTTTTCGTATTCCTAACGCTTAATTTTTTTTTTTAATACAAAATTATCATTGCCAAAACAACCTTCTATTGATGTTTTGAAAACCATTTAACACAAAGCAGCAAGGAAATTTAATTAATTTCATAAAAATGTGATTCAGGAATTAAAAAATTTATGCGTTTTATTTTAAAGCTGTTTGCCACAACGGGTGTAATTCCAGTGTGCTATCGTTCCAAACTGGTATATTCAACAGCTTACGCATACAAAGTAAGGCGATGAATACCGTGGATACATTGACAATTTTTTTTCTTAGCCTCTTACGAAAACAATTATCTAGCACGCAACATTCATTCATTACGTCGAGCGTTCTGAGCCGGTCGCTCCGAACGGATCGGACAGAGCCGGTCGCTTAGCGTCGGAGACAGCACCGCGCGGCGTGAGTGAGTGCGCGTCACAGCGATGTGAGGCGAGCCGTGAACGGCGCCCGGGCCTTGTATTCATGCATCAACGTCACGCGCCCCGTCACGGAGCCTCCGCCCCGCCAGGCGCGCCCCCGCCCCCGCCCTCGCCCCCGCCCGCCCCCGCCCGCCCCCGCCCGCCCCCGCCCGCACACTCTAATTGTGGCCCTCCGCCCGCAGCGGATTAATCGCCCGACGGTGCGGGATTTGCGTCCTGCGAGAGGCAGATTTTGTACACGGATGCTGCCGGAGTTGAACGCGCTGCGATTAGTCAAGGTTTTGTGTAAAACTTGGATTTTAGAATAAATGTGTCTATCTCATCTTCTTCCGGTGCTCTTCACCATTTCATCGAATATATTCTTATCCTATAGCTGTACTTCCGACTCCCAGCTACTGGTGTATATTCAGCATCAAAAGTCCCTTTTTTTTTCAATTTTTATTTGGACAATGTAGCTGTAGCTGTAGTGTCTATCGTTTTTTGACACAGCTGTCGCGTGATACAAATCATATTAACTACACCAACACACAGTGGCGGCTAGTTTACAGACCATACGGACAACAATATCCTGCTTATTTCAACGACTCATAATGATAATTAATTTATTTTATAATTTATTTTAATAAATAAACCAGTTTCCAAACCATTTCAATATTGCGCTATTATTTTTTTTAACAGTGTATTCTAATCAAAGCTCATCCTTCAGACTTCAGTAAAATAAAACTAAAAATTAAAACATCATTTGGTATGAAGTAATGAGAGCGTTTCTAGTTTTCAAGTAGAACTACTTGGCCGCCAGCGGTCATTAATAGACGCCACCTTTAGCGGAGCAATGAGCCGCGCGGCAGATCCGGGTGCGGTTGAAAAATCCAAGGGTAGAGTCGCAGCGGCGCCCCTCGGCTGAATAATCGAGTATTAATCGTTACCGGATTACTTGCCCGGCAATATTTTCGGGATTTCGCCCGGACGGACGATGATTTATATATCTTTACTTTTTACCCGTTCGCTCGCCTAACTGTTGTGTATTTTTTCCGTCCGATGCGACGACTTGATTTATCGTCGGATCGGGCTTGTTCCACCTGTCACTTTTTGTTTATCGCGCTTAAAGCATTCATAAATCTCAATTCAAGAATTTGTACGTACCGAGTACTCCATTTTTCACGGGCGATTTTTAACGCCAGAAAACGGACACCGCGTGTAGCGCTACTCGCTTATCTCGTTACCTTCCATTGTGCGAGTACGAGTGGCCGATTATCGCTCACTCCGCTGAAGCTACGCGCGTATCGAAACTACTTCACTCCTCCAGCGGCCTATGAATTCATCTGTTGTCCGTAGTCAGCGCAACATCGACGAATGTTTCATTTCATGGCTAGAGGTATGTGCCTAATTGGGAGGACGGGAAAACACAAGAAAGTAGACCCTTTTGCACAGGTGAGATCAGTGCGTTCAGAAAAAAATATAAAACATGATTCTAAACGCGGGTTATGTGAATAAATACCCTCTGGATAAAAAGGCACTTTTTAATAAATATTCAATAAGCATTCAACTTTCCATTGCCGCTTTGCACAAATATCCCGGAGAGACTAATCGTATTCTGTAAATTTAATCTTACTGTTTCTATGTTAAAATGTTAATAAAAAAAGTCAAAGAAATATCACCATAAGAATCACGACCGTCTGCATTGAGAGCGCAAACTAGGGAAGATGAGAAGGCAACTAAATTACGCGTTTTAAAAAAAACGGGTTTTTAAATCTACATAAATAAATAAACGTATACATAATTATACTAGGGCAAGCTCTTTAGTCTTTTTATGTTCTAAGGATATGAAAGCTTACAAGTATTTTGAATGTTCCTTTGAGGAGGCTTACCTTTCGAGGTGTTTGACAATGTCCTCATAAGCGGCCCTGCAATTCTCCCAAATTCCGGACCTGTCAAAGTCAAAAGGTTTTAGGTTTAATTGACAAATCATCTCTCTTTTTTCCTTGCGCCGCCAGGAGAGCTCGCCCCTCCCCGCCCGGGAACGATGTTGTACGGTTTCTCCTTCTACATCTCAATTTTCTTAAATAGCCGCTGCCTTTCTGGGTGTAAATTAGATTTGTGTCGTAAAAAATACTTTTATCAAACGTAAATAACCATTTAAATTTTTCTCTTTTTCCTTTGAACGAGGATGAAAATTAAAGCTACGCCGTAGGAAAAAGTAATAGCTGAATAGCACGGGAAGGAAAATTAACTTTGTACATAAATACCAAACATGGCCTTCTGTAGGAGATACATTCGCGGGACGCTTTTTTTTTTTTAATTTTCGCTCGAAATCACTCTTTGAAATTCTCTGCGTAATTTGGTAAATAAAAAATCAGAAAAATAATCTAAATTTCAAATACAAAGGCTCACAAAAAATGAAGATATTTTCTTATCATCAGTAATTAAAACGTAATTAACGTGTCATCAGAGGCGGGATCTTGGCCGCGAGTCCCCCGCGAGCACGTCTCGGATGTCGTTTCCTTTGAAGGCAGTCAGTATGTATGGAGAACGTGATCGTGTCCTAACTGCGCTTTCAATTAATATGCAAATCTTCCCACCGCATATTACTCGGTACCTCTGCACGTGTGTACTACCCTCACTTCGGATATTTTTAACCCCAATCATGAAAAAAGCGAACAGGGGTTGAACAATTCTATCTATGTTCAAATTAGCTCCAAAGGGGGTGAAAAGGTTTATTTTTACATTTTACACTTTTTGTAGCGAATGTGTAATATATGTACTAACTATTAACTGAAACTACACTATTATCCTTATTTCAGTATAATTACTGTGCAATAATATCAAAAAGTTGGTTTGCTTCTAAAATAAGGTTTTCATCTAACAAATATATTTTTCTGACAGGATTTATATAATTTATTATTTTTGTGATGACGTGACTGTACTCAAATAATTTTTTTGGCATTCTTATATTTTTACATACGCCATAAACTTGCTTGTTTGAACGCATTTTCTATATAATAAATTAAACACTTGTTTGATGCGTGGCTTCCAGCATTGCATTAAAAAAAAACAAACCTTATTATATTTTATTTCAAAAATAATTTATACTTTGATAATTATATCCTATGTTTTGAGCTTGAAGTACTTGAAGAAAAGCAACAAGCATAAGTGATAGCACGAATAATCAATATTTTTAATTAACTGTCAAAAATTACTCCAATATTAACCTAGTAGTTTTATAAATACTTATTTTACACTCAATTATTCTAATCTAGGTCTACATCGAGATACAAAGCAATGGAATATTCACAGACAACAACTTGATCGTCCATTCTCTCAGGCATTCGTACGTCTTCTCGAAACGTAGCAGTCGGACCCTTGATTGCTAAGCTTCTTACAGTCATTGGAGACGTTTGTGTGGCCTCCAACCTACACTGACTTCGGTTGGGATTAGTCAGCTCAGGAGCTAAGACGTTTGCCCCTAAAACTTCCAACTGGATTCCTTCAGAATAAAATCCAACCACTTTACTACCACCCTACTAAAGATTTGGTTGATTTTTTCTAGTATTTTAATTTTATTTGTTATGTTTACACAAAATTATTAGCATTTCGTTAATTTTTTATTACTATAAATATTATTCATCCTGTATAAATATGAAGCAATATGAAAATTAGTATTATATCGCATTTACATTAGAAGATGAATTCCACACATTACCTAACCTAACCCTGTATAACCTAATAGATACATTATTCTACGTTATTTTTCTAAGTGATAAATTTATTTACTTTACATTTTTTTTTTAAATATTACGCAAAATTTAATTTCTTGTTGTGAAAAGTACAAAACACTTCCTGGTTCTATTTCCCAAGGTGCCGTGATTCTATTTACCTGTAATAGTATTATATCGAACACTTAAGTATCTGTCATTATCGTCAACGACTGAAAACATAACCTTCTCTGTTGTATTAAGCAGGTGTCATATTAATATGTATAATCTCGTTAGAGGTTACCTGGAGGTGTCTGCTTGCAAGCGGTGTCGGGTCACCGAAATAAGCTATGTTTTAATTTTATTATGTTGACTTATGAAAATATGTACATTATCTCTTTATTAACACTACACGTTACTAATTTATTCGTGTTAATATTGACACCTAGAATAGACAGTATTTAGAATTAAATCAAGCAGGATTACTACGCTTCATACAACCGCAGTAGACATCTTTAGCATTAACTGGCACAAAGCACAAAGAAAAAATGTCGATAAAAGAAATTGATAATGTTAGCACCGCAGAAATACAAAAGAGGGTGAGAGGAAACAATAGATGCGAATAATATTTTTCGAAAACGAGAAATTTTAATATATTTTTGGAAAAAATATTGTATATAATTTACAAGCAAGCAGTTAACCTATTATGAATTCTTGCTTTTTTACGATTTGAGCCCATGTGTAATGAGAGTTTTTATTTCATTTGAAGAAGAAGATTTTCCAATACGAAATAATACAAGCACTTTGAACTAATAACTCTAGTTTTAAAAACATGCAAAGTCCTGAAAATTGCAAACTGCAAACGTGAATAGAATAATTTCACTCATTCGCCTAATTTCACTGAAACCGTTACTTAAAATATCAAATAATTTAACCTTTTTTACTTTTTATTTCATTTATATACAAAATAAATCTTATACATAACCAGTAGCGGTTTTACCGTCAAATATGTTTATAAAAAAAAAATTGTTTTGGTATTACTTTTATAGAAAAATATACGTTACAAAAATACAGTTTTTTTTTTGTTAAATAAGGTTGTTTATAAATTGTTTATTATCTCAGTATACTCAAATTCAATTTTATTTCACACCATCCATTTGTAGCCATCTAATTATGTCTGCTTATAATTTAAGCAGTTGTAATCCACCGGTTGACAATGACTCAAACTCTCACCTGGCAATGGCCTCCATGTTGGCCATGTTGGGTTGTCCCTTGATGATGGAGCCGTCGGGTCTGGGCAGGGCGTGAGGGGGCATGCCCGGGGACAGGAGACCGTGAGGCGCGTGCATGAAGCCCATGTGGCCCAGGTGCGTGGGTGGCGCGTTGTACCCGTTGGCCAGCAAGGGAGACTTCTCCAGTCGCGAGATGTCAGCTGTAAAAAACACTGAGGTGAGATCGTGGAGTGGCGACGATCGTAAATAAGTTTTTCTTACAGTACGGAATTACGCGGAAAATTATAAAAAATTAAAAATCATTACAACTTTAACCGATTTTCGGTTCCACTTAGACTCTTATATACTCCAAGTAGATTTAAGCTTTGATTAATATATTTTTTATTGGGGTATTGAAAAATCAACCAACATTTTATAGCAGATTTATAATTTTGAAACTAATTAATTTATCTTAAGCTTACAATCAAATTGAATACAAAACAATATTTTGCACATTACAATATATGAAAGGAAATTCCCTATCCCCTATGCATTGTATTCACATTTACAGATATAATGGACCTAAATTCCAGCAAATCCGAATACAAACAAACCAAAACATTCACACCTTAAAATTACATCCTTTCTAATGGTTGGCTTAGGAGCCGCAGTCCACCCTCGGGTCCTTTGTCTCCGCCCGCGGCGCGGCCCGCTAAGTGACCGCAGCGCATTCGGGCTCCCCAAATAATAACTCGCAAGTGAAATTATTTACCGCATATTTATTCAGCGTGTTAATTCGTGCCTAATCTTTGTGTTTAAAACAATAACACCGGCCACAATTTACATAGGTCCGGGGGTGGCGCTCTGGACAAATAGCGCTATCTTCATACGTGCCTTAACACTTTGCGGTCCAGATGGTGGTCAATGAGGAAAATGGATTTGACATTCAATAAATTATCATTATTAAATTTTAATTACGGTTTTTTTTAATGATTGTTATGTTTTTTGTAACTCTCGATTGTATTTGGCATAAATAATACATTTTTACGTTAATTATTTTTTGACATCATAAGTAAATTAATACCCCAAGACTAAAACCTTCAATTAATAAAAACTAACAAAATATAAATTAATATCAATAACCGTGTTTGTTAATTTATCTGAATAAAATATTAACAATTTTTGATTAATAAGAGAAGATCATTTACTATTACAGAATGTATAATGTGATCGAAAAAATATATATTTTCAGTTTTTTTTTCTAATTTTCAGTAGAAATAAAAATTGGCATAGTTGTTGGACTTATTATAACCCAAAATTTAGGAAGCAAGTAGTTGAGTAACCTTATTACCAATAACTTGAATGTATATTTATTTTAATTACTTTAATGTCAACTTTGCCTCTTAAGATAAAAATAAAATTAGAATTTTGAAAAATGTCCTTGCTATAATACAGGTAAACATTTACACAAAGTTAAAATTTCAAATAAAAAATATATTACTTGACCGATCAAAACAATTCAGAACACACTTGAAAAAAGCTCAGGTCAGGTAGAATTATTAATAATATAGGGAGGATTCCTAAGTAATTTTCATAGTTAGAGCAAATCAAAAATGGTTTTCGTTATATTTATTTATATTGTGTATCTATTGAATTATAGTTCGATTATATCTGCTGATATATAATTTCACAGGTATGAAAAAATATTATTTCATATTTGACCACATATATTTTGTTCCTAGTATTTTCCGACTTTTCATGGCCCGGTCTCAACAGGATAAATGCCCCGGGCTAAAAGTCAATGAGCAACGTTGCTAGGGAGGTCATCCGCGCGGCGACCAGTGACTTGTGGCCCGGTCCGCTCAACTTGGATCCGACCACAATACGAAGTCCAGTACATTCGGAGAGCAGTAAAATTGTATCCAATTATAGGAAAAGGGATTTAATTGAAAAGGGACGCGAGATATGGGCCGTACGTGAGCCAGAATGAGAGAGGCGGCTTGATTTATAGCTGTGTGGATGCTTTATCTGGTATTCCCAGCTGAAGTGTTGCCGGGCCTGTTTATCGAATCGTTTATAAATGATAGATGTAACAATTAACACTCATTCCTCCGATATGAGGTCCTACCGCGAAGCCGTGATGCCCCGCGATCTTCTGACCTTTCTGTGTGAAATGGACAATTAATTATACGTACATTAATTTACCATTAAAATCCATTTAACAATTTTAAAAAAAAGTTTATCGTATTGATATTAGAATGTATACTGCGCATATAAGTTAAATTTATTTAATATTTTTACAATTTTTGAACAAAATAGGTATGAATAGAAAGTATATAGCATTATCACTTATGGTAATAAAATAATTTAAAGTACCTATTAAGTCGAAAAGATCATAAGCAGAGCACTCCAACACATAAAAAAATATTTGTCTTATCGTGTACACTATACCAGCGTAACCCTAATGCACGTTTATTTACTAATTAATTTAAAAAAATTAGTTTATTTTTAGTTCTGAAAAGATCAGATTATTATTTTATCAATACTTTGTGTCTGTTTTCTTTCACGTTAATTTTGTTAGTAACATGAAAATTTTCTGGCTATACTGTTTTTTTTAAATAATAAAAAAACTTTAAAAGCTAAATTCTGTCGTATTATGTCTGCAAGCGAAATTAGTAAATAAAATTGGATATATTCAACTTGCCACAATAAATAAACTATAACGTAAAAAGGACCTTTTCCAATGGTAACGGTTAATAGTCGAGTTAATTTTAATAACATTGGAATGTATTCTATTTTCTAACAGCAATCATTTCTAAAAAAATTTTACAACATTCCATTGAAATTATTTACGATTCCAAATCATAATTCTCCCCAATTGACAAAGCAGTTTAGAAGGACCCGCAATCATCCCATTGCGAAAGAAATACCATGTTATTAAATAAAATAAAGCTAAAATAAAAGTCTCAAAAAAAAGTCGGGTGATCACGCCGGGCCGAATGGCAGAGAATCTCTCTAATGGAATAAGAATCCCCCGAAGAACGGATTGACCAAAATAGGCGCTTGATTAAATGGACCATTACTGGCGGTAATCATTCTACCTGCTGCACCTGATCTGACGCGAGGGTCTCGACCCGGCCGGCCTTCCTGCCGGGGGAGTCTGCCGGGGAGCGCGTTGTTTAGCATGCTGGGAATTTAAAGGCGCTGGATCATTGAGGTTGTCAATCAACAATCAATAATTTACGAATAGAACTTGCAGAAAATAAAATAAAAGATTATTTTATTTTAAAAAAAAATTGTGTTCATATTAAGTACAATGGTATAAATACATTTATGTCAAACATATCAATCTTGATAAATTATATCTGGTATGAATTTATGTAACTATTTATTAGTATAAATATATTTTACTTTATATAATTATTATATTTTGAGAAATCCGTGTAAGGATAAAGTTTTTTATATCAAACTTTACAGTACAACATAAATAAACTAAAGATAATGTTCCTTGCATACAAAGGAAAGGACGACCGCGGCGGGGAGATCACGGTAAAAAAGATCAAAACGATACAAAAAGAAATGAAATTATTACCTTTTATTCGAAAATAATGTGTGCCTTTTAAAATAAATACATAATTACACGATGCTGTGGGCTTTGAATGATACGTCGCGGCAGGTAAGGGCCGGCGGACAGATGGCAAGGATCGCCAAACACGCGCCACGGCGCCCTGCTCCTTATACACCTTTGCACTCAACACATTGCCGTCGTAAACTATCGATCGGAGTTTTACTTCTGAGAACCCGAATCGAACATCGGATACATTGTGGTCTACTTTGATGATGCATTTAATTGCGACGATGATTAAACATTCTAAGAACTCAAAAAAATAGCCAATTACGTCCCAATGTTTATAACATTTCAGTGCGTTCAAAGCCTCGGGGATCATTATCTAAAAACTTCTCACGAGAAATGTCACACAACTTACTCGTAAGCTGATGAGATTTTTTATTGTTCTTAGAATAAATTCGCCCGACGACACGACAGAGTACATTTCAGAGAGGCGAGGCCGATGTGCAAGAAAGTAACGCGTGATCTCGGCAGCTAACGGTGATAAACTTATCAATATACGATACCTTCTTTCAAACCTCTCCATAAAAGATCCTGGCGCTGTTTTATTCTAACAAGGAGGGTAGTTTTTTGTATTCCCGTGTCAGTATTCAGAAGCTCTGGCCCGGTAATACGACCTAATAAAACCCATCCGGTGGTAGAGAATAAAGTTGATTTAATGTCTGTTTTAAAATATCGTTGATATTTGCTGAAGAATGCGGGCCGATAATTAAATGTTCTGTTTAAAACTCGGTGAAGTTTATGTTTTTAAAATGTACTTTTATGGTTTAAGATGCCTTGTTGCGCTCAAGTCGATCAAATCAATTTTTGAGTCATTTTTTACATTGTAGAACGAAGTTAAAATGTTTGTATACTAAACAGATTAATGTATATAGAAGTATAATAATTCATTGCAATATTTATTAACTGAGTATAAATTTATTAAAAACTCGGATTAAAAAATATATATTTTTATAACATTTTTTCTGTTCGCCCTTGCATTTAAAGAGAGATAATAAGACATGAAATATTTTATGATGATGAATACATGTAAGAAATTATCAATTCTTTCACAACTAAACATAGTAGACGAGTATAATATAAAGTAATACATGTCACAGAAACTTTTTTTTTGCGATAGGTATGTTTTCAATTTTCGTATTATATATGTATATTAAAAAAAAAAAAACTGGCTAATAATATTCGAGACGGCACATCAACATTACTGTAATCGCTTTTGCATAATTTATACGAAAGCAATTACTAAATACAATCAACTGCTGATCAAAAAGCGTCATCTCCGGTCTCGTTGCCTTAATTTTTCAATTAGATTGATATGTATCTCATCGCCAGCCCGCGGGCTCGCCGTCCTGCAGTGACACGAGCGAGCAGACGTCCGCGGAGAGACGGCCCGGCTGGCAGGCCACAATTACTGCCGGTCCGGTGCAGCCGGACTGCAACGGTGCATCGCCGATCTAATGGATTATTGCACATTCTTATAATTACTTGGCGCTCGCAACTATGAAAAATGAGTCTGAATTATTACTAAGAATTCCGAGGCCTGTAACGCCATCTCTAAGAGACAAAAATGTTGATAAGTTTAATTTAACATTTTAGCATTTTTTCATGGGTGAATCGATTGCTAAAAATATTGTATTTTACCGGAATTTTAATATGACATTATTTAACGTGTGATGAAAAAAATTATTTAAATAAAATTGTTTCCCCAGGTGTTTATTAATATTTGTAATTTATACATCTTTTGATCACATTTAAGGCTACTATAATAAATTTAGATAAAATAGTTAACACGCTGTAAATATGTCAAATGTCTTGGATATAATGAAATTTTGTTGATTATTTTTTAAGAGATTTACGCTTTTATCCAATATTTATTTTATTGGATGTTTCTATTAACTTGATTGTAATACTTAAACATTCGACTTTAATGTAAAATATTTTTTTTATAAATTAACTTATATTAATATTTATAAAATATGCATGTTTTGCTGTATATCTACTGTCTTTCAGTAGCCGTGATTTCAAGAACGGACAACAAGTAACGGATTCGTGCATGTTCAAAAACTATAAAGCCTCAGCCGCTACCGGAAATGCAGAAATAACACCTTCTTTGTTGGCAGGTGGATAACGACGACTCCGGGTCTCGTGTGCGCGCAACAATGAGCAATATACTTTACAAATATGAGATAAAATACGAGAATAACAGAAATACATTCCACGGAAATACTCGTTAAAATGTAAATCTTCGGAATTAAACGCTGTTTAATGGCTACAGGAACGCCGTTCTTTTGTATTCATGAATGGGAGGTATCATCTGATTGTAGGAACACGTATGAATATATTTTACTTTATGTTACTTTGCAGCGATTCTCGTAAGTGTAGCGATAACCTTAGCGTGGGTTTATTGAGGGGAATAAAACGCCGTCTTATATCATTGAAGCTCGCCCTGATCTGCGGATTAATGCGCCGGAAAATATGCTAAACGTTTAATGATCCTAATGATATCGTAACTCATTTTTTATTTCTGCGGGATATTAATTTGGACGGACGATTGCGGCCAATACAACTGCCACATCTCGAGGACCTGCGCCGGCCAGTGGCGCGACCGCGTTCTGTAATACAACACACCTGGCAATCACTGTTATAACAACGAACGATCACTATTTGACTATATTTTTAGTTTTATACTTCTTAAATTTTTATTCATTTAAGTTTATAGTATACTTGCCACAATAGAGGATAATCTATTAACAATCGTAATTTACGCCTAAATTACAATTGACTACACACAATTTATAAATAAAGTAAACTTTTTACATCACAGGCGTATTTTAATTTATTACAAAAGCTTTTTTTGAACAAATATTATGAATCCCATTGCTATTACTAATGTGTTTCCATAAAGTTTGTTCAATATTGCTATGAATGTTTCAAAATAAATTAAGTAACCACTGAGTCTATGCAATATATATTATTCTATTTATTCAAACGCTTTTTTTTTAGTAAATTTGAAATGTCATATTATATCTAATAACTTTCTCAAATCATCTGCGTGGAGTCTTTTAAAGGTCCCAATTTATAATATTGCCCCCTCGCGGGTGGGAGAGGGCCGCCACTGCCGTCTCGTCCCGGGCAGTTATTACTGATCTCATGTTAGCAAGTAGTAAGCTGCAGTGCCGGCGGTTGGGCGGGGGGCGAGGCTATACTACAGTCACGGCGCATGCTCTCACAATCAATTAACTTTAATTTTTATACATAACAATTTCATAAATTGCTAAGTATTAAAAAAATATATTAATGCGTACAATTTTAAAATTTTAAATAAAAATTGCATGTAGAATAAAATAATAAATAAATAAAACATAACCTCTCATTTTACGTTCGATGCTTAAAATAGTAATATATTATTAATGTATGGGGCACTTTACCATTTATACAAATATTTCATTTTTTTAGTGTAACAAAAACTATTTTTGAATTTATTATTAATTTTCTTATAGATTTTTAAAACATACGCATCATATTTTTTTTGGAAATCTATAAGCGGCAGTAAAAGTTCGTTGCTGAACTTAAATCGTTCAATAGCTTTGAAATTACTTCCTTAAATAAAACTGGTTAAAAATACTTGAATAGGTGCACTCTCGCGCAGCGCAGTATAGCAGTCAGCCGGGCCGGTGGCGGGCCCGCGAATAACAAATTAAATTCATGACAGAGACGCATGAGGGATCCTCTTCTCTGTTTATTATAATTACCTGCAATGGGCACCGTGGGGACCACGCACGGCGAGTGCGGCCCTGGCCAGCGGGCCTTCATCCAGGCTCTGGTGCGAGCGTAAATTGCTATTTCAATTAATAATATAGTTTCAAAGCTGAGCGTATGTGATGTATGAAAATTTCATGATTATTAAAAAAAAAAAATTATGTCCATTTATCCTTTATTTTCCGTGAGCTATAGCAATGTATTGATTTCAAACAACAATATTATGTGTTTTGTAATAAGGTAAAGGAATCTTGTAAAAAAATACAGTGTATATTATATATAAACAAATTTTAATTACGTAAATGAGTGAGTGGTTCGTTAACCAATAAAATTATGTTCACTACAGTTACACAGAATTTATTTATAGACGACCGGTTTACTCGAAGAAGTTGTAATGTTAGTGGGATCTTGCTTTATAGAACCGATTGTTTCAAACCTAATCTATGAAAATGTCGTAAATATTTTGTTAATTCATATTTTTTTATAAAATTCCATAAAATATTCGTCAAAAACAAATAATCATTTCATTGGTTTTATAAAAATATGATGCCTACTATCCTATTAGTAAAAAGGTTGGGTTAAACATTATATTTTTTTATATTTCAAAATAAATGCAATTTCTGATATAAAGCTAAGATATTTGCAATAAACATGAAGGTAATATATCCTCCCATAATCTCAAGTAATACCCAGTGGTATAACGGAGAGTTTGCGCCTGGAAGGGAGCAACACATCCAACTCTTCAAGAGTCCTTTCATTTCATGGGTTCTTCTAAGCCGGGAGCATTCTGACTCCAGCGCCAAATGACCGCAGTTCTGCCAGTTATGAGCTCATCTAGTTTTCATATGGACAATAAAATTAAGGATCCGACCGACTAAGTCCTGGCGGTCGTATTACGCGCGGCCCCTCCCCGCGGCCCTCGTGTCCCCGAGCCTCTCGCGAAGAGTTCCAGAAGGATTTATACGCAATAACACAATATTATGTCTTGGGTTTTATTTGGTGTTTATATTAAATTGTGCGTTAAAGGTGAACGATGTTAATTAAACGAATGGTAATTAAATTCTGTTTTGCGTCTTTGAGCCTAGCACTATTATATCTCATAGCTCCACACTTATAATATATTTAAAAAAAACCATAAATGTAATAAAATTATGTCGATATATTAAATGAAATCATTTATTTTGAAAATAAAAAAAATAAATAAAAAGAAGACTTGAAAAGTTTTTTGAAACATACATATTTTAATATTTTTCCCGTCCCTTAAAATCTGCATAACATAAAATAAATAATTTATCACACTAATGAAATTTTCATGCGAGGTGATTGTTTACAATTTATTAAATTAAAAATTATTTTTAGTTCCAAATTTATTTATTATCAATACAGTGTGGAAAAATAAAATTAAAAAATTAGCTATGATAAATTTACTCAAAACCTCGTAACTCGTTTAAATTAAGTGCTTGAATTCGGCTTGAAGCAATAAACAGGCAGTTTTAGTATCGGCGGGACACGAAATCAAGCGATTGCAATAAAATATTAAGTGCCAAGTAAATGTCATACGGAGCGAGACGCGGCGCCCCTCGCGCGAGAGCGTTTCCTGCTTTTGGCCAAGTTCATTTGGTCGAAATGAAGTTTGTCAAGTATTAAACTGTATCCAAGTGAAGCAATTAAGTCCCACCCCCGCACTGCTGTGTTTTTATTTTTCGTGTCCACCCCCGAGTTGGGGTGCGGTGCTAAATAAAATGACTGTTTATCTGAGAGGTCGTTTTGCCGCAATTTAACAGCTCGTAAGTCTGACTTGTGATTTTTGTCTTATTTTTCTGCCAGTGTGAAAGAAATCATAAGCCTCATTGTGATTTACACTTGTGTTAAGTGAATCGACTTTTTTATAAGAAAGATGCTCGAGTGATGTGATAATTATACGTCGATGAGCATATCAGTAAATTTAATATTCAATATCCGACGTTTGAAATGTACTAACGTTAAAAAGGTCAGACGTCTGAGGGGATCTATATAGTTTTCGTACAATGCGTTAGGCTAAAGAAAGCTTTTACATCAAAATATATCACAACCCGTCACAATTAAGTGCAAATTTAAACTAACTGACATCTTCGTGATAGTATGTGGGCATTTTGAGCATTTGATTGACCGCGCTACAAAAAAGTGCTCTTAGAACAAATACATTTACGTACGGTGAGGTTTCCATTAACAGCCTGTGAGGTATGATATGGCAAGTGATGCGGCCGTTATAGCTGTCATAAAACCGATGTCGTGGGATTTAATCACAACATTGTACCTACGAACATTTTTGTGGGCTATATAGGTACGCGGCGAATACGCGGAGAACTCTATGATCCTGATAAACGCTACGCAATGCCGCCACAGCAATGATAAGTAATACAAGTTATAATTACGTAATTATATCGGTAGGGTAAAATTTCTCTTTGCTATGTTATTTAGGAACGTTTTCAATAAAGGATCTGTTACGATACTTGAACGACCGACAAAAAGGATCCACTTGACTCGGCATATGTTTGGTAACTTGACACGAATCATTTCACATATATTAGCCCAGATAACCTTTGGTGCTTTTTATCTGATTTGTATTTTACTACAAATTAATCTTTCGGTAGATGTCAAAGAAATACACAAAACGATATCACCTGATGAGAGTTCGTAATTATTAGAAACAGAAAACTGCACTGTTATGGTTACTTGAAGGGTTCGTTATGAATTTTGTATGAAAACCAATTATGTGTTTGTCGAGACTAGACTAGAGTCGTGGCTATTTTAAAATTTAAAAAATATATTAAGATGTAATTAATTAACTAAAATGTAAGCTACCAATGGAACCCTCAGATTATTTGATAAATTTAATTGTAGCAGGTTATTAAAATGAAATAATTGTTATAAAATATTCAAAAAAATTACATAGAGTGAAAGTAAATTTAAAATTGTCGCCCGGTCAAATGATTCGGCTCAGCGCTTATGTCACATATAAAGCGGAGTTAGATAAAAATAAAGAAGAACGACTGTAATAATTACGTATCGAACACGCTGCGTCCTCGTGTCACGTCCGATCTGAGCACCCAGTGCAGCGGGGCGTGCGGCCCACACGAGGCGCCGTACAATATTTACTCTGCGCAACATTCGGCCGGCCCGACTGACGACGGCGGCGGACAGGCCGCTCGAAAATAAAATACTTCTCTAACAAATCATTTCCAATTATCGTCATAAAAGAAAGAGAAAAAAGTACGCGCTGGGTATCGGCTCATGAAAAGACCGATCTCTCTCTTCGATTGGCCCGTCGGAAGCGCGCGCGAAAGGGACACAAGGCCTGCTTGAGTTTTGTAATAATATCTCTTTGGGATCGATTGAAAAAAACGACCGAATAAAAGATAGAAAAATAATATTTATTCTGTTGAAATGTAACTACTCGCACAAAGCAAAATATAATAATATTTTTTGCAAAAAAAAATAAACCATTGTGTGTTAGGTATACAAGAAAAGAATGCAAAAAATAGCTCGCTAAATACATTCCATGTCAGAGTGGTATTCGTACGAATAAACGTATTGATTCTATCGATGACACGCGATGGTCTCGTGGCTGTTACAATACGAAAAAATATAAACAAAGCTCATATTTTATTCGAGTCCAACCCGCCGCAGTCCGCGGGCACGCGACGCCAGTTTAAAATCAAAGAATCGGGCAGGCCGGCGTATGTATTTATATGGAGATCTGATTCTATTAATGACATATTATTTATCCAGCCGCGAATGCCCATTTGAATTCCTAAATATCAATCATATTATTAAAAGGTAAACGCGCGGCCGCTCGGGGCCGCAGCGCCTCCCAATTCATAGTCTGACGAGAGCGTAAAGAATAGACGCGGCGGAGTCCTGGCATTCCTGCTCGCCGGATATTCGGTGGCCACAGTCGGGCTCTGCTGTGACACCGATATTGAAATTATCAAAATAACTGGCCCGAATGCCCGGCATACCGCCGCTTCGTAAATTACAGTACTAAACACAAAAGGTAACCAATAAAAGTTACACCAGGGGCACCGAAAATTATATCCCCGACTTTGCGGTAATCGCTCAGCCAAGAGCGCAGCCGTCGAACTTAGACGCTCGCGAGAGGCGGCCGTGGCGTACTGAAGCCTCTTTTTTGTTTTTGTACCACTTTTTTATTAACAATCTCAATTCGCGCTCCGCGAAATATTTTTACGATATTATTATTGTGCGGTTAAAAATAAATTCACCAGCCGGGCGTCTTCGGCACGGAAAAAATCCGCGTTTACCGGGAGAAATATTTCATTGAAATAACAAAACTAACTTTACGCCAAAACGGCGATGATGAATCGTAACGTTTATTTTTTTCATATCTCCCCGACATCGTGAAAGATCATTTGATGTATGGAGTCCATTTTTTCATAAATATTATCCCTACAAATCCAGACAGACAGTTTAAAGCGGGCATTTATTTCTGAGACGCTCCCCACAAAGGCGCTCGGCTCGGCATTCGCCTCCAGTCATACGAAACCGATCGTTCCCAAAACCGAAACGCTATCCTCTGCCCAATAAAACCCATCATCGATAGCCTATAAGTAAACGGATACGTTGTAACATTACAATAAATTGGTCAAATTAAATAAAAGAAAAGAATACACCTAAAAATAACACGCTTTATGCGTTTCTCCCCGCTCAATCTAACGGGGAACAATTTTGTGTAATCATTTCAAATTGGAAGAAAGATTGTCGGCTACGAGACCGACTTGCACTGTGGATTCGACTTGCTCACTCTCGTGTGCGACGGGACGGCCAGCCTCGCCGCCGAGGGGTCCGGCGACTGCCAAACGAGCCCGATCGTTTTATTTTAATTATCAAAAATGCGTCTTTAAGAATTCATCAATGCACTCAAATTTATCTCACGTAATTATTGTGCATTCATTCTAAAACTAAGTTATTCCGCTCTTAAAATGTAAAATTTACATAGGTACATAAATTATTATCACTTCTTCTATGTACAATTTTCTACGCATATATGCTTATGTACGACTATGATTAGCGTCCGAATAGTCCAACAAAAGCACCTATATAAAGGAAGTCAATCATCAATGGTTTTAAAAATGACCGTTCAATCACAAACTAATTCGAAGTCGTCCATAAAACATCTATAAAATACCTACTTAACCAAAAGTTGATTAAAACGTTTAGGCATCACTCATTCCGGATAACTACGCGGACCTTCGTGCTCTCTCGTCTCGAGGAGTTAATAAAATAAAAACATCATTCCTGTCATTCTCTCCACGTCACGTTCCAACTATCAATTTTGAATTAGCCAAATTGCTATGATTTCCACAAGCGATCTCTCGGGCGATCAAACGGTCATTTTATTAGCCGCTTTGTTTGGGCCCGCGCCGAGTGCCGGCGAGGCTGGCATTCCACGTCCCGCTCACGAAAAAGCAACTAAGAAACCTTATAAGCATTTCCAAAACGTTCGGAAATATTAAATCTACCAAAACGTGCATTAATAATCTGATCCGATGATACGATTCTGTTGTATGTAATTAGATTGTATATATTTTGATCGCGTAATTTGTGTGGTGCGCTCGAAATAAATCTCTATAGATTATACACATACCTAGATATGTTATTCAACGCTGATATTAAATGGATAATAATTTACTTCAGAACTGGAATATGGAATACCACATGAAATGTTATTTCTCCCTTGTTGCTAACTTTAATGTAATCCGATCCGACTTGCACGCCAGGTTCCATGTTATTCATAAGGGATTCCACGCGAGGATCCTTCGTCTACGGCGGCTGTAGGTAAGTGTATTACACGCTTAAGAAATTATAACTCATACAAACATTCAACAACAAATACATTCATCTCAATACATTGTACTCTGTGTACTGGAGCTACGCTGTAAAACTCTGGAAAACCTTCATACCTAAAATATAGTTTCACTTCCTCCCCTTCCCATACAACTACTAAGTGCCTATCTTTTCACTTCTCAACAAGTTAACGTTATATATAATATAAGACTATGTATTCATTTAAATATTTTATTTTATGATTATGAATTTTCTAATAATTTAGAAATTAATCCAAAATATATCCTGATAATTCTACTATTAAAAGATATCGAAAATAAAATATCTTAATAAAAAAATATAGACAATAGTGTATGGACTTTCAATGGTTTTAAGCAACACTGACGAAAAATACTTTATAAAATTAAAACTTTTTATCTTTAACAGTACTACACAATATAAGTTAACTGGTACTTTTATATAAATAATAAAAACGACCCTTTCTAGCACAAAACTTAATTTAACTTAAACAGATTTAATCGAAATAAGCTATGCGAATCCATTACAATAAGTAATAGGTTAGCAATTAGGAATATGCATCAACTGTTTAAATAATAACCGGGACTTGCTATATAATCAAATTATTGAGCCGATGTGAAGTAACACTTGAATTCCTTTGCAATATTTCCATTCTATAATTGTGCAGGCTGTATGATTATTTGATATGCAAATTACACTTAATTTATTTTATTGTACCGGTTATGGCTTTTTTAACCTTACAATGCTGGAAAAAGGGTATTAAGTCCGACTTAGATGCAAAAAGTATTTTTTTCATTCAATAATTAATTACGCAAAGTAATTATAAATAACGGCAACATCAGATATGTAAAGACCCCATAAAGACTATTGTACTGTTATTTTGATTGCGGGTCCAAAGAAGCCCGGATGAGAGATTTTTATTTCTCCCCGAGTATTCCAATTTGTTTTCAGAGCCTCGCCCACTCATATTTCTCGTGGCCAGCGATGACAAATTCAATCAAGACTTTGTATTGTGCAAAAAAAAAGAAATTTGTTATTTGAGGTGAGAATGGGTCGGATACCGGTTTTGCTTGCATCGTGCGGGTTCTCGGTTCACAGCTTGTTGTGTTTCAATAGTGCAATTAAATTTTATATCATTCGCTTCCTTTTTGCATGTCTAATTGTTGGATCGCAAATTACCCAAGTCGTTAATAAAATGTATGGAATGCAGAAAAATACAAAGTATGAAGAAATAGCTTTAAATTATTAACCATTGTTTAATTTTTTTAATCATTTGATGGTTTATATAAAATTATTTTTTTTGCTTTATATTATTTAACATTTGACATCGATATATTTCGAAAAAAAATAGTAAATGTCAAAATTGTCTCAACGATAGTTTTACATATTTTGTAATACTTATCGATAGAGTAGATTGTACTAAGTATCCATCGTTGAAAATAATATATAAAACTTATTGAGAATGGTTTTTCATGGTTATATTATAACATATTAGACTCCATTCAGATCTTGAATCTGTTAAGAAATAAAAAGAAGAGGGCACTTTTTCATTGAATACGAAGATGCATAGATAAAAAATGTAGATCTCTAACTAGACCAGCTCCCCCGGTAATTGCAGTGGAACATGCGCGCATGCTCGCCGAGCTCATTTGCAAGAGTGCAGTAGTGATGCAACTTAACATTTCACTTTTGACGTCCCCGCGTAATTACTGGTAAGCATGTTCATGACACGTTGTTTCAAGAAATTCACTGCGAGTCCATGCGAGCTCCCATTGCAGGGCTGCTGATTGCGTTTGGATGTACTTTGAAACTAATTCACTCTAAACTTTTCTGAACTCACTTGTATGCAGTTTATATTGCAGTAAATGTAATAAATGTACTGTTCACTGTAAGCGAGTGCGTTTAATACTTCTTGCTACACCTGCAAATTGAAGAAATACAAAATATAATTGGCACATGAAAAAAAAAATTCATAAGAAAGAATTCCATTATCAGGAGGGAAATCGAGCCGACGGATTCTCGGTAGATTAATAAAGCCGTAGCTTAAATTCACAATTACACGTGATTATTATAATAATGTATCTACAAATTGTTTGTAAAAACACATTTATATATTATACAAAGAGACACGTTTCTTCTTTTACAATACGGCAATATTTGCATTCTTAAACAGCGTTTTAAATCTACATAAAATATTTTAATTCAAAAACATATCTTCATGAAAAAGTTATGGGGACAAAACACACCTTAACGTACACGCTTGAATTTAAATAAATTAATAAAATAAAAAGTTGTCGCCAGCAATTACACGTCGAGTAACAAGCAAACACTAAATAAGTTAATGAAACCATGCAATATATTTGCATTATTCAGAATAACACCATCAGTAAAATGTCTCGTTAAGTCCGTGGTGTTTATCATTAATTTAAATTGAGCATTTCGATATAAAGTCAAGGATTCGATTTAAAAGTAGTACATATATTTAAATGGCTAATTATTTCAATTACTCGGCAGTTAGCCGCCTAGAATACTGTAAAAATAATGAAAAAAATAACGAGTCGTAAGTCATCTGTACTGGGATCGCACCGCTTGTAATATGTGTGGGATATCTTCCGTAATGCCTGCCTTTAGAAAATTGAAAAAACGACTTGTACTTGTGCGATGAGCGATCGTGGAGATAAGGAACACGAAATATTATCGCGGAGTAAACTATAAACAAATACAGCGGCTAATTGGTGCGCAGCGTGTTGATTTACAAGTATTAATGTCAAGGTGTTGAGAATCTAATTTACTCCACATTAGATTTTCTTGAGAAAATTTTGTAGGTAATAAACTCTTTGATATTGTTATTGCTACATATAGTTATTCATAAGTTTTTAAGTACACGGTATGCGCCTCTTGTCTTCATCTAGATAATCTGCACTTGTCAATGTCGACTCATTTTCCCTAGGGCTACTTTCACCGATAAGTAGGGAGTGAATGCTTTATTAGGACTGTTTTTGCAGTTAAATGTAAATAGTGACCTGTTTTTTTAAACTCTGGTTGCATAATGTAGTAATTTCACAGTTGAAATAATTGTATTCTCGAGTTCAATATTCAATCATAATTATATACCTGCCATATGCATACATAGTATGTTTATTGATGAATTGTTAATAAAAAAAGGTTTATCGCTTTTGACGGTGCGATGATTTATTTCAGTTGACAGAGCGAAAAATAACATTTATTTTAAATACTTTCGTTACGTGAAAGTGACTCTAGGCGACTGCCGGTTTTTTTTTCTTATTTATATTAAAGCAGTCCAATATCCTTTCGATTGATTAGTTTTTGATCAATGTGATACATTTATTTAGAATCATTATAAATACATATATACCCTTACCAATTAGTTGGTTTACCTTTTATAAATGTTAAGTTATATAAAACTAAGTTACTACATTAAATTGTAATTTTTACTTACAGACATTTTTTGAAATTTAAAGTGTGAAATAATAATATCCTTGATTTCTATAGGCTTACGATAAACATTGATTTTGTTTTCATTTTCGTTGATATCGAATTGTCATTTTAAATGTGGTTACATATTTTTGTACTTTCGATGTTAAACTTGTTCAACCAATCTTGTATCAAAAAATATCGACAGCATAATTTGGCTTGATGAATCCAACGCATAATAAACAAGTTACAGAGGTCAAATTTTTATAGGTTTTTTAGACAAACATCATTGAAAGAATTTAAACAATTTTTAATATAAATTTGTAATTAACTAAGTATGACTTATCTCACAGAGAGTGAGCCTTGCTTGTACCACGCAGCACAGTCTCAACTTATCAATCAGCCGCTGGGTCACAAGTAAACTCACTAATCAGGGCCGGGTCAGGTGTGGGCAGGTACTTGTATTATTTGTTCTGTGCCCCGGGGGCTCTCAGCCCCCCCGGGGGAGCACCTCTGACCCACATTAGCTCAGGGCTCCGGTTCGGTTCCCAGGAAACAAACCACGATTCCGGTTCACGGAAGGACCTTAGCAATAAGCAATAACAAATAGTGCATCATGATGGATGGTGTCGGTTTGTTTAATTTGAATAAATTATTTATTATTTGGTGGCCGTGTGGGAGTGTTGAGCTTAGTTTACGATGGTTACTGATATTACCGTATTCGAATGGAAATTGATTGCTTTTTCGGTTATTACTAGACTTAAGAGATTCCAATGTCTTAAAACAATTAAAATTGTATTACTCATGTGTCGAGCTACAGCTTAGAGTTTATTATCGTAATCATTTATCACTGCGAGTTTTGAAGATGTAACGAATTCGCATCAGTAACTCAAAACAAACTCTTAATATTTTAAAATAAGAAAAAATAGGTAGTAAGGTCATACATTTTTTGTGCAATTTTTTTGTATCCAAAAAAATGCACAAAGATTATTAAAACTTTAGGTAGCTATATTTTTTCAGATTATACAACAAACTATCATCAGCAGAAAAACATTAAAAAAACCAAATGTGTGTCAAAAATATAAATTAACCAAAAGTTTGTGTTGAATCAAAAATACACGTGAAGTTATTTAATTCGTTGCTAATCCGGCAAAGGTACAGCTCGCAAATTAATTTAATTTAAAACGTGATTAAGCCCACGGCGAACGAACCGTTTATTTATTTCCCTTAGCGGGGCACAATACGGCTACAGTCGCCGAATATAAATGAAAAATAATTAATCCGAAATCTCTCGCGCCATTTGAAATGTAAACAAAAACAATCACAAAGCAAACATCCTCGCACAAAAGGTAGAAAGGATTCCACACCCGGAGTAGCCGCGGGAGAGCACATCACTTCCCTGCTCCTAATCACGACTGTGTAATAATATAAACCTTTAATTACTATCAACACAACGTTTCTTCATTCACACAACGGGCTGTGGCACCGAAAAGGAAAAGGGTTAATTTTGCTCCACCCTCTCAAAAAAGGATTACAAGCTACTCCTTCTGCACCCCCAGCCAAATCCTTCCCTCGCCTCCCCTGCTCGCTCCCCTTCCTACTTAATTTCCCTTTAAAGTTTCTGTCATCGTTTCGTCAAACGTTGGAAATCAAATACCTCTGAAATTTGCAGAATATTAATAATGGTGGCGGTAGAATACGGGGATGATTTGTATGAATGCTTGGTGATTAGTAGCAATATTAAATATTTACTGCAGCATTACTTTTGTTATTTAATGCAAAGGTGCAATTTAATTCACTTTATGGATCGATACTACTTTCGAAGGTAAATAATTAAGAATGCTACAAGTGATCCAATAAAAACTTATTGAGTGTTTGAAATCAAATACGATTACAGCTGAGGGTGCGACTAAAAATATGATCATATTTTTATATACCTCTTTTTTGCACCCTTTTTACTAAGAGTATTTATGTTTCTTTTATAATAAAATCGTATAAAATATAAATATAAAACTGTATTTATTTTTAGGGAACATTTTGATTATATATTTAATTAATTCGCGCACAATACATAAGCCGTTTCCGCTTATTGGAAAGGCAGGCGAGAACACCTAGATTGAAACAAATATTTAATATATTTGATTCCCTTATAATTCAAGTGCCGGGTTCCTTCAGCACGGGAGAGAGACAGGCGGCGCCCCTCTCCCTCGCTCATTTAAATTAGAAATAAACAAACCCACCGCGGGGTGGGAAATAATCACCGAAACACAGGCGCACAAATTCATTCAAAATATTCAAATAAACCTACAAGCAAACAAGACACGGAGGAAATAATGAAATATAATAACACGGTATCGTCGTCAGATGTATAAATGCGTGGAGAGGAAATAGAGTGATTAAATAGAGCTCAGGAAAAGACGTGAAGTGATCAATCATCGCGGGTGGGAGCTGTCGTCGCACCCCGCGGCCCGCGCGACACGACGCCGCCGAGCCGCTCGCTACGAAATTACTCAAGTGAATATCTTCTAGGATCACGGGGAAAATTACTAAGTATCTTACAACAATTGGATCATAAGTGAAGATAAATTCTAAATACCCGAAAAATCAACGACTAGTTTTAAGCGATTAGAACCAACATTATTGCAATTTGAGGTAAACTAGGCTAAGTAATTGAAAAAAAATAATGCTAAATATATGCTTTAATAATAATTAAGACGTGTAATTTTTTTTACTGATTTGGAGATATTTAATATATTTAAAACCTATTAGGTATCAAATGAAAAACCGACATTCATTTTACTCAAATAATTTGTATTTTTTTTGTTGTTGATATAATCGGACTGACACCTGTTTCATTTTGTTCAATGCCGGTCTGTCTTTTAATTCTTATTGAATAATTCGCAAGCATATGTTGTTTTATTAAATTTAATAACTTTGTGTCGTCGTGTAGCGCGGGACTCAACTGTCGTCCTCTCTTGTCTGTCCCGTAAGAGAGCAATTAGGCCCGTGATCTCGCATAACTATCAGGCGTATCACCCGCCAGTCCTCGCCGACGAATCCTCGAGCCATATTTCATACCGGATTGCCGCAGAAGCTAGACTCAATCATCATCAATTCTGCCTTCGTTACGGAAACTCGCCGATCTGATTTACTTCGACTACAGTTAATTGTAACTGTGAAGGATAGATTAGGCCCTGAAGGGGCAGAGCCGTACTACAAGGCACAACTGATCTACTTGAAAACAAAAAAAAAACAACCTATACCAAGGTATAGAATTTTAGATCCGTTATATTAACAGCTATAGATTTTATGTATATTTCTATACATTTAATTGTATCATAATTTTTAAGGTGGTATCTCAATATAGTGATGTCATAATGAGAATATTTAATTGTTTATTTTTAGATATCAATTTTTTGTGTCATGTGTTCTTTTCAATTTTCATGGAGGGGAACGTTCAAAATTTGTAAAAATTTGGTAAAATATATTTTTTTTATTCTACAATAATTTAGGAGTGAAATATTTTGAGAGTTGTGTAGGCGACATACCTCCAAGGTGGCCGTTCTCGTAGGGCGAGTACTCCCCGTTCTCCATGCGGTGCTTCTTGAAGGGGTGGCCAGCGGGCAGGTGCGCGGCCGCCAGGGACAGCCCCAAGGACGCGCGCTTCGGAGGACGACCAGGCCTGGAGCTGCGGAATGGTAGACAGTTACTGTGGTTAGAGACCCACGGGTGTTAGTATTGGACGGAGCCACCAGCGTTGGGATACTAGGAACGGGGCAAGGTTGGTTAGTCATCGGCGGTTAGTTTGATAAAGCATCTACTTAACGTGTCATCAAATAATATTGTTATGTAAAAAATACAGAATTTATATATACTATTAAAATATTATATGAAAACGCGTATAGTACTATAATTAGTATTTTTTATAAGCCAGGTCATTGATGAATATCAAAGTATACCGCAAAAAATAAAGTATGGTTTACATATAAAAAATAAATAACTTCATACATCAGATGCCGTGCTACAAGAATATGGGAATATTACTAAGAACACAAAAAAGGGCAAACTATTAATATCGCAGTGTCCCCGCACAAGAGGCACGCTTTTGACCAGAGATTTATATCACAATACGACATAGTATTATCAGGTCATCCCCTCGTGGGGCCGACGGAGGAGGCAACCCGAGGGGGAGGCTTTAATAAGCAGGCATTCATCATCTGGCATGCGAGCCGGGGAAGAATACCGACTTCCGGTCACATCGCTTTAAGGCTTCTAAAATTTTTGGCCCAAGAACCATATAAATTCAAATATTTACTTATTATACATAACTTAAAAAAAGAGGTCAGTGTAGTTGATAAACAATACTGATTAAAGACCTACACTTGATTTTTTTAAATATTTATTTATAAAGGCTAGGTTCATTTTTAATTTTAGTTGGCATTTTAATTTATCGACAGTTTAAATATGTTATTTTAAAAATCAATATGTATGTATTATAATAAATTATACTAAATAGAAAAATAATAGGGTAGCTCCAAAGTTTTTGTTTATATTTGAATATCTGTATATGTAGTGAAAATATAATTTTATTAATATTATCAGAATATTATTATCAGACTTAACTTCAGTCAAAGTTGAAATCAATTTACTGACTTAGACACACTGTAAATATGTATGTATATTGAAGTATTTTTTTATTCACTAAAAAGAGCATTGTTTCCTACAATCAACTCTCCTTGGATTAGATTTATACAAATATATATATATATATATATTTCTTTATATATTTATTTTTAATAAAATATTTTAATATAAAAATATTTTTAGGTAAAATATTGGTCTATGATATAACTCGCGGACCACGTATATAAAGCTCGAGTCGCATTGCTTAAGCCTTGAAAAGCTTAGATATGAAATAGTAGGACAAGCGCAAGTTTAATTCGGTCATAAATCCAAAGGTGTTCGGCCGGGGTGTCGTGACCGAGGCGTGGACGCGCGCAGAATTCTCACCGAGAGGGTGGAAAGCGAGAGATGAATGTAAGGGGGCTGAAGAAAAAATAACACTGATTTTAATAGTTCTTTCAGAAAACGAACAAATTACCTAGTTTTTTTTTTAAAGATTTAATATTAATAAATAAATTATAAATTATTTTTTTACTAACAAAAAGTAGAATAATGTAAAGCATTATATTCAGTTCAAGAGAGCATTATAGAAGTTTTCAGATTCTTTTGTGAATCAAAAAAATTGGAATTACTGTCTTAATAAGACGTATGCATTTCAGAATGCGATACCTTCTAATATCCACCCTTCAATCATCCCCATCAGAGAAATACCCCCTCCGTACTATGATTCACAAAGCTTCACCGCGTATCCGATTACGTTCTACCCCATTTCTTTTTATGGTGTTATGGGAGGGCCATCCATTACTCCGAATGTCTATTTGGATGCGCACTGTCAATAGATGACCACTGCCTCCCGTGGACGCGCACAACCGCAAAACCCGTAACTGACACCGTTTTATGGCTGTAGCTCTGAATATTTGTTAAGCCATATCAATCGGTCATCGTTGCGTTCCGACAATGGACAGAATTCTGTTGTATCGGGAAATGTATTTGTATTGTTATGGAGGGAAATGCAATTTTATCAAATGGAAACATTAAATACGTTTCAGTAAAATATCAAAAACTTGTTTTATTTTGATTGAGCAAAATAATTCATACATCAACTTGTTTAATCGAAAAAAATTACATCTATTTTTTTAGTACTTCTTTGTTCAATATAAAATTATTAATAATTATAATTGTATAAATCATTACTACATCATATGATATATTACACTGTTGTCTTTATGTAATTTATATTGAAGCATTTTACTGCAGGAAATGACAATAAACACCCACATAAACACGTCAACTCTAAACGAGTGGACACTTCGCTAAAAAAAAAACATGTAATGCACGTAAATATTACACATGTCATTTATTGTTTGATGCCAACAATTCAGAGGGAGAAAAAAACGAGGGACTTGGCGTAATCTCCGGAAAACACACCCCGTGCGGCAATAAAAGCCTACGCTAATAAAAATAATTAAATAAATAAATAACCAACCGGAAAAATGGCGTCGATAGGTAGGGGTCTGTAATAAAAAGGAGGATAAAGTGTCGAGCGTAATGTGAGACGACGGGCGTTTTGTTTTATGTGTCTGGGAGGCTGGGTGCTTGTGTACCTATGTGGGCGCAGTGTGTCTATCACGAACGCCGAGGCTTTCAGGGCTTTTTAATGCCCCTATGGCATTGCTTAATAATACAAACACATCTGTATGTGTGTGGGTACTTTCAAATTATCAAAAATTATTAAAAAAACACATATTATACGTGCTTTATTCACATGAATACTCTTTTATACAATATCAAGCGTAATATTACCAGAGTGGCTATTGTGAAAACTCTTGCTGAATGAAGAAAATATAAGCTGTATAATTAATAATAAATGGATTTTAAAATAGACATGAAAATTTCTAATGAAAATATTAGTGAAATGTAATATTTTACACAAAATAATACAACCGCTCGGTGATTTTATTGTAACTATTTCGTAGGATTGATATGCTAAACGCGGATAAAAGATAGTCTCTGAAACTCAAAGGCGACATTAGGAATACAGGCTTGTAATAAAATAAATTAGCTAATTTATATTTTATTAAAATATGTATTTTACTAAAAAAAATACAAGATCTAAGATAATTTTTTTACCGCTTAGACATTTATGTTTTTACACTGTGTTAAATTGGTCGTTATAAATTCACTTGAGGACCGCTAATATTTCTTTTACAATTTTATTTCAAATTAACGTCGCACATTATTTTTACTTAATTCATCAAGAAATATTAAATCAATTATTCATAAAATATAATAAATATCATGCATGTAAATCGCGCACTCTGTAATATCCATATATTCTACGTAATCAAAGATTAACCTAATCAGAAATAAAGTAATCGAAACAATACATTATCCACGTTAGCAGTGGGAAGTTCCGGCAGTCCATCATGCCGGAGTTTCGTGACGGAGGATATATTTTCATTTCCTGGGAAATATTTATAGGAAATAAAAAAATGGCATTAGACAATATTAGATTGGATTGAGCCATCACGCGCGGAGGGGTGTGGGCGAGAGCGGTCAGACTGAACCGAGACTCATTTTTTACACAACCGCCTTGCGCTGGCCTTTTTTATTCAATCTAACGGCTGTTCCCCTCTCTTGGTAAAACGCAGCCAAGTGTCAACATTTGTTACGTTCGTGGAATACTCGGGGCCTCGGTTCGATTCCTCGTCAAACTAATTGATTTTTTTATAATCATAACGACGATGGTGGTCTTGAGATATGAATCGGTTTATTGTCATATTAAAATAATACAGTAAATCAAAACTATGAATCTCAATTCAATCAAGATTTTTGATTTTATTAAAATTAAATATGATTGCTTTTTCTACGACCTTCGTGTTTTTTATTAACCTATTGTGCTTTGGCAAATGGCAAAAATTGGGATTTCAACCTGTACTTGTAATACTATAATGTAAATATTTTTTTAAAAAACTTATAAATTATTTTTATTTACGCTAATACAAAACGTTACATTTGTATACAATTATGTTGTAACTAAGTTATATCAATGGAACAACAATAGCCTTTCAATGATCGATTTATAATATTTTGTTTAAGATTATCATGAACTTATCTAATGCTCCTTTTAACCTGCAAAATTGTTTTATTTGTACCGCAAGCAATTTACATTTATAATTTTAAGAAAAACTGAACAAATAGTATTTATTATTAAATGCCTTGAATAAAAAATATGTCTTACTACAGTAATACTGCACAGCATATCTGTGTCGATCGTCAAATAGAAAAAAAAAACCGTATAAGGGAGAATCCTCTAAGGACAGGGTTCGATTCTACAAAATAACAGACGTAAATATTCCCAGGGGAGCATTCACACGCAGCGACGTCTGACTGCAGTGTTTACATCTGTTGCCTCATCATACTGCCGAACGTTTATTTTTGTAAATACACAAGTTAATTTCTTCAGGCTTGTTATGTACCGACACTATTTACCGGGAGTCGAAGTAAGACCGACGGCTTCGCTGGCGCGCTGCAAGCCACTTACTTCGTTTTGTATCCGCAGAAGCGCGCAGACGAATCTGTGTAAGTTTTTTTCACTTGCCAGATGATTGTATCGGAAACTGTATATACTTTAAGGGGCTTATAAAAAAAAGATGTTTCTGAACGTTTGTTCAGTACAGAATCTTAGCAATAAAAACAAATAAAACTACACATTGACTCTACGTCTAAACAGTTTGTTTCGCCCTCATAAAAATGTTTATGCTGTGTTCTTTTTTATACAAGCAAATAAGGAATGGTATTTTTTTTCATATTTGTTTATTTATTCAACGGCTTGAAAATTCAAGCTTCGAGTAATAATTTTATAAGAGCGCGTAATGGCCGTTCTTGTTTTATTTCGGTGTGATTAAAAGTGTTGCGGGTGGTATTATTTTTAATATTTATGTCTAAAAATGAAGATGAATGTGTGTATTTACGACTACGTTCATTATTCTGTAGAACCTAATTGAGTCATTTGAATTCATCACGTATACAGTTTTATAAGAAATTAAAACAAAACTTGAAAGAAATTCCGTTTTTATACGTAACCGCACATATCTAACCGGGAAACGCAAGAACTGTACGCGATGCTTCTACGAGTGTTTAATTATAGGTTATTATTATGAAGCGCAGAAGCCATTTCATCTCGCTGGGAATGTATCGGAGAATGATCGCCTTTGTCTTTTGGTACCCGAGACTTCGCGAGACCGAGTCGCGTGATAATTCTTGTCTTTATCCGAGTGTATTTCAAATGCCATACTGTGTCTACCTGCAGAGTTTCCCATCCGAGAGATCGTTTCACAGTCTGTCAGCTGGAATATTGTGTTGTTATAATAAAACTTAGCCGAGAGCTGCGACAGTTCTTTCGGAAGTAATGACTTAACATTGTTTAAGGTAGTGAGAATGAAGCTATTTACTTTATCGATGAGTGCTGAAAGTGGACGCTAAACTAGCGTAGGCCGCTGGTCCAGTAATCCCTCGTCGCTTCTAACCTATTTCCACTTCAAGTAAAATTCAACCGACACGCTTCAAAGCGATACGAACCCCAGTTTTTTTACGGGATAATGCGTCGCCGTAAACAACAATATGCCATTTTAGCGTTCTGTGCGTCTGCCGGGTGAGAGTTTTAATGCACTCAGTTATGATTTATCGCATTGACGAAAGGTGGGATTGGACGCAAGGGAGTCATCGCGTGTAGAGCCGAGCGACGCGGGCACACGACCGGATGATAAGGCAACTCTGCGCTCTCAGATGACAAACGAAATTCTCTCGCGTCAGATGCGAGACATACGCCGCACTTTGATTAATATGTTTCCACCCTTATTGAGCGATTAAAAATCATACGCTCTCAAAAATGTTTTTTTGTGCAAGCTTTATGTTTTTAAGTGATAACCGCGCTGTTTAAAATGTTAATTTCGTCCTATTTTTGTCAAAATTAATTTCTGGGCGAGTCCCCCGGTGATGCGAAATTTATTCCCTTTCTTAAAATGTTATTTCCTTTATTGGATCATCTTTTATCTTTATTAAACCTGCGAGGCGAGAATCCCGGCGGTCGCTCGCGCTGCCGCGGAAGATCAACCTATTCTACTTTATTATTAGCAATATCTTTGCATAGAATTCCTATAAAAAACTTCTGGTGCGCCGCTGCGCATACCGGAGAAAGAACCCAAAGTTTGGCAATTAACTTTGGACAAGGTGTGCGCTGTGTATCGTTCCTTTGTTTTCTTCCCGAACAATATTCAACAATATTCCCTTCTCGGACTTGTTTGCAACAATTTAACGATCTGAGTTTTTTCTTCGCAATAAAAAAACCGGGAGTAAAATTAATTGTGAGATGCTGAAGTGATTCATTATCAAAGAGAAGACAGAAGCGATACAAAGTATTGCTTATATTTTTTTAATTTATAACAATCGTAAAACGGTAGCGCGGATAACAAAGAAATACATACCCCGGGGCATCCGTGAAGAAACCATAAACGGAACAAAGATGCTTCCCATTCAGCCTCGCCCCGGGGGACAAGTCCAGTAATTAACGCTGCTTATTTCTTAATTTCAATATTTAATTACTAGCCGGCGAGCCCGTCGGATACCCGAGCCACCCCGATCCGCTGAGAAGTCCCGGCACAGTCCGACCTCCCGATCCCACCCTTCCCTTGTTTCAGAATTATCAAATCATTTACACAAGTGAATAACTCGATATTTCCTTTGGAAGTTATGAATTCACTTTTGCAAGATTGTAGATGATACCCCATAATGAAACCGGCATCTGCGGGGGACGGATCTGAAACCCGAGTAATACTTATTATTATTTTGTTCCTCGCACAAGTTACAAGGGGTGAGCACGGAAAGAAAATTGAATGTCTTTGATAATTTATTCAGTGAGCTTCCACTCGAGTTGCAGGCTGAGGAGTACTACGCTCGTCTGAGTTCTCGTCGGGTACTTGAAACTGCAATACGAGAAGTTTTTTCTCAATGGAATTAGAAATCTAATACTTAGATGACATTAGATTTTTTTGATAGGCTTTATTCTAATGAGCAGACATCATACTGTCTCGTCACTAATGACATTTTTGCAGGGCCGTCACAAATCACCTGTTTTTTTCCCCTGAGTTTTATCTACAAACTCTGCAAATATTTTTTCAGAAGTAATAGCGGGAGCAAATTATATTCAGAAAATGTGATATAACGCTCATAAATACACTGTTTATAGTAGTTATAAATTTCGGCGACGGATTTAATGAATTTGAATTATTTATACTAAAGGTATTAGTTCTCAAAATATAAGGTCACCATACTAGTGTCAAATGTGTCAAACCTACAACAAAATATGTATTTCAAAAGAATATTTTAGGAACACGTGTTTTTTAAAGATTTTATGTTCAAAGTTGTCTTTTTATCTTCAAAAGCTTTTAGCGCAGATGTGACGTCACCAACCCCTTTCGTCACCGCCTTCGACACGTGACCGACACGTGTTCCTTAGAAGTTACATAATAAACACGATAGCGCAAAGGAGGGTTCAAATAATACACATTTGTAGTTTCTATTTGTACTGCGTGGTTTCTGTCATTCATCGCCGATAAACCAAATGACAAGGTGCGAGTGTCGCCGGTTCCACGTGGATATCACAAGACGTCAATCACTGGCTGTGCTCCAATGTCAAACCCTGTGCGTGATACCCACGCTATACTCGATAGTTGGTTACTTAAATATAGATTTAATGTTAATATCAACTCATACAACACAATTAAATGTTATGATATTGTGTTCAAAGTGTTTCACAAGATATAAGAATGATAAATGATTAATTAGCTTTGATTTTAATAATTTCTTATTACACAATAATGTTTTCGACAAAAAAAATCAATATCAATTTGACCGTTTGAACTCAACCTAAACAAAATAAAATACCGCATGTAAATGGCCTTTTTTTACTTTCTCAAGAAGAATTTTATAATACGATAAAAATAAATACAAAATTATTTATTCGTTGAATAGTAAGTACCATACTTACAATTTTAAAATATGAAACAATGAGGATTGTTAAGTCAATAATTGTAAATATAACCTATTTATAGATATTGTTGAATGTAACATAGCGTAATGTTACAATGAAGGTTAGGTTAGGTTAGGTACTCTTACTCTTCTCAAATAAAAACATATTAATTTTAGCATTGATTTTATGAAATTGAACATTGTTTGCACTATACGTGTACATTTGTTACATTGTTACATCCAAACAATGAGTGTACATTTGATCTTGATTAATACTCACAGCCGTCAAGCATGCGACCACCGTCAATTCGGCGGGTTGAAACTCGAAATTGCAAAAATGGAAAAGCATTCAGTATTGGAAATTATTTACAATTGATCTGACAGTCGGGCAGTGCGGCTGACAGGGCCGGCGCAGTCCGCGGCCGGTCCGCTCCGGTTCCCTCTGCACGGCCGCGAGTGGCAAATGAAACGCAATTATGACGTGTTGATTAATTCCTTTGTGAGCGCGTGGGCTGATTGTCCGGCTGGGCGGGCGCTTGGGCGGACGCCGCCCTGGACCGCCCCTGCCCTTTGCCGCCCAGGGCTACCACTGATCAATAAATCTACTCCAAAAATTCTTCAACGGGTCACGATTCAAAAATACATCTATATTATTTCAATACTACTATAAAAAAAAATTTATATATAAATAGTGCTTTATTTAATATTTTATTATTAAAATTAAAAATAAATATATATTTATACTGAGACAGCCCTGTGGAACCCTTTAACGTGCCGTTTGATCATTCCAAAATTAAAATGTGTCCATGTCGTTTTCCGCCCCCAACCCTCCCCTCCGACTCCATCAAAGGTGCCCCAATGTCAATTAGTCAACTGTCTTTTCCAGTTTGAGACAAACTTTTCAACTGAATTCGAGTTTATTGAACGATTCGTAAAACCGAATATGCTGCGCCTAATTTACATCAGCAGTTCCACAATATTTACAATCAAATCGAGTATATAAAAATCGTGATAATATGCAAGTTTATTTTGAGACTAGTTATTTGGGCACGTGTGTGAAGTACCACGCATCGTAAGCTCGGAGCAGCGTTGCGAATACGAAAAAAATTAAAGGCACGTTGGCAAAAAATGCAGCGGAGCTACTTTTAATTATACGTTCGTGTCTTTTTTTTCTTCCCCGGACTAAAACCAATCTAAAATCATTCAAATCAGTTACACAACCGCAGCCGTTATTACTAAATACCGACGTCATTTTGGGTTTGAATCATTTAAATAACGCGGACCCCAGAGGAAACGTAAAAACAATTAGTAAGTCGGTTCATTTGTCTTTTTTGGGATCTCGAAAAAGGTGTAAAAAAGGGAAGACTGGGTCCGAGGGACGGCCTGGCGCCTAAGCCCATTGTCCTGCACGCGCTTAGGGACCCTGAAAAAAACTCAATTTCGATTCTCATTCCATCCAATTTCGATTCTAATTAACTCCTACGGCAATGAACCCGACTACCGTCTCGCAGTGATATCGGCCGGCGGAGTGCTCTTCCGCCGTTCTTTTAGCTATCGGCCAGATCTGACGCGGAGCTCCGATTGTATTCAAAACACGGCAACGGGCATTCTTCACCGTATATTATCCCAATGAATAATATTTATATGACACCGATGGGCTGCTTAGGCCCAAACATTAAATTCTAAACACATGGCTTCCATTCAAAAGAAATAGAGCGATTACTTTTCGTTCTATTTTCCGCTGAATATCTCATAAATCAAACATTAAAATCTCAAAGCGCCGTGCGAACACTTAACGCTCGAGCTGTCGATATACAAAAATCATCGGAAATATGAATTCGTGTCTGTCTGTTACGACGAAACCGTAAATAAAATGGCAGATAACATAATCCGTGAATACAATAATAGTTCCCGCCCGCCCGGCTTCCCAATTGAAAAATAACACGGCTCGACATCTGGAAGTCACTCCGGGAGCTGGAAGCGCGCATCAAATATGGTTTGTTATCGTAATATTTCATAAAACGATTAAATATTAACTCGACGACTGACACTCTCCACTTCATCTGCAGAGCATTCAGAATATTACGGAAAGAAAACATTCATTGGGAACTTACACTACATACGCAGAGAAAATAAATATCTACACCCGCAGACTTCTCATAACAATCATTTCGTAATAATTCACAATACACTCTTTGCATACATTCCCGACGTATGGCTGGCAAACCTCACTCTCCGCTATTTATTGTGTACCCGCACATCTGCGCTCTCGACATGACATCCGGAAAACTACCTATACAGCTATTTACTCTTTATTACGAAAGTCGAATTACAAAGAAAAATAATACAATTTTCATTGGAGACATTCCCACGGAAAAAAAATAACAGCAATAACTAACAGCTGTATAAACAGATATCTTTAGATTTTGAGTAAAAGTTTTGTATTAAATGCTTATGTAGCATGCATTGTTAGTAACAATCTTGCAACTTATCATGTCGAATTCTTTGCCCAACGTTGAAAATTTTTAGCTTTTACGAAATGGAAACTGAACACGCTGTGAGATTCCTCTTTCCATACACACTAGCTTGAGATAACCTCTCCATCCGGTAGTCGTTGCACTACAACAAAGACACCTTTATAAGAAGAACTCTCGGAGTATTCTCACAAACATCCTGAGGTAGCAGCCATATTTGGTTGTCCCACGCAAACTGAAGTATTTGCTCCCCAAATACTGATGTTCAACGGCTCCTAGCTGAGGTGTATCTCGGTCGCCGCGTGTAGCTCATGCGCCGTAAAAACGCGGCCCCTTATCAGGACACCGGTAAATTACAACAGGCAAATGTTAGCTTTGACATAAGTCACAGGAAAGGTCGTGAATTCTAACGGAGAGACCAAATTAGTTTTAAACTAGTCGAAGCATTCATATTGTTTTGTCCTTAATGCTTGCATAACTTTCAACACTCGAATCACGGCACAATGAATTATTTTCAGGTGACATTTAAGTTTTCTGTCTAACATTTAAAACAGCTATCGATTAGCTAGATTACAAAATCAAAATATATATGCCTTATTAAGCTTGAAAGGGCCAACGCTTTTATAATTGAAAACTTTAGGTTGAAGGGTGACTCTTTGTAATGTGTTTCCAAAAGATAGGGCAAATTGTATATCACAATTCAGAAGAGAAGTGAGTGATTATTATTGAAAGCGTTATGACAATAATATAGAAGATAGCTTTTTATAAACATACTTAAAGTAAACTAACTAAAATAAAATGTTTGTACTGAGTTATCATAATTTTATCCAGCAATTTTCACAATAATTTAGTTAGCATGTTGCCTCTTAGTTTTATTGAAAGGGTGGCTTTTAATTCGTCCCGCTGCCACTGCTTCAGCTAGGTATTGTTTCTCAAGTAATTTTAAGAGACAAGAGATACTCAGTACAATACAAACAGTGCGGAACACAGGGAGTCTATTTGAAAAACGGATCTTTTTCACTACTAAGCCCGAGCAAATAGATAGCAGCTCCTGTGTGCTCGCGCTATCAGTACAAATACGAGATTTCTTATTTTATCTGCAATTGGAAGATTGTTAAATTCTTACATATTGTATAACAAGACACAGACTCTATGCTACTATGCGATAAAAAAAAAACTAAATAATAAGCTAATGAATTTATTTAATAAAACGGGACATTAAAGCAAAGACGAATTATTAGAATTCTTATTTTTCCAGAAGTCAAATGAATTTCCCAAATTAACAAATTAATTAAATATACTAGTCTTTAAAATCTTCATTTTTAATAAAATGATTTAATTTTTATTAAAAATTTTAATTCTAATTCGAGTATTATATTTAAACAATAAAAACAATCTCTTTATTTATTCTCTGCGTTTATTTTTTGTCTTCAATATAAAATGCATTCTTAACATCTAAACCATATTATATTTTAAAAAACTTCTAAACCGTAAAAAAAACCTCAAAACGCCCGCATATATAGTAAACACCTTATTCTTCGATTACATCCAAATCTATACCCAAGCGTGCCTACGATGCATGTAGAATGTATGTTAGCGTTAGTAAAAAAACAGGTCTTTCTTTGTACTGTCCTTTTATGTTGATTTTTATTTGTCTAGCCCCTATTCATCACACTAAGTACAACAAAAAAACCACACGCATTCAATCATACCAAATTTTAACACCATTAAAACAAAGTACGAACATAATCCGCGGCCCGAATAACCAAACACGCCGGCTGTAGTCGGTACTCGCTCAGGTACAGTTTTTGGATGAGTGCATGCAATGTGCCACCATGCAGTAATGCTATTATTGTCCAAACCGCGCGTAATGGCAGTGCACGGGAGCAGGTTGCGCTGATAGCCCCTCCCACCCTGTGCACTTTACTGTGTTTCCATTCAACCCTATTAATGGCAGTTAATAGATGATTTATCGTTCTGAGGTTATAACAAATACTGCTGTGCGGAGGTGAAATGTGATTGTATCGATTATATACATATTTTTCATGATTAAGTAATTCCGTGTTTTCATTTTTTATCTGGATTGGAAATAAATAGATAGGTTTTTTTTCGCTTGATGTAAAAAATGCATGGTTGAGTTCAATGGCACTTTACTATTTGTTTGTGTGTAAATAAAATTCCATTGGAATGTAACTCTGAGTGCATATTTAAAGACCCCAAAAAAATATAAAATATGAAAGCACAGTTAAACTGAACATAGATTATTCAATGTTACCTTGTAAACTAGTAGCGAATTAAACATGAGAACTATTCAATAAAAAAAAATTTAAATGTTATGAAATGCTTAGTGTTTCTTAAAGAAATAATACTTTGCTCACACTCAAAGGTATAACCGATTTTTCAGCGGGTTGGTGCAGTCATAAGTCCTCTACAAACGTCGCGACACGACATGCGACCGATTTCCAATCAGCCAATAGCGTCCTACGTTTTGTTGTTAAAAAAACACCCAAAATATTGGGATTTGCCGATTACCGTGAAAAAAAAGAATGAGTACGACATAGTGGGTAAGAATAAGGAATACTTCAAGTGATAGTAATAGGTAGGTAGTAACATTATTACTGATATAAAAATATTGTAACATATCTAGTAATTTTTCTACTGGTCGGTATGCGATACAACTATGGTGTAATAGCGTCTTATTGAATCCAGGTAATAAAAATAAAACTGAAATTCCATCGGGGAGTTGTGATATCTGCGCTCTGCACAGCGAGCACTAAGATGGCGCAGTACGTCGCCATAAAGGTGTCGGCACGCGCCGGCGGCCTCCTCACCGCAACCGCAGCGCGCGGGCGCCTGCTCGTGTTCCGGTCCGGGGCCGGCCACGGAGTGTCTGCTCGTGACGTCATAGCACGTCGCATGCGCCGAGTATTGTTGCAGTAAGGAGCGAAAAATTCACAGCCAGAAAATCACTCCAAAATAAAACAAAAATAACGGATATCGTGCAATATAAACGAATTTTATCAAACCCTGTTGCAATATTCTAAACTGATAAAATAATTCGAAAAAGCTCAGTATTCATAAGAACGACTAAAAAGATTGAGATATCAAAACGATTTTTTACGCATGTGAACACGTTAAACTGAAACAGTACAAGTATATTAATAACAATAAACTATTAGTATAAATATCAATACTCTAAGTGCATACGTGCCGGTACAATATGCTATTATATATTACGCCCCAAAGCAATATCCAATAGCCGCTCACGAACACCTGACTGCTCCTCGTTCACATCCCGTTTGATGACTTGATGTACGTAATAATTGCATTAAGTAACCAGCACAACAATTAGCCATACCAGAGACAGGAATGCGTTTGAGCTCTCCGTAACTGCATTTATCAACATCGGAGAGTGTCGTCCTCCGCAGCGGCGGCACTCTGCGCCGAGCACACAATGCGGCCGATTGCAATAGATAGAGGCTAATTTATTGGCCATGTGATTAAAACGACAAATGGTGGTACTCGTGAAGCGACAGTTTCGCAATATCGATGCGTGGATATGTATTTTTATGTTCGCAAATATTTATTATTTGCATCCGTGTCTTTTTCAGACACTATTTTTATTATAATGGAATGACAGATTTATAGAGCATTGTCTGAAACTCAACATTTAAATTTCTATGTAAATAGAAAACACTGTAAAAATATTCACTTTGATTATACAGTTTGATTTTGATTACTTCAGATAGTGCTTTGATGATACAGTTTAAGAAATGGTGCAGCCACTCACGTCCCCATGCTTGTAAATGGGCGGGCAGAGTGGCGAGATCAGGGCAGGGGCTCCCGTGGAGGGCGCCGGTGCATTTGGAGCCGTGCCCAGAAACTGATAATTAAGTGAGATGTCACCAGCCAATCTCCCTCCTGATTGAATATAAAGGACGACTGCCGCCGTGGGGAGGGCCGGCGCGGAGTCCGCGGCGATTTCCCCTGGGAAGGTTGTTTGCAAGAAAACACGACGGAATCCAATTTTCAATGGTGATTCTTTGTTTTTGTGATGTCAATGGCAAATTATAAAATATCTTTTATTTATTTTTTAAAAAAAGCATTCAAAGATTTTGTAAATCATTATTTAGGAAAAACCTTGATTAATGTGATTTACAAAAATGCATTTCAGTATTTTTTTTTGCTGAGACAAAAATGAAGATGAAAACATCAAATAAAAATAATAAAATAAAAAGTTATATTTAAATACGCATTTAGTTTTTCTTTTTATTGAAATTTTAAAAAATTTATACTTTTAATAAAAATATATGAAAAAGAAACTGAATTCCTATAATTATCTAATCACATGATGTTACTCGTTACATACGTACTGCTTAAAGATTATAAATAAAGAAGTTATATTTGTTGAAGAAAGATTTACTATGAGTTTTGAAATACTCAAATACTATTAATGACGCCCTTTCATGGAATATGACAAAGAAAACACACCATTTCCTTACCAAACAGCGTTTTCAGTCGGCGAGTAAACAAACACGCCTCCGTCGTACGTGTTTTTCAATTTCAATGCCATTATTTAGTTGTTTACAGTTCACGCCTTCACATACGCGCAAGGGCAACGTAAAACTTGTATTGTTTCCTAATGGCAACTTTCAAATGGGACAATCCCACCTCCCTCGCGTGAGACAGCTGACTCTTCTTTCGCCCTTAATTTCTACGCTGTGGAAAAAGACAACGCGTAAATAATATGACTTGAAATAATATAACACTCAGTTCTGCCCTTAGACTATTGTAATGTGACTATACGTGTACATGAGATTACAATAAACGGATGAAATCACTCACTTTGAAATCACCGCTTTGCGTGTATTTTAACTATGTAAAGTTATGAATTGAAGTTCGAGAATACTTGCGTAATCATGATTATAATTAAGTTCGCAATCAATTGAAATAAATTTAAGCAAGTCTATTATTAAACACAGAATTTAAACGTTTAGCTTTCTCATATTATATAGAATTTTTGATTAATAAATATTTTCTAGTAGTTAATATGTTAACTTGTGATGAGTGTTATTGGTAAGTGGAATACTAAATATGTATTAATATGATATCTAATAAAACGTGAGCTTCGATTAAAATATTAACTATGCTATTTTGCAAGTGAGTTGTCTAATAATAGTCCTGCCTTTACAGAGTCTAAGGCCCTGTTATACATTGACACGTTTCTAGAAAGGGACAACGCGAAGTAATCAAAAACAGGCAACCCTAAATGTATGGATATGGACGTCATGGTATTGTGAACAGGAAATCAAAAAGGGACAGACAATAATAACAGAACACTGAGTAAATTTATTAATGGACGGGTAGCGAAATGACTAAGTAAATGCTTTATAGACTGAATTATACACACACACAGTAGAACACGCTCGGGCGTGCATCGCTTTTATACAATACAATAGATATGGATTCATTTTTTGTCAGAGTAATCAATATTCAAATTGCTAGAATAAACATTTGATTTAGATTGGACTTTTTATGTTACACGTTACGTTACTCGCTTGAATAAAGAATCACTATTCAATCGACTACGCCAAAATCGATACTAAGGATAAAAGCTACAAGTTATTGAAGATAATAAACATAAGCACAGTTATCTATTTATTGATATATACGTATGATAAAGCAGTACTTAGCATTCAATAATAATTAAGGTATTATGTATTCGACGAAAACAAAATACACTAACGTTTTTAGTGCAATTTACACAGTAAACAACATATATATAATCTCTTAGTATATTTTGCGTCCTCGGTTAGACTCAACTAACACGGACATTTTTTCAGTCAAGTTTGAGTAGAAAGGTTGTCTGTAGTTTCACATTCCACAAAGATTAGTCCTCCACACAAAGAATTGAATCTTTAGTTCAATAGCCATTGTAGATTGGCGAGAGTATTTATCAGAGCAGTTTAAACTGTACGATTAGGTATGTCACCCAGGTAGGGTTAATTAATCTAAAAACATATAAAATAGGTGTGCTTGTCACTAATTCGATAAATTTATGGTGACGGCGTATTCGGCGAACACCTTGAACTTTTGGTTCAAGAAGAACATACTTTAATATTCACTAGAGTACTGCGGTTCAAATACCAACTAAAAAGTCTGAAAAACTGGTAAATAGATTTAACCAGTTTTACAAAAAAAAAGTATAGAATATGTAACATATTTTTATATGCGTACAGAAATATGTATATTACAAAAGCATACTTAATACATAACATCAAATTAATATTCATACTGAAATATATCTCGTTAATGGAGACCGCTATATGGAGCTATCTGAATCAAAGCATACCCGAACAATCAAACGCACATCTCTGTGGGTACAATTCAATAAGCATAACTCACTTTGGTAGCGTCACACGAGGCTTTGATTTTTCCCGGGGAGTGTGTGGAGGCTTCCAGCGCCTGCGCTGATTGCCCTCCAGAACCTTACAGAAAGCTTTCAGCTGACAGGGGTCGCGGGACCTCGTAGCACTATTCGACTATTTCAGTGACAACAGCAAATACAGGAAGTAATTAATAATAGTTGGGTCTGACTTGATATATTCTAAATATACTTTGAATATAAATTTCTACATTATAGACATAGCAAAAATTAAGCATCAGTAGTTTTAACCGTTAAAAATCTTATTAGGTATAAAACCCGATATTGATTTTCTATCATTATGTTTTAGTCTGAGGTTGAGTATATTTTTTATTGACATATCACACACGATATTTTACAACGTTTGTTACCAAAATCTTTTAAATTTTAAAATACAGAATATGAACTAAAAATACTGTTTTTGTAAATTTAAAACAATCAATTTCTTTACATTTTATATGGCTGTGGTGGATTCGTATGATGGATATTGCAATGGTCAAAAATTATCAATTTTAATCTCTAGGGCCAACTCGTAGTTTTTGTACGTGAATTTTTGAAATATCTTAGGCGTTGCAAAGAAAATAATTAAAATTCGCAATTATTGTTTCAAATTTAGCACCCCTGCATAATCCAAGCGACAAAACGTAAACCCTACCAGCTCACACACGCCGCCCACCCACACCGGCGTACACTTGTTCCCTGTCTAAGTGCTGGCATTCAAGAGTGTTTAGTACTCCATTTTATAAATTCATTATTGCCGCTTTGATTGCAGTAGCACGAGTGAAAATGTATGAAATGTAAGCAAGAGCTCGTACGGTCCTCATTCAATTAGAATTATTAGTCCTTCCCTCCGTCGGCTTTTTAGATAGATCGGCCAAGTGTGGAAGTCGACATTGAACGCGCTTATGTTTTCGTATGCTGAAATGTTTCCATATCCATCACACAACGAAGATAAACCTTCAAAATGTCGATAACATTTGCATAATAAATATTTTATTTTAAATTGCAGGCAATCGTAATTTATTATGATTGAATTCTGTTTTAACGCGCATAACTTTAAATTACTTACTTCCTGTTTGATTCAAAGCTAAATAGTAACTACTGCTGAGACAGCGTATTCCAATATACAACTATGCATATAGATTTCTGATACCCTAAGTTGTGAGTATGAATAATAGTGGTGTTGTGAATGTATATTTACTGTTATTTATTTTGTTTTTTTCCGGCTACTTCAAAATTACATATATATATATATATATATATATATATATATATATATATATATATATATATATATATATATATATATAATTTAAACTTTTGCGTCTTTTTAATATCTAGAATCATTTTCTGTCTAATATAACTTAATTCACATAATTTCGTTTCACACATGATGGGAAAACTATTTTTATTAACAACATCATAAAACAAAAAAATATGATTCATTAGAAAGGTGCCAATCATTTGGTATAAACCAAACTGGTGTAACTTGGAAATGTAATCGTGTTGAGATATTTTATAAACGTTTCACATGGTTTAATCGAGAAGTAATAATCAGAAGTATTAACTTGTACGGTCACCGTGTAGTATGTTATATTGAAATATGAACAGTTCGCAGTTAGGTAGAGAAAATAAACTTAGGGTTAAGTGGAGAATTCCGCATCAAGCGTTTTCAAATTAACTCTCGAACTTTTCATTCGGCATTTTATATGAATAATTGCGAGTTTCAGGAATGAAGTTGAACAGTTGAATCAGCAGAGTGATGTGTAAATTGCTCCCTTTCGCGGATAAATTTTGAAGGATCATTTGCCTACAAATAACCATAAAAAACAATTTACTTTTGTACTATTATTTATAAAGTAAATTAACTACATAAAAACATTTATTAAATTAAAAAAGATATTGAAAATAATATCTGAAATAAAAATTAGTGTTTCGAACCGAGATTTTTACGGATGCTAAGAAAAAAGTTCTCTATATTTCACTTTAATTCACGTTTGTCTGTATAATAACGTTAACACAATTATATAGTATTCGTTACACAAATACTGTTCGCTTTTTTTATTTTCGATTTACAACTGTCTTATTTTCAATAGATAATCGTGACAATATAGATTTGCTACAGTGAGTGAACTTGCTAAGTACGTGATACCTACTCAATTTATTTAACAGATTTTTTTACGATTTCAAATTATAAAAATAAAAAATGCGTTAAAGTTTACGAATTAAAGCTTCTGAAAATCGATAAAAAAATCGTTCGTCTTATTTAATTGAACGTTTTGAAACACGGCTGTAGTAAAAAGTTCATATAAAACTTCAGTCGATCGAAGTTTTTATTTGCATTAAATAAATCGTCAGTCAAACAATTATTTTCTATCGGTCGATCTTTAATCAAGCAAATTTGATTAGTTTAAATAAATACAAGTTTTCAAATGTACATCGGTAATATAATGTAAGCTTATAAAAAACACCAGCTTCTCACTTGATCGCTCACTTTAAGGTTTACCGACTCTAAAATTATTTGTTAATCTAACTATACAATCGATAAAATTCATTAGACGATTGTAATATACTTCGGTCACACTTTAATTTTGAATCACGATGCTTAACAAAAGAACCTCACAGTGTTTTTCCGACAGAGCTTCTACAAAAATACCTATTTCATTGTGTAAACCGCGCACAAGGCGATTGTGATCCAATGTTTTGATATCTATGATAAATTCATTGTTTGTATTGATCGGATTTTATTTGATACAAAACGAGCAAAGTAAACGTTTCTGCAGAAAATCTAATATTTCAAGCGTGAATATTCACAAAATTGATCAAACAATTCTAATTCAACAAAACCTAAGATATCCGAGGGCGCGTGCCAATTTTAATCGGAGGCTTTCCTTCACCCCTCGGAAGATCAGCTCCGACAATCCGGACAAATGGAGCAGATGATGGAAGTGAACTTTGATAAATAATTGTCGTCGGATCCTCTCCATCCATCCGCCGCTCGGGCTAATCTCCGCTTCACAACATAAGCGGACTAATTAAACGAATCATCGGGTTTTGCGTTTTCTCTTAACTGCGACGAGAAATATCGACAACAGAGATTTATATTTATTTCGAGCTATTTGGAATTTAGTTCGTTTAATCGAGGTAATAACTCAAAGTCCCGGGAGACGCGGTAGTAATGGATTTATTTGAGGAATTTTCGCATTAGAAACTACGCTGCGATTTTATTCGACTACCTCTGGGTTGATCGCGACAGCAAATTACTCCGAGCTTGTATAAATACAGTCAGTTTATCTTCACACTTGTAAACTCTTTTATTCACAGAATATTATTTATCGAAATCACTTTCTATAATATATTACTGAATACGTTAACGGTTCATTTATAATCGCACATGTGTATTTTGATGCTAATTTTATAGTTAGTGAATCTGTTTGTAATGTGAAATACATTCAATAAAGTTTAAAAATAAATAATGTTATCAAGCGGTTAATATCCACTTGTTTTAAAACGAATTTGAATTATGACAATGTTTACAACTGCATAATTTGCATTTGTTTTTACCACAGAATAATACAGTAACTTACAATATGACGTATAAACGTACATTTCAACAAGATCGTTAGCATCAACCGACCTCTATAAACTCCACGGCCATTAAGAATCTTTTTACTCAGCCGTCATGCTCCGGTCGCCTGAAATAATAACAAGACACTCTTCTCGCATTCAGAGGCATCTCAATAGACACTCCAGGAACAAAAGATCATGTGACATTGATCGAAAAGATATGGAGGCACCCCTATCGGCCCACGTGGTGAGGCTTTTGTTCTAGATATTATGCCTGTTAATTAAAGGAAGTTCGTTCTTTTGTTATTGAATTGTATTTTTGTGTGAAATTTTGTTAAGATGTGAGGGTAAATCACAACTCAGCTAGGCAATAAAAAACTCAACAATATATTTTCCTTAATATCAATAAATATCTAAATACTTTTTTTTTAGTAACTTACTTTACGTCAATTAACTAATATTGTATCTTAGTTTTGCCACAACTGTATGTTTATTAATTAATTACTGTTGTATTACTTTGAATGTGTTTATAATATGCTTCACCATAAATATTCAACCATCAAGCAATAAAGATGGGAATTTCAAATATAATTGCAATGTATATCTTCAGATTTTAATTAAATTACAGAGGTGAAGTTTTCGAGGATATATCCTAGTGGGGCTCATTGTCTTCACCTGAACGTACTCTTGTATAGAGGCCCGTGCCTTAGAAGACCTACACGTATTAAATAATATCTCCGGCGGTAATACTTATTTCACCCTCACAATTTGGCACGTTTATTTCGGGGAGAAGAAATATTTTAGGCCAAGTGACACGAAACCATACTCTACTAACGAGAATTCTGAATAATCACGTAACATTTATAATTGTTTATTGTAATCTTAGTTTTTTTTTTTTTGTTCATTTTATTCATATTCCTTTAGTCATCATTTTGAATATAATGAAAAAAAATACTACTGATAATAAAAGTGGATGTTGTATCATTAACAGCGTGACCATCTAAAAAAATATTTGAATCAAGAAAAATTCATTTGATTTTTAGCCTAGTTGAATATATTACGAATCTTTGTAGTCTTTTCCTAATGGTTCGACTGGCCGCAAAAGCTCCGAGCTGCCATAAAAGGGAGAAATAATTCCCTTCACAGCTTAAGTATAAACCGAGTCGCACTGTTGAATGCATAAAACATTCATTTCATTATTAGGCGTTGGGACGAAGTTTCAAACAAAATTTGTGTCCGCAATTATGGCTGAAAGTGCATTATATTCATAATTCATATTGTTTAAGTACGGAGGCACCCCGACTTGCTTCACGGAGACCTGGGAAAGTTTTCACTACAGAATTCTTGCACGCCGTGCAATAACTCATCTTACTCATTACTCCAAACGAACATAAAGAATAACTGATACTAATAAAAGTAACAAAATGTATAAACATTTTTTATTTACTGTAGATGGAACAAATTTGTTCACGAACCTGCCATCGATATGATTGAATAACATGATGTGATAAATTTGACAAAAAAATTTACTTACATCTCATCATATGGCATACAAGCTAACTATATACATCTCATATCATTCTTTGGTACACTACTGTAGTTTTTTTATTCACTGATTTATATTTATTTGATGCTTATACGACAGTTAAAGAGTAATTACATATGTTGAACAAAACGACCTTTTTGAAGTGCTTTTAAATTGACCATTCAATATACGTTTACAATCCAATCTTCAGATGAAAATATATTTTAAGCTTCATTTAAAAACACTGCTTTCAAACACTATCAAAGATCAAAACAGTGCGGAAAAAGTAAATTACAGATCGCTGTATCCTTGTCTACGATATATTTGATAAACTATAAAGACATCTAAGTACATTGAATTTGGAGGTGAAATATACCTTGAACAACCTGTTTTTGGGTAGGATGTGTGTAGATGTTTTGAAAGTTTTAAAGAAAATATTTGTTTGTGTATTATCCTTATCTGCAAAACTTGAACATCAGCAAACACGCTCATCTCGTTACGAACATGTTGTAGTCGCTTACACGGTACAAGCGAGCACGGAATAAAGTACGTCTGTAAAATCTATTTTGTACGCCACAGATGAGAATTAAATTTTATTCCGGCAATTAAGACGCGGTAGGCTCAGGTGTTAAATGTGGCTCGCCTGCCATTACCGGCGGGGGCGGCAGAGTGCGGGGGAGAGCGGGGAGTGACAAATAAAAGGCATTATAAACAAACACAAGTACCCACCTAGATACTGGAATATCTTATCATGTTTTCAAGCTTAATAACAATATAGATAAGAAAAGTTTTATTGATCTCCATACATAAATCGTTACCAACTTTTTTTTTAAATAATTTACTAACGATTTTTCATTTATATTTTAACCTTTAATTTTTTTTACTGATTCTCATTCCTTTCGTATTTACTTTTTTAAAAATAGGATAAAAATAAATCATATTTATATAAAATATAGCATTTAATCTGGAAACTCAAAAGACATTTGTAGTATATTTGGTGCATTTAAAAGTGTGTAAATAATGAGCATTAATATTTAAAAATACACAATAAAATTAAATTTTAAAACTAAATAAAATATAAAGAAAGAAAAGCAATATAAATAAAGGTTTTACATATAAAAGTATCTGGCAGTATTTAATCATTTGTATGCTAATTTACGAGTAATTTTAATAAATGATATTTCGGATATGATGTACAAGGGCGTGGGGGGCCGTGGCTCGGGGAAGGGGGGGGGGGGCGGGGTGGCTCCCCAGAAAGAAACATTTTAATTGTCATGATTTATTCACCGCATAATTAAAGCCACTGTAACCAAACCGGGGAGTCGGAATTGGAATTCCTGGATGTTTGTCACAAACTTGTGAAATAACATTTCTCCTCAATGTTAGTGCTGGTAATGCGACCCGACATGTCAGGGAATCCAACAAATGTACTTTTACTGATTTCCTATATTATGTATAAAACTATTTTTTTTCTAAATATATTTTTTTAATATCAACGAATTTTCTAAAATTTTAAAATTTACTAATGTTGAATTTTAGATTGTCTTGTATCCTCGTAATAGAATTTTATGAAAAGCAAATGTGGTGTTTTTTATTTGAATATTCAATTCAAATATTATATATATTTGTGAATAGACTTATTTTTAAATATTTTAAATACAAAGAGAAAATATTAACAATATTTGCATTATTCTTTTTTTTCAGAATAATTGAATGCTGTTGCTACTAAAGGTAAGAAACAGATGTACTTGTCTATTTATAGTTATTCACTCTTGTCTTTTCAATTTATTTCAAAGAATTTTTAATTGCTTATTTGACATGAAGATATTAAGCCTTGATGCCTGCCAGATCAAAAGTATTGCAATCAATCAAACGCACCTCCTGTAATTAACGGCAAAATATACCCAAAGCTAAAGTCTCCCTTCGGGGACTGAACTGCAGGACTTTGTACAAACACCCAAGGCAGAAGCAACTCAGCATCAAATTAAAAAGAAAAATAAAAATCCCAAATTAGAATTCTTAATATCCCTACCCTAATTAATAGCAGAACCATAATCCATGGTCTACCTTACAATGGAAACGTTTCTCCCGGGGTCGCTTACGCGGCGCGGCAAGAGCGCCGACGAAACTTGTAACGCGGGGCGGAGGACGTCATGCTTTAATGAGAAATAAAACCTGAGGAACAAAAATAAAACTTTGTCAGGGAGGAATATTGAATGGTACCCGAGTAATAAAAAAGTCAAAGTCATTTGAACATCTCTCTCTAATAACGCAAATGAAAATCCAGGGCTAATAATTAAAAAAGTGCCGGTCCAGAGGGCGGGGGGATTCCGAATTTGGTCGATAAATTAAAATATGTCACTGTTAGAATATTGTTGGATGAATAATTTATATTTGGAGGGATTACGGAAAGTCATTTTTGACAATCAATTAAGGACAGCCCATTAAGCACAAAACTTCTGTACAAATACTATTTAAAATTACAACGTTTCGTAAAAAAACAAATCATCCAAAGAAAGCTTTTGAAAAGTATATTAATCAACTGACGTGTTGCTACGTCGTTAGTCTATCTGAATAAAGTACATTTTATGTTCTTAAATACATATTTATATGTAATTTGATTATTTGGAGAATAATGCCGTCAAAACATTAAACACTTTCGATGTTTATTTTTTTCTAATTTTCATGTAAATATCTAAGTGTAAGTACAAATTATGAAAGATGATAACTCTGACTAAAGCTGTGAGAGTAAGAAAAAAGGCATAATGGAAAACAAAAAACATGAGAATCCACAAACAAAAAAGACTTCCACAGAACCTCAAGCAAACATGTAAGCTCGTTAGGGATTCAACGTCTTCAACTCGACTAGAATCTCGTGGCTGCAAGGGCAGACGCGAAACTAACAATATACAGAAGATGGCTTATATATTTCGTACTTTATATCTTATATATTTCCATTATCTACTCACATTAAATTAACCTATTTTCAAAAATTTAGATCTGCTAAAAATATATATATAATTAATCATTTTTTAACGCTGCAGGCAACTTAAAAAGTAGCAAATAACCATTATTTGGACAACCGCTAAAATATTACTTCAGCCGAGTACTCGGGAGCTTCCGCTACTGTACAGTTGAGGCTCTAACAATTGAAGCGAAGGCCTCCATTATCCTTGGGGCTCACGCACTACGAAACGATTTTCATACCTCAGCGGTGCCTAATCCTTCTGCGTTCAACAGAGATAAAAGACAAAGGTTGTGTGGAAATAATCACAATAAACAATAAATTATGTTTTTGATAACTGGACTCATATATAAATATCAATGTAAAAAAAAGTTATTTTAAGAGCATTATAGTATAAATATAAAAACTTAAAAGTTAATATAAGGGCTAAGGTTTATTTGTAAAGTAACGAGCAGGCTGTTACCCTGCTATGCTATAAAATAAGCTATTACTGCTAATCCCACCACCAGGTTTGTCGGTAGCCACTACCTTTATGTTCGGAGGTATCGTCTCCGCCCATTACTCTACTAGGGTAAGTTAAATACAACCCCTAAAAACTACCCTCTGCTCATAGCTTGATGGACAACTACTTATAATGTAACGGAAGCTTTATTTTATCAATCATTTTTAAAGATGTTATATTTGCAGGAAACAGTGTATTTTAAATTCTGATTGGATTCCTAAACAATTAATATTATTACCATAAACATAAAAGTGCAAGTTTATTGGGTATTATTCACTAATTATTTATTTAATGTTTGTTAGCGTAATTCTTCATACTAGTTCCATATATCCGTTCAGGCATCCAAATCTAGACTACAGTTTACACCATATCAAATGAATTAGCCGGCTCTAAAAAATGCTAACTACAAAAAAGGACCTTTTTCCTAGCCCAAAGGTGTAATCCTAATGTGCTTGAGCCAAAAACTAACAAGAGCGTAAGGAATACGATGCGATTACGTCCCGAGAGAATCCTTCTCAAGGATTTCATTCCTTTTTTTGGACGGTCCCTTTTCAATTCCGCTACACCCACTGACAAATGAAAGTTCGTTTCCAAAAGTAGTTAATATCTGAAGAACACAAAGCAGTCAAATGATTTGATGATGTTCAGGGTTGCGTGTGGATTTTTTTTACGTTTTATCTCCAGGCGTCCATAACCAAAAATATTTTTTTAAAATTGATAATATACTGTATTATTCAAGCAATAATGTCAATACTTTCTTAGATATCAATATTAAAAATGTCAAAACATAAAATAACCTAATAAAAGTAAATAAATTTTAGCATAATTGATTATGAAATTACTGTTAGCAAACAAGGCATTATATAATATCTGTTTTACTCTATTGTATTTTTTTCTACCTCATAAGTTATTATTGGTAGATTAAAAACTTCCTACTAATAAAATGAAACAGAAATAATTAATATAAAAAGATTGTTTATTTCTTCTTTCTAGATAAGTAGCATTTAAAAGCATCAATATAGTTTGAAAATAAAGTAATATATTAAATTCATGATATAAGGTAATATTTTTCAGGGAACATTTTTAAATTTTAATACTTTGCAACCCTTTATTTAGAATATTTTCAAATAAAGCAGATGATACTATACATATACATTAAAGCTCAATTTACTAGAAAAAATTATAAAATATATTTATGATAACCAGTTTATCAGACTGCACAGGCATTTCAGTTGCTTCAGGATGTTGCATTAATGACTTATTGTAGTAATGAAATATAAAGGTTAATACAAAGCCCACATACCCGCGAGAATACAAGCCGGCAGTGAGCATGCGGGGCCCCGGGGGCAAGAGGGCCTCAAAGGCGCCCCTAGAAAAAAATGTTCCCACATCACATTATTATCAAAAAATACAAATTTTCTTCACAAAATAGTCAACTTCCTATGTGTTTATCAATAGAAAAACCCCACTAATTAAAATAAACTCAGAACTTGGTAGAAATTTTTGACGATTAGACTATATAGACGTAGAGCGTGCAAGGATAGATAGCGGTACTGAAATATGTAGTCATATATTTCCTTGTTTAATATTATCTCTAACGTGAAAAAAGGACTGCAAATCAGAAGTGTGCCAATTCATCAATAAGCAGAAACTCTGAACAACTAAAAAAACGAAATGATCATTACACTGGAGTGTTTTAAACTATTTCCACATTATCATTTAAAACCAATTCAAGATAACTTAAAAACACCGTTGCTATTAATATAAATGAAACAAGTATGTTATTTTAGCCACATTACAAAATTCATCAATTCTATTGCGTAATTAATTATCAAAATTATATAATTTAAGCATTTAAATTCTAAAACAGGAATATAAAAGCTTATCGCGCCGTTTTAAAAATTGTATTTTAATGGTTGAAAACACCTGTTCCCGGCGACCGGGGAGGTGTTGAACCAATCCATCATCTGGCCTCTGGCGGGCGCGAGGCCTCGGCGGCCGCTGCGATGTCTCCGGCCCTATCTGCATCCCACATCTCATCAGGCTCGAGGATCCATCTCAATTCCTAATGGGGTATCATTGTAAAAGTGCACTTCCTGCCTTCGTCCTGATCTTACAAGCTAACCAAACATACATTTCATATCAGCGTTTCTTTCTATAAATTTACTTAATTGGATATCGCTTTGTAACGCGGGTTCGTAACGCAATAACTACGTATAAATTGGCGCTCTGTAAATTTTGTCTAGACTGAAAATAGTATTCGATTTATGTGCTTCGTTTTTTTTTTCTATATAAATATGAATCATTTTAATAATAACCATTTAACCAAGATTTATTAGAAATATGTTTTTTTTTGTTTGTAATGAAATCGCTTGATGAATCGAATAAATAATAACGCATATCTAGTAAAGTAATCATTCACACTATTGCTGACATGTTGGCATTAGGCCGAAGTCCTCTAAACCGAAACCAATAGTACCCGAAGAGCAATTATTTCCGTAATATCGATATGTGTGGACTACCACTCCAATGAAAAACCAATATGAAAACAATTTCAAGTGGTAATCAGGTGCTGATACAAGCAAGGCTTCTAATCGCCGTTCGGCGCAAACGCCGGCTCCCATTTGTATTTATTTTCTGTTTGCATTTCATTCGATTACGCACAGGACTACTGGAAGTCGTGTGGGGGCAAAATCAAAGCGCTTTTGCTGAATATGAAAACGTTTTATTTTAATAAACTTCTCGATACACCCGCAGAATACAATTAAAAATTAATATATTGGGTTTGGAGTTCAGCAGACTGTGTATTTAAACACATTGTTTATTAAGAAAAAAGATAGCACCAAATAGAAATTGTATTAGTCTAGATCAGAATTGTTTAAGAATAAATTAAAAGTAAAATTGAATTTTCTGATAATAAAAAATATATTTCTACCCATTTCAGTTTTTGTATATATTTTCTAGTCAATTCTGTAAAATCATCCCACATATTTTTTACTCGTTTAATCATAATCTAGTCCTATTGTGTTAAACCAGCGTATTTGAAGAGTTTGAATATTTGTTTCCGTCTGCAGAATGTTAATATTTTTGTGCGATACGCAACTTCGCTTAGTATTAGTTTTTGTTGTAATATTGGCATTTTGCTGGAAGCTTTGTGGCGCCCGCGCCCCTCCCGCCGCTCGCACCTGTTGTCTCCCCTACCGCAAATAACACATCTACATTCTATAACGATTCCAATAAACACAGCCTTTGAAGGGCCACTCGGTATTTAATAACTGCAACTCGACTCTCACCTGACAGTTCCCAGCCAGCAAATTTATTCATCGGTGAAACAACCCGGGAAGGGCGCCGAGCCTGGCGGGTTGTTAACTTTATGATACACGTGAGGCACCAGTTCTCTATTTCTTCACTTTGATTCGTATTTTTAATTGGTCCATAATGCAATAAGAACGAAACTCTACGTATTGTGTGAGAATCCAGTTACACTGAGAGACAGGTGTATTTTTTGTTTCGACGGCGGTCAGGATATCAAGATGCCTCGGTATACAAACAGGCAACTGATATAATATAAATAATTGAACCACCGTTCCTTAAATTGTATTGATCGGGGGTTTATGGCATTATAACCAAATTAATAGATGGATTCTATTGCGGGATTGTAAAATTGATTCGACTGTTTCAGGTTATAATTAGTCTAGGAACCGATGTTACATTTTTATTTGTATTTCAATCCCGTCATAATAAACGGACCGATATTTCGACCGCAATTATCATTCGAAATGTAAAGGGTTTATTGATTTAATTTAAAAGCAGTTAGCACGTATGTTCATCCAAGTATTACAGGAACAACGATAATTAGAATCGCACGTCGTTAGGGACATGCTAATACGCTAACGCGAGAATGATAAAATCAATCGATTATCGAACAATCAGTAATATTATGTGTGTGTTTGTATTAATATTATGAAAGGAAAATAGTAGCAGCTGCCGGGCTCCCTGCTGCGAGCGCTCTAGAGACCTTTTTACTCAGTCGAGTTTATACCTCATATCAATTAAATACTGTAAATATGATCGATTGTTTAACACAAAGGAAATAAAAAATAATAGTGTTGTACCTAACTAGTGTTAATACCAACTTATAAAATTTGATAAGTAAATTCTTTATAAAGTATAAGCGACCAAAATTGTTAAATAATGCATTGAAAATGCTAACAAACTTTCAATAACTTAAAATAAAATAAAATATTTACATCCGTGATTAATACAACATAGCACCCCCGAAATACTGTATCTGAGATAGTATTTTCGTTAAACGTAAACCTACACATCCCAGTCCAATAATATCTCTATTCAGGAATAACGAAGCTACCTATTTACTACATTACAGTTAGTCAGCTACTACCTATGTGTCTGTGAGGAGGAGCGTACAACTGAAAACGGTTATTGCCTTATCATCCTGCGGCCATTAAGTGGTAAACATCTGCACGGGGAACCATTGCATAGTGAATCCAAAGTGAATTCCTCAAAAAGCGTTGGAAATCGTATACTCCAAGAGTGAGTCGCTTCTGTGTTCGATTGTTACTCACCAAGTTGGTTTCTACCCTTCGCGCTTTACAGGCGCACGTGTACAAAGTATGACCTGCCACAGAAGATAAAGCCGCACAACTTTATAGTTATTGATATTATTTCGGGTACTAAGTGGACGAGACGGCGTTAGGCGTATTGCCGCCTTCCATTTGGCAGATGCTCCCCGCAAACGTCTCTCTTGTATCACATTTTACGTCCTCACTCGGGAACAAGATTTATAATTCACGGTATCACTCAACGAGCACACTTTCAACTCCCGCAGCAGCGGTCGTCGGCAATGTAAACAGAGATATACAGTTTATCGTTAGCGACATTCGGCGGCTCGACATTTTTGCTGCATCAAATATTAAAATTTGAAATAAGTCGCGGGGAAAAATGGATAAGTGCTCTGCGGAAGCGTGTAAGCCGCGCAATTATCTGCGCGATCTCCCCGTCGCCATCTGCTCCCTGAAAGCTTTTTCGTATCTCCCGATGCAGTCACTTCTTATTTTTAACTAAAGCACTTCAAAGTAGATCATTCAATACTATATACCGTGACTCCCGACTTTATTGTTTCACGTTTCTTTATTAACATTACATTTCTTTCTACTTAATGAGAGATTCTTCGCCCGGGCGGGACCCTCTCCCTCGATAGTACCTATCGTCAAATTAAAAACGCAAACTTTTATCTCACCGAGTAATGGAGAGCTCAACGGAGATAAATAAGCGTGCACATTTATACAGTAAAAAGTAAAAAAGAAGCATTTTTCCCGTTCATTAAATTTTTCTTTTCCACCCCAGTGCTAATTTTCTCGGAATTCACGCCCTCTCTTTGGAGCTTTGTATCTGCACTGCCGCGGATGACTCGACGTTTGGGAGCTGAAAAAAATCTCAATCGCTGAGATTTCATTCCGGAATTAAATAACTACCGAGGGGATGAAAGAGGGACTCCCCCGGAGATAGTATCCGAAATTAAGAAATTCGAAAACATTTCTCGGCTACTTTTTTAATTAACGTTGAACTAACCCCACCATGCAACGAAGTCCCGTTTTTAAATCAGCGCAAATCACGGCGTTAAAGCGAGAAAACAAACCGAAAAAAAACGAATCTCCCCTCGGAGTCGATTGAGACATCCGGAATGCGAAGAACTCGGATGCTTTTTTGCAAATAACATTTCCGCGAATGGATCCGATCGGAAGGGGAGCGGGGGCTATCGGGGGGCAGGGTAATTATTTTCTTCGTTTCTTTGCGAGCGCGCACGGCGAGCATGTAATATTGTTAAATCAACAGATGAAGAAGCGAGAGCATTAAACAAACGGGAGTGGTCCTTAATCCAATTACACAAAGTAATACCGAGCGTCTGGGGAGCCCGCGCCCCTGACTCCGTAGGCCGTATCAATTTCGGCACAACATTAGTCATTGTCTGCGAGATGCCTATTCGGAGCTCTTCGTCCATTTCTCTCGTCATCGCTCCCCGCGTTTTTCTTGCGATGTTTCCGCACAAGACAAATTATAATGGTAATAATAAAACATCCGGTGAAGTCAATAACTCGTAATAAATTTTCAATTTTCCCGCTGCTTGGATTCGGTCGGCAGCGCTCCCGTCTGTTTATTCCTTTGTTCGAGGTAATTCAATGAAGCTCCGGAATATCGAACCCTCTCACATTCGAGTCTTCGGGGAACAGTCCCACGGGCATTGCTTATAAGGACTAAACTTTTCACTCGAGTATTGAATATTTTGACTCGTTTTAAAATATAATTGATCATATTTTCTTGTGCTATGCTTTCATTTTCATTATTTGTAAAGATAAATTTCTAAATAATTTATAAATTTCTTTACAAAGAAAATTCTAACTGGTATTATATTCATAAACATTTAATAATTAAGTATACCCATTTAAGTAGGTATAAAACGTAGATACGTAGATTTTATTTTCTATTCGTTAGAAACCGATATCTGAAAAGCTGCGATTTATAATTTAATATCGGAGCTTACACGTGTCAAATATCATTATTTTAATAATAAAGGTACTTAATTAAAACATATATAATGCGGCACTATACAAGCAGCTTTAATGTTACAAAAATCATGGACATATTTATATTTGGATTTTTCTTGCGTACCTAATAAAAGGTCCCCATAAAACGTTTCCCCGACATTCCCCTTGTTCACAATCGACGTAACATAAAAAGCGCAATTTGACAAGGAAAATTACCCTAAACCGTGGGGGACGGAAACGAGCCTTTTTCTGGATTTCCCGGTCAGGAAAAATGCGTTTTTGCTTTGAATATGATGTCCCAAATGTTCCTATCATTAAGTCAAACTTTTTTATATTAAAGGGGGCACTTTTGAATGCCAATGTTTTTTTTACAGTAATAAAAATGATAATTTTATCCAATATTAAAAACGAAATTAAATATTTGGTTTTTTGAATGTTAATCAGAACCCTAAATCTTTGTCTTTGTGTCATAAAAAATATTTTTGCCAGTATGAAAGTTTTTTTTATAACGTTATCATTTTTTTTTAATTTTATAGTATAATATTAAAAATACGCAAATTAAGATAATTTAATATTCACATTTAAACATAATATTCATGATTTGTATTTTAAAACTTTACCGATAAATATGCGTCCTTATCTAGGAAACTGTGAAGGAATCAAAACAATTTGTATAATTTAATACGAAACATTTCTAGCAATCCTATCATCCCCTCCCACAGGCAATAGGAAGCCACTTGTTGCACCCCTTCATGACTATTGTACGTACATCTGTGTGTATTCGCCACAAACGGAAGTAATGATAATTTCAGGGACTGCTGAAAGCGACGACAAATGTGTATTCAGCGGAAATTCAATAGCTTTGCGGTTTATATATCAATTACACTAAATTAAAGGTACGGTAGCGAAATGAAATTATGTGATTATATAGCTTCTGTTTTGATGATACAGTGGAATGGTTGGACTGAGATATGGTTTATTTACAACTTATTTAATTTCATTGTTTATTCATTTATTAATCAAATTTATAATCACTTGAGACTCAAAGCAACCGGGCGTTGCTTATTTTGGCAATTTATTAAAATAATATTTTAATTGAAATTTTCTTAAGTTATTTAATTATAAATATCAATAAAATTTGTTATACTATAGCTACATATGATGAAATGAATACTTAATAAACATGCTTGAAGCTTTTATTAACATATTATACTAGTGACCACCCACTTTTGAACACCACACAATACAAACGCCTTCGGATATGATAACTAATATTTCAAAAAACATTAACATGGCCTGGTTTTTCCAGCTTAATGATAAAACCACTCCCGTCCTTGGTCATCCATAACTTCTAGTTTGTAGCCACGTCTCTATTTCTGTATCCATTTTCCGAGCCAGCACGCGCCGGTGTCTCCGGGTGACCGGGGCGCGAGCCGGGCTCGTCTGGGCAGACCTATTTGAGCGTTTGAGCTATCAGAACGCACTTAACGGAGTCAATGAATCCGCTGGACTTGCGCGCAGCCTGCCGCACTCGACGCGCCCGGCCTGGCAAGTCTGCCGGCACTAAATTACTAAGGGTCTACGTTCTCCTGTTGCCGTTATAGTTACAACACAATGGATAGCAAAATATAGATCAGACTGACAATACGCAAAGTTAAAAAAAATACGCTAAAGTAACGAAAACTTCGATGGTTAGATTTTTACTTTGATGTTTGATTTTTATATGATTTATTTGGCAATCACAAATTTATTGGTTCCATCTTGTTGCAATAATTTTTACTTGTTTTTTTTTATTGACCAGTGTCGTATACGCGAGTCGAGCTGGCCAAAAAAAAATAGTTTCAGGATATGCGCGTATCCGTATATTTTCTAATCCATCCCTAATCCTCGCAGGGCCTATAATCCGAGCCGTGACGAGGCGCAGGGGGCACGGGGGGCACGGGGGGCACAGGGGGCACGGGCAGCGGGGCGGAACTCATAGGCCGCGGCGTTTCGGGGGCCCGGAACTAATCGACCGCTTAGAGGAGTGAAGTATGGAGAGCTGGGGGTGCCAAACTACCCGCCAGTAAATCATTCCCCGTAGTAATAAACACATCAGATTGGGCATCTATCGAATCGAATAAAATTAACTATAATGACGATTTTATGACTAATAACAGAAACATGTGGTTTATACAGCTAACAACAGTTTCTTTGTTGATTTTCTTATCATATTAATTACATGCAAGAGTACTAGATTCTTTATATATTTACAATTTTACATAATTGCACATGATGGTATTTATTTTAGTTACATTATTACAACAATAAAGTTTAATGCTAAACATTCTAATAATGATGTATTTTTAAAGTAATTATTAAATCAAAGAAAATATTTTGATGTAAAACACATTTTACATACATTTGAAAAAATAGTAAAATTCTCTTATTCATAGCAGTAAAACAACAAGTAAAACTTATTTTTATAACTATCTAAAAATTGTATTAAATTAAAGATATTATTCGACTTCATCAACAGATTAGTCACTGGCAAAAACATTGTATAAAATAATTCATATTCTGAGAGTTTGACAAATCAAATGATGAAATCTAAAAAATTAAGCTTATCAGCTTTAACTAAAAGCCAGTAGCTAAGTTGCTTAATTAGTTAACAAAAAAACGTCTAAATCAATAACTTAAAAGGATTTCATATTTTCGTATATCTTATCAGAAATACTCTCTAATACTTGGACCGGAAAATAATAAGAGCCACGGAGGTGAATGCTTGAAACAATACCAGATAAGACAGACGTCGCTAGCTTTGAAGATCAAACTCCTGGCTGAAGTAACCCACTTAATCCTTGCATTTGTAACAGGATAAAAACCCAAAGGATAAAAAGCGAAGGACGAAAGCCATACAGAAGCGGTAAAAAAGGGCCGAAGTCTCCCAGTGAGATAAGCGACTGACTACGGACGGCCGCGTAAAGGATTTTAGATTACGCAGCATTTAAAGGATTTGAAGAATTATGCTTAAAACGGCGCGTTTGATATATGTGAGCTACCATTACAGGCTTTACGTTTTAAGAAATACGAATTCACGATTATTGAAAAAAAAATTGTCGTTAAATATAAGAAACGTCAAAACAATATAAAACTAAAACATAGTATAACATACAATTTAAGGCTCGATAACATACAAATATCCTGTTAACGTTAATGGTTTTGGTTTGTCAATTTTACTTTAACTGATTTTTTTATTTTCTTGTTTAACTCCGCGAATATAATAGATAGCAAAAAGTGTTTTTTTTTCCTCTAGTATCCGAGTAATTCAATTCGTTGTCGTGATCACAACATCATAATGACAAACCACAAAATTGTGGTTCGTGAAAATAAACACTGTGACAGAGCATAAAGCTCCCGTCTGCATTGTGATTGGGAGAGGATGCGTTTGAAATTCCCATTTAACGGTCGACGGCCAAGTGAGAGCCGCGCACTCACCACTGAAGACTAGCACCAATACAACCTCCAGGCTGTCGCTTTTCAGTACGAAAGACTAAAACAATATACAGTGAAACCCACATTTTAAAATGAGTATTTAAAATCACTGATTGTTTAATTTGTAAAACACGTATTGTATTTCATCACATGTAATTTAAATATTGTATAAATAAAATTATATTTATCTTTTTTAAATGACACAAAAACGTGTATTCAAATTGAATATGTGTGAGATTTTGAAAGATGTATTTTATGGTCACAATTTTATTTGTTGTGCCACAATACAAACAGTGTGCATGGAAAAACTTGAATAAAATTTGATGTGTTGAGAAATGAATAAAATGCACCGGCGTGCATTGTCTGTGTCATTGTTGGTTCGACTGAGGAGAATGCGCTTTTGATTCCAAGGCGGGGAGCGAACCTGCTTTGTGCTCAGTGTCGAAGCCTCGGGGACTAATTACGCTGACACGTTTATTTAAGCATTATACTTTTATTTGCACCATTCGGATAAACTAATTGATGCTTTCTTGAAGTTCTTGTGAATTGCAACTTTGTACGCACTTGCATTGGCTATATGAACGTGGGAATCATCTTATTAACTGTGGGTTTAAAAAACTATATAATTAACTTAATTACTAACGAGTATTCGTATAAATTGAACATTAAAATTAAAACGAAAATACTACATACATATATATATATATTTAAATATGTACTGTATTTAAATCAAAAAGAATAATTAGAGGCTAAAACCGAAGCCTGCTGCCCTATTTCTACGTAGTCGAGTGCACCCTTCGCACTTGAGATTGTACAGATGTTTCGCTCTCGTCCCAGATATGAAAATCGATAGCAGGGGTATACACCCCCTCCCTCAGCTGAGCGGCCCACGTGATGCGAACTGATATTATTTTTTAAGCATCCCCCTCTTGGCCCCCGCCCACATCCACCCAGCTCACCCTCAAAAATAACAGATGCACCCTCGTCTTGTTAACTATACGTGGTATAGTTCTGAACATCCGTGTTTATGATATTTGAATATATGTGATTTTAGAATTTTTTAATATTGTACGTATTTAAGACAAGTAAATACAAATTAAAATAACAACTTTACATATATATGGCCTAACTTCAGCATATATATCTACAGATATTCAAATAATATTTTTTTTTTTTTAAAGATACCAATCTAAAATTTAATCAAAGATACAAAGCGTCACTGTAGTTTACATACATGTACACTGCACATTTATATAAATACATTTTTTTATTTATTTATATATTGTTGAATATTAATACATATTTTATATTAGACTAGAATATCCCATGCTTTTAAAAAAAAGTTATTTTTTCACATAAATGTTAACTATGTTTGAAGAGTGCAATTTTGCGCTCCCGGCTTGTGCTGCACAATGCACTTTGCTCATGATAGGCTTAAGCATCCGCGGGCGAGTTGCATCTGCTACTGTAGATAAACTGCACTGCCAACTCTCCCGGCTCCCCGCCCTGCAGAGAGTGATTCTGCACCATAATTGAGGATTACGTCCGGGCGGATTCTTTACAGGCGGCTGATCTGCAGTCGAGTAGGCGAGGTTAAATATCTCACACGACTCGTGAATACCATTTATCTAACTTTAAAAAACCTTCGTACTTCATAAAATGTGAATTGGCTTACATTAATAGCTTGTAAGAGGAAACCCCTTTTTTTATTGTTTATGCAATATAAATAAGAGTAATCTAAAATCGAAATGTAGAAGACGATTTATTAATTACTCTTGCACTAAATTGAGCTTGTCATTTATACAAATAACAATCTATATAACGCTGTTTAAATAGATGTTGTGTGTGATTTTTAAATTATAGTATGTATTAATTATATTTGATTCAGTGGCAATAAAAAATATAATTTACTAGGCTTATATTTTGCATGCTTTAAGCTAGCGTAAATACGAATGCTTTTTTAATTTATAATATCCGTGAAACTACTTTTCAACAAATTCAATAAAACACCACGTAACTTTGAGATTACATTTCCAATAAAGTAACGCGCATTGATATCGGCCTCTTCAAAGAAACTGATACTTCTCAAACAAACAAAAAAGCTGAGTTTGGATCCGAACCCAATTTAAATTCTTCCATTTTGCAAAAAAGCATTCAGAGTCACTTATTAAGAGTTCTTTTGTCGTCGCTGGTGTATTGTGACCGAGTTGTCATTGTGAGCACGCTCCAGAAGCTTTTTAGTCGCTAACTATAATGTGTTATGGGTTTTGTGTTGTGTGTGATGTGTTGCGCATTGTGCTTTATCCGACGGGGATGTTTCATTATACACTTTTGTCAAAACTACACGCAACTTTGGCAGGACAATGGTGATAAAAGATTATTCGCATGAGAGATCAACGGAGAGCGGAAAGCCCGGAAAGGTGTGTCTTGGGCGTACTGAGTTTCAAGTTTACGATTTAAATACCTATCCGTGCTTTATACTTTATACTATACGTGCTAAGAATGCTCTATTATTTTGTTTGTATTTAGTTTTAGTACATAGGAATAACAAAAAAATACTTTAGGATTTGAATACTTTTCCTAAACATTCAACGGCCCTAAAACATTGTAACGTATAAATTATCGTGTTACTTTAAATTGTTCAGTAATATAGTACGATCAGTTAGCCGTGGCTAATGCGGGAATTATTTCAGCAGTCCCTCTGCCGCTGCCCAAACATCCCCGACCGGGATTTGCTTGTCGGGGGCCTCGCCGCGGGGCTCCGGCTTGCGGGGCCCGCGGAGGCGTGAAATCCCCGTCCCACCTGAGCGGCCCGGAGCCTCGCCCTCGCGCGCCACTCGCGATCCCCGCTCCCGGACAAAGCCCGGAGCGGTGCTCATTGTCCTCATCGACGGAAACTCCTCATCGAATGCGGACCGGTCCCGAGTGCGGCGGGACTCGCCCCGCCCGTCGATAAACGTCACACGTCGAGATGTTGATATACAAGACACATGTTAAGATCACGAGAATCACAAATAGGACATCTATATAAAACACAAAGATAGCAAATGACGATCCTATGCGGAGCATGCAGGGGAGCAAGACACGTGAAGTGGAATACTAATGTCTAATGATTCGGGATTTAAAAAATGATAAACTGAACAAGTCAAAATTAAACCTGATAACGAAAACTAACTCAGTCGTGATCGACCAATGGAGTCGTCCGTTAGAGAATTACGGCGAGACGAGAGCGCGACGGACAGCCGCGCCTCGCTCGAGCGTCGAAAGCTCACAATCTCGAACGACTTCGACGATCTCGAAAACACAAAAGACATTCTGGACAAAACAAAATCGCACGAATGAAACACATAACTACAAGCTTTTCAAAAAGATTCGGATTTGAGAAACCTGGCGCCTGCTGGCTGAGGCTCGGCGGCCCGCGGGACGAGCGGCGGCTCCGGACTTACGCCGCGCTTGCCAAGCTGCCAGGTTCGGCAAGTCCGACGGCAAGCGACGTACCTCCCAAGCTATCGCGCTTGCCGAACTGCGGCTTGGCAAGGCGGGAGAGGGGCGCGAGAGGCGCGAGAGGCGCGAGGGCGCGAGAGGCGCGAGGGCGCGAGAGGCGCGAGAGGCGCGCTCCTCCTCGGACGCGACTCGCCCCGGCCGGCGGCGAGGCGAGGACTCGGCCGAGCTGTCCTCCGCCCCGCCCCGCCCCGCCTCCGCCTCCGCCCCCGCCCCCGCCTTCCGCTCTACCCGACCCACGGCGAGTGGCCGGCGCGGACTCCGCGCGGCTCGCCCCGAGGCGCCGGGCACGTGGCCCCTAACGACACCCGCGCCGATACGATAGCTTGGCAAATACATCGGATACCGCGGACGCGAGGAGGGGTGGGGGACTCATACCTGTCGGGCGCTTTCATAGACAGGCACCTGAAAAAGAAAGAAATTCGAACCAATTCGTTGAAAATTAAATTTTCAGTGGTATTTCTAAGCTGGGCGGGCGACTCTGTCTATCCCTAGTGCTCGTGTGGCCCGGGGGAACTCTACGAGCTACTTGTTCTCCCAGTGCGGCGGGCGACTGCTGCGAGCAGAGTGGCTCGGAATGACAAATCAACTTGTGAAAGGGGCAGACTCTTTATATCAAAAGGCAAGCATGACAGCTTTGATTGATTCGTTTCATTACACGTATTTTTAATATTGCACCCAATCAAGCCGTCACTGCAATGAACTAAATGAAAAATTATCAATTATTTACATACTGATATTGATTTCCAAAAAGGCTGTGTGATTGATTCGAAATTGAAAACACGATATTTTTATTCTAAAAATTAAGCACACATTATCAGTGTTAGCATTAACTTTTTCACTAAAAATTTAACTGGGGAAAAATATTGTTTTTTACTAACATTTTTAATACACAAAAGAAACAGAGTCTATTGTTGACAAAAATGTTTTTCTCAAAAAGGGTTGTTAAAAAAATCTTGGAATTATAACAAATAACATGTTTTACAACAACAACATTGAAACAACGAATTACGTAAACAAAATAAAAGTAAAAATGTGTTTGTATTTTACGATGAGCAATAAAACATCATACATCATAATATTTAGAACATTTATTTTAATGTCCATAGCAAGCTCGGATTGAAAATAATCTAAAATTAATAATAAAAAAACCCATCGACATTGTACGAATGGTCTTCCTCCCTCGATCCGCTGGGAATATCATATTCGATTAAAAAATACGTATCGATGCTACAAAGGTCATACTGTTTATTTTATGCATTACAAAAACATTCCCATAACTGCGGATGATATCGAGGGGGAACCGGCAATTAAGATATTGTGGCGAACAATAAACATGGAGCTTTTGACCCCCGTAAAACGAAAAATCCATTCACATTGCAGAGCGAAAACATGCAACGTCGAGCCGCGTGCGTCGGACGAAAAATCATTGTTAAAAAATAACATAATGGAAGCGAGTGTCAAGAGATGAACTTGCAACATTGTTTGGAAATAAACATGCGGACCCATTGGCTGCGTATCGATCTCGCACGAATATGACGGATGTTTATTACGTAATTCAATGCGGCTCTTAAAAAATATAATGGTACGATTTCGTATTGTTTGCCAAATGTGCGTCGGTTTATTTATTTGGAATGATCGATAGGCCTTTTCTATTTGAATGCGCTTAGGTGCAGTTATGAAAGCCAGAAATCGATATGATCTGAGCATGAACCATATAAATCATATTTATTTTTTATATACGAGTTGATAACATTTAATTGAAATCAATACCGTGTGTTTAAATAAAACAGTTGTATTTATACTGACGCTATCAACAAATATAGTTTTCAACAATACATGGTTAAATTATTTTTTTTGTATTTTTAGTTTTTATTTCTTTACATTTAGATAATTGTCAAACATAAATGAAATAAAAAAAAAAGTATTTTTATTATAAAACAACTAGATTAGACTGAAGAAATATGTCGCACCAAAAATAACTACTGTCTATCTAAATCAAACAGTAAATCGTTACTCAATTTTCAATATATTACGTAAACGAGAATCTATTATAAAAATTATACATTCATTATTGATAGATAATAAAAGAAAATATATATTCATATCAGTATAGTATATCGATGTGATTTATTAAGGATGCAAGATGCGGTTTATATTGGGCAGAATACAGAAGAAATGGAACGAAAAGGGAAGAATGACTAAAAGTTCACATTAATCTTTTGCCCGCCCCGCCCCTCACCCGACAGGGCTCTTGGCTCGCTACCGATACAAACAATATAATAAATGCATTCTCAAATGACTAGAAACTAATTTAAATTATCATAGTTTTAAGGTGTATCATTTCAGCTTTTTTATGAATCCTACGCCCCACGCATCGAAGTGAATAAAAAATATGTTTAATTCATCATATATATTAACTTTATAGTAAAAATTGAGAACCTTGTTGGTTGCTCACGGTGAATTATTGTAACGTATAACGTACTTGCAACATGCTTAAATATTCGAAAATAATTTAAAAAAAACAATTGTGGTGTATAGCTTCAAATGCTGATTTTTTTAAATAAAAAAAATCTTTGTAAAAACGCTGTATTTAACTGTAAATTTCTTGCTTGAATATTGCCTATTTTTAATAAGAAAGAACAGATAATCTTCGGCATTTTAAAAATATCTCTATAAACAGCAGTAATTGGGTATTTGCTTAAAATTCATAATTTATTTTATGAGTATGGTAACGCTTTTTATTTGCAAAAAACAAATTAAAGTTAGTATTTAACAATATTTATATTATATACATTATATAAGATTTGAAACGCCTCAAAACAAAACCACAAACGCTCTTGGCACTTGTCACAATGAATAATATTGCCATACAGATAAGGTTCTGCTTGACCGATAATTTATTATAAGATACACACTACACATAATGTATTAACTCAAGTTTGTTCAGACATGTTACTTTAGTTAAGGAATAGCCAATCAGATTTGATTTATGATTGTTGTTGTTTTATTTCCGACAAATAAATATTGAGTCCCAATTATTTTCACAAGCTGCTTACTTTCTCAAATACTTTAATTTTCGTTTGATTAGATCTGTTAATTAAATATTTCATGTAACTAAGCCTTATAACTTCACATCGTATTCAAAGTGATTTATTTTGCAGATTTGAGTATCGTATAACAACATCACATCACTTGAATCATTCGATATAAGGCATTAAAATTTAAATAAGCAATTCTATCATTAATTCATAAAAAAAAACTGTTCTTCGGGTTTTACACAGTATATTTAAATGCACATTAAAATAAACTTGTTATTATGAATAAATAAAAAATCAAATCATTTTGTTTATTATATTGTAAATCTGTTCGAGACTATTTGCAATTTATTGCGATGAGATTATTAAAAAGACAACACATTTCACAATTTTCACATTTTTTTCTTAAAATGGATAAAGTAAAATAACAAATCATTCGCTTCGTCGCCTGCTTCACGGTGGCTAAATAATTTCACTTAATTTATTATGTATATAAAATGCTGATTGCTATAAAAAAAATCTAATGTGCCAGCTTGCTGCTCCGGAGTCGGTCTCCTGGCAAGTGCACTGCGCGGGCGTGATGATCACCGACCGCCAATGGTCCCGCTCGACACTTCGGCCCAGCATCTCTCAAGCTAGCAAACAAAATGTTCCAGGCAAATTGAATATGATCAGTTATTAGTAAATAAGTTGGTATTAGTAGGAACGATATGCCGCCTTCGTTGATTAAATACGGGACAAATAGCAATAAGCATTGCTCAGACACAAATAAATATATTTCAAAATAAAACATTTGAGCTTTCTGTGCTTTCGCGTATTATTAGTTTATTTGATCATAAATAAATGAATCTCTAGAGTTATATATATTAATTATTTACAATTTGATATATCTAATAAACAAAATAATCCAGAGTTTTCTGTTTAACAAAGTATCTGTTTATAGTTGTGGTATATTTAGAGTGTGGTATGGTTTGGAAGCGCTGGGGCAGCCAATGCCCGACCTGCTGTCCATTTGGCGTAATGACTCGACAGACACACAGATTGACTCCCAGACGGGAGGACTGGGTCACTGGGGACCTGCAGCCTTTTATTTTATTGCCGGCTTCCTGTCTACCTTGGGACTTGTCTACCGCAGCGTAATTAGGATGCACCGTATAGTAGAGCATTATTTATTATGTATTATATATTACATCAATTTATATCAGCTAGCTGCGTTGCGTCTGGCTCGGCACTGAGCTCCGCTCTCACAGCAAGGCGGTCGAAGCATTGGTTTATATCTCGTGAACTAAATTCAAATTGTACTTGATACTTGCATAATAATAAACACTATACTGGAAACAATTATACAGATACGCATCAATTTTTTTAAAAAGATATCAACGCATAAGTTGTAGCTAAGTTGAAATAAGCTATTTTTTAGAGTAAATTTCACAATGATTATATACTATACTTACTACACTACTTCCATTATTTTTTGGAATAAAATCAAGGTAGTGAGATATATTTTATTATTTAAAACTTTTATTGTATAACTATTTTAATTTAGTAATATTGCAAGAAATGTTATAAATAATATAATAGATTTCGAGTTATTATAATATTGTAGCATTTGATATTAGTAAATTCATTAATTATTTTTCATTTAGATTGAATCAAATCAAATTACACCCAAAGCCAAATCAAAGCATTAATCATTAATTTACAACGACTCGTAAAATTCCAAGTTGTTAAAAAGATCATTAAGAATAAACAGGCAAAGAACATTCACTTAACGAAACACCAAAAACTTATTCGACAAACTCCAGAAATCTTCATCAAAAAGTCATTCTTCAAAACAAAACTCAAAGATCGGCGCAATGTTTACCCTCGGAATATAAACACGAACCCTCTTGACTAATGACGTTTAATAGTTCATATTTTTGGTGAATTAATTTTCGAGTTACAAGATTTCTGTTTCCGCCTAAGGGTAGGCGGGGATGCTCAGGGCGGCTTGAGGGTGGGGGCGAGGGCGGATTACGGAGGAAGGCGGCCGGAGTAACTTTATATTATAACATTTCTGAATCCGGTAGTTGCCGAGTCTTGAGTAACATTGATTCGGGGTGCGATATGAAGAAATGAATTCGGAAATACGTTTCCTCTGTTATGATTTTGTGTTATTTAACTGTTCGCTGCTTTTTCAACGCTGTTGTTTCATTTAACTGATTTGAATTAATGATTTGATTGCATCTAAAGGATTATAAAAAAATATGTTTCGTGTGTATAAAACTAACGTTGTGTGCAGGGTTAATTTTAAAACCAAAATTATATGAAAAAACTGAATTCAATTATAAAATATTCATATATTAAATTGAATGAACCCATCTATCCAAAATAAACAGTTTAATATAATACATCTGATCTTTATGAAATCTCGTTTTTTTTAAAAACGTTTTAATTAATTAATATATTATTTAAGATAATTATTTTTTATTCATGAACTTTTGTAATTTGCAACACAAAGTAAAAATTTTAAATTTTAATTCAAACAATGCTCTCTGTGTACACCCCCAGACAGCATATCTCAGTAGAAATGTAAGTTCTCTGTTGCTTGTTATAAGCATGTTAATTAGACGGGGTGAATCAAATATTCCTGACTCCCCCTTGCTGCCTCCGCTTTCCCTCTCCTCCTCGGGGTACGAATTCGCGGCTGAGATATTTCTTACCAGATTTGGTAGTCTTGAATGAGTCATTTGACCCTCGCTATTCTAGACTAAAAGGTCATTAAACTGATTACAACGCTTAATTATAACTCTGATGCTTAAAAATCTAATATAAACATCGTAAACTCTATGATGCAATAATATTTCGTGGAATTTTGTTATAACTGTACTCTGAAGATATACTTCAGTACATATTTACAATAATGAGTAATATGTGTAGTAATATGTGTAGTAATATGTGTAGTAAGTATTTGAAATCCAAGAAAATATATCATAGTATGTGATATTTATTAAAAGAAAATAATTTTGTCACATGATGAGTTGAGTCAGGTAATCAAGTGCAATATTTTCTCCAGCGCACGTCATGTGTGAAAATTATAGATTGAATACGTAAAGAAAATACTTTGTCTTGAATTCAAAATTAATTACAAATCATCTTGGAGTTGTTTTTTTTAATGTTAAATACTGATATTTATTATATTGCGAATAATTATTGTTCCATTGCATATGTAGCATGAAAGTGTACAATCAACATAATTGACTGGATAAAAATATCTTATTTAATATTATATATCTGTAACTACTTAATAAACTATTATATAAATAACGTAAAAAATAAAATAGCACGGTATTACAAACAATGTCAAATTTTATGCGTTTTAACATCGACTTTTTAATACATAAAATATTTTAATGCACTAAACACACTTAATTTGTCTTTTAAATGCACTATTCGTATTTATTGCGTTTGTTGCTTTTTTCAAAACTCTACAACAGCATACCTAAAAATTCAGTTTCTTTTTAAAAAACTCTTTAAAATGTTTTTTAGCTTTAATATTTCACTTAGCACTTCAAAATAAGATTGGTTCAAATGTGATCATAAGAAGAAGAAAATACCCATAAAAATATAATAACCTTGCATTTAATGTGACTCAGAATATATATTTTATGTACAAATAATCTTATCGATACCAGGTAGGTACTTATTGTAAAATAATTTATTATCCAACCGCAGAAGTTCCTAAGCCTTCCACAGCATTTCTAGAATCCATTTCGCCGCATATAGTTCCCAAAACTAAACAGTAAGCCAAACCCATTACATGGCTCTGAATATTTAATGCATTTGTACTTTTGCAAAGGGCTCTGGATCCTTCATACATACATATTTCCTAATCATAATTCAGGCGTGGAACATTCTCGAGTATTATTCACAGCTGTAGATTTGACTCGTTATAAATTCGAGTACAGTACATTCTTGCCGGTTGGTCCTGTTATTTATTTACTCACTCAGATTGAGTTTTGAATATTTGATTTTGGATTCCGTCTTTGGGAGCTCCGCTTGTGGATTATGACTCTTTGGAGGACGACAATTCGGTAACACTGATTCGGATGTTATAAATGTACCATCACGTAATTACACCACTAATTCATGGTCCATTTTATAGATCTTCGTAATTTGGTCAGTGCATGATGACGAAAGTTATTTTTGTACTCTTTAACTGCGCTAAATCAGTAGTTTAACTGTAACGCGTGTAAAATATTTATATCTCATAAAAATCACGCACTTTTCATTGCATAGTATTCAAAAATATCTCGAAGCTATTCAATTTCAAATAAATCATATGTGTGTAATGTTTGAGCCATTGTATTCCCCAAATTATTATTTTTGTTACATATATTTTTTAAAACATCTCGTTTTTATATATATTTATGTATTAAAATATGCAAATTTTTATTATTTCAAAAGGTTTATTTTCTACGCTAACATCTTGTGTTTATTAAGTAAATGCGTCTTGCTTGTTTTTAAAGTACTGTGAAATTACTGATTTACCTTACCCCCCGCAATCCTTTATTTGCTTTTCCCCCGTTTAAGTTATTATAACACGACAAAGAATTACTGTTTCAAAATCATTAAAGCCTTTTTGAAAATAATCCCGGCAAGGATTATTTCTCTCCCGAGAGGCGCGGGGCTGGCTCTGTGCGTATTCTCAGTTCAGACATTCGCGTATTCTTTCATATTTATTTTACCTCCATTTGTTTCTTGCCGTACAAATTGTTATTTTTAAGTATTTAATAAGCTACCTATTTATATTGCTTTAATGTCTTACTTTGTTGTGCGGGACGGCTCATTATTTTTTAAGGCAAGTCGAAATATTATTATAAAAAGTCGAGAGCTTTTTTCTTCGAGTAGGTACGAGATTAGACTCTGGGGAAAAATTTAAATTAAACGAATCTTCTCCGAATCGAGTCTATTAAAAATCTTCAGATAAAGTAAACTAATCGCGATATAATTTCGTACCGAGTCTCGAGATTAAAATATTACAAACTTAATTGCCTGTCATAAATGACGAATTGAAAAATTATTTGCAATTATTATATGATCAGTCTCTAATGAATTTGAATTATACGCTAGAAAAAATGAGCGTGTGAAAAACGCTACTCACAAGCACGTGAACCTAAATAAAAATTATATTAGATAATTATGATATTACTTCGTATCTAATTGTAGAGTGTGAAAATGTATTCTCGCAATTTCTAGACTGAAAATCTCAATTTACTTGGAATTTAAACGCAGGAAAATAAAAGCAAAATCAATAGAATAAATAGAACCGTCTTGGGCTTAACGATTGCGAGTATAAATATTTGCAGGGAGTCATGCACGGAGGTTATTGCTGCACTGTGGCCGTCAGGTACTGCCGCGGTACGTCACGAGCTCAGATCACGGTATCGATACAGCCGAGACCGGCCCGGCGCTACCATTGTACCCTGCTGCAAAATACAAGCCTGCCTTGAATAGACCTCTATCAATCTCAGTACTCACATCTTGCAATATTTACTCAGTTGTTAATACAACATAATCTTATATAAAGCTAAGCTTTTTTAGTTTTCATCAGCGTGCCAATATAAAATCGCTATTTAAACGATTCAATAACAAGTAGTTTTAGTAAACGCGTAGTTATTTTTCCTTCAATTTTCGTGTGTTCATAGTATTTGAATAACAATATTTACATAAAAACTTTGTTATTGTTAACAAATTCCTAAACAGATGGAAGTCATAAAGTTTGCTTTTCGGGCTGGATATTACAACTCATCCCATTGACTGAGAGTGCGTTTTTTTTGTATTCGAGGTATCTATTTGGGTCAAAACGGGGCAGCAAAAAAATCAGAATGAATCCTCGGAAACAAAAAATTCTAAAGCTTTGCGTAACGAAACAATCTATCACAAAAAACCTCACGAGCGGGGGCGCAATAAAACGAATGCGGCACGCAAGCAATGACCACAGAAGGCTGCAGTCTCGAGAGCCCTGCAATCGTCTGGAGTAGTGCGAGTGCCTCGGAGGGAGCAAACCACGCAATGTGACTGACAGTCAGACGAGGCGAGGGAATGCCCTGATATTTGCATAGATATGTTTCAACGTCTCCCACACGCGCTCGCCGGCACTCGGCACTAAACGTATCGCATACAAGCATGCAACATCGCCCTGTGTGCGGAGCCGAGCGACTTGCTCGCGTATCTTTCCGTACGAATTTTGCAAGCCGTGTGTGTGTTTTTGCACACCGCTGTGTAGTTTACGTGTCGACCGGAATACATGCGAAGGCACGCATGCGTGTTGTAGCGTACCTGCTCGCGGCCGGGAGTACCTGCGCTCGCTGCTTTCAAACAAAGCCTTAATGAAACGTTCGAGAAGTTGATGAACCAAAGACTCCCAACTCGAAGCGTCAAGCGGAATTGATTTTATATATAATAAACATTTTACTCAAACTCAAAAATTAGATAATTTAATAATAAAACGTATATAACAATTAGTAACACTATTATTTTTATTAACAATAGCACATTTATGAAAGCTTAAATTCATCGTAATCAAAACGACACATTCGTGTAAATTGGAAACGGAAATAAATAGCACGCTCGACTGTGTTTTCAATACACGTGATATTCCACGAACGGGAACTTTTCGGTAACTTGACACATCAAAACTTTTCTTTTATCTATTTTAAAGTCGGGGCGATAAACTTGGTCGCCCAAAACTGCAAAGCTTTAGCAGCGCCAATGATAAAGGTACAAATTTACATGCATATAAAATGAAACACGGGCGAATCAAAAACACACCAGTCACGCGATCCGCGCCGGCCGCCCTCTGCGCCCTGCCAGTGCGCGAGATGGCCGCCGATTCTTACGTAAATTTAATCATATGATTGTTGACATTGCTTTCTATTAAATTAATCTAAAAGTTCCATTACTGAATAAAGGGAAAACGCAACCGCTTTGAGAATTAAATTTAATTGAATGCTTAATGCTTTAGCTGATCTAGATACGCTATATAAACGTATATTTTTTATTTACTCCAAGTTCAAAAGAATATCACTCTTTATGTACATAACTAGTTGAATAATCTTATTTTAAAAATAAAAAAAAGATAATTTGCAATTTGTATTTATTTTATTAAAAACAACATGTTCAAAAAATTTCAACAGTAGTCATTTCAGCAAAGCTCATACAGTAATTAATTAATCTTTATCAACTTTTTTACTCGCATGAAAGTTAAATGTAGTGTATTGTTTACACAAAAAGTCAAAGTGCATTAATTCGCTTGTGATAAATTCAGGTTTTTAATTTATACGTCCTGCTAAATAGAGTTCAAACTGTAATGTATTCCCCCAGAAACCATATTTCTACAGACACGAGAGTGTTGCAAGGATTATTAGCAAAATTTGAATTCAGTTTCGTTTTGAAATGAAGAGATTTCCACCGCGGAAAATTTAAATAATGTCTTAATATGCAGTTATTTAGTACTTATTCTGATTCAAGTACAAGGCCTCGAGAGTCGAACCCCACCTCTCCAGGTTGGCGTGCAGACTTGGCTTTTCGCAATCAACGGATGATTTACTGCAACTATTAAACTACGTACCCCTTCAGACCATCTACGGCTCGAGTCCCGCCGTACCCGCTACCAAGTTACTTATTCCAACATTATAAAATCAACAACGTTTTTTTTACTTGCAAAACCCAAATCAATATTATCTATTGGTACTTGATATATTGTGTATCTTTTTAATATAAAGAATTTAAATTAACTTATTTCTTCATTTTAATCTAGCATCTACTACGTGTGTAAAATACAGGCTATTATTATTCAAAATACTCAAACAATTATACAAAGCCATTTAATCGTTTATAAACCCTCGATACAATTTCATTGTCTTTATAACAATTGCGGTTGAAAGACAGTGATGCGTTAATAACAACTGAAATGATTGATTTACCATGAGATTAAGATGTACTTAAATTATACTGATTTTTATAAGCAATTGAACGTTTTAATAGCAAAAGTATTAAAAGGTGTTATTAAACAAAAGCAGAGAACCCATTGTTAAGCTCAAATTAGTACAGTTAGACAACTGTTATATTTAAGTTAGCCAAAATGAAAGATGACTTAATATTAAATGAATACGTAAAAGTTATATTAAAACACTTACATATACTTTTACATCCTTGAAATATTAGTATATATACGTAATTAGAATAATAATCCGCCTAGTGAGAGTACTTTTAATATTCCTACAAAGATTTGTTTTGAAATATTTTTTTATTGCAAATAATGTAGAAATTTCTGATAATTTTAAAGTGTTTTATATGCAATATTTTATAAAACTATCCATCCTCAGGTTCTGTTAATAATAGCTCAGGGCCAAGGTCTTCCTTCCGCTTCTGAAATTACTCATCATTCAGAATGTTCGTGTAACAATAATTGGTAACAATTATTTACGTGCGCCCATTCCATGTACGTACCCTTCTCAACAGCTTCCTGTCTTTAGATTTTACAATTTCAGATAATGCTCCTCGAGCCCCGGGGCTAGCGAGAAAAAACCGAATTAACTCCCAATCATATGGATTAGATACAAATCAAATACACGCGAGTATATATAACATACTATTGAATGGTTTTTCTTATATAGTAAGGTAAAACCACTCACTCCAAATAGTAAACTGATTTGTTCTTTATAAACTACAGAATTTTTTTTTATCTAAATTGTTTGAAACTGTATTGTAGTAATATAAATATTTATAAAATATAGAGGGTAAAAAAGTTTTCTTGTCGAATTAGATTAACAGACAAAAAATCTGTAAAATACAAAAGCTTACAGTATTTTTTTAAAAATATAACAATTTTTGTTAAATTATTTTTTGCGCATAATTAATCAAATTTTTATAAAAACGTGTGTGACAAAAGTATGTTTTTATTAAAAATTACTTTAAAATATTCTTTACAGCCCTCCCTGGCCTGCAAGAGATACAAGCTGTGTTTCCTGAATATAATGAACTTATCTATATTTTAATTATGTCGCTTTTTATTAAAATACCCCCTATTTTTTTAATTCAAATTAACTCAAATTTCAAAAACGAAATAAAAATGTACATATTTAAAGCATGCAGTGTGAAGTGAGGTGCGAGTCCTAAACAAAATGCGGCCTTACATGTAATTAATGCCTCCCCGCTCGCCGGATCTCGCGCGGGGTGCCGAGGGGACGACTGGACTCGTCTCTATTTGCATTCCAGAATTGCATTCCGTGTATATTTTTTTGGCAATTAATAACATTCTTACATTCGGGAATGGCCGCGCTGAGGGCTTATTATTCAACCCTTTTCGTTTTAAAAACGATGCGACTCCAACGCCCCCGAACTCCCCTCACCCCTTTGTTAGGATTGCCATGAATATCCGAAGTACTGAAGCGTTAGCCCTAGCACATGATCAAGTAGGAAACCGACTAGGATAATTTAAATATCTAAAAGATACCACCTTAAATCTGACTATTCATATTTTAACTGAAATATTCATATCCTTATGTAATCCCAATACTTTTTTTTGTAAGTATTTTTATGTGTCATTTTGCTCTTTCCTATTGAATATTAAGTTTCCCAAATTTGATTTTTAAAAAAACCTGAAGACTTGTCATAAATCTTTGTTTATGAATATTTTTTATTGATAAATATATTATTTCTCATAAACGTTGGAGAGAAAAAGAGCTTTTACTATCTCAGTAAAATACTCAGCAATATCTTTACCGTTTATTTTTATATAAATTAATACCTTATTGCACAATTGTATTATAATATCGTCATAGTTATTTTACCTCATGTCACCCAAAAATTAAAAAGACTTAACGTACGAGTATGTTTCTTGTATACTGCATAATTCAGCTGATATATTATACCAAGAACTGATTATATACAAAGTAAATTTAAATATTGATTTATTTACAATATAAAAGCATACGGAATATATGCATTGAGACTTAAATAAATTTATATCACTATCATTTTTCAGTTTCAGTTCCCACCACATCCGTTGGTAGACTGCCGTAGGTGAATAGTAAAATTATTATCAAACATTTTCATCTCAAAGCGGCCAAAAGTCCAATTTCAAAAGCGTCAGATAAACAATCACTCGGCAAATAGCGTTCGGAGATTCCACGAAAAAGGGGAATCAATCGATACAAATATCAATCACGATTCTGTGTGAATACATTCTCAATACGGTAGTCCCTTTGATAATTACTCCGGGGCATGTGTGGGACGCGCGGCGCACTATGGGGAGAAGACTCCGACAAAAAAACTAATATTGCCGCAGTAACAATAATCTCTTTTGAATAAAAAGAACTAATATTAAATGTTACAGATCACCGTGATGCGGCAACAATGGCCGGCTTACAGCGAACCACTTTTTACGGCTCGCAGTACAATATTAGATATTATATGAAATCAGAAAATAAAAAACAGGCAATAATAGAATTTGAAGAGCGTTTTGTGGCGTCACCTCTAAGGGGTGGGGGAGCTCTCTGCGCCGCTCCACCAGCTGGGCCCGAGTTATTTAAAATTATTTTTTGTACAGTGTAAGCCTCACATTACGCTCGCATAAGTAGGTGTTTACAATATTTTAATAATATTTATTTATTCCGAAAGCGTAATACATGCTTATGCCTACTGGTTTCTGATATCTTTTTATTACTATCAAAATAATTGTATTCTAAAATTCTATTGCGATAAATTATAACTAATAGATTATATGCACATGTATATTTTGTTAAGCATGATATGCTGATATGATATGACAAATTGGCATTTTTATGATAAGTCTAATAGTCTAGTAAAAGTAATAATAAATTATATTTGTGCATCAGTCTGGTGTCACCTTAGCCAATAAACACTTTACGTGTAAGAAAGCGCCAGTCAAATAAAATAAATTGCCGCCTTTAGTATACCAAGTAAATTCATAAGCAATGCTTATTTTTTTGTTTATTTGTGTATTAGACACTGTTGACAAAATAATTATATATCCGCTGCTATCCTGCATTAGCAAAAAAAATGTAAATACTTTGTTTGGTCCCTCGTTTCCGTTGGGCCGGGTTTACCAGCGCTCGGCGCGCGCTGGTGAAATGCACCCAACTGGGAGCCGCCCGCTTCCACTCGCAGCGAGCGCCGCGCGGCTATTGTCAGCCGCCATTATGCTACTTAATATCCACGTAAGTGACCCAGCGAGGGTCCGATTCTTCCTCCGGCAGTGATACACCGAACCGGCTACCGAGGTAGCCATTTTGGAAACATTCTCACATGTCATAGCTCGTCCCACCCCGTTGTTTATCCATCCACTTTTTATTTCAATATCGCAACCCCCCTGCCGCTTTTTAACAGTTCCTCCCTTTGTGTAAGAATCAAATTGTATCAAGTCTGAAAGCATAATGGATAGGTTTCGTGAAATTGAATATACGAGTATGAATCGCCAAAAATATATTATAATTTGAGCTCCGGGGCCGGTGACAACGTCGCGTGAGCTTTCGTCTGTCGCTGCTTGTTTACAGACGTTGTACTAGTTAAATCCCGGTGGCCATTTTGTTTGGGTTTCTAATTTACATAAAAATAAGCCGAGTTCATTTCGGTGATATTGCCGGTTATTGTGGTGTGATGTCGTTTATTACATAGGAAATTCTACGCTTTGGACAACCCGAGATTTTGAGCTGCGGCCGTATAATTAATATCGCTAATAATAAATCCTCAACACAATTGAACCGCATTTGAATATTTATAAGAATTTATCAGATTCCGCTATTATTAGCCGGCGTGCTTGGACTAAAGAGTCTCAAGACGTAATGAAATAGTTCGGGGATCAATGCACATAAACGAAAAAATACATAATTAGGTGTCATTAAATGATATAATACTGAAAAGTACACCTGCTCTACAGATGTTGAGAAATCACTACAGAAAGGTTAAAATTATACTGTCACTTAACTTTGCTCGGGGCCTGTTCAAGAATATGTACTGTGATTCGTAACTTTTATTATTGATTTTTACTAATTATTACATTGAGAAACTCTTCGTATTACATCAATTGCTATGTCTGCTCAGTAATTAGATATTTCAACCAAAGCCTTTAAAAACAAATTCTCAGTAAAGAAAATCAATGTTCGTAAGATACTAAAAATTTGACTCATTGTAATGCAGAGTTAATGGAGTTTATATTTATGCAGAATGATGTAAAATATTTCAATCAATACAGCCTGCCTTCCGCGCGGAGGCAAAAGGTGAAAAATGCAATTAATCCCGACGCAGCGCAGACGGAGCGCGCCGTCTGACCCCGCGGAGGCTCGGAGCTGCTCGCCGGGCAACCTCGGCCTAATGGTATTATTAAAACGTCTTCCTAATTACACCTTACATCAATCAGACTCGAAATGCTCCATTCCTTTCTTTTGTTTGGCATTCGAAATCAAATATACGAAATCATTGCCGCGAGATACTATTTGAGACTGACAGATATCTGGTACGCCAGCGCCCACGCTCCTCCACCGGCCTTTGAAATGAAGCGTTCTTGATGTGTCTATTGTTTTATTGCTTGATTATCATTACTTAGTGCATGGACTTGTACTATATGGCTTGATACATAATATTACCGAACACAATAGCAGGTCGGACGGAATGTGACGCTGAAAATCAAAGGCGGCTAACTAATACTTAAAACGTAGACACAATGTCAAATAAAATTATCAAATAAATATACACAACATACAGTAAAATATTTTTTAATTTATTAATCTAAGTATTTTTTGAGATTATGTGAACGTTATAAAAATTAAGCATTCGCGTATTTTGCAGGACAATATTCATGGAATGTTTTGTCAAGTTAATAGCTGTCAAATCAGAAACAAGAAGTTAACTATTGTGCTAATTTTAATAAAACAATATTGTTCAAGCTATAGTTTTTTTAAACTACGCGTATATGTAATAAATTACAAATATTTTCAATTTTTATCCTCACATTTAAAACGGTTTTATGAGACAGATAATTATTCGTGTTCATTATCAATCACACATGTTCAAACTGTGATCTATACTATTTTAAAAATTACAAATATTTAATATCTTTAAAATAATTTTTGTTGAAAAAAAATCTGTTGAATTATTTTTACCATTAAAAAACAATTATTACGCTGTTTAATCTTAATTTTTGTGTCATAAATAAATGTGTAGCGTGCACCAAACTTTATTCAGTCTTATTGTAATTATATTCTTCAGTTATAACAACTAAAAAAAAAACTCACCCTTAGCTATTTAGAATCATATAAAACAATAACCCTTGATTATTTATACGTTTTCGGCCCCCGTGTCCAAATTAATAATTACAACCGGAGTGCTTATGACTTTTATTGCTTAATTCGTCACCATTTAAATATCCTGATTAAAATGTAAGCGGACTCATTTACTCTCCTTCTGTGTTGCCAGAAGTACTCGAAGTAAGTATTCCACACATTAATATTAACAAAGAAAAACCCATTTCCCCAGAACCATAAAGTATTAACAGGCCAGTGATTTGCCACACGCTAGTAGCACTTCAGTCCATTATTATTGAGCGTATTGAAGCCGATAAGATCTAATAAACGTATATCATTTTATTGTTCCCCATTTCTTTTGACACAATAATTTATTTCGGAGCACATGCGCATATAGCCACACCTTTTGTGGAATATATGTATGTAAAACTGGCGAATGCTATTTCGGTAATAACGGCCGAGGCGCCCTTTGATCTGCGAGGGATGGGACATTCGAATGGACAGCCCTACATTGTGGGGCAATCGTTCTAATTAATCTACAATTATTCCAGATGCACTCAATAAATGTCACTAGGACCATTTAATTCAATATTAAATGTCCTCCATTTATTTGTACCCTAATACTTATGAAGTGAGATTGGTATTAATGCAATAACTAAGTTTTATGCTAGTATATTTTAGTCTATAAATACAAAATATGCAATGCAGACATCAAATATTCAGTTGTATTTTTTGATTGTTAAGATATAAATATAGTGTTTTTTTTTTAAAGAAAAATTTTAATTAGTCATATATAATATCACTAAAAATAGCTTTAAAAACGATACAATAATTTATGAATAAAGAGGGTTTTCTTGTATGATATCTCAGGGTCAATGTAAATGTTATGTAGTTTTATAAAGACTAGTGTAACGAACTGTGCTTTTAAAATTTAAATTATGAAACGTACTCGTTATCATATATTAATACTACACTATGAATTAAGAAGGCATTATTTAAAAAAAAAATATTTTAGAAGATTAATTATAAACCAATAATTTATTTATTTTTTTAATTTCTTTTATTCTTCTCAAATACGCATAAAAAAGCGATGACGCAGGAATAAAGGCATGGCCGCGAGGTGCGAGCGCAAGGGATGCGCCGGCGGAGGATCGGTCGGTAGCGATGACGCGCCGCCCGCAGTTTTGACAGGACGACTGAAGGCTCAGCTCGGCTCAGCTCCGGAAGCGGAGAAGCCTCCGCCAGCGGCGCGCGCCCCCGGCCCGGCACTCAGACAAAAGAAATCACTTTCAGGTCCAGCGGCACGACGATGGCTGCGAGATATCTATCGTATTCGATCATTTTATTTACATAAATTAATTGATACAAAAAAAAACATCGAACCGCTCATTTGTGAATATTTTATTGATCTTTAATTTTTTACTATTGTAAAACCTGTTTTGTAGATTAAATTGCATACTTGATTACTAATAAAGTTTATACGGTTCAATAATGAAAATAACTTAAACGTTTGTATAAATTAATGTTGCGAAGTTTGTCATTGAACTGTGACATATTAAGAAACTAAATCGCTAATTAATTACTTTATCTACTTATAAATTATTTACCAATATATTACTTTTTCTTAAATATGTCTACTCAATTTTTTTTCATAATATGAGAATTTTTAGAAGATATTTTTATGAGAGATAGTGAGCATTTACTTAGAAAGTAAGACAAAAATATAAAATAATTTACTATCGTGGTAAATATTTTATACATACATTAATTTTAATTATAATGAATACTTTCGGTATCAGTTATAAATGAAATATTAATGCTATGAGAACTTTGTTTTATGAGATTTTTAGGTATTTATCTCATTGAAATATAAACAAAAATAATTAAATGTATTTAAATAGTCTCTCATCTATTCGTGCCGATTGTGTTCCTGCTTCATTTTACTTTTGGAAAGAAGTGCGACGACTGCTTGAGTACCTGAGCTTACGTGTCTCTCGCTCGCGGAGTAATTCTAAAAAATCAGTAGGAACATAAGTGCTCTAAATTGGCAGTCAACGTAAAACTCTTCAAACAATGCTCGAAGCATTTAAAAATCCTTTAATAGCTTCGCACATCAGCTCAGAGCCAATATAACATAAGAAGGGGCACTCGGGCGCGCCGCTGCCGCTTCTCTTTCATCTCGAACTTCTGAATTCAATAAATCCTTAATTACGATGCCGTCATTTAGAGGCGATGTGTTCTTTACGGCGTTCGGACGTCTCCATTGTTCATCTAGCTGGCCGGCGAGCGGCTCGCGAGTGAATAAATTACAAGAGATGTGTTTATTTGAGTTGGATCTCACTTTGGAGAGAATCATCATGACTACTGATTTTTCTGTATCCGTATTTGAAAAGCAGAAGAATTTACGTACAGAAAGTACTCATCTACTTACAAACAGTTTAAGTAATATCAATAACAAGCTCTTCTCATTAACGCATTAATGGGAACTAGTTACATGTGGATTATTTTCAATATATGCGACATCATAAATTAGATACATACACATAATGCTTAGTTTATTAAATTTAGATTATTATTTCATAATTTATATTATTAGTTAAAATTTTATCTATTTATCACTGGCATACTTTAGCTGCACTTGATCAATCTGCAGATAAATCGAATAGTTATTTGTGTTTACTTATACTGCTATTAATGGTCAAACTTCTGGGCCTTATTTTATTTTTAAAAAAATTAGTAAAAATATATAAACTTAATTGTCTCAATCCGATATTGTGAAATTGAATAAAATATTAACAATTGTTACAAATTTTAGTGTGAATATTCATGTTGAGCTTTTACAATAATCAATTTGAATAATTTCATTTAGCACAAAAAAAAGCTAGTTATCAACAGTTTACAAAGTTTTATTTCAAAATTTAATTATTTAACGCTTAAAATAATAACTCAGCATTTCCGGAATTAGCTTTTTATAACAGACCTGGTGTACGTATGAGACCGTTTAGCGGTAGAATATAATTGAGTTAATGATCATCATTTCATGCATAGCTACAAAAAGCTAGTAATAAGTACTGAAAGTAATGTGAGCCTTTAATCTTAAAAAATTAAGTCTTTGCTATATGTTTTATATTCTGTCAGTCTGTTAAAAAAATAGATGGAAAAGAAAATAATTTACAGTTACTTACAAAGCATTAGGATCAAGTTCAAGTAAATATATATACCTATATTTGTTTTTCTTTCAGCAGGTCGGCATTATTAAATATATTTTTATTTATTACGCATGCAAATTTTTCTGATTGAATTTTTCTGCTGTGAATTTTCCGCGTATAAACCCAGAACAATATTCCAAGCCACGTTTCTTCAAAATGCAAATAGGAATAACTTCAACACGTCAACACTTTTCCAGCGGCTGCCTAAACGAGTAGGTACGTAGCGATATGGACGCAAATATTCCACCTGGGGTGAGCATCTACAGGGTAGGTAGAGCGTCCCTTAGTACAGGCGGGAGATTACAAGGATATTGACATAAAGCAGTACAAAAATGTGGGGCAGACGCGGTCGATACGACCCTCTCGCGCGGCCCCCGGACTGGGAGGGTTCCTCCGGCCAGCATTGTGCAATGGTTATGTTGTCCTATATTTGAGCTTATCTCCGAATGCCAGAGTATTTTTGTACGTATGGGGAGTGGTAATGGAAAATCGTTTGGGTTTTATTATTACAAGGGAAAGAAAGATCACAAGGTACCAATAAAATGAAATGTTTCGCGATATACCTAACATTATATTTTTATATGGAAACAAGCTTCTCTTGTGTTTGGTAATATTATATAACAACGCGTGCAAAAACCTATGAAACAATAGTATCGATCATAAAATTTATTACTATTTCACTCCAACGGCATCCGCTTACTAATGATAAAATGCAAGGTGCATTGGGAATGAATGCATTTTGATATTTGAGCCGTCCCGTAGTAAAACCTCGTAACTTTTTTACAGCCCCATCCTCGGAATCTGAGTGAAATATGGCCGGCCAAATTACATCGCTGATCTGCCGGAGCCTCACTGAAGAAGCTTTCCGTTTATTTGTATTGTGAGGCTTTATGGCACCACTTTAGGGCGGAGTAAAAAACAAATGTGTTCAGTGTGCTCTCTGTCTTTTAGTTTCAGATTTTACAACCTTACTTGCGGCCCGGCGAGTCCCGCAACAAGGTGGGAAATGCGAGAGTTCGGAAGGAAGTGAACAAGATGACTAAGTATCGCAATTAAATATACATACTTTGTAAATATTCGGTACATTGGTAGTCAGTATCTGACTTCCTTCGTACATATTTTTAGGCTAACATATAATATAATACTATATCTCGCTCAGATGTAACGTAAATATGTAAAGTTATTATATAACAATGCTTTGAATATGCGGCAAATACAGTAAGTACTGTAAAATTATAACCAAGTATGAGGCAGTCTTATATGTGCGCTTCCGCTGAGCTCCCAAGAGGAGAATAAATAGTGAGTTTCGGCTATCGTTTTCTACTATAAGTTTTACGAAATAAGATACCTTTTTCGACTTGGCGTTTACGAAACAATAAAAACTTCTAGAGGGTGTGCCGCATTTGAGTTATTGGGACATTCCGTGTGCCTAATGATTTACGTAAAATTAATATTGAAAAGTTCAGAGCTCCGTGGTTCGACATTAAATAACTTGAAATTAGAGTCTAGTTTTTTTAAAGAGCCGTTTTATATCATACATAACTATTAAAATAATCGCAAGGTGTTCGATTATCATTACATTAATATTTGTGGATAATACTTATGCCCACGCTTTTGCTAGGAAAAAAAACAAGTTATATTAAGATACTTTTTTTGCGCTAAACAGATAAATGGCCAATTAACCAAACACTATATTGTAAAATATTCAAATGAACGTAATTCAAGACCAATAAAAGTATGAAACTCAAATGTTTCGTTAGGTCTCATAGCGGCTCGGTGTTTTTTTTTGGAAATTCAATGTGGAATTGTAAATCATTCTCGGAATCTAATGTGAAATCACAGCAAGCGAACCGCATAATTTTAAGATTTTATTGTTAAAATGTGTTGTAGTCGGATAACTGGTGGTTCGTTGTATGTGAGATTCTGTTTTTGTCAGTGACTAGCCAGATAAAAAAACGACAGAGATGGATCGGTTTTTATCATTTATTTAATTTGAATACCTTTTTTTATCCGACACGATTAACGAATATCACGACACTAATTTTTGTAATTGAAATTTTATTAAATACGTTTATATAATGGATTATTTTATAATCTCATAAGTGAATATTTACATTCCTTAAAATTTGTTATTAATAATGATAAAATTATGCGAAGAGACTGATCCCACGTTAAGTTTTCCAACTATTGATTATGAAGATATATCTCCTGATAACTGCATATATAAATTTATTTTATGGCTTTAATTTTAATATCCAAGCCATTCAAAAGACTTCGAACTTCTCAGATTACTTACTACCTTTGAAAAGCCATATTCTGGTAGATTAGTTTCACTGCAGCGTCTTTGGTGAATTTATATATTAAAAATAAATATTTCTTTGCGTTACTTTCTGCAACGTTTGCATTTCTACATACATTATTATTCTAACACTTATCGAAAAAAATTACCTTGAATATACCTTGCTTATAGTTTTAGTTTCGTGTTAAATATAAGCAATCGAAAATTAAATCTCAAAATAATTTATATCTCAAGTCAGCCAATAGTAGAATCACTCCTTACATTTTAGTAGGTACATTTTACAGTTAATTAGAAATTATATTTTACTATAAATAACTCACTATGTGTGTAAATCTTCGATTATCTTATAGATAGATATTTAACACGTATTAGTTATCACCTCTGATATTTAATGAGCACGTGAGATGTTTCTACGAATGCCCCTCAATAACTGATATAAATTTTATGTCCACTATTAACGATGGAGCGCAGTAATTAGACCCGGGACCCGTCGAGTCCGGCCACGGGGACCCCTGCAGAGCCGTTATATTAGTCCGACAAACGCAACCTTATACCTAATTTGAATGTCAACGAAGAAGTTACATATTTATATACATATAGTAATTAAAAAAATACTCAAATACATACTTAAGTGAAGCAAAAAAGGGGGCAGGTAAGTCAGCCCCACATTTTCTGTTTTTTAATAAATAAAATATGTTTAACTTATCGTGATACAATATCGTAGTAAAGATACGTAACTCAACAGAAAAAGTATTTTTTTTTAATCGGTCAACGTTGTTAGAATTAAAATGCTACATAAAAATTAAAGTCAATGACCATCAAAGAGTATTCCAAAAACAAACTTAAAAATAATTAGAAGTTGGTGGATAAAAGGCAATTATATACTTTGTAAAATCAAAATATTTTCACAAAAACCTAGAAAAAAAAACTGATTTTTATCTGTTAAAAGCAAAGAACATGGACGAAGAAGTTCTTCTGAGTCATATAAATTCAGATTCCAGTAAAACAAAAGATAATTAGTTTTATCTTTGATAAAACACAAGTTATCCTACCAAGCGCTATAAAACAATACGAGATACGTAAGCGAGTACATTAAAATACGAACATGTACGAATTACAACGACTATAAATAATATTTACCATTCTTTCCGCTATAATTGTAAGAAGCCTATAAATAAGCCGGTCTCGCCGCAGAACACAATGCTCCTCTAACATAAACATTAGTTGTATAAATGTTATTTCCGCTGGGGCACTTAATAGCCTCGAGAGCTAGTTTTTACGCCGGCTTAAAGTTCATATCAAATTTATTCATTGGAATTAATTAAATTACGAATAACATTGAATTTGCGTGTATCGGTGATAATTTAGAAACCTGAATACACCAAACGAAAAATACTCGGATACAACAAATACAGTTCTAAGGAATGCAGGTGTGAATGTAATTTTCTTTTATTTTCATTGCGTTTAGATCCAAAATAATCTACCCAGTATCTCACGTATGATTTGTAACTCTAAAAGACGTTATGCTTAGGAGTTAAATCTTCTCAGAAGTGCTTGTAATGAACAGTTTATTCGTCGTAGCGTTTGCTTCTCTTTCAATTTACAAACTCGTTCTGTAATTTCAAATTGAATTTATTGAGCTCAAAAGCAATAAATCAAACAATTAATGAAAACATGTTTCAATCAATTAATAGAAACTGCTCACGACGTCGCTGGAAGCGCTCGGGCTCTTTACCACCTTTACTCGAATAATCAAAGTTTATAAAATTATAAAACGAGGCATTTAATAATTTATCAGTCCGTCTGACTGTGCATGATACCATAACATCAAATATTAGGTCCAATATGAACTTTCTATCTATTAAAATATTCCATTACGTGATTTATTTGGCATTCAAAAAATTCATTTAATGTGCATACGTATCTGAATATTCCATGCAATAATTTTGATAAAAAAAGTTGTGTGTACGTATCCTTACGCCCATAAAAAAATCGCGGTTCAAATACTCAAGACAAGGCTAAAAAGTAGTTAAACTCGCCCGGTATGCAGAAACATTTTCACTCGCCTTCTAATGCAGTTCACTTACACAATAACTTTGCATTAGCGTATGCAATTACGCATTTTTTTATTTATCACACCTCTTGTCCAATTAAAACGCAACAACACATTGAAATCATTGTTCTACGATTTCCTTCTAATCAGCTAGATTGTTATAAGATACTATTTACTTGCTATTATGATTTTCAATACGGGCAATTTTCAATCAATTAGACCAGCGGTCTAGCCGCAGCGGTGCTTATAATAAATACATGAATATTCATAGTTCTGCGATGATATGTAATTTTTTTGTCAAGCAGTACAAATATAAGTTACGGCCGGATGCGTGTCCACGTCTTAATGCGATTCATTGTTGCGCGCTCCTGGGGGACGCTCCGCACTATCTCCGTGGATCAGTCTTAATTACACACCGCAAGTTATTTATTTTAGTATTGTATGTTATTTGCGATATGATAAACGCAAGCGCGATTATCATTCGGAGGAATTACCGCGCACTGCTCGCTTAGTGCGCGTTTCGGGAGAACAACGTAATAAATATGTTCCCAATTATCGTGTGCGGTCATTTTTTATCCTGATCACCATGGGAGATACAGCTTTCTTCTTCTGCGTTTACTACTTGTAAATTATGCCACGTTATGAAAGAAACACAAACTTAATTATTAAACTGTAAATACACTCTAAGATTTTGTGTAATTGAAAATAAAATTTATCATCCACACACGATTAAAAATATACCAAATTAATAAACTTTATATCGAACTTTGCCATTGTATACCTAAAGTGTATTTATTCATGAGGTAAATTTAATACCACATTTTGTTAATTTTATAGCTTCTTTGTTACTTTTACTAAATATAACGCTTTATTCATTATTGTAACAACATAATTTTTCTCTTAAAAATAATAGTGTAATTTTATTGGATAAGTTTACAATTTTCAAGCTTAAAAATTGAGCTTTCAAAAACGCAAAACAAAATAATAAATCTCCGTTATCTTTCATAACAAAAACGTAACAAAGTACTTGTAGGATTTTTTATAAAATAGTTATTTTTATATTTTTGTATGAATTAATAGTTAATACATCTACTACGCCTTATCAATACTAAAAACCTAGGTGCTTTATCAAAATCTAGTTTAATTTCAAAATGTACGACGCGCGACGCACGAATTACGCTGTCGCCTTCGCCTCCGTGCCGACCCGGAGACTATATATGACGGAAGGGATAGCAATTTATATTCATTAAAAAATATTAATTCTGCATTTATAGCTGTAATATCTTATTTTGTATTTATTTACTTTTTTTCAAGTTGGACAATAGCGTTCTCTTTTGCGTTGTTTACTATAGCCGAAACCATGAAAAAAAACACTCAAAACAAAGGGACGCTATTGGGTAATTGCAAATCGATTGCAAGTTCCGTCGCAGCGTGAAACAAAAATAATTATTGAGCCCGGAGCCCGGAGATGCCGTGCCTGAAAGGCAAGCAAAAATCCAGCTCTACGCACAGCGCACACCCACTCCAGGCGGGTCGCACTGATATGAATCAATGGGAAAGAAAAGTAATTTGTCAGGTGAGCGCTGAGCGCCGCGATGGGAGCCGCCGGGAGCAGCCCATGCCACTCGGAGCAGTCGATACTCCGAGTCGTGAACTAGTTTTTGTACTATTAGCTCAGAAGTACAAATTATTCCGTCCAAATAACACGAACGGCTATAAATTACAATTAAAACGAAGGCGCTTCTCGGCCCACCATTTGTGACAGTGTGAAGCATTCGTTCTGTGCTGTGAATTAGTGTATGTAATTATTAAAGTTTACATCTTTGTTTAAAAATGATATATAATGACTTTGATAAATATTATTAATGCATACAAATAATACAACAGTTTTTTTATCTCTTTTAATAAAAATATTTACCCAGCGTCTGCGGAGTTGTTTAAAATATGTATTTCGTTTACTGCGTACGTGCAATGGCTAAGTTTTTTTTTAGCAATCATAAATAATTATGATTTTTATTAATTAAAATATGGTACAAGATATAATGATAACAAGGAAAGTATGTATCAGGACACATACGTAGACATTCATTTGCATTTTAACTACCTCAACTACCAATGGTGATAGGTATTTGCTAGTGCAATGCACTACGTATTAAATCCAAGTGAATAGTTTTATTAACTCTGTGCAAATTATTTTATTTTTCTAAAATAATATAATGCTTTAAAAAATATTATATTTATCTAATATGTACACACGTCACTTTGCTTATTTGTTGCAAAACCATTAAAAAAAAATTATGAACTTCACTGTTGATCTTAATGAGTAGTAAGTGTATATATATATTAATATTTTTTCAAGTAACACTTCAAATGTGGGATGTAACCATCGATTGATATCTCAATTAATTAATATGAAGAAAAAAAAACCCACGTCTATTTAACGGAGCATTTTATTAAAAAATAAATCACATTTGTCCGAAGCTTAGTTTTTCTACAATTTACAACATCGAATTAGGTTTCCATTACGCCTCTTTTTCGTTTTGTCCAATACTCCAGATTGTTTTTTTCGGAGCACGCCATCTCGAATAGACGACGGGCCGCGGAGGTGGGTACCTACCCACCCTCGTATATCATTATTTACTTTATGTAACAATTACACGACCGGCTCGGCAACGCGTCGCTCGCCGGCAGTGAGCTAGCCGGAGTCTCCGAGCCTCCATCGATCAGTGGGCTCGTATTATTGAGCTGTCACCGGTAAAAAATCAATATTCTACGTGTTCGCATCATAACAAGAGCTCGGACCAGATGCCGCAGGCCGCGATGCATGCGTCGCCGACGCCCGACAAATCAAATCAATCCTAATCAAACTGTTTATTCGAATTCCTAATACAACGTAAAAAAAAAAACCTCGCTCCAACTACAACTGTTAATTTGAAATTCAAATATAAATCTGTAACAAAAAGTCCTTGTCGCCTATTTGTAAAGCTGTTTATTCGCATTCTATATTAAAATGTGCTTCAAAGAAAAAAATTGACATGTAGAAATAAGCAATTCCATAAAATGTGATTCATCCGTAACAAATTATTTCCAATCGAACTGTATATTCAGATCTGACAGCTTAAAAATCGATTCATTCACAATTTAGCCACTCTAATATGGAATCGTTCGCAATCAAACCGTTTATTGTGAATTTTAATTTGTGTGATACGTTCAACAATGAATCACCACTAATCTATCTGTTTACTCGAGTATTCAAATGAAATACGCGCATTACATTTGATTCCGGTAACTAACTGCTAGAAGTTTGCAAAAAACGTTATGACTTATGACAACAATTATTTTTAATTTTCATTTAGGCTATCTGCTTATTCACATACACAGCTAAGCGAAAACATAATAAATAGAGAGATAATTACCACGATGAACAGGTCAATGTTCTAATAAATTGAGAGATATATATTTTTTGTTTTTGGAAATGTAAACCGTTAGTGACGCCATGCAATTAACAATATATTTATGACGCATAATTTTGAAATAACGCTACTTGGGAGAGAAATGCCTTTTGATCCAGTAGCCTTGATGAAAAACAGATTATAAAAATTTGAGGTTCGTTTGTAAATAGATATTTTCAATATTAAAGTTAACTTAAAATACTTCTGCATTGAAAAATTTAATTTGTATTTTTTTTGTTGTAGAAGCTTCTGTAATAAGACAGAAATAATCTTTTGTTTATGTAATATCTAGTTTCTTAGATAAGTTAGAATTAATCTACAATTTTATCATCACCAAATTACACAATCATACTTAAACATTAGATTTGATTTAAATACACGAAACTTAAAACATCTTCGAACACAAATCTCACTACACAACAGACAACCAAATTATGTACAATCTATTTTTCAAGCATTAATCAACAAAGATCTACAAGCAAAAGAAATATAAAAATGATCACATTTGTACTGGTAAATCATACAGACAAGCATTATCATTCAAATAACTAATAAAATAATGAAGTTAAACTATTCAAACTCACTAAGAATTTTATTCTGCTCATAACATATACTTATAGCATATTCAAAAGTATTCTTGCTCCTACATGTTTGATGGATCAACAAATTAAATTATAATTTTAAAAAATTTAAAATAAAAGACGCATACTCATAATATAATACATTCAAGCCGGCACTCTCCACGGCGAATCAACAAATTCTGCGATCACATTCGTACTAGTATCACATACAGACAAGCAATTTCTTTCATATAACTAATAAAACAATAATGAAGTTAAAGTACTCAAACTTGTACTAAAAATGTAACTATGCTCAAAACATATATTTATAGCACATTCAAAATTACTCTTGCTCCTACATATTTTGATGGATCAACAAATTAAATAATAATTTTTAAAAATGAAAAATAAAAGACGGATACTCATAATATAATACATTCTGGCACTCTCCGCGACGAGTCTACGAATCCTGCCATCACATTCCTACTGGCAAATGATACAGACAATAAAATAATAATGAAGTTAAATTACTCAAACTCGTACTGAGAATTTTATTTTGCTCAAAACATATATTTATAGCACATTCAAAATTACTCTTGCTCCTACATATTTTGATGGATCAACAAATAAAATAATAATTTAAAAAAAATGAAAAATAAAAGACGCATACTCATAATATAATACATTCTGGCACTCTCCGCGACGAGTCTACGAATCCTGCCATCACATTCCTACTGACAAATCATACACACAATAAAATAATAATGAAGCTAAATTACTCAAACTCGTACTGAGAATTTTATTCTGCTCAAAACATATATTTATCTTGCTCCTACATATTTTGATGGATCAACAAATTAAATAATAATTTTTAAAAATGAAAAATAAAAGACGGATACTCATAATATAATACATTCAAAGCGGCACTCCGCGGTGAGTGTACAAATCTGCGATTTCCCTGTATCCCCAGCCCGGCGCCGCCCCCGCCTCCCCACGATGCGGATTCCGGTCCGACTGTATGAATGAGTCGGAGTCTGCCGCCCGTCTGGCCGGGAGTTCCCCGCCGCGACGGCCCGGTGTGTCCCCGAACATCCGAATGAATGGGAATGGAATCCAATGGGGACTTGTTGCGCTTCCGAATGCGACTGTGTTCGTATTGTACGACTGTGGGTGTGACTGCGCCCGCGGGTGTGGGTGTGGGCCCGGAGTTTCTCGCACTGTGCGTTTGAAACGGTGGCAGTTTTCTTTTTAAAACATCCGTATATCTGTGTTAATGAGAAAACTTTTTTTCTGTAAGCACTCCGCTTTTTGTACGATTACGAATAGTTTTTCTTGTTGTAATTGTCTATTCTGTGTTTGTAAGCTTGTGCTATTGTTCTTTTGTTATAAGTGGTTTGAGGCAAAATGCAAGTCATTTGATAAGTGTTAAATATTCTTGAAATATTTTGAGTAGATGGATTGCGTTGGTAACATTTTATTCTAGATAACGAGGTACCAACTCACTACCGATGCACAAAGAGAGTGCTTAAAACATTTAGTTCAAAAACTCAATTCTAGGTGCTCATTTAAACCTGCTTAACGAGATATATCAGTATATCTAATGTCATTAAATCGACATATCGCGAACCTATTTACATAAAACTGTTTTATAAATGCACGGTACGTATTTATTGGTAATTAAGTAGTAATGCGCGGATAACTAGCTAGTATTTATAAATACCTAACAAAACTACAATGATTATCTTTAAATCTCCAAATAAAACAACTTGTAGTTTTAATTACCTCCAAGAAACGCACTTGGTATCAAATATAGTATCTAAAACTAAAAATATAATAAAGTTCGACTGATAAAATACCTATGTATTTAATAGCCAGTGGAAATTTAATTACTTTGAATAAGCCAGTCACATTAATTTCACAGTAAGCCGTTTGAAGCCATTCAAGAATCACATATTTCGTCCGCAAATAAAATCACAGAATCACTGGGCAATAAAATGCCTCCCCGCCAGGGCCGGCCGGGCTTAGGCCTGGCCGGCGCCCCGGGAGATAAATCTTCGTAAAGGGGGCCTCGATAAATCTGGGGACACTTGTTCACACTATTCTTTGGCCGGGCCGTTTGCGGCGCGCGGCTACTCGATAAATTACTCCGGCCCTGGCTCGGGAGGCCTGGACCGGGCCTGCAGCGCTGGTGGCGTTTGTGTTGCTTCTTAATTATTATCGTCCGTTTGTTTGAAGATATTTTAATCAACTGTGTATAATTTGGCGTTTAATTTTTGGCTAAGTGTGCCAAGTGAATGTATCATGCCTACACGCGCTTTGAGTAGGTATGGAAATATCAAAATTATTTTTCTTGCAAATGATTTCTAAAATTATAACTGTCGTTTATACCTATCCTATCTTTATTAAAAAATAGGTTTAAACTAAACGTTTGATTTAAAAAAACTTTGTTATTGTTTTTCATGAAATTGCGTTTGATTTTTTTAACTGTAAAAAAGATGCGTATCTCTGATTTAATTCCAATCTTTTTCACTTTGGCGTTGGAATTAAATTTGGGTACTTACATAGGTACAATTTACAAGTAGGTAGGTATTTAGCATAACAAAAAAAACTAAGATCTGTACAATTAAATACATCTGACGTGTAATTAATGTGTTGTTAGCCGCGGATTATCTTAGCTAAATAATTTTAATCAAATCTAATTCGCATAAGCTATTTAAACCTGGGTAGATTATAAAGTCATATTTTTTTTTTTATCTACCTACCTCAATAATAAATTATTGAATACGTATAAAATATTTCAATGCAATCTACAATTCAAGTTTTTTTTTTAGTATAAATAAAATAATAGTGTACATAAATATCTGTTGCTGTAATATAAATAACGTTGGAATTCACCATTAACACTAGCAATAATATTCCACGGCCCCAATAGTCTCAAAACAATAAACACGACGCCAACAGCCCTAATTACATAAATCTCTAGTTTTCACGGGATTCACACCCCAACCTCTGGACACCCTTCGCACTATCTTTTGGGGTACCGGCACGTCCGAGCAGATAAATCCGCAGAGGATAAGCGCGAGGATCCGCAAAAACAATAAAGCCCGAGATGAGCCCCGGCTCCGATAAGGCCGGCGCCCGACAAGTCCGGGCCGCAACTCCATGGCGGCGGCCCCGACTCGAGCTGTGAACCGCTTGTAATCTAATACCTTTTGATTTATCATCTCTTTGGGGCAATTAGTGAAGCGAGAAATGCTTTTTGTGCGGCGCGGCCGGTCGGTTCCGTTTACTCGGTGCCGGGATCTGATTCACCGCGACGTCATCTATCATTGGATCTCCTCAGGTGGATATGGGTTATTGAAAGACGGAGGCTGTGTTGCGGAACGCGGGACGCTCAGGTATTCGGATCGGCGATAGCAGAGAAACAATGCACTCTGATACCTGTTCGCGCTAATTTTAAATTATGCTTAATTAAATTCGCATCCTCGCTTGGATTATACATTTTGATTCTCGTAAATTAATACCTACTCAAAGTCAATACCTAGTTATATTTGAATCGCTTGAAACTCCACTATACAATCGGGTATTAAATTTAGATAATAATGAGATAGTATTTCAAAGGCAATTTCCTGTTTATTTAAATCAAAGTTATAAATAAATACTAAAGCTATTTTGGAATCTAGATAAGTAAGATAATAAATAATCCAGTTTGATATCCATTAATTTTATAGATAATATTTATTTATTGTATTGTTAGTACCTACCGATCAGTTACCTCGTTCACGTAGTAGGTAGGTATTGAATTGAAATAAAGCCGTGTGATCAAATTAAAAACAAAAATTATCAAATGAAAGCAACACGAAGTGCAAATATTAATGATTTTATGGTGTTGCATTATTTTAATGATAATGAAATTTAACGAACCCTTGTTATAAAATATTTTAGGTGGTTGTTATTACCTACCTATTTATAATATAAGTGTAGTTGAAAACATACGTAGACTTTAACGTTACACAAACATTTATTTGGTTTTAATTAGAATCCGGATGATTTATCCATTCGACTCGGTCCTTCATCAATAGATATTAATAAGATATGATACAACGAGATGAATAAACGTTTCCGTTTGAATGTGCTAGGTATACCTGTACCCTACTGTTTGTCCGATCATAGGGGGCGGTGAGCACCCAATAATGTATTGGGATGGCATGGACCTTTTCTCTGCCCCAAAAGAACAAGAAGTCCAGAACGTTGTATCATTCTGAGGTAACAGAAAGCTAATCAAGCCTCTGCCAACCGATGAGGTTTGTTTCTACCTGCACAGACGGACTGGCCAGAGCCGCGTTGTATTTATATATTTGTTTATAATAGCACCGACTCTCATGATAAATCATCTTCGTTGGTCATAATAATAAGAAAAGGTTCTAAAATGAGATCTGTCAAGACTTCTAAAAGAGGAAGGGTAAATAAATTTGTTTCTAGACATTAATGAACTCGGTCGTTTTCCTTTTTTAGAATAAACATTTCATTATCTCCACGAATTAACCGTGGCTATTGTCTGTTGCATAATTAATTATAAATTATCTTTTTGCGGCTATCTCGCGGTTGCTATTTTATTAGGGATATAATAATAATATTTGATATTTTAATGATCATTTAAATTGATTCATCTTATTTAAATACTATTAAATATTATGCTAAAACTCGAATTTATATTTGGTAGGCACGCCATTCGATAGGTAAAGAGATGGATTAAAAAACCCATTAGGAGCAGATCGCCAAGTACTCAGACACTAATTTACATTACATAAATTGCATTGCTAATTTGAGTGAATCTACGATCTAGATAAAAGTTGCTCAGCCTCCGATCGTCACGCCGTCCTCACTTCGATGTCCGGGGATGAAAATTTGACGCACGGTGTTGTCGTTTTCTTCACATCTCCGGATGATCTTTTCATTCGCTTCGGATGGGTAGTACCGAAACAAAAAGAGAAAAAAAAGGGCGCGAGACGAGCTGCAAAATTTTTAGGCCTACACGTCGACAGCTCTGCAACGCTGCATTCGCGTAAAACGACTCACAAGAAATAGCGCATGCTGACTTTTTCTCGGTAAAACGGGGCACGGGTCGGAACGGGGCACGACGGGCGAGGCGGCGCCCCCGGGGAGGAGGGCGGCCAGGGCGGCGCGGCTGCGATCGCACTCGACGAAAACAAACAGAAATGAAAACATGCGGAGACACGGGCGGGCGGGAGCGGGACGACACGGGGCGCGGGCGCGGCACGTACCTGGCAGTCGTGCAGTCGCGGTAGAGGATGTCGAAGTCCTTGCAGGAGAGCAGCTTGCAGCGGTTGACGCCGGGCTGGATGGCCCCGAGGCCGCGCAGGATGCGGACCTGCTCCACGTTGCACACGAGGGGCACGATGTCCAGGCGCTTGAGCTTGGTGTACACGGTGTGCAGCCCGCCCACCAGGTGCTTCAGGAACAGCTCGAAGGCCTGCGGCAGACACAGCATGGTCTCGCCCTGGATGATGAAGGCGGCCACCTTCTGCGCGCGGTAGTCCACGAGCTTGCACTCGTTGGCGGCCGGGTCGGAGGAGGAGATGGGCGGCGGGCTGTTGTAGGAGCGCGGCGGGCCGTGGTGGTGCGCGGCCGCCATGAGCTCGAGCGGCGACGCGTGGTGCATCATCTGCAGCGAGCCCAGCAGGCCCAGGCCCGGCGGCGCCAGGTGCGGCAGGCGCGGCGCCAGCAGCGGGCCGGGCGGCGCCAGGGGCGAGCGGCGAGGCGGCGAGCGGCGCGGCGGCGAGCGGCGGGCGGGCGAGCGGCGGGGCGAGCGGGACCCCGCGCGGGAGCCGCTGCGCTCGCTGCCCGTGGACGCGGAGTCCGCGGACACGGCGGACTCCATCATGATGCGCGGGCGACTGGCGGCGGAGGAGCGACTGCACGGCGGCCCGGCTCCGGCGGTAATAAATAACGCGCCGCGCCGAGTCGGCCGCCGCGCCCGCCGCCCCGGCCCCGCCCCGCGCCGCCCCGCGCCGCCCCGCATCGCCCCGCGCCGCCCCGCGTCGCCCCGCGCCGCCCCGCGCCCGGCGGTTGGCCCCCGCGCCGTCGCCCGCCGCGCCATTGGCCCGCGCCGGCTCGGCCCCGCCTTTTTTCGTCTCGTTCTGCCTTCGCTACCGAAAGAAGTAATGTTATTTCTTTTATGATCGTCGCGGCGGGGGGCGCGGGGGCCGTGACGTATTGATAAAGAATGTCACCGGCCAATCGATATCCGCCCGACCCCCCCGGCGCCTGCACGCCTGCACTCGGCCCGGCGGCCCTCCGCCGCCTTCGCCGTCGCCGAGATCCGTTATGCAATATCAATAAACCGCCCGATAACAAAACCTTCCAGATTCGATAACTGCCGGCACCTTCCGAAATAACTTCGCTCTCAAAGTACTTCAATTAAAATAAAAAAAACATTTTTTTTCCACCGCTCGATGACTAAAATTTTCATGTAAAATTTTATCTAAAGTATTATTACATTTTTTCCAAAGAAAATATTTCCAACTAAGTTGACTCAAAAATAACTTTAAAAACTAAATAAATAAATCATTGCATCAAAGCCTAGTAAATAAATAAACATGAAAGTTTACTCAAATTTAAACAAATAGACCTAACTCAATATCAACCGTATCTTTTATTTTTGCTATACGCCTATGGATCTTACGATTACGTCAGTCATTAATTATCGATTGTTAGATTTGAGGGTCAACCACCTGAAGTTTTAACCGATTGCAAATTTCTTGTCGATGCTTTCTTTTGCCAATCTACTGACTTGTACCCGATACATTGCCCGATTCAATTTTTAGAATCTCCTCTAAGTTCGTGAAGAAAACTTTTTTCATGCTATCGACTCAAAGCTGTTTTCACGAGACTCACTTACCCATTTCTTATAAGGAATTGATAATAAAAAATTACAAATACTTTATAACATTTTGGAGTTCGGCTTAGGTGCGCACCAATATTTTTTTAAATACAATTTAGTATCTCTAGATAAAAATATATTCTTTGATTTATGATAAGAATATATAGAATAAGGCAAATACTGAAACCGTATCAAATAATAAATAGCCCATACTGCCTATTTTTTATTTTATTTGCTCCTATTTAGATTTTTTTTTATTCAATGGCAGTATTATAGTTTTAAATGCTACGTTCCCATATTATCTGAGCTTAGATGTAAAAATTAAAATAATTAATTACTAAGAATAAACTTTCTCGTTAAAAAAAAGTTTTATGTTGGAAATTATTTGAAATCGTATGATAATATAATTGTCAATAATATAGTCATACTTTTATTTAAATAATTGCTGGAGCATACTAAAGTAATCGAGAGGTACTAACCTATCCTAATGCGTTAAAATTTAGATAACAAATACGTAAACAAGGGTGCCGGGTGAAGGGGAGAGCGCGGCCACTGATCGAACAGTCAATAAGGTATAAAAGTGCAACAATACTCCACCATAAATCGCTACTCTGAGGTCAGCTGACGGACGGCCCGCCTAATCTCCCCATAATACAGGGAACCGCAACATTTTACAGCCTTTCTAAAATTCATTTAGAATAAATAGCATTAAATCATTTAAAACATATATAATATTATAAGGCATATTTATACGTATCGTTTAATTTAAAATATAGTATAAAAATATTGTTTTCCTATAATGTCTTTCTGTCATGTTCGGAAGATGTAGTTATTTAAAGAGATTTAATTTTAATATAATTTTATTTAATTAAGAGAAAAATTTACTGTGTATTCATAGCATAGAAAAATTAAAATATTATTGAATATGTATAAAATCTATTTCATCTGGTACAACCATAATAAAAAAATTGTTAATATTTTCATAGCTTCCCAGTGTCATATTTTTAAAATAATACTGTGAGTTATTTAATTTCAAATTTCAGACTCAGGATAATTTAAATCTGTCAATCACATACTTCAATAGAAGAAGCGAATATGAATTATTTATCGCATTATTTTACTATTTACTCAAATTTTCTATAATTTTTCAAGTTGTTTTAACATTTTATTTAATTAGCAGAGTATAATTTATGGCTCTTTAAATATTCCTCAAATAAACCTGCATTTTTACATAAAACAGAGTCGTGAACAACGTTCTCTCCCTTGACAGTAATTCATCAACCCCTTGGCATTACACCTTCCCAATTTAATAATAAAGCACCCCATCTCGCGGGCCGCTGGTTGCCCTGCCGCGGCCTACTTTAGGTCAGCCCTCCCCGCTTGATGGCGGTTGACGACCCCTGCGCAAGGGTAAGGCACCTACTTACATCTACCTGTCTAGCATCAAATTTCATGATTATTGGCTGGCGATTTCTTGTGGAAGATGAAGTTTGCTAAAGCGTTATTTTTTACAACTTCACTAAAACAATTTGAAAAAGTTATATTACAGTTATTTTTATTTATTTATAGAATCTTGTTTCTTTGATTAAATGACTGATAACTACCAATAACTTTGATTTACAATAGTATTTTAATATTTAACACTCATACTAAGTGACTTTTTATGTATTGATTGTGATATTTTTCTTGAAGAGAATAGCTTAAAATTAATTATATTAATTTAGGAATAAAAATTTTAATACATCCATTTCAATGTGGAACTATCGATAATTTTTTTTTTTTGTAAATACGGCAATTTAAATTTATCAAGATTTAAAAAAAAAATGAAGCATGAGTAGTAAACAACTTGTTTATTATGATATCCATAATTTTATTTCTAACAACAATTGATGTTGAAAAAATAACAAGTCCTTGATTTTAAATTTGGTTTATTCCTTACTTTTAAAATATACTTAAATACATAATTAATATTACTGCTAAGAAATAGCAAATATATTTCAAAATATTAAATATAATATTCTTCGATATTTTGATAATTATCCTCAGATAAAAGGTACCTACTACTGAATTAAAACAGCTAACGCATAAATTTATTTTTTTGAGTGCAGTAAGGCCGTTACAATTTTTTATAAATGTTATGTACTGGTTTCGGTATTCCAGCGATTTTTGATGAAGTTTTTTTCTCTATAAAAATTTGAACGTGACCTAACACCTACAAAAAGAAACCAAAATACAACTTATGCCAAAACATTGTGAGCTTAGTTGGTGTGTACATATATTATGTAAATATTTATAGGTTGATAACCTGTTCAATAGGCATTAAGTTTTTTAGCAAAGCAAATCGAATACGGCTTTTTGATTATACTCTTCTATTAAAATTATTTTTAAACTTGAGTATCAATATTTTTTGTGATAGATACATTGCCTGTGACCGACTGAATCGACATTTATTTTTACACTTCTACACAAATTTTATCACAAACTATTAATCCGTCTATGTCTTCATGATAGTAAATCCGTTTTAATTTGGAAATATCTATATTTCATACAAGTTTATGTTACTCTTTTTCATTTTACTTTTTTATTTTTCTACATTTTTTTGTTTTTTTTTTTATTATCTCTTTTATCTTGGGAGAAAAATACATTTCGAGCCGTTAAAAAAATTTTTTTGGGACTTCTTACAATCTTAAATTATTTAATTAGATACAAGAAAGATTCAAATTTACAGTTATTGTACAAATCTCTTTATTATTACTGTTTTTGACCGTACCGATGTAATTTTTGATTTATAATGAATATAGTAACAATAAAGAGCCTAAATCGAGATAAACAATCAATGTTTGATTTGTACACTTAATCAATGTATCATCAACTTCCTGTGGTGTTTTTACTTTGAAGTATTATTTTTAGGTCACTCCAACAAGGGATCAGTCTTCTCCGCGAGGTGTGAGCAGTTAACAGCGGATATCCTCTCTACTCTACGCTCTCCAGTCAAGTAAGTTACGGGCGGGAGTCCAGCCAGCGTCCATATCGATCAGCTGGTGGGTGATGCGGCCGCCTCTGGCCTCAGGCAAGGTTAGGATGACGCTCGGGAGGGCTGGGCCACAGTGCCAGACCTGAAAAACGTCTAACGATATTATCAACATTCAGAACATAGAATTTTTTCGTATTCGATTACAAAAAGTAAATAATTACTGAACGATTAATCAATGATTTATAATATAACCTTGATTTATCGATTTCCATATTGAATACTGTTGCTTTGTAGCTTAGATTTTTACAAATAGAATCAATATATTTTTTCATTGGAAGTTGCTTTTGTTGAAGTTGAAGTTGTTTATTGCTCTTTTATTGTGAAACGCGTGTTGGAAGCAGACTTTCTGATCAAATTGTTTATTCACATTAATTGGTATAAGTATCCAGCGGGTGAAGCGGACATAGTCACCGTTGGTCGCTGCCACCGCCGCTGCCTTCGCGCGGGGGTGGGGGTGGGTGTGGGGGTGGGGGTGGGCGTGGGGGGTGTTTGCGCACTTGCAACTATGTAGGATAACCTAATAACACTGGCCGCGCACGTCGATACTTGTGCACTACAATAAAGTTAACTGCTACTCTACTTTGTTGAATTATACTAATAAAGCGTATTTGCGCAGTTTTATTGGGCTTTAGGGTTTGTTTTGTTATTATTGTAGATACCAGTGGCGTGCTCTCGGTACAACGAAAAATAAACTGTAATCAAGGCATTCGTTAGTGATAACACAATTTACATATTTTATTTATATATAAAAAAATATAACAACATAAGAAAGACTAAATTTAATTGCTAAATTTATTTATTATGGAGTAGTAAGCCAATGGTCACGTGTATGTAAATATCAATTAAGCTCTAGCCGGGTTTCACAGACATTTACTAATGGTTTTTATAGCATCATATGCTGCTTTTCATTTTTGATTTTATATTTTTTTACGCCTTTTATAAATTAAAAATTTAACGATATAGTTCTGGCGTCATTAAACTTTACTTGCATTTTATCTACTTTTGTGAGGAACTCTACATTCATCAAAGGTAATGAAATTTGTTTTCGGTTCTTATTTTATAATATATAGTTTTACACAAATTTTAAATTTTATTTCTAAGAAACCAGTTGCATTGAACCAGTTTTTCACAATAAACATTAAATATTAAAGTCACAAATGATTACAGTGTAACAATTTCTAAATTGATAAGCTTTGTTAGTTTTAGCACGAACATATAATTGAAATATGATTTTTCAACACATAACTGTGTGTCGGAATATTAGGGAAGACTTTTTTTTTTTAATTTGTCGACCATCTTGAAATAGTCGTCCATGTTTTCTGGTTGCGTTGCCATCTATCGGTAAACAAACTAAATAAATTCGCCCCGGGCTTGCCCTCTAGCGACGAAAAATACCCAAAGCGGTGAATATATTTCACAATAAGAAATTGAAACATATTTTATCATTACAAACATTGACATTAATTTATTATTATAGTAAATCATTTATGAACTTACTGTCATTTATTAATTATGATACGAGAACACTGACCTAAATATTAACCAATATCTAATAAAATTTAACTTAATATTTGAAGAGAATCATTTTTTCTATGCCACGTTTTTAATCAGTATTTTAATAATTATATTTTTCGAAATATAATGTTGCTTAGTCAAATATGTAATAGACTACAACTGCCAATTAGTATTTTCAATTTAATGATTAAATATCTAATGAAGCGATTAATCTTAAAATTCACTGTTAGATGTACAAATGACTATTATTGACAAAGTAATTACAATATGATGTATAGTACGTACTATCAAAACTATGTTCAAATTAAACTTTTTGCCAATTCAATTTCTAATATATTGTTTCCGTACAATGTTTATATATATATAAAATGTATAAAAATAATTTGCATAATCCGTGGTTTTACTTATGTCGGCAAGTAGAGCTGCTACTGTTTACTTATCTAGTTTGAACACTGCCTAAAACAGTATTATTTTTGCAACTAGGTCCCTCTTGTAAACATTTAATTATGTATTTTAGTAGCTGCTATGTTTAAGTGTATAGGATGCCGACAAAATAATTGTATCTAAGTACTTAATAATTAAATGAATACTTTCATATCACTAAGAACAAATATCAAACAAAAGTTTATCATCTTCTTATCATATATTTAACTTACAACTTCCTGTGTGGCTGTACTTGTGTGTGAATTCTTTTCTACAACTATAGATGAAAATCTTTATAAACAAAATTTTAAACGTAGTTACTCACTGAGAGATTTTTTTTAAATCATAGTTACAACTGAAACTAAAATTATTGAATGATAAATTGTCATCAATTTTAATTAAGAGTGATGGTGGTATGGAAAATGGTTTTAATGATTATGCTTTTGAATTATTATTTACTAGTAAATAAAAATATATGTTATTAGTTTTCAGTGCCTAAAGAATATGAAGCACTTTGCAAATCTGCTCTGCAGGATTTTTTTTAACTTTAAGATATAAATATTCTTTGTTATTGATACATTATTATAAACTGATTCAGTATCGAATTAATAATTTCAAAAATGACAGTTAATTTAAGTTCCTATTATTCAATTGAAACGTTGAAACAATCATAAATTAGTTGGCGTTTTAATTTATGACCGTTGAAATCACCGCCAGACATAATCAAAAAGAGATATTATTTATGCGATACTGCCTAACAACAGGAAACTGAGTTGGTTTGAAACGAAATATTAAAATTGTTGAACAAAACAAAATAGTATAGTTAAACTTATTTGAAAACGTATTATATATTTAAGAAATTCAATATTTTTGACAGAGAGTACTTGGTGGAATTCCATTTTAATATTTTTGAATAAAATACTTGAGTGATTTTCTCCATTTTTGTTTTTATTAGTGACCGGTTTCGCCAACCTTTTACGTTGGCATTATCAAACAGAGTGAGATTTTATATAATACTAAGCAATTAGGTAAACAATTGTTAGAGGGAGAGGTTGTTGGAAAGAGAGAGAATGATTGTCAGGTGGTAAGGGCTAATGTGATTTTAATGTACCTGACAAGGTACATATATCTGATATAATATTATATATTTGAGTATTATAAAACTAACTCTGTTCTCCAAACGCACTTATTTAATTGAAATTAATATTCATAACAAAAATTAGGCAGTTAATGGCAGCAATTTGAATAAATTATTATTTTAAAAGATTGCAATTAAAATTGTGCATCTCGCACGGAGGCTGCAGTCCGAGCCAATTAAAGGATTCAAATTCGAAAACCAATAAAATACTGTCCAGCGGTCGCGGCCGGCCCGCGTGAGTAATGTCTCTATCGGGCCTCGGCGGTGCGCGTCCGCCGGCCTGATTTACGACCCCTGGAAATTGACATATTTATGAACCTTTGTAAATACTGCACATCTCTTAATTGAATGCGTCCCCGTACATTTGGACTGAGCGCGAAGATTTCGAAAAATCTCAATGCCCCGGGGTAAATGCTTTTTATGACTTGGCTTATTTAAATACGCAGAGAGACTTGCAGGTATATTGTTTAAATCGTGGACAGGCTTGTTGTTGATATTTATTATTATTTATCGTGCATCTAGTTACGCGTTATATTAATAAAAATCAAATATATGTTTTGTAATGTATTTACACGAAAAATATGCATAGTTTCACAGTAAAAACTAATTTCACTTTCAAACAATATATATTATGTAAATTTAGGAACCGATAGTAACATTCGTGATAAATAAAGTATGTTATTATAATTGAGCATTTTTACTCATGCATTTACAATTATTCGTACGTAAACTATATGACGTTAAATTATATTCTTATTTTATGTACTTAATAATAAGACGTTAATTAAAATACAAACATATCAATTTATCTAACAGGTATAATGCAATTAAAAAAGCGTAGCCAGACTGATTTAAATCATTAAACATTTTAAGTTTCGTTTCGTTCATTCAACATTCGTTTTTTGTTTATTTTTATCTGAGGTAGCTCAAGTGATGTTGACATTAAAATTTATTCTTCATATCATAAATAATCTGCATTTGTAGCGCCTCTGGACGTCGCAAGGGCGTGCAAGGAACAAGAAAAATTACACATCTTCATTCCAACACCTACGCGATATTTCTGTTTATTTTTTAGTTCTGTTGTGTCGTTTACCTTTGTTTATGCTGTCTACCTGTGTTTGGCACGATGCATACATTTCCATGGATCGCTCGTAAATCTGGTACTATCATAAACTACTTACATATCGACTGACCAACGACCAGCGGCTTCTAACCTTCTCCACTTAATGACCTTTTGCTTAAAAAATATACCCAAGTAAAACTCTAGAAATTAAACAACTTATTCGATATTAAATATTTTATGGAGTTCAAAAATATTTAATTATCCTACAATAAGTTACCATTTATGGAAATATATTTCAGTATTCAATATTTTTGGAAGGGAGTACTTGGTAGAATTCGATTTCTACTGAAAGGTTGGCGAAACCGGTCACCAATAAAAATTAACATGTGTAAAAATCACTCAAAATATTGGAATATATCTAAATGAAAATAAAGACTGGTGATAAATTATTTTTAACGCTTTATTTATAAAAAATATAAACTGCTTTAAACACATTTGTTTTTTAAAGTGATAAGAGATGAAGAAAAATATTTTGAATTTTATGCTCAAATAGGATTGGAAAATAGCTTCGTACATAATTTCAGTAAAGAATTATTGTCATTTACTTAAATGTTATTACATGTGCTATGTATAAATAATTTATAAAATAAATTGATCTACTGGTTTATTTCAAAATGATTTTTGTTTGTGATAATTTTTCAAGTCATGTCATGCGTTCAAGTACTTTCAACCTATTGATAAAAGCTACCAATTACGCTCACTGTTATTTTTTTTCTAGTTGCAGTGACTGTTTCTGATTTTTAAATTATTTTTTATCTAATTTACAAGTCTCAATTTATAATATGCATGAGAACTCTAAAATCATAAATTAATTCAACTGCATTTAAATTTATGATTATTAACTTTCCACCCCTCGCAAAAAAAACCCTAAATTGCAATATCTGTATCTGAGCATCCTCACAAATGCATTTGTATTCAAATTAATCGGCCACCGGTGCCTCCCGCCCCCGCCCCCACCCGGACACTTTCAGTTCCCGAGATAACATCTCCGGCGGGGAGCCCGGGCCACCGCCACCGCCACCGCCACCACCGCTACCACCGCCACCGCCACCGCCGGCAGATATTCTTTTGACACCTCCCGCATAAATGAACGCAGCCTAATTGCCCAGTATTTATACCCGGCATCTGAATACCATTACGCATCCTTTGAATTTATTTAACGCTATTAAAATATTGCCATTTTAATCGATACAAGCACTTAGTTATTTTTATATATCAAAAACCCTTTGAAGTTTTGACTCCGATACTGGCGGAAAAAATGCTTACTGCTGTTCTCTTTTGTCAGGTGTATTTATTTAATACATTTAGATTTCTGACGCTAAATATAAATATGACATAAAATCTAGGGTTATTGAAGATGCTTATGACCAATGATTGCAGAATGTATAATACGTGAGTGTTAAACCTCATCAATTCTGATTTTGTCTATTTTTAATAGCTTAACTCGACTCCTACTTTATAGTTTCATAAACTCATAATCAGATATATTTTTTGATGAAAACTTAGGCACAAAAAATAATAAAAATATCTCACTTGGCATTGATTTTATATTTAAACTCGTGTGCAGGTACAATTTTCGTCGTCATTGCTAAACAGGTTAAAATTATTAATATGTCCTATACTTGGCAACAGCAAATAAAAAAGTGATTTGCTTTCTTTAATGATATGTTATTTACGCAGGGTAGAAGTACAAATTTTCGTGTTATATACATGTCTAGTGAAAAATTGTATTGATTCAAACAAAAGTTTACTAAGCTTCATCATTACATGTCGGTTTGAAATTTATCTTGAAAATGAACCGTGAAACATTCATTCAATAATTATCGCTTCATCAAGCCATTCTTTCTACTCCCCATGGCGAAATGGTCAAATTGTAATCAAACCGTATTACAAATCCTAAAACATTTTTAAAAAAAATTAAGTTTTGACATGTATTCACAAAAAATACCAACCATTCAACCGTTGGCACAGAGAAGATAATTCAAATCCATGATCATTTTTATTTAATATTTGATTAAAAACTTTCACGTTTTCCCATTATGATGTTTTAATTTTACTAATTAATCTCAATTTAATACATAATAATAAATTGTTGATGCGTTTTATGACCATACAATTTATTGTATTCCAGTTTAGATTTATTTCAGCACCACATTTATCACAGCAGATTATTAATAAGGTCATCTTTACCTTTCAGCACATTTGTATTGCGGAGAGGGCCGCGCGGAAGGGGCCACCGCAGCGAATAAATCCAAACATCAAAAAATAAACAAAGATAGCCATTTGCATACTCCATTACTTGCATATTTACCGACAAGACTCCCTCTCAAATAAGTGTTCAATTTTGAAACTAATTAATCATGGAAGAATTCGCGGGATAACATCTCGGCCAGCCGACAAGTCTAAGGGACGAACCCTCCACCTTAATAATTCAGGCAACACCATCGCGCACCACCATACAGGTGGATCCTTCTATAGACAGTCTGGCAATCAAGCAATCAAACTACACATATTGTTTGTACATTAACATATGTTTTTTATTTATATAAATTTTTAATACAGTCACATAAACCTTCTAAATAAAGACGAAAATAAAATACATCGTAAAACTGACATTCTGTCTGTGAGTAGTGAGTCTCAGAGCTGATTAATCTTTTGTGTAAGTTTTTAAAATAAAACTTGCTTATTTTTTTATATATTTTGTGTAAATTTCTAATTAATTAGGTTAGGTTTACAATTTATATCCTATTCCGTAACAAAAGCGTGCATCATACTACTTTTTCGGCTGTTAACAAATCGATTTTTGTTTTTTTTTAAATACGCGTATTTATTAATAAAAATATATATTCCAGTGCGCCTCTGGTGCAGGCGCGAACTCTCGCCAATTTATATTGAATGAGCGGACAGTGACCGAGGAGAAATAAAATAAATATAATTCCATTTGTTGTTCAAACCACCGCGGGACAGGCCCGGCCGCCGAATTATTAATGCGCCTCGGCCGCGCGCCCGGCGCTACTGCTCGCAGAAAATAAATATTGAGTTTGCTCGCCTCCCCGGGCGGACCTGCTCCCGTCCACCAATTAAACCCGGTCTAAATCATTCTCCCACTCGGCCTCTGATAACTCATTGTTGCTCGCACTAACCGATGAGTCTCGCCGTGTCACTGTGGCTGCCTGCACGCGAAGCGCCGCGACCGACAACCGAACGGTATCTGCACAATAGCGATCTCTTATACGTTTAAAACTATAAAAATCACAAAAAAATATTACAATTGGTTGTCAGCTTTGTTGATACGTGTGCACGCTGCTTATGCGACACTGTAAAATTCTAATAATTTTTATAAACATCAAAATATTTATAATCGGTTAATCATATTATACAAGATGGACCTACGGATTTACTCTCTCATTTAAATATATTTCAAAATACTTGAAACTTTTAAATAACTAAACGTATATATTTCGGAACATGCAATAAAGATATTTAATTTATTTTTACCACCAAGACGTGAAACTAAAATATTTAAATATTTTGTAAATTATTTTCAAGAATGTGTTAAAAATGAGTTCAACGTGCAGTTTTTTTTAACATCTTGTTATTTGATGAAACAGCGATTGCTACAGTCTTGTCTTTTTAATTATCCTTAATATTTATATCTTAGTCAGGTTGTAACATTAAAAAAACTGGTTACTGGCAAATAAGGCAATTGCACTTATTAAAATGAAGTGCCTTTGTATAAAAGTTATGATAAAAGTTAACGATCCACTAAGTAAATGACAAGCCGGTTAACCGGATACAGATCTTAACTTAACCAAATTATTATATAATAATGCATTTCCATGCAATGCATTACCTAATTAAACACAAGCCTCCAGAGATCTGCACAGTCGATATGCAATATACCCCATTAGCTGTCTATACCCGCGAATTCTCATTTGATATAGCCATGTGCAATGTTTACTTTACTATAATTACGATGCATTGCCGGCAAATTGTAACAATTTAATTAATTGAACAAATATGACATAGGTTAAATACATTTAATTAAATTGGCAGTGCAGTGTTATGCGTGCAAGTGCCGCCAGCTAGTAGTGTACATTTTGGTGCACTGTGCACTCTGCACTCCTGGGACTTGAATGCATATTAGTGCATCTACTGGAAGTACAGTCTTCTAAACAGTAAGCAAAGTTCAATCAAATAATTTCCATATGAGAGTTTTTTTTTATTTTCGGGTTACAACATGTAAATTAATTTAATTAATAACTCATGATTATTTATTATAATAATTATACGATAATACATAATCCCAATTTAAAATACATATTTCATTGTTTCTTTATAAATATATATGGGAATACTCAATACATAGCATTTTATTTACGTGTAAAGATTGTTTGGTGAGATGTCTAGATTTTTATAACTTTTTATTTATATCAATATTTGTTTACCTTAAAGTAGTGTTTTTTTTTTCGCTTTATTCAAACAAAGTTGTATTCAGTTTCAATATGCAACTGAGACATGAAATATATCCCTAACAAATTTGAACATTTCAAGATCGTTTTAAACAGTATAATAAAATAAATAATATTTTCATTACGGTATTATACCACATTTACAGTTACTATGCGGCGATTGAAACTAAAAAAAAAATTCGCAAGTAAACTTGTGTGTTTGATTTGCAGCGAATATTATGCAATATTGAGCATCCCTTGCATTGTTCTGGGGCGGTCGGTGACAAAGTGCGGGCGCCGGCACTCTCCGCCCCCGGCCCGGCGCACTGCAAGCTGCCTACACACGCTGCGACACAACCGACAACCGAGCGCTGATCGGCCCATAGCGTCCACTTTTGCGTTGTCTTTTTCCGGCAAAACAACAAAAAAACACCCAATCTTTTTATGCATCAGTGGGTTGTCGGTTGTGTCAAATGAATATATTGTTTTGATCAAATCATATTAAAATAACCTTGTTGCGAATGCGTCTATAATATAATACAAGGGTTAATTATATCATTTTATTTTGGTATAACAGCTGCCTAAATGAATTGAAAAATGCGAAAAAACTCACGTTTACTTTTAATAATATTGTTCTATTTATATCAAAAGAAAATTATTTTTTAAAAACCAGAAAAAACACTATGTTTTTTTATATTATACGAGTATAAACCAAACTTATATTTTGGTTGACTACTGATATAAATGAATTCTATCAAAAATGTGTTTATAAATTTATTTTGCTATGTTATAAAAAAATTCGTTAATGCTGTATATTTTTAACATTGTAAAAGCTGACATAATTCCCTTTGTATCAAATGAATAGTATCTAGATAATATTCAAAATGAAGTGTTTTAATTTTATCTATCCCAGTTTTTAATTGTGATATTTCCATAACATTATTTCAACTATTATACTTGTAAAAGAGCGAATTTAAAAAAAAATCCACACAATTACATATTTTTAGAGATATTGATGCGTGGCAATAATTTGGTTTTGCATTATATCCGAGACGTGGCGGGTTGAGCCAGAGCTTAGCGCGGCCCCCCAGCCCTGCTTCTAACGAGGCCACATACAAAGTTGTACCGAATGTTTGTTTCTAATGTTTGTTCAATCATATCGCTCGTGGTGTTTATCAAATGCCGGCTGGGGGATGGGAAGCGGGGAGGGGCGGGGTGGGAATGGCCGGCCAGGGGGCGGGGGTCAATCAACGAAATGGTCAGCCGTGTGAGCCACTCGCTCGATTGGCCGCAGTACATCGCGGCTTTGTACTCAAGACCGCTTTAAGCACTCTGCCGGTTAATAGTTAATAGTTTATGAACAAAAAGGGGTTGATTGTGGTTTTGATATGAGATGTTTATTTACTCTCACTTGAAAGCTCTCAATTATCAATTATTTGATGATATATACAAACTTTACAAATCATTATACGTTCAAAATACTAATCATTGGATTCCTTATTAAAAGTGAAACTAATACATCATTTTAAGTTTTTGTTGAGTTTTAACTCAACGGGCTTTAGTTCTACGTAGAATTGATTTTCCGCTTTGATGCCGCATTTATATTATTAGTTGCTGTGCCTGGTTTCATAATGTCATCAGACGCAGCCCACTGAGCTCGCCACCCTAGTAATTTTGTATTCATCATATTCAGTGTTCGGCACACATAATAATAATATAGGTTTTATCACTACATAGCAATACTTACACACTTCCCAATCACTGAACCAATTTTGCTAGTTCTGGACTATGCAGACAGACACTGTAGTTTGATTTATTATTATTAATCTATAGGTATTTAACTACACTCTTTTCTTTATATTTATCCTTTCAGCAAATAAAAAATAAAATGCACTTTTGAATAACGTCAATAGCGATAGATTTACGTGAACTTTTCAAAGCTCATGTAATACATATAAATAGCTCAACGTTTGCAAACACTAGAGTTTCACGTATTTTATGTGTAAAAACAGTGGTTATCGTACAAAAAATTATAACTAATTCATTTTTTTTAACTCACATTTCTTACAACTGGTATAAAATATACCCACTATTTAAGTTTATTGCTGAGTAAGTAACTGGAAAAATAACTTTGATGGAAAAAAAATAGATCATTAAATATTTCTATCGATGCATTTTTAAATCTTTGATACGCTCTAATTATTACTTACTGATTTTCAATATTAATTATACTAATTCCATATTCATATCAACGTATCACTACTTCATTTTCAAATTATCAAAACCAAAATGCCAAAAATCAAATTAACGAAAGCCGAAGATATTATTTTACAGTCAAAAACAGTGCACCGATAATCAGCGATCACCGTGCCCAATAAAAGATATAATCCACAAAATTGCCGGCTTATGTTACTAACAAGCATAATTTTAATGATATTGCACTCCGCCGCATCGTCCTCCATAATAAGCCGCGAGCCCGGCCGACAAATCCACCGCCACTTCCGGGCATTTCATTTTGAGGCCGCATACCTGCCGCGGTAAAGCACTGCGATCCGGGTGTAATTTTGAACACTGAGCCGCGACGTGCTTCCCGTAGTATTTATAAACGCATATTTGCCTGTGTTAAACACCCATTTGCCTATGAGTTGACCGTGCCCGCTGCCCGGTGTAGCCAGCTCGCTGCATTCTTTACTCGGCAGGTTTTAAATGACCGCGCGGAATGATAACGCCTGCGGGCGATGAGCAATTAAATACTCAATAAATTCGGGCGCTTGCGAGCTTAATTTATGGATAAATTTTCTGCGGGATATTAAGGCTGTTATCACCTCGTTTAGTTCTTTATGGCATCTAATGAGCCCTACGGCTTCTGCTGAAATATATTTTAAATACTGTTTAATCGACCGAACAATGGTACTGTATATTACAATTACCGACACATTTTTTTCAGAAATATAATTTTGAAATTTATCAAATAGTATTTTTTAAATAAAATTAGTTTCTTTTACTCTATTTTGCGAACACACGAAAATGGAGCTTGTGTATTCCAACGGGCAGAACCTCCCTGTCGATAAATGAATCTGATAGTATTTACATATTTTCCAATTAAATAGCTGGCTTGTTAACTCTACTGTAGAGCTAATTACGGTAACGGGTGTGTTTTATTTATTTTATTATGACAACCGAGGGGAAGTCCTACGAGAATGACAGTAGTTTATCGGCGCACTCACGGCCCGGCACATTAGCCAATTTAACTCTCAATATATGTGAATCTACTATATTCACATATTCGATAATTATATACTTAATTAATAGCAAAAAAACAAAAAAAATATTAAATAAAAAAATACAATATTTAAAATTGGTATACATATATTCATTCGATTTTTTAAATTATAAAATATAATCACAGAAATATACTTTCTTGTTAAATGTGTAGTTGCAATATTTTAAGTTTACTGCAGTCAAAATTATATAAATATCAAGCTGTATTAATATGTAATATTTAAAATAATTAAAATGCAAGTTCAAATATTATATTACTACTAATCACGTATTTTTAATCAATCCGCATTATTCAACTATGCAGGTTTATTTTGTATCAATATTAATGCAATCGATGCTTATATAAAACAACGAAAAAATCCTTAATTTTTTTTCTCTATCGTGTCGTAAATAAATTCGAATTTTTTTTTGTTTCACGTGTAAATCAATTATCAATTATATGTATGTTGAAGTTAGTTGTTCTGTGCCTTCACCATTCAACGTTACTTCAATAGCAGGTCGTTTTTATCCAGTTTTCTCTGTATATCATTTTTGACATTATAATAAAATCCAAACGATTTATATATTTCAATAACATGTAAAGTATCCCATCACCCATCTTAACTTGGATCTGGCTACGTTTCTGCCCCATCCACACTCCTTGCACATTGCAGCATTGGGGTGTTAATGGCATATATAATTTCTTTTTTTTTTTACTTGTGCTAAATTCTGTTATTACACCATACATATTATTTAAACAAACGACTTTTAAGTATTATTTCCAAAATTCAGTTATAAAACCTAGTTATAGTAATAACAAGGTTTAATAAAAAAAATAAGTTTTCTTTTCAAAACATATATATATAAACAATAATATCATATAATATTATCGAATTAAAAATCATGTATCTTTTTTTTTTCTTCTAAAATCAAGATTATTTATGATTTTTATAATTTCTTTATAATAGTAGTTAAAAAGGATACACTATAATATAATGTATAATGAGAAGCTGTGAGTGTAATCTCCAGCGTGGGAAGTGAAATTGTTCATACTTACAATTCACCCAAGAAGAGTAAGTTTGAGATCATGGGCCTATTACTTAGTAGAGGTCAAAAATAGATATTTTGAAAGTCTGAAACATACTCGTTTTAAAAAAATTGCTCTTACTTTAAAAATATTTTCAACAATTTATTTCTTGAATAATCCAATAAAAATTTTCGATCAAAGAAAATTACTGATTCGAGATATAGATACTATATAATACTTACATATTTTAATTAATTATCATTTACAAAAACTCCGGCTATTAAACCGTTGTATTTAAATACTTTTCTTTATATACCAATGGGTTTAAATGTTATTTTTTTTCCTTTATATAAAAATAACCAATTTTGTCAGTTAATTTTTTTTTAACCATCTAAGTTAGATTGTTTCAGTATTGGATAGAATGGTAAATAGTTGATTTTTTATTCAGTTAATTGGGTACAATTTCAATATAGTATAAACCACTCTTAATACCGTTTATTGTTTATTGCATATTGGATTGAAGCGGAAGTGATTGTGTGACTATAATTTTATTCATAGCCAACACACCGTTGTAAATACAAACAAACGTTTAACTTTAATTGCTGTTGGATTACTATTAACTATAATGGTCAAACCAAACTATAATTTTAAGGCAAACACACACGGCAACTCATCTAAAGAGGGTAAAACAATCGCGTACACCCTCCACCCTCTGCAGTGGTTGCATAAACCCAATTAGAACTGAAATATCACACTGCACTTGCTGCACAATGCAGCTCGCGGAGCGCAGCCCCACGAGGCTACACGCCTACATGTTGGCGCAGCGCTTTGCTTGCATATTAGTGCCTCCCCACCTGCACACGTGCACACTTAAAAACTATGCAACTGGATACATCCATTGCAGTCTCGACCCATCTGTTGAGTACATGGTTACATCACTAACACTTTTATCTCTTTAAAAATAAAAATCAATGCTGTATCTGTATATGATCAATAAAAAAATAAACCACCATTAAAAATATTTCTCTGAATTATACAGCTCAATAACGCGACTGTGTGATACGTCCCTGTGTTTTTTTTTCAAATAAAATATTTCAATATAGTGTATAAAAACAACAAAAATATTAAAAACTTTCTGCCAATCAGACATTTTCTTTGTGTTTTTGTGTTTGCTTAACATATTTGGTTGTTTATTTTTTAGTCCATTTAACACTGAATCCGTTAACATTAATATACTTTTATACGACAAAAAATTTTAGTTGACAAATAAATTTACTTTATTGACAGTTTTAATGAAAAGCGTGTTTCTAAATATTCACTTGCAAGGCCAAAAGCTCCCTTCGCCACGCAAGCTCGTACAGTCTCCTGATCGATACGCCTCCGAGTAGTTCTCGCGTCTCGGAAGTCAGATCCCCGGGGTCGCGATGCCAGCCGCAGCTTTCAATCTGATGCACTTCTAAATTGTGTCGCAGCAACAATATTGGCATTTATACTGCTCCATAATTGCAATCTGCGGCTCCAGCGAGGCCGACCGCTCCCGGTCGAGACACCTGCCAGCGCTCAAAATCGAGTTATTGCTGTTAGTTATATTAAATGTAAAACCTTAACCTTTTTTTTAAAATAACATTTGTGGGAAAAACGTATTTTCTGTATCCTTTCCACTATTGTATTGTATGTCAGTTGTACATATAATAAATACTGACGATAGAAAAAAATATTTTTAACCTAGCTTCGGAGCAATGATGCTTCACATTGTTGTGAGTCCCTTCATAGGAAATTAGTTAATAACCCAATTAAATTTACTTTTCACTATCTTCTGTGATCTCCAATCGATACCCTCCAAAAACACAAGCATCATTTCCTCAACAAACCTCCCATGCAGGGCGTCCGACGGCGAGGCGGAGAATCAAACTTCACAGCCAATCTAATTATCTACATCTAGCCAAATCATTTCATAGCGCTAGGGTAAAGTGCACAGTGCCGGCTATACAAATAGGAGACCGCGGCGGCCGCACGGGCACGGGCTGATGAAGCATTATCAAAACAATAACCCCGCAACAATGGGGCTCGCACTGCATCGTGTACCCTGCCGGCAGATATGTGGGGATACAATGCAACGCCCGCCTGCGCTGCCCGCTTATTCCAGTGAACACTTTAAATTATCTCCCGGCTGCTTGCAGTCGGTAATGCAGCGCTATGCTCCAAGCTCGCACCTGAACAGCGTCTCTGCAACATGCTAATGAAATCAATTATAATACTACACACTCACTAAACTCTAGTGAAATAATAATTCATTGTGTCTTCAAATATACAAAATCAGTAAACTTAAAAATGACCGTCCTGAAGCTGTAAAAAACCTGTTGACAAATACAAATGAATACCTCTTCACAGACTGACTTGGTTATCTTAATATACTACCAAAAAAAACGCTAAGCAAAATCTACAAAAAATGAAGTAAAATTCTTTATTAATTTTGAATTTTTTTAATTAAATTACTAAAATTGCACAAAACTTAGAAGCTCTGCTTCCTTCACAGTAATTTAATGTCTCTCTGAACGTACTTCCCGATATAAAATTAAAAGCACGTGTATCCCGACGCTCTCGTTTCACACGTAGATTATTGCATAGCTGTCGACAGTAAATATCTTGTCGCTTATTGTAAAAATAAACGGGCTCATCTAATGACGTAAAGTTTTATCACGCCACTGAGTGCAATCTGTCGATTTCCGCGGATTTATTTTTCTGCTTTGCGTAAATTAGCCATCGGTCATTAAATAGCTAAAGCCGCACTTTTAATATACGTACCCATACCGATACTGTTGTTTCTATCGTGAAGTTTTTAATTTGCCATTTTTCTCAATTCTCGGTAGTATTTAAATATGCCATACATATTTGAAGTGGCGTCTATGTACTTGGTCATTATTCTGTGAAGTCAGGGTATCCATCCCGCCGCATAGAGACTCTCGCACAAAGCCATTGACGTCGTCTCTCAACAAGTAGGCGGACCGCCCTTCCCGGCTGGCTGCAGCCGCCTACAGATTACTGCAGCGCCCCTCGTTAGTCTCTTAAGTACCCCTCATGGGTGGGCGGTCAGCCGGTCTGGGCGGCGAGACATACGAGGAAATTGGAACTTTATTGATTAACAATGTTAGCGACTAACACCTCTTACTATTTAGAATCTTGTCAATTTATATATATAATATATTATCAAATATGACTTTTAGTTTCATTAAGTTTTGGGCACACGTCTTCATAAAAACGAACAATTTATTGCGTTCGTGTTTTCAAACGTTATAATCGTTTCTAAAACGTATGATGTTTGGCATATAAATAGCTTTTCTTTTAGTTCATCAAAAATAGTAGATTTCCACTATTTACATAATTTGAAAGATTTCTCTAAGACTTATGATCTTTTATCAACATTTCGTAAGCGTTTGGCTTATACATCTTATGTTATTGTTAAAAAGTATCGTAGTATGTTATAACAGATCGAGCGTACAATTTAGGCGGCCGTATATTCGACTGAACTTCTGTAGCCTCAAAAACCAATCTAAGTATGCCTTGTTTTATTAAATTATATAATATATTTTTTGTTATTTTAACAAGAGAAGCAGGAAAGAGAGTAATTATGCAATCATAGCCATGTCTGTTTGTGGTCAACTTTTTTAAATGGAAAACGAAGGCTACGTCGTCTAGATTTCAGTTTCTAAATATGTATTTATAAATTATTCCACACAATGGTGATAGATTTAAACGTGCAGCTTAATCAGCTGGGAGATTACCTGCCTGGCCTGTGGGAGGGTTCCGTCTCGACACAATGCCTGTCCCTCGTCTACGAAACTCTGTTCCTTGCCCACATTATTCGGCCCTGGCCAACCTGGGAGTATCCTCTGTGGAAACACTCTGTGGTCCCTCTTGGAATCTGGCTGTGAATTTGCTTGCTGATGAAGACCATCGATAAAGCATGTAATCCATGAATTGTATTAATAATCCTATAGTCATTATAACTCATGTACACACACACATATATATTTATATATGCACAAATGCTCAAAGCAATCATAGATAAAAAAAGTCTCTCAATAATACTACATTTCAATGAATATTTCTTTCACACGAAATCAAATGGTATTTTTGAATTTAAAAATAAATTCTGACTCTGATGGCTTGACGGATATCTTTCCCTCGTGTGACTTGAATAGTGTTTTTGGCATTCTTTTTAGGGATGATTTGTCACCGACTAATCTCTCTACGCTGAGGGTGGTGCGAGTCAGCCTTCCAAAGGGGTGTCACAAAACTGTTTTATTGCATTAGAAACGTGAAATAAAAAAAACACGTCGCTCGCATGATGGATCACTTGAAATTACTGTCGGCCCCACCTTTGACTGAGCATTGGCTTGGACAACTGCAGATACAACAATGCGAATGAAAAAATATCAATCTCTAACGTTATATCGTACCAAATACACACCAGGCGAATAAAATTATAATGTTTTTTCCAAATTAAATACGAATAAGATATCTGACGTTATTAAACACATATGTATTTAGTAAAATAATTTATCTTTTGTCTTAATACGTATGTACTTAAAAAGAACATTTAGGGATATGTAAACAATAGATCTAAATTGAATTTCGCTACAATAATATCTAGTTTATATTCGCAACCGACTAGATTGGTTTATAAAAAAATTAAATAAATTCTTTATTGTAAATTAATGTAATAATATTTTTATTTGTCAGTGAGGTCAATTTTCACTAAACGAGAATTTATTCCAAAATATTGTTTTCATTAAAATATTTTTATTGCAAAAGAAAGTATGATTTATTAGATATTTTTTACGCGTCATACCTAATAAATTTTAATTCACACAAAAATCAAATAGATAAGTCACCTAAGCTTTCAGTTCCAATCCTTGGCTTCTTCGCCAGGAAGTAATATGGGCTGGCTAGGGCGGGTCGGCGGAGGGCGGCTGTCAAACTATGATTTATGTGGGCGGGCGGGCTGCAGTCTCCGCCGCCCTGAACAGCGTGTCGTGGCATATTTTACTGTTTAAATTTGAATACAGCCAAGAAATAGAGATGCTTCCCCACGGCCAGGATACCCGCTAAGGTGGGAATTTAAAAACCCTCACACTTTATTCTTCTGCTTTACTTTTCTAATGATTTTTTTTTGTGCATTCACAACGAACATCTTTTTTTTTTTATATAGGTTTGGTACCTTGCTTGTTATGTACAAGGTTTATCATCACAATTTGGGGAAACTTTCCAAACTAGTCGGTCGAATTGTCCTATATATGGGAGTGACTGAAGCTACATCCCCTGGTTTATCTTCTTTATGGTTCCGATGACACGCTTCAAGAAGCCATCCAGTGACTTCATCAACTGTGGGTGTCTCGCCACTGACTTCAGGTCATCCAAGCACAGGCCCTCCTGTCGGCATTGGCTCTCCAGTTGGTGTCTCTGAAGACCAAAGATGGGGCATGAACCCACAAGGTGGATCACTGTTTGTGGAGTAATATCATAACAACGGCATGTGTCGAATCTTAAAAATTAACATCCGAAAGTTAGTATAAAGCATTACACCTTTTACCAGAATTTACTTTGCTTTGAAAATACTATCATATATATTAGAAATAACATATTTGGGGACTTACAGCTGAGACAAAAACACGTATTTTAAGCATCAAAGTACTAATACTAATACTTTAGACTGCAGGAGTAAGAAAGTTTAAACTTTATATGGATACATGTGCAGACTTCTGCTTCGTTGATAGAAGAAGTAGTCGGTTGCGAAAACTCGCGATTGAATTTAGTTTACACGGAGATTTCATGTTAACATTTTAAAGCTTCTATATGTTCACAATTCAGAATTTATAAAATCTCATATTGGTGTGTCTCTTCAGGCGGGATTGGTAACCATCTCACTGAAAATGGTCACTAAGGACCATCCCGACTTAAATTCCGCATTTATGTTAACTTTCTTCTTTGAATGCCTCTTATTCTTTGGATTCTTATATTTGAAAATATGGCCAGTATATATTTAGTAAAATAAATTTTATCAAATACAAGGCTATTCATTAATTTTCATATGATAATCTGTCAGTAGAAAAGTGCCCAAGTATTTTGACTGTTAAATGGTATTTCAAAATTAAAATTCTATATTATTCCGTTGTTGAGGATTGCTACCAGGTATGGTTCTCGCTTTCGAGACTTCTGGTAGACATTCAGTTTCTTCGATGTGACTTCACGAATTCCCCAAGGTTCGTGAATACTTAGTGGACTGTATTGTATATGTGATTAAGCATATTTTTTCACACATTGAAAACGATTAAAGAAAACTCTCAGAAAATATCATCGTGACTTGTGAGGGATTCGAACCCACATCCCCAAGCTTTCATGGCCGGTGCATTTATCCAACTATGCTAACGAGCCACTGCAATTTACTGCAATAGACTGTATTGTAGGTGATTCAAAGACTTCATTCGTGTAAACTTCTATTTAAACTTTATTACAAACTTTGTTATAATATATGATTTCCAGACATGTTACATTTAACACTTTTATAAGACACTTATTTAAAAGACTTTCACTTTGAACCGACAACAGGGGTCGGTAACTTAACACTTTCGCTTTGATCGCGAACTTCTTTACGTGACTACGAACGTCACAATATACTTCCGAACTCGCGGCGGTATATTCACTGAGATTTGTAAGATCTCTACTTTAATTACGGCAGGTACGAACATTTCGTTACCTCACCGGACCTAACGGCGGAACGGAATTCGCGTTTACCGGAGCGTCATCTTACGGGCATCGTAACCCCGTGAAGACATGTTGAACACTAGCCCTATAGGGCTCTTACTGATCTTTATACGGTTCCAGAACAAAGAAAGCATGTTTTACCAGTTCACACGCTGAAAACATATTAAATTTACCAATCAACCAAAATATCAATTGACCGTATCCAGACCGTCATAAATATAAACTTCGGTTCCTTGGTTATTCCAAATTAACGAGGTCGGTATTTAAACACAAAGACGTACAGTATTTGGCCATATGCAAGGCTTAAAATAAAATATAAAATATCCGTGGGAAGGATAGATTTTAGGAATTATTTCTCTATATGAATAGGTAACCGTAATACCAAATGTCAAATAAATCTTAATTTTATAGGAAACCGTATGCCTACAAACCTTAAGTTAATTTAAACTTGGTCGCTAAACACATATGTTTGTAATAAAAGAATATTAGGATTTTAACCGTGACCAAGGATTATACCCGATCGCCTATACTGGTGAGTAACATGTGTGTTCTTACCACTCGAAGGCACAAAAAATCATCGTAAGAAAACTAAAATTCCACCCTTGTGGCATAAATCTACTTCAAATTTAAAGTCACTTAAATCTAAGAAAATAAAGATTATTTTTATGGTCGCGTTGGTAACATCCGTTATAATGCATTTATAATAAAACATCTAATCAAAATTCCGGCAATGCTCTTATGCGAGTGAAGCTAAAGTCGATACGTACAAACCGTCTAACCGCATTCAGGGTCCGACACAAAGTTTGATTGATGTCCCCGCCGAGCGCCAAAAAGTACAAAGCAACTGGTCCGCGCCTCGCACAAGCACATGCACATGCACATGCACATGCGATGCACACCACGTGTGTGCACAGCGGCTCGTGCCGTATCTGCCCCGAGGAGAATCAAACTGGCCATTGTTCACTTCAACCGGGAGGAAGCTACCTTGTCGATGTAGTTTAACTTCCCCCATGTTTACGTTTTTCTTCTTTAATTTCTGAGCCAATTAGAAGAAAAAATAAAGTATAAACAAAGTATTGTAAATCATTTTTAAAGAGAAAAAAAATATAACATATACTTTACATGACAATGTATTTTTCTTAGTTGCCTTGAATCTGTGTAAAATAAGCAAATTCTTTTATTTAATATTAATTGGATTTTTTAATATTATTTTATGTGCGTATTACATATTTGCTATTTAAAACGTTGTTTCTTCATTACATAATCTTGAAATACTTGTAAAATATATTAATAATAACGTTGATCCATGACAGGACATGAGCATAAAAATAATTTAGTGATTAAGCTGCTTTGGTCTAGATTTTATCAAAAGCTGGAGACAATTTATTGAAAAAAAGTACGCAAGTCAATTCAAAAGTATAATAATTTGGCAGTGTGTGGTAAGATTAAACTGTTTATTTCTCAGGAGCAGCGGAATAAATAAAGTTTTTATATTTGGATCGGCCAGTCGGCGCTGACTCGGAGGAGCCCTGCGCTCGGGACGAGGACATCTTTCACTTTTTACACCCATCGATCATAATCTTCAATTTTCTGTTAACAGTAGCTTTATTTTTTGCGATCAGTCATCGACTGCAGAAAGCTTCGCCGCCTCCTGCAGCCGAGCTCGTCAGTAAAAAATCTGAGCTTGTCGAAGATTAAGATTTTTGAAAAAATCACACCTTGATTTCTCATTTGAAAAACTAGGCTATTTGTTTTAGATATATATATATATAAATATATATATAAGATAATCATTTATGATCAAACTTGTTCAACTTTAGAGTCAAAAACAACTAAAGAAAGACGTTTTATAGTCTAAAGTTCAGGCGATAAAACTATAAAAGAGATTTGTATGATTTGGAATAGTACACCTTCAAGGTATTTTTTCCATGAAGTCATATAGGTATTTGAATAGGGCGAATCGAAACATTTACAATATTTATCAAAAACGTAAAACCACGACAATTTTTTAGTATTTTTCAACTTATAGCTTAAGCTAAAACTTAATTTTTGGCTTCAATTATCTACTCGTCGTATTTACACCAAATCAAATACAAATATATTCTATAACAATTCCCAACACATAGTAAACGAGCGACTCGGAAACAGAAATATAAATTGGATGGCGTCAGATTATTCAACTTTTTGAGTAAATAATTCTGCAAAGCCACCCACGCGGGCAACCCACTTGTCCCCCCACATCATTCTTGGTCGACCCGCGTGGAACGGCGCCGATAAAAACCTATTTTATTTATTATTGGTTTTTCACACCCCGATGACACTTCGCCGCTTTCGGGCCGAGCCAATCATTCATCCTCGCGCGTGAATATTATATTTGTGGGAGATAACGGCCGGAATAAACATCCATACTCTCTCTGGAGAGGGAATAATTTTTCTTCTTTATGTTTATGTATGGAAGATCTCCTTTTCGTGCGCGAGCGAGAGGCCGCGAGGAGCGCGGGGGATGACTGACGTCATGAAGGGTTGCGTTCGGCGTTCGATGGGGATTTCAATATTTATATTGACTGGCAGTGTTGCGGCAAGTATTTCCCTGAAATATAATTTCACAGTTTTTGAATGGCGATCGCGAAGGTAACCGATACGTGAGTAGAATGCTCGACTGCGTGTCATCCTGGGCTATCCACAATCATCAAAAATAACATCAATCATTTTTCTTTTTAAAATTGAATAAATAAAGTTTTCACTTATTATTTGTATCCGTATAATACAAAATAAAACACCTGGACGATACTGCACTTCGCGACTTACAGATTCAGTTCACCAGATGATATTATATATAGAATAGAATGATGAAAAAATATTTTAATAAATCTTTTGACTTAAAGCTTAACCTTTCATTTCCTTAAACAATATTGCATCGCTATTTATAAAAAAAAACGCACGGTAACTTTGATATATCCTAACACTTTCCTCCGAAGCCATATAATATCATATTCATATTTCCGAGCTCATTTCTAAAGTGCAATAATTATTCCTGCGCCAATATTTGCTTCTGCCTCGCTCACAATAAAGAAGACCGCAAGTCCTCTCAAAGTGCTGCCCGGCGGAGGGCGGCGGGGCGGCGGGGCGGGGAGGGGTGGGGAGGGGCGGGGAGGGGCGGGGGCGGCACTTCCGCTTTTGTAATTATTTCACTGCAGCGACACTCGTCGGGGTCATTCAACACTAGCAACACTTTTTACTTTTCAGGCTTTCCTTTGATGTTAAGTCGGACTACCTACCGGCCGTGAACTAATATACTCGTATAACTCGCCAGCCACCGCGCTGCCTGGCAGCTCTTTGTGCGCCGGCTTTTTCACCTTTATATTTACTTTTAAGGTATTCGCACTCACATTATTATTTATATTTTAATAATAAAAACTATCAAACAAACAACGATACTATAGCATACTTAATTACTAACACTACACATAGTGATTACGTAATCAAAAGTAATAACAACGCAAACGTGAACTGTCATTTGCTAAATTATGTTATTGTTATGTGAAAAAATATAAGCTTCGATCAAATCTAACCTGACTCAAATACATCTGCATAAAAGTAAATATCTTCTCATACTAAACCAAACCAACATTTGCTTATAGAGGTCTATGAAAACCATTAATTAAAAAGGATTTTACAAATTCTGTGCTTAAATTTAAAATAATGAGCAATTGTGTATCAACCCGTGGTTAATATAGATCTGTTTTGGCAAGTAACTAAAGACATAACAAACAAAAAAAATTGTGTAATATATATTTAATACATAACAACTAGAAGCAAACAACCTTTTCTTTTACAGTAACATTCGAATCCTCGTCTGTCTTATAACAACAGTACTACTGCGTCAGTTGGCTTATTACTTAGAGGGAATCCACCGCGGTATTTATAATGACAGGGAATATTCTAGCATTCTTTTCAATTAAATGGGGAGTGAATCGCACCTCAGGTGGCCATCTTACAAATTACACGAACGTTTGAAACAACACTCAAACAGTTGGCAAACATGTCCACAATGGAGGGCTCCAAACTGGAAATTATTTTTACATCAAACGGGGGCGCCGGACGGCCGAGCAAATATCAAAGCGACGGCGGCGCCCGCGACTCCCGAGACGCCTTCCACAGGCGCAGGGGCGCACCACCTGGCCTAAACAACACCCACATGCGGAAATACAATATTTAATAATAACACTCAGAAGAAAACAAACTTTCCAAAAAAGGAAACAATGAAAAAGCAAGCTAACATTTTAGCTAGGATTCAATAAATCCCTATTTCACTAGTGAGCTCTCCCAAGATGTTTGATTCTCGATATAACATCGGTGTTTTCTACAGATCTCTATTTATAGAAATATATTATTATTCAATCTTTGTGATATGCCTGACCGCTAGTTTAGGGAATTGTTGGTGACAAAAGGATTAATTTTTTTTGAAAGTCAATTACATTCGATCTAAATACTATCAACATTGAGGGATGGTCATTTCAATCTATGCTTATTTTGATAAAATGTATGTGAATATTCTAAACCCATGCGTGATGCGTTTGATATACTTGAGCAATGTACTATATGCTTACATCCTTTTCAGGCGGTCTAAATCTTTCAGGAGACAATCACGGTAGAGCAGCAGTTAACAGGAAACATAAACATGTCTAGTGAGTATAGGAAACGGTTGAGTCGTTTCATAATTTCAGGTCAGCTTTGATTGGATAGTGCCTAGTGCATTTCCTAGTTTATACGGGGCTCGAGTCCAGCACTGGGCAGGCAGGGCGTCCCCGGCGATGAAGTGGCGCTTTTCATATAATGTGCAGAGAGAAGCAACCGCAGTCTCCCCTCCCCCCCGCCCCGCCCCGCGCCTCCCCTGGCCCGAGCCTCCCCTCTCCGGTAAATATTTGGGCGCACCTGAGCGCTGCGAGAGGGCGCGCCCTCGGCCCGTCCAGGTGTGAATCTGAATAATTGCAGCATTACCAACACATAAAACCTTATGAACTGCTGCAATCCACCATAGGTCATTCTTTTAATATTTATATTTATATTTCAAGCAAACTTTACACATTTAGTTTAACACATATTTCATGCGATAGACTTCAGAAACATGCTCTTCAGTCAGTATAATGACTTTTCATTTTAATAGTTTACCTGACGGGATTTACATTTTTTCAACAGTTTTAGTTAGCTTGTTAATCTCTACTATAAGCAATTTTATGTGTTATCAATGTTACCATTTATTTGATTCTTCGTTAATATTTTTAAGTACAATATCATACGTTTATTTTCCAAATAAATTATTTTACCCTGATAAATTATTTTTGCATAAAACTAATATCAAAAATAAAACTTATCGCGTTTCTCAGAAAATATTTTTTGATTACTTGTTGTCGCTTTTTACCGTCTAGCCTGATAGAAAACTTAAAAAATGACACTTTCATATCTAGCTGTAAATTTGCAATTTGTCCATAAATACAACGTGCGTCGTGGATGTACCACAGGTGTGTTAACACTTCGATCGAGTCCACAAATCACAACCGGGAATGACAGGAACGCCTTGGAAGTATTGTAAACGACTCGATGCCCGAAAACTTCTTAACACGGAATCATGGGTACAGCACTATTCACTAGAATGCGCCAGCGCTGGATCTGGAGCAATTTTTTCACACTTTATAATACCTACCCAAACACTTGTATAAACGACGCATAAATAAATAAACTCATTGCATAGTCATCGAGTATAGTAACTTTTTTTTTTGTTATCACTTGTCTGCATGATGCACTCTGCAGGCGTTCAGTATGCTTAAAAAAATATTTCTTTGATGGAAATCATTTTACTTTTTCATTTATAAAATACGTTTATTTCTTCCAACAAAGAAACGTATAAGTTTCAATATTGGAAAGATTAAAGCATCAAAGGCATATAAAAAATATCGCCCAACTTAAATCACATCCAAAATAGGCTTTTTCAACGGGCGGAGATCCTAATAAATATTGGATCATAATAAAAAAATGGATTTGCTCATTTAACATATTCAATATTCATCCCTATTTTTATGCAAGATCTGTTCAACAATGGAAATAATATCCCCGAACGATACCGTTAAAGTGACATACTGCTCTCTCCATCACGGGGAGGCGCCTTTTGTGGGACGTTGTCGGCCGGGGGTATCTGCGAGGGCGCCCGGAGCTCGAGAGTCCATTCTTGATACTCCAAAATCAATACGGGAATGTGATTTGTAGCTTTAAAAATATTAGCAAACCCCCCCCTGCTATCTGCAGGCTTCTCTCACCCCGACGGACTGATCCGATTCTCATTTCCTAGTTCTGTGGCACACCTCAAAGATTAACATTTGTTCAACGCTTTTCGTTCAAAATTCAATCGCACAAATGCTCAGATCAAAGTAACATTCTGTATTGTCTATATCTGATTATTTTTCATCAAACTTTAAGCACAAATACGCACATATTTCTAAGATAAATTGTTAATTTTATTACGCGTAGGTATATTGGAATAAGTCAAATTAAATTTTAGTGATCAGCAGAAATACCTTTTCATAATTCTGCTGGATAACAATAGAAAATGGAATATACATTTTGAAGAAAGACGCCCTTATATCTTGAGGGGTTTTCAATCAAATAAATAAAGTAAGGGTTTCTGATTACCCACTCAGCGTTATCCTCCTCACAAAAGGACCTCCGATTTCGTAATAATTCAAAACATATTTTCATCTAATGCCGATTATTGCTCCCTTATCGGCGTTTATATGGCCCATATTTTCTAGAATTATTGCGTGAAAAAACGTGCGGAAAGTGGAAGGGTAGGACTCTATGTATATGTAAGTATAGCTGTATCCCTAAAGGCTCCTGTCACGCGGAGGGAGGCGTCCAAAAGACGGGGTGTTTTTTATTTCTAAAAAATATGACACTGGGAGAGGCCTTAACGACCGTAATCTCTGGGAATGTTTTCATCGATCACTATTAACCGCGAGATAGCGCCGTGGATTCATAAACGACCCGGGACTAGAATAATGCGAGCCTCTAACGAGGACGAACTTCTATAAGCCTGCTTATACATGAGACCAAAGATTTAATGCCTCGAGATCTGCTCTTCAAATATTACAACAATATTACGAAACTATTGACTAAATTTTAATCTGAATATTGGCATTAAATATATACCTTAGCGTTATCAATTGATAACGGAAGGTGTGCTTTCTTTGAGATGTTTCTACCTGTTTTAATAATAATCGTTAGAAATAGAGGACAATAAATATATGCATGAAAGCGAAATATTGACACTAGTTTATAACACAAAATTAACGTACTTGTTGGTTGATTTTTTTTTAATATTACTATTTGTTTAAATAAATAAAAATAATAAAATTGCCAAATGCACTATTTTGCTGCAATTTTGCTTATATTTTGTATCAGGAATACGTACTCGATTCCATTACCGTTTTACCTTTTGCAAGTCAAGCTTTTATAAATATGGGGAAACATAAAATTTATATTTCCTTTTAAAAAGATCACCCGTCATTTGCAGGGTGCTTGCTCGTGATTACTCGAGAAGTGACGCATTATTGAAAAATGTTTGAATCAATCGGTTTGTCATCAATTTCAATGTTTTTAGAAGCTTCAAATCAATTCAAAATACTCACAGTCTCTTTTTTATTTTTATTATCTAGTTTCCATTTTCTTTTTTTTGATAAACCTATAGTTTATTATTCATTCGTCCCTTGCCTTTGATTTACATGTCGGCAACAACTGACGTGATATCGAACATCTACTTTATAAGATTCTAGGGTGTCCTATTTATTGTGTCCCGGATGCGTGTTTTGAGTTCCTGGTACGAAACACTATCCTTGAAATTTCCCCCGAGGACTACAAGATAGACGGCACTATAAGTATCAAAAGCATTATTCCACATTACAAAAATTACACGCACATCACACTTTACATTTAGTAAAAAAAAACTTTAGTCACGTTACAACTGATCTAACTCGAGGGTTGTGACAAGATCTGAAATTTAAAAAATATTACTTATACTCCTGAAATATATTCCACAGAATCACAAGCCTCGGAATTTATATTTTTCACTGTAACTTTATTTAAAATAGATTATCATATCACACCGCGAACACAGTTGTGTTCGTGCGAATATTGTGTGGTAGAAGTTTTCAGAGAGACAGTGTGCAGAAGTTTTAAATAATCGAGTGGGGCATAAAGCCGGGCTCTGTAAATGACTCCAGCCGCGGCGGTGTTCGTAATAAAAGCTCGATAAACAAGAGATATATGGCAGACCAGTCCCTGAGGATGGCTTACTGAGAAGCGAAACCAGAAAATACCCCTCAAAGTGATTTTCGCTGCCCCATCTATAGATACATTCTGGTAGTAAATAACTGATAGATAATATTAAGGTGCTTAAGTAAATTTGCAAATTGTAACAAAAAATAGTTTTTATTTATATTAAAAACAATAAATTTGAGCAATGCTTACGATTTACATTTAAACGTTTATTTATTGTCACAAAACTTATTGTGTTATATAAAAAGCTAATATTCAATAAAATTCAGTAGATTTACGTTTACTTTCATACAGAGACCAAATTCAATATATACCGCACATTGTCAAAGTAAATTCAAAACCGACCCAGGGTCTTCACCCCTTTAAGTCCCCGTAATGCTTTTCTTTTGTCCGCCCACTCCCGAATAATACCAAATATCTGCTGTTCGACTTACTCAAAGTTGTAACTTTTTTATTACCCCCACACCCCGGGGAGGGTTCAGCGCCTCGCCAGGCCGCGGCACTCGAGGGTGTCAAATATTATATCTGACCCCCCACTGTACTTTCCATAACAACTTTTATATGATATTTTGGCGAGAGTGAGCCAGTAAAAACGTAAACTTCTTTTCCCTTTTAGATAGGTCCGTCTACCTTTCATTGTCCCAGTGGTTTGATATCAAACGCTGACGCCATCTTAGATTCTCTATAAGTAAAATATTTTACCAAATGAAAAATACTAAATGAAAAGGTTTGATAAAACGTAGCTTCAAACAAAACAAAATTACAACTGCATGACATATCTCAACACCATGTCATTTCATACTTGAATTAACAATGAAAAACTTAAACTACCCTCATTCAAAATATTTTGAAAGCTACGTGCCTCTTTCTTATTAATAACTTTTAGAAACATATTATTACAGTGTGAGTACATGGGTATGTGCGAACGAAAGCTTTATCTATTTTTCACGGGATATAAAATCACATAGATATAAAAAATAAACAGTTTTTTCGTCTCCCTTTACATGCAAAATCCTTTTTGCGATCTCAGACGAAGAGCGAACATCACCGCGAACTATCAAACAGAAATGTTTTCCATGTTCCAATAATATTACCCCACAGGGATGTAGCCATTATTCCTCTGCGAAGAACGAATATTTTCGATAAGCCACACATTTCACATCGCGTTCAAAGAAATATCGACAGATAATAGATTCCTTGAAGTTATGTGAATAAAGCCTATGTTAGTTTTTTATGTGTAAACCGTGTGCATACTCATGGATAAAAATAAAGATTTTATTGAACAAATATTGTTTTGAGTCTCATAATGAAAAGCTACATTTTAGTCACATCTCCATTATTAAGTATCACGACTAGATTTCGCCTTGTTCCTCACAGTAAAAACGCATTTTTCACAATCATTGCTGAGCACCAACTTGGGGACAATTCTAATCTAACACAAAGCTTCCTCAATTTGTATACAATTATTCATAAAAATATTTTGTTCATCAAATAGATCTCGTATTTTTCAAAATCATAATAAAAAAATTGTGTTTTCAATCCGGTATTATCCGTTTGTGGCTTTATTGTCATTTGTAATTCATACCTAAAAATATCAGAATTTCATTTATAATGTTTTGAACTATACGAAAAATTAATGGTTTACTTCAGTTTGGTGTCGATTTCTTAATGTCCTCATATTTAATAATCACCTAAAGTAATAAAAATGCTCTTGAACCGGAAATGGTTCAGTCAGGACTATAATTTATCTATATTTATTTTATATCAAATTAAAATAAGCTCTCCTTTAAACTAATCGAAATTTATTAAATTAAAATAAATTCGTATATTTTCTAAATATTAAGTAGCATTTTTATATTCATATTTAAATAATTGATGTAAAGTTGTACTGATTTATTTTAGAGACATCTATGGACTATTATGAAAAGCTTTACTCTATCGTATTTGTCGATTTCTATTTTACCACACACTGGCTCCAAAATGTTCATAACCGCACTGACTACTTTTACTGCTTATAGTACTTGAAATAATTCATAAAAATAATTTAATATCACCTCTTTCAAATAAAAAATATATAAATATAATAATAACAAAATTTGTACAAAAATATTTTTCAGTTAATAAAAGTGATAATTTACATTGTAGTAAAATAAGAAAATTTCGAAAACACTTATAGTGACGCACACAATAACAATGTCATAAAAATAGTAATGTATAACAGAATTGGACGTAGTTTTGTTTACTTCTCGGTTACCCAAATTAAGTCGTTTAATTGTAATGTTCGCGGAAGATTTACCGTTAATTTTATTCTGGCAGTGTGCTTGTTAAGTTATTTGACTTAATTTTCGGAAACCTGGGTGTATTTACTCGGAACTTCACTTGCAGGTTGTAAATAAACTTTGCATCATGGTTGAAACACATGACTATGGACGGGTATGATTATGTACTTGTTATATTTTCTCTTATTATTCCAAATCAAACCCCATCTAATAATCGGAGCTCTCCTTCTCAGTATTTAACCCCTTTTCATGATTAAAAATCTTGTGCATTCATATTTTTCACATTTTCATTGCTACTTGTCAAGTAGGTGTTACTAGCGTTTATTACTTCGTAATAATGACATCGCATCTCTCGATTAGTTTATGCTTAGACAAAACTTATGCCCGGTGTCATTTTCATGTATAAACTAATTAGTTATATATTACATCGATTTATTTGACCAATAATTGCTTCCATGCATAAAAACGTAAAGTAAAATGAACTTTCCACTATAAAACTTACCTAACATTTTTTTTCCATCTGAAACTTGCAATAAAACATTTTTAAAATTGACTATTATTATTTTCATACTATCTAATTTAAATGACCTTGTTACAGTACTAGGTTAAATATATTGTTATTTTATATATTAGTATTACTTCTAATTATATTAATATGCTAGTTGTGTATTTAGTATTTCTTCATCTGTTATTTTAGGAGCTGTTTATCCAAGATGGGGTACTTTTAAAATCTGCACTGCCTAAACACGCAGCTGATGTCAATGCCAGTGGACCTCTCATACTGGTTGAATATCCCGATAATAAGCGAGCTGTGGAATGGAGACCAAACTACCTCATCATGGTGGAAGCGGATGCTCAAGATCAAGAATGGGCAGTGGTCGACACAGTTGGTAATTTACAAATTTTTACTTTGCGCAATGTTCCTGATTTAATATGCTTGATTACCAGCTCTTAACAATCCAGTGACTATAGAATTTGACAGACCTTAATGGGCATTCGGGAGCCTTGGGTTCAGGTCAACAACAACCAACAATGTTAATTATTTTAGGAATTTAGCCAAAAGTTAGACACGGTCCACTGGATTGTAATTTTTTTACATCAAATTTATATCTCATTGGCTTCGTGCTTGCGATATATACAGCATGGAAAACTTCTTCGGTGCAATTTATATTTAGTTATCAAATATCCTAGGAACCTCAAATATTTCTAATGAATAAATTCTTGTAAATTTTCCAGGTCGCCGCTCTCGCACATTTAGTGGTGGCACAAGTACAGGAGATTCACAGGCCAACATAAGAATTGTTCAAACATTTTTAGAAGATGGAGATAAATTCAAAATATCATGTGGTAATCGAAACTTGACACTGATAAAAAAAACAGGGCTAGAATCGTGTACGTTCTTCTTCCCAAATGCAAATGCTGATATGTTTGCTAACCATATGAAGGCTTACTGCAAAACTGTTAAGTCTCGTGCTGATAAAAACACATATCATATTGTCCAACCTAACGCAGAAATGGAAAATCTTAATCAGTCATTTGCTGAATTAGACTTGTTTCCTGAAAACAGTGCAGATATTGCATGGTACTCGGTTGGTAACATTGTTAACAATTTTAAACAGAAACCTTTTGAAACTGCTCTGGAGGCATTAGCTAAGTTTTCAGGTATATTTACATGTCTAATTTACACACATTGCATTATAATATTATCTGGTAATATGAATTATGCATTTTCATTTTATTCTTTATTAGGATATCTAAGCCCTGATTGTGAAAACGAGGTGGTAGATTTGCTGTCAAGAAGTGTGAGTAACACAGACGAACACACACATAACTCGGATGAATATGAAGTAGTCAGTAAGGTCCCAGCCCTGCCACCTAGGCCCAGTATACCAAGGTATTTATGACTATTATCTGTAAATCTAATTTACTAAGAGAAATGCATGATAATTGGTACAAAAAATAATTTGGTATTGGTCATTTGAAAACTTGTCAAATTAATGATTTCAGAGGAGCGTGCCTTAATCTTGCACAGTGGGACGGCTTAAAAGATTGTAATGGGAAAATTTATGAAACAGATGGAGTCAAACAAATCATCTTCAGGGGGGTAAGTACTTTAATTGAGACATGTTAAAATTATAGTAATTTCATTTAACAATGATAACATTACTCATATTTGAATATTTATGTATTTGTTGCAGGGGGTACATCCATCACTACGATATGTAGTTTGGAAGTATTTGCTCAATTACTATCCATGGGATATGAGTCACATAGAGCTAGCTATTCATAAGAAACTAAAAGTACAAGAATATTACACAATGAAGCAACAGTGGAAGTCTATGACTCTAGCCCAAGAAAATAGATTTAATGACTATAAGGAAAAAAAAAGCCTTATTGGAAAAGATGTAAACAGAACTGACCGTACCATTCCATACTATGCTGGAGATAACAATCCCAATTTAGATACATTATCCGATATTCTTATTACATTTGTGATGTATAACTTCGACTTAGGATACGTGCAAGGAATGAGTGATCTACTCGCCCCCATTTTATGCTTAATGGATAATGAAGTCGATGCCTTTTGGTGTTTCGTTGGCTTTATGGAAAAAGTGGTAATTACTTTAATTTTTGTTATTATCTCTGTCAATACTTGTACTAATTTCTCAAAATTACCATGTAATGACAAATAATGGCTATCTTTCAATCACTAACTTGACTGAAATACAATTTACATTGAATTAACTAATCGATTTTCAGCAAAATAATTTTGACATTGATCAAGCTGGGATGAAATTCCAACTGGAAAATCTTCATCAACTGCTTTTGTTTACTAACCCAGACCTGGGAAATTACCTCAACCAACATGACTCTGGAAACATGTACTTCTGCTTCCGGTGGCTGTTGGTTCTCTTCAAGAGAGAATTCTCTCAATGTGATATTATGAGGTGAGTCTTACTTTTTTACAGAACCTCAAACACCAACTAACAAAATATAAAATGTGATACCTTAATTAAAATTATATGACAGCGAATATACGAGGGCGGTCCGATAAGTACTTAGTCTACAAAAGAAAAACGAAAATTTTGGAAAAGTGGCGATTTATTTCTCAAAATAGTCTCCTTTTAGCTCATTACACTTGACCCAGCAATGCTCCAACTTCTTTAACTCATCTGAAAAATACGTTTTCTCGAGGTCTGCAAAGTAGGCCTCCATGGCGGCAATGACCTCCTCATTCGACTTAAATTTCTGCCCGCCGAGTGACTTTTTCAAGTTGTTTAGAAACAAAAAAAAATCGCACGGGGCCAAATCTGTAAAATACGGTGGATGGCGGAGCAGTTCGTAGTGCAATTCGACCCATTTGGCCGTGAGCCGTGCCGAGGTGTGAGCCGGTGCGTTGTCATGGTGGAAGAGCACTTTTTTCTTCGCCAAATGGGGCCTTTTTTTCTGCAATTCGGCATCGAATCGGCCCAATAATTCGGCATAGTAGAGCCCTGTGACCGTTTTGCCCTTCTCCAGGTAGTCTATGTAGATCACACCTTATGAATCCCAGAAAACGGTGGCCATTCCGGTGGCTTTTCCGGCCGATAGGACAGTCTTCGCTTTCCTCGGAGCACGTTCGCCGGGTGAAGTCCAATGTTTCGACTGTTCCTTAGTCTTTGGTGTGTACCAGTGGATCCATGTTTTGTCGACGGTCACAAAAAGAGGTAGAAACTCCTTCGGATTGCGCTTAAACAGCTTCAAACACTGCTCCGAAGTGGTCTCACGGTTGCGCTTGTTGTCCGGAGTGAGCAAACACGACACCCATTGCGCCGACAGCTTTCTCATGCCCAAAATTTCATGCAGGATATAACCCACGCGGTCTTTTGAGATGCCTACTGTTTCAGCTACCTTCAATCGGCGGTCTGTGGATTTTTGTCACGTTATTCTCCGTGGTAGCCATTTTCAAGACACCTGGGCGTGGCTAATCAAAAACCGACGTGCGACCACGTTGAAACTCGTTAAACCAATAAGTTTTGACGGTCGCCATTGAAGGAGAAGAGTCACCGTACACAGCATCGGAGCGCTCTTTGATTTCGCTGCGCGATTTCCCTTCCAATAACAAGAATCGAATCACCAACCGATATTGCCCTTTTTCCATTTTTCTAAAATACGCGTACACGTCCGCTTAAACTCAACGTCAAAACAAAACAGCGAATCCGATTCGGCTGAAATTTTGACAGTAGCCGCCTACGAGAATGTACTACATGACAGTAAATCTCTCTTGCGATACTAGCACCATCGGGTGGTGAGGCTAAGTACTTATCGGACCGCCCTCGTACATATTTATTTCTATCAGTCAGAACGTTGAATGAAGACCAATGAGTACTTTTAATTGTAAAATATTATTTTATTTATAGGCTTTGGGAAGTGCTGTGGACTGGAGTCCCTTGTCCAAATTTTCATCTCCTTATATGTGTAGCTATACTTGATACAGAAAAAGATACCCTCATGTCGCGTAGTTATGGATTCACAGAAATTCTCAAGGTAAATCATATGTATATCACAATCTAAATACTATGAGCTTGGATCAATAAGTACCCGTGTAAAGAATAAAAATGGTAGTTTTTTTCATTTATATCTCAACGTAATTTTTTTTTAATAGGCTACTCTTTTCCCAATGTTTTTATAACACTACCAAAAAAGAAAATTTATCAATATTTTAAACATTGGGTCCCAACGACAGGCGAATTTGACCGATATGATTCCGGATAAGTCATCCAGTGAATTATCATTGTGTAACAGAACTTGTCTCTTGATTTTTTAGTTTCTTGGGTGTTAGTGGCTTGAAGTTTTCTCTCCTATGATGTTTTGGTCTCTGTATTGGGATCATCGACAGGGATTGAAGTTGATTCCAGCACGGAGACAGAAAACTTCAAGCAGCTCAACACCCAAGAAACCACAAAATCATTGATTAACCTTTAAACATACCTAAATTTTATCTTCTTTAAATATCAATTCAATTTTTCCAATCATAAACATAAGGATTATTTCAATTATAAATAAAATTACTTTTATATTTCAGCATGTAAACGATTTATCGATGCAGTTGGAGTTGGAGCATATACTTAGTAAAGCCGAAGGGATCTACCATCAAGTCATAGCTTCTTCGCATCTCACAGATCCTATACGAATCATTCTTGGAATTGAACCTCTCAATCTTATGCCTACTAACATGACAAACTCTGCTGAGTCACAAGACGAAAATGCTCCTATCACCAGTGCAAATTTTACTCCTAGTGCGAGCGACTTGCCGAATGAGACATCAGGTAGTGGCATTTCTTTGCAAACCGACAGAGACGAAGTATTATACCAAAGATCAATCGACATGAACTTTTTATAGTTAATTATTTAATATATAATATTTTTCTGTAATTCCTGGTCTATGCACATGATTTATTGGTCAACGTACAATATTGTGTTTTATTATTGCTAGTTGATTTAATATGATAATACTAGAGACCAACGAATCTTTGGTTGTTGAATATATGATAATAGTGACAGAGTTTATAAATTATTAAAAAATTCAACTGTAGATATTTCAGATTGCTTTAGTTACAATCACGTAGGTTTAATGGCTTAACTGTAATAAAAAAATTGGTCAACCAATCACTTTATGTATGGGCAGCTTATATCATGTTATTTTAAGATATGTAATACAAATCAAATTTTATGATATTATCTGTTTAATATTAATTTGATCACAAAAGATATTCAATTATTCCTATTAATAAATGCAACTTTTGGAAGAAGGGAGAATGCAAATTTTTGTTTAGTAGCATCTTGTTTGATTTCAGGGTTATGAACTTAGTTTTCGATCTACCGTTCTAATTGTACCTGCATAACTTCTAAAGCTGTTTACAACTCTACAGAGTTTAACTATTGATCCGGGTGAGCATTCACAGCACCCATCTCGTACTAACATTTTCCATCAAAATTTATGTGCCGAATTTTGACACTTTTGCTTTTTGTTTTATTCTAAAATAACAACAAAAGTCTTTTTGCATAATTCAGTAATTAATAATGTCATCCCTGTAAACTGGCATTTCTTTTTAAATAACTTTTTGACTTTTCGCTCACTTTGTGAAGAATAACTACTGTGCACTTTCATACTTTTTTAATTACTACTAAATATATAACTTTCTTTTTTTTGTGTCACTGTTATTGTTTACTAATTAACTTCATCACTATGTAGTTTTATATATGATTCTTCGTACTTGTACTGAGAATGTACTCTGTAAAAATCTGTACCGGGAAAGACTTGATAAAGTAATCTATCATCTAGAATATAATAAGGTTTTTTATATGAAACATGCCAAAATAAATCAACTATTTTTGACTTTATATCTCTGTATCAATTGAGAAGTGTGCTTTGTTTATAAAATTTATAATTTAATTCAATAAATATGCTTGAATAATTATTATAATTGCCTTTATAATTTAATAAAATGATAATTATAAATAACAGTATCCGAATCAATTTATTTTAGGCAGGTTTTAGTTATACACAGGAAGCAAGTAGCCAAATAACATTGAAATCATTTGTGGGTTACTTTAAATTTAAAAACATATTCAATATAATTTTTTTGTACGAAATAAAATAATTTAGAAATGACTTTTAATAATACCAAGCTATATAATACAGCTTAATTACTGATCTTAAAATAAAATACACACTCTACTAACAAATAAAATTGGAAAATCTAATACTAAATGTGTAATAAACTAAATAATGTATTTTATATATAATAAAATAATATATAAAGATATTTTACAAGTAATAATTATTGTTGGTGCTTAAAAAATATTTCTATTTGTTAACTCTGAAATGATTATAATTTTGTAAGCAGTATGTTTATTAACTATAATAAATATGCTAACCTAAATTGTTAGGAGATCACTTAAGATTTTTTTTAAAGCGAGTGCTTTTATCTTTTGAGGCTCTGTCAGACTCGAAAGGTGAAATCACTAACTATATTATATATATAAAAAATATTAAGCAATTTCCTAGTCTTTGCCTAAGCATATTTATTATAAATATAGAGTATTAAATTTATATAAGTCTGTTTTAGATACACATTTACTAGTTGTAATTAAGTCAACCGCCCTTTAGATATAAAAATAACAGCCTTAAACAAGCATGTTGGCGTACAGCTCATTTCTTCGGAGTCAATTGTAATACTATTTATTTTATTTTCACCCGTTCAGTAATTAATATGTTCAATAATTTTACTAACTTGAAAGAAATGGTGTGCATATTACAATTTTATGATACCATTTCATATTTGTAAAATATGAATTGCTAATATTTTAACTTATTGCTGTATAATTAAACTACATTCAAAATAATTATTTATCACCAGATTGCATGCATCAATTGATTGTAAAACCTGTGTGTATAGTTGAATAGATTACTTTTACTCACTTGATACTTTACGTTTTCTTATTAAGTGTTTAATTTTTTTACACAAATTTAATAATTTATATGTTTCTTTATTTTAGGTAACCTAAGTTTGTCCTGGGGTAAAAATCTGCATATGTAGGTAGCCTTATTCATTAGTACTACAATAATTATAATTAAAAATTGTTTTGTAAGAATGTGTAAATATTTTTAATAAAAGTTATAAAGTTTTCTTTTCGATAATTGATTGCTATTTTCTATATTTTTAATTTGACCACCCAAATGTGTCAAGCAGAGGCGTGTGGTGTATCTATACAATTTAATGAGTCTGACACAATAATAAAAAGCACACCATTTTATACTAGTAGGTATGCATATATTCATTGGTCTTATTAAATTAATGTTTCTGCACTTTTATTTTAGCACATTTATATTTAATACTATTAAGCACCCTTCTGAAAACCAAAGTATATTTTTAAATAATAACCATATTCTTCCATATGTAATAACAGATTTTATTTTTAATAATATATAGAACTAAAAAAATATTTAAAAAAATAAATAATATTGTCAAGTTTCAGAGGTAATCTGCAAATAATCTATTATAAAGACAGGCCACGTCTGGTATCAACTCAGTCATATTTATGAAGTAAATTCTAAACTATCACATTAAAAAAAACATTTTATAATTAATTTAATGATTCTTTATTTTACAAAGCATTTACATTAATTACACAAGATAAAAGTTGATGATGAAACTTTTCATAACAGACTGACCTCCAATATTCTCAGACAATACATTTAACTACAGAGTATATTTGCCAGTAAAGTAGTCTAACACATGTTTTTAGTACTATTCATAGAATATACAATGTGGACAGCAAATAACAAAATATTATAATACAGAAAGTATATTCTAATTAAACGCAATATTGTAAGTATGTATAAATTCTGTTAATAAAGTTTCATACAATATATATGTTGAAAGTGGCCTTCCAATAAAACTCCAAATGAGGATTTATGACACAAATAAGAATAGGCCATGCATCATCCTATAAACAACAAAACGAGTAAACACATTGTAAAATGTTGGAGTTCTGAATCTCTGTAATTAATACTACAGTAAAAATCTATTCAATATATTTTTTTCCTTTGTACACTCAAGGGTAAATGAAAAAAAGTTTGAATTAATATGAATCCTACCACCGGCACAACAATATAAGGCTAAAGTTTATATGATAGATTTTAAACCTTAATTTTGTTAACAAACCACAAATAATTTATAGTTCCTTGTAGAATGCAACTGTTATATAATATAAATCAAATTAAAAATTCAATTGTGGTGATTTTTTAAATGCACGTTGAGTCCATTTCTTCTTTGGTATGATTTTTCACAATAATTGCATGTATAATTTTTTTCACCACTGTGACACAGCATGTGCCTTTGCAAACAAGATTTTGAATAAAACGCTTTTCCACAAGTGGTACACTGATAGTTCTTTTGTTTCAAGTGAACTTGCCTCATGTGAGCACCTCTACCACTAGCCGTTATAAAAGTAGATTCACACAGTTGACATTTATATTTTTTAACTTTGTGATGATTGTGTGACAAATGAGAATTTAAATTGCACCGGGTTTTGAAAGACTTATCACAAAGCTCACACTTAAATTTATAATCATCGCTATGAATATACATATGAAACTTGATGTAAGATGTGAAATATGATTTACCACAATGATGGCATATCGTTTTGCTCCTTGGTTCTGAATTAATAATCGAAGCTTTAGCTCTTTTTCTTGCTGCACTTGATCGTTTGACAGTCTGTACGCTATACTCCACTTTCTCGGTGATCTTCTTTTCTAAATTCTTTGTCGGTAATTTTAATCTTCCACACGTCTTTAAATGATCTTCTAAGTCTGATAAATGAACAAAACCCTTCATACAACCTTCACAAGTAAAAGGCATAAAGTGCTTCTTTTTATGAATAAATAAAGATCTTGCATCATCAAACTTTTTGTAGCAATAATCACATGATTTTCCTATGGCTCGTATAGTCTTGTGTTCTTTTAGACAATGCAAAGAAAGGCTTTTTCGGTCTTTAAAATTTGAATCACAGTCAGTACAAAAGTACACATTTAAAGGCTGACGTGGAGTACGCTTTTTACTGGTTACACGCTTTTTTGTTGTTAGATCATCTTCATTTTTCTTATGATTTGAATATGTATGAATACTCAACTTATCTGAAGACAAATTATTCTGTTTGTAAACACCAATACAACTTTTATCGTCGATTATATTATCAGAATATGATTGGTCACTGACTTCACTTTTAGTATCAAGAAAATTACAAAATGTGTCTAGACTGCTTTCTAAATAATCTGTAAGTACCTTACGAGAATTTTCAACTAGAGTTTTAAAAGCTACTAATGAACTAAGCTGATTTATGCAGTGCTCACAAATATTCTGAGGAAATCCATCATTGAACTGTACCTGAAAAAAAATTATTGAAATTAATTTTTCAATTTTATATATCAAAGAATATCTAACTTGTATAAAAGCTCAGAAACAAATGATTCGATACATATTTTTATAATTAAGACAGTGCACTATATTTTTTTAGCTCCTATACATAAAGGGGTACAATTTTTAGTTTTATGACTAAACAATTGAAAAATGTAAATAAATTTTTGTGAACCTTTTGGGCTAAGGTCAATTATAAACCATCATCACGATCAACACTATCGGTAAGCTTGTTTTCTTTGGAATTTTTATTTTATACAATACCAACGAAAAATACAAAAACCTACCTGCATATTAAAGCAGTTTGCTAACGTTACTGCTATTTGTAAATTTCCTGTGGCTTCAGTGCAATTCCAAATACTCGTCAAAATTTTACCGTCAGAAATACAGCAACGACAAATAGCATCTAAATTCATTTTTGCCATGTTTTCTGCTGAAAGTGTATTCAGTGAATAAACGCCATCAACATTAATTCCGCTGCAACAAATTAATTTCTAGGACTTAAATATTCTAATAATATTTATTTTCCCAAATTTAGACTCGCGTCAAATGTCAACAATGATAGACAATCACATAACAATAGTGACAGTAACTAGCATAGACACGAATCATTGTGACCATAAACATAAAATAAAGATAGTCATACAAATATACAAACAGCTAAAACATCATTTGATCCCTATCGGCAGCAATTCAGTAGCCCTAATTTTTATTTTTTTGTTTGGTTTATACTAACAATATCAAAAAGAAATAAAATATGCATAATTTTTTTATATTTTGAATAACTTTTTTTTATTGGGATTGTGTTTTCCCAGATATTTTAAATTTGTCGACTTTTTACTATGACTCAAATACTATACACTGGCTCAGGGATCTATGGCACTTCTCATAAGTCAAACATCAAGCCTCAGAGTTTCAGTCAATGTTAATATACGTGCAATACCTGCAATCGGGAAATAATAATCACTATTATATTACAACTGTAACAAATCTTCTTTTTATTGCTATCTAATAGTAAAATTAATATGTCAGGACAGCAAAGTACTGGTACTGAATCTTGTATGCTAAATTCTGCGAGTGTAAAGCATAAATCTGAAAAGTATCTCAAATACCGTCGTAAGCGACAACTTCGGAGAAAGCGAAAGTTATTTAATAAAGCTAAAAATAAGCACATGGGAAAGAAAAACACGCATTCCCAACCTGCTGCTCCGCCAGTGTTAAATCCCATCAATCAAACGATGACTTTAGCTACAAATTATTGGGCTCAGTCGCACGCTCGCGCGATCAGCTGGCAATATAAACATCAAATTGCTTACTGGAAAGCAAAAGCTGAAGCTTTACATTACGAAAACAAGGTTCTACATGGAATTATTGAAAATATTTATAGAAAACCTTTTCAAAATGAAGACCCTGGTTTCTCTGCTTCGACAGGACAGACTTATTATCAACATAAAATAGCTACTAACAAACAAATCTCAGAACATGAAGACACAGATGATGAAAACGAGTCTGATAATTCTGATATCTATATAAGCGAAGAAATGTTAGAATTTCTTCAAAAAAGTGCAGAACACAGGCTTTCAAGAGAGAAACAAAAAACGGAATATGACAATGCTCATCTAGCTGCTCCCCCGCCTAAAATTTCACTAGATGAATCAAGGAAAGAAGAACTCAAACTATTGTATGGAAAATCTGCTACTAAAATTATTGGTCTTGAAACTGCTGTTCAATTAAGTTTTGATAATTATGTAGATTCACACAAACCAGCATTTTGGCCAAATATTCCCCTAAATCTTAACTTTGAATAAATCCAATGTGTACTCTTCCGCTTGTAATACACTTTTAAACACAACATGCATATTTTTTTAATACCCACCTATAATTGAATCAAATCTCATGACATCTATCATCTTAAACTCAATGCGAATGTATATAAGTAATAAAAATATATGTTGTATAAAAAATTTAAATTTTTGTTCACTAGATTAATAGTGATAGAATTTTTAAATCAGGTTGGGGATTTTTGCTTTGTAAGCAATTCTTCTTTTGGGTTAAGGCTCAATTTTTTTTTTAATACACAATCCAAGTGAAAGTATGCCTCGTGAATATTTCAGTCTACAAATGCACGGATGTATTTGGATCAGCTGCTATCACAGATGTGATTGCAGAAAAATGTATTAATAATTTCTTAAATAGGAATTTAAGGAAAATTTATAAGGTAAAGCAAAGGGAAGTCTGTCCTCCAGATTTTAAGTAAATAATAAATTATTTATTGAAACAGTTTTTATAAATTAATAAATTATATGTGAATACCATGGACACAAAGAGTAAACGCGGTTGTGTAATTAATATAATGACATTTTATCAAATTATTATGAGAAACAAGTTCAACTAATGAGTCTTAATTGTAATTTTAAAACAGAATAATTTGTATATAGATAAATATGATATGGAGCAATCTATATAATCTTTCCATTCTTATAAATAATTTATTTTATACACAGAAGTAGGTAACAATTTCTTGTCAGTATTACTTTAATCAGGGACAAAATCTCCATTTCAAACCTCAAACCTGCATTACCACTAAATATAGATGTGCAGAAGTCTTGAAATTTTACTAATATACGTCATTAAAAAAAATTCATATTGATTGAATTCAGTAAAAAAGTCAAATAACTTAATTCAAAGTGCCCAGATAAATCAGTTGTACACATTTAATATTTAACACGGTTAGCAAACAGAGTAACTAACCAAGCCAAATAAACAAGAGTCAATTTGAATCCCACCTGTCTATTTTCTGTTTTTTTAAATCTTTATTTCATGTGTATACGATTTATCTTAAAACACATTCATATTAAATTTTATCAAGCTGTCCCTTCTGAAATTAATATTCGGTAAATTTACATCTATCTATTAAAGCCATATTTAAATAATCACAACAGAAGATCACAATTCCCCGAAATGAGACACAACCAAGAAGAACCTTACTAAAAGGTTATGAACAATTTTGACATATCAGTGAATATATAAATAATATTATTGCAAATGATGAGATCTCAAATGTACGCTAAGACCATATCTTGTCTGGTAAGCCTTTGAACACTGACCACAAACATGTTTTTTCTCTCCACTGTGAGTCAGCATATGCATTCTTACCATTGCTGAAGAAAAGAACTTTTTCCCACAGGTTGGGCAGTCCATATTCTTTTCCTTAAAGTGCTTATTTCTTATATGAAGGGTTTTCTTACTTGCAGTTTTAAATTCTAAATCACAAAATTGACATTTATGATTTTTTTCATTTTTGTGGTTAAATATTATATGTGAATTTAAACTGCACGCTGTTTTGAATGATTTACTGCAATGCTTGCACTTGTAGTTACATTCATCACCGTGAATTAACATGTGCAGTCTGATATAAGAAGCAACGTAAGATTTCCCGCAGAAAGCACACACTACTCTTTTCTCAACTTTTGATTCAGTTGCAGAATTTGCTTTGAATTGTTTATTCGGATCTGGTTTTAATAGTATACAAGTTGCAGTGTGGGAGTCTAGATCCGAAGAATTACTAAATGACTGTAAGCACCCATCACAAAGAAAAGGAGTTAAATGTCTCATTTTGTGGCGATCTAAAGACTTCTGATCATCAAATCGCTCTGTACAGTAGCTGCAGATTCTTCCTGTTAACTTTTCTTGTTTATGTGTATTTAAGCAGTGCATAGAAAGATCTTTACTGTCAGAAAAATTAGAGTCGCAAAGAGTGCAATAGTACAATTGAGGTGTTTGCTTGGAGGAGTGACCAAGGGTTTCGCATTCAGTCACAACATTTTCTTTACTCGGAAATGTTTGATTGTCAAAAAACCCTGATGCATAGTCCCCACACGAATCTTCTTCGTAGACATCATCAGTTTTGATCACAGTAAGTGATTGGCGTGCGCTTGCATCTTCACCTCTGGAATTAATAAAATAGCTCTCCAAATTTGAGCTACGTTGCATTTGCTCCATCAAAATTTTTTTAGAATTGATTACAGTTGTCTTAAAGGATAGTATTGAGTGAATTTGATTTAAGCAGTCTTCACAGACATTTTGAGGAAATCCATCATCAGGAAGCATCTAAAAAATAAAAATTTAATTCATCAAATACTAAATTGATCTATGCATTTAACACCAGACATGTATTATGAATTATCAAACAAAATGCAAACTTACCTCCACGCTTAAACAAATTGAAAGAGATTTAGCCAACGTATCAACATGTCCATCTACTTTTATGCTGCTCAAAATGCTGGTCAATTCCATATCATCAGCTAGACAACAGCGACAAATTTTGTTAAAGTCCATGATAACAATTAGTGTTTATACTCTAATAAAAAGCAGTGAAAAACTCACGCTCACAATATTTTTTAATGCACACATGAATAATTAAATATAAACGCTTTCTAAATTAGTAATACACCTGCATCTTCATGTGTTTTATTCGTGATGAGACTCCAATAAAAACTGTCAAAATTCCGTCCCTGAAGTTAGTTACATATCGTGTATCCAAAACAACAACAAACCCACCATTGCTGTCAGTAATAAGCCGACTACACACGACGCGACGCGACTTGCGACCGACTTGCAATCAGCCAATAGCAACCCTCTTGCGTTTACTAAGGCAAAAACACCCAAATATAAGGGCGCTATCGGTTGATTGCGTGTCGGTTCCAAGTCGCGTCGCGTCGTGTGTTGTCGCCTTTAGGTTGGGTGATTTTTATGGCTAAACCTAAAGCCCTATACACACGCCGCGACACGACCTGCAACCGATTTTCAATCAGCCATACGCCGCTAAAATAAACAGAAAGGAACCAAAAAATTAGAAGCAACAGCTAATCCATATAAATTGCATATTCATATATTATTAAATCAGCTGAATATTAACATTACACTTACATGAAACTGTTATATTATTTTTCATTAAATAAACGCATTGAATTTGTATTTATCGAATATCAAAGGCTTTCATTTCAGCCAGTTTCTAACACAAAATACTTACATAGCACCAAAATATTTTTTACCACTTTTTACTCTAATAATTCTCACAATTTATTTAAACATCCTAGATAAAAAAAAAAACAACTTATATTAAAGTATATGAAGTGACTGTAGAATAGTAAATTCAAATGCATACAAAAATCTGACCTATCAGATCTGAACTAGTTGATATTGCTTTGTTATAATATTTTTTTAATAGCACTAATTTAGTTCATATGACTAAAGAATACTTTATTATCATGCTAAATAACATTGTGAGTTAATACAAGAGAATTTTAGGCGTTATACTGTGTTTCTTCTTATAATTTCAATTTTATCAAAAATCTCCGAAATATTCCGTCACACAGGGATAAGTATTTACATCACTAAAATAATTTTGAAATCGAATTGCCAAAACTATTTTAGGAATATATATAATATTTCAAAACTTTTATTTTTATAATGGTTATTTAGTGATTATTGTTGGTGATTGTTTTCAGTGTAACAAATATGTACAACATGTTTGAAGATCGTATATTTCATTGTAGAAAATATTTTTTTTAGATTTTTATAGACCGGTGAAGGCAGTTAGGACCGAAGGGTAAAATTACCCTTTGATCCGAGGAGGGTCTATTAGATAGTTCAGTGATAGCTATCTAGAGGTCATAAATTAAAAATAGGATAGATAGTTTTTATATTGTAGATCCACGTTGCACATAGACCTGAAATAGGGAAGGAATCTATTTTATTGTAATGGTCAGAGATGGATTGTATTTTAATAGTTTGCGTAATATTAATGTTAAAAATATATTTTTGAATAAGAAAAAAAACCATATTGTTTAGGAAAAAATATTATTTGATAAATAAAAATATGCAGTTTTATATATTTATATAAATAAAAGTATGTGGAATCAAACTAAACTGATCGATTAGATTTTTATGTCAATTAATAATTCCGTTGGCAATATGATGAATGTTATTCTTCTAATATTATATAAATAGCAATTTCTCAATTAAACGTGATGAGATTTCAAATGTACAAGAAGACCGTATCTTTTTTGATATGCCTTATCGCAAACATGGCACACATGTTTTTTTTCACCACTGTGAGTTAGCATGTGCATTTTCACCATTGATGCAGAGAAAAACTTTTTATCACAAGTCGGGCAACTTATATTCTTTTCCTTAAAATGCTTGTTTTTAATATGGGCAGATTTTAAACAAGAAGTTTTAAACTCCAAATCACAAAATTGACATTTATGTTTTTTTTCATCCTTGTGATTAAATATGATATGTGATTTTAAGCTGCACGCTGTTTTAAATGCTTTACTGCAATGATTGCACTTATATTTACATTCATCACTGTGAAGTAACATATGCAATCTAATATAGGAGGCAACATAAGATTTACCACAGAAAGCACATACAACCCTTTTCTGGACTTTAGATTCTGGAATAGAATTATCCAAATGAGCTTTATATAATAAACAAGTTTCTGTATGGCCGTGTAATTCTGATAAATTTCTGAAAGATTCCAAGCACCCATCACAAAGAAATGGTGTCAAATGTCTCATTTTGTGTCGGTCCAAAGATTTTGCATCATCAAATCGCTCAGTACAGTAACTGCAGATTCTCCCCGTAGTCTTATCTTGCTTGTGTTTATTTAAACAGTGCATTGAGAGATCTTTACTTTTAGAAAAATTACATTCACAAAGAGTGCAATAGTACATCTGAGGAATTTGTTCAGATTTATTTTTGCGCTGGTTTTTTTGTTTCTCTTCACATTCAGAATCAATTTCAGAGTTTTCTATGGTTTGAGATTTTTGGTTGACATTAAAATCTGAAAAGGAAAATTCTGAACGACTATCATCACGTGTATCTTCTTCTGAGAATTTGTCCATATTAGTAAGTGATTGGCGACTTGTGATTGGCGATTGACTTGCACCTCCCATTTGCTCTAATATTTTTCTTTTTGAATCTATCACAGTATTTTTAAATGACAATATTGAATGGATTTGATTTAAGCAATCTTCACATATACTTTGTGGAAATCCATCTTCAGGTAACATCTAAAAACAAAAGTATATCTTATTTTTCTGTAATTCTATAGATACTTCTTAGATTATCGTGATAATATTTGAATGTCTTTATATTAATACATACATATGGTAAGACAATCGATTGAACATGATAATTATCTAAAAGTAAATTTCATGATTCAATTTTTGCCTATAATCATTATGAAAACTTTCATGCTGTTATCGCCTTTATTTGTCATCAAATGATGATATTTTTTAAAGAGGTAATTAATACAACAGCAAAAACCAGTACAGATGGTTAACTATAAGATTTATGTTTATTTGAGCACCCATATATTTCTGACCACTAGAGTTAAATTCTAGTACGGGCAGACTTTTAAACCTGCACTGTTAAATACTTACATAAAGTCATAACACTACGCTTTTTTCTACTAAAACAAATATTTTGTTATGAATTTAGGTTGATAAACACGTCGAGCAACAGCTCAGATAATATTCGTGGTACACCTTGCTATTATCGTTGTTTTTTTTTCGACTAGGACCAGATATAAATATTATATTTACCTCCACATCCAAACAAGTTGAAAGACATTTCGCTAAAGTCTCGACCTGTCCGTCTACCTCTATGCTGTTCATAATACTAGTCAAATCCATATCATCAGCCAGACAACAGCGGCAAATTTTGTCGAAATCCATTATGTAGTGAAGCCTCTTCTTCACGTATTATCAAAAGATATTAAGAATATGATGCACACGATAAAGAAACATATTAAAATAAGGACATTTAACTTGTTACACACCCCAACTATTTTGTGAAATGTCAAACTCAAAGTTGTCAAACACACAAACATACAAACCTGAAGCTAGCCACATTTTCCCATTTAAAAAAATTGATAAATAAATAATTATAATTAAAAATAAATATATCAATAAAAAAATAAAAAATCCAAGATTACTTATTTTCTTTAATATGGTATGTGGCTATTCCCTGATAACGATACAAGTGAAGTGAAAGCTGTGTGAAACTCTATTTGATATTTTTGCATTAAAAAAAGTGAGGTGAAAGCTAAATAAAAGTGTCTCTAATATTTTTGCGTTGATAAAAGTGAGGTGAAAGCTGTGTGAAACTCTATCTGATATTTTTTCGTTGAAAAAAGTGAAGTGAAAGCTATGTGAAAGTGTCTCTGATATTTTTGCGTTGATAAAAGTGAGGAGAAAGCTATGTGAAAGTGTCTCTTAATAATAATTTTCAAAATGATAGTTCTTTCCAGAAAATTATATATTAGCCTGTTGAAATAGCATCTTATGGGCGTAGTTTGGTTTGTCTCCGTCTCTGTAATAACGCCCTCTAATGTTTGTTGTGCGGTTGTAGTGTTGCAGTGCTGAAAAAACATAATGTTGAATGCAAATTCCAAACAGTCCATGTCACTTTTAATACAAGCTATCCACTTAAATCTGAATTAAGAAAGAAAAAAATAAATCAACTAAAATCAAACCTGAATGCCCAACAGTCGGTTTTCACTAGGCCTGTAGTAAATTCTAAAAAAGTTACGATTGCTTCTTTAAAAATTTCTCACCAGCTGGCAAAGAAGAAAAAGCCTTTCCAAGATGGAAAATTGTTAAAAGAAGCATTTCTGACTAGCGTGATAGCTTATTTGAGGGATTTTCTATCAAAAGTGAGATAATGTCACCATTATGTTTATGGTGAGAATGGTATTTAGTAACTTTACTGTAAAAGAAGATTAACTGAAAATATTACCCATGAAAAGACGAACAACAGGTGAGGATATCTATAACACATTTAGAACATATGCAAAGTCAATGGATATTCCTTTGCACAAGTTATCTGCGATAACCACTGATGGAGCACCAGCAATAGTTGGTAATATCAATGGATTTGTTGCCCTCTGCAAGAAAGATAAATTATTTTCAATTTTTTTATCGTATCACTGTATTTTCCACCAGGAAGTTTTGTGTGGTAGAATACTACTATTCGTACATGTAATAAAAATAGTCAACTTTATTCGGGCAGCGCCTTTGCAACACCGTCTTTTCAAGGCTTATTAGAAAATTCTGTAACACAGTAAAGGTTCTTGATTTGAAAGATTTTTAAATTTAATTGAAGAAATAAAAATTATCTCAATACTAAAAAACAAACATTATATTGAACTAACGGACCATTGCTGGCTGGCTCAGAATGTCAGAAATGGAAAGAATAACATAAGTAGTGACAGAGGCAAATAAACTATTTTATAAGTTACCCTAGTTGATAAGACTTCTGGGGGATGCTGGAGGACATTAACTTAGAATTTTACTATTTATGCAAATCATACCTATTAGAAAACAATTTTCACGCAAAGAAAAAACCTATTTCTTCATTAGTCATTTGATCTTCTAAATTGAAATTTTTTAGATAAGATGACTACCGATCAATCTAAACATAAAATAACACACTTGGCCAAATGTTTATACTTTAATTAAAAGACAAGAGAAAAAAGATTGACAATTTTATTTTATTTAAAATAAATGTTATAAGAAATAAAAAGGGCACACCATTTTACTTGTCAATAAAATGAATCTTTGTTTTGTCAGATACCCCAAGATAATGAATATAATATAAAAATACATGTATCCTAACTCTTATTAGAACTATAAAACATCTCATAAATTGTTTTTAAGTAAAAACTAATAATTTGTAAAATTATAAAAGCATTTAATGCCGTGGAGTACAACATTTTCTCCTTATTTACTTGTCATTAAATTACAAATAAATATCAATATATAATATTTATACTATATATATATATATATAGTATAAATATTGTGTATATATATATATATATCATACATACACACACATACGCACGTACACATGCATGTGTGTAGATCATAAATCCATTTTCATTGTCTTTAATTACCACTTACATTCATTTAAGTAAGTATATACATTAATTAGATACTGAATTATTTATTTTAATAATTTATTATTCAAGGTTTCTGGTATAACTATATTTTATAAATATATAAAATATTTTGATAATCACCAAAAACCTAAACATAATTAGTACTGTAGTTCTTAGTTTAATCGTTGAGATTGTCCTCTAATTTGTAAATAAGCAAAGATGTTCAGCTATTGAATTGTCCAATGCATTTTATTTATATGGCAGATATCAAAAATTTCAACATGATACAGATACAACTGACAAGTTGAATATTTTCAAGCACTTTTTCTTGTTATTTCATAAGTGCACTATGTATCTTAAATATATTGCTTAATCAGTAATTATAAATAGGCGTTAAATTTAAATCAATTGAATATTTAATAATTGTCAAATGAATTAGTGTATTGCAAATAATTAATACAATAATAATCGTTAGTTACATATACTAACTTAAAGTACCATATGTTCATAATAATAATAACATTGGGTGGGTATATATAGTAGATGTAAACAGGGAATTGAGTAACCACGGCCTATAAGCATTTTAGTTGTTTCGTGATTCAGAAATGTTCGAACTTCATATACAATGACTCCAAAACTTTTGTGTTTTGAAAGTGTAAATAAACATGAATAATGTAGCGAATGCATTGCAATATTTTTTTACATCTATGGCATCAGATAAAACAATAAGTATTAGGCATTGTGAATGGTATCACCATAAGAAGTATTTGAAATTCACCCACAGTAAAATTTTATAATTTGTATCACTTGCATCATTAAACATGATTGGATTTTAAATGTACAAGAAGGCCATATCTTTTTTGATATGCCTTGTTACAAAGATGGCAAACATGTTCTTTTTCACCACTGTGAGAGAGCATATGCATTTTAACCATTGCCGAAGAAAAGAACTTTTTGCCACAGGTTGGACAATCTACATTTTTTTCCTTAAAGTGTTGGTTTCTTATATGGAGAGTTTTTTTACTGGCAGTTTTGAACTCCAAATCGCAAAATTGGCATCTATGATTTTTTTCCTTATTGTGATTAAAAATTATATGTGATTTTAAGCTTCCTATTGATTTAAATGATTTACTACAATTTTTACATTTATATTTATATTCATCACCATGAAGTAACATGTGTTTTTTAATGTAGGAAGAAACATAAGATTTACCACAGAAAGGACATACGACTCTTTCTTGGGCTTCGGATTCATTAGATTTAGAATTAGTTTGAGCTTCTAATTGTGCTTTCAATAATATACATTTTCCAGTGTGAGCTTCTAAAGTTGATGAATTGCTAAATGATTTTAAGCATCCATCGCAAAGAAATGGAGTCAAATGACGCATTTGATGACGGTCTAAAGATTTTTGATCATCAAATCGCTCGGTACAATAGCTGCAGATTCTTCCAGTAACCTTATCTTGCTTATGTTCATTTAAGCAATGCATTGAAAGATCTTTACTTTCACTAAAACTTGAGTCACAAAATGTACAATAATACATTTGAGGCGTCTGCTTGGAAGAGTGACACTGATCACCATATTCAATCTCAACCTCAACTTTTTCTTTAATTGGATAAGTCTGACTTTCATTTAACTCTGAAGATGAACAATCTGTTTCATAATCACCACACGAATCTTCTCTGTAGACTTCATCAGTTTTGATTTCATTAAATGATTGACGTGCACTTGCAACATCATTTTCAGTACTCTTGAAATAGCTCTGCGATCCTTTATTGCGTTCAAATTGCTTTAATATTTTCTCTCTTGAATTTATTACAGTAGTTTTAAAGCACAATATTGAATGAATTTGATTTAAACAATCTTCACATATATTTTGTGGAAATCCATCATTTGGTATCATCTAAAATATAATAAAAATATACATAAAGATTTAACAATGTAATATTATTAAATGTCTGAACAACTGTGAAAAGTGATGCATGTGTGTAAAACTTCATTATTTATGTACATACCACCACATTTAAGCAATTTGTAAGAGAATCAGCCAATGTTTCAACCTGTCCACCTACATTTACTATAGTTATAATATTAGTCAATTCCATATCGTCAGCTAGACAACAGCGGCAAACTTTATTGAAATCCATTAGAATTACTTATTTCTTAGATAACGAAATAAAGCAATGACTGCCCACAACTTAACATAACGTAAAACAACGAGAGAATTATGAGAATGTCATAATATTAGCTGCGAGTCAATTTTGTTTGACATTTGAGAATAGACTCAGAATTTTAGGCTTTGGATATCTCATCGATGTTGCCATGTCGACAATTTAAATATCCAAAGAAAAAACCTGTGTAAATGTTTTTAAAAAAAAAGCAGCTACAATACTGATTTTTGAGTTAAATTTAGTCTTTTTTTATTTTTAAGTCCAGCGAAACAATAAAGATTTTTTCATAATGTACTACCGATTTCCTTGATCGCCGTGTACCCCATATACACGAGAAAGAATGCATTGTAAGATAGTTATTATAAACACGACCAATTTTGATAGCGTTGATAGCAAATTAGTAAATAATGTTGATGAACTTTTTTTTAAATCCAAAATACAATATACCAAAGTTTCACATGATTTTCTGTCCTTGTGTGCATTCATAAAACAGAAGATAGAAAGAAAAAAAAAAGTTTAATGCAAAAGTCAATTGCAGAGATTGACAATCTCTGATAAAAAAAACGTTTAAGCATATTTTTTACTCACTTGCTATCAATGCTATTAAAATACGTCGTGTTTATAATAACCACCTACAAACCACAAATCAAATTAATCTATGATTTATATTTTATATAAATGACAAATTATTAAACGAATTAATATTTTAAATAAAATACTTAAGTGATTTTTCCACGTGCTAATTTTTATTGGTGACCGGTTTCGCTAACTTTTCACGTAGGCATTACCAAACGTACTCTGTTTAGAAATTTTTATAACTTAAATTAATTCATTAAAAACATATACAATATATATATATATGCCTTATTTTATATTGTTAGTAATATTTAAATTCACAAAAAATTACTAAATTAAAATTTAAAAATATGTTAAGCATTTGCTACATTAAATGATTATTAGAATGATTAATAATTCGCAGTTATGCCGTGATGCCCAGTGTTGGGCGCAGTGCAAAGGTTTCGGGCCTCGAGTGGCCCGCGTATCGCGCCGAGCCTGAGGGTCAGAACCCCCGTATCTGCCATCGCGGATAGTGAGTCGGTCGCGGGTTCCTGCTCCGCGATGCAATCATCTTCTCACTTATTACCGGCAGAATGTATTCAGTCGATTGAAATTCGCGGGCAGCTCCATCGCCCACACCTGTGGTTTTATTGGTCCGCTAGGCTCGAATAACCGCACTATTGCATTGTTCCTTCAGTATTGACTGGGCTGTTGGTCGCTCAGCGGGGCAGTTACACCGCTTTAGTTACGACTGCTTTGCTAGTATTTGCTTATACTTCTAAAAAATAGGAACTGCTATTTGACATCCGATTCAATTTTAATTCATAAATATTAATACTTATAATTCATTAATTCGCTAGATTCGGCTGATCGTGCATATTTCTAATAAACCTTTGATTGACACAGTTTAATGGTAGCATATCTACAATACAACTGTGGTGTAGTCAAAAGACACTTCAATAGTAGAAGTCCAATTTAAGAGTAATGATTTCACTTATTGGTGTCGTGATAACTTATAGAGGATTTCTTCCAGATTTTATGACAACGATTCTTATAGTCGAAATCGCAGATGAGTTATGTATGTGCTTAATTTATTGCAAATGTACCAATGTATTTCTTGTTGCATACGAAATATTGCTTATACTATTTGATGTTGGATCATATCTCTGTGCATTCAATTTTACTGTACAAACTGCTAACATGAAAAACCATGTAGGCAAATGCCGCTTGGACACTGGTAGACATTAAACAAGCAGCGTCTTCTCTATTTGTTGTGACGACACCTTAGAAATAACCACTCATTAGCTGTATAATATTATCAACACGTAACAAAATTATTATATAGTTATCGTCAGTAACTTTAATTCAACCGTTTGTTTGTAGTTAGACTATTTATTACTATGAGGACGGGATGATGCAAAATATTTTTTAAAGTCTTACAAAATTATGCGATTATTTGTGTTGGCAGGAGACAACAGTACGCAACGCACCTGGTGCAGACTTTATTATATGGCCCGTTTGCCATTCTTGAGACGACTTGTGTTAGGCGATTGGTTTCATTGTTTGACGACTTAATCATGCGATTCAATTAATGTAAGCAATTCATTCGGCACTACCAAACACGTGCTGATTTTGAACGTGTAAATTTAAGCAGACGAAAACCAGCAGGAATTTTTTTCCACTGAGTTGTCATCTCCTTGTTTATTTTATTTCTTCTGTGCATGTTTAGCAATTAAACACATAAACACCTGTATAACACCACACAATGAGGGCTGTGATTTGATGAATTATCAGAAAGTAATCTATTTATTTTATATACAGTAATAACCTTAGCATAAATATACTGTTGTTTATTTAAAATATATACAAATTGTACAGTGGTCTAGCGGTTTTTTTTTTATTCAAACATTTATAACAGTTTATTGATGCCGATTCATAGTAATTTCAGTTACACTTAACAAAAAAAAAATATTATTTAGGTTAACATCATGATAATGTTCATTTATTAGTAAAAATGCAAAGCTCGGATCAAACGATCTGTCTCTGTGTGGAATCAAGCTGAAGCGGCCGCACCCGATAATCATTGCCCGCAACTTGGATACTGTTGAAGTCAAAGCGAGTATTGCGTTTACAGTTTTCATCGAAGGCAAAGTAATTTTATGACTAAATTTAATTATTGAAGGCACAGTTGGAATTAGTTTTGTGAATTCAGCACGGGCTATAAATGCTTGTACCGCTTAGATTTACACTGCTTAAGGCCTCGTAATTAAATTTCAGTTTGTATTTCTATCAACCTACAAATTTACTAACACGAAGTGGATGAAGGTTAAACTTTATCCGTATTATGCAGACGTATTCGTTAAATCGGGTCTTTGTAATTATTCGATGATGTCATTGGCCGATTTTCATTTATATATTTTTTATAGCTTCTACGTCTGATACAACATTTGATTTATCTTATAGATTAAGATATGAAAACTTCTCTTTAGTCTTTCAACCACCTGCGAGAGACAATCGTAGGGCTCCAGTTAGGAATATGCAACAGAGCGAAAACTTCTAAATTGAATCGCTCAATAATCACTCATTATTTATCTGTGCTCAATTGTGCCATATTAGATGGAAATTTTACAAAGTTATTTTTTTCTTGCATATTCAACCTTTTAATTACGCCATTTATTAACAACGGAGGCATTAAGGGATGACAAAATTCTTTATAATTTCTATGCGTTGCTTGCCATTATTATTATTTTTTTCAATAGATGGAAAGATATAAATCATTTGGTAGAAATAATCCTGCACGAAGCGCAGCATCCGAGTATCCTCTATATTTACACCTCCGAGACGTACCTCTTTACGGTAAAACACCCGATCATTATCATGGCTCGAACACGGCATGGCAGTTGTAATCAAATAAAATCATTTCGTGTGCACATAATTCAGGCTGATACAGTAACACATCGGTCTTCCCGACAGCTCGATGATCTCATCTCAGCGCGCGGCTAATTATGGTTGCCGGGCGGGAGACGCGCACGACCCGCGCCGGCTCCGCGGGTGCTCCCCAACTCCACCCAGTGTCACCCGGCTCTCACTCTGCGGGTTTATGGACTCTATAATAATACATTGCTTTCGCCTAAAGCTGACAACGACAATAAAAGGGGAAGGGAGAAATTTTAGAATTGATACCAAAAAAAAAAAAAAATTTTTTACTGTCAAAACAATTAGATTGGATGATCACAAATACCAAGATGACCATCGATAATTATTCTAAATTAAATTTAATAACAATTCGGGTGGTTTTAAAATATGTTTAATATTTTTTACTAGAAATGTTACCCGTCACAGAATGACGTATTCGATGAACGGTGCAATAGTGTTAGAACATATGATTGGCTGACAATTAGATGAATATTTGCTAATAATGGATATTAACTTCAAAAGCAAAGCCATTCTAGGAAATATTCATTTCGTTAGGATATCACATTTCGTGTCACAAACAACGCATCACTTTCACTGCACTGTTTTTTATTTGATGCAGTCTTTATCACGTTCAATGCACGCTGTGCGTAGACGGTGTTATTTTTTTAGGAGGCATTTTGAGTTATTAATGATGTGATTAATAATTTCTAACGCAATTTCGATAAAAAAAAAAAAAAAAATTGGTACTTGTGTCAAGCTGACATAAACTAGAAATTTCTAAGAAGCATCAAAATTTGTTTTTTTGTAAAAATTTTAAATTTGAAATTCTCGGGGTGAACAACAGAATCCTACAATTCGTACATATCGAAACTCGCTAAAGCATATTTTATAGTTTTATTAAATTAGTTTATGAATAAAAATATTATCCTATCGTCTTGAAATTCGGCACACAACTGCGAAAAACTAACTGAACTTACATGCAAAAAACCAACGTTGTATATTTTAAGATATTCTATAGAGAACCTAAAAATGAAACATACACACACACACCCACACACAATGGATATTAATATAGTAGATTGCTGAAAATCTAGCTATATTGGTAAGATAAGAGCCTCGTCAAAGTAAAGACGGTCAAGTAAACTTTTTGCTCTGAAAGTTTACTTCGAGGGGTGCGATCCCTCGCTCCAGCCCTTCCCTCCCTGTCCCCGCCAGCGCGCACCCTCTCTGTGATCGTTTCAATTGCCGCAGTTCACGACTGAAAAATCTGAGCCTGATTTATGGGCGAGGAATAGCTGTGGATGTGTAACCTCATTATCGTGGCGAAGATTCGTGAGGTAGAAATAAATAAATGGAGAAAACAGTGCGACTCTCTGTGAGCGGGAAAATGATACCAATTGTTGTAAATAAATAATAAAGTTTATGGAAACGTAATTTTTTAAATTTAATGGCATAATTAGGCATGAATATAGCCTCAGATTTTGCAGTGCTTTGGCAAGAGTTGTCATGTTTCTAAATGGAATAATTGTTGTTTTAGAAGAATATTATTATAAAATTAAGTTGTTAAAGTAATAAAGCAATTCGTTACGCTTTTAAAGCCAGATTTCAATACATAGAATGTATATGAAAAATTCCAACGATTATAAATAATAATAAAAACTTATAAATTGAGGTAAAGTCAAGATATGTCTATTTTTTGATTAACGTCAATCAGATGCGTATTTATTACCTATTACGGGTTTATTATATTATTACTAATATGATTAGGCACATTAGTTCATACATAGAAGATGATTTAAAGAAACTCTCAGAAAAATATCATCCCACACAAATCACGATGATATTTTTCTGAGATTTTCTTTAAATCATCTTCTATGTATGAACTAATGTGCCTAATCATATTAGTAATAGTAAAGTCAAGAGTTAAATAATAAAAACAAATACAAATATCCTGATTGTGAATGGTGATAATTTTAGTATGTGAATGTTTTAGCCTTTCAATAGTTTCTCCAGACTTGTGTCTTGAAATGCGAAAGCGCTTACAATACAAATAATTGTAATCTCCTAGCCATTTGGCTATTAATGTAAGTAAATGAAACATACAAATGGTTTATTTTGTATATAATAAACTTACTATTGAGGTTGATACTTAAACAATACATTCATACCTACCAATAAAATATTGTAACATATAATATTATATATGCAATTAATATTTCTTATTGGTTGAAATTTTTTTTTTTTTAATGAACTACTGTTTTGACTTTATGTCTTTATAATAATAATAATAATATGGATATCTTTGGATAACCAGTGAATTCATTCTTGTCTTTGTATGATATTCATACTTATTAAAATAGCTTAATCCCCACCTAAAATTATGCATTTAGAAAATTCTCTGAAACAAAGTAGACTAATTTGAAACAAAAACTCGTGGTTATTAAACGCATCCATTTTATAATAGATGTAGAAAATTGTAGTTGCTGACTTGTGAAACTAAATATTAATGAAAAGCAATTTTAATAAAGGCATCATAATATTCTATAATAAATAATGCTCTGGGCACAGTTGCAGCATAAAAACAGCACATCGTTAATCAATTATATTTTCATAAATTCTGATCAGTATCAGGCTAAACAGATTTATTTTGTAAAGTGGATTGGTATACAATTTAATTGCATTTTTAATTAGAGTCGTGTGGTGTGTATTAACTTCCAATGCATTAAGTTATCTTTACATCTTTGATTAGTCGCATTTTAGATAAAACAATATACGAGTACCTGGAAACCTTAATGAGGTGAGTACTTGCCTATCACGATTAAACTGTTAATTATCAAGTAACAAATATGCAGGGTTAAAGTTTCAGCTAAATTTGCAAAGGTTACCCTCGCATTTAAGATAAACCTTTCTTAAGTAAAGCAAACTGGAGAGTTACTACAAAATTTATATAACTGTAAGCCTTGATAAATTGTTCGATTAATATTTGACTCTGTATAGAAAATATATAAAGCTAGAGTAAAACAACTTTGTGCAGTACATATTACAATTGTTGAGAATACCCAAGTTAAAAAAATAATTAAATAAGGCTAAATTAAGATTTATAGCATTACAATGCTTTGATTATATTGAAAAATGTTTGATATTGAAACTAGCTGTGAGTTCCGCTATTTTACTTTAACGATATTTTAAATACTAAATATCAAAATATCAAATATTAAAAGATTGTTTTATAGTAATAATAAAAAAGTTAATTAATTCAAAAAGATCATTTTTTATTTATCAAATGTTTGGGATGTGTTACGGTTTTTTTTTGTTTTATCATTTTAATATAAAAAGTTGTTTTTAAAAACTAGTCCAATTATATAGAAAGGATTTGATTTTTAATTATTTTGGTAATTTAATATAATCGTTATTACTTGATATGATATTTTTTTTAAATTTATGTGTCTATCGCATAATATATACATAGTTTTCTCTACTTAATTTGTTTATGTGAAATTGCTATTTTTCTATCCGCTAGAAGATAAAGGTCTCTTTACGCCTCTAGGCACGGAGAACGCTAGTGATCACCTACCACACATTCCGGGCAGGTTGATACGTAGAAGTTGAATTGTTGGATAAAAAGATTCCTTATGATCGTTTCCTGCTAAGCGTACAGAAAAATCATGTTATTTAGATAATTATTTTCACAAATGACTTGTTTTTCGTTACTAGGGCAAATTTTTCAATATAAAATATCTAAAATAGGCCAATTACTTTACTGATGGTTCAAAAATATTTATATATTTTTTGAATATATATTCAAAACTTTTACTTTATTTTGATAAATAGTTTACTTATTTAATTATGTGTTCAAAAAGTTTTTTTTTTTATTGACTTGAATCCGTGCAACTTATTATTCTATCCAAAAGCTCATAAAATACATAGACTCTAATGCTGAATCAATAAATTTAACATAATTAATTGTAAAAATTATCAGAAGAAAAGAAATAAATATGAATATAAAACAACATAAAAATGGTTCAAATATATATGATTTCTTGTGGTCACGTTGAATTTATAATTTATTTCGCAATTATATCCAGAATCAGAAGTTTTTGAAAAGTCGATTTATTTTTGGAGCATGCCATTGATTTGTACTGCGGTGCGTAGTTTCTTCATTCCACCTATAATGGACTATCATTACCGGATTTTACCAATGTTGCTTGCTACTTGTTCATATTATAGCTTAACGTATCGGTAAAAGAAAGGCTTCATACAATACACTATCTGCTGATCGAACGAGCATTTTTTTTATTTTAAATAAATAAAATGGTTCTTTTCAATAAATATCCAGACACGTGAATTTTATGTTAAATTTCATCAATCGATGTAAAGGTATGATGGTGTAAAAAAATATTATAATAAATTAAATATATCACGAATATCATATGATATTAAATTATATATTTGGTTTAGTATGTATATGGTTTTGGTTTAGTAGTTATGTATATATATACATATAGATTAAGCTTCATTAACTATTGCGTTATTAGTGTGGATTTTTTTACGAAATTAATACTTTATTGCTTATTTGTTTACCAGAGAAGGTTCCATCCATCATACGGGAGACGAGAATGATGGATTATCTTTAGCTTATAAAAGCAGGAGTCATTTGGCTTATAATATCCAATGAATCGCTGTTTAGTGCACGAAATATTTTTAAATTAACGAAATTCGATTAAATTAATAAAATGAACGATATCAAAATGAAAAAAGTATATATATTCCTATATATCTTGTTATTTTGAATTGACCTAACAAATGTTGTCAAAAAATATACTAAAATTTATGAACCAAATTGAAGTAATCGTAATCTTTGCTAAGGGATACTATTATAAATATCACTTCAAATAAACATCAGTTGATAAATTTGTAAAAATAAAGATAAAAAAAAAAAAATGCTTTTAAACTTTTTAATTTACTCGGGTTGCGAGGCTACTCGCGCGGTGAAGTCACCCAGTCGTCGAGATAAAATAGCAAAGCCCTCCCCGCCGGCGCGGCGCCCCGGGCCCTGATTGCGCAATTAAAACACCCATTCAAGTTAACTCAAACCTTCCAGATATTCGGGGCGAGGTTCCGCGAAAAAATCGCTCAGTCGCGCGCGCTCGCAATTCAAACTTGCCGCGCCGGGCGGGGCGGGGCGGGGGGCGGGGCGGGGGGCGGGGGCGCGGGGCGGGGCGGGGCGGGGGGGAACCTGTTTGCCGCGGCCGCGACCGCCGCGCGCCGTCGCCAGTCTCGCAGGAATGCCCGAGCAGTGTGCACGCTCGACCGGCGCGAACTTGTACTCGAGCCCCCGGTGACTTGAGCGTGTTTCAGCGAGTGTCCCCGCCGGCCGACGCGCGCGGGCCGAGTGTCCCGCGTCTGTGTTGTGATCGCGCCCCCGAGGCGGCGTCCCGGTGTCCCGGCGTCCCGGCGTCCCGGCGTCTCGCCAAGGTACTCCCCTCGCTGCGCCCCGGCGATGTGTACACAAACGCACCCGCGCGCGCGGATCTAGCGAGGGCGCATCTCCGCCCGCCTCGCGGCTCCCCGTTTTCCTTCAGTGCTAGATTCTCGGACAGGGAATACCGAGAGTAGTTCTGTGTGACAATAATCGTCCGGTTTGTGCGTTTTCGCGGTGGCCCCGGAGCTGCAGGCGAGATTTCGACACCGACTGACGGAGTAGTTTTATTACCGCACCTCTATGCCTGTTGTGAACGAAAAGTAGTAGCAATAAGAGCGGTCGAGCCCCGGGCCCGTCCCTCGCGGAGCCCTCGCGGCCTGTCGCAGGCGGCGCGAGGTTCCGCGCGATACTTCATCGTCGCCGCTCTGTGTCGATGCGATACCCAATATGTAATTAAAAGAACAGGTTGAACTATAAAAAAACTACGTGCGGTGGAGCGCCCGCGCCGATCTGCTCGCAGACGAGCGGGTCCGCGGAGGCTCCGCCGCCCGCCGCCCGAGCCGCCGGGGACTCGCTCCCCGCCTGTTCCCCGACTATTTCCTATCTTATTGAGGTTGATACGAGATATCAGCCGTCCGTAGGTTTTTGAACAGAACGGCGATGCCGTATTTGCAGCATCGATTGAATTATCCCCACTTTGAATGACACTTTTTTAGTAGAACAAAAAATCTTAAATAACACAATTTAGTAATGGTTTTGTGCCTTAGGTATTCAAAAAATAATCCGCGGTATCAATATTTTCAATGAACACTTGAAACTACTGTGACGTTATGCTACTGACAATATTGTTGTACAAAGTCTTTCAATCTGATCAATCTATTTATAAAACAAAAAGGAGTGTCCATATTATTTCGCATTTGCAGACAGTAAGTAGCCAACAATAACACATTGCTTAGCATACCTCCAGTGTATCCGTCATGCGAATTATAATTCGTGAGTAATCTGATTCGTGTACTCACTTGATCGATAATGAAAAAATCAAACTTTTAGTAAAGTTACAACACCTAATAATTAAGCGATACAAATTGCTAATGCACAATGAGCAGATTGCATACTTCTCTATTTATTAAATTCTATCCAGTTGAATTGATATTTATGAAAAAACATATTCATTAAAAGTGAAAAACAGAATTATAAAGGCGAAATTATATTTTAAATTCAAATAACGAGAATTTAATAAAGCTCGTAAAATACCATATAAATAACATTTCCATGTAACCGTGAAGCTATTACGAACAATATTTACAAAAGACATACGAGTGCATACTTAATATATGCACTTATAAATACCTTTCTGTAAATACCTACGCAGTTGTACCGGTATATATTTGGGTCTATATTTTTGACATAATATTTGATCAATTCGTTTTTATTGTATATCGTTGCAACCACCAATTATAATCTCATCTACTTAAATTTAATTTTGATTTTTTTTTATGTCGATAAACGTTGTATCTAACTTATTATAATAATAAAGGAAAGCGTACTAAAATAGTTATATATTACTTCACAATAATAATGACTTCGACTTATGCCATTAAGTGTTGTGTATATAAATTATATTTAGCTAAAAAAATAAGTAGGGTTTGAGTTTAATTGTCATATTGTTAATAAATCTAAATATTTATTTAAAAAGCTGTAAGCATGTTTTCAAAAATAAATGAAAGAACATTATAAATAGATATAGATGTTAATATTTTAATAATGTAATGTAGTGTTTATGATTAAACCGATAAGTAATCTTTCTTCGTAAATAAAAAAAAAACAAGTAGCAATATTTTTTCTCCGTCGATATTTTAGAATCTTTTGTATAAAAACTACAATACAGCGAATAGTGAATAATGATTAGCGTTTCAAAAGTCCTCTCATCATTAATAACAAACGAGTTTCTCGGATATCGTGTCGATATTATTAAACAATATTAAATGTGTTTCTGTACATACGCCGTCCTTAATATTGTGAGATATTTTATCACCCACAACAGAAGCTTCAATATGATCTGTTAAATGTCAATCAGTGTCTTTGTCGAGAGTAAAAAAATACATTTTTGGATAGTATAAATAAAAACCCAATAAACATCGCGTTGATTTGTTACTGGCATCTTCTGACCGTATCGGCCGGCGTGCGTCGTGACGTTTCAGGCATAAACCCATTCAGGATTGGATAATGGATCGTTAAGTAACATATCTGAATAAATATCGTATACGATTTTCTTAAAACTGATATAAGCGAACACAAAGTTGCACAAAACTCGCGAGACCGAACTGACTCCTCCGAAGAGTGAATAACTGCCGAAACAACCTTCACGAGTTCATAAAAACTAATGAAAAAATTCCTGCATCTCAATTCTATCATTTTGTTTTTGTATCTAAATTATGCATAATTAGATCTATGCATTTATTTTTCGATAAATACGTTGGTTGTAATTGATCCGCATTATAAATAGGTTATTAAGCTGTGTTTTTTTTAGTTTTCGTGAAGTGTTTTCAGTCTGGGCCGACCGGCGACTATCGCAGGATCTGATCGTTGGGACAAATTTTGAGGTTTAATTTATGTGTCGGATGTCTTTTTCTACATCCAAATACATAATTAATGACGCAAAAGAGTCATTTAAAGAAAATAACTGCACAGGCGGCTGCCAAAAATATTAATTCCAATTGATTTCAAGACATTTTTTTGAGGATTATTATTAGGAACATTAATAAAGGTTTTTAGGTAGGCATTAAAAACGGGTCCCAAAATTTTTAAACTAACATTTCATTTACAAAAAAATGTGTTATTGGCATGCTTTTGTGCATATTGTGGAGGAGATATTCTGAGTTTCGCGAGTAAATGGTTCACAATAAACCTGGCAGGTAGAATATTATGATGGACACGGATATCACTCATCTTCAAAATCTGGTTTGTTCTAGAGATCATTATTTTCAGTCCCTGTGATGCGTCCCCCAAGCATCGAACCCGGGTCCGTTGAGATGAAAAAACTAATTCGGGTCGGGCTATTCCCCCGGCCTACCTGTACAGTTCATAAATACGTCTAATAACCACTGGCTTACCTGGTCGCCTCTTCCAGGTAATTTTGAATCCTTCGAGCCCTGGTGAAGGCGCACGCCGATGGTACTCGGTAGAAGCGATATTCTCGAGCCGCCTTACAATAGTTTTACAATTTTTCAGATCTTTGTAAAGTAATTTATTTTCTTACAATTACATAATATGCGTATTTGCCAAAAGATAGCTTAATTTCTTATACTTTTATGATGAATAATTTATATTGACTTTCAATCTAAAAAGTATTTTTCTTCTTGGTAATTAGTACGTCCTTCTAAATTTCCTATCGTAATTTTACACACAAGTTAAATTTACATCATATTAAATGTGTTTTCAAAACTATAGCTACTGGACTGATAAACCTTTTTTTGCTTTTGGGAACATTTTCATATTTCTTGTATTAGAAACATAATTTGTAACTCAATACCTCAAGTGATGCGTTGAATAATTTAAAATATTCAGTATTAGAACTAAGGCTATTTTAATATTATAAATATACAAAACTATTTAGAAAATGTCCCACATATGTAAAAATCACTGCCACTACAATTTAATTCCAACTTTCTACCGTCGAAGTTTAATTTTTCTTTAATAATAATTTTGTACCTGGAATGATCGTCCTAATTAATCAATTTAGATTTTTAGTTAAATTATATATTATGAGTTCACATTATAATCATTGACTGTTTGTAAAAAAATATTCATTGAATATTGATCTTGTTCTTTTTTAAAAAGAAAATCTTATATCATAACTACATAATGATAAATAATAAAAATATATTTTCGAATTGTTGAATCATAAATGATTTAATTACTGTATCACATAGATGAAAAACTAAGCTTACAATACAAACTAATCGCAGTTGATTATTAAGCCCTCTACACCCGTCACGACACAACTTGCAACCGGCATGCAACTAGCCAATAAATAAATGATTTAATTACTGTATCACATAGATGAAAAACTAAGCTTACAATACAAACTAATCGCAGTTGATTATTAAGCCCTCTACACCCGTCGCGACACAACCTGCAACCGGCATGCAACTAGCCAATAAATAAATGATTTAATTACTGTATCACATAGATGAAAAACTAAGCTTACAATACAAACTAATCGCGGTTGATTATTAAGCCCTCTACACCCGTCGCGACACAACCTGCAACCGGCATGCAACTAGCCAATAAATAAATGATTTAATTACTGTATCACATAGATGAAAAACTAAGCTTACAATACAAACTAATCGCAGTTGATTATTAAGCCCTCTACACCCGTCGCGACACAACCTGCAACCGGCATGCAACTAGCCAATAGCGTTCTACTTTGGTGTGATCTTAAAAATTACCGATAGTAAAATGACGCTTGTGGCTGATTTCAAATCGGGGTTTTCTTGTCTCGGGGGTGAGCACACGTATCGGAAGTGCCCGGGGTGCTTCCGGTGCCTCTGCTTCCTTGCCTTGTTGCCTTCGTGCGACCTTCGTGCAGCTGCCATAAGGCACGCCGCCCCCCGCGCCAGAGCGCCGGCCACTTGCTTCCTCGGGCCCGTCGATTGTTATGTGCGCGGAGCGATGTTGTGATTGCCGGCTTGGGAAATGTTCAATTAGTGGCTGCTTAATGGGAAGCTATGAGTTAATGTGTATTCTTCGTTTTGCTGCATTCCAAATTTTTCTAATAAATTTTATTATTTGTCTGCTTTCTCTTGCATAAACTAGCTGTCGCAAGAAGGGAACGCTGAAATTTAGTATCCTATTATGCGGTTGTAAACCCTAATCTTTAATAAATATATAATATTATACAATCAAAATAAAATATTCTCTAATTACAAAAAGCCAACCAAGTGTATATTTTGTACACGGATAAAAATAAATAAATATATTTTTTTATCATAGTGCTTTTTGTAAGGTGTTTGTAACTCAATAATAATATACACAATTTTTATAAATATAAATCAAGGTGAATAATACAAGTGTTAAATATTAAATTTGCGATGTCTCCACGGAAGATATTGCTAAAAAAAACTGCCGTATAGAAATAAAACTAGTATTTTTACTTATATACCATGATGGCTTGTAACAATAATGAAACGTTGTCGATTTACATGGTTATAAAGTACATTGATATGTTTTATATATCTAATAGATTGAGATTTAATGTGCCATGGTCAAATAATCTATATAGTAAATACTAAGAATAGTATCCAAATGTGGGAAATGCAGATACTCTTACAGATTCCAAATGGTTTGCTATCTTAACATGACGCCATGTATAATAATAATTTATCATAAACACTGAAGCAATGCAACTGTACTAAATACCAATTAGTTTTTTTTTAAAGAATAAATTGATTTTAATATTGTTAATTCAAGATATGTTTCGACATTTCATAATAATAATAATGCAAGGTAACTGATAAAACTTTGCTTTGTTCTGAGAGTATATTTGATTAATTTAAAAATAAAAATTGCCCGGAACATGCAGAATTAAAAAAAAGTTGTTTTTCTAGCATGATAAACTCAAAATGACAAATATTTGTAAATTTAGCGCCATTTCTCTCGATGCTCACATTTATGTTTAAAGAAAACAACAAATGTGGAGAAATTTCTTTTCATTTATTATGTATTGTGATAATTGATGGTTATAGATATTTTATTCACAAACCATCGTCGCTAGAGAGTGAGGACATGGCGTTACCATATTAATTGCCAGCCATCATAGTTCTTCATGTAAAAACGTTTAATGCTCCTCTCGCTCGATGCAAATATTCATCTGCGAGAGGAAGGACTCATTCGGCTATAATTCAAACGGCGTGAAAGCGTCGAACGCATAAATTACTCACAAAGGTAAACGACACCGCTCGCGGTACAGCACGCAGCCCGCTCGGGCCTCGCAGGACAGGCAAAGCGGCAAAAACACTGCGATATTGTAACTTTTCCTGCGGATTAAAGAAAGTGAGTCGACAATGCCGGGCGTCTCGTCGACTCCGGCCGCGGTGCTCTTTTTATAATTGTGAGTCTTGTCGCACCTCCCGGCGATGGTCGGCGATGGTCGGATAGCCCCGCTTGAGCTCACCTCCGCGAGGTCCCCGGCCGAGTCCCGCCCGGTTTATTTTTGTCGCCCCGGAGCCGACTGGAGCCCGACGCGCTGTCCGCGGCTCTCGTCGGCCACTAGACGAGATCTGCCCACCCGATAGCTTTATATCGCTCACGTGAAAAGTTTATATTAAAAACGATCGCCATCGACACCTTTTTACGTTGATAGCGAGCGGTTTCAGTGATGTATCGATTCATTCATAGGTTTTTTTGCGGTCGTTTGTGGTGTGAATACTCTTTGTAATGATGACCTTCTCTCGGCATTCCCATTATTTCCTTAAAATATAACTATTGGTTTAAAAAAATACATGAGACGCTTCTTATTAATCAATAACTTAAATGATAGTGTTAGTTTTTTTGTTTATTAATGCAATACTTAACGACATTAATAATATGGTTTTGCTTTTCAGATAAGCGGACTTGAAGACTGACGATGCTCGCCGCCCAGTGCCACAGCCGGTGATGCGCGCCCACGCCAGGATGGGCGGGCTGTGGCTGGTGCTGGTCTTGCTGGTAGGCGGGCACGCGGAGCACGTGCGCGAGCTGGAGGTGTCGGAAGGCGCGCCCCGTGGCACTCGCGTGGGCTACATCGGGGACGGGGAGCACGCCGCCCACAGCGGACCGCCCTACCTCATTGTGCCCGTGCCGGGGAGCGCCGTGGATTCCGACCTGGCTATCGACCAGACGACGGGAGAGATTCGCACCAAAGTGCCGCTGGACAGAGAGACCCGCTCCTCTTACTCTCTCGTGGCCATTCCGCTCAGCGGCGATAACGTCAAAGTCGTCGTGAGAGTTCAGGACGAAAACGATAACGCCCCCACTTTCCCCTCTCCGGTCATGAACGTAGAGTTCCCCGAGAACACGCCGAGGGACGTGAAAAGGACCCTCAATCCGGCCAGAGACTCGGATCTCGGTTCGTACAACACGCAAAGGTATAATATCGTATCCGGAAATACGAACAATGCGTTCAGACTGTCCTCGCACAGAGAGAGGGATGGAGTGCTCTATTTAGATTTGCAAATTAACGGATTTCTCGATAGAGAGACGACTTCGGCCTACAGCCTAGTGATCGAGGCTCTCGACGGGGGCAGTCCGCCCCTCAGAGGTCGCATGACAGTCAACATCACGATCCAGGATGTGAACGACAATCAACCTATCTTCAATCAGAGCAGCTACTCCGCGACTATCCCGGAAAATGCGACCGTCGGCACTAGTGTCCTGCGGGTGTTCGCTACCGACGCCGACGCGGGAGAAAACGGCCAGGTCGAGTACGCGATCAACCGTCGGCAGAGCGACCGCGCCGAGATGTTCCGCATCGACCCCGAGACGGGCCTCATCGCGGTGAACAAAACTCTAGATTTTGAAACCAAAGAGCTGCACGAACTCGTCGTGGTGGCGAAGGACCACGGCCTTCAACCGCTGGAAACTACGGCCTTCGTGTCGATCAGAGTCACGGACGTCAACGACAATCAGCCCACCATAAACGTGATATTTTTGAGCGACGACGCCACTCCTAAGATATCGGAATCCGCCAAGCCGGGAGAGTTCGTCGCTCGTATTTCGGTGAACGATCCCGACTCCAAGGCGGAATACTCAAACGTGAACGTCACGCTGTCGGGCGGCGACGGTAGGTTCGGCTTGACGACCCGCGATAATATAATATACTTAGTGAGAGTGTCCCTGCCCCTGGATCGGGAAGTGCAACCGACGTACACTCTGGACGTGGTGGCGACGGACACGGGCTCGCCGCCGCTGCACGCGTCCAGGACTATCAAGCTGCAGGTGACGGATGTGAACGACAACGCGCCCGAGTTCTCGCAGAGCGTGTACCGCGCCAGCGTGCCCGAGGTGGCCGAGCCGGGCACGGCCGTGGTGCGCGTGCAGGCCCTGGACCGGGATGAGGGTGCCAACTCCGCGCTCCTCTACTTGCTGGAGGAAGCGGCCGGACACGCGCCCGCGCGCTGGTTCACCATAGACCCTCGCTCCGGGCTCGTGAGCACGCGGGCGCGCGTGGACTGCGAGACGGAGGCCGCCCCGCGCCTCACGGTCGTGGCGCGCGACGGCGGCCACCCGCCCCTGTCCTCTACGGCGACCATCCTAGTGACCATCCACGACGTCAACGATAACGAACCTATCTTCGATCAATCCTTCTATAATGTGTCAGTGCCGGAGAACGAGGTTCGAGGACGGTGCATTTTAAAGGTGAGTCTCACTCTTGATTACTTACGCTTAAGATTTTATACTTCCTAGTTCTCTTAACCCAGTTTCTAAGATTACAGTAAAAAAAAAACTATTTTGAGATATTGACTTTGGTTGACCAAAAGAAAAAAGCTCGAGGAGTGATTAATGCGCGAGAGCGGCAAATCCTCTTTGCATTACATACTATATAACAGCGTCAGAAGAAAGGCGGCTGCTCCGAGCCACACTTTCGATACACATCCGTTTCTGTTGTTGGTTCCCAATACCTAAAGTAAAGAATTTGGATTATCTCGTATTTCAGCACTAACATTTTTTAATAATTTTTTTTTTTTGTATAAACCGAATCAGTTACAATGTGTAAGACGCAAACCGATAAGCCTTTTTCAGATGAAATTGTAAAATAAAATCAGAACAAAATGAAGTAAGAATGGTGCTTACAACAATCGGTGGATAAATAGTGAGCACCTAGATAAAGAGAGCCTGTGCTATAAATTAATTACTCAATACGAGTGCAGTTTCCATATAAAGCGAAATCTCTCGGTCGCAGAGCGCGAAGCTCATATCCCCCCATAAAGCTTGCGCGCCCCGGCGGGCTGCCCTACTTCCAGGCCCGCGCTCCCTGCCGGCGATTGGCATTTTCAATTGCCCCGACGCGTCCATCTTTTTTCCAACGCGGACAAATTAAACAACGGCCCTACCGGCGCAGGAATAAATCGCAAATTACAATCTAAATTGAAAATTAAACACGCGGATGCGCGGCGCGCGCGGCCGCCGTAAATCGCTCAGCTGACATTTCTCGAGTTTCTCATTGTGCGATTGCGAGTCGTCGGCGGTGATGCCGGCCGGCGATGGACGCGCACATAAATTGTGAACAAATTTCACGTGGCCGAGGCGTGGGCGAGGATCTGCTGCGAGCGCCGGCGCGTATCTTGGCCCGGGATCTGGCGACCGCCTCGCTGCTCCACTGACTCCGGCGCAGCAGACTAGGCGCGCAGACGACGGGCAGACGTGCCGCTCCTGTCTACTTTTTACTTTGAATCGAACTGGATTTTCACATTACAATTACGATGGCCAAAATTATGAAGTCGTCAAATTCTACAACTGCTCAATTAATCTGTCTACCTACTCGAGCATGCAACTGGAAGACACGCGATCACAAGTAGATATCAACACTCTATTTAGATAAATACGTCATGGGGGTGTTTTAATATTATTTGTTTTGTAAACCCCTTTCAAGGAAGAGCTTTTTCACACGTTGTGGTATAATATGCTCGGTACATTAATGGTGGCATTATTTTAATTCGAAAAATCAATATATATATAAATTAAATCAATGAAAACTACCACTGCAAAAATGGTTTGAAATACTTCTATTGTAACAGGATAACGTAATTAAAAATATCATAATGTTTTGGCGTTTGTCTATCGAGTAGGTTAATATTATAACTGAAAACATTGGTCAGTTACGATTACATTTACAATTTTTGTTTAAATAATCTTTTGTATCTCATTGGTTTTGTTTGAAAAACTATTTTTCCTGTGCAGAGTTTAGCACGACAGCGTGTAGGTTTTACTTTCAAATTTCCATAAAATGTTTAAGTCATGGAATATTTAAAGCTCCAATCGTAAATGAAGGTATCTCTACTGAGAACACTGACTCTTCCACGTCTCCCATTATGCCAAACTGCTCTACGAAATGGATGCGTCTGTACTGTCTCTTTCTCGTCTTAGCAATGAAGTGTTACTTGTAAATTTTATTCATGCGGTATTTAAAGAGACTATTGTAAAGGAAGGTGAAATAAACCTTACGACCGAATTAAGTAGATATAAATAAACATGTACGCATCTCTCGCCTTTTGTCTGAATGCTCTGCTGTCTATGTATCTAGGGATAGGTTCACTTTATGACTATTAAACTAAGGAATAAATTATATTATGAAACAAAAAAAAAAAAAAACAAAAAAAAGAATCGAACTTGTTGCTATAACTATGTAATTTTTAGTTTTAAGTAATGTTTTCCTCTTGCGACATTATAAACTAAACGTGATAATATTAAATATTAATAAGTATTATTGAGTAATAACAAATTATCTTGTTCGTGTTTAAAGGTATTGATTATATAATAACTAAATACAAATCTAGCTATGAATAAATCATATTTTTACTGACAACGCTAATAAACTTTAACTGCAGCCCTTTTGAATGCACATTAAACATATTCAATTTGTCTGGTACATTTGTCGTAAACAACGCTGCAATAAATGCGGCGTGGTTTTTAATAAAACTTTCAAGGAAGTTACTTGGTTGCTGAAATCAAACCATTTTAATTGAGGAACCTGCTTTTGAGTGCACATCGTACCATTTTATTGATCCTTGAATTTATTCAAAGGTCTTTAAATAAATGTATACAAATATATTTTATTGCATAGGATTAAATATATATTTGGTATATTTTCTTTAAACAAGTTATAATATTTATCATTATTTCAATTTAATAAGAATAAATTTTACGTTAATTTTACACGAAAATAATAAATTTACGAACATACCTTGCAAAAAAGCTGTTTAAAACATTTCGTACCGCCCAAAAGAGATAAATCAAATATCACTTCCAGAACATAAAAATATATAATATTACACTTCATTATTTTTTCAATTTAAGTATAATATTCTTCATCTTCTGATGGCTCTCCTCATAGGAGGTTGGTGACTTTTTCATTGAACATATTTATGTCTTAGGCCGGTTTCACTAATTCGGCCGTACTCTAGCCTCTAGCTACTGCCGTAAATTCCGTATTTACGTAAACCTCCTCCTTCCAATATCCCCTTTTCCTTCGATTTTTTTTGGACAATCAGCTGTAGAATGCTATATTTACTGAGTATAATATATATATATTACTATTTGTAGTTAAAAAAATTTACTACAAGAGTTTAAAAATTTAGCTGTTTTAACTAAATTACATAAAAATATTTATTTTTTCAAAACTGTAAAAAAATATCGTTTAGTCGTTCTTTATCGAGTGCTTTTCCTCAAAGGAGGTTGGCTACTTGGAGGTTATACTCATCCTGAGCAAGTGTTTTCTAAGGGGGAAATAGTGCATTGGGTCCCCGGGTCTTTCTAAACCGTAGTTTTTATATTGAAAGGAAAAGTCTGCGTATTGCTGCTGCCCAATAGCATTATTATATAATCCTTAGGCGTTTAGATCTGATACTCCTTCTGCAGCAGGCTATAGAAACAATAGCAGGACCCTCCCCCCCCCACCTCAATAAGGTACTTTCAGACAAAATCCCTCCACAATCATTCCATGTCGACTACTCCATTACCGAACCTTAACACACGCTCAAGATACAGAATGACAGCCATGGACAATCAACATAATTGCGAGACCGGGGAGGTGTTTATATTTTTTGTGATTTTGGAAGTACGCGGATATTTACGTGCGTGTAGTGTAGTACGCTATCCCTCGACGCGTTCGTAGCTCGAGCGAGAGAGTGCAAGAGCCCGCATAATAGATGCATTACATCCAATTTCAACATCGGATACTCGGAATTCTGCCTCGATAGCGCTCGGACTAATGACGGAGAGGCCGCATTTCGAAAGGGCGCCGTCAGGTGGGGAAGATTTAGCCGCCGCCGATACGATCGCCCACCGCAAGAGAAAGCCGTCCTCGACACCTCCGAGTCTCCGGCGCGATCCATTACTCACCGGTCGCCTGAGATAAATCTCGAATTAGATGAAAACCGCGCGCAGATTGCATTTCAGCTCGCTAACTAGTTGCAGTCCGTCGAATATGCACTCGCGCCGAGCATTTCTCGACCGGCCGCGCTCTCCGTTTTTGTCGCCGGTAGTATCCCGCAGTTTTCTATTCAACTGCTTGTAACAAACGACGGACTGCCGTACTGTGTGTTAAAATTAAAAACACATTTGTTATTTTTTAAATGTCAAATCTGACACGTAGAAAGTGCGAGTATTTAATGCGGTGTCCTCCTTAGTTTTAATTTATTTCACGTAACCAAATTAATAAACGACTCGTTCCTTCATTAATCATTTTGTTTTGTTTTTTGTTTAGTACTAAATGAACTAGGGGGATACTTTGATCTGTCGTATAAAATTATTAAATGTATTTTATCTTTCGTTTAGATGGGTGACTGGATGAGATGAAGAGTGTCACATAATAAAATTTCATTTTTTTCGTATTAACATATACTTCGTGTTTAATTCACAATTTCTATATGCGGTTATGTTGAATTGCCGACACAATTTTCTTTCGTGGAAAATGCGCGATAATTTTCTCGGTAGTCATTATGCTCAAAGAAAATATTAACGCCGTATGTACAGATTACGTTTGATAATATGGATTCCCACATATTTCTCTGGGAAGCGGTACAGCATCGAACTGCGTACATTACAATCTGGATGTGAGTCTATTCTAATGACTATGAAATTGTCATGCGTGGGCGAGTGCCATACAAAACTGCGACTCGTAGGCGTCTATCTATGTATCTGTCACTCCGGACATTCCCGAGGGAACGCGAGGACGATACTCTCGAAGCATGCCGAGGATTTCTTTAGCTTTATAAGGTAAACACTCTATTCCCTGTAATAATGTTTTTTGTCTGTTAGAAAATAAATTAATATCACTTTGATTCAGTGCACTACAATATATATATATATATATATATATATATATATATATATATATATATATATATATATATATATATATATATATATATAGCGTTATACGAATTTGTAAATTTATCTAGAATCTATAAACTCGAATGGAATTGAAATCGCAATGTTGAAACACTCCAAGATATTTTTTGTTTAGTAATGGAAAATATAATACAAAGTTATCGTATTGTAAAGGTGAAACGTTAGATAGTTTTGTGAGGTTTTGCTATCTGCTTCAGTTCAATATTCTCTCGTGGTTTGAATATAATTTTAGTGTTTCTGAATCCACTAACCGGAATACAATTTAGACAAATAGTAAAATTTGAGTAACAACAATCGAAAACTTTATTAATATACCTACATAAAAATAAAAAAACGGTTATTTTGTGTGAATATTGATGCCCTACCTACAGCGTGGATTTATCATACAATATGTATTTGCGTGGATTTCTGCTATGGAGATTCGCACTTCTCGCTTGAAGATGTGTACGCTCTGCAGTAAGTCGGCAAATTGTTATGAGTGTCCTGTCGCACGCGGTAGCCACAAAAAATGTCTCGCTGGCCCATTTGTCATGTCACCACTGTTTACGACCACTGCCGCTGCTGCGGGCGCGGAAGGGAGAATCGCTGAATTTTCCAAATTAAAAAAAATTAAAACACTTTGAACTGAAACAATTTATTGTTTATAAAAAAAAAATCGAGCCATGATTTCATCTGTTTAATTTATTGCGAATTCATATGATTTTTTTGGTTAGTGAAACTAAATAGTTTATATATAAAATATTAATTTTTAATGTGAAAAATATGCGTCAATTTTGTTTTGTTACTGTTATTCAACCTAAGCATGTTATGAATTTTCAAACTTTTATGACTATGAACTCGTCGACTAAGTATATCATATAATTATAAGATAAACTTAAATTTCTTTCTCGTTGATTCTACTTTATATGATATTCTTTACGAAACTCGTTGTTTCAATAAATGTAGGTATATATTTATAAAAAAAAAAAAAATTTAAAATAATTTTAGATGTCAGATAAAAGCAGTCCTAGAGTGTCGGTTCGTATTATATAACTTAAAAATTAATTGCAGCCGTAGAATGTATGCGAAGCAGTGGTCATGTAATAACCGGCTCGCGTTTAAAAAATATCTTGTCAATTTTTATTATGAATGTGATTTATTTTTGTAGGATTGAATGTGTAAATCACCGCAAACCGCATTCGAATGCAGCAACCGACGACGCTAGGTCACTCGCAAATCTGCTTTCATTTATCAAAAGCGGCCGTGTAGCATCTCGCGCGGGTCTCCCCTCACCTGTATTTATTTAATCGTCAATTTGTATGAGGATCGCCGAGCGTTAGCCGAGATCTTATCGCGTTTGAACTTTAAGTCTTCGCACTACCAAAAATACAAGCGCGCTAAGAACCGCCCGTTTAGGATTTCTTTGTCTCTGCGCGTGTATTTTTAAGTAATATTTGCCGAGCGTTTAATTAATCACCGCGAGATAAATATGCGACTGCGCACTCGTGCCGTATTAATCAGTCGTTCAAATTGATAATCGGACATCTTATTTAAAATAAAACGTATTTAATAAAATAATCTCGAAGTGAAATTTTAATATAAAATGCATGTTATTTTGGTTTCGCGTTATAAAGACATTCTCATCTGTGTTTTGAATTCGAAATGACACAATTGAATTAATTTTCTAAGCGGTCTTATCCTTGGACAGTAGGCTATTTGGACGGTGAAAGAATCGGTCTTAGCACCTGCATGAAACGGGAGATTAATGTACTCCGCATACATTATGCTAACGCGATAGGAAAAAAGCCACCTGCATAAAGTTGCATTATTAGCGTTGGTTTTTTTCATTGCACTTCTATAGGAGTGGGCAGATCAGGATCCATTCTGAAGCTGAAGATCTCTCGTATAACCCGGCCGACTCGTCCCATAACGCGGGGCTCGATAGCATTCCTTACTTCCACCGATTTCGCTTACATATTTTACATTTCAGAAACTGCCATCGCTAATCCGTGACTTACCGTAAAATCGAAATCTCAAAATCAATTCCAGATTGATCCCGTACCCTGAGCGGTCACAGCAAAATATTTAAAAAAAAAACACTTGTAAACGAAAATATATGAGAATCGATAATTACCAATACTAGCTTTAAACCTTACTGCATGTGCGCGGAGCTCGGTGCTACTGATTTTGAATGAAACATTTAATCTGAGAATCACGTTTGTATGCTCGATTTTTTTATTCAAATTTTAAGCGTTTACTAATTGATTTTACCAGACAGTCTGTGAGATATCAATATACCCAATGACCCTAGCAAAAAAGATAATTATAATAAAAACCTACCTACATAGAGACCGCTCGTATCGGCTAAGAATCCATATCACATTCCGCGCTCGAAGAAACATATAAAACTCGTTTTTTATTACATTGTCTCAGCTGTCTGAATTCTTGCGCCCATAGTGCTCGTCACACGGCCGGGTAAGGCGTACTGGGGGACATTCGCGCCTCTGGACCGAATAGTCGGACACGGTCAGAATGTCGCATATTACCGGCCTGCAATTCCGCCGTACTTGATGGTTATTGAGTTAGCGGTCACACTTAAAAATAAACAGTCAGAACCTATCGAACTTATCGGAATAAACAAGCAACCGTAATATTTTCACAGCCGATACGTTTATACCTTCCTTTACGTTCACTCTTAGTTATAAACCAGTATTATGTTAATTTAAGCTTTTTATTTTATTTATTTAAAATTATACATAACGCATTATTTTTTAAAACCAAGTGAATACTGAATCTCGAATAGCGCACTTTTTATTATTTGTATGATGTTCAAATTGTCATATCGGCTAAATGCAGCAGTCGTCCTAGCCCCCGGTGGCCAGCTGAGGCTGCTGCGCGGGGCTGGGGGGCTCGGGGGCTGGGGGGCGCGGGGCTGGGAGGCTCGGGGGCGCGGGGCTGGGGGGCTGGGGGGCTCGGGGGCGCGGGGGCGCGGGGCTGGGAGGCTCGGGGGCGCGGGGCTGGGGGGCTCGGGGGCGCGGGGCTGGGGGGCTGGGGGGCTCGGGGGCGCGGGGGCGCAGGCCTCGGAGCCCCGCAGCCGCATAGCTCACGCCGGGGCTGCAGCGCGGGTTCAGCGTACTTAATTGGCACAGTGGAAGCCGCCGGTGTCTGCGGCGCATGACGCGGCTGGTGATTAACGATTATACGCTTTCCAACAGAAACTTCTGCGCTACAATTTGACCAACGACCTTATTCTTTTTATTTATTGACGCTAAAATGGTGCTCCTCCATAAATCGATATATTAGTGCCAGGGAAGTGTGCCACTTCCACGGCATTTATGGTATTTTAGTTCCATCGAGATTGGCTGTATTGATGATATTGGTTTTGAATATTTATAGTCATTAGAACACTACTTATTAAGACGTTTATATTTATAGATGCGGTTGATTAGTGAGCTTTCCAAAAATAATTGCCAATACCGACACTTTTGTTTAGTTACGTTCTTCAATCTAGTTGTTTTTCACATCGCTCTCCGACAGATAATTCTCGAGATACATTTTTAACATTCAAATAATTTATTTTACACGTGAGATAATAATTATACATTTTTTCAATATGTTGAATTACTCACGTACAGCCACATAAATAATGCTTTTTACAATTTTCACCAATGTTATAAGTCAAGCCACCGCTACCAGCACGACTCGCGTAACACTTAACTTCGAAACATAATGAATGATCGGGGAAGTTGATTAACAGCATTTTAGTATAAATGCCAACTTTCTAAAGTGCATAAAAAAATAATCGTTGCTTTCATGTTATTTTCGCTGAGCGCGCATGCAAATCCTTACTGCACTTCAAACTGCCGTGACGCACCGAGTGTATCGCAGAATCATCACTCCAATTTGTCGCATTAACAAATGAACAGCTAATATTCAATGTATCATAGCCCACGTAATCTTTAAATCTGCTCCTTGGATCGATAAAACGCCCCGTCGGGGAAAACAACTCTCCTAAAATAGCCGACCATTAAAAACTTTAATTAAACTCGAGTTCTTTCAAGCAGTTTCATTAAGAATAATGATACGCTACGCCGTGAGCTCCTCCGTGCCATTAATGGAGTTTGACATTTAATAAAGCGAATATAAGATCAGTTTAACAGGGTGAAGTCACCTCTGGTACCCGCTGCCTCGTTCGGGGACATATTTTTTACAAGTAATGTAGTCATAGACTCCCTGCGTCATTACTCGCTCGTTACTGCTCTCGCCCGCACGCCCGCCGGCAACAGTCCAGAGGATGCATGCGAATCAGGAGTCGCAGTGAAAGTAGAAACTTATATGTGTTTTGATCGCAGGCGGTCAAATAGTTTATTTACTGTCGTTGATTTATGCTTTAATAGCCTTCGTTAGAAATCATTGAAGTACAATGTAGTAAAATTTTGCAAATAGCTTTCACATGTTGAATGATTATAGTGAAGTTACTATGGGAAGCCTCAGCACATTCGGATTGCAAATGTAGAAGTTATGAGCTGCAGTCATTAAGTTAACGTAGATATCAAAAAGATACTACCTATTAACAATCTTAACCAATTATCATAATATTTTCTAAGTACTTACAATTTAGTATTTATGTCATATCCATACTGAAAATTATATATAAGTGACAATTCAAAGACTTATATTGTTTACAATGCACATATATTTTATGATGCAAGTTGAAACTTTTGCTTATGCTGAAAATAAAATAACTTGTCAAACTTCCGTTCCACAAGCTGAGCGTTATTAATATACCATAAATTTTAAGTAATCAGATGTATTTTCACGAATATTGGAATCACTTATAAATCCTTGCGACTAATTACACGAATTCACAATAATATCTAATACAACTAAAACAACAGATATATATATAATTGGTTCTAGTTAAGCTTTAGACTTGTGTATTTTTATGACCAGTTAAGTTATTTTGTATTATATTTAAAATAAATTTGATTAGTAACCAAATGGATATTTAGTAACGTAAGTTAAGGTAAGATTAGAATCACCCTGCCAATAAAACTACTTAGTATGGTCTAATAAACATAAAATAAAAATTATTTTACTAAAGATTATTTTATTAAAGATAAGTTTAGATACTACACAAGCTTTAATAGTAAATATCTAATTAAGATGATGTAAACAGCTTCTGATAGAACGTAATGTAATTGTTGTTTTGTGACTGCAGAAAAGGCTTTCTTGGTTTATACATAGTGGGGATTGTACGTCTATAGCGTGCAGTCGACACTGGTCGCATAGATTTATGACAAACTGGTTGGTCTTCCCTATTTGTGAGTTCGCAGTGAGGAGCGGAGGCTGGAGACGCCAGACCAGTTTTGTCTCAGGATGCCTGCGATGAACTAAAGATAATAAAAAAAATTCTGAGCACTGATTGTTTAAACTGCTGCGCAATATTGTAAACGTCAAGTAAACTGATATTCTTACCTAGGCGCAACAAAACCAAACAATGAAATAAAGGTTTCGGATTTGAACTGGGAAGAGCGAGATTATTTTTAGTTTTGTAAAACATATAAGTTGTTAGATGATTAAAAAAAAAAAAAAACAGTATAATCACAAAATTTCTACGAATTACCTATATAGAGTAATATGTCTATAATATGTAAGTAAAAATAATTATCAAAATCATTTTTTTAACTTACAAATTATTATGAAGCAAACATTGCTCATTTTTTAGAAAAAATATATTTGACGAAGAGTATATTTTTAGACTGATAAAAAGTCGTGTTAAAAAAATCAAGTGATTAATAAATATTAAAATTATTTTATTTAACATATTTTCTAGAGCAAAAAGCATGGTTTAAAATTTTATTACTAACAAATCACTACTTAATCACGCTTTTCCCCACTAATAAAATTACTAAAAAAAATACTTATGATTATAATAAGTAAATTTTATAAAATATATCTGAAAAGAGCGTTACTTTAATATATGTTCTTTCAAACATCGTTTTTATATAAACATGTAGCTTTATTTTAAGTAGGTAAATATTCTATGTGAAAAAAACCATCACGATTACGCAATTTATCAGGTTTAGAAAGCCGTTCAATTAATAAAACGGCTTACCACTTATAACATAGCATATTATTATTAAATGTATTAGTTATAATATTTTCCTATTAAAAGAATGTGTGAAGTAACTTTAGTATCGCAAATAAGATCAGCAGCTCTCCTAGCACGACATATGAACGCGGGACCTGGACTTGAAAAAGTCAGCCGCTTCTCGCTCGGGAACTTGCGCGTGCTCTCGCCAGCCCATCTTCTGTGCTGGAGACCTGATCATCATTCATCTTTATTTATTGAATACATACCCAAGTACACATTTTCAGAATGACCTAAAACATGGAACATAAAAAAACACCTTGTGTAAACAAAGATTTTTCAACATTATTAAGAAAGTTAAAATGAACAAATTGAAACCTTAGCAAAAATATCAATACCGCCAAGACATCTTATAATATCTTTTTATACAATACAAACTAATATTTCACATATTTTAATATAGGCGGCATATTATAGCATCATCAAAAAGTTGTTTGAATTACCCTAACGATTTATACCGTGTTATTCTTGATATGATTGCTGAAGTATACAAACAGGATACTGCTACTCCCATTAACCATAAATTCACGTGTTTCATAAAAAATAAAGATCTTGAAAAAATCGCATGTTTAATAATATAAGTAAACATTGAATTTATTTCAATTTAATTTTTTATTGTTAAATACAGGCTGACGTATCTAAAAACAAATCTTAATTGAGTGTCAATACACAGTCTTTTCTTTCGTTATTTTTTCGGTGTCGGTTTGTTCGGGTCTCGTATCTCTAGAATACAGTGCATTTACTTCACAATTGAAGCTCTCACTTCTCTTCAAATTTTAAATATAAGGTACTTTTTTTTAACTAATAATTAGTGATCATGCTTTCGGAAATTTGCCTGCCTGCTGTCGATATACCGGATTTATTTAGGTAATACTAAAACAAATGTATTGGAATACACATTTGTATTTCTCAATGGGAGGGGATGTTGAAACCTTCGATTTAAATTAGCTTCATAACATCAATTCAAATTATCTTATTTAAAATCAAACGAATAACATATACAACTTTTTTTGGTCCGCCGAGTGCAATTTAAATCCACATATTGCTCGTGCAACAGTCGATTCGCCGTACATTTCGCAGCAACTCCCGAGCGCTATTTTACTAGATAAATCATCATGACAGTTATCATCAAGGCAACGCTTCAATCATCCAATTCGATCGGTCGGCTGTTCCAGGGCTGGCTCGCTCCTAAGAGACCGTGACAGATGGCAGGCCATTTCCCGACCGGTAGTTAACTATGTTTTATCCCCGGTATCTCACTGATAAAAAATCCCGAACGTTATTAGTGTCCGAAACGAATAAAATGAGCAGAGCTCAAGGCGCATTGTTAGAGATCTCAAAACAAGTTTTCACGTGTGTCGACATAATATTTGGTCGCCTAATAAGCAGGGCGTAACTTGGAGGATGAAACAATGGCGTCCCTGGACTGAGGATTTTGGGCTCGATCGTTGGCGTTATTCTCAGAATTTCAGCTAGAATTTTAACCGCTGATACTAGATTTCCGGGTATTGTATATTATAACATTTTATGCAAATATTATACGGCTCTTCTCGGTAACGAATGACAAATTATAGTACAAATTGAATAAATTGCACGTATTAAGTGAATTATCATAAGCCAATTTAAAAAAAAAACCTGTGAATTATAAATTCTACTTTTAGGTGAAGTGAGACTTTATCGCATGAGTCACTCGCTAACAGCATTTTTTCTTATAGTTATCGGTGTAAAATTGGATTCTTTCTTTGTTCTAGATCTTGTAAAATGTTTTTGATTACAAACTGCTCGCGTATGAGTCTTGCAGAGTGGAGGCTGGGAATAGTAGACTGTTTTCCCCATTGTCCCAGGTAGTGTCTTTGTGCGGCAGCAGGTGCAAACGTCAATAATTACTTGAGTTCCCTGCAATCCTCGGTGGCAATCACTCGGCACAAAGGACAGACGTAACATTAGTGGGATTACTCCGAGAGAATGGATAATTTGAAATTTATTAGGCTTAATCCAGCGGCGAAAATAAAGTGTTTTTTTTCTCCGCGGACTTCTTGCAATGGCTAAAAAAGAGGCGAGTGCGTACGGGAAAAAAACACATTCGTCTGAAGCAGTGACTGGCACAAACCCGGGCCTTTTTTGTTACTCTTTGTTGGGAATTTCAATCAATCCGCCCGGCCGGCCGGTGTAGTACGAGTGCTCCGATATTAATTGTGTTCCAGGTATTTTACTCGAGCCTCGTGTTGATACATTGGCATTTTATTTGATTGTACAAAACATCCCAAATTGATAGTTCCGAAGAGGTGTTGAATAAAAGTAATGGTATTAAAATATTTTCTCTGTGCTTATTTGGGTGACAGGTTATTAATCATTTATATTCCGATGTTTTGTTAACCCGATTTTTTGTTTTAATAAGATTTTTGGCATTCGCTAGAATATCAACACTTTTGTCGTATGTGTGTTGAGGTTGAGTGCTATTATCCAGCCATTGAAACATTATAGTTTTAAAAATTCATAAAACTGAATAATAATTATTATTTAAGTTTGTTATTGGATTATGCAAATCGTCCCGAGTCTGCCGGCCGAATAATGAAATTAGTTAATTTCCCAACGGAGACTTTGTCTATGAAAAATTAGTGTTGAAAAAATAACCCGCTCCCATTCAAGTGGTAATCTTGATTTTGTATTCCATTTGTTCTGACGTTGCTTGATGAAGCAAAATAATCATTACGATATAACATACAGTCTCTCGAACCAGACGCGCAAGGCACAATGTCACTCGCCTTATTTGCATTTTATCACACTGAGATCTGAGATTACGAAAATAATGTCACAAGATTTTTTCGTCGTGTAGACCGAAGTCTGTCCTAGCTATGAGTGAGCTTTTTGTGTGGAAAGTGAGCAAGAGGCCGGGGCGGTGACACTTTACGAATAATACCTGTAGGTGTGTAGGATGGAATCTACAAGGACTCTGTTCATTTCTCTTTTTTATTCGACGATTGCGAAAAGGCGATTTGTTAATACTAATTTGTGATCATAGATCTGTGTCTAGATAAGTACACAGCTCGAAAGTTCCGAACGAACCAAAAGCGCACGATGTTCCCGACCGGTCGAGCGATGCCCATTAACTCCGTTACTTTTTATGCGTTGAGTAATATTCTCCAAGCATATCATTTGACGAACTATTCCATAGGAAATGGATATTAAATAAGATAGAATTTGAATATATTAATAATCCATTGACAGCTCAACAGACAAGTAAGTATTATGAATTAATCATTAGAAGAGTCGAGCGATCTCGGCGAGATAAATATTTGAACCGTATCGCTAAATTAAAACGAACGAATAAATCTATATCTGTTATCTTAGCATTTAATTATAATATCATAATTGAAATAAGACAAATTTTTGTTTGATTTGTTATTCATTTTAATTGTATAATAATTTTTGATGAGATCATAAATACGGACGGGAGTAACAACCTGTGCATGTCAATATTAAAATAAAATTACAGCTTATGTTAAGTATCAGAAACGTATACAATCGAAATTATTGCTTCTTGAGCCACCTGGGATTCGTAATCTGATTTATTTATGATAGTATAAAAATGTCTGCTTTTCGGCCTCAGCATTTTTATTTTATTTTAAAACGACACAAACAGCTGATTCGCATTCAAAACATTCAAAGAAAAATGTATTAAAAATAAGAAAAAAACATAAAAAGCTAGTAGGCATTCTTTTGGACTTATATTAATTTTATTATTTAAAAAAAACCACGATGACAAACTATGCAGCATCGAAGTGATGTAACAATTTGAGCTGAGCTGTTCTTTACGACTATTTTGATGTCTTATTCCAACCGATTTATTAGAGTTTCAAAAAGTAATTGAATTAATACGATGACTCTCAACCTTTCGATAAAATATCAATAATCATCTACGAAGAAAGCATCTCTATACAATGCACACTGCGAGTACCTTAGTGCACCGCGGAGGCTCGCAAAGCACGTACAGACCGCAGAGCTGTTGCAAGCCGGGTACGTTATATTTTACGAACTAACCATTTTGTTGCGCAATGCAATTCAAAATAAGTAATCTCAATTTATATCTGAAGTTCAATCAAGTACACGCGGATAATCGGTTATTCTCGTATATAGATCGAACAACCGTTAGCGCGGGTATGCAGATACCGCGGCTCCTAGGCCGGGAGTGCTCGCCGCGGCCGACTCGCTCGGAGTTTAGAAACTTCGCAGCTCGAAAGGGCGATCCTTGTCTGCGCTCGTTTATTTTTTATGCACGACGGATTAATCTCCGAACCCAGCGGTCGCACAGTCGTCGGAGATCATTGTTTATCACGATGAAATTGATTCTACCGAAATTACCAATTTAAAAATCTCGCATTAATACTTCTAAATCGCCGTCTTCCTCGCGGAGCGCCACACTGAAGCGTCAATTTCACGTAATATGATTAAATTTAATGGACCGGTTCGATTCCCGGCCGGGTCAATCAATATCGAAGTGATTTTTTTTGCAATTATTTGAACACGTTTAGGCAGTCCGCTGGGGATATTTTCCGGTCACTCAAATGAGACGCTCTCGGGATGAATTATCGTAAAAGTAGCGCCTCGTTAATCAATAAATCATTTGAATAAAAAACGGCGCGTTGTAATAAAAATATCCCCGTCGCTATCGGCCGCGATGCACCGCGCGCCCGCGCCGGAGCTCGCGCACTGCGATACACTAAACATTATTTCTCTTCATTATCCTTTTATTGCTAACAACATATTTCAAAGTATTCTTTAGTTTTTGTCTAACGCAAACGTGCCCGGAATACCGGGATACTCTCCGCCGGCTTCGCGAGCGACTTCCATCGTTCGAAATAGAGATATTATTGTAGCCTTCGAATGTACCAAAAAAATGCTAATGGATTTCTTCGAACGGCCCGGTGGACGGGTAAAAAATTACGTAAGTCAGCGACTACATTTTAAAGAGTCATTATTCAGTAATTAGTGAGAGCCAATCCGCGTCACAAGCCGTGTGAATAGATCTCCAACTCCTTTTGCGAATTTCACCGCCCGAGATGCTCGAGACTCGGGCTCGGAGTACTTATTGAAATTCCAAAGTAGCGTCATTTCTCTCAGTCTCCACCCAGATAAGGGTAATTAAAATATTCTATTATCCTGCGTCTAATGATATGTTTTTGTTACTGTCTACTGAAAAACATTTATAATTTAACCATATATGTTGCCTTACAAAAAAGGAATACGTTAACGCCGTGCGGTTTCGATCCGCGGTAATTCAATTGGGAAACCGTCGCTCTATCCACGAAACTATCATGCTAATAATAGTTATACACACAGCCTCGTTCAATCATTCTGTCAGTCAAACTCGCGTGAAAATAAAGTAACGGTGATCATATTAACAGAGACACGAATGCATCCCAACATTCTCCACTCCATGCGCAAATTATCTGTTTAGTGCTTAATATCACTCCAAGGTAACTGTAGATCGATTATCCAGTCCTACACGACAGCTTTTAGAGTAATTACACCGTTTAGCCTACATAAATAATGTTTCATCTGAAGTACAAACTGAGAGAACAAAATGAAGATAATTCAATCTCTAGTTGCTGAGGGCCGATAAGTTTTTTTCTCGTCAACTGAATGAGCTCGGCACAGCCACTGCATTCGCACAAATTAATGTGAACGTCAAAAAAAGGACATACGACGAGCTATCGTCCGTTGTGTGTATTATAGATTGATCGTCTTCAGTTTTATGAACGTCGCTTATCTCCGGCGGCTCGCGGATCGCAATAGAGCTGGCTGTGCGGCCACACACTGAACAATTATAAAGCATCAATATTACAGCAGGACATCTGAAGCGAGGCTGGCCGCAGTTGCGACTATCCTCGAGAACGTGCGTATTAGGTGACATGTACAATTTATGTTATGTATTAATCAGAAAGCAATTTTATAGTTACTGCGCGACTTTAATGTTTTGTTATAATGTTTATTTATAAATATAAACATGTCTATTAGACCAACGATTATTTATATGTATATAATTTTAAAAAAACATTTCTTAAAGGATTAAGATTAAGATCGACATTAATTTACTATTTTAATGCTACCAATTGTATCAATCTACTTAAAATGTATTAAATAATAATACATTGTATACTTGAACAAAACATTTGTTTCATTAAAATTCCTATTAAAAGAATTTACAGTACTTTGTATTCGGGAAAAAATTTATTCAAATTTAAAAAGTTTTGTGGGTTGATTAAAGCTTAAAGTCAAAATAAAACTTAATACAAAACTTCACGTATGTGTGGAACTTGAATTGCCTACGCTCTCATCTGTAGAAGGTAGGACAGTCGGCAAACTGCAGGATTGCTTCGGTAGGGAAGTATTGGTTTTGAAGTATAAACCGATCGTCAGCGTGGACGTTCGCGGCCGAGCGGAGCTGGTCGCTCGCCAGCCGCCAGGACGCACCGCTCCGATGATTAATGCTATCTATTATACTTCATTATCTCAGATCAGTTATTAGTCAGATGTTGAGCGGCGGAGAGAACGCTGCGGCCGGTGGGAAGGACGCCGCCAGAGCGGGTCGGAGAGGCCCTGTTGGATATGAATGTTAATATTTTGACTCAGTTTTTTACGCCGCTCTGCCAGTTGTGAAATGGCTAATTCAAAACGGTTACTTTAATTATTTGAACCCTGTACGGACACTCACAAACATGCCTATAAAAGCGTATCAATTTTTTACGCTCGATATTTTTTGTCGCTTTCTGTAATAAAGTTTATTAATATTCACGCAGCATATTAAGGCTGAGCTTCTGTGTAATAGCGTAATAACACATGTCGTAATATTATTCATTTTCGTATTAAGCAGGTGCGATTACGTTAATTAACCGATCAGCAGTGTTGCCTTTCGCGGTCCTTTTCGTATTCAATTTACAAAGTCCACTTTCAAATGCACGCCGTTGCCCGGCGGCCTCGGGGCGTCATCAGGATCATTGCATCTAGCCGTGTGCTACACTTGCACGGGCTTCTAGACTATCCCGTCGGCTATCTCCGACTCGGCCTCCTCCCGATTGGCCTCGGCCGTTACGACTGCACTGCGCCTCCTCACTTAAACTACAACTCAAAGGCTTCATGAGTATTGATGAATCTGCACAATTCAATAATAATGAAATTAAACAGTTTTGCGTTTTATTTGGATATCTTTTTTGATAAATATAAAAATTGAGTTTTTTGTTTGTGTACCTAATCTGTTCATCGCTTTTTTTCCTATTCACAAAACTGTAAACGTAATTCTGAAGCTCCGTGGCTGCGGCCCGCGCCCTCCGAGCGCCGCATTGTGAGGCCGGCGAGCGCGGATTATCGCGAGCCGCGCTGGTTCTGGTCCAATCAAGTTCACTTCAATCTTCACAAATCGGCTATTCATTTGTTGCTTTTTCACCGCCGAATATAATAAATCTTTTTAGCGCCCAGCAGTTGTAAAAGTAGTTTGTTATACTGCTGATACACAAATTATTGGGGGCACAGTGACGTCAGGGCGTGTACATACTGGTTTTAAAATTTGTAGGTCTTTATGGTGATCTGAAAATCATTAAACGAAGATACGAGAAGAGCTCAGAGAAAATTTACGACTGTAAAAAATGCTGTTTTAAACTGTATTTTATCTGTTAAAGCTCTGCGATTGTAATAATTGAACTGGACTTTTATTGCCCTCGAAATAAATTGTGTTTTTTTTATTGTTTGTATGCTTAACATTTCATCCGGCAGTGCTTATTATATTTGATTAAAATAATTAACGTTATGAAATATGTGTAAGTAAATTGAAATATTATCAGTGTCGCTCGACGCGTGGGTGGGCAAGCGGCGACAATGTATAATTAAATGCAATGTACTAGTTTATTCAAAGTCATTTCGCTATCGATATTATTCTACGTACTCTACAACGTTCGACTTGTTTATTAATAAAGCTTACAACACCTATGCATTAGATCAGCCGCCATTTAAAAACGTTCCGTTAAATATGTACTTTAATTTAAATTCAAGGCATACCTTGCGTTTATCGCTTGAATCAATTTAAAATTGAAAGATCGTAAAGTATTTGTAATGTGAGGTTTCCGATTGCGTTTTCGCAATGACTCGAAACAAAACGGTCTCGTGTAAGGATATGATAAACGCCCGTAGAATTCTGTACGTACTCGGCAATGATAAATATCTATCACGGAACCGTCGGGTTACCTGGAGATTTATGTGAATTTGCGATTAAAGCTTAAATATCCAAGACTGGTTGTAATTAAGGATATTACTGTAGGACAGTGAGGGCGCGCGGGGAATATTAATTGTCCGAGGTATGTTAGCAAAAAATGAACAACTTTCCTTACAGTCCCTCGCCGTACCGACGACATGAGTTTCTCGTTCTCCTTGGAATTGATGTCTCGACTGCGGGACGGCTTGCAGAGTTACATGTGTCGTCTCGGAGTATTCTCTTTGCGTGCAAATTAAAATATCTTATCTGCGTATAAAGTTATTAAATTTATTACGAGGCGATTCGCCATATTTAAACTGACGATTTAAACTCGCGAAGGATGTTTTATTTAAGCATACTTATGCGATTCTTATCTTTACCTCCGGAGTTCGAGAAGAAATGTCGAAAGGTACGCACAGGCCGTTTAGTATTTATTGGATTATAAAAGATACCCGCTCGCTAGGCTTCGGCGCAGCGCGAGGAGTGACGGAGGAGTCGAGCGCCGGCCCCAGAACAATAGCTTCTGTCTATAAGAACATAACAAATTGCCGAGCGCATGATGAATACGACCTGTAATGAAGAAATGACTTTGAGCCCTAATTTTTCAAATCTCGGAAAGATTAACTATTTATAAGAGAAATGAACAGTGATTGAAGAGTTTCTGCCGTGATTGAGTGCGTGCTTTTTATATGACGCATTATTTTGTACAAATTGATCTTTGTTGCATTACAAGAATATATTACTGCAATTATCGAGTACCGTGAAACTGCATTGCGCCGCTGTGGAGATGTCGATTTATGGGCGTTTTAACAGAAATAAATTTTATTCGATTTTCTGGTTCTTTTAACAATTTAACTCCGCTTTTGTTTCAGGATACGTTTACTAATGACCATATTCGGTGTACAGTTAGGCAATCGATTTATAAATAGATAGAACACATACTTATAAATATTTACATATTCCATGAATATTATTAACAAAAGAAATAACCATAAATTGCAACCGTGCCTTTAAAAACGAGGAATTTCATTATGAAACAAGAATATCTGTGTATTTTTGTTTATGGCATTCGTGCCAATTACTAAGCGGGTAGAGACAAATATTTTGATCCAAACTACAAGAGAATTCAGTGTGGGCACACTCGGCTGCTGTTATTGATGGCACTGCAGTTAAGCAATGGCTTTCCATGTATTATCCTACGCTGTCAGTTAATTATAGCCTTAAAGGAATTTTAAATCAATTACACTCCAAGACTTAATGTCCTCTAAAAATTTCAAGATATTGTTTCCGAGTATTTACGAGACTGTCAATACCTACCGACGTCGTAACTATTTAACCTTGCACATAATTTATTCAGTTTATTTTTAAGAATATTGATATTATGTTTCTTATATTAGTAATTTAAAAGTAATTTTATTTAGTGCTATTAATGTATTACTACTATTTTCTTCTAAGTATGTGCAAACGTAACTAATGAAACAAATGGCTCAAACACATTGTTGGTTTTCTATTCAAACCGCTAATGAATGGAGGAGAAAATAATTCTCCATTGTGACACGTCATTGAATACCCGAGATGATTCCCTACTGCAAAAACGCGTTTAACATCACGAGCCTACGGCGACGTCAGCTTTTATTTCCACGAAATTTAACAAATATTTGTCGAGAACAGACGTTCCTTCGCGATAATTAACAACATTTCCTTTAACACAGCTTCGACGGCAGTAATTCAAGTGAGCTAGATCTGTTTCAGCCGCTCGAAACTCGGCCTTATGCTCAGGCAGCACAGCGCGCTTTTTGTCTCGCGCCCCTGCTTGCCTTAAGTGCTTTATTGGACGCGAAGTTCATTATTAGATATAAGAAATTACCGGTGACAAAGTGAAACGGGTGAGACACGGCGACCGTGGAAGGCCGGAGACGAGCGTACGCAGAGAAGACACACGGCACTACGACGAAGTCTTCCGTAATCTAATACCATATCAATTGCAGACTTTCGCAAAGCCAACGCACAGCACCACGCATACTCAATTACTTGCAATTTTAGCATGCGTGAATTAACCTCTATTTATTTTTGATAATTATATTAAATTATTACAATTACAAAAACGCCTTTTCAGTTCACACGGACTAATCATATTTGCTATTAGAATAATATAATATTTTTTCCCGTAACAACAGAAACAACCACAATCAATCATCCGAACAAAGTAAATCATGGAACTTACTCGCAAGCGATGAGTTTTATAAAGATATTTAAATATATAAAATCCCCCCATGAAAGCCAACACTGCATTATCTATCAAAGTCTTTTTATGTGCACGCTCATAATACATTTCGTTCGTTAAGTATTTTTTATTCGGAGGGAGCATCAAACTTTGTTCTTACAGTGCGCCGTTTCCGCAGTTTTTTTCTCGAGATTGAATATGTTTGTTCTATATACCATACATGTAAGTGTTTGTAATTAGTATTTGATCCGTTAAAAAAAAATAGGTATGAAATGTATGCGATTATTTACTATTATAATATACAGCGCACTGAGCGCAATTTCTCCTGAAACGGATCGAATTTTATGGCACCCATAGACCAGAATAAATGTAAGTATGGAATTCTCGTGTTCAGTAATAGCGCAGGTTGTTGTTTCGTCGCATAGTTCTAATGTTGATTGTTTACCGGTGCAGGCTACCAGTTGCTTGCGAACAGCTTTCATAGCCTTCATTTTACAAACTTAGTCCATAGTTTCTGCGGCTCGAAGTACTCGGCGCGGGGGAAATTTCTAGATCCGACTGCGGTTTATAAATAGTCAGTATCATCAATCGAGAATTTCTTTTTTAGTCCGAGTCGCGGCCGGCCATCTCGGCTGGACGCGCGCAATTTATCTCAGTCGTCTCGCGTATCCGCAGCGCGACTGCAGAAACAAAATGTCGCCGCTCTATCCGCCGCTCTGCAAATAATAAATTAAGCAAATCAACTGCAGCCGAAGCTTTCTATTGCGTAAACATTTTTTTAATGGCTCCTTATAATACGTTTATCGCGCGTAATCTAAGTTATAATGGAGGTTTTAATTGCAAGTCACCGGTTTGCAACATCTCGCGCGGTCTGCCGACGCGCGAAGGAGTTCCACTCGCCAGATCGTATCGCGCATTGCAGATTTCTGGAGATATTTCGTAATATGTAATACATGTCGCTTTTACTTGAAAATAAAGCACAACAGTGAAAGCAATTGCGGATCGGCTGTTGCAGGCATTTTCTGCGATGATTGACGTTAATTGATTGAAAATTAGAAAAATGCATCTCTAATAAAAGCTGATCGAACTGCGCTGCGAGGACGGCGGACGTATTGCTGGCTGCGCCCGCGTAGAACGAGCTCCCGTCATGCAGCCTTAAATGGAGATTATCTACCAGGTCATTCCGTATAATCTCATCCCGGTCGCAGTGCTGGCGTTCAATACGTCAAATAATACTTCGTATTTGTTATGTTTAGTGGCATGGTACCCTGATTATGCTAATGAAACGTTTACCCGCAATGAAGTATACCAACCTAATGAGGGGCTCCGAGACTGGGCAGATACAAAAACCTCTTAGTTGACTCATACATCTTTTTTTGTTCGATACTCAATAATGTTAACACGTTGCAAATATACTCCGATATAATTTATAGAGCTCGATTAAAACACAAAAACAACATATTTTCGCGAAACACAAACACATTTCTACGAAGTTCTGATTAAGAATCAATTAAAAACGGTTGGATTTAAAAACGTGTCATATTGATTAATACGTCGGAGTACCTCGGTCTAATGGTTCTCCAACGTTTAAGTGGATTAAGCCGTCATCGGCACATTGCGTTTGAAGGCTCGCGTCGGGAGGAGAGATGGCATTCATTATGTGACCGGTATTTAAAGGAGTCCGTTTGATGATAAATCGATTTAATTATTCAGGTATCACACCACTCGAAATATACATGCAGGTTAAACCGAGATCAATTACTGGCCGGCTGGGAAGTCGCTATCGGCTGGGCCGTCAGCGCCGCCCTGGCCGGCACGTCTCACTCGAGACACTCGCCAAATAAATTACCAATAGCAAGCTACATCGGATACTGCAAACTACGTCGGCATGTTTCAAATTTTCATTTAGATAATACTAGCATCTCATTATATTTTACAAGCCAAGACAAACATTCTACTCTGAAAGCCAAAATCTACTGTTCGAATTGCTTACACGTTATGACATGTAAGGCTGAAACACTTTTTTCTTATATTTATACGGTTTTGAAATTAAACAATATCGAAGAGTGACAATGCCATATACTTAATATATATAGGATTAAAAGTAGGTTTTTTTGAGCGGGTGTAATTTTACGCCGCACCAACAGCGGATGGGTAATATCTCCAAGGGTCCAAAAGCACTTAGATGGGATCTAAGGATGCGTATGTAATTATAAATATCCCTCCGCCTATCCCACGCATAAAAAAGGCATTAGTCAAAACTAGCTCTTCTCCATTCAGTGAAACGGTAGACGAACAAAGCTCGGCTCCGTACGGGAACTCACTTTTGTTTTTATGAAATTTCTTGACGCATTACTCGGTATGATTAATGATGCCTCAAATTGGTTCGGTCAATCAATGGCCGAGAGTCTCTCAAATGAGATATGCTTTATAAGGAATTTAAGGCTTTTTTGTTAATAATTCCCGCTGTATAGAATGAAATGATATTTAATTTCACGCCATAGCTGTAAATAGAAGTATATATTTTTTGAGTGTTTTACCCGTTGAAAAGAGTTAATGTAGTTTTTTTGTCAATTCGAAATAATAACTTTAAAATTTAGATTTATTCAAATATATTTTTTGTTTAGTTAATAATTTGAATTACAATGGTGTTTTATTAAGTATTCATATCCTTAATACAAAATAAACAAATAATTCAAATCCATAAATATACATTAGAAAAAAATATTAATTAAAATTTCACTTGGCTTATTCAAATCAAATTTAACTTAATAGAAAATCCACGCAGTGAAAACGAATTTAAATAATTTCCGTTTATATTAAATTGCCTATTATAAAAATAAAAAGTAGGTTCGCAACGTAACTAAATATATTTTAATTCGTTTCTCACGATATTTAATTAATTATCCGTAAGAAAATTAATTTCGTGTAATTTGGCGATAGTTGTTTGCGGCGGTAGGCTTTTCTCGCCTATGTGCAGTGTTCCCGGTTTTGTTCGAGAGGGCTTGTCCGATCTCGCATTCGCCATCGCGGGGTCGCGCTGAAACGTTACTTGACAATTCTAACGTTGTGTTTATGGAAATTTCATAGCTGGCTTCATTGTTCAGCCGGCTAGTCTCCGACACACGGAGCGGCCTCGACGTGGACCGCCGAGTGTCTGAGCGCTGGAGGATCGGCCCGGCCATACGATTGTCATCAAAACGCTTATTGCATGTTAACGCTACCCATTATCGCACGCTGCCGGCCGACGGACCTTCGAGGGACTAAAAAGAAGGATGACTGTACTTGGCTTATTAGTATTCATCGGCACTTAACAATTCCGCAAAAGTGCATGAAACAATAAGCCCACGAGATAAATAAAACGTATGTATAAACTTCACGTATTTTTACTGACAATAATATGTACACAGTATGACGAGCGAGCGCTCACTGTAATTGTTTCGCAACGAAGTTTGATTAATGTTTTACACGCGCTAAGTCTATCCTCTCATCGAATTGCTTAGAGAAGCTCCATAGTGATAATGTTGTACATAAAATATATATTTACTCAAAGAAATTATCAGTACATTGACGTTTTAGACATAGAAAACTGTAATTATATATTATTGCATTCATATTAAAATTTTTTCAAAGGGTGCTTAAATTTTTGAATTGAAACACCAAAGCCTTGAAAAAGTTCACTATCGAGAATTACAATATTTGATCTCAAGTCGTCTTCTTTATGCGCCTTCATAATCTTCAAGCGTCAATTGAATTAGTAGCATTATCCTTGAAAGATTGAGCGGTGATTTTTGTAGTGAGGGTGTTGAAACTAAAAACATTTCGCAAAACTGCGATTTTCCCGGGGCCGGGTGTATCGGGAAGGTCGCATCTACGAAGGAGGGTGTAACTGTAAAGTCCTTGTCAATCGGTGCGCATTACAAATTCAGTGGCAAGAGTCGGCCGTGCTGGAGATAAGCTCGCGGGGAGCCGCCGCGCCTGGCGGCCGGGCGCTCCATCAATACTGCGGCGGACAGTTACTCGCGGTCAGAAACCCCCTCGGCCCTCGGCTTTAATGGTGCATTTTAAAATCACTTTACGCGGCCTCAGCCCGACCGCCTCCCCCGACAACTCGTGGCGATTCCCAACAGTCTGCTTAAAATCGCTTTCAATTTTTCTAGGCAACATATGAAACGATTTCTGCGTGCATGCTTCGTGTGGAAATTTTTAACACATTTGTTTGAAAAATATTTATAAAAATATAAAAAAGCTCTATTTAGCTGTATTATATGAAAATCAGTTGTCTGATATTCTTACAAAACCAATTTTTATTACATATTAGCAATTACGTTTACTCGATAAGTTTAAACTAATTGACATATTCATTCATAAGCGGATTTTAATAAATAAAAAATCAATTTAAACGAATGAAATGCAGTCTCAAACATAACTTCATAACGTTAATTATAACAATATTATAATCAAAATAAAATTTAATCAAGTATATTTAGTGTGCTAATTGCTTCATGCTTGTGAGAGCACAATTCAAGTGAGTCGAATATATTTTTACAATTTATTCCCACTTTCATTAAACTAATCATTAGTATATATTCGCAATGCTTATTTGTTTTTAATATCAAACAAGTTTTCATTTATTCGTTATAAAATATATAAGAAAACAGAAGTTGTTTACAACACAGAGAGTTGTCACTAGTGCGTGAAGAAGTTCCGTGCATTGAGAAAGTGAAAACTTAATAAACGATTCGGCGTGTTCTTCCACAGTAACATTAATTCGGTATGCATTCTTAAGCGTATCAAATTGGTGGTTTTTATTGTTACAAATGCGTGTCCTAACATTTAAACTTGCTGGATTTCTACTGTAAGTATTCAGAAACAATTCTATGGAATGACAATTTATTTATGTACCGGTAATAATTAACGTTTTTTGTATTTTAATTACTAGTATTTATAAATACAATTGAATATTAAAAACCCTATAAACTGATTACTTGTCCAATGCCATATTTTGAGAATGGCAAAATATTTATAAGTAAATATAGATATTATAACTGCTACAATTTAAATATATTCATATGAACATACAATATACGCAGTAGCGTTATGGTTTTAAAGAATCACTGTAGGATTTTTAAAACATAAAATTAAATGTATATATTTGTAATCTAATTTTTGTAAGTAAATTTTTATATTTTTTTCTTACATAATTATAAATCAAATCCAATACGTCATATTGTTGTAATAGCGCTTTGAATAGGTAACTAAAAATAAATTATAGCATTTGCAACATTTTTTCAAATTAATTCATTATAAAATGCATTTATGTTTTTATTGTGTTGACAGATTGAATGTGGCTATTCGCACTGTTGGTGGATCGCATATAATTCCTCCGAAGAATGCAGCGGACATGCGTCTAGCTCGGGAAGAGCTCTCCACTGGGAGTCAGTCGATCCTGTCCTTACAGACTTTCCATTCCGTTCTTGTTTTGCAAGTTTATTGCAGACGCACCGGATAAGGGCCTACTAACGGATTTAATGCGTATTAACTTACATAAACACGCCGCCTTACATCTGAAACAAACTAATGTACTCCCGTCCGATATGATGCTTTATTGTACTTTATATCTTACTGCTCCATTCTACTACTAGAGGCTGAAATATCGAGCACATTCTAGAACTGGCTCTCAATACCGAATTATGTACTAAATTACACATATACTTCGATTTATGCAGTAAAATTCTATTGATGTGTGACCAACAAAAATATGTATTACAATAAAACGTACGTAACGTTACTTTTATAAAGTGCCGATCAAAAGTCAGGCAAGAAGGTACATTGGTTTTATTTTGAATGTAATTTTCTATTCGTTAAGCTTTCAACCAATTAGTGCTTGGAATTATAATTTATACAATTATTGATCTTTGTATCTCAAGCTGTGTTAATTATAGGTAAAAATATATAAAGACTATAACTGTCAATTTAAATTCTTTCCGGTATCATATTATTTTATATTTGCGCTGCCGAAACAAATGTATGGAACATATTGTTAACTCTTATACATAGTAATTGATTTAAGAATAGTTATGTCTAAGTAGATAGACCAGACGAATATAAATACGTTTACAACCATCACTTTGAAGCTTCAGATTATCGACCTGAAAGAGCTACGTCATGGATAAATTGCCATTGCCAAGATGGAAATGTTAAACATTATTTCGTGGTACTGCAAAATAGAAGATTTCTTAATGTTTCATAGGTTTTGATAAAAAAGATTACTTCTACTGTTTATACAGAAAATCAATAAAATTTTGAAAACATTAAATTTAATATTAGACAATATCATCATCATTAACAGTAAACCGTATGATCAAACATGTTTCTTATATTATAATAATTATATCGCATATTAATCTGCTGGCGTACAGTTTTCATATCTCTCAGTTGTAAAAATGGCGAGACACAGAAGAGAATAGAAAATATTATTATACAAAAATATGTGATTAAAAATTTATCGTTAAACTGAAATAAAAAAGGCTCCAGTAATGCGTTTAGTTTATATATTCTTTGGCACAATTGAGGGTTTATTTTAAGAATTAAATCCGCATCATTACTGGCGTGTCCCGCAGGAGTCCTATGGTAATCCTGGCCCGCCATGTCCCGGGACATTAGCATATTATCTGAATCTGTCGCTGCCCACACCGCTCACTTTTGTTCTTATTTAACCGGCACAGCCGCAGTCGGTGCCCGGGTAGAGGCTCTCCCGCTTCACTCCCGTACGGGACGTACGGAACCTCAGGCTCCTTTTGTTAATTGTGATTTTAAAATTTAACATTTAAATCCAATAATTTTCACTCCGAAGTTTATTGCTCTAAGTATAATACCTTATGATGACTATTAAATACATGTTTTAAGAAAAACTGTCCCACAATTGTATAATGAAAAAAAAAATCATCTTCATCTCTCAGTTTGTTGAAATTCCCAAAGAACAACGTAAGATAAACATGCTTCGTTAAATGTTATTTTAAATTGGATGTCACAACATCTTTAAATAGTTTGTAGATATATATTTAAATTGAATGTCGAAATAACAGCTTTATCTGTCGTTATACTCGTAACATAAGATTTAACATGGAGTGATTGAGTGATAGCAGTTGGTTGATTTTTACATTCAAATGGCCCGCAAGTATTTTTTTGTAAATCTTTAGCGGATTGCTGATTAGTCTTACATTATATTCGAAATATTCAGCACAAATTTATTGAATGCTATCTTTTTTAAACTATGTAAAACGGTAGTTTTATAAAAAAAAAACAGGAATATTTTGTGGCTGGTGAATTTTATCTCGTTGTTAGATCAGGAGGTCGTCGATCTTACCGCGGAAATATTAGCCGGTGGATTAATTCTATCGATTTTGTTAATGTACAGTACTGCTGAGTTCACACGTACATTATTTCCACTATCGACATAATAGAATTTCTGTTCCAAATAGTGCTTAAATCGTAACCCCCTAAATTGTAAAAAGCTCCCGAAGAATGCGGAATTCCATTACTGTTTGAACATTATATTGAATGGTATCCTTGAGTTACCCAATTAAAAATTCTGTGAAAAAATCAATGTTTCCGGTAATTTACACCTGGATTTTCACATCATGTCCATGTGTGTATCTTTAAATACAGGTACTTGTTTAATTATAAGGTTTTTTAACATGTGTTAAAATATTATGTGTTATATTTTACATAAAAAAGAGGACATATATATATTTTTTATTATTTCCTATTTTAAAATATGTTAATAGTGTTTTTTATTGCCTGTATCAAGTTTCATGTTGATGTGAAAATAAATAACATACTATAAAACAATGTTATGATATCTAATAATATTGAAAATATCCAAAAGAAATATTTTTTTTAATTATTTGTTTTTCCCCTAAATAAATATTTCTTTTTTAGAGTTCTTGCGTGTATACTGTTATACTGATTTAATATACGTCAAAATTAAAATAGCCACAAAATAAATAAGATCTTATAAAAAAAAAAATGCTTTAACCGTTTTTATAGTTTTATAAGTGAAGCAATGAATAGGAAACATTAAATACTTTACACAATTTATTATAACTTATTTAAGGTTGTTCTTTTTGGTATAAAGCTGTGATGCCGAAAATTTTAAATATGAAAAATAAGTATGCGTGTAAATTAAATATAGTCGGGCAGGTAATGGTAGAAAGTATAAAGTCAAACCTGAACGTTAAGTCGACTAATGAAGTACCCCTTCCGGTGGCGGGCGTGTCGCGGGCGCGGGCCGCGGGTTGCGATATATCTGGCGTTGAAGTCTCCCGCAGCGCGCGGCATCGAGCCAATTCCGAGCAGCGTGGCGCGCCCCGGGCCCCGATGCACGCGGTTCCGGTCCCGATTGCGGCGCGCGCCGTATCGGGGGTATTATCTTTTGGGTCAGTGGATTATCTATCTCTCGAGGGTACGGGGTAATTTTTATGTTTCATTACCTCCTTTCGACTGCGATGCTCAAAATTACGGTACATTATTGCAAGGCATGAAGTAAAATCTTCTCTGATTCTCGATATTCGTCTGTACTGCGCGTATAATTAAAGATTAAAACTATTCATATTTTTAATTTATAGCTGGGATGTGTGACTGTTCAATGAAATAATTATTCATTTGAAGACTATGACTTATTCATAATACTTTTAGTTTTTCTATAAATATAAAAAAAGGCTGCATTATTTTTTTGCTTCAGAATAAATCAGATTATTATTACTTTCATTTTAGCCTTTCTAGAGCATTCTTTGCATTTTGTATTCGTTCTCGTTTCAACATTAGCATAGCCTTCACGGTCGTGCCGACTGGTGGTCACTCTCCTCTGGGAATGGCAGAGCCACGTGGCCTGCTAATGCAGTCGCGTGGACACGGTACGGTGGCTACGATGAGAGTGAGCCACTCTTGCTTATGCTAAGTAACCAAACCTAGCGTCAAATATAAACAACAGACCCTACCTTATGAATTAACATTGTTTCTTGTAAATAGATACTAAGTCAATAATATTGGATTGATTTAGTGTTTATGACACCAAAATGATGAATATGAAATAATTAAAATATATATATTGGTATAAAAAGTACAATGTATTTCAACACAATTATATTTGTTTGAATATATTGTATCTTATACATTTCAAATTGGGTATAATATATCAAATAATTAAATATGTTTCATACGTCATTTAATAAGTATTATTTTTATTAAGGTTGAACTTATATTATTGTGCAAATGTTAAGAGTTTGATTTTGATATCACAATTTTTGTATTTAAAGAAGTATTTTATTCTAACGTTTTTAATAACAACAAAATATTTTTATCGCTGTTGCTATTAACACTTGTGTATTTTACTTTTTGTTGTGTGTTTTACAATCTATTAGAACCTACCTTAATGGTATGCCAATTAGAAATCATTTTCGCATATATATATTTTTTGTATTATTTCTTGCAAATATCTGAATCCAGTTCGTGTCAAGAGCAACTATAAATTTCTGAAATACTGCATTTTTTGTTTAATGGCGTTTCAATATCATTGTAAAATTCACTAGAATCACCCGAGTAGTAAATAGCACAGAAGAACAAATTAACATTCACACATGCATTTGAATAACACGAATATTTTAATCCGCGCGTATAAATTTCTGATCGATCCCTCCATTTGTATTTTGCTAATTTAGGATGACGAACTTATCTTTAATTATTCATGCGTTGATCGGAATAAATTATTCGCAGATCGACTTTGATTAAGGCGTTGGGTGACGTCACACGTCCAGTATTAAAATATGCATATTTTACACATTTGCCAGATCCGGTAGCAGATTCGATAAGATTCAATTTAAAATGATGACGTAATGCATCCAGATTTAAGTTCTTCTTCGGTTTTTTTTACCATTTTTACTAGGTACCTTAACGAGATCAATAATTTCGATTAATGTTTGAAACAAAGTATATATATTTGGATTGGTTTATTTTGATACATTTCGTAGCAATGTTGTTTCAACAAAACATATGCAGCGCTGTCATAAAATCTATAATCATATTATTTATGTACTGAGTGATATTTATAAACATATGTAGAGCACAATCGAAAGCTGGTTGATATTTACACCTAAGTTCTTTTCATTATATGAAGAAGACGATACTAAAATGAATATAAATTGTTGACTATCGCAATTAAAGTTACTGTATAATACTTAATTGTGGTTAAGGTAATTAAAAAAGATTGTCTAAATAATGTTTTTACACATTAAACATGCACAAGTAATATGGTTTTCAAACAGAATTGTCCATTTAAGAAATTATCATTTTCAAGTCTTCAAAATTCTTTAAAAATAGTAACCATAGTCCTATTATTTTCACTAGTTGTGAGTCCTTACCTGTATATGTGATCTCTCCCAGGTATTCTTTTATCTCTCTCAACTTCCGTGAGTGAATTAATAGTCGATTTTTTTCAGTCATATTTTTAATTTCTAGATTTTATAGGCTGCAGGCTTATTATTAAGATATGTCTACTCGGCCGCAGTTTTTATGCATTTCTTAAAAAGTATTTGCGATCGAGCCAATTTACATTATAGTTTTAATAAAATATGTTGTATTCGAGCATTAAACTACTGTGCATGCTGTATATTAAAATCTTTCAGACATATAGATACTTACACCCTCACCTCGGGAGGGGTCGGTGTGTCTCTAGGTTAGCTTTCAGTACTTTGCCGGTGTGTGGTTTCAAGAAGCACAGCTTCGTCGCACGCGAGCACGGGAGGAGATCTGCTCTCGGCCAGCGGTCTCGCCCGCCAAATGTAAATTGGCCTCGCCGCGGCCGAGTGTTCGTCTTCATTGCGCGCGCAGTGGAATAGGCAGCTAGCGTCTCAGGAATCCGACTACATTTGTCAGGTGCGAACGGGAGGCCCTATTAACATTCCCCTCGGAGCGAGCGGGACGGCGGCGCTCTTCTCTTTTTTTACCTGCGCGAGGGGGACGCGCGTATGCGCCGCCGGCACGCCCGAGAAGGACAACCGCGGCCGAATCGGGATTCCTGATGATGCCGAGAAAAACACAGGCTTATTTGAATACGCCGGGGAGGAAAGGGCGGAAAGTGCTCGGGCGCTGGCGGCGCTTGCGTCGTTTCGGTTGCGGACAGCTCGCGTGGCAGGGGGGGCGGGGGGGAAGGGGGAGGGGGGCTCGCGGCCATTGCCGCAGCATGGCGCTCTGAACTGTCGGCGGCCGCTCTCGGGAGCTTTACAATTTATTTATCAAATAACTTTTACTCTAGTTGTAATAATACAACAAATGCCAACTCTTTTATTTGTTTCATTTTTTGCAGACATTGTAATTTGTCGAATATGATCTTTCATTCTACTAACATTTTAGCTATTGATATATTTATTCAGCAGTCGTGTTATTCAAATTAACAAGATGTGTTTTATTTTTTCTTATGATATCAACTTACAAGGTTAATTGTCAAAAATATTTTTATTATACTTATTAAATTAAAATATATTTATAATAAAAAATTGTTCATAAAATTATTGCGTATTTAAAAAAATCCTTTTTACCTGGAACTGTAAGTGGTATTTTTATATTTAAATTATTGAGTAATATTTTTTTTTACGATAAAGAAAAAAAGATGAAATATGGAAATTCATTTATCATTGCTGATAAATAATTACTTTAGTAGTTGGTAATGTTCTACTATATTATTTAATGGTATAGTTATAAATTGTTATGTTTCCTTGTTTATTTAGAACTCAAGCACGTGTAAACAGAACTGTATATTTATTTTTTTAAATTACGCTCAATATTTCCATAAAAATCATTACAAAATTAAAATTTATGTATTTCTACTTTCTTTGATATTTATTAAGACATTTTATGGTCATCAATATTTTATATTTCTTGACATTGCCATCGAAATAAAACACTATTACTTGTAGATTCTTTATTCAGTATTTGGTTTATATATTTTCGAGTATTATCATATTAAGTAATCAATATTTTTGACTGAGAGTACTTGGTGGAATTCCCTTCGAAAATACTTGTGAAAAAATCACTAAAGTATTTTTGTTTAAAACAATTGAAATTTGAGCACCTTTCTAGTAGACGGTTTTAAAATTTATATCTGTAGATATTAGAAAACAATGGTATAAGACATTTATTCAATATATCGAGTAAACAAACAAATAACGAGTACCAGTGACGTAACTGAAAAGATGTTGCACTCCCCCGCTGTCGCCTGCGCGGTTGCCGGCTCGCCACCCTCCCCGCTGACCACACTTCTTGAGATTCCTTCTCTCTCTGCACACACCCCTCTCAACAATAACACCTGTGGGGGTGCGGAGCCAGCACGTGGGGATGATCACAATAAACAAACACGTTGTCAGAAAACATTTCGAATTAATTCTCAATAACAAAAGACTATTTTTAATAATTTATTTCAATCGCTTTTTAATATTAATTCATTTACTTATCGTTGGCTTTTATTTTCCGAGTAATCGCTCAAAGCTTGGTATTATATCTTGAAATGTAGTTTTACTAAGCTTTTGCTTTTTTATAAGTGTTAAAACGTAATCTTAGATGTGAGGATTAGCGAGAGTTGTCTGTTAATTTATATCTGTTTATTATTTTAAAGTTCTTTATGTCTAATATCTTATCAAACCAATCAGTTAGATTGACAAAAAATGTGTATATTAGTATACAACCGATCACATTGACATCAATTTAATTGATAGCTTGTTGTCAGAGAACAATACACCAAAAAAACATTTCAAATACATTTGATTTCGTCAAAACACGGCCGTCACGTGTTTAAAGTGGGCGTGACATTATATACATATTTCTCCTAGAATAATTGATTAATTAACACGTGTGATGCACGATATGCTGTATTGACGATATGCTGCAGGGGGCAGGAGGCAGCGGGCAGCGGCGCGGAGTAATGACGCCTTTGTTCCCGGCGCCGGACTCGGTGACAGCAGAGCAGGCGAGGCGCCGGGCGGAGATCCCAATCTCTTCCGGTTTTGGGAAATAATAACGAATATTTATTTATATTTTGATTGAACGGTCGGCGAGAAGTCATCGCCTGCCAAGACCCTCAGGTGTGAACGCTGCCTCGGCGGAGAGATTGATAATCTAAGAAATCACACGCTTTTTGTCACGTTTTTTGTCATTTCGTTGGCCGAACAAACGGAGTCGCCGGATTCTCAGATTATTTAATGGGTTTGGGTGTATCGTATGACATCTTCAAAAGTTACGTATCGTTCAAACGTACGCGCTCGTTTATTTCGTGTTTTTTTGTTTATCCAAAACGAGTCTTCCCACATTAGTCGCGTCGAGTCGGTCCCGACAGCTAGAGAGCCTTATCAATTAAACTCAACGAACGCATCTTTACGAATATTTCGCATACCAATCCCGCAGTACGATTATTGTGTTATCGAATTATTGTGTCGCCCGGATAGCTGTCGGCCGATTTTTTGAAACGACATAAAAAATAACAAACATGACTCTATTAATGCTGAAGAATTTAACTCAAATGGAAATAATAATCTCCAGAACGTTTCAACATAAATATGCACACACCGCGCGGGAGGAATTTATCATTTAAATTATTCGTAAAAGAATGTTTCCGATGTTATTCGAGATAAAGCCCCCGTAGAATAGCGTATAATTAAACTCAGGATTTAGTGTTGTGCTTTAAAAGGAATTTTTGTTTGTATAATTTAAGAGCTGTGTGGTTTCCCCGCGCCGGGCGGCGCTCGCAGGAGCCCCGTCCATTAGTGGGGAGGATCTAATAGGTCCGTGTTTGTGTTCAAAGACAACTGTCTTCGGCGGCGAGAGACGGCCGAGGTGCAAATTGATCGTCAAATCCCGGCTAGACAGCGCGGGAGCTCACACGGGAACCGAGCGCGGCTACCGTACTAAAAGAACTCCGCGTTTTAATGATACCTACGGGCATATTCTACCGTCGGGCAATATCCACAATGCAGATATAAAGGACTCGACCCGGACGATGCGGACGCGCTAAGTGCACTCGACGCGTGTTCTTCCTGGCAAAAGCTATAATGTTTTATGTTGCTATTATAAATAAAACCGCAATTGCTCGTTGATATATTAATGCAAGAAAACACTCAAAAGTAATTAGCACATCTTAAATAAAAATCAAAGTATTGTTTTTTTTTTATGTAAACACGCGCAAAAATAGCTCGAAAATAGGGTATACTTTTGTATCAAATATAATCGAGTGAGAGGAGGGACGTGTTTGTTTGTACAAAAACAAAGAATAACGGCTTCGACGTGAGAGCGGATACAAAATATAAGCAGCGTGATATGAGTCGACCGGCTTGAATAACAACAACAAACCCTCGGCCGGCCGCGGCAGGTAGTCCGGCGCGGCGGCCAACCCCGCACGGTAGCGCCGCCGCGGGCTGGCCGCTATCAAATCTATCAAGATATTATATTGTATCGCGGCCGCCGCACCGCCGCACCCGCCCCCGCCCCCGCGCCCGCGCCGAGGGCGGCCCATCGATCCGCGCTTATCTGGGTCGCTCTTGCCGAGCTTTTGTGTGAAATATTGGTGTGCGCCGTCGGTGGGGCTCTCGTCTCACGGAGAAAGCAGCGGATTCACCTACGTTTGGGGGTGCAGATTTGAAAAAACAAAAAGTAAACTGATACAATTAAAATATGAAATTAAATATGAATATAAGCAAAATGCTATCAATACAATTAATAAATACACGAGTGATGTATGTTGAATATTTAATTTCAACTGTGGATATGGGTAATAGTCATTTTTCGAAAAACGTTATGCTTACATCAAATCAATGACACGAATATACATCGTATTGTTGATAGTAAAAATTCCTGTTCCTGGGAGGAGGGTGGTGCAGTGCTAGGATGCATCTGCCGAGGGTGTTCGGTGTGGGGCACGCGAGGCCGGGAGGAGGGTAGCTTAGTGCTTGCGTGCCCGGAAGTGCGCAGAGAGGAGGGTGGAGGAGGGTGGCGGAGGGTGGAGGAGGGTGGTGGAGGATGGCGCAGTGCTCCCGTGCCATGACGCGCACTCGCTGGGATGCGCAGTGGTCAACTAATGACAGCGCCGCCGCTATAATCACTGAGCTGAGCCGCGCAGCTGCACTCAGGCAATGGTAATAATCCAAATTTGATTCTGGCATATAATTCCTCTCAGATTCCTTCGGAGAAGTAATGCCGCGGAACTAGTTACGTAAAACGCATCTTCTTGTTTTGCTCTTTGCTCTTTTTTATACATCATGTAAACATCGCGGGTAATATTGATGTTTTAAATAGCTAGCCTTTCTTTATATTTGACCTGTTTTCATCAAAAACGAGTTAATTATTTACTATAATAATATCGACTGACCATTGCAATGCATTATATCTCGAGAACTTATTATGGAAAGAATTACCTGAAAATACATTTAATTGTTATTGATTTTTGAAGTCATCGCATGTATAATTACTGTAAGAGTAAAAAACGTACATGAAAATTATACTCAATTATGAGTCTGCTTATTGGTGCCGGGTGTTATTTTCTCTATTTCCCGATTTTAATAACCGATCAAAAGCGTACAAACCAATTTCTCCGGTTGTTGTTTTTCGTGCATTATTATTAATACCCTGCATTTAAATTTCTACGCTTTATTACGTTTATTAACAATCCTACATATTCGAACCCGCTGCAATATAACTAGTACAAATGCATGTTAATAAACTCAATCAATATCTATTTTCGATATCCGAACTGCCGCTAGAAGAGTTGGACTCTTTGTAAATACCACCTCGCTCCCAGGCATTGCTTTTTATTACCACCGTGATCTGTTCAGATCGCCAGAGAAGCCTCGCTCGCCCCGCCATCGCCACTCCGGGCTCGAGACGAGAGACGTAAGAGGCATTACTTTGTTTATTATGTTTGAGCATTACGCAGCAAGTAGGCCGCCGAAGAAATCTTTTCTTTTCAGTTCCACCGCATTGTTCTAGGCGTCTATTGAAACGGATCTCTCTTTAAAATTAGATCCATTTAAACTCATTCTCATCTCCGCGTTTCGTCTGTGATGAATGTGGCGAATTCCGCTCGTACGAAGAGGTTGTCGTTGAAATTACTGATGAATGTTGTGGCTATGAACATACGCGAGGATTTCAATTGATGAAAAATGAGCTCTGCTCGGAAATTAGCTCACCGTCGAAATAAGATGCGACAGCTCAAGTTATTAATGAAATTTTAATTTAAAAAAACTACAACACTCTTACGTTTTAACTTCATGAATGTCCATGATATTTAAGTTATATCGATAGGTATCTACTGTTAGATTAATCTCGGATATGTATGTACCTGCATATATTTCTTATTCAAACTCTTCAATAGGTTACTTTGAAACACAGCGGGACTTTGCTTGGGTTTATTTTTATTTAATTAAGATTTATACAGTTACTGTTGACGAAAAAACTGGTAACCAACCCAGTGAATTTTTCATTTGTAGATTCAAATTATAAATAATAATATTTGGTTTAGCACTTGCACTAAAGCCGTGCAATTCTAAATTGGTGATCTAAATATTATTATGAGTTGCATACATGTGCAAGCATTACCTAATGCATTCATTTTTTCGTATGCTTTTTTAGACAGATCAATTAGTTTTATAAAAGGTGTTTTGTTATGTGTTTAAAATTGAGACAGGGTTTCACGGTATATTTATTTATCACATTTTTATTTAAATGTTTTTTTAAAAATACAATTATAATTCCAAAAGATAATGTGCAGAAATTTTATTCGTAGAGCAGGAATTTGGCGCTTTAAGACTTCATTAACGAAGCGTATTTCTAAAATATGTATTTTGTCTTATCGGCATTTCGATCACACCGGAGCTCGCTGCTTTTTGGCTACAAAAACCAGAATACACGTTCACTGTATCAGATATCTATTTCACATACTAGTCGAATCGTAAAGGTGGCGTAACGTATTTTTATATTTTTACAAGCTTGTGGCATGCAGCGCTCGCTGCTCGCGTATCCGTTCATTTCGTTGCAGTCGTCCAGACGCATCGTTTTGAAGAATTTTTATAATTAAAATTTTATACCATCGCATCTTAAAATACTCATATTTGACGTTTAAAATTGATATTTGTAGTTTTTACGTGACTTAGATATATATTTTTATTTAGGTAAATATGAATAGTTTCCACAATAAATTTAAGTAGTTTCAAAGTTAAAGTGATTTTATTATGAAATTTATGAGAATATAAATACTACATGATAATACTGAGTAAATCAATAATGCCTATGCAAAAAAGTGAGTAAATGAGCAATCAACGAAATTAAATGACCCATTCGATAAAATCACATCGTAATTAGATGTAATCAATTGATTGAGTAAGCACGTCACAAAGCTTATGTGGCTAAATGTTGGAGTCACGCAAGATATTGCGATTAAATGATAGCAAGGCAGGGTGACAATGCAACGAAATCAATGCTACATAATTGTTTTTTTTACTATAGTAGAGTTGTCTGTTGGTTTTAGAATAATAAAATAATCTGCTACATCTATCAGTAGGTGCATAACAAATCTGACCTGATTTTAAGATTTGCTGTTTTTTTCTATTTTTTTTTAATATAGCGATGAAACGTTTGCGTCTAAAAACATTTCGATAAAATAAAATGCTTTGAACTGATAGAGAGCCTACCGCTCTAAGTTCGATCGACTCACGGTCGATCGTGACGATATAATAATAAAATAATTATAGTTTTCTATATTTAAGACAATTTTTACTTTTAGGCTCGGCTCCGGCGAGATAGAATCTTGATTGCTTTGGGAGCGCATGTGCTGCCGTGTAATGAGATAACTACTAATTTACTCCCGAACTGCGATATGTTATGGTACTGGTTATTATCGTATTGTGTAATTAATGGAGTTTTTGTGAAAGTTCCAAGGATGCTTTTAGAAACGGAAGCGCCGCCGATCGATTCAATGGCAAAGTCAAGAACGGTTCTGAGTCAGTATGAAGACACAAATGAATACACATTTTTTTTGTTATTATCAAAAAACACAATAAAAATAATTTTTTATCGTGTTTATAGTTTGTACAAGTGGATAGATAATAAACAAATAATCAAAACAACATCTGACAGTTTATTGCAGTGTACTGAATAGTTACCCTAATAAAGTACACGCTATTTATTCAAATACTACGGAGAATTCTCAACATTTATACAAGCATGTTTTTCAAGTGATTATTCATATAATCAATACAAATCATTTGATTCGGGTGCAATAAAAATAGAAACTTGCGCTGCGTTTCGATAGCAACCAGTTTGCCTCCAAAGTCACAAATAACTGGGCGAGCGCTCCCTACCACTAAAGCTTAATTTATTTTTATAGTCGATTACTAAACTCGTAAAGTCCGTAGTATTTTTTTTTTACAAAGTAAATAATACTATTATCTGCAGGTTGATATCGAGCGGTTAGGATTTTGATAATGCGATCGGTTGTTGCGCAATCCAAGCTCGCCGTATAGAAAGATATTGCAAAAGAAAGCTCCCCTGTTCTCGGGTAAAGTAATTAATAGGTTTCAATTTTCCGATTTGACCGGCCGCGGTGGCTCGCCTCGAGAAGTGACCGTTCCCTTCAGGCGGAGAAGCCTTCTGAGAGATCCGGCAACGTCGCGAGCGCAGCCTCTGACCGAGACAAGGACGGGAGACGAATATTATTGCCGCGTGCTGTCTCGCTCGCGCCCCGACACCGAGAGGTATTTGGAGTAGCGATATCTCGAATAAGTATAGGTGTTTCTTGTGGAGCTCGGTAGTTCCTCGAATGCTAGAGCGGCCGGTAGTCGGCGCGGGTCGCTCGCCCGGCTGCACGGCGCGCTGGACCTTAATTGCGTTCGTGTTTATGTTTACGAGAATGCATGATTTCGATAATTATGTTTATCACATTTTTTTAATGCTTAAAAATCCTTCGAATTATATGAGGAATGTATCGATTCACTTCATTATGCTTTCATTGAGATTGGATAAGGATAACATGAATTTTAATGAAGGCTTTCTAAAATCAATTAAATGCTTTGATTGTCATAAATGCTTCTAATAACAAATATCTCGAATGAATAGTATTAGAAGTTCTATTCATAATATAAGAAATATTAAAAATAAGGTTTTTTTTCGCAACGACACAAGGTGATCTAATTCAAAAAACATAAAACTCCACTCAACAGAAACGATTTCATTGTACAAAACATGCTTGCAAGAAATTGGTTTTTATGAAACTTTAATTTTTTTACAAATATAAAAATAAATCAGCAGAATTATTGAAAACCTTCCCTGCGGAAATGAACTGTGAGAGAAAAGCTGTTGTCATTCCGAGTTGTGTTACACGGATCAATACAAAGTAACAAGCCTAATAACAAGCATTGTTCTATGCCTGAAAGATGTGCGTAGTGATAAGCCTATGTCTTCTCTACTTACGTATGTAGTCGACAAGCCTGCGTACGATTTATGATATTCTGTAATAAGTATTAAATTTATATCGTTACCTTCTTCTTTGATAATCGTTGGCGAGGCTCAGGTGCGCATATTGATTCGCCGATGTCTCCGGCCCGAGCTCGTCCACAGGGCGACGCGCACTTTGCATTTCAAGTAAGAATGATGTCACGGAGCTTCCAGCTGGAAACAGAATGCAGCGAGTGCGTCTGGTTTAATGGCGAGGCTTATTGTTTACAACTATTTCGAACGAAATTCCTCTCATTGTTTCGGGGAATATTTGCGATAAAAAGTGACGAGTGTTGGCGGACACATGTTCTCAACGCCATTAGCGAATCGCAGAGCGTGACTATTATTCTGTTTCTGTAATGAAATATTATTTGCTCGCTGGGTTTGGTTTTTTATCGAATGGCTCGCGAAAAAAGTGGAGCGCGTAGATCGAGCTTTGGGCCGATCCGAGATACGATTGTAAAAGAACTGCTCGGAGTTAATTTGCAGAAATTTTCAAGTCGACCGAAAACAAAGGAATTATTTAAATAAAATCATACTTATTCAAATGAGATTCGTTTCATTAATAAAAGAGCTAAGTATCAGGTCTTCATATCGAGGCAGTTTTTCTCGGTGCCTACCTACGCTTTTTTTTTTGTTAGACAAATCGCTAATGGTAGGTTCTGTTCCACCATCCTGACTAATTTATTCCGAATTTACCTGTTATTCAGATTGTTCTATTACTCTGCGCCATAACCCGAAAATTCCCCGAGGGGCGGGCACTTTTTTTACCCCAGTCGGGCTTTAGTCGAGGTGAAAAAAAACTGTTGCCACAGAAGCTCGGCCAGGACGGCGCGCCGCCCGCCCGGCTAAGTGGCCGCCTACCTCGGCGCTAGGCCAGCGCGCACCGCCGGACGGATGGACGAGATGATAAATGATTTGCCATCTATGTATTCTGTTGCCCGAACCGGCATCTGATGAGAAATATTTCTCTCGCGATATTATAAAAATATATTATTTAATAATAATGTACAACTATGTACTGCATCTCTAGTGTCCGTTTTTAATTTCTGTGTTTTTTCTTTTGTTGCAGGTAAGAGTCTTCTAATGTTGTGTGAATCAAATCAAGAAATGACATCTTTATGCGTGAGTAAATTATTAATATTATGTTTGTCTGTGCTTGATTTGAACTCAAAATCAAATCAATGTATCTTTTTAAATCAGGACTATTTTGAATAATGTAAAAATTACGCACCACGTATAATTTAATAATCGGATACGCCGTGATTAAAAATAATAATTTTATGATGGAGTTTGAGGTTGCAGTTAATAATTAGTATAAATCTTTACAGAATAAGCCATTGAGTAGACTATTATGATGTACTAGATTAGTAGAATTTGTATTCCTCGCTGAGTTGCTCGCAACCCCCGCACAGAGCCTTCCACCTCGGTCTAGTGGAACAAGGCGCTCGCGCAACCGGTCCTCTATCACACCTGTTACAATTAAAAGTAATCAAAGACAAGGAATTTTTGCTATTTGACCGTTTACGCTATTTATGCCGCAACGAGCTATTTAATAAAATATCAGTTGCCCTGCGATGTTAATATAAGTTAAAGAGCTGCTGCAATTATTCAGTGGACATTGACGATTTATTCTAATTGCATTCATCTGGCAAGATTGCATCACGGCGGCAATAGAAATACACGCTTCTTTATACAATGAACCCGTAGAATCCAAACGACTGCATGTAATTTCATGAAATGCAAATAATATAATGTCCGTTTTGAAATAAGTGACAATCGTCTCGATAAAAACTATTGTGACACTAAATAAATTATATTATAGATACTGTTATAGTTTATTTCGTTCAAGTAACTTAGTAAAAATCATTCGTATTTTTTCGTTTTAGTTTTAACATTTTAACAATGCTCGGATACTATCTCTACTCAAAATAACTACGGTATTCGATAGCGTCATCGGGAGCAATAACTGAGTGCAGATAGGCACGTGGCAACAGCTCGGGAAACAATAACTGTAAACTGCGCGTCGGTTGGGATATTCCTCCCATAGACGCGAGCTCGCGGAGAAAGTTGCGTCCCGGTCTATAATGCGATGCAACGATTTCACAGCAAAAAATGACACCGCGAGGTGCAGCCGATGCACCGCGCCATGCCCGAGCCTCCGAGTGGAGCCGACTCGGTATTACGGCACTAGACGCACGCAACTCTCAATACACTCCAGCGTTTTAAACCAATCAGCGATATGCAAAAGTTACATAAGATCAATACGTAAATCATTGTAAAATTTTCAGATGATATAACACTCGATAAAGATAAATATCGGCTTCTGGTTGCATTTCGCAGTTTTTAACGACTGTTCGTTAACCGCTAAAATGTCCGAACTGTGAGCGTTTCTCTAATATTCTACAACGAGTAAGTTTACGTCAGATTTGATACGAAGTTGTGTACTTTATGCTACGCTTATTTTAACATCACCATATCGGGTTGCTAGGGATTATTTAGATTATATAAATTCCTCCGTGAACCATCGGCAGACGGTGGAAAGTTATAATTCCACGCGTCCCACAACCGCGTGAGCTTTCACTATTGAATAAAGATTCTCCGTCAGAGCCACCTGGAAATTATAAAATAAAACGTTAAAATAATATGGCTTTATTATACTTGGGTAGTATTGCACGCTTAACACTAGCAAAATGTCTCCAAATTACATAACATAACAAACGATTTCGTACTTGAGGTGCAAAAACCTTGTTTCGTGTATTACTACGCTGAAGCTCGAAACCACATCAACTAGTGACTATGTATTTTTCTAATACCAAATCAGTTTTGCAGGTGGCCCTACGATCTAAATGCGTCACAATAATTTACTGTCGCAGTTAAATAGTATAGTGTTATTTTCCTCTAATATTGTGGGCGAACTGTTATGTCTCTACGTAAATCGGAGATATCGACAAATTGAATTTATTATAATTATTAATTAAACTACGATTCGCTATAAGGCTCGGTGTTCATGCGGCCGGCCTAGGTACGAGAGCGTTGAGGTTTCTTCCTCGATCGGCCCGAAGTAAATCTCACCAGACCGGCTCGGAGTAAATGATGCAATTATATTTATGATCCCTCTACATTAAAACGTATTGACCCTTACGCCTTGTACGTAGCCGTGCTTCGAGGCAGGAACGATGCCCGAGAAACCCATCCAAAAGTTATACGATACTGGGAAACGACCGATCTCCGAGACGACAAATACATTGTAAAGTCGTAAGAAGGCACGAAAGTTCACCGAGGAGCTCTGGAAGAACATGTCGCAATTAATTCTAATAAAATTACTGTTACGTTGTTTTTAATAATTCACGCTTCAGGAATTAAATTAAAATATCGTACGTGTCCCCGCGCAAAGCGGATTTATTCGAGAGTTAATCCTCTTGCATTATAAATTTAAAATAACGTTCAGATTTTTACAACAATAAAAAATAAAAGCTTGTTACACGGTTTCGAGTATTATATGACTTATAAGTCTCGTGTTTTATTGAACCAGTTTGTCTCGAATAGCGCGTCATGTTACATATCTTGTCATTGGGTGATTTTTTCTGTCCTTTTTTGTTTGGTAAGAAATCAACCGCGAATAAGATTGCATCTTAACGAGATGGACAAACCGGAAAACGGCCTAACGCCTTTTAATTAAGGACCTCTTAAATACACGGCGGTAAAGGAATTCATTTTTTAAAATGACTACAATGCAGACCTTTAACAGATTAATTATCCCATCGGATGGCGGACGCGATCATTCAGGTTTTACAAACGGGGAGTTCAAGGTGTTTAATTTGTAACCACTAAGAGGAATTCGCTACTTTGATCTTGCTAAAAATTTTACAGAGATGAACAGTTGCTAATTATACACAAGGATTTAACTTGTGTCGGTACAGATAAAAAAGCTATTTTCGATTACATATTGATATCAATATATTCATATAATCCAATACGAGCGATTAACAAATTACTAGCAATGCTATAAATTCCTAGTTTTTGATTTATATAAATACCTGCCACATAATTTTCAATGAAGTCAACATTAATATAGCCGCCAATGCAAGAACGGCTCGGTTTCCATTGCAACAAAATGACTTCCAGTGCTTTAGAGCGCATGACCGCTAAAACCGTCATCATTGTAGACATTCACGGCGCAGGACTTGTCCTCTGGGCTGGGGTTACTCCGGCGTGAGTGTGTTTGAGCGGAGATCACGTATAAATTGTCATCCAGAATGCTCATCACATGGAAATAAACACATGCAGAGCCGACGACTCCTCGTCCCTCGCTCCGTGGCCGCTCCGCTCTGACCCGCTTCCGTCATCACGTGCATGCACTTTCCTGCGAAACATAACCTTGTTTTTTATAATAGCTATACATGTTACAGTTAAATATATAATCGCATACATTTTTTTGTTTGTTTATTTAAAAGACACGTATACTTGTATATAATCGATAATTTTTATTGTAAAAATTTAAATCTTATAAAATGAGATTGTGAGAAGTCATATGAATAGACGAATGATTCAGTAGTCTCGCTTTTGATATGAGAAAGAGGGTATTATAATAGTACACACAACAAAACTGCCGATGTACCTATTCTATTATTGTTAACAAGTAGTCGACCCTCTACCGTACTCATTCTACTGTTATTTAAAACAGTTTTTGGGACATAAAAAACTTATTAAATTTCAATACGGGTTTTATGACTGGCTACTTATTTAAGATCTCAAATAGTTGCTGTTTGTTTATAGTATTATATTTCAAGACTTTTTTTTTACAAAGTGATATTTTTGCATGATCTCGTCGTCTTCTTTTACTCGCATGTGCAAAATGAATGTAGACATCAAGGTAATTTATTGACTACACCGCCGTGATCAAGTTCACCTCTTTTATAACACGAGAGCTATAAGCGAGTCACGTCTGACTTCGTTTGATAAAATGACACGTCCGAATTTCTCGCCTTTCCCAAAACAAAATGTACTCTGGTATTATATATACATTTTTTCTACACGGTTATTTGTTATTAAACATTGCATTTTTTTTGGTAAGAAGTAAGTATTTTTTTATAAAAAGAAATTCCTCTGATATTTTTAAACAATATTAAATTAAAAAATATAAATAACTTCAGATCTTCGTTTGTAAAAAATGCTAATAAAATTTTTAAATAATCAAAATAAATACATTTATAAAAAAAAACTCCATCAATTATAGCAACAATAGCAGTTCACCTGACTTGTTTAAGTGATATGTATAACACTTGGAATAGTAAAAGGGGCACAATTGGTCCTGGAGTGGAGGGATAGTACAAACATGCGGCCGTTTTTTGCGGCGTTCCGTGCCTTTGTGGGGAATCAATGAGAGATCCTCGCCAGCCCCTCGGCATTATCTATTTCAATCGAACTGCATCAAAAGGAGATCGATCTTGTATGGGGGGCCGCCACGGATGTGGCCTTGCCTCGGCCCGGATTAAGGAACCCTGTCACAACATAAACACCTATCTACAGATAGAATCTTGCTTGATTAAATTTATTGTGAAAAAGTAAGTTTGTTTACATATATTTGTATATTTAAAAAGTATAAATATACACCCTCAGATATATATTAGTGGTCTCAAAAGGCTTAACATTTGATTTCTGTTATTATACATTGTAGAATACAGCTTTTATTAACATGTCAATTGCATTTTTTGATACAGTAACATCAAACTTACGCGTCTGTTATGAATGCAAAACAATAGTAACCTTGCATGTTTGAATGTTCATTTTTTATTAACATCGTTACTAAGAAGATCGTTGTCAGACGAAAAATAATACATTGACCGCATATTTAACGTCTCCTTATTATTTAATTAAAATGATACATTTTAATATAAATGTATTTTTTTTGTCATACTGTTGAATAAATCTTAAATCCTTATTTTGAATGCTTAAAAATAGTAACATCAAGTCCTGGCCTGATCAAAGCCGCGAAGGTTTTCGAATTCGGTCATGGACTTCAGTCCAAATCTCGCCAAGTCATCGAAAAGGCGTTTGCCACGAGAATCGCTCCTTTTTTCTGTTTTCAACAAATTCTCAACTATTTTCAATAGACTCCTGTGACGGGAGGATAAGCTTCGATAGAATTTAAAACGAAGCCTTTGAAATTCTAGACACAAATAAAAAAGGACTTAACATAATTTTAAACACATTTTAAATAACATCAATGGGTCATATTATTTACAGGCGTATTAAAATTGACATAAACAAGAGCTTAGGGTATCAAGTTGAAAATTATTTTTTTTATCTAATTCACAGTCTTTGGGTTTTGTGTTTTAAACCTACATATTGCCTCTTACTTCTATTTATTATTTTATCTCAAAATGCCAGACTCGCTTTTTGGATTACTTCGTGTGCATGAAACTGATCATTTGCTAACTTTTCAAACCTACTGCATAAGCTAACTAAAAAATGCATAAAATTACAGTAAATTTAGTACAGGTTTTAGCAACGTTGCGTTAGAAATGTCATTATATTAACATGCAATATAATGGCAGTAATTAAGAATTGAGTTTTAACTTTTTTTTAAATTAATACATGTTATTCTTTAGCTAATGAAATCAAATTTTATAAGTACTATATATTATCGAATATTAAATTTATATTTCATGTATACTGTGTTTTGGTTTTTTTATGATTTATAGATAAGTAGTTCGTTACATTAGAATTCACATTTATAAGCGATGTAAAATTGTATGCTTCATTTTCAAATATAATTTATTAGTATTTTCATCACACGCGACATTTCCCGGCTATTTAAACAGTTGCAGTTACGAGCGTGCCTTCTTTTGTGGGCCTCGCGCCGGGCTCCTTATTAGCATATGAAAGGCGGCTCGGGCACATCCTCCCCGCAGCGTCAACAATGCACTCACACATTGTCTTCTGATGGCCCATTCACTCTGTGTTTGTTTATCTACCAAATAAGTAGGCAAATTAATGTCTACTGGAGTAATAGGCACTTCAAGTTTTAATAGGACGTACACGGGCGCCGATAGATGTCGTTGAAGCTGCATTTTGAATTGAAATATATTTTCATGTCGCAGATATATATTTGTAATATTCGGATATATATATATTGCATATCTAGAAATATATATTGTTATTCAGTATGCAATAAACAAACCGCGCCCTGATTTCTTGTTGATATTTACACGACTAAGAAATATCGTCGTGTGACAGTGGTTGCAAATGCTTTGAATGGCGTTTTCAACCGCTTGCGGTTACGATGTAGGGTGGTTATTTGACCCCTCACTCGTGTTATCTCCAGCCTGATGAACTAGCATGTATTACGCTCTACGGATATTAGAGTGCGCTTCCTTTTAGGCAGAGCGACGCTCTTCCCGGATAGAGTGGGCCCGATCAGCCCCGCGACGTCCGCTTCTCACTCCGTAGTATTTCCGCGAGACGCACTCGACGCGATTTTTTCCTTTGTCGCCCGTTGACAGCGGTCGCGAACAGCTGGCAGCGGACCCGCCATGACCACTGCGTCTGCACAGCCCACCAGGGCTACCAGATTCATCAAAATATAATACATCCAAAATACCTTTATATTATTGTACCACCAAGAACTCGTATTAAGCCAATGTTTGATAATGTAATGAAAAATGCAACTAACCTTCTTTCTTGGGGACAATTATTATAAAATTTTAATTTAGGATTTACTTTATTTAAAAAATAAAATTTGCAATCTGAAAAATGTTTTCCCAATACCACGTGTCACTTTGGACAGGAAAAAATAATTTATAAGGCTCAATTAATATTCACGAGTATAAATATAATTTACCATTGGTAAAGCCGTATATTAATAACTACAGTAAAATTCAAATGTTTTATTGTAAAAAGAAAAAAATATTTATTCTTTCAAAAATATTATTTATTATGCATAATAAGAAAGGTTTTTCTCACTAACGGAAATAAAACAGTTTAACAATTTGAGCATTTTTGAAGTTAATATTATTTTAAAGGAGCAACCCTGGCACTTCAGTTAAAATAAAGCTCGCTTTATTTTAACCAGTCGGCAAACTTGATATTTATACCTGCATTCATTATTTAAGCATACGCACTGAAACCCGATGCAAATGGGAACTTAAGACTAAGCCAGGGATCTGCCAGGGCGTAGGAAAATTAATCGCACTTTGATTAATAAATACTTAAAGACAATTTATACCCACAGAAAATGATTAAATATTCGAGAAGACAATATATTTTTGATGTTAGCTGACAGTGAAGAAGATAAAATATTTTTCCAAAAGAATGGAAAGAATAAATAAAACTGACTACACGAAACTATTGTTATATTTAAGTAAAAAAATATATTTTAGACCGTGTTCACGATCATTCGAAGCACTATTAACTAATGATCAGAGATATAATAATGTATTACGTTATAAATTGAATTATACAGCTGGTTAGATCACGTTTACAAGTATAACGATTTGCTATTTGATTAAGATCAGGCAGCAGATCCTCGCCAATAGGTTTTTCCCTGATCTTGTATTTTTTTGTGATTTATGATTATTTTAAATGTTTAAGATAATCACGGTGTTTAAATTCATAACAATTTTTTACGTATTTTACGATAGATATTAATATTAAATGTTTATAAATATGTAACTATGATTTTATTGATAGTTTCATGGCAAAACCATTCTTTAGTACACAGGATTTTCTATAAATCCAATCGCCAACGCTTGTATACATTATCATGATTATGATTTCCGAGCTTGTAAGATTATGAATAAACTGACTGTGATTCTGTATTAGGCTTATCGTTATTCATCAATTACCTTCGAGTCGAAATGTCGTAAAATCCATAAAGCGCTATCTAGGCGATAGTTCAATAGACGCCGCCGAGGAGTTGCATCGCGTCCCGCGAAGTCGTTTATTTTGCTTTCGCGAGCTTGTTGCGGCCGTGTCGGTATTGAGACGTGCCCTTGCCTGTCGCCACACCTGCCGAGGTGAGTGTTAATGAGAAGGGACCGACTCTCTAATCGCTTCACAGCTTGTATTCAATGATCAACACATTGGTTTTTTTTTCAATCCGCTTTCATAAAATTAAGTTTACGGCGATGGAAAAAAATGTGTGCGGCCTTTTAATAGACTGGAAGGTGTTATGGATATTTGAATGGGCATTCTTTTACAGGAGTCGTCATCGCTCGTCACGTCTCGCCGGGGTTGTTTTGTATGAGGGACCTTCGCTTTGAGCACACGTGAAGCGAATAAAGAGATCCTGAACCCGAAATCTTAGAGGGGGTTTTATTTGATCGAGGTTATAAAAAAATTACATTTCTTTCCCGAACACTAGAAAAATGAATATCACATTTTATCAACGAGGTTTTCCCAGATGTAAATAAATTTTTCGGATTTTCCTAATTATTTTTGCGATATGTATTCCTTCTCTATTTAGAGTTGTATATTTTTAATTATTTAGAACCATTTTTAATTTTAGAACCACATTGAGAAATAGTTAAAAAAAAGTTATTTCTGAAAGTTAATACACTTTACTTCTTGGATACTTTTTCATCATCTCTAATTTTTTATGTACATATATAATAATATAATTGGTCTTGAAAATAAAAATAATAATCATGGTTAAGTACATCAACAATCGACGTGACAATTACATCCTTTTTTGCAATTCGTGACTCATGTGCCGACGTCTGCTGTAGTCAGATGCGCGTTCCGTCGATCGACCCGCTGCCAGCCACGGGAGACGTTCGCCGACTATGATGAATGATAGATTTATGTTAATTCTTATTCCGACTAATCAGTGGCTTGCTAAAAGTAAGTGAAACTCAATTAGGAATGCGAGCACCGAGATCTCGTTCATTAATTGAGAGCTGGAAAGGCGTCTCGAGAATTGTTTTCTCCTCGAAATGCGTATCTCGATCTCGCTTGTTTTCCTGTAAACGGAAGCGACTGTTTTCTTTAAGCTTTATTACTCAGCTCATTGTCGATGTATGTTGACCTTCATTTAAGTTATCTGACAGACATCGATTGAAATGATAAAAATACGACAAAATTATTCAAGAACAGGCCCTCATTGAACTGTCTTTTTCTTTGTTTGAAATCGCCTCATTAAAAAAGTGTTTTGAATAATGGGTATCGATTATATAACAGTCATGTTTTTTTTTTATTTATTCATGAAATATATATATATATATATTTATTTGTTACTAAATCCGCGCCTACTTAGAATTTCTAAAAAAATAAACAAAATAAAGAATAAGTCACAAAAATCCCTTTTATTCGGTGAGTATTTCCGAATCCCCGCTGTATGGGGCGGACAAAGAGTCGGCTAGTAAATAAATAAGTACAAAAAGAACAATGACAGAAAATAACACGGGGCCACTGAATCTGCGCGCGAGGGGGACGGGGCGACCCTCCCCGCGTGGGTCAGAGCGAGAGAGCCGCTTGCCGAAAATGTCACATCCATAACGATGTTATACTAGCGGAGTCGTCGCGGTAAATCCATTAGCGACTCGAAAAGAAATCAAATTGAAAATTAACAACAAAAAAAATTGCACCTTTTTCAGCGCGGTGCTACTGAGTAATTGAATTTTCGCATTGGTCTTGTCGCCGGTAGTTATTGATTTTAAACTTTTTGTCCGTCTATTTTCCCCAGCCTTGTTAAAGTGTGAAATTATCTGCTTAGCCGCCGCAAACCAGAGTCTTGAACTGCCGCTGCATGTTTTTTGCTATTCTTTCGGTGAATACATTTTTTATGCGTCTGGATGAATTAAATGTCACACGTTCAGAGCTAACTTATGGAGACCAAAGAGCGCTCTGATTGCACTCTCGAATGCATATTATGTACAATATTTCATGTTGAGAACCAATAAAAACAACCTTAATGACATTTAAAAATCGATATTTCCAAATTTGCACGCTAAGAGAATCAACTTCCCCCACATATTCGAGTGATGGAAATCATCCGTTTTTTTTTACTACAAAAGTAATAACTTATTTTATCGTTAGTATATCCATAATTTTTAACGTAAACTTTTTAATATAATTATGAATAACGAAATACTGAATTGAAAATATATATGTGAGATGAAATATAGTATTATTTTTTGTTGAATTCGGCGCGTCCATGGCTCCGTCCCTCCGGACCGCGGCCGGCGTGTCTTGGAGAAGCTGTGCGCAATTTACTGTTCCCGATACAAATCTCTTCTCTTTTGGATCGGCAGTGCGCAGACGGGGCCCGCGGTCGCTAAGGGGCCGGCCAGTGGCGCAGCCACCCGCCGCAATGCAACCCACCCCCGATATAAATAAATACCTACACCATCTGTACACATATACTCCCTTCAAATTTTAATTTCACTCATACGCAGCACGATTTTTCCGAGTTTCAAATCTAGCCTAATAACCCGCTGCAATATCTAGATATGCAATGCTTACTTTAGCTAAATAGTCAAATGGTTTTAAATTTATAAGATAAACTAAAAAAACCCTATTTAAGACATCTGAAATAAACCTGATAAATATAAACTACTATAAATATAATAATCAAAAAAGTCATCTTAAGTGAAAAACAACATAACAAATATGTTAATATAAATTCAACCTGTATTATTAAATTACATTTACGCGTTGATTTATATACCTTCTACTAAAATGTAGTATGAATAACAAGTATAAACATTTATCGTTTAGAGATATTAAGTCATTAGGAAGCAAATATATATTATAATTCAACGGCCTGCCGTCACTGAATTAAGTACAGTTCGCCAATAAGTAAGGCAGTACCTTGCGCCTAAGAAATGTTTATTAGATAGTCATGATTCGATAGCATACTTATAGTGACACTGAAGATTGATATTGTAATACAAGACCTGAAGACAATAGGTAGGATGGTGAACAGCCCAATGTACGTGCATTGTGATTGATCTGAAGGCATAAACTTTATAGATGTAGCGGTAAATGTTAGATTTCTATAGAACTAATCTGTTACCAAAATACCTTTAAATTTGCATTATAATTTTTGTATTTATCTTTCATATCGATATTATAGATTTGGATATGTAAATGTCATGTACAGTTATAATAATATAACAGATTGTTTTCTAATGGTAATACTTCGAAAGCTCAAAATACAGTAATGCATCAATATGAGACAAGAAAACCATATATTTCAATCTTAATACTGCACTGACATTGACTTGAATATATAGTCTAAAAAGAAAAGAAAAAAAACACCAATCTAGTTTTGTGACAATACGTAAGATAACATTACATATTTGATTGCAAAATATCTACATAATAAAATTTTGCTCCTTGTTTACACAATAACCCTGTGTGACTTGTTATTGCGCTACTGTTCTATCGTATATGTAATGCCTAATTGTTATAAACAGTCTTTTTATATAATATTCCAAAAAAATACCTGATGATTGAAATTATTTTTTGATGATGCATAATTAACAAATATAAACAAAAACTATTAAAAAAATTATCTAGGTTTTACAAAGTAGTATAAGGTATACAATCTAGAACAGAAGTAAACTCATAGTTTTTTTTATGAATTTTAGTATATTGGCAAATTATTATCAATAATTTTAATAATTAAAAAAACCCTTGTTCACATATATTGCATAATACAACAATGAAATCGAAAACAATACTTTTCTTTATCAATTTTTTGGACGGATTTTAATAGGGCTTTAAAGTATAAATCGAGAAATTGTTATTTAATATTAAATATATTTTACGATATCCCTGCAAATAAATACAATGCGTTTGTGGATGCGGCCGGGCAGAGCAGACTTGCGACATTCTCCCCAATTTTCTCACGAGTCACCCGGACAGTGCAGCGATCCGACTTGCGCGACACGGCCGATAGTAATCCGGGACGTCTCCGATATTCAAATCTTCCGATCGCGATTGTACCTCGTAATTAGAGTACGGGACTTTTGTAAGCTTGGGTAAAGTAGACGGACACACGTGTCACTTGTTGTGGACTGTTCGGATACACGTGTTTTACTCAATCCAAATATCTCCCTGTAGTCCGCGAATTTACTCATGAGTCACCCGAACAATACAGCGATCCGGATTGTAACGATAGCGACGATATTCAGATCGTCCGATCGCGATTGTACCTGCAATTAGAAGACGGGGCCGTCGTTGGTCAGGATGAAGGAGGCGTGCACACGTATCGCCTATTTTGGACCGTTCGAATCCACGTGCAGTTTTTTTACTCTATCCAAATATCTCCCTGCACTCCGCCAGTGACTAGAATGCATTTTTTGAATTGCTATTATATTTCTTTTAATAACGATCAAAACCTTTTCATGACCATTTTTTTTTTTTAATTCGTGAATTTAATCATATCCACTGTTAAAATATATATTTTTTTAATGTATTACCTTACTTTAAAAAATATTATATTTTGAGCTCTTCTAAATAATGATTTATGCTGATAAAAATATATTTTTTTTAATTAGCTGCACGTTAAAAAGTAATTTAACATAATGAGATTTTATTTGCGGCATTTTGTTGATATTTAATTGGGAAACCTCTCGAGGCGCGTCCTATGCCGAGATGGCGACGGGGGAGGCAATTTTAAAAATTGTGTTTGTCGCCGAGCCGCTCGCAGCCCTCGGCGCTCGACAGCTCCCGTCTGAGCCAGAATGAGATCGAACTGTCCGCGGAGAGGGACTTTTTCAGCGGCTCTTTTTGCACATTTTTATACCGCCGCCCCCCCCCTCAACCCTCCCCGCCGCTCCCCGCCACTGCTCTCCGACCGGGCGGACATTTAGAAAGCCGGGGACTTCGGTGACAATGTGGTCCTCCTTAAGAACGCGGCACGCTGTCGCCGCTTCGCGCCGCATTCCTCGTTATTATATCGACTTCTATTATCATTTTAAGCATTGAAGTTTTTTTCGATTGTTTACATTTTTTGCAGCGCCTTATGAAAGAAACGCTTGACGAGCGAGTACGAAATGAGTATTTTGTCTTTGAAGCGATTCCGTAGCTATTTAATATATCTATATTCAACAGAGAACCGAAGCGATTCTGAGTGAATAGGAATTTTAAAACACAAGCTTAACTATATTATCGAATTGAAGGATAATATATATTTATATATTAATATATATTTTTTGATAATATTCGCAAGGTCTCCGAAATCCAGAGGAGGTTTTTGCCGCTTTGCTATTTTAATTAAGCGCGACGTGTATTCACGGTATCTATGCGCTTTGCATGCAGGGCGGATAGTAGATATTTATTAGCAAATTTTATTACTGGTAACATGATCGTCTTCGAGAAGATCCATCGCAGCGTTCACTATATCCTTTATTTCCGTTCATTAATTTAATTTATTGCGGTACGGAAGACCTCTCACTCGGTCGCTTGGATTTATTTCTCGGCGTTCTTCTCCTTTCCCAAAAGTTCTTTACAGACTTTTGAATGGGGAAGAACCGAAACGTCCAATTAATTAAGCTATTGATTTGTCGTTTATCAGATCTGCAAGAGATCCCGTGTTCGCATCCGAAAACCGCGGACGGCGCGGTCACAAAGCCGGGACTGGGAACGCGAACTTCGGGAAGAAGACTTTATTTATGGCGCATCTCGAAAAATAAATTAGCACTCGAATAATGTTTGACAATCGATGACTTTTGGAGAAATAAATACCGACTGCGTTATTCCCATTGAAATTCATTGAATATGTAAACTGCCGGCTCGCAATTTAGATATGTAAATGAGGACTCACGGGCTGGCCGTCTCCGTGCTTCTCGATACTTTTATTTTAATCATTGTGCTTTTCGTTAAAGTCATCCGAATCCAGGAAGGGTGCTTCTTGGAAATAATATATATTAAGTTTTACCGATTGCATTCGATTGCCCGAATGTCCGATAAAATTTATTTCAATATATTTTTATCTATTCACCTGGGTGAGTCGTTCGTCTCGTTCAATAATTTACTAATATAATCCCGCTCATAATTTGGAACGAACGTATAATTTGATTTAATTAAGCATGGGCAATTAATCACTCGTAATTCAATTATAATTTTTTTATCTAAATTTGATCTTCAGTCAAAAAGCGTAAATTACAGGAAACGACTGAAAACATAATTATTTAACCAAAAATACTATAAAGCAATTAAGAAACGGCAAATAAGATGCGTCCTGGTCGGCAGCGGCAGTGAGCCGCGCACTCTCCGACAACAGCGCAAAGGCGGTTCAGGTCTCCTCGAGCCATCAGCGAGCCAGCCGCTGCGCACTGCGTCCTCCTCACTCCCCGCTTCACACGCCGAGCCTGCTTCCTAGCCCGGCCACTGACCCCCCGCCCAAAACCTTACTGGCTCTGATCGCAGAAACCACCTTTTCCAATACCAGATACGCAGCAAAAAGACGACCATCGTTATCTGATAGTGAATATTCGTCTTGCTTATTCTCTCCTGCGGTAAATGAAATCTACAAACTTCCGTGCTGAAGTTCTGTAGGTTAAAATCAATAACTTACTTCAAACGGCTCGGCTTGCCACCAGGAGCAGCTCGCGACGTGGACAGAAAGGAACATGGGCGAATTCAGATCGAAATTCCGTTTGGTAAGGCTATTCATGCCCTTTTCTCGAAGCTCTTTATACAATGAGAATAAATCACAAAGTTAAATTACGACTGAAAAAATCTTTAGTTTTTAGCGTGGAGCTTTTTTGGCAGTGTTTTCAGAATATACTGTATTATTTGGCAATTATCTTTTTTTTCAACATTTAATAATACAGCCGAGGATATTTTAAATTAACTACAATTTAAATTTACCGAATTAATTAAAATTCTCATACCGTCACGAGACAATCCATAACTCATGGTTTTATTAGTTCAAATGGAATGAGATACCGATGAAGCTCGACTCGTTCCTAGACCGGTAGTGATGATCGCCCAGGTCTCCTGGTGCGTCTCTCTTTGCAACGATTCGAGCAGTTGTCGTTGGAAGTTTTTGCATTGCTGGGGATTAAACGCATTCATTAGGGGTCACACAGAGTCGTGAAGTTTGTTGTTCTTAAGTAAATTAACCGAACGGCTCCATTAACGCGCCCGTAATTACTCAAATATCCACAATACTGTGTACAAACTTTTTTTGCAAAGAAGCATCCAAGAAATGCTTCCAAAAACAATCTTAGTTAATTATTTTTATTTATCTCAGAGGCGTTTCGTTCGTCGAAATACCGAAAACATATGCATACAAGTTTTAATTATGCGGCTTGCTTAATTTTTAATACCCTTTTTTTATAAAAACGGCTGCAAAGAATCCTCCGTCGAGGACAAACAACTAGTTTTTCTCTTGTTGGCTCAAACGAAGATATTTTTTCGCGTTTCTCGCATTTTTTCTCCGGCCGGGAGGCGGCATCGCCACCGATGTCCGGACGCCGCGAATCGAAATGTGGTCAAGATTTATGCAGATTATTTGCGGATTCTGCTTGCTGATATGCGAATGTATTCCCGTGTGCCGTTTTAAGGTACCCGCTATTTTTAAGTCACATATTTTGGCTTCAGCGCTGTCGGCCCGGCCGACCCGCGACTCGAGGGACGACGACAGGTCGGGGCGGCTGTCCCCGCCCGTCGTCATCCCCGTCCCCGCGCCGATGCCTGCGCATTCAAACTTCGCCCGCTTCTTCATTTCCCTATCCTGACGATTGTTCGGTTTTATTGTCGATCGACGTCACCCGTCCGCGGAGACGAACGGCACGTCCGCGCGGCCCGGTGGCATCGCGTAGATGGCAGTCGTCGTCGGCATGCGAGTCGCCAATTATTTAAGTTCAAATTAATCACTTAAAGTCATCGTTCGCATTATTATTGGTTCCGACTGCGACATGCGACACTCGCCGTCTAAATAATTTAGATAAGTCCGGCGATGTCCCGCGCAGGAACGGTTCTCCTGTACGCGAAGGAGAGGCAATCGGAGCCATCTCGGCACCCGGTGATTCTGCGGCCTCGCTATCTCGCCCGACACGGTCACTTGCGCATGTAGCTAGTGTTCCTAAAAAAGCTGCTCGGATAATTATTGAAAAGCAGCGCTAAGCACCGGCTAGGGAACGTGTCTCCTTCTGCGGCGCATAAAGCAAACAAATCAAGCGGCCGGCCTGTCTGATTATTCGCCGGAGAGCTTATCGCCTCCATCAGCGAAGTGTTCGCCGACACGACGCTTCTGCGTCCCGCCGGCCACTCGGGGAGACGCTTTCCTTGCTGTCGTGGTAAAAATTGCAATTGTTTAAAGACTTGTAAATTTCAACCAATAAATTCTCGATACAAATCTAGATAAAAACATAATTTTTATTATATTCATAAAAATAACCAATTTATTAAATACTTAAGATAGTATCACCGAACATATAATAGAAGTAATATTTGCATGCACGTATGTTTAAAAAGTTTATTAGAAGAAAATAAATGGAATATATAAATATTTAACAAAATAATACATCGTATCGAGTTAAGCATGCTTATATTTTTGCTAACTTATTGGTTTACAAAAGTTTTTCCCATGAGCAACCTACTTTGAAAGTTTGTTATACTTAGATAACGGTTAATATAAATATCATCCGGCGTTTTTATTTATTTGAAAATCCTTGAAAGAATTCCGCTCCGTCCTGAATTGGGAAGTTGGGGCCCCGGCGTCCCCGCGAGGTCGGCGGCTGGTCCAGGCCGGCCTGGCGCGGAGGGACTGGTCCTCGAGGACTGCGAGCGCAAATAAAGCGAGGCGGTGGGAAGGAGTCTGAATAAATTTAAGAGTTTCTTCATGTTCTGTCTCCGACGCCGATTGTTGAAATGAAAATATGCGATGCGGGAATATGGGAATATACGGAAAGACTTTATAATGCGCTTTCTGCGATCAACGGCTGCTCCTGTACCCACGGCTTCGGCTCTGCACTTCTTTATTTGTTTGATTTAGCGCGGATGAATAAATTGTAGTCATGTTTTGCCGAGAGTGTGCAAATTAGCTGTTACGGCGCTGAGTTAAAACTGCATTGTTTCTTAGAATACTAGTTATTTTGCCCGTCAACTATGCCGGCTTGGAAAAATGATTACAAGATTATAGTTCTAAAACAAACAGTATTATAATACATAATAATTAAAATTAAAAAATATGACAGATTGTACTAAATAATGTATACGTATAAATTATATTTATTGTTAGTAGTTATGAAATATCACTTTTCCTTTATCTTTTCCGAATCACGCATTAATCGTATACTTACCTGGATAAAAAAACCGAAAAGTACTTTTCCACAATTTTTTTTTACCGTTCGAGCTCTCAATTTATATTGGATTTGAAACATTGGCAATGAATATAAAATACATATTGACATTGTTTTGATGAAATTTTTTTGAATATTAAATAAAGCATTTTTTAATAAATACTACGACAGCAAAAAAATGCTTTGAGAGCCGTACTTTATATGTATTTTTTTAAAATTGAAGATAAACTTTCCATTACAACATTGTTGCTTGCCGACAAAAGAAACATTCCAGTTAAACACTAATTAATTGTATCTTTCTTTTATATACCGCGTATAAATAATTTATAGTCATGTTTTAGCAGTAGCGTGCGGCGAATTTCAAATCAGAGCGTACACTTATTACATTGAATAAAAAAAATACTAATTGCATGGCGTAGAATTATCATCATCAACATATATTTAGTATGTGTATATTTTATAATGAAGAAACTACTAAATACCGGGAAAAAAATCTACATAAATAAAAATCTACTTTAGATATACTGTGTTTTATTGCCTATAAGAATATCGAACTTTATTTATGCTATGATAAGCAATCCTAATGAAGTTATTGCTTTGGTAGTGAGTATTTTTTACATTTTATATGATAAATTTAAAAATGATGTGCTAGAATAAAATGACAGCCTTAGTACAAGTATAAGGCTAAAAAATAAAATAAAATTTCAACACAACTCCGATAAGTGTAGTTTCTTGTGTTTTCATTGAGCACGCTGCAGTATATATATAGTGTTTATAACACCACACTTTGCTTGCTTTATGACTTACTGTTTACTCGATGTTTATGCCATGGCTTACAATATTGTGTAACAAAATAGTTTACAATTACCATGCTCATCGGGTTTCTATAAATACCCCATATCAACACAATAATCATTTTCTTTTAAAAAAGTATTAATCTGAAAATATTGATGGATAAATTAATGTACCCACAAGTATATAGTTCATACTTTAATAATTCAATATAAAAGGAATAAAAAATATATTAAGTCATATTTTATTTTATAATTTTAGTATTTATGGTTAAATTCTATTTATATATTAAATTCTATTTATAAGAATGCATTAATTTCCTTAAACTGATATTTACTTTTGTAGAAGAGGTAAAGCGCTGTTATCAACGTGATGATGCTTAAACAGTTGTGTTCAAAAGGTAGAATTATGTATTTCTGGGCCTGTCTTTTGTATAGTACTTACAACACAGAATAATTTATCGCCATTAAAATATTAATAAAGAAGAGAAAGCGGCAAATATGAATTGTTTTTAAGAACAACCCAGACCGTTAAACTGTTATATTTATAATTTTATTTATAACAATTTCAATTAATAAATTTAACTTTGGCTATATTCATGGCACTGAAAAACTTTTTTTTTATCGGTGCATATTTTATTGAATTTAACTTTTCAAGATTTATGCGGTGGACGAGTTTTAGTAACATACGAGTATAACGTTTCTCACTTAATTTCCAGTGCTTTATATATTTTTTGGTATGGTGAATTCGAACCACGGTGTTGTTATCCTGCGCTATGAGTTGCTCGTTGGACGCGAAGGCGCGAGCCAGGCAGGGCCGCGCAGGACTCCTCAGGACTCGCATACAAACTGCGGTGTGTGGGTCTGAGGTACCTCCGGAGGTGACGACCGGAGACTCTTGTCTCACGCCTCTTCACGCAGACACCGTCGGCCGAGGAATTCAATTTCAATATATCGAAAAAACTTCACAACCCACCGGGCCCCGCCCGGGGGAGTCGCCTGTCACGGACCTCGGGGGCTTGCCCTGCTTTTGGGAAGTTGTAAGATATATTTGTTTTTGATTCTTCGTCCAAATTCTGTAACTTTTAACAAAATATGGAGTGGGTTAATTATCACACCGTTATTCTTCAGATGAAGATTTTTCTTTCCAATTATAGCAAATTTCACCTTTATTTTACTGAAATATATTAAATGACATTTTCGAAAACAAATTTATTTTACTTATACAAAAAACATTAATATAATATTTATATGTAATTATTTAATGTTTTTATTTATAATACTAGAGGTATATGAATATTGACACTTTCTCTAATATTACTTGTAGTTTTAATTTAAAATCTGTTGTTATTTTAAATCATAAACCCAATAAGACCTGAATATTAGTTTTTCATCACTTAAAATAAAAAAATAAATGTTAATGTTTTGTAAAAAAATGTGAAGAAATACTACAAAAAACTGTGTTGGAATAATTGTTGAGAACTAATATCACCCTTTGGAATCCCGCGAGGAGTCTGTCGCTCAGAACACACTGCAGGCTAGATTCACCGTACCTTTAATTTTCTGGTGACTGACAAGATATATCCTCGGAATATTCAAATTTTACGACGCCGGTTTACAGCTGAAAAATCTAGCTAGTAAAATATGCAGTCAATTTTATTATCTTTGAAAAAGGCGCGTATAATTTGTTTCCATCTTCAAAACTGATCCCACAATCACCATGCTTTATGTGATAATTGTTTCCCGATGCCTGGCTGAGCCGCGCGAGGGCTGCAGCCAATGGACGCATCGCCAAATAGTCCCGCAGGAGCTATTCTCGGTCTATTTGCATCCTGGTCTGCGATTAAAGCTGCCATCGCCTCGTTACCGGCCGAGACTAAAGCGCACGCGGATCGCCGTTCTTACCTACATCGAGATATGGAGGTTTCTAGTTTATTGTTATGACTTCATGTTTAAGATAAAGACTATTGGAACGGCGCTCGAGCTCGATAAGGCTTTTAGCCGAGCGAGTCTTCGGCCTTCCGAGCCTCTCGTCACAATTTACTTTACTGCTCGACTCGTTTCTATTAATTTAATATATGTTATTTGAATGAGATAAAAATTGGTCGTCCGCTGTTCGCCGCGGACCGCATGCCGTGGCCTATGCCGCGGCTGCTGTAATTTGATGAGATTTAAAACTAATGATCGAAACGAGAATATACCGCAAGTAGGTTTTGCCGTTATGGCGAAGGTGAAAGGTTTATGCTTTATGAATGCTCGGTACCTTACGTGCTTCATATTCATCTCCATAATAAATTCATTCTCTCTCGATGCCTACGAAGGCAGTGCTTTATTAATTTAAGCCTTCAGTATAATTAAGTGAGCGTACTATTTTTAAATGCATGCGATAACCTGTAAAATCATAGCTAGTTTGCTGTTATTTTTTATTCATTGATAAGTTTACAACGCTACTGATAAATATCAACGTTACTGCTTTAAAAATAGCAATTTCACTTTGATTCTCGTACATGTCCGGCACCACGGACAGCAATCATTCTGTTTAAGTTCGTTTGCGAAATACTTTTAAAATTAGAGTGTTGCCACTAACAATTTAAAAAAATAATCGGCTTTCCCTTCAGAGTTTCCGACAAAAAATGGAGGAGCCGGTACATGTGTCAGCCTTTCCAATCAGAACAATAAATTGGCCGTCTGGCCGTGCCGCACCGCCATTAGACGAGAGTCTTGTAGCCCGCGGTCCCGTTAGCTCAGCGAGTCGATAGCATCGCGCACCGTGCGATCGCTACTGTCAATACCCGTCCTAGGCCGGGTGCATATGTTCCGGCCTGAGCGAAAATGCTGAGGCTTGCCGACTAGCTCGCGCTTAATGACCACGGGAAGAATCATTCTCGCCGAGATTTTACGAGGATAGCCATTGATTGTGTGATTTTTTTTAAGCCAATGTGATTATGGCCTTTCACTAGCGCTTAATATTTTATGACGAAAAATTAATAACTAAAATTTCTAACCGGAAGTGTAATTAAGTGTGTGCCCTTTTAGCACGAGGACCCAGCGCGTGTGCGTGATATCGGCGAAGATGTTCTCTCCGGGCCCGGCGCGATACGACTTGCTCTCCGGTGTATGATGGTGTGATTATCCTCCAGCCATCGAGTGGATGCGCCGAGCTCCCGCGATTCGGAGTTAAAAGCGCTAGTTTATATCAACTCGCGGACATCGCATTGGGCAGACAGGCTTTCGGCATTAGCAGGCTTGCTCCTAGGCAAACGTTGCTCGGGAAGATAACATGTTTAGCAATTAGGGTGGTTGCCTTCGTCGTGAGGTTTCGTATGGAAAGCCGGCTGAGGGATAAGCATGACTTTAGTGAGAGAGCTTACAAGCCACTGTACCAATTATTTTTGAAAACTGTTTTTTTTTATACTGCTATTTAATTGTGCACCAACCATTATTAAATTTTTAATAATCGTATGCACCGTTTAAATTAAATATTTTTATTGTATAGTATAAAATAAGCGTACGATTCGGTACTTTTCTCTATAGACACTTAAAATTAACAACAATATTAATTGTTTTAGTTATTAAATAAATAATTTAATGTAAATTATATTAATCAAGTTAACTACTATAAGAGGAAAAGATCGTGAAATTTACGAGGGCATTAAACATAGAAAACTCAAATGAAATCGCCTACACCCGAGGCAGCTGCTTTCCGGTAAGCGTGGCCCCTGACCCGGGCTTCTAGCCCTATCGCGGAATGTTCTAGTTACTTAGATAATAGTGCGCAGTATACCACCATTAGTGATCGAAGAGCAAACATGCACGAGCCTGTAGCATAATCGCCGGCGTTGCTGCGGCCTTCGTTTAATTGGGAATAAACTCCACAGATAGGACGCTAAATTTTGCGTAATTTTCCGCAATCAATGCAGTCCTACTAGATTGGCAGTGTTGAATTTGCATACAGGTACAAAGATAGCCTCGTAAAATCGTGAGTCAAATAAGATTTCCTATCATACAGGTTGTTAAATAAATAAAAAGCGCTTTGTTTAATTAAAATACATTCTCGATTCGCCAATCGTAAGGTTTGTTCCGTTTTCTCTCGCATCTCTTTTTCGTCGTTAAATTATTTATCTGTTTTTAAGAAACATGTCTTATTAAAATTTCTCGACGTCCTCATTAATATACATGACAATAACCAGTGACAAAAGAATATTCGATCAGTCGCAATAAAAACGTCTCATAATCATGATTATGATTTCATAAATAAACTTTGAAGCTGTTAACTGTAAATTTAAGTGTTATAAAAAATGTCATTAAAACGATAAAATTTGCATAGGTGAATTTTATATCATAATAAAAAATACTGAATGAACGGGATAGAATATTTTGAAGACCGTCCCATCGTTATTGGTTGTGATGACACACACAAACAGAAAAATCTGTTCCAATACACATGATGGCATCTCGCGTCGCACTAATTTTGATGCTTTTTTTTTTACACTTTCAAACAAATACTCGTAGTTCATTTTCGGAATAAGTGCTATTGCTGCTAAGCGTAGTTTTGCGATATAGATTTTTTTTAAATTAATTTTTTTTTTACACATTAAAGAAATCGCTTCGATGTGTCTGTCGATATGGCTACTTAGTGCTGAAAAACTTTGTAGTGTTTTTCTATCACGACTTCTCCATGGCGAGTCGTTTTCAGGCCCCCTCCCTATAAGGCCCGCCCCGCCCGCGCACGCCGCACTTGCCTCGTCCTCCCGGCGAGTCACGCCGCCCTGGCCAGGCGCCCTTCCCAGCTCGCCGGCTCCCGACGGTCACGTCTCCTCCAGCGGACACGAGAAAATGAAAGTGACAACTCCAACTGCTGACAAAAACATCCCGACGTTTATGCTAATATCTTAAGTCATTTGAATGACTTTCATGAAGTCATCACAATCGGTTTTATCATTTTTAGTGTTAATAATTTGATTTTTTACTACGTGTTAATATTTAGATATGTATAATTTATCATTGAAAACTTTACTTTAAGCATTATTTTAAAATATCGATTCGTAAATAATGACGATAAGAAGAAGATAAACCATCACTGGAATAAGAAAAAAAAAAAACAACAAAAAGCACACAAATTATATACTAATTTTTAACTGGTTATAAACTAGAGGAAATTAAATTTATTAAAAAACGCTGCATAATATCATGCACTGTATCGGCTTGAAAATATAAATAAATCTCACCACAGTCAAAATATAATTAAAAAAAGAATCTTCTTAACTATGTTTAATTTCATATACTCTCTTTCACGCAGAAAACGTATAATTTCAATATAAACTTAGAACAGCGACGTACAATAACGTCAATCTCATTTGTAATTTATCGAAATGTCCCATTTCTGAGGGGTGACAATTATAACTTAAATTTTGGAATTCTGTGGACTCTGAGTGCTCTTTAATGAGTGTCGTGGTGCGCGGCGGTGCATCTGCAACTCAAGTCGTATAAGGCGGCAATACTCAGAAACGAAGAGTCGGCCCAGAGTGGTGACGCGGTCTGCGAGGATCAACAATCGAACCAGATTTCCAATACCCAAAAGTGGATTATCGTAAATTTACACCATTCGTAGAGACAAAGAAGCCATTGGATTCTGCCTTCGCGGCCATATTTGGTGTCTGGAGCCGCGGAGGTGAGACAAAGGACTTGGGGTGCCCTTCCCTCCCCCGCCACTCCGCCAGGCTCCACCATAGCCTTTGACATTATTACCTGGCTTATTAGGTGCTGTTTCACGCGGCGCGGGCCTATTAGGCTAGTGTTGTCCATCAGGCTTATATCGACAATTTTAACTGTTTGACAAATTTCTTATAGAAATAGTGTCATTTGAGACCAAATTCGTTTTGGTATAAAACTAATAACGTTTTTATAGTATTTTAATTCAATATATTTACATGTACTTCCGACCTCCAGCCAAGAATTCCTATAGAATTCTCATTGTATAGTATAAGAATTATATTAGTATTTTGATGTATATGTGTTCATTTTGCAATTTTTTAATATTTTGTATAGCTTTTTCTATCACCCTAGTGAAAATTGATCAATAAGTAAAGTATATTCGGTTCTAATCCTGGGCGAGCTGATGTGCTCGGCGAGCCGGAATGCCAAAGTCGGTGTGGAGCGCCGCGCCACCGGCCGCCCCGCCAGAGGCTCGGGTTTCTTCCTAGAAAATAATTCCGAACAGGTTTGAAGCGCTCTAATTTACCCCGGATCAAATTTTATATACTCCAAAAGGTGTGATAAACAATGCGGAGATGAGAGACGCTTCAAACGTGCATTTTAAAAATATTGCCATTCATTTTTGTTTGCTAAGGTTTTATATATAAATGAAATATAATTTTATGTTAAATTGCACTGTTATTTACTTCAAATAATATTCACTGAATAAATTAGATTTACGACTTATATTTTTGTACATAAAATTGAATTTGTCAGCCTCCAGGCGGGCTGCAACTGGTTGGGGAACAATAAATTATTTAAATTTATTTATTCTATAGTTTACCGTTTTCTGATAGTTAACAATTTACAATGTTGTTTACATGTGAAAACTTTTTTTTGGTATTAATTAGTATATGTGTTTGTGTAATTTATTGTTGAAATGCTTTATGTTTTGTGAATGCATGTAGCTGCTCTTTTCACTTTTCTGAAAGCTTGAAATCTGCGGCCGTGTGATTGCAAGAGCTACTTGAGCCTCCTCTACACATCGTGTGCGTCATTAAATATCTCAGTGAGAACATTACAGCCTAAATAAAGAATGTGCGCGCTCCAGAGCGCTGGCTTACGGCTTCGTTCTATCGAATAATGATCGCAGATTTATTTTTATCTCCGAAAAGGTAAAAGCAATTCTGCTTTTCATTTATGATGAAACAATTTATTTTTGTTCTCAAAATACTGCCGTTGGATTATATAGTTTTTTTTCAAATAAAGTTTAAAAAAAACAACATTCTTTACATAACTCCAATTCTATCATTTCACATAATTATCACGCGATTTTAAATGTACCAGAATAATGCATCTGTATCAAAGTTTTATAAATAACTAAAATCAAAATATTTGTTTTAATAGTACTACGTAAAAAAATATTCATTAAAAACAAAGGTATGATCATATGCAAATGACTAAAAAATGTTTTTTTTTAAATGTATACCTTTCTTGTAATCGGTAAAACATGAAAATTATAAACCTATTCAGAGTGATAGTTTTTAATTGTAAATATTTTATAGAAAATTAAAAATAAATAATATTCATTCATGATATTTAAGTATAAATAATAATCACCAACAAGAATTTTCTCACAGAATTCTTTCTAAATACTTGCTTAACACAAAAGTTAAGTCATTCGGACCGATTTAGAGCCTTCCTTCGCCGTTTAAATATGATTGATGTGATGAAGAATGAATATTATTTCGACATTTTTTGATCATTAAGGTGAATTGAATCATTACAAGCATCGCAACTTAATTTAATTACTTACTTGTGGCTGTGAGATAAGTAATCAGATGGTTAATGGCGCGTACTGTTATGTTTTATAATTTGAATAACCTATCATAACAAAAACTTGTATTTGAATATTCGATTAATTATTTTGATTATCATTAGTGGCATAATTTTGCAATTAAAACTTAACTAACAAAAGACACATTTAAACATTGATTATATTGGTGGTTAGCGTGAAATCATTTTTTTAATTTGTATATATATATATAAGTGTGAAGAAATTAAGTTGTACATCAAAAAAAAATATTTCTTTTAAGACAATGAACGATATATATATATAGTATTGAAATATATTTTTAAAATACACTAATACCTAAAACTATGTTGTACCTTTAGATTAGGTGTTACTTCGTAAAACCAATTAGTCCATTTACATAAAACCTATCCATCAAGATGTATCGCTCCGGAAGTTATATAATAAATACCAAGTGGATAATATTACGATCGTATTTTTAAATCAATATAGACTATATATAATACACAATAATACCAGTATTTAGTAAAATCAATTCTGACTTCATCCACTCGTAATGGACTTCTTCAAAATTCACGCCTCTTACATCCAAGTATGATGTTTATTAATTATATTTTTAGTAGCAATTTGCTTATTCATAACTTGTTTAATTAAAAATATTTAATATTGATTATTCAGCTATAGCTGAAATTATACTACACGTGGAAACATAAGAACCTAATCATGAAGTTGTGCTTTGCATGTTTCGAATTAAAATTAAGCATAAAAAGTATTTAGTTTTGAAAAGTAACAATTAATATGTTGGTTCAATTAATGAATCTCACGTTGGCAATGCAATTTGTTTTTATTTTAAATTGATTTGAAAACTATTCGTTGCATGTTTTTGGGTTCGGATTACTGACCGTACGTACATATTGGTGGTATGTAAATCATTTACCCGTGTCGGGTTTTTGTTTCGACCGTGCGTTCAAGATTGTTATGAGCAGCATGTTCCCTTATTCGATAATACATTTGTTTTAAAACCGTTATGTTTTTTAATAAAATATCTAATATTTTTTGTATAAAAAAAATAAAGATATATTAAAATATACCACGCAAGTCAATCCGAATATTTTAAATGCATAATAAATTTAATTAGACCTAAAATAAGATTGATAATATAAAAAAAAAACATTTTAAAACAAAAGGACAAATTTTGTTTTATAACGTTTTAATACTAAAAATTACTTGTTAAACCTAAAGTATAATTGTGTCATCTTTCTTTTTATTTGAAAATGGTGAAGACACAATAATGGTGGCACATGTTGAATAAATATATTTTGACCTGATTTTGTTATAGCGGCAGTAACTTCTTTCAATTTCTACAAAACTACTAAACCATAAAATTTTAATTACCAATTAATATTTAACCCATACATTTTTATTTTGAAAGCTATTTTTTTAAGCGCACTGGATAAACGATGTGATATATAAATATTTTTCTTGAATTTTAGTGACAATTAAAATTCTTGTTGAATTCAATTGAATAGTTAGCCGCAATGGTTTGAAGTGAGATATTATTAAAAAAATTCTCGTCTTTTTAGTGTAAATCTTGTTATATTGTATATTATTATACATTAACTCATGTTCCAGGTTTATAATTTTTTTTTTATTTTAATTTATATTATTGCTGTACACTTTTTTGTGTTACATAATAAATATTGCGCTGGCCCTCCGGAAATCGATCCAGAACCCAAATTTGAGTTTGCGCAAAATCGTGCGCCTTAACGCACAAGACCCCAGCGGGCAGACGTTACCTGACACACGGGGAGTTATGCTTTGTCGTGCGCTCTTAACAATTAAGCCGCGAGTCAGTCACACACGGCCGAATGAATCAGTTCGGGCCCGGCTGCACCCCGCTCGTATGAATATTCAAGCCGCGGCGGTCAAAATAATTAAAAAATGCAAATTCGGCCCGCGCCCCCCGCGCCCCCGCCCGCCCCTCTCTCCCTTCCCCCCGGCCCCGCCGCCCGCCACCGTATAATTAAATAGATAAATTCAAAAGATTATTATTTATACGCGCAAGTGGGCGTCGCCCGTCTCGTAACGAATTTCGGGCCGGAGCGGTGCGGCGTGAGCTCCCGCGCAACTCGCCCAGCGCCGGATGGGCCCGCCGCCGTGTGGGTCTTTTCAATTTTAAGCATCCCCTGATAAGCTTTAATCATTTAAAAAAAAAAATTGTTCAATTGAAGAAATATTAAACACATAAAAACGTGAAAATCTTTAAAACTTTGTTTAAATCACTCAATTATAAACTGTGATATTTGGTACTATGATAATGAATATTATAAATATAATCATTACGCGTTTTTGATCTCATACTCCATAGATATCTATTGATAGTTTTGACAATAATGACTATCCGTTATAAAACGATTGGATGAATTTTTGATAATTTTTCCTTTAAAACAAAATTTTAATAAAAAAATATTTTCATGTTTAAATAATTGGTGAGCACTATATCTAATAAATAAAAAAACTGTTTGACTAATGTATTTTTAAAATAAAGGCACAAAATCATATTATTAACAAAAATACAGTAGAAAAGGGGATTGTTTATTATGTGCGGTAACCTTTTTCGAGTCCCGGCAGGTCAGTGGCCGCCGCTGCGGGCCTGCCGGTCCCCGCGCCCCGCCCCTCCCCTCGATTATTACTTTCTCGAGTCAAATCGAATCGCCGATCATAATTAAACATAGAGCTCCGGAGTGGCCGGCCGCCGCTGCGGAAGTTCGATAGCGCATATAATAATAATAATAAAAATAAAGCCGAAACTTTGTAATTAAACGCGGCCAGCATTACGCACGCCCTAGCCAGGAGGGGGCCGGGGGGGGGGGGGCACGGTAATGGCGGTTTTAATTGAAAATATCCCCGCGAATTTATTGATTAATTAAGTCGCTGCTTGTTGGTGATTATAGCTAATCGTGACACTGGCTTATTACACCGTAGACGTCTATGAATTCCTCAGCTGCTTGGTTTAGTGTGACTTAAATCTTTTATAGATTCTGTAAAGCAGTGGCGTGCAGTAGATTGCTTATCTTGGCGTGAATTTTTGTTTCTTTCGTATGGACAATACCTAATAAATTTTATGAAATACCTAATCAATTTTTTGTATATTTTTTTATAGAAAAAGTATGCTCAACGCTATTTGTTTGTGTTCAATATTTTATTTTATTTTTTTGGATGCTTGATTAATAATTAATTTTATAATTATATTTATAGTTCATGTAAATGAAAACCTTAAGTGTTTTTAGAATAGATATTTAAAAAAAAAAACTATTTTCAGAAAAATAAACGAATGAATTAATTTGTGCTACAATATCTCAACTTAAATTTATTTTTTACATATTTTTAAAAACAGAAAATTTCGAAGGTAACCGTAAAGGGTTACTAATTAAAAGTATAAGATTGAGTAATTAATCCTTTTTTGTTATTAGGTTTTCTTGTGTTTTTTTTTTCTTTAAAAAACCGTTTCATTCATAATCACTAAATTATAATTATCAGTGCAATCAATATACAACTATTGGCCAATTTATAGAGCTTATATTTTTCAAATATGAATCAACGTCTCTATTTAAGGAATTGATAAGAAAACTATGAGCTTAAAAATCAAATGGTAATAATGCACAATAATTCATAAAATGTATGGTGACAATGGACAGACCTCGACAGGACTAAACCATTTGAACTATGAAATTTATTGTGGTTAGTATTTTTAAACTTTTTTTTTTTAAACTTGAGGCATTTAAAACAATTCTGTTTATTAGACTTAAATTTTTATATAGACTCAAAATTCATGATAATAATGCATTGATTTCTAGGGTTTAGATTGAAAACACCATACGAAAAATTCGATATATTACGTTTTCTTACAATTTTTGCCTAGAAATAAGCAATTGCTGTATTTCTTTTTAAATAGTAAAAATATTGCTAGATCTCTAAGGAAACTTCCCTTTAAGAATATTTACTTACAAATTTAAACATCACTCAATTTATTTAGTTATGTACTCTCGTAGCAATACTGAATTGTATTGATTATTCTAGTAATAAATCTCGAATCATTTCTGTTAGACACCGCTACCAGGTATAGTTCTCGTCTTCGAGACTTCTGATAGACGTTCGTTTCTTCGATGTGACACCACGAATTTGCCTAGGTTCGTGGATATTTAGTGGACTGTATTATAGGGTAGATTTAAACACTTTGTATGTGTTAACTTTTATTTAAACTTTATTACAAATTTCGTTATAATATATGCTTCCAAAGATGTTACACTTAACACTTTGACTTCACTTTTGAGCCGACACAGGAGTCGGTAATTTAAAACTTTCACATGTGACCATATGTCACAATATACGTACAACTCGCGGCTGTATGTTCGTTGAGATTTGTAAGATCTCACTTTACTTACGACGGATGTTTAATCCACCGGAGCGATACTACACGGCAAATATGCCGCCAAAATAACGCCGACTCGCGGCCGAATATTCTGTGGGCGAGCGTGGCTTCCACGCCCGTCTCTGAACTAACACTGCCCTCCCAAGGCGAAGGGCGGGCTTATAATACTATCTTAGGTCTCACAAAAAATAGAACGCTATCGTGAGACCCAAGGTTATATAAATCAATTACATCCTAAGTATATTCTAAGAAGTAACTCTCGAGATTGAATATTGGAGACCACACATCTGTATGCAATAACTTATTCTATTCATCTCGAGAGTTGTACATGTTCCTTAAACTATTAAGTCATTTATAACACTCTGTCAAGTCTGTTTAATATCTTAACTTTCAATAATTCACTCGTGGCCGCGCAAAAGTCCACGTGTAAAAAACCTTTCGTTCCCAGAAGGATCGAGAGGGTCGTTATTTGAAGCATTTAAATAGCTTAGCATGTGCTTCAAATAGCAATATATTTACTTTAACAATATCTAATTTCAGTTTTAACTTAATTCTAAAGACAATACAACACGTGCACGCACTAATAAATCGTTCAAAGGATCCTTGCAGGCGCGCAGAAACCTGTGAATCCTGAATCCATGAGCGGAAATGTCACATAATTTAAACTTAATAGTTTTTAATCACACGAATAACAAAGCCAGAGGGGCTCGTTTCAAACTGAGACCTCCAGAGGGGATGTCATATTTCACTTGTCACTGGTGAATTTACGATTTTATCATATCTTGCCATCGGGTTGCCAACAATTTCTAAAGATCCGAATACAAATGTTATACTCGCACAAAACAAAAACAATAAACAATACAATTTAAACACTCTATACTCTTAGCGTACTAACAATGATACGTATGACTCAACAACTGAATCAGACTATCAATTTTTTGCCTTCAAATCATTACTTAGAAAAAATATATAATGTATGCCGCCTAGGCTCTGTTCTTCCCACATCGGCTGCGGCCGGCGTTTGCCGTTATTTAATCAAATTCTTCTATTTAATTACATCGTCCGTCTACACTTGTAATATCCTCGCCTTCTTGACTAATTTCAAGAAGTCTGACGTACGGTTGTAATAAATATCCAAGCAAGTCTAACTCCAAAGAATGATGACAGTTTCCAATATTTACAATATTTATACTTTTAATTTCCACAGCACATCACATTAAACTTATAAAAATACTTGAAGTACTGTGGTAATTCAAAACTGATTTTTATACGGATAGTAATTATTATTAAAACTCAATCTCTTCTAAACCTTTTTGAATTGCTATGTTATGGTGTATTATTTTTTATCATTATGATATTGTTATTTAACATGATTTCAAATTTTATTTATCAATATTTTTTTTGTATTATTTTTAATTTTAAAATTTAAAAAATTATTTTAACAGGGAGATACATTTTGTTGATGTGATTATTTATTTGCTCAAAATATGCTAAATTAATATTGTTTTTTTAAATTCGGATCGAAAGCGTTACATACACGATCGAAAAAATTTCATTTCCCCTTACATAAATTACATTTAATTTACTATTTCAATTGTTATAAGTAGTAATTAATTAAGATACGTCTGTCAGGGCTATTTAAATAGAGGTTCTCGTATTAGAAAAAGAGCATTCACGTAATTCACAAAATACCCAAATATCCATTATTAAATAAGACACACGGCATTATAAACGACGTGCGATAAAAAAAAACGTAACAAAGGCGCCCGATTGTTGAATAATTTGATTTATACAATTGTGACCGAAAAATGTGATTGTGAGCGCTCCGGCCGCCGTTGTCGGGCCGTCCGTCATCCTCCGCTATGCAGCACGTGAATAGGAACCCTTTCAATTGACCACGGAGAGAACATGCCCCACGCTGCGCGCCCGGCGTATTAGTTTGTTACAAACAATCGTGCGGGGGTGCGGGAGGGGCGGCCGGGTTATAGAACCTTCGCGGCGCGGAAGGTATTCGAGATGTTCTGATTCGGGGCTCGGCGGCCGCACTCTCGGCGCGATGGTGTTCGGGGATATCGCCGCTCTCGGAATTCCTGATAGTGAGCGATGGACGATTTGCCAACGCCTGCGCCGCGTTCATCTATCACTAGTGGGCCCGGCAGAGCGTCTGTAACATAAAAACTTTGTACGTGAACTATGTAGCGTATACACTTTGTTTAGACTATACTATATATATTTTAAAAAATCTAATATTATTTTACTCTGAATGTCATTTGCTTGCTATTGCTATGATACTTTCTAGATCAATTGATGATGGCACACAGGTGTAACAGGTGGAACAGGCAATACTTTTTTTAACATACGGTTACATCTCATCAACGAATCAAGAATGCTTCTGTACCATGCGGCCTTTCACCATACCGCATCCCTCTCTGCATCAGCTCGTCAATCTAGTTTATTCGATCGTTTAACATCCCAGAGGGATCACTTCCTGTGTTCACCGGTGGTCTTTCGGCTCGGCGCGCGACCCACCCTTTGCTAATCCAATATTTTTATTTCAGATGTTAATTAACCGAATTACTACGAGAGTTTATATAATATAGTGACATTGGGTATTTTTTAAATAGTTAATATCAAGAAATTATTCATTTAAACTAAAATTTTTAGGGCGCCAAATATTTTCGAGTATATATGTTCTTGTGTTATAATATATGTAGATAAGTGGTGTTTTTGTGTAAGCATTCATTGTTTTTATTTTTTTTCAAAACTGTAGTATGAAAAAGAATCTTGTTTTTTTGGGTTTTCATAGAATAACTTAGACTTGTGCTGATTATGCGAGTGTGTGCCAGTTACGATACACGGTCATGTGACTGGCGGCCGTCGACAGTCGCTGTAATAAGATTATTAGAGGAGCCGCGAGCAGCGCCGCCTAACGAACGGAGCTGTGGGCCCTGCGAGACGTTAGATGGGCATTTCTCGTGAATGATGGCTAATGATAGCTCCCACCCGCAGGCAGGTTTTTTGATGGTCGTATTTTCTTGCCGCAATAAAAGCTTCGAAATCCGACGGTCAGTCCAGAAACCACATGCGACCGCAGCTCGCCCGCCTTGCCCGCAATAAACCCGAGCGCCTCTGATGGCGGGTAATTGGCCCCGGCATTGCGCGAGGATTATTTGAAATGTACTTCAAAGTGTTCACTTTGTCCCCTCGCCCCTTCGCCCTCTTTAGATTTGTTATGGCGACCGGTCGAGGGCTGCTGGATTATCTTGCGCCTAAAAATATTCGCTAACAATTAAATAATAACGAGTTGTGTAATTTAAAAAAAATTATTAAACATGTTATACCTGTATTTGCTAAATCAGATCTACTTAAGTTTATTACGAAGGCAATGTTTTGAGTCTGTTAAAAGATATTTCTTCAGTATGGTATTAGTATATGTTTATATGATTCTTCCTGGTCATAGAAGTTAAACTTATTATGTGAATTTCAATAGTTTCTAAAAAATTCTATTTCAAAATTAATACACAATGACACCGGTTTCAAGTTCGTATTTTTTTATGATTTAATATAATGTAACAATAACATTGATAGATTACGTTAAATATAATAATAATTAGAAAAATTATCAATTAAAGTCGTAATAGTCATTTCGATAGCAACTTTTCCACGGGTCCATAATAAATTGAAACAGTTCTCACATTCTTCATGAGTACTGATCATGATTTATCAAAAGTGTTTAGTAAATAAACTATCACCCTATATTTTATTTAACCAAATGTTTGATTAACAAAATCGATTGTTTTAAGATAGTGAAACCATTCTAATGATTAATCATTAAAAATACCTGAAGATGTTAATGTATGAAACATCGTGCGTTATTAGAGACGAAGAAGGCAGATGCTCAGAGCGTGTAATTGAAAAGGTATACCTTGGCGGGTATCTATTTCGAATAACGGACTTTCGTGTTGCAATTAACACGGAGATTTACGTTTCCATAGGCCGCGAGTGCATTCAGTTGTCCGCCAACTCAATGACGACATCTGACATGTGGTATTCAGCATTTTTATTACACTTCTTTTAAATTACCTAAAATCCAGATAGAATACAATAAATATGTTGAACACGAATTCTACAATACCTATCGAGAGATTTATTGATAGCATTCCATGGCGCGCGCATCAAATATTTTTTTTCTATCAAGGTGTGTATTTATATTTTAAAGATTTTGGCTTAAATGCGTGGCTTAGCTTTAAAGTTTTATTAGTTATATACCGTCCACACATTTCATTGCGTACGCACTTATGACATTTGACGTTACTGTAATTGTTACTACGCTATATTTATGACACATTAATTTTTAAATACTACAGTAATAAATATGTTGTTAAGAATATTTCTGATTGATTTGTCAAATAGTCAGCACTTTATGGTGGAATCATAATAGGATGTAGTTAAATTTAATTCAAGGAAATCAAAATATTTTATTACAAACTCAATAGTCATAATGTAAATTTTTATAATGACGGCTTTATATGCTGACCGACACATATCATGTGGATATTTTAAATTATTGTTATTCATGCATGCCAATAGAATCATAATACAAGCGAATTAAAACATAATTCAGGTGTTCCGTGCTGGGTCAGGTGGTAATGTATAAATACGAAGCCGTGTGGCAAATGTAGAAACAAATAATTAATAACACATCCATCGCCAAAATAGTTATCTCGAGGCCGCTAGACCTCCGGCACGATCGTAAAACATAACGATGCAGAATATTTCCGAGATTTTATTGTGGCCGTGTTATTTTGGGACGGCCAACGGCTCCGCGGCGAGCCGTCCGTCAGATTGCAGCTCAAACAAAATAATACGTAATTACTCCAAGAAATACCAGCCGAAATTCGTTTTTTTCTCTCTCCACTTCCACCGTATCTCGTAATCAATTCCCAACAGCGGAATGTCGTAACTCCTCTATATATTTTATTGCGAATCAATAAGGTTTTTTTCGTACGTCGGAATGACTCGCGTTTACATACTGCACTGTGTACTCGGAATATAATTGAATAATTGTGGCCGGTGCAGTTATTTGTTTGATGAAAGATGATTTTTACTTTTTCGCAGTTCCTGTTTGGTAATACATTTTAACAAGCGCCGCGATTATCGTTAATACTGTGAACCATTTCTGAGAGCGTCCAACACCGAACTACTCCCCGCCGACCTCTGCTCGCCCGACACGTTCCAACATTCACGTACAACATAATCAAATAGAAATATTTTATTATTTTTTATAAAAGCGTACTTTGTAGCTCGAGTGCAAAAATTAAATAAAAGTAACGAAAATCATTGCAGATTTTTTCTATTGAAATAAATAGAAATCATATCATTATGTCTATTTTGTGGACACTATCATAAAATTTACAAATAAACAATATTTATTAAGAAGCATAGATGTCTGTGAACTATAGTGTTATAAATCAATATAATGACATAACGAAGTACCAGATTCTTGTAATATAATATATTTTTCATGTCATTTCATTTTCACAAAAGCCAACGTAAAGTAACTCAAACGACTAATGTCTCTGTTTCCTAATAAAGTTTTTGATATAAATTGTATAGTTTTAAACGTCTACAAAAAGTATAAAGCTTTTAACTTTTGAAAATATAAAACATTATTGTAGACCCTTTGAATGAAGTAGCTGGTTTAAATATTGTCGCAATTTTTATAAAAAAATATTGGCAATTATTGTATTAAATCATTATATTACCAAAGACTTGTGGCAAATCTAATCTTTCGGTATAAAAAATTGAAATTACTTTATGCTCAAGATTTTACTGTCCATCATAAAAATAACCGCACTCTCACAGCTAAATTGATCAAAATAATGAGTGTATTTTCTATAGACCCTACTTACAATTGAATTTAAATAAGCATCTTACACATTTAATAATAAAAACAGAAATATCTTGAATCACACCATACTTCGAAACATGCTTAAACTTATGGAAAACGAAATTAGTTTGAAAATTCGTACTTACAATTCTAAAAAAATCTAATCTAAAAAACCTTAAATCATTTATTTTGCTTTGTACCTAATTGCATTACACAGTGTATTTAGTATATTATTTTATCGTTATAAAATAACTCTGAATTTTATTTAGTTTTTGTCAAAAAATATTTTTAAATAACTCAATTGTGAAATTTCAATACATGTGTTTTATATTACTAATCATAAATAAGGGTCAGTACTACTGTCCAAAATTAAAATCAATTTTTTGTCCTTATTTAATAATGTGATATTCAAAGTAGTTTAGATTATTGTTATGTATTGTATGTTATTTGGTTTCATTTAAAGTTTTGTAGTCATATTTTTACAATTCGTCATTAGAAAATTTTATAAATACTTGTTCATGTACATATTTATAATTTTTCGTTAGATCAACGATAAAAAAATCAACTATCGAACCAATCATAATAATTTGTTCATTTGTATATATATTTAAAATTATTATCCTGGCTCGTCTAAAGAATCAGAAGTGAGACGTTTTCTCATTTGTAGCTTGTGTTATTACACTTTTTATTTACTTATTTTACCTTAGCTAAAACAATTTTGCCGAGGTGCAACCGCAATGGCGGTTCGGCACTTCAAACGCGGACATCGGCGGTCGGCGACCGGCGCCCTGACGCCGCCATGACGCCGCCCTGACGCCGCCATGACGCCGCCTTGACGCCGCCGCGCCATTAGCGCCAAGGGCTCGGCCCAATGACACGGCAAGCGCCCAACCTGTCATTACCCCCCGAACTCCTAGCCCAAATTACCCCCAGGCCATTAGCCGCGCTACGAACAAAAAGTCGGCCGCTCGCTCGTTATACGGGCAGCTGGACTTGAGCATACAAAAAAGTGTCGAAGAATCAAAACTAAGATTATTCTCTCCCTGGAGCATTCATTTCAGGCAATGAATGTTTATTTTATTTATACCGATAAATTCTATTTTTTGAATTATTATAATTTTCATACTCGTCCTTAAATAACGGAGTATTTAATGTAAAACTACTGTTAGCCAAATTTCTCACGTACAACTTAATTATTCTTAAAAACCATATCTTGTAACTTGTTATTCAGTCGCAATTACTTTTTACTCGTTAAAAGCCATCTAGCTGTATAAATGCTGAATAAAACCATCCCATACTAAGAAAATAATTTCACAAAAAACAATCTTAAAAAAATAATTGTTGAGAAATCGTTAAAAAACTTCCGATATTGGGTTTACTATTATTAAGAACAATAAACATGGAGACCTGGGCGATCACAAAAACACAACTGTATGCCTCAATAAAACCATAAATACATATATTCACTTCGTAAAAACCAAAGCAAGCCGAGCATCCACCGCGTCGAGCGGCTCCGGTACCCTACCTGTTGTGGGTACCTGCCATTTTTTCTTCTGTTCTGAAAACCAAGAGTCACGGGGAACAAAGGTTTGCGGTATGAAGAGTCATTATACATTTGAAAATGCTTCTCAATCCCTCGACCGGATTCTGCGGCAATATTAAAATAAATTGGGTTCTGAAACAGATTTTGACGAATTATCAGAAAAAAGAGATACTAATTTGGAAGGCGGTTTTGTATTATTTTATGTCGCCGCAAGTCTGTCGTCTCGCTGTCCGGCTCGGGAGTGCAGGCCCGACACCGACAAACTCGACTTCATTCCATGACACAGAAGCGACAGCAGTTTTTATGAATCAATTTTTACCACCATAAAATAGATTCATTCTCAAAATAAATAACTCCCGGATTGTAATAAGTTTGAATCGTATATTTCTTTTTTAGGGAATTATCCCTGTGACTTTTTGCGGATTGATTTTCAGAAGAACGCTTTTTTTGTGTCTCGCATATAAAAAGCAGGGATGTATGTAATTACGTACTGAAAATTATTATGTCCTTGTAAAATACAAGAAACTCTACGCTTACAATTTTAAAACGACCAAATATTTTTATAATGCCATATGATTATTGTTTTATCTTCCAAGTAGTTCTCGGTATACAGGACGGTGAGGTGGTTTTATCCCGAGTATCTAATAATTACGCCTCACTCGTGGATATTTTGTAAAACAATAACTATATTGTTTAGAAGTCTTTATTAATGTTATTACTACACCTTCCACGAATGTTTTGCATTGATTTGTCATATATATCTAAATATGTTAGTGAACTTAAGCTAAGTAATATCTCTTGTATCTAAACCAACATATCAGAATACAAAAGTGGGAAAGAAGTATTAAAAAAATCAACTTCGTAGCCCGCAAAGTCCTTAAAAACAAACCCTTTATCTGCAACCGGCTACCCTCATTATTATTGGCTGCTACTTGACTATAGCTTAGTAACTGGTTAATATTTTTCTATCATCTAACAATATGGTCATAGAACGCAACGACAGTCGTCAACAAAATTAACGAATATTCACAACAAACGTAATTTTACACGATAATAACGTATTACTTAATGCACAAATACACCTACTGTATCACAGAAATTTGTATAATAAATATTTATACATACCCATTACATGACACGTGGTTGTATCGTATTTAATAACACTGATTTTTCACTACTACACTGTGTTAATAGTAGCAAATGATTTATGGAAATCGACTTGTCAACCTTTTTACAACTGCGTACTTCACATAGCTTATTTCAAACGTGAGACCAATTATTTATATGAATCTGATCAGTTATTTCTCGCATTCAAGTGTCAATAAAAGCAAAAACATTAAAAGTGAAAGGGTGTGAAAATGGGTACCGTTCGTACTATATTTATTAGTGTATTGTTGCTATTTATATGGTTGTGTATGAAGCTTGTTAAGCCGATGATTTACTTCTAATTGTTTTCGGATTATTCTTTTCAAAGGCGTGGGCTAACGTCTACCTACTCAAATAAATAACTTTCCACGTACACTAAAAGAATCACTACTACTATTAATCTTACAGCATGCTATATTATTTAAAATAAGTAATTTCAAAATGTTTATGATATTTAAATTATGTTGATGATGTTGTATACTATTGTAGTATATAGACAATAGTCGGACATGCACGTTTTCAGAGTGTGCTATTTTTTTCACTTTTAAAGAAGCTTTAAAAACCACTAGACAAATGATTTTCTTTATAACTTTTAATATTTGTTATGATAGCTGAAATATTTATTTAACTTATTTTAACAAAACTTTAACTTTTATATTAACTTCACTGGTAAATTTTTGTATTAACAAAAAATCAATTAATTATTTTTTTATTATTATAAAGGTTTTATGCTGTAGTTAAATAATTTTATTACATTGGTATTAAAAAAATAATTCTGTTTATTTTATAAATAATCCAAAGTCGACAAAGAATCCATTTTAAAATTTTTATTATTATTATCTCAAAATTAAATCGTTAGATTTAATAGATAGCATTTCTTAATTGCTCGTGAGTATATATCTTAAAATGTTTATTGTGTAAACAGTTCCGTTGGAGTTGTGGAATTCCTACCTCGCCCGATCTCGACTGCATTGAATGTCAATTTAGGTTCGACTGGCATAATATTCTTAGCAACGGCATCACGTACGCATCCCAACGTGGAACCGTTATTTCAATTAGTCTTCACGGATATCATCTTAAATTATTGAAACAAAGCATGTTTCCAGAAACCTCACTGACATTACTCTATCTCTAACGACTAGGTTACATTGTTAAGCGTTTAAAGTCAGGGTATTTTGTCAATTCCCGACGTTCTACTCTTGCGCATCATTTTTTTTATTTCACGCCATGTTTTCGAAATACTGAACTCATTCTAAGGTTCGATAAGATCTTCATTTATTGCAACGTAATGAACATTAATTCGTTTTAAAAATCTCTACCAACTCAGGTCGGTTATACCACACAATCTTGTTTATATCTGAGGGAGTTGATTGCATTGCAAAAAGTGGCATTATTTTTTCGTCATTCAGAATATTGTCAGTGCGTCTGCTACATTGTGATGAAATTTAAATTATTTTTTTATTCGCGCTGTTATTTCGCAAAGCGGTGACCGCAGATATTGGTCATTTTTCTTTAGCTTGTTTCCACTGGCACGTAACAACATTAAAATATCAGCAAGTTGCATACCTTCATTTCTGCGCAGACCACACTGATTTGCTGGGATATTTTTTAAACAACCTTTGTGAACATGGACGCAAAGCCTTGTCTGTACAAGTAACAAAACTATTTTATATTTTCATCATTAAAATTTCTTAAAAACTGTGCATCAACTTACATTTCAATGTATTGAATATTGTAAAGTGAGTAATATTTCAATTCATCTGAACGACTGGCTAGTTATAAACACATTTTGAATCTTATTAACCAACCGCTAAAATAAATAAAAAGGCATATTATTTTAATATTTTAGAACTTTGAATAATGGTATAATGTTACTTTAAGTATTTTTAATGAATTTAATTCGACGTTAAAGTAATTTCGTCTGACAGTAACAGAGTAGCTTTACTCTGTTAAATTTACTCAACAAAAATTATCCTAAAAGATATTTTTTTAATTCGGCTGAAGCTTGTGTATCCTCAGACACTGCAGAATCGCATGTCCTACCGCCATAACCCCCGGGTGGGAGGGGACGGCAGTACAGCACAGCCTACCGGGGATGTGGAATTAGAACCTTCTGGAGATAAACGTAACCTCCCAACAGGGTCTTGAAAGAATCTTGTATTTTTATCACAGCAAATACTAATTTTCCAAGTTTTAAAAATTATCAACATAAAATTATCTACATTAAGTTAGTTTTAATTTTTAGGTATATAAAAGTTTTCGATGCACAAACGTGCATTTATAACTCTCAAAAATTATGTATGGTCATAGAAACATATTTAACAGGATACGCATATAAACTATCGAGTTGATAAAAAAATTCAGAAAAGTGTCGGGTAAAGAGAGAGTATTTAAATATTCATTTTAAATAATATTAAGTGTAGTTTTCTGTTGATTTGCCACATAAAATATTTTTTTGTGTAGTATAAATAAAATCTTTAAAAAATTGTGTTATATTGTAAATTTTGTGGGTGCTTAATTAAAACTTTGTGTTTTGTCGGCATCAAACAAATAACATGTTGACAAGTATGAATAGCAAAATGGCTTGGAGATCACAATCTTAATAAAACTAGTCTGTCGCGGACAAGTATATTGAATGAACGCTTGGCATCGGCAGCCCTGCGCGCTCCGCGGCTGGAGTAGCGGTGGAAATTGTCCGACATGGAGATATTACCATTATAAGAGACGCCTTTCCCTCCCCACTTCTCCACGTTCCTCAGACTTTAGCCTTATAGAAATTCCTAAAACAAGGAAAGACTTCTGAAATGATCCGGTAGTAAAATGTTCCAACAGTTCATTCAAAAATATATTTTACTCAAATCAAAAACTTTCATTTTACTACAAACATAAGGAAACTCAACGCAGTTTCAATATCGCTAACAAAGGCTGTATTTATTATGAAAGCACACAACTGTGTTGAAATAATGCTAAAAGCAAGGTTATTAAAGAAACAGGATAATAAACAGTTTTTCCCATTCACTATCCATCAACGTAGAGGTTTACTTTATGTACTAACATTGTAGATGCCAGAGCAAAATTCATTCATCTCATTTTTGAGCGAACTATAAGGCGTTTTACATATTGAGAGAGAACTCCAGTTTCTCAAGTCATACCTGACTCGCGTCTTTGTCGCACATTTGTTTTTTTATATAATATCACTTATAATCCATAAAAAAAATATTTATTTGTGTAAAAATAATAATATTTTACTGCAAAATAAGTTACCCTTAAAATCATTTTGAGAGGATGGGTTTCGATTCATCAAACTGGGCTGCCGCTGGCCAGATGGGATAGTGTTTTTTTATTGGTGATTTCGGTTTCTTTAAACAACCTACTTTTTCTTGAGGGTACCTTAATATAAAGAAGCTTATCAATTATGTACTAATATTTTTTTCCTTCATTCTGGTAGTATACATTTTAGTCTGTTATCAATTTTAAACATTGAATAAAAGAATGGTATTTTGAATAATTTTTTTTTAAACAACAAATGGATTTACAGACTGCTGAAATATCGTTTTTATTTTTTGGTATTGAATAAGAAAAAATGTGGAACTCTTGCAGCTAAAATAAAATTTATCAATAAAATGATGTCATATTTAAAACAATTTTTTTTAAATAATAATATACAATATTTTATTATTTAACTATCCTATAAAATATGCGGGTACATGCAGTAGAGCCAGCCAGGTTCTAACGCTGTGTTGTTTAATACCTATCCAGTCTCGTATGAAATTAGGGAGACCTTCCACATGATTACGCTGCGCTCATCTCGCCGCTGCACACATTAAGTGCCTCGCAGACTGTGGCTGGGCTACGCCAGCTATGCTGTATCATAATTTATTAAAGAATTTCAATCATAATACTTCACTAGCTCACGATCTTAATCACACGTACATCTAGTTGAGAGGAATCTCCTGAAAAATATAAACTAAGACATAAATATATATCATACTTTATTTATTTTTTATTTGTAAGAAATTCATCATACTTAATTAAAAAGCTGATGAAATTATGACCCTACTAACAAAATTTAACGACCAAGCTCGCTCGTCCGAGTTACGGATACATAAATATGTGTACGTTCGTAAATGCTTTTCATTATCAATAATAAAATAATTAAAAACATTATAATGAAAACAAAAAAGTATAAATTATTAAATCATTACCGTGGTATATGATATTTTTGAAACGTTTTTATATGTGATTACCAGACAATGATTACATTAGAGATGTCATTTGGCATTTAGCAGGTTGTGAGATCTGAGGTCTTTTGTGTGGAGGTTACATCGCATAGCACTTTACCTGCGCGTGCCTCTACTCCAGACTGATGCGCGAGACGCCTTCTAGGGGAGCGATCTCAAAGTATTGAGACCAAAAGCTAGTCAAAAGCATTTTTAACGCTTTAATGTTTTTCCAATTTGGGTTAATGCCAATAAAAAAACAAGAACTCATCAGTTTAATATTATTGGTTTTAACATAATAAACTACTTAATTATTAAATTTTAGTAAGCCTACTTACAAATTTTATATGTTTTTTTATTAGTGTAAAGTTTTAAAAATTTGGATCATGTGTCATGTTTAAGTCGATAAAATGATTTTCAAGTTTTCTTCGTGGTTTATTTATAGTAATATCATAGCTCAGAATTTAGAAAATTAGATCTAAGAATGCGCGAGCCACACCGTGGGGCCCTCGCCTCGATAGCTGGCGGGGGAAGCGGGGAGCGGGGCAGGGACCAGGAATTCACTTTAGGCCCAACTGACAATAAGTGCAACACATTTACATTGGCCGTAGAGGGACCCAAGGAAGGGGAGCGGCCCGCGGGGGGCGCAAGCCGGGAGCACCTCCGGGATCATCAAACCTGATTCGGGTAGTAGTCTAAAAAAATCAATTTCAGTGTTTTACAAGATTTTTATTAGAATCTAGTAAACTGCATATATTACGGCAACAATGAATAAAATATAATAAAAAATAAATATTAAATATATTTTATAATAGTTATATGGACTGGATTTTCAGCGTATTGCAAACTAAACCACGAACCAAATCAATGTTTGAATTACCTTTTAAAATGATGTTATGCTTTATTTCTAACACGCTACAGACCTATATTGAGTTTTTTAGTAGCAATAAGTCCGCTTATAGGTTTTTTAATTATTGGTTTAATAAGACATAAGAAAAAGCAACAAAAAGTAACAACAAAACTATATACTACGATATTATTTTCAATATCAAAAGCATTATCAATAAACTACTTAGGCAACACACAAAAAGTAATAAAAATCAACACAAGGTAATATAAATAATCTCACTTTTAATTTAAAATTTTTGATCGTAATCAGAAAATCGACAAAATCCTTTCATTATGTTTCATTGCGTTTTAGAGAAATACATATTTCATTCGAATCCCTCAGTCGTTCCGCAGAAGTCTCTTGTTCCCGGTAAGTAATTAGTTTTGAATTGTAATAAAGCCTGGTTTTTCGGAGATTATCCTCGGGTGATTCGGATGATTCCCTGATTTAAGGGTCTGCGGTCCGTCCCGAATGCTGGAATAAGAAATACTGCCCACCACGACCTGCGGGCGGCACTTCATACGTCGGCCCCTTTTATAGACCATCATATGGCGCCTTAATAGCCCTCGTATAAAATCTGCAATATCTCAGAATTTAATATTATTCTTAGCTCGGAGAGAGCAATTACTCCGGTTTGTAACAAATCAGCATAACCATAGTGCATATGCACATATATTATATTGATGCCTACACACACACACACACGCACACACGCACCATTACACACACGCACCATTACACACACGCGCACATATATATATATATATATATATATATATATATATATATATATATATATTTGGTCAGTTACTCTGTTAAACTTGTTATTATTAGATATCTTTTTTAAAAAGATATCTTGTAAATGTACTGGATTGCGTTTTTGTTCAGTTTCAATACGTAAAAATATGACTTATCTATTTTTTAATGATATAATTTCAATGCAAATTAATAAATATCATATTTTATTAATGGATATTATGAATAAATAAACAATTTATAGTATAATTGTTAGAATATAAATGCTTACAGTATTTTTTCTTGTTACAGGTATGTTGACTGCGCACTTACGTATTCCAAGCTGAAAGATTGAATGCATTTGAAAATGTTTGCTGTAGCTGATAGCAGGTGGTGAGTGAAATTTAAATTTATGCTAAACATTAACGCGCGGATTGGTTGGAGAGTAAAACGGATTCCTTTGGCACGAAAACGTGTGTTTATTCAAAATGGAGATTTCATTTTAATTTGTTAAATCAGACGTATTCTGATAGGAGGGTACTCGCCCCGGAATCTTTGGCGATTGATCACGCTTTGCACGACGTAATCACTACATTATAGCAGCTTACCGAATGACCGGCAAACAAATATATACATGGAATATATTTTATGTGATTTTGATAGAACATTTACATATAGTAATTACAATAACAACGATTTCTTGAACTACTAGTCTTCATTTGTAAATGAGCTTTCATAATTTGTCTTCAATACACATTATATATATAAATAAAAATAAAAGCATTGTATGTTCATAAAAAGCCCAAACGTGCTTTGAGGTCAAAATTTAAGTATTTTATTATTTCACACTCAAACTATCTGCAATGCTTTGTGATGGAAACGCATATTAATGGATTGAAGTAAAGCATTACTTGTAAATGTCATTTAAAACTAAATCGACTGAGGTGATAATTAATAAATAGCTGAGTACTCTGTGTTAACTCACAGGCAAATGATATCGGGGATAGACCGCCATTTAGCGAATATGACCGCTGTGAATGTGCACTGCAGTGAGTAACGACTGTGTCATATTTCACACATCCAATAATACCTCAATAACAAAATTCGGTGATTGAACTTTAAATTAATACAAGTACGTGAAAATGGAGGCAACGACTCCTGCGTTGTTTATATTTCAGTTCGCGTATCAACTCTATAATTTGTAGTCAGAACGTAGTTTCATTACATTAGACATGGTTCCATGTTCTTGTACGTAGTTATGTTTTTTCACTTGCACTCTTAGATCCTCCTTACAGAATATATTCCATAATTACACGTCTCGAATAACTATTCATGTCAATTTTAAACATAAATTTGCTATTTAAAATTCTTTTGTTTGTGCAAGTTAATACCATATCATTATGAAAGAATTTATAGCTGTATATTATAAAAAAATATATATATATTTAACAAAAACCTGAGTTATAACTATTGTACGACTCTTTTTTTGTTGTTAATAAAATAAATATAAAATGTATCAGTTAGGTGGGATTTTGAAACATATTAACGCGTGTCTTGCATTCGAGAAGAAAGGACTTATAGTGATACAAATGTATGGGAAAATAATGATGTTTTAACCTTTAACACGCTCTTGAATAGTAAGAATGTTTATTGTCGTACAACAGGTGTCGACAAAGGCAGCGGTCGACAGAAGTGATTTACTAGGCGAGGATAGCGCACGGGACAGAGGACGGTCCCGGCCCGCGCGGAGGGAGCGACCAATCCCGATTCTCTCGCCGCCATTCCAGGAAGTCTGATACGTTTTTCGAACATAATAATACATCGCAGTTTTGCCTTAACTTCTGATCGGGAAATGGGATCTTTAAAATTATTTATAATAGATATTACGGGGCACGGGAGTAAACAGCGAGCGATCTCGCGGGGCCCAATAATCTCTCTCGATATCTCAAATTTAAATCGAAAGAGCCGTCCGCGTTGCCTGCCGTTTCACATGCGGTGGTTAATAATTGCGCCCGCTCATAGCGTACGGACGGGGGAGGGACATAATTGAGTTGATTTAAATTACATCTCGTAATGAACCCTCAGAGCTTGACACCCGAGCGCAGGCCCGGCGGTGGCTGAATTATTTTCATTGCGGCTGGATATGAACAATGCTTGCCTACACGCGCGCTCCGACCGCGAGTCGTAAATATAAGTGACTCTTGTACCGTTACGTTTTTAATTAATCGTTTTTTTAATGTTCTCGATCGAAATCATAATGAACTGATGTCGAATAGAATCTTTGGCAAAATGTTTAATCACTTTTTATTATATGGTACGGCATATTATGTTTAAGTTTTTTATTTTTATTGAATCGGTTCAGAGGAGCAAATGGTGGGCTTCTATTTACAACATTTAATGGTTCAGTAATAAAAATTCAACCTGTTGATATTTTCTATTAACATGGAGTAATATTTGCAACTGCAACCGAACTCAACTTCTACAATAGTATAACAGTTCGTCAATGTTACTCTTGAAAACTAAATACACATCACGGAAAAATTACATCTTTCTAATAAGCGGAAAATGCACGAAAATGTTGTTTTTTTCTACAAAATATCCAAAAAATTATTATAATCTTAGAAGTAAAGAATCATGTTAATCGTTTATTTTCATTCTTAGAACATTAATTTAAGTAAATGTACTATAAATCGATCAAAGATACACGTGTATTTCACAAACCGGATTGGAATGTCTCAACTGTTATATTTGGTATAATGCTGATAAATTTTTCGATTTATTGTGTTTTATTTTATGCTTGCGTTATAATAACTATTTTCACATCATGAAAGCAAATTAAAAATTGTTATCACCCACAGAGTGCACAGTCATATTGCATGAGCTCCATCAGATTCGCTCGCTCGGCTGCGCCCCTCGGCCGAGCGAGGTGTCGGGCCGCCCGACGTGCGCCGCCCCTGCCAATAATCAGTAATGAGTTTCCACATTGCCCCACGCCCCTCTCCAGCCGCCCGATAATCTGATAATCTTTGCAGTGGCGGCGGCAGAAAATTAAACGCCCAACCCCCTGCAGAATAAGAGACCGCGAGTTCGTTGCTCTCTCGCACTGCCGCCGCACTGTGCGCGCTGAGCACCCAAGCGAGGGCTTTGACAACGGGATACTTCATCAATCTTGCAGTTTATTGTAAAGCACTGCCATTTATACACTGTATATCTTGCAACATATTGAAACTCTGACAGAAAATCACACTCGATGACAACTTACGGTCCTCGGACTCGATCCTTTTGGTTATAGAAAATAGTTGTTTGAAAAAGACACAAAGTACATTCGCGAGTAAGCAAAAAGGCGATACTTGCTCAAAAATGAAACAAAATAAATATATTATTTTTATGATAAATTAAAAATTTATTTTGGTCGGTTTTTTAAACAAAAAGTTCCCTCATAAATATCGAAATACATATCACTCCTCTTAGTTCATGTTCAAAGCAAATTTACCATCGCATACATTGTCAGTTTGCAGATTTATTGCTGATTATTTGGTTTTAACTTCACAACCACATACGAGACCACAGTGGGAAACAGTCTGGATATATTTGATTTGTAATTGTAATAGCGAATTATCACAGTTACTTTTATGAAACGTCAACATTTTTGTTATATCATCTTTAGGTTTAGTGACATGTATTATTAAAGCGAAGTAAGTCCCAGTATAAAAATATTCTTAGTTATACAAATATTAAATAAATTAACTCTCTTGCAATTAATCAAAATAACAGCAATCATGTATAGTAGACGCGTAATATTTTAATTGAATTGAACAGCTTGTTACATCGTTGCAAATATTTTTATATTTATTTGAGTTTAAAAAATAGATTTACAATGTCTATAATATAGTAATATTTAATACATATTAGTACTGTATATAAAATAAGTAATTTTTATATATAATAAATTTTTTTGATATATTTCTAATAATTTATATTTGTTTTCAAATTCTCAGCAAGGCACTGCTTACCGAAGAAAGTCGTGAATATCAAATAATAAAGCCTCATTCATCTTTAGGAATATTTGCTGCAATATTGAATTCTTCGAATTTCCCAGTGATAGATAGCGCTCTATCGGTTCATTTATTGGTTTCTCAGTAACCCGTCAGCACTTCATGGATTCACTTCTCTCCGCCGATCCATCACGAAGCGAGCGTATAAATCGTGTATTCAAATAATTACAAAATGCTGAATAAATGAAATTAAGCCCTTCATAATAGAACTCACTCGCCAGAATGGACATATTACGTTTACTTATTATATGAGAACATCTACATAAAAGTAACTATTCAGTTACCTAATAATATGTAATTGGTAGGTTTATTAATTATGTGAGTTTGCATATGGTATGACTAACTACTGTTTAAACTGCTTAGTTTTTAATCAAAAACTGAAAAGCTCAAATAAACTTCCAACACTTATTTGTTGTAAATAATTTATGTTCTAAGTAATACATTAAATAAATGACATAAATATGAAATTTTCAGGATGAAATGAATAGAATCTAATTAATTGCTATAAGTCTTATTAAATTTATTAAGAGGTCAGCATACAATGCTTTTGTTTTTTTTGTAATAATTTAGCTGGCAGTATTATTTTTGTAAAGTTGAATTTAGTGTTCAATTTGATTTCGCGTTCAAGTTTAAATCTGAATCGTCGGGCGCAGTCGCCGCCCCGGCGGGTCCCTCCCCCCTCGCCCGCCATCTATTAATGTGATCGCGCCACCAGTTTAATTAACATCGGCGGGCGGGGCGGGGGCGGGGGCGGGGGCGGGGGCGGGAGCGGGGCAGGGGGCGGGGGCGGGTGCGGGGCGGGGGGCGGGGGCTGGGGACTGCCCCGCCGCGGTCCGCCCGCAAAAAACCTCTCAGCCAGCCTGCTGAACTGCCGCGGTACAAAGTCGCACCTCCACCTCAACTCGGCGAAAATATTCAATCACTTCCTCTAGAACATTTTATAAACTTAAATTGTGTCAAGTTGAGGTTTACTTTAATTATATAATTTAATTAAATATCAAAAAAAAAATCCAAGAATATTTATATTTAAGCTTTCAAGTTTTATAAATAATTTATCATAACGTAAATTTGATTCAAACTTCTTTCCATTTTTGATAATGTTGTTGTTGATTCGTTCATTGTTAAATCGTAAAATAACAATTAAAAATTTTCAGGCATATCTTAATCTCTGGTGGTGTCAATGTCAATAAAACCGAAGTTACGTGTGACCTGGAGTAAATGACATATTAGGAGATCTTTTGAAAGCTAATTTTTATTGTATAAATAACAAAAGCACTCATATAAATTCAATGGAAGCAAATTGTTTATTTCGTAACTCTTCGGGATCTAAAGAATGGGCTAGTCTTTACCCGGTACTGAGATACACACGTATCTAATAAGCAGGATATTGTCTATATTACTCAACTTATACTGATTCAAAGTTTTCGGCTAATATTATATTATCTATCGTTCACGTATGAAATATACTATTAGTCCATTAATCAAATTACTAATTTAAATATTAATTTAATAAAAACTACTAAGATAAATTAAACTGAAGTAGGAAGCGTTGTTTATTTATAATGTATTAAAAATGATGATCGGTCGTGACCGCGTATCCTTGTAAATCTTATTGGCAGGCGATAATTAAAATGTGTTACGTTGTGACAATATCTATAAATCTGCTTTTTGTATTTTCATAATTGAACATCGAAGTTATATTTTAGTCACTGGCTATGTATTTTATACACTTTTTACTCTGTTATACAATTCTGACTTTACAGTCTTTTTACTTAATATATTAAAAAGTATGTTTCTATATTTTTTTGAAGAAAATTTTTTTACCCGCTTTCTATATGGTAAAATCGTTAAATATTTTGCCATATCAGTAATTATAAAACTCTTTTAAAATAAAAATAAAAATGTCGGATGTGTTGTGATTATATTTCAATTAAACATACAAATAATCTTCACATGTTCCAAGCAAGGGGTTCTCTTTTATTTTATTGTAAATATTTTTAAAAAAAAATTTTTTTTTAGTATGTTAAGCATATTGTAAGATGAGTAAGTATATTTGGATAGATATTGTTTATGTTTGAAACGTTTGAATATTGATAAATCACAGGAACGATAGAAAGAAAACGTCGTGAAATTGTTGAAAAATAGTCGAATCACAGTTTTCCTGATATGCGGTGTGGATTATTGTCAGCAGCTTCCGTGTCTGCAAGTCTGGAGAAGCTATCACTGAGGACTAGGCATATCTGCTGTTGGTACTCCGAGAGATCGTCATGGAGAGTTCCTCGGCGGGTGCGAAGCGCGGCGGCGCCTCGTGCCCGCCGCGCCTGCATTCTCGTACTCGGAGGAACATTCTGTCAATTTGTTGTGTCATAAGTGATCGTTATTGATGGGAGAGCCGCCCGCTCTCACGCGGGCTAAAGGCTCGAGTACCGTACTTTTTTATGAAAAGTCATTTATTGGTCCTAACTCCGAACACATGAACCGTCCATTGTGTCTATCCACGGATGTATAAACACACAATCATTCATCTACTACAGCGATTCCTAACATTCCCGTCTCTCAAGTTTGAGGATAATCTAACCTTACATTTTAGAACTGAGTAAATACAAGCAAACATTTATTTAAACAATAATAAAATTAATTGCTTTATTGATATATTTTAAGTGTATTTTTATAAAGTTTGTATACATACAAAATTACGATATTTTCAAATAACTATAGACATGATATTTTAAAGGGCGTGAGTACTGCTTTTGACAAAAAAGGTATATTTGAACAAAGTATGAACTTATTCGCTTGTTAACATAATGAGGAGTCGCCTCGGGATGCTGAGCGAAATCCGCAGACCGCATGTTGAGGACCAGCGATGCATAGTATCTTCATACCCGAGTGTACGTCGAGCATTTTTAATTAAAACGATGTGCGCATGATTTTTAATTATCATTTTTTGCGTGGGTATTTATGATCGAGAAATGAAAATTAACAGCGAGAGAGAAAAAAGCTCTATGGGGAGCTTCGAGCGCCCGGCCCCTCCGCCAGTGAGAGGAGATCTTCATTTGCGAACAATCCGGGGAGCTAACTGTACTCTAATAACAGGCTTTGTTTTTCATATTACTTGCGAATAAAGTATGAATGACGGTACACTCAATACTCATTATGTTTTTGTAGTTCAATTCTAGTGAATGTTAAAACGATTTACAGTTTCTAAATGAGATACCTACGTATACCTACCATGTACCACTTTAACATACAAAACCGTGCAAACATTCTTAGTTATTACAATTGTAATTTGAATGTACTTTAAAAATGTGTTTACAAGTTTTTTAAATATAGGTTATGTTTCAAAACAATACAACAGATTGACTAGACTATACCAACATTACACACATAAATAAGTTACTCAAATAAAGTAAACTATCTAGTATAGAAAATTATTAAAAAAAACAGCGTTTTAAATAATGACATTTGAGTTGTTTTTATGTAACACATCTCCACAGTGTATTAATAGTTAAAATATATAGTCAATTTAATATTACGAGACTACCAGACATTAAGCCTACGCTCCAAGACATGGGAGTTCATTTAATTACAATAAAGTTGTCGTATCTCAAAAAAAGGATATCGATATATCTTTTAAAAGTATAACAGTTTCTTAATGAAATGAAAAATGGAATGAAACCTTAAGTTTATTATTTTTAATATTATTCTATACATGCGTTTTTATTAATAATAATAATAAAAAATAGCCCTGGTTGTGTAATCCTTATGTAGTAATTGTCTTATTCAATCTAAAATCTCTTTTTAATATTCATATATCGAATCAAAACAGTGATCATTTATTTATTAGTTCTATGCGTATGTAGATGGTAATTTAGTTGTAAAATTAAGTTTATTCAAATGTGAAACTGTATTACAAGATCGGCATTAATATTCCGAGAATACAAAACCTAAACAACATATCACTTAACTCATCGATATGATGACTTAACCAAGATTAAGTCAAGATATATAAGAGTGATCCGTTAGAAAATTTGGTCATGTTGCAGCTCGAAAGTGCAAATTCTAATCCCGTCAGCGAAGCAATTCATTTTTTTCTTGTCGTTGTATATGCTCTGAGTATTTAAATCCATTGTTTATAAACTAAGTATAGTATTTATAAATATATTTTTTACTTTAATTGAGTATGAATATTTAATAATAAATAGTCAATCAGATTTAAATTAACTTCATAAAAACAGCATATTTTAATAATGAATAATTCACATTCACTCTCAATTGAGGTATCCTTAGTGTAGTATAATCGTAAACGTTCAGTTTTCCTGTAACTCATGTAAGCGTTATGTTCTCTTTTTTCAGTTGCATAAGATCTATTGCTTCCGTGAGATATTTGCATATTTATTAATCTAACATTTGTTACGGTGCAACCATAACATGACTGCATACAATTTATGCCGTAATCAATCAATACGACCAGACTTTTATTGGATTATCTTTTTTAATACTCGTTTCAAAATTAGCTTGGCACGTTGATTGAATATCGTGCTCTATTATAATTATATACCACTGAACGCGAATCAACAAACCTACCCACATTACCGAAGAAAATTAATTATTTTGAGAGAAATTTGTAATTCTAAAATGCATGAAACGTTTATTTTAAATTATTAGTTGAACTGTTTTATTCTTCCGCATTCATTGACTGTAAATAAAGAAACTTCACCCGGACGCGTCGCTTCACGGGGAACTATTTTTTGTGTCATTTTCCGTTATGTCGTTGCTTTGCTTTAGCTTAAATAACGCCCAAGCGAAGAATTACATTTTAATGCTGTTTTAACAATTATAGAACAAAAAATTTAAGGTCTCCGCAGTGACACAACTTGTGACCGATTTGCAAACAGCCAATAGCGTCCCTTTATTTTTGTTTTTCTTGAGTAAACAGCGTCATGCAGGACGCTATTGGGCAATTGCAAGTCGGTTGCAAGTTATGTCGCGACGTGTGAAGAGGGCTTTAGCGCTCAGATGACTGTGTGCTTTTATCGGGATTTTAAGTTTTAAGGCCGTAGGGAGCAGACAGAGGTATCAATTAGGTGTCATTTAATCGCTGTTCCAGGGAGTGGTGTAGCAATTCGCCGGAGCTTTGTTTGGTTTGGAAATGGCGTGTCACGGCGCGGCGGCCAGAGGCGACCGTGGGACCCCTCAATGGGACGCGGTCTTCCCACAATACCCAGCTTCTGAGAATACGTCATTTTCCGGGATAGGTGTGAAGATGCACGGATTACATGGCCGCCTTTTTTGTCTTTCTGGTGATCGGAAATTGATTTGCACTATTGTAGATTAACGAGCTTTCTATTGATGCGTCCTTTCATGACTTTTTTGTCAGTTGCTTCACAATGGATGGAAGATTTTTGTGGAACAGAACTGATAAGCATTCTTATACCTAAAAAATAACAAAAACATTGGTATACTAATTTTCACTTCTTTATTATATTTTTAAAAAAATTGTAAAATTACGCACATTCAAAACCAGGTTGCACATTTAATTTCAATTAAAAATCAATAGTAATTGTTGACAAATCTTGACTAAACAAATTTAGTACTAAACCAAATAACTTACTTTGCGCATGTTTCGTTTTGATAGCTTTAGCAAATACAAATCACTAAGAGTAGTACGTACTTGATTAATATTTCTTTCAATTAAAAGAGGAATTTCTATCTTCAAGGATTAGCTTTGCATATTCATGTAACCAGAGCTGTAATATATTTAGCGAATACTCTATCCAACATCTCCGTAAAACTTACTTGAAAGCTAACATGATACACTTATTCAGTATGAGTGGATCATGCTCCTTCCAATTTATTTATTCTAATTAAGGTATGTATTAAGATATCTATTTAGAACACTTGTTTATAAATTGATAATTTTAGTGAATTTTCATGTATAATTTTTACGAAAACAGACCAAACTGATGAATTAAGTTTACATAAGCAGTCTAATTCAACTTCTACGGTTTTTGTTAACACTTGAATTAAAATGTAAGCCATCATATCTACTATAAGTTAAAATAGAAACTCATGTATACCGTAAAGTATAATATTAACCTTTGACATAAAACAAGTCGATCTAATCAATGTGTCTAGTTCTATCATATAAAAAACCTTACATTTGTGCTTCAAACCAATTGTTTAATTTAGATGTTAGATGCTATCACCCTGAAGCCCAAACCGCCCAAAGTACGACAATCCACTGTTAATGCATTCGATTTTCTCTTCTTTAGTCCTGGATATAATTTTATTGACAAGACCAATTATCTGAATTATGATGCAGTTTATCAAGTGCGCAATATTTTATCACGGGTAGTGAAATAATTATTTTAGCATATCCATAAGATACACGAAAAGTCACTTTAAAGCTTTTCGAATATTCTGACCAACTCTCGTCACACCCGTAATAAGATGACTTTAGTAGCATGCTATACATGAATATATATGCTATATATGAATATATAAGCTTTTCAGATTATTTTTAAATTTAACATTATTTTTTGGGTCTTGAAGTGTTTTGAGCCCCACAGCCTGCGCGCAGGATCAGCGGATACCCACGTACCGTATTGTAAGCAGGCCCTAAGTAAAAATAGAATCTTGAACATTTTTTTGTTCGTTTTTATGTGGTTGGGTCGCACAGGTGCGCACGCACAATTTGCGTAGATTCCTCGGTTCGGTGTGTATTAATTTGCTGTTGATTAAAGTCGGGGCTGGCGGGAGCGGCCGCGCCTCGCCCTCCTCGCCCGCCTCGGCCGCCTCGCCCGCTCTCCTGACAATGTATAATTACGCTTTATGCACACAGCGCGGGCTCGCCGTCGGCCCGGCCCACGGACGACAAAATGTTAATTGCATTTGTCTTGTTACCGCAAAAAATACAATCTCCCTGCCTTAAGTGGCGGTTGCGTTTGGTTTATTGTCTGTCATAGGCGCGGCGCATCTGAGCGCTTGATTATAGACAAGCAAGGACGTATATCATATTCGTACATTGATTTTGGCAATTAATGTCATTCAGAAAAGTTAATTATAATTATTGGATTGCAAAAAAATATAGATTTTTTTTATATGTTCATTCAATTAGATTAAAGAGTAATGTATTCCACCTGCTGAGTACAAACCGCCAAAAAATACTTGGACTGGAAACAATCATGGGATTAGAACTGAGGATCAGTACAATATGATACGGGTACATAGCGATACCACGAGTTTGATAGACACATATATTTGAACTTTAATATTTGATTTATTAATAATAATTTGTGTGTGTGTGTGTGTGTGTAACGGCAAAGTAAAGGCCGCGACATAAAAACCTAAATACAACAATAGCTTTGAAATATTTAGCAGGTCTGAATTGCGAAGACCGTTTCGATGGCCAAATAAACGTCCTTCACACTTTTGATTTCACGACAGATCGGTGCCGTATTGAAGCCGCCGAGGTAATTGATAAATCGTAAAAATCAAACGCACAAACGAAAGAATCTCGCCAGCGGAGAAAGAGTCTTCACACTCTTGTTTTCAAAGTGGATTGGCGCGAGGTCCGAGGGGGCTCCTCGCGACGGGTCTCATCCGAACTTGTCCATATAACGGAAACGTTGATTAGATTCGTCAAATTAGACGAGTCGCCTCCGCCGGCCGCGGTGGGAGGGACGGAGGCCGGGTTACGCTCGCTCCGAATAATTACATTGGAGAGTTATGGCCCCGATCGGAATGCAATCTGCGGCTAGGGGCGGCGGAGGCGGGGTTACGTCGGGCCACACGTGTCACGGCCCGACTGCCGAGGCATTACAGATTACCTACAATAATACGTGCTCGATATCTAGAGCACTTCCACAGCGAGCTCGCGGCCCGAAAGGTCCGAGAATGTTACTAAATATTTATTACTGTATTCATTATGAAATCAGATGTTTTTAATTAAGAAAAATATTTTACATTCTTATCGCCAGTGAGTTGAAGTTCATTTTATTTGAATGTCAGATTATTTCACTTTTAATTGTTGACACTTCTTCAAGCTGTTAATGGGATATCTGTTTTATTATTTTATTTTATTTAACCGTCTTGAAAATCGTGCACATTGTATTTGCAAGTTTTCTATGTGTTTTTTTTTTTTTTCAATCTGAAGCATTGATTATTTTAGTAGACCGGCTAGCACTATAATTTCCAACACAATATATATATCGAATGCATTCATCTTCGTTGAGCATCCTTGATTTAGAATTTGACTCCATTAAAAAACAAAATTCTAAAAAAATGTTATGCAATCAAAACAACAAAACAATTTTTTATGATTCATCTCAGATCATTTAAATGATAATTTCTTTAATTTTAAACGTACAAGACAACTGTATTTACTGCGTTTTTTATTTAAAAAAATAAATCATTATATTGCGGCATTTGTAATCATCCTGTGTTGTAAATGTGTATGTTTATTGGCGAGGCTTTATTTTTAATATTGTGAGAATATCATACGAATTTAATGATGATGAGATTAAAACTACACTTATTACGATGTTAATATTTGTACATTTGTCCGTTTGAAACAACGCCAATGACTTCTGAGTAAACCGACGTGGTGCTTAGAGCATCTGAATTGAGTAAAATTATGAAGAAGATAACTTTAATACGGCTTTAATGATAACGTAGACACGGAAGCTCATAAGTCGAGTGTCATTCGAAGCACAAGATGATTCACCGCATTAACAATGTTGCAAATTGAAATTTGAGAACTAAGCGCCCACGCAGTTAGGTACATAGAAATTAGTATATTTCAGTCACAGTTCGTCGAAATGTAATTGCGTTACAATAAAACTGACAGTAATCTCATCAAGATCTGTCAGGTCTCAAATCTATTCAAATCAATATTTATAAGATATGATCTGCATAAAAAAATAGGTGTAGGCTTGAATATTTTAAACTAATCTGAAAAAGGCGCTAAAACTGCCCCATGATTCACATTCTTGACGCAAGGATAACATGTTCTTAGTTGAATATAATTTCACTTAAACGTCAATCAATCCGTGCGTTAATATTAGAGGAACTAAAAAAAAAATTGAAGAGAATTCTACAAAATGTTTTAAAAGTATGTTGTTATGGGTTTGGTTTGTAAAAAAATGAATTGACTTCTGGCCAAGAGTGATAGTTTGTAGTAAATTTAAGAGACTATATTATGGATTGACTAACCAAAAGAGCTTTGAATAATATTAATTTATTCATACGGATAGTTATCCTTGGTTGACAGTTGTCAACTACAAAAAGAGGAAAAACCTGATTAGAATTTATAAAATGTCGAAATCAAATCTCTACAGTACGGTTCATTTTTATTCACAGGTCCTCTCTCATGCTTTAATGTTACCTTCGTTTCACGTATACAAAGTGCATACCGCCGGATGCCTATAGGTATTTCAGGTGAAGGAGTTCCTCAATATTCTCTGCGATATTATTTGTGTTCATATAAAGAAGAAAATTGAAGTTGGCTCGATGCGGGCCGCCCCCTCCCTTGATTGGTTATTGGTTACGAGGCGAGGGCAGATTTGGGCTGAATTTCACATTATTTCACGCGAGTACCCGCCGAGAGAAATTGACTTCCAAATCTTTATTCGAGGCATCTCTCATTCCGTTACACCCGAGGCTCGGAGGCGGGTCGCGGCCGAGCACCTTCCGATGTTGTATATAATATGTTTTAATATTAAAGTAGAATGGCGCACTGTATCATTAAAGCCTGTTTATTTAAAGTATAATTAAGTGTTTGTTAATTTACCTTGTAGCTGAATAATTATTTAATTACAAAATAATCTTGCCTGAAATTAGCTTGCAGGTGCCTAAGTTCATTTCATGACTTAGAATATATTAATATTTATCATGGTTGACTTTTCAACAATTTATTTTAAAATAAGTAGATAGACTAGCCCTAAAAATAATCTAAAAGGGGATATAATTAACATAGTTTGCAATAATACAAAAAAATGTTTACGTGAAATTAATATTAAATACAATATTTTTGAAACATGAAACCACATTATAAGTGATAAATTATTAAATGTGTTTTTAAATGGGAAATTTTAAATTAAAAAATCAAGCATTTATTGAAAAAACTTAGTAATTTATATATGATATAAGCACATTTTTTTTAAAAATTATGTTTCAAAATAATTGCACAAATCAAAAATGGGGTCCCTCAAAGGTCATTGCTGGGTTGTTCTGCTTGCTGAGGATATTCAGTTGTGCAATCCTTAACGCTTTATCCGGTGAATACGATGACATTCATATTTAAGCCGCGACTGCATTCTCTCCTTATCTCCCGTGTAATTATTAGTAATTATTGTAAATTTCATGGCTCCGATAGTCATCCCGGCGCGCAGTCGTCACGCGGCCGGCGGTGCACTCCGCGGCGGTTGCAACGATCTGTATTTTTATTATTATTTATTAATGATACTTAAATATTTTTTATTTATTGTATAATCAACAAAGTTTCACTAGTATTTCTCAAATTTGAATGAAAAAATTACGTTTAATAAAAAAGTTATGCGTTTTTTATTCAAAGCCTTGTATCTGCTTAAAGTTTTTAATGAATTTTTTACTCATTATTTATTATGGGCGTCAAAATTAGTAGCTAAATTTCAAACATCTATATTGTAAAATATTTCATAATAGTAAGCTCATTGTTTTTTTAATCGCTTAAAAGAGCCACGGCATAAAGCGGGCGAGCGCACACACTCACATCAGGCTTAATATACGAAATTAATAATAAAACAATCTTTTACTTACACATAAACCTTAATATACTAGTAAAACATAATTGAACCAATTTTTATTTTAATAACATAGTTTTTAAACAATGAGACGTCTGTAACCGCTTATTTCCCCCCAATAAATCTTCGCTTAAAAAGTCGTATACTAGTGTGCTCGCTCGCACAAGCTGCTAATTCATAGATTTAAAACTTATTCGTGTCAAAATAATAAAACAAAGGCGAAATAAATAACGATCTCTTTCGGGCACATTACAAGAATATATGAGAGAAGAGGACCTCTGACCTCCGGGAACAATGAATCAAAAGTGCTGTGAGACGAACATTTTTTTAGGTTCGAAGCGGCAGGTAATACGTAAACCCGGTAAACCCCGGCCGGGGATTGTCTATGAGGTGGACCCGCGCCTGCTTCACTCAAACTACACTCGATATAGTCATGAGCTAATATATCAACAAACTTGAGATGTGTAAATATACATCTACCTTTAAGTGTTCGTATCTCTTCTCTCTAATTAAAAACACACGCATTTCTTTCTATCACTTACATGTATCAGCAATGATGTTATACTAATAAAAGGATTACCTGTTGCTTATACTAATATAATTGGAATGGTATTTATACGATATATAACTGACTCGCCCCGGTCCTCATACGCTGTGACCGATTCCGTAAACAATCGTGCATGACAATTAACATGGGCGACAACTATCAAGCTGACTAACATATACTAGCATTTCTCATGCCTACTGGAGTAAGAAGGCCACTCTCCAGCAGTGAGCATAAAACGACTGGTACTATATCTACATTTATATATTTAAGTTGTATGTTTTTGCTATCGTTTTTCTTTTTTGCGTTTGTTTATTCCGATTTGATTTATTGGCACGTATTATCTTGATTGTAGCAGCAGATATTTACAGATTAATACTATGGTAATGCATGCACGCCGGCTGGCCGTAAGAAGAAAGCTCGCCTCGTATAATTTCGGCAGATCCTCGCCCATAATTCATCATTCAGCTGCGGGTGATAAATAATTTACCTCCGATTGGTATTTAGGTATATTAGCTGCGAGAGCGGGCGGGGCCGTGAAGTATGCTTCCTGTAAGCCCAGCTGTGAATCCGCCCGGGTGTCTGTCTGCGGGCGCTCTACCGATTTGGTCAACGCAACGGGTCGTGTGCCCCGAGATACTCATCTGCGATTGATCTCAATATTATTCAATTTATAACTTTCAATCAGTCGATTTTTCATTAACCACGAATAGCTACTGCTTAGTTTAAGAAAAATTAAAAAAAAAAAAACATTGGCTCGCTGCATACACGAACATTTAATATTTGTATTAAATATAAATTTATTTTACAATAATGCATTCAATTTAGGTAATATTTTGTACGAAATGTACATTTAAATTTTGTACGTAATTTATATTTCTCATAAATCAACGTGCTTTTTATATTCTCTCCATAAATTCAAAGGTGTGAGGATTTCTATTTCAAGTTCCATGCAGCTTTGTACTAGTCGTGTTCTCCAATAAAAAAATCTGTCACCAATATTTACGAGAGGCGTACAATAAGCGGTACCACGGCGGGATATGGCGCGCGGAACACGGTTGCCTTTCTTCGTGATAAATACGAGCTTCGTTACTTGCAAAGTGTATCGATATGTGAAGCGGGAAGCGAAGCCACGCCGGCGCGGACACATCTGACCCCGAGCCCTCCGACCGAAATAACATGACGTCGAATACATTTCCTGAAAACAAATCGCTCGCGCATACTTTCATCGCGGATTTCGCAATGTCGCATCGACGTTCCGCGATTGCTGAAGCTGGAAACTGCATTCTGGCGACCCGAAGCACCGCGAACGCCTCGATAAATCTCTCAAAACTCCGGCGAGTCATACTCCGGCCGCGGCGGAGGGATATTTCATTCCTGTCTAGCCGCGGAATTCGCGCCGCTATGTGGACCGCGCAGGTCCTGCGTAAGTCACTTTCGCGCATTCGTCTCATAGAGCCGCATTCCGCGGACGCGCAACAAAGCCGCGGCGAGGAACTATTCCTTAATTGAGATATGATCTGCGCGTCAAATTCGCGACTTTACTGGGCTGGCTCCTGCGCTACGTGCTCGCGGCCTGCTGGCGCGCGCTGCTGCCGCCCGAGGCATTTCTGAGAGGGCTATTACACTATTACATTATAAAATACTTCGATATTACTTAATAGAAGCCCTTTGTACATTCTTTTAAGAATGTACAAAGGGTTTATATTACTTCTATAAAGTAATTTTATAAAACAAAACGTGTTGCGTTGATATTTTACATCTGATTTTTATATTAGATGCAATGCCCTTGTACATTCTTAAAATAATGTACAAAGGGTTTATATTACTTCTATAAAGTAATTTTATAAAACAAAACGTGTTGCGTTGATATTTTACATCTGATTTTTATATTAGATGCAATGCATGCACTCAACTTTTTTTATATTGCATCTAATAGATATAAATTTGATAACGTCGATGATTTGTACAACTGTTTTATTAGAAGAGTACTCATTCTGTAAAGTCAATAGATTTGATAATAAATTCACTGACAAATAAAATATGTATATTTGTTTTTGTTTATATGTTTGGTGATTGTGTATTGAAATACGAGTACATTTTTAGAATAAATGGGGTTTCAAAGCATAAATAGTATAGTGCATGGAATCCATACTTTTTTTGCATACATTTTATTTCAATGTGTATTTTTCGCAATTTATTTAATTTAAAATTATTTAAATAGAAAATTATTGGTTATTTTTTTTGTTGCGATATTAATAAAGAAAAATTAATTATGTGATTTAATAGCTTCAAATTACTAAATCTATAGTGCCGGCGACTTAAGTAAGCGATCCGACACGGTTTATTGTATTTCGTAGCGATGGAAGTCGAGTACGTACAAATCTTCCCGTTTCACGCCGCAGGTGATTGATAGCGCGATCGAATCCGATTCCTTGGCAAAATGGCTTCAATAAATCATCGAATTTCATTATCGCGGGCTGCGGGGACTGCGGACTTCTGCGAGGGGGGCCAGCGAGGGGGGCACGGGGGACGAGCGTAATAGGCTCCGGTCCCGTCCTCTGGGTATTTAAATGCTAGCATGTCCATAAGTGTCGCGGTATGGGGGCAATCTTTACCCGAAGGCGTCGGAGGTATCTCGGGGAATCCAAAAGCGTCTATTATCACGTAATATTTCGATTTATCGACTTTCACGCGTGATCAAGCGTGAAATTATCTCGAAGCTTATGGAAAAATAAATAGATTTTCTGTGGTTGCGCACGTCGGTATGCGCTCGCCTCCTGCTCGCCAGTAACTTCGTAAAATTTAATACATCCTCGATGCACTCACTACTGCATCAAGATACGCGTAAAATCATTATCTTTAATAACCACTTACCTGTCCTTATAAAAGTTGATTAATATCAACAAAACTATACAGGTGGAACTATTGAAGACCAGTCGACTAGGTAACCGGGTATGCATTTTTATTGTATTTTTATACTAATGGCTCACAGTAGATTTTAAACATATGCATGGAATTATATGAACTGAGTGCATAAAAGCATAGAAATAATCCATATATGTGCTTATAATATTTATGTTTTTAAACATAAATATAATCTGTGTTTTAACACAGATTATTACTATTTCAGATCATTTCGTTTTTAAATGTGTACATTTATAATATGTTACATATATTTTTACACGCAATAATAACACCTGAACGATTTTAGGGATGTAGATATTATCATTTCAATCATAATATATTGTAATCGTATTTAAATATTTCCAGCCTGAATTATATTCAAATTCAAAAGAGGGGCCTGGGAATATTAGCTTATCCTTCGGGTCCAATCGATTCTATTTCCCGATGAACGGTGTACCTGAGGCATATCGACCCTCGCATTGACACGCGACCTCCGACCCGCGGTATCGAGGCCTCGTCTCGTGACAACTGATTCATCTCTGCATCTAATCGACTGGAATATCCGATGCATGCAAATGAATCCAGCGCCACAGCCTTCATGGGCGCTCGTCGGTAAGGTGGCCGCTCTCATTTGCATTTCTCGCTTTGTTTGCGGAGAATAGTCCTCCGCCAGAATAAACTAGTCTGCAGGTACTCTCCCTCTGCCCTCTCCAACTCGATCTTTATTTTTAGATGAGTAAATTTACAAGGTTTTGAGGCATTGTTTTCGAAATGAAATCTCATCTTAATACCGCGCGGGCGTGACCCTTTGAATAAATAATATTATAATAAGAATTTATTATGTGTAAACTAGCACTAGCAGTATTAAACATTTCTACGTTAAACTTTATATAACATTTCTTAAAATTAATAAGTATTTGATAGCTCAGTATTCTTATTTAAAAATAATTAGAATATATTTTACACGAAAGTAGTCTGATCGTTTATAAAATATATAAAAATAAACTTGATACCTTCCGTTTAACTCTATTCCGTTTTGCATAAACCAAATCAATCGTATTATACAATTCGATTATTTTTCGTTTGTCAGTTTGACTGAATTTTCTATAAAGACAAAATTTAAAAACCAGGAAAGTTTTAACCTATTTGTTTGTAAATCATTCGAAACCGATATCGCAAATTAAGATAACTTTATGATTAATCTGGAAAACGTATCAGTAACGAGCACATAATAATAGTAATGAACATTACATGCCGATTCTTTTAAGGGTTTAAGAAGGTGGTGTATCTTAAATAAGTTAAATCTATACCTGAGGATGTAATATTTAAAAGCTTTTAAAATCTGTTAGTTCTTTTATAAAATTTAACAACCGAGCGTACCTTTTAATGTTGCAAAAAACCTTTCCCTACCTAAGTATATATACCTTTGCAAGTATTTTTTGCTGAGCACAATACAATGTAGGTGTATTGAGCATCTTTTCCCACAACAGTTCATTAAACAAACAGTAAGGCGAGGATCTAACAGCGGCGAGCCCGCGGGCGGCAGCCTTGGGCGCCCCTGCTCACCTTGTGCGGTGTCCCCATTAGCGCGAGTCGTGACCGCGGCCCGCGCTTGGCGACCGCTGCCGGCTCTTCTATTTTTCACGAAACTCCCTCGCCGCACGCGCGAAGCTATTTGTTTTTGCGATTACCATTCTTCATTTGAGTCGCGAGGAGATCCCGAGCCTGTTTCTCACCACGGTCGCCTGAAAAGCTCATTTCCTTGAGAATAATGCCGTGAATCAATATCGGAGAACGCTTTAGGCTTTAGTTCAGGTTATCGATACTTATGCTCTCGTGGGGTCGTCTACAGTTTTCTTGAATATTGAAAATCTCAATGCTTCTACCGTTCTCTAAAAAAAGACTAGGTGGTTCTCATCTTCTCGTCGCCCCGATTTCTTTATCCAATTAATTAAATAAACTTTTCAACCTCGTTGTTGATTGAAAATGAATAGTATAAATATTTACACTTATACGCAGGATTTACAGAATACTAGACGGCTGTTTTGGGATGTTGTTATATTACTTCATAAGTCTCCATCTATAAGTTTCAATTAAGTGATAAGTTATAAAAAAAATCACTTTAACTTGACCGGGATTTAATATAGTAAATGTCGCCAGGTAGAAGTGCCGCCTCTCGGGTCTCGCAGAGCAAACAATCTGCCTTTATAATTCATATCGTACGGCGCGGTTCTCTGCAACAAACTAACTCTGAAACGTGACAACGTAATAATTCCGCCGGAGCCTTGCCGGGGCGCGCTGTCTCCCTCTGGCTTGCAAGTCGACCCCGTCGCCCTCTCGCTCCCCCGCGAGAAAATTGTTTCAAATTTAATATTGTTTTTGTCTGTTTCTCGCTTCTCATTCACGTGCGTATTTGTGGCCTGCCAATTTGCGTATGAGAAATGAGATTGTGTTAAGCAAATATTTTCAAGTATTTAATGAAAAAGCGTACTTTTTTGAACATATTTAGTAAGATATTCCCTAGTGAATTAATTTGACTACTGAAAACTTTTACTGAATCCTAAAAAATATTTGTTAAAAATCAACCCTCAAAATTAAAACCCTCGGAATTTATCGTGGTCTAAAATGCTTACTTAAAATTTAAAGTATGAAACATTCTCCGTCTTGTAGAAAAACTCTGATAAAGATTATACAGGTTTAATTTTTTGAATGCTTAATGTTGAATTGACATTAATATTTTTTTATAACAGTACGCATCTAAAATGATGCGTTTAATTTATCTTAATGTGCATTTTTGCGCGTGTGCGCTAATTTATGTGAAATGCAAAAGTTTGTACCTGCGCACATAATGTGTTAAAATATGTTCTTTGTTCTTCTTCAATAAAAGTTATATCACCGGGAAGGTCACTCGAGTTCACTCCACAGTCGTTTTTAAGAACTTATATTGCACATCAATAAACAGAGATGCGTTTTAAATGACCAGCTTAAGGTATTGGCTCGGTTAATAGCGTAAATATTGTATCTCCGTGCGGAAACTTCACGTATAAGAGTTCTCGGGTTGGATTATCCGAGATATTGAAGAGTATTTATGAGATATTAACTCAAAAATCTTTGGTATTATTAAAATAAATAAGTCATCAGTATAATTCTATTGGTAATAATACATAATTCGTACTTTAAAATATAATATATTGATATTCCACAATCAGTTAAATGTGTGTGATTTTGTAGATGTAATAATAATGTATAATACTATTATATGTATAATACATCAATACAAATAAAATTTCTACTTCAGTGACTGTCAATTTTAAATATATAGTTCTCATTAACAATATATTATTTACAATCTGAAAATGCTTGAAAATAAATATTAACGTTAAGTGAAGTTTTTATGAACGCCTGAGTATATTAACAATTTAGAAAATCCTAACAATGTACGTATACAGATTTATCACATTAAAGATATCGACTTTTTCCTTCTCGATTTGGTGTTGCTTCTTCTACAATAATATTTAAGCAATCTTTTTATCTAACTTTTACTTGTTTATATCTAACCGTGCTTATACCTATGATTATAATATATGTACATTATAATCACAGTTGTCTTTGAGATATGCAATTATGTGAAATTTTATTAGTCACATTTTTGTGCATATATAATTATGTTTTATAATAATTATATTTACACTTATTAATTATAAAAAATTATTTGTTAATGAAAAACTTAAAAAATTGATGAAAAACTATAGTAAACAGGTGATGACAAATATCTTTGTTCAAAAATACTGTTAATGTTTGCATGTTTAATAAGTTCAAATACATTTTAATTAATGATGTAGAAAAATCAAATCCAAAGCGTTTATTTTTATTGCTATTGAAAAGATACTGAAAATCTGGTTTTGCTTTTAAAATGGAAAGAGGCCATTTCCCCATCGCCGCGTTTTTGATGAGAACTGCCTGGTGGAGAGGGGAGGGGAGGACGAGGCGCGCATACAGCAGGAGTAATTATCCAAGAAGGTAAATTTAAAATTATTCGCGATGGCGGCCAAGAAGGGGGGGAGCGACGCACGGGGGAGGGGCCGAACCGCGCAGGCTGTATCTCGCAGTGCCGCACGGTCGAACCTCACGCACTTTTTGTAAAAACAGTAAAACCTGAAACGTATAACTCGGTGCAATATACGCAGGATCATAATGCACGATTATTAAATAATGAACTGGCAAGCGCAATTACACCGCAATTTCACCGGATATTTTTTAATAAATATTTGATAAGTTTATCAATTCAATATATCACAGCTACATTCATGTGAATTAAAAAAATTCAGCACCTACGTTTAAGTAAAATTTACTGTACAAAAAAATATTTTAACGTGAAGCGTATTTGTGCAATTCTGTAATGGATTCAATTAATTTGAATTCTCGCTTTCTGATTCGCACGCCACTGGTGACCAGTCATCTGCGCATCAAACCTCCGGAAGCCGGCGCGGCGGGCCGAGCGACAGTCGCCCCTGCGCGTCCCTCAATTACGGCCGGGCCTTAATGACGGGCGTCCGCGTCATGCGCAGGGCCCCGCGCACTTATTAACATGATAATGAGCCAATGGGAGCTCCCCGGCCCTCCCCCGCCCCCGCCCGCCGGCCAATGGGGCGCCCCGCTCCCGACCCGGAACTCGCGCTGTCAACACGACACCGAATAACATGTCATGCCGGAGCGTCCCGCCGGGGGATGTCGCAAGAATTATCAAATATCGTTGACATTACTATGTACAATATACATAGATTTATAAAAAAATCACTAGTAGGTTTAGATATTTAATCCGATTTCGTGGGTGTTATGTTGCTTAGTCCCTGAAGATGGTCCCGGCTGAAGTCTGAAACGCCGGAAAAATTGTTGTCAATTCGAGAAGAACTTTAAAAATATCCCCAAAAATAGAGAATATTAATTATCGTTTCAGAATCTACGGTCATATCTGAAAATATTATTTTTTAAATATTATCATTTATATTCAAAAGTTTCTCTGTAATACATTTACCGCATATTGATCCAAAATACCTAAATATTAAATAATAATAAATATTTTAAAAAATTATAAATTCAATTTATTTCAATGGTTAATTTTTGCATCAAGCCAACGAAGTATATAATTTTATAAAAAATCAATCGAAGACTGTTTTAACAGCGCTTAACTTTTTACATAATTTTCTCGCAGTGTCTTTTTTTGAATACATCAATCATCAGAGTCAACATGGAGAGAAATGAGCTGATTGCGCGCATCGAACCCCTTTACAATACACAAAGGCGCACCGATTGACAATGGATAATTTATGTTACATAACCTACAAAAATAATTTATTGCCTCATAGAGTGGACCTTACCTGAACTTTAAAACCTCAATCAAAACCAGTACGAAGCGATATTCTTTTACTATAATTAAATTATTCTGAAGAGTTTTTTTTCTACTAAACATAACATGCAAGTACCCACAAATCTGACTAAACACCAAATATATTTTTTTATTATTGTTATTTTATCTTCCAGCTTTATAGCTGAACATGATATTTCAAGTTTTATTTACAGTTTTTCAAAAAATTTAATTTAAACAGAACTACAGAACCTAGCATACACCAGTTCAGTTTTTCTTAAAATTATCTCTTTATATAACTTTTGTAACACAACTTTGGGTTTCGCTCTAAATTTTTAATACAATATCTAGGCACCCGATCATATCTGATATGTAGAAAAATCACATGATCTATATTGCTTTGATTAAATTACATGTATCATACACCCTGATTAAGGATTCCTGAGTTTCGGTCATTTTTTTCAGCTTCTATAAATTAGGTTTCTAGAGTTTTCGTGCAACTGATGATCCTTACTTTTTAATCGAAAATTAAAAAATATTATGTAATTTACACAACTAAAGTTAAATTGAATTTTTATTATTTATTGCAAAAAACTTGTCTTATATCTATTTAAGCTTATTTATACCATATGCATATCTGATAATTGTATTGTAAATGTTTTCGTTATTTACGACTAGCAATAAAAATCATTTAATGTTTAGCAGCATAATACTGTACAAAATTGTAAATATTTGATTTTGTTCATATTCTTTAGAATAGTTAACATTTAACTTTACTGCCTTATAAATTATAAGATGTATACAGCTTTTTATTGGAGTCTAAACACATCGTTAATACGACTTAAAATTGTACCAAGGCATTACTTTTAAATACCTTATAACAAAATAAAAAAACTGCAAACCGGGGTCGGAAAAGGTACCTGCGGAATATCGTATTGCAAACGCGAATTTACTGTCGGTAAATTATTATGGACCCTAGTTTTTAAATCCGAGAGTCAGTGTCCTTCTTAAAAATTAAAATTTTAACTAATTATAAAATAAAATATTTATTTAGTAAACCTAATGAAACAATAGAATTTATAATTTTTATTGTGGATATTTTGATGAATATAATAATTATTTGAATATTAATAAATTTAAAAATGTTTAAAAATAACATATATTTGGAATAAAAAAATATGAAAGATACGATAAAATTAAAAGTGAATTCTACATCTTTTAAATAATTCAATGGTTCAAATACAATTATGCACAAAGAAAGATAATATGTTTAGAGCGAAATCACAATTAATTTTGAGTAAAAAAATATCTCTACAAGAAGAGCTCTCATCAATCTTGTAACATTCTGGTATGCAGCATAACTTGCCTACAAACAATACTCAAGTGCGGCCCTAAATGGCAAGGCTTATTGTTTGAGATGAAGAATCTTTTTATTGTTTGATTAGTCTACGCATTAATTAATAATTTTTTATTTTTCAATGCTACGAATACCTACGGAAACGTAAAACCATATACTTAAAAGCACTTCGATAATTAGTGCACCATAAACTTTTGCCTGAAAACTACTTCTTTCAAGCTTAAAAACCAAGAAGCTTCATTAAACAACAAAGTCAGAAATCATTATCGTCTCAAGTCGCAGCCCTATGAGATTTTACAAAGGCAAACCTTTATTTTGTATTATCTTTTCAGTGTATATTTTTTTTATGAAGAAAGCTTTTTAATAAATAAATAAATGTTTTTACATATAAGCAGCAAAGCGACAACAATATGAACGATAAAAATTTACTTAACATAAACAAGTACAATTTTAAGTATGTTTTCCTTTAAATAAAAATACTACTATAAATTTGTTGAATCTCATGATGTACTGAGATTATATCATTTGAGTCGTGATTTTAACCCTTATTTATACAAATCAAATTATTCAATAAAATGAATTCGGATTTAAATCTTTTGTATTACTTTTTATTGATTGTTACAAGAAAATGTACAGAATTTATTTGAAGGCTTCTTTAAAGCATATCTGCGAACTAAGTACACAGCAACAATGATGCACCTTCAAATTATTCACGTCGCAAGTAATGCTCGAGGTGGACACTCTCGCCTGCACGCAACTTCAACAGCCGGCGGTGGAGAGGAGCGGTCAGATCGTTACGTCCCAACAGTTGAGGTAATAATTCCCCGCTCGTCGCCCGGCTTCTTCTGCGGTGGACACGCACGGATTCCGGAGGTAATGGCCCACGTACCTGCGGAAGTCAAAACCGAATCTGAACCACCTCCTCCAGTATCTTGTTTCCGCTCCCGTCGTGGTTTTGTTTAGCCGCCTAATTGTGTTATAATGTAATTGCGGCGCATCTCTCGGAACGTCGGAGGGCTCTCGCGTTATGCTACTCACGATTTTGTGGGATTTATTGCGGTGGATGGTTCAAAGGAATGAGAATTGTCCCTGAATGCTTCCATTCCTTGAAATTGCAACGATAAATAATATACTTTAACAACCTGAATAAATTACAAAACTATTTCTACTTGCGTATGCAATTTACCGTTAAAATCATTTCTACTTGAAAATTTATTATCGTATTTCCTTTTCGGCTTCTGCGACCCAATTCATTCATTCCTATCGGAGTAATGGATTACGCCGCGCGGTGAGTACTCGCCGCCCAGAGATTTCCGTGCGAAACTTGTAAGTATCTCATTAATTTACCGAGTTTTGATTAAAGAGTTTGGACACTTGCACATTTAGCACGTTCATTTACACGAAGGCAGCATCCTGCGAGCCGAGACATGAGTACCGCAAGCCGATAGCAGCTTTGGAACGGCCGCAATTGATGTCGCAAAAGGCAGAAAAAAATGAGTCAGTAAATTTATACTATACAAATAAAAACCAGATAATTCACAATAAACGTTTTAAAAGATGAACTCGGAAAACCACGACATTATTTCAAAAAAAAGAATGCCTAAGTAATAAAAACATATCTGGTAGTTTCATTAATTTACAGAACCTTAATTTACAGTGTGCTACTATCTCGAAGCATCTGCATAAATTGAGATGAGCTAGCAACGGGTTGTGAACGTTAACGTCATCAACAAATCTTAATATGAATGATTTTTGATACACATTTTACAATGTGCCTTTGTAACTTTGAGATGCTCGTACACTTTGCACTATTTATTACAAAATTGTATCGCAGAAGAGTTACAGTGATGTTGAAAACCTCATTATAAATTCTCAGATACATATCAAGTACGTTATAACTTTCACACAAAGTGTGCGCATTCTGTTATATTATTTCAGAGTCGTGGCAACTATTTACAATATACGAACCGTGAGATATATATTTAAACTGCTTATGGTTCACTTGATACGTCGCTCGATATCCTATATAAAAGACCCGGGCCGGGAACTCGCGCCGCGCAACGCCTCGTTCAACTTTCTAATACACCTGCCGGGCGCGGGTCTCTTGCCGAGCTTGCTTGTAGTGCATTTGTCCATGAGCGAGTATGTATTTGCATTATTTGCAATGAATTGAGACTTCTTGTGTGTCGGTTTGAATAATAACTTTATGACTCGTTTTACGATTCGATGATATGAGTATAATGGTGACATGTTGTTATATTCGAACCAAAACTAGTAGTATTTACGAGAATGTTTTGATAACTTCATTTGACCAATAAAAGTTTTAATATATGATGTTTTATTGTCACCTGAAAGATGTTTGAGCTTTTCAGTTTAGTGATTTTAATGTTTTTATAATTGATAATTGTATACATAAATAGATTGCAATTAATCATTTAATGCTGTAAACAACGATGGTTTATTATGTGCAATGTGTAATTATAATTTAAAGCAATATATTTAAAGCTGTAAATACTGAAAGATTATCTAACTAAAGCCTGTGAGTGTGGCAGGTTTTTGTAACTTTCGAATAACCTGTACTGGAAATATTTCTTACTGAGAGAGCGTCTCGGAATAGGAAAGGCAATCACATAATTTTCATTGAACGCAAATCTGGACGAAAGGTCTTTAAAGGCTACGGAGGAGTGCTCGGCCGCTAACGAAGCACAACCTGCGCCGAGCCAGCCCTTCACGACCGCACTGAGCTTCTAGGAGAATGCATTGTATTCTTACCTCCACGAGAAAAACAATACATCTAAATTCAACCATATAATTTTTAACAAAACGTTTGTTTTATTTCTTAAAAAAAACTTTTAATCGTTTTTAAATAAAATTAATAAATATATCAATACAAAACATTTGCAATAAGCTTAGCTTGCTTATAAATTCTACAATCAGGACGCCAGCGTGATAAAATGATCTAAATCATTCTTTGACTTTACATAATATCTTTTGAAATAATCTAGTGCTCGCCTGTTATATGTTGAAGAGAAATCATCAAATTTTTAGAAGTGTTGTAATTATAAAATAATATGGTTTATCGATCTTAAATACCTGCTGACATTAAACAAGAACTGCAACATTTTTATATGAGTGGCAAGAGCTGCGGCACCAAAAAAAATACTGTAGTTATATCACTGCAGAAAATTAATAGTCTTGCAACATATACAATTTATATATATTGCTAATTTAAACTTTTACATATAAATTATAATTCTCACATTGCCTTAAAGCAACTATCTATTCACATAAATGAAAGATCTTGTATTACATATAGCCGTAACTGTCTGCGGTTTTTTATGTATCGAGTTGATGCAAGAATCGTTTGAATTTTATGAATGAAACTGGATTAAACCGTTTGCCTTATTAGACGTCGTTTGTCAATAGTAGGTTTTCTAGCAACTCGGTTACAAAAATGAAAAGTGTTCGTAAAAGAATGAAATATACAGTGTAATGTTGCTTTCTTACGTAAATTTTACATAATTCATAAAAAAAATCTAATAAAAAATTCATAACATTTTAAAAATATTAACCCTCAAATTTTGAACTTATTTTCAAAATAAGTTACATCCGTATGACCTCCTTGCAAGTAAACAGCTCAGCTAAAAACTAGAACACCGAGTGGCTTATATAATTTCTAATCAATTCAAAAGAAATGTGCACGAGTATTGTTGTAATTGATTTTTTTAAATCAAATTAAAATCTGTAGATTGCTGTTGAGAGCTTCATCTTTGATTCATTTGCTGTGATTAGATATGACGTACATACCTAAATACTGGTTCTTTCTCATTAAGAAGGTACCTATCTACCGTTTCTACTAATATAAAAAGCTGTACCGAATCACGGGCAACAGATAATAGTTCCCATCGGTTTAAGTACTAACATGTGTTCGTTTAAGATTCGCTTATCTCGGGCGGTGCATATTTTATACGGGGCTAATTAGACGGGCACTTTTTATCTAAGTTACCGAAGTGAGGAAGTAATGACAGAGATCAGGCGAGCTAGATTAGCCGGTGATGCGGTAACGGTCCGACGTGACAGCAACAGTTCGACTGTCAACCTTCCAACAGGTTTGTTGCTTATTTATCGACGCCCGTCGATGCCGGCGGGAGGCTGCAGCGCAAAACCCCGAGGTGTCGGGGTCTGCCGGCTCGCGGGGCGATTAGGCACCTGATGATACGCACTCGCGACTCCAGCCCCCCCGTCGGCCCGGCCGTCCGCCCCTCGCTACGTGGCTCGAGCACACGTGTGGCTGAAACAATACTTTTGAGAAAATTTTGAATTTCATAAACCGCATTATTTGAGATATATCTTACTAGTGAAACAACAACAATTCTTCCGTCTTCGCTTTGAATATATTTTATTACAAGTTACATTTCCAAAAAATATTACCTTTAATTGGTTAAATTTTAAGTATAAACAATATTTGTTTTTTTAAATATTGTATGATATTGATTGACTACTTAAACTTAAAAATTTTAGTTGGGACTATCATATATTAAACTAAACCAACCCTGCGTAAATTCTCGATGCTGTTCTATATTAAATGTAGTTTTCAAATAAAAAAACATAGAGCACCATCAGAAGTGCACACTTGTCAAACATTCATTTTCAAAGACAGCGCGGTAGTAACTCTTGAAATTACTGAGTGTAAAATCAAATGGCGTCAAATTCAAAGCGATACTCGCCACTGAGTATTCATCACAACAAGGAAGCAACACTCGTGTATCTATATTTTTCTCTATACGAGCATACTTAGTAATTGTGCTATTACCGTAGCATAACAAGTTTACCATTTCCAAGCAATAACGCGGTGGCACATTTCAGCCGCCTGTCGCTGCACTTTTGCATTAATTTATTGCTTGGCCGACATCCGTCCATTCTGCTAGCGCGGCAGTCCTGCTCCATGCACTTGATGCAGATCTATGAACGCGCGCCGACATAAATCTTCAGCCAATTCAAGGCGTTCGGAGCTTGCGGTGCGTGCCTGCGCCTCTACTCGCCCGCCTGTCTTTAGAGAATGCACTTTACTTTTAGCCAAAAGTAAAATGTAAGAAGTCTCAAAAGATACACCTATAACCATGAATCAAGCAAAAATCAAATTAAAAAAACTTTATTTCTAGACTATTCATATATCAGATTTTTGCTTAAATATCGTTTTTAAAATATACAGTATTTATAATTTTTAATTATAGTATATAAAAATTATCTGTACATCAATGCTAGTAATAAATAATTCGAGGAAGAAAATATTACGGGTCTTCGTTTTGAATGTGTAATAGTAGACGCTAGAAGGTACGAACATAATTATATTAGGTAATAACTTTTTTTTTAGATTCTATATCCAATATCATAAAGATACATAACGTGTTTGAGTGCTAAACTTGTGCTTTATAAACTTTTAGATCATATTTATTAAACATAACTTAAATAATAGAATTTCTAGGTGTTGCGATTTTAAGTTTTGTAAACCTTATAATCATAGAAGTTTCAATCGATTATAGTTGAATAGATCTTACTTGGAATCAAATTATATAATATAAAAAAATAAACATTTTTACCTTATAAAGAGTAGCTCATTTTTAATAAGTCGTATTCGCGCAAGCATGATTTTCGCGACCAACCTTTTGAATCTGTTTATCCTTAATTATGAGGTCCGCAGCGGGCCGGGCAGGCTGGCCGGCCGCTCCCGACAGCGTGGGTACATTACACGGGCTGTATGAGATATGCGAACACGGCTAGATATGAGTCGTGCCACGTTGTGCTAACATAAATTATATCTCGAGGAGAGATTTCTGTTCACCCGATGTGCCGGTGTTTATAAGGTACTTTTGACCGGCTCTCGCACTTATAAATGAAAGTTGGCGATCGCTGTGATACCATACGACTTGTAATTCAATTAAAACCGTTTCTTGTTCGCTCTTTGATATATTTGAAGTATAAATAGGCATATCCACGTCGGCAATCAATAACAAGATATTAAGCTCAATTGAAGATATAGATTTGAATGCGGTTACTAGTCGAGCCTCGTCTTCTCGGAGGATGGAAATCTTTCGCATGAAAGTCAAATAAACACACGGATGTTACATTATGGAGAAGCCGATCGATAGCGACGCGGCTCTGTTCGGCCGCGCAGCGGAGTTCGCACGTGTAGGGGACCAGATACAAGACAACGGTTTATTGAACACGGCGATTCTCTCCGGAGGCACAGGGGGAATATGCAGGCAGCGTGAATCGGCGCCTTTGTCACGTGCAGGGCTAAACTCGTGAAGCCCTCGCCGTAACAAAAGCGTCTCTATCCCGCGAGCCGACGTCCCGGCCATCCTAGTGGCCGCGGATGTTTCTGTTTGTGAGAAAATAAGTCAAATATGTCCGGAGCTTCCACCGGCGGAACGGTGGCCCGCTCCGAGGAACGAGGAAGTTCACCCGATATGCTGTATGCGAGATGCAAGCGGCTCCAGGGAAACGCTCGCGATTTGCTTTGGTTATTTTATGCAACAATGTAATGCCGCTTGTTTAGATTCTTCGTAATATATGCTTACTATTGAAATCAAAACATCTTTACTCACATTCCTTCGAGTTAATATATTATCGTGATCATCTGAGAGAATCTAGTATTTTTTTAATCAAAAATAAATTTATTTATCAGTCTGCTTAGTATTTAAGAGCACCAATTTTAGGCAGATATTTTAAGCTAAAGTATTTTTGAGGATAATCAATAAAAAAAAACCGATTAAATGAGGATCGCGGTAATTGCGCACAGACTTTAACAGCTCTTTGCGGAGGGGAGCTTATTGTAAACAGGACTATAGAATGTATACTAAATTACCAATAAAAACAGATGACTACAATTGCAAGTGATAAAACGAGCGAGTCCCCGGCTAGTTTGCAATTGAAATCCTCAAGCCGAGCGGCGCGGGCGCGACACAGCGCGGGCATGGAGGCTGCGCTGATTTGCATACAAAGTCTCCGGTCGTGACAGTCGGCTGGGTGTGTGTGTCGCCGGCCGAAAAAATCCCTGGAAACAAACAGACGATCTATTCAGAGCCGTTACTTAACACCCATATCGAGAGTTGCAAGCCTCGACAACGGTTTCATCGATTTGGTCCTACAATCGATGTAAATCCTCCGCTTTTTGCATAGAAATGCTATTATCCGTATCAACCTACTTCCAAATAGCTCGAGTTACGCTAACCGTATCTGTACCGAAGGTATAATTTTAAAGCAGTTTTGCGTGAAATAGGGAAATTGAACAAGAATTTCTTAACATAATGTATTTATGATTCATATTCTCGTGTTACATCAATTAGAATCCATTTAAAGTTAAAACTTTGTAAATTATATATAATAATCTTATTTTAAAATTATTTTGTATGTTGGTCATTCGCTCAAGCTCCAGCTATGCGTGTTTAATTATTCTGCGATTGGATACTTAAATTTTTATCTCGCTTCGTACAGTGTAATTTTAAACGTTCAAATTTAAATGTGAATCCTTAAAGAATCTGCGATGAGTATTTCTTGATTAATGTTAACTGCCACTAAACACACCCTTACTAAAACAAACTGATCATAATGATTTTAAGTAAAAACTAACCATGATTTTATTTCTTTTTTCAGGTTAGTAAAGCCTTCGTGTGCGAGCTGAGCACTGCCAGTGAGATGGTAAATGCGTTGTCTTCTGAGTGGTAGGTTATTCACATTTGGATTTTTAAACGTAACGTCACAATGCACTTAATGTCAGCCTGTCTTTCCTTGCAAACGTTCTTCGGGAGTATAAGACAATGTACGCTAGTCTTTTTTATTTCATTGCAGACATTGTAATGTTTTGAAAGAGTGTAGGAAAGTCTGTAGGAATATTATTACACTTGGAAAAATAATGAGCTCTCCGTTTATGCTTTTATTTAGTGTTTTGTTTCGTTGTTGATTTAGTGCAGGTTTAACAAAGTTGATTTATAAAAAATTATGTGAACAAGCACAGACATTTTTTTTTAATAATTAGCTTTTTAAATAAAATTTTAAAACTACAATTTTAAACTTAATTCAATTGATTTTTGTGGTTGTGTTTCATTAATTTTTACCATATAATAATTCGCATAGCGATGGATATGTATGGATAAGTCAAACTATATTTTTTTTGATACATTTTTTTATGACAAATAACGAAGTAATCTTAATTACATTAATAGTAACACAAAAAATACACATCAAAATAACTATCAATTATATATATATATATATTTTTTTTTTTTCGTATGTTTTCATTTTTATTGCAGCAAAGCATTTGTAGTTTTCTGTTATAATTTCTATGTTTTACATGGTTTTATTTATTATTTTTAAATTTATTTTCCCCTTTTAAAAAAACTCTTATTTCTTGTACGGTGAAGACCACCCATTAAAAAGTTTGCAGCCACACTGAGGTCGCCGCTACCTCCTCGATTATTTAAGTTTATGGGGATTGTTATTGAGTTTTATATTTATTTTATTGTACATAATTGGACTATTTTATATCTCGATTTCAAACTTAATCGCAGCTGTATTATATCTATAAGAATATGATTCCTCAGTCTGAGAAATTACGACCGCAATCCGGTACATGGCTCGGTGGTCAGGATGCCTTATTTTCATACAGTGGAATCAAATTCATATCACGCGTGATTTGTAATTTTTTATATACTTTATAACTGCCTGAAACCAGTTATTGTAAAATACAAGAATGAAGTTGTTTTTCGGTCTTTGATAAAGACGCATCACATGAGAGAAGTAACTGTCAACAGATTAGAACTAAATTAACTACTTTATTTGTAGAAACATTAATTTTCTCTGGCGAAGAGATTACACTGAGGTAAAATATTATATTAAAAGTAACCGATATGGATTTATATTTAGTGGAGAATTGGAGGTTCTCGTGTCTCTCTCTCTCTCTCTCGAATGAACTCTCGCCAGGTCTCGAATCCATAAAGTTTTTTCCGTCTGACGTCATCGCAACCACACGGCCGCGGCTACCCGGAGTCCTAATAAAGATCAACAACCTTTGGCGTTCATTAACTGGTCGATCAATCAAATGCGATAATGCTATTTAGTACCCATCGACGATGACCAGCTTTTCTCTTTTTGTGATATTGTTAAATTGCTTTTATATATGAAACGAGTGAATCAGAACGGTATGTGAGTTGCATTAAAAAATGATTGACCAGTAATTTCTTTGGTGAATCATCTCTAATACATTTTCGTACCACAACAATCTGACCTACGAGGTTTGTGTGCTAATTAAAAATTAATTTTGTGTATGTACCAACCCACTTACGTACACTGGACATGTAAATGCGCGTGTATATACATATATTAATCACTTTTAATCCTCTCTGTGGTGTTCCATTCAATTCCTGGGTGATGATACTACTGAATATATAGCATCTGATTCAGTAGCATATACAATAATTATGACTAGCTCGGCCGACTAATCAAATACTGCATCGGTTGTTTCCTTTGTTGCTTTTGATATATTTGGCACATATCCAGTATGATTTATTTGCTGAGAAATACTTATTAATGCACCGAAAGACGTTTAATCATAGTCTTTTTTACGTTTAATCATAATTTTTTTAGAAAACCTGTACGAATGTCATCACAATGAAATGGTCACTGTGATTGTAGATTTAAAAAGAGTAGAAATAAGTTTATTTTCATTACTAATTAAATACATAACAAAAGAAAACAATCTTACCTAGTGCTTAATTTTTTATTACTAGTAAAATTTATGACACTTTTTTATTCTAACCATCGAAAATTATATTTCCATTAACTTTGTATCGTTATGTGGTGTTCTACAAAGCAATTCTTTTTCTCTATTCAACGTGTCTCTTTATCAAAAGATCAAATTATACCTAATCATAATACTCCTCTAATGAGAAAAATGCGAATGATGAATTCATATAATGACAAGTTAGGCCTTTTAAATAATGCTCTTTAGTACATCTCTTCTTGATTTATTCTCGCTAATGGGCGAGTTTTTAAAATAGACTCGTCTGTAAATTATAATAAAAAAACTATGCGTAACTTTTGTCGAATCAAAGTATCAACACACTCAATGCGCATATTACTAAGTATTTATTCAATAAAATTTTAAAACTATTCATTATTAAATGGCAAGTCACATTGGTTACCGATAAGTTTTTATTGACATTTATAAACCATTCAAATTGCGCGTATTGCTTTATCATTACGGAAATAGATTATCTCACTTTCATTAGTATTAACCATTTTAACTCATCCTAACTCAAATTAACCGAATATTGGTTGATTCTGCAAATTTCACATCAAGGGATCGAAGGTGGCAGAAACAAATATTTGGAAACCTATTGATATATCTCGAAAATAAATCGGGTGTAATTGTTAAGGAAAATGTGTTCCTAAAAACCCAGTTTTAACGCCCGAATTACTCATCTTAAAATTTCTGTCAGGTTAACGTTCGTAAAAAGATAAATGCAATGTATCTGCTAACACGTTTAAAGCAAACTTGCCATCACACATATTCTGAATTCTTAAATAACAATTGGAATCAGAATTTGACAAGCAATTAAATTATAGAATTTTAATGTAACATGGTACGTGCCTGTTTTACTTTAAGTTTCTCCTTTGCCTATATAATAATAATCTGATTTAAGGACAATAGAAATACCGCTCTGATGTTTATTAGTATGAATACCGAACCACACAGAAGAAGGTATAAATGAATGCTAATATAAACCCTGAAAGTGACAGCCACTTTAATCAATTAAATAAAAAGCAATCATATTTGTCAGTAGTCTTTTGTTTAAATGAATATAAATATTGAGGGGAAAAGACGGTTCTACGATTTTTTAAAGAATATTTTAGAAATAAAATAAGTTTGTTGCTAGCGCTAATAATTACCCACTAAATTTAATAATTTTGAAAAATAACAGTATTTTATATATATATATTATATATGTATTTATAAATTTATTTATTTAAAAATGATAATAATGCTATTTTCTATAAAAATGCTATTATTCTAAAGTGATGATTTTCTCGACTTTGGGATGATTCTGATTTTTTCCAGTCTGCTTTCTTCCATTTAAAAGCCTTCATCGTGTATGAACTCACACCTAACAGCTTATTACTTATACATTCTCATTGTCCATTATGACGGACCCGCCGCTCGGTTCCCTGTGCAGGGCTTCAGACCGCACCTACAGCCTACAGGAGGTATTCCTGTCTACAATACAAATATCAAATAAACGTCTGTTTGTTTATCAAAACTGTGCCGTGTACATCCCGTACTATTGTACACCTTCAATATATTCAATGAATAACTTTATAAAAATACACTACACCCCGCATGAATAGGCCATTGCACTTGAAGTAAAAATAAAGAAAACACTATCCTAACAATTAGTTATCCTCTCAGTAAAAACACTCTACGCATACGAAGTATTGACTTTTACTTTAAGAAAATTATTCAATGTAACCACCATTTAATTATATATATTTAAATAAGTTAATGTATTTAGCACCAAACGTGTAGACACAATAAAAGCTTTGAAGAGAGAAAATGTATGTAGACATGTTGAACTACTATTGATAAAATTCATAGCTTTTTTAAATCTTTCTTTATAGAAAACTGTAAGAAAAAGGCTGACGATGGTTTTCATTATTAATTCTTTTTTTTTACTATGTTTGGTTATATTTGGTACCCGATTAAAAATTATCTGTCACTCTACCCCACACCATACTTCCAATGTATGTCAATTCATAAATCCTTCTAGTTTTAGGTTTACGACATCTTCGGTATACGAATGTGTCATTCGTTGTGAACTAAGAACTCACTTTTATCTTAAATACATGTTAACATGTATAATAAATACAAAAAAATTGGTGAAAGCAGTCACTTTCAATTATACTTTTTTCTCATTAGTAACAATAAACACCGATTCACAAGAGAGCTTTTAGATACTTAAACAAATTCAAATGCTGCTTTGATTATCTTATTAAATATACTAACACATAATTTATTTCAGGTTTAGTATTTTGGGTGCAAGATTTTATCTATGAACGCGCATAAAATGCTTATATAATAAACCATAGTACAGCTGTACGTGTCTTTTTTCCTGTTAAAATTTCTCGTTTGAGCATGAGTTGTAATTTCGTTGTTGAATTCAGAGCGTGTGAAAAGCACACAAGCCGCGCACTGTTTAGTCCGTACATTTGTTAGTCATCCTAATTGAACGTTCACACTTCCGCATAATTATCATAATGAATCTAAAACAACGCTTACAACCGACACTTACTTTTAAGAACGTTAAACTGGCACTCACTTACTTGTGCGTCGTAAATGAGATGTTACTAATGCATTCCTTACGAAATGTTTTGTCCTTGTCGTTCACGCATAAAACTGAAGTGCTCTTGACGGCAAGTCAATTATTTGCTAATCTTTATAATTTAAATATATCCATGCATATATATTGTACGAGACGAGATTTTTTTAAAGAAACTATTACCCGGCTATGATCCTGATTTCATTATAAAACGATTTTTAACTCGTGTACCGGATGTACCTGATGGCTTTCACTACACTTAATAATATGTTTTAATAAACATCTATTTTTATCTCCTGGTGTTTATCTGAATGCATCGATATGATTGCGGTGTAAAATCGACGCCGTAAATCTTTATGATTATTTTTTTACATTTTATTTTGGAGACCGCTGAACTTTTATAGGCAGGAGCATTGATTATATCGTCAAGAATATCTCGCTATAATAATTCAATTCAGATTAAATTCTTCAAAACTATCAAAAGCTTCAATGGAAATAAAATATCGCCGCATTCAAGACTGCCCCGCGTAAGCTGCTTACGCCGTTCAATGTGCAGTGCAAACTTCTTACTTCTCCGCGAATTAAAAATGTACCGACTAACACTCGGAGTTATCGGCGAAACAATATCAATAAAATGAACGCTTAAGGCTGTAATCCCAGCGCTGCGCGGAGAAGCCTCCGTGAGTTGCGATGATAAACATTATGTCGGAAGGCTTCGTCCCTTTTCATGTTACGTGTTCAATTATTATTCAGGCCGTGGCCCCGCCGACGTTTGTTACATTATTACTCAATATTATTAGCTCATGGCCCACTTGCTCCGCGGAGTGCTGTGTACTGTTGCTGCTTCAAAGAGTGTACCGAAGCTCTGAGCTCGGTCTATTGTCTGCGAAGCGGCAATGCCTCACACTCTCATATTTGTCTTAGTAAAAACATTAAAATACATTAAGCAATAGAAAAAATCGTACAGCTGCTGATATATATCTAATGACATTATTATAAATATGATATGAATCAAAAACGATTACTTTTTTTTAAACTTTCGCGATGATTGGTTATTTTTATTATTTTGAAATTATCTCTGCTCCTTTACAAAAGAAAAGTCAACGAACCTCTTCAAATGCACTTTGGGCCTTAACGTGTTTCTGTTAATGTTACATAATCTTAACTGCAGTAATAAGTAATTACAGGCTTTACGTCCATTATATGTTTTTATTACATGCGTAACGCAATAATTCAACGTCTACATAAAAAAATGATAATGAATATTCAGATTTAGTACAACTAAATGTCATGATTTTTTATAACACATTTTCACGGAAATTAAATTTAATCGATGATGACACGTTATCTTCTTGTGAATTTATGCGTTCAATGAAATTACTTGATAGTTATAGTATCTCTTAAAGTACAATAAATATTTTGATAAGATTTATGGCGTCTGTTACTAGCGGCGGTGGACCGGCGTCACAAGCGGCGGGGCGCGCACATCCCGTCCCCGCGTAACGGATCCGTCCACATCCCGAGCAGAGCGGAGAGGCGCCGGCCCAGTGTGAAAACGAACAATCCGAATTCCGGCCGGGAATAATTTATCGTGGATGTCCAAACTGCGGCCGTTGTTCGTAATTTATCTAAATCTGTTAGAAGCTATTTACGGTCCGCATGAACGGCGGCCGCTCTCCGAGCGGCTCTCCGGCCGAGGCCTCGAGGCGTGGTCGGTCAGACCCGCAAATGTTTAACGATGTCATCTGACTAATTGATAACCATCTATATATTGATATTCCCGATACTTTTTAATTGAATTTCTGCCTCTAATGCGTAATCACGCCGGGCTATTAATGTGTCCATATCTTACGTTATACGAATACACTCGGATACTGTATACTTTAATATATTACGGACTTGTTTCAGTGTAACATCATTATGTTTAATGTTGTGGCTGCGGATAACCGGTAGAATATTCATCTGCATAGATGTAGGCTTTGACTATTATCTTCATGAATAAAAATGTTAATTGCGATTGTAGCCTTGTTCCATTTACTATGAAAATAAATAGCTTGTAAAGATGCCGCGTGGGCTACAATCGGACGAGATCCCGACAGAAACAAAGCCACTCCAAAAAGCTCCTTTCCTTGCCACTGCGCTTGGTCGATATTGGTGTAGAGTGCATGCATATCAGTAGCATATATATATATATATATATATATATATATATATACATTATCGGTGGTCACGGAGGCGAATGAACTAGAATAAAATCACAATTAAGGATATAGTTTACTATTGTCATAAACCTCACCAATATCGTGCAATGCTCACATATCTAACAAAATAACATAAATAATAATACTAAATAAACTTATAGCAAATACATACATTATAAGATTAATACAGTAATGACATAGCTAGTAGAACATTTCATTTGGTCAATTAGGAAATAGTAATTTTTCATTCGTTGTGGTTTGTATAAATCCGACATTCAACTAAAAAATACGAAGGTTTCTTAAGTTTTACCATTTAGTTCTAATACCATATCACAAAATACATTCGACTAACGCCTAACGCAATCTCCACACAGGCATTGGAAATGACATGCACTAAACTGAATGACGATCCATAGTCACGTCATTCTCTCCGTCTCTGGAAACATGCTGAGCGCAATCACAATCGCTCATACATTTTAGTTTATCTCAACACAATAAATGTCGTAAACAACACCGGCAAATAGACACTCGAGTAGAGCGCGCAGACACATTTTCTCTTCAAGACCTTTACGGAGTATATTCTGACACACCATACTTCATGCAAGTATTGTCAATATATATTTTTTATCGGGATAGTCGAAGATACAACAGAACATACACGTATTTACAGAACTTTATCATTCTTAAGTTTGCTTGCAAATGACAACATTACAGATTACTCCATCGATAATAATATCCACATGAATTCCATTTTACACTATAACAATATATAATCATACAACTGCTCAAACTTATGAAGAATGCATAGACACTTTATAGATAACATCACGTTCATTCTTATAAGTTAAAAGGCACCGCCAATTTTTAACATTTCTCAATATATTATACTCTGATAATTCAATGACACACACAACGCATTGAATCAATCATTGTCGACAATGTCAAGAACAAAGACTTACATATTGAATACATAATATGAAATACTAACATTTGAGAGTTCAATTTCTCGTACAGACTTGCTGGGGACACTATGAAGATGTCAGACTTGTCTGGTTTCGCTCTTATCGCAGGACACGGCGCACTCTGCCGCTGATATTCTCTCCCGTGCCGGGTCGTCTCCTTTCCCTTGTTCTCCCTGTACTTTCAAAACCTATACAAGCACAAGATATCAAGTATTTTTACTGTGATATTTTTTAAAAAAATTATTGTTTATGAAAGGTTTTGTTGATCTACGCAAAACATACGAAGTATCTATGACTGTATGAATAGATCCTACTCGTATCGATTTACACATTAATGATGCAAGAATCGTCTCTTGACTTATTGTGCACTTTTTATTTTTTCACAGTTCTTTCGTTTTAATTTCTTTTTTAAGCCGAAATACTACTATTAAACCGTATTCTAATAGTTGACAAAAGCTGCATAAGAAGTTTCTCATAGTCATGTATATTAAACCTTTTTGTATATTATAATCGTAATACGAATGAAAATATCAATACAATTTAAATTTCAACTGCAGCAAATCGCGATGAGTCAAAACGAAAAGCATTCTGCGATATAATTATCAGAAGCTAACAGGCCGGTTGTTCGTCAATATCTCCACGAAGTATCACCGTTAAGAAAGAGGAAAATAAATGAGTAAAATGAGAGTTCTCAATTCCCAGTTAATTGAGCGCTTGCATTGTGGGCATCGAGAACCCGGTGAGGTTCCACTTAGGTGACAAACGCGACCGTCCTCCAGCCGAGCCGCATGATGGATGGAGTGCGAGAAGCATGATAAGACCTTCTGCTGGCTTAAGAAGCCAGCATATCTCCCATCCCGGCTAATTGCCGCAATCTTCAGGGGGTGGCAGCCAAGAATTGATCACGACAAGGCCGTGCCTACGATCTTAACTGTTAACTATCGCAGGCACTAGATTCTTAACGATGACATTTGTAGATCACTTTAAAGTAACACGGTAATTCCACCGCCTGCCGCTCAATGTGAATGCTCTTATCAATTTAGACTAGTGTTATTATTTTAATTAAATGTATCGGGTGTAATTTCAATACAGATAATTTGTAAGAACTTGTAAATTAAATACAGCATACTACTCGATGTATAATTTCTTAATCTTTTTGCTTAAAATCTATATTAAAATAAATACGGTTTTAACACCAAGCAGTATAAAACATCCTAAATATCTACAATACAATAATATTAATGGATGTGAAAAGTGTTTATGTGAGCATTAATAGAATAAGGAATAAATTAATATTTGCTAATCCACACACGCATATATTCAAATATTATGAGTATTATTTGTATTAATTAATTATACAATTTATAAGCTCAGTACGAATGCAAAGGCAATGCGCATCCAATTAATTAAAATTAAACTGGATCGGGAGCTCCCGCTTCTCATATTGAGTATGCATTTTTGCAGTGGTTAAACTCATTGTATGCATCTCCCATATTTGTATATCGGCAACTAGTTATCTGGCTACAGAGGCGCACGTACCGGGATAGGTGAGTGTGTTCAGATATCCGCCCTATTCTTCTGCCAAAGCTAAAATACCAGTTGTGTGTTGTCGGGGCCGGTTGCCGAGAAGAAATTTACCGTCCAGTGCTGTACGTGGTAACAAATAGCAACGTTCCCATTAGACCAGCATCGCAGTAAGTAATCTCCACGGCCCGGCGACGGCGGCGCATACCCGCAGAGGTACGCCGCTGCGGCTCCTCGTGGGGGCGCATGTCCGCATCCTGCTCGCCAAGGCTCTATCTACCACCATTATCGAATAGATTAACTACGAATAGAAAACTTTCGATTCGCAACTTCGTATAAAGTAAACAATTTAATGTATTCTTATTATGCGGTATAAGCACACTTGGCAAACATTCCTCCGCTACTTTTTCGTATGAATATTAAACGAATTAAGAAGTACTGAAAATATACTTAAAATAATTTTTTTTTTCCAGAATTTTAATCATCATTTTATGTGTGAATCGATTACTTTTATATACAATAAACCCATATGATGTAAAAAAAAAAACCAGATCTTTTATCATTTACTATTAGTTATTCATAATTCAAGTTAAATAAAAAATATATTTGGACGGTATGCTAAAGAAGATACGAGTACAGGTCTATATTTGGATAATCTCATCGGTATGTTAACGAATTAGATTTTTGTCAAACTATATATTTATTCAACCGAAAATAAGGATATTAAAATTGACTTTGATTGCATTTTATCACTACCCGGAAGTAGTGTGCTGCTGTTTGCCACGCAAAAAGCCTTCGCTGCAAACAATGTCGCTGGAGGCACCACTATACATCATTACCTCTAAACCCTATAAGAAATGCAGCATCTCTTATTTTGCGGTATTTTTAATCTACGCTTTACGGAATTAAAAATACTTTAAAATACCCAACTCTGCTTCCATCGACCTGACTGTCCTGTGTAGTAAAATTATTTTTATGGCCAGTATAAAATTCGTTTCCTTGAGATTGAAAGTCGTAAAATGGCGTTAATGTTTTACCGTCATTTCCATTTTCAGAAGATCCTCATAATCAATCTTTGAGAAACGGTTAAAAGTCGTATAAACTTAGCAATATTAAAGTAGTCCGTTCATTTAATGTAAGTTCCTTATTTTGACAGTCGTTTGATATCATGGCATCCTAACTTTAATTTACGATTCAAGAACGAATTGATAAGTTCGATTCGATTCAATTCGACTTTTATAAACAAAATTAATCGTGTCGAATCAATCTGGTGCGGTGTGAGTACCTTAGTATACAAAAACAGGTATTTTTTTATTCTAAAATCAATAATCTATTAAATTACTGCTTAGATTATTTTTATTTACGTATTTATAATTCTAATTGATTTGTAAAAACGTACCAAAGCTTAAACACAAAATTGGTTGTAAATTTGATACGAACTAAGTAAATTGTTTTTTTAACACACACAAAGTCACATACAAACACACACACATACTATATATTAAGGGTAACATTTAAAGACTAAGAATGCTATATAAATTGAATACAATTTGCATACGGAGAGCTGTCTTATTAACTCGGTAAAATCATGAAAGGTTGATGCCCACTTACATTTAATTCATTTAACATAGTTTCTCTGTTAATAGGCATATTGCGCCGTTGACAAGCTAACCGCGATTTATTGTGATCAGTTAGCAATATGAATATTAAAATGTGGGTTCCGTGGATAGCGAATCCACCGAGCAGTAGTCTCGGGGAAAGGCACATTTCTCCCCTCGGAAGTGGGAGGTTCAACCTTTCTAAGCAGCAGCGCCGTAAAGTATTGCTCCGATCGTCTATTCATATTCAATTAAACGGAGTCTCGCGGTTAAGCGGTCTGTACCTGTCGTGATAAAGATGCTTTTAGATTAACAGTTTTGCCCACGCTTACAACCGAGATACGATCACACATATGTTTATAGAAATTTATGTTTTGTTTACAGTTTCTAGTTCTGAAAATTCTAGAACACTTCTATCTAAACGAGAACATAAAAGCAATATTATAGTATAGTGTTACACAATTATTTGTCGATTATATGGCTTCGAGTTTGATCCCATTACTGATTTAAATTATTTAATTAAAAAAGTATATTTTAAAGTATAATCCAGATTTTATCACACTAAGAATTTTTAGAGTGAAATTTGCTTGGTAAATGTGCTGCAAACAATTAAATAAATATATAAAACTTAACGATCTGAATATACTTTCAATTTGTTTAATTACTACTAATATTTGCCCATCTTCTATTTCCACTTACGGTCTCCTTATTTACAGCTTAAGGGTAACCATAAAATGGTGTATTAATAATCAATTAAAAATAAAACATTTAGTATTTGTCAGTTTTTCTTTATTCAGAAGGCCTCGTTAATTACGAAAAAAATGCTGGAATGCTACTAAGAGTACATTTAATATATTTAGGTTTTTCCACTGTAAGGTACCCGTAAACCGATGTTAATTTGGCGCAAAGAACTTTCATTAATAAATTGACCTAAAAACAAATGTGCCGATGTTCACTTATTTAATTAATGGAGATATTAATAAACTTAATACTTATAGATGATTTATTCTCTTTTCATTAATATTCATCAGTCATTGCTTGGTTCAATTTTTTATCAAACTTAAAGCCTCTATGATAATATTCTTAATACTTATTAGTTTTTGTGGCTAATTTAAAATTTTATACACAGTTCATAAAAAAATATGCTGTTTTTAAGAATCATATTTATCTTTTATTTTTTTGCGATAAAAAAACTCAATATATAATATTTTATCTTCAACGACACAATTTTTATCATTACGTATTTATTTCAATAAAATAAACTCACTTAATAAAAGTGATTTTTATAACGTTCCTTAGCTGTAGAGATTTGCCTCAGCGAATATAAGCGCAGTTGCGATTTATTACGTGATAATATAATATGATATAAACAAGGCAACGGCACTTCTTCCGCGCTATCAGTCGCGCCCGTCACCGGGAGGTGTAATGCTCCCCTGCAAGCCCCACTATAAATTATCACTCAATATTATCACAAATAACACGCCGTGCCTGATAACACAGTTCAGCAATTTCGATTCCCGTTCCTTGATTCACTTAAAGTCGTACCATTTTCCGCGGCTATTTTGTCATAGCGGTAGTATAATACGAGGAGTTTTCAATATTTGTAATTACTTATCGGATTTGCGTCCTCGGGCGTAGAAATTCCCACAATAAAGCACCGGCGACTAACAAGATGAGCGCAGTAATCACACTTTCTACATCGGCGACCGGAGGATAGAGCGTAGAAGATAAGGCGCATTCTCCCCGTGCCTCGCTGACGGAATCTTTTCATCCGGGCAGGGCTGCCACATTGCAGTTGACTGCCGGTTCTATAGGTTTTGTTTGCACCCATAGCAAAATATATCCAATAATTTAAATAAAAATATAGCACATATCTATAAATCGCTGTTCGACATTACTATCACCCAATTTCAACGGCCGTGTCGCCTCCCACTCGTCCGACTAATTCCTCCGAAGTAACATGTCTCCGACATTAATTCATTTCATTTGTCCATCTGTTATATATTTATGACTATCTGCATAAAATTACTTGATTGAAAATTTATCTTTTAATTTTATATAGACCTTTCTAGAAAACTTGATTCCGCTTATATGCCGTATGGAGACTTATGAATATTGATGGAAGGCTGTCCTGGTAGAGAGCATGTGGTGCGGCTATGGCGGCCCTATACTGCTATCTCGACGCTGTTCGTACGCAGTTCGCGGCTGTACTATGCCCCAGATTGGCTTAGCGTAGAATGGCCGCGAGACAATTTATAATCGGGCGCTCACGATTATGAGAGAACAAAATCCGAACAGTTATGTCGGTATGAATGGATAAAATGTACGTATGTTTATTAAGATAAGAATTACGTCGATGGCAATTATGCAAAGTGGAACGGCAGTAGCAGCTTGTTCTAAAAACTTGAACCGTATATTGCAGCTTCGCTCTATTAGCGAGCCCCAAAAACAATTTTAAGCTGACTAAATTGTCTACAGTTTTATTGGTCATTTATGTTTTATACCACGATGGAAAATATGTCGACATGATATTAAAATTTAAGACGCAATCTATTAAGTATAATAACAATAAATTATCGTCTTTTAATTTTTCGTATTGGGACATTAGCTTAAAGTTTTTATTTTAGCTATCAAATATATTCAAATTTAATTTATTTCGAGTATCATGTTTATGTACATTTGGGTACGTCGTATAAAATCTTCCGGAAATATTGAATGAAATGATATGGTCATTTTTTATCGATTTTCTGAATCTCAAAATGAACATCCCAATAAGGCTCAGATGACAGATAAATTTTAAATAATTTCCATTATACGTCAACATGTCTCGTCAACAATAATTTTATCACATACAAAAAAAACATAAAATGGCGGGCTAATATAGATCCCGAAACGAGTTTCACTAATGCCCCGTATTTTTGAACAGAAAGTAGGCTTCATTAATGACATGTCAAATTATTTGTTTTCATTAGCTTTATAGTCAATTTAAGCGATCATCGTAAAACTTCATTTTTTTTTCTATTAGCGCATTTTTAGTTTAATGCTCATTCATAAATGCCACACTTAAACGATTTGAAATATAGACAAATATTTACGGCTCGGTGAGTCGGCCTCGCGCACATTCCCAGGATGCGTCCGTTCCTTCTCACGCGATTCGGGTCGCCGAGACGAGAGCTAGTCACTTTTCTAGAAACAAAAGAATGCTGTTCTCCATGTAGGTTGCGGCCATTTCTCCGCACTCAATCTCTAAAGCAATAAAGGAATATGCAAATCAAATATATTTTTTACGAAACTTTGCAAATTAAAAACGATTGTATTGAGATAAGTCGTTGTATTTGAATAATTAAATAGTGTAATCGATAAATTAAAACACCGAACTAATAAGTCAGATTTGCAAGCTTTCTTCGACGCAAAAACATCAGTTCGCCGACATAGATCAACATATTTTTCTAATTCAAAGTGACGCGAGCCGCTCTTTTTTTGATCACCTACATACCCATCGACTGGCTCGTTAGAGATCAAACTTGTAATTAAAATTCTGGTCGCCTGTTAAAGCATAATTGGTTTTACAGAGCGACAATTCACTGTGTAATTCACAGTGCAAATTTTCTTCTGAATTTTAAATATATAATAAATATTTTAATCTCTTGTAGGAAGTATTTTATCAATCGTGTATAGCTTTTCAGTTCGTCAAAATATGCTGATTTTAATAAGATACTGGTTTATTACGGGTAAAACTATGCGCACGTGTTTTTTTAATAAACAAATCAAAAATTTATTCAGGCAGTGACTAATCCGGCGTGATATTTGTTTACAGCGCGAATAATCAGATGTTATTCGAGTTGAATAAATTAATTGAATTCCCTATTACGTGTAAAGCGCCTTGGGTCGGCATTCGGCTGAGTATCTCCGGAATTAATTCGGGCGTCGCGTGAGGCGCGGCCGAGTGCGGAGACAATGTAATCGTTAGTCTATGAGAGCTGTCGTCACCGCACCTGGAGCCTTTGTCTGCCTCTTAAAATGCTATTTGGAGTCTAATTGTAAAAAATAAGTGATTCCACCGGCACCGTCAACCCGAATCTACATGGGAATCATATTATAAAGCCATTTACAGTGTTTGCTTTTTACATTTTTCTGTAATTATGCTGACAATTAAGCAGTTTTTATACAGGTTTTATTAGTTATGGTATGCTTACAGGTAATTTAAATAATTTTACTTGTTTTTTTTAATAAAATTTATATTTGATTAAAAAATTCGGCAGATTTTACTTACACTTTACATAAAAATATACGCAAAAAAAGCAACACGCTTGTTTAGTCCTCGTTGACCAAGAAAAAGTAAAGGGTCTCAAGTGAGTGTCCGCGCCTCGGACTCACTGTCGGCGGGTTGAATACGCAAAGCTCTCGTGGCAATCACGTTACACCCTGTATCACATCTCAATGAAAAGTTATTCTTGCATTAAATAGACAGGAAGGCGAGCCTGCCGACCGGCTTCGCGGAGTGAGATCCCGCAGTACTTAATATATGCACTCGGGCTTATGACTTATTCGATATTTATTTATTATATATATCTTGTTTTTCCACTGCGCGAGCTTGCAGACGTTTTCCTCGACTCTGCGGAATCATTTGACAAGGCGCGTCTCGCGATCGCCGAGCTGCAGATTATACGTTTCAATTCGTATTACGTTAGCGGCGACCGCTCTCGGGGAGAATTCGCGATCTATCGAGGTGGGCGGAGATTCTGTTGATATAACTCCTAACTGTATCTCTTTATTACTATATTAAATTGCCGACCCGAGAATAGTAATAATTCTCCACGTTAATATGAAAACTAATTATAAATTAAGATCTCGAAATTTCTCATGATTCGGCGCGAACAGCTAGCGTCGTGCCCGCCCCGGTGTTTTGATTTTATTTAAAATACAAATTGAAGTATCCACGCATCGACGTGCACCGTTCAAAGTTATCGTTCCCGCTCCAAATATTTATTGCAAGCGAATAAAAATAACCAATTAAACGTTAAAGTATTGCATTATAGATAATTATATCGTAAATCTTGTTTCCCCGTACCGTTTTAATCGGTCAAACTAATAATTTCGATAAACATAAACAACAACCAAAAAACATTCATCATATCGTTGTTTCCGCAAAACTTTAAGGTCGTGAATAGAACATTACGTAACGGCAGGCAATAAAAAGCGAATTGTATTGCTGCACTATATTTAAAACGAAATCGCAACATTGGCGCATGAAATAAGTTTCCGAGGAAGGCCCTCATTTTCATAACTGGTTTGCGCTGCGAGCACCTCTTATTAGCGAGCGCTCCCAAACAGAGAACATCCATTACGGCAGTCCGGGCCCATGCGATATTATCAATAGAATAATTACATTTTTTTCCGTTTTATTATTAGATCACGTGCAACTTTACGATGACGCTAGAACAATATATTTTTACGATCGTTTTTTTCTCGCAGCCTTGGTTTTTAATTCGTCTTTAAATTATATCTTACTTTGTTCAATACGCTGATATTTTTTCCCCTCGTAATGTGAGCTGCTGGAGTAATGATTTTTAATTCCTATTTAAATAAAATTGGCATTTTATGGTACGTACGGTCAACTGCGGCGAGGTATGAGGTTGATGGCATCGAATTGGCGACGGTTATTACGGTTTAATTCTAGCTTTAAAATATAGTTACTCTGGGAATGATATTATTTTTTTAAGTTTTTATTATTGAACGTGTTTATTTCCTCGACCGTAATGACGATATGTCCGCGGAACGATACAGAAAAGTCAATCAAGCCGGAGCCGTCGGCGCGCCCACTCAAGGTCGGGCTGAGTCGGAGCCCGCTCTTCTAAGACGCGCTCATTTGCATATTTTAGACCTTTCAGTGTACTCTTCCATCACGCGATACCAGCGTACAGGTAAAACTACCAGGGGTGTCTTTAACCCCAAAATAGCAAATTTCAAAAATCGCCACAGGAATTTGTTTTGACCAGAATTAGATATCTCATTGAAAAACTGTAGGGTTTATCTACAGATTAAAAGCTTCAATACATTGCTAAGGTTATTGGAGAACTATCGCGATTATTATATAAAAGTGAGTGTGCCACAATTTAATAATTAACATAAATGTTAAATCGAACCGTCAATACCCGATTTATTACCAATTCTATCGGTTGAAAGTTTTCAGCGTATTAAACACTAACCACATTGATATCTGCGGCCTACTAACACGTCTACTATCTTTGAATTACCTGGTTAACACTCCTTTAAGTACAGATAAGTCAAGTCTCTCTGATTTGCCATGCAGACCAAACCAATAGACCCAACGTAACTATTATTTTATCAGTGATTGCGTTAGCGGCCCTGACGAGGGCCGGCGCGTGGAGCTGCCTTATAATTCCACTGCGCAACGCAAGGGATACCAAATTGTTACCGGCTTCTCTTTTTTTAGTTATTGGATTGGATTAAACACCTTTGCGAGTGAACTCGTGTTTTCACCTGTTCTTACCCTTTCATATTGAAATATTTTGCATTAGCTCAGATTCATGATTATATGGTTAAACTGAGAGCTTCTTCGTTTATTATTCTGCATATACTTAATACAAGTGTTTCTACAGGTATATTAACATCGAAACCATTTATATTTAATAATATCAAAACACACAAAGCTTTCCGTATTCAACTTTTGAAAGCGGGTATAGTATAAACCTTTTTTTTTTCTTCCTTTAAAATTAAAATATCTCTAAAATTAATAAGTAAAACAATATCAAAAAAAAGTTTAATTTTTCTTAGCACGATAAAAAATGGCGAATATAGTTTGATTTTAATAAAAATGAATATATTTTTTTTTTAACCTACCGCACGCCACTTGCAATGAGTCTCGCACTCTGTGTGTAACTTGCAGAGAAGAATACTCGATATTTACCCACCATTAAGCAGATTCACCTGAATTCGGGGCCCATTACGGCCGAGCGCCGGGCCGGCCGGGGAGTGCGTCCCCCGCGGCAGCCGCACGGAGCGGGGCGCCTAATACGAGCCCGATTGTTTATTGTTGTCGAGTGTATTCAGATTCGCGTAATAATACCCATCATCATTAACCACTGCAATCGCCGGCCTCAGCGCAGCACTGCACCGCTCCCGAATGCTTAGATTATTGTGTTTATATCCACCCTCGGCTTTTTTATTGTTTTGGCCGTACTTCGGCGTTGTTGTGTTGCACTTCAAAATTACTGCAAAGTTACTCCAAAGGATACGGATAGAGTAATTCAAACCGGATTTAAGGATAGTTGAAATGAACACTTGTTGTTATGAATAAAATAAATTGATTTTTTTATAATCTAATCTCACTTTCAATGTAGGTCACAATTATCGTAGTCGAATGCGGAATCAATCTTGAAAGCTGTCTCGACCTTGCCGCGGGAACGAGCGTGCCGGCTATAGTAAAGAGCGAGTATCTACGTATACTGTGACACAAGTGCGAGACTTTGGCAAGCTCGCTAGAGCTTCGGTGGAGTCGGTGGAGTCGGTGGAGTCGGTCGGAAGGCCGGGGGAGCCGGTCGGGGTGGAGCGGCGCCGCACGGTAGCGCGCCCCGCGGCGGGGCCTCCGCGGCGCGCGCCGGCCGTGCCCGGGGCAACCCAGCCTCCTCGCCTCGCCTCTCCCATGCAGATTCCACCGAATGCTGGCAACACGATAATGCGAATAATGATTGATGTGACGTCATAGCATGCGGAATCTCCCGACCATGATTTATCATGTCCTTAAACGTGAACAAATATCTTATAAAACTTTAGGGTTAATTTATAGCCAAAAGGTAATTTATTTTTCAGTGACGTGCACAAGATTTCGAAAACGCTCATTAAATATAAAAATTATCTAAAGTTGTTATAAAATATTTTTTTTATGTTACTTATAATACTGTGTTATTTTTAATAATAATAATTTGTACCGATGTGCACAATGTCAATTCAAATCACCTCATATCAAACAGCATCTTTATTATTTCAAGATTCACCTCCACTCTGGGATATGAGCCAGCAATAGCGTCAAATATGACCGTTCGCACAACATGCAGACTCTATTGCTGATCGAATCGATAAAAAATGTAGCAAATAGCTTTCCCATTAAATAAATAAACACCTAAAGTGAAATTGGAAAAACCGTGAATATTTAAAACACGATAACACAACGCATCTTTATGATAATAAAATAGCATGAGATATGGCCGTCGATGGTTCGTGTTTTTATTTTATCTTCGTTTCCTGTATTATTTTACTGTTTGACGTTTGATTATTGAGTTAGTCGCAAGCAATGTTCAGCGATACACCACGCTCTCAAATCTAATAGTCTACTGCCAGAATGTCAATCGCATTCAATACGCTGGTGCGCACGATGTACGGGTATACACAAACACGGGTGATGGTGTTATTTATTTGCTCGTGCCCCCCGACGACTTAATATAGTATTCCCATTTCATCCAAACTTATGATTTTTGCTGGGAATTTTTTTATTTTTAAATCACTATATTTACTGGTTATGTTACATGTAAATATGCATGTTGGGTAATAAAAAAGAGTTTATTCATAAAATCACAATAGAATCCTACATGTACTGAAATTATTTACATTTTTGAATAAGTAGTAAATTACTAAGAGAAATTTAATTAAATATGAAATGTTGCATGTTTGCAATGCTCTTTCTCCGTAATTAAAATCATTATAAAAACAAGCTCGGTGCGTACTTATTGTGAGGAAATGTTTAAATTTTATGAGGCTGCAAATGACAGCAGTAGTTTTTCTCTTTTTAGGAGAATCTGGCAACACCCGCCTCCCGACATCCGTCGCGGTTGCCTTTGTTTATGAATGCAAATTTGAATGAAATTACAGGTAAAGTTAAATTATTCCTATTGTTCAGAAAGTACACAAGTTTTTGTTGTTGGCAGATGTAATTATGCGTGGTTGCGCAATAAACACGTACATGTCTTCTTACATGGTAAATTTTAGCCATGCAAATACAGCAAACCTTAAAAGCTAAATTTATTTGAGCGATGAATTTGTATCCGTTTAATGTTCTGCTTGTTTTCTTTACAAAACACAAGACTTTTTAAGTTGTATGCAATATGAATATTTATAACAAGTTTCATTAGTAAGTGAATCTAAAAAAAAAATATTTTTACAAGCTATAAATAAAATCATTATTTATAATCAATACATTTTGTTAAGTAGCTCTATTACAGTCAGAAGCTCCCTAGAAGTCATCATTCCTTCTCGGTGCAAAAACAAGGCATATCTTCCCGGCCAGTCGGTGCGGCTTCAAGCTGTGTACTCAATCACATTTACAAGTTTGATTGTTCGCGTCCTAGGCCGGAGCGACGTCTGGTGCATTCGGACGCTGCAAAAAGCCAGTCCTCGCCATTGCGCTGCAAGCATTTGTAATTAAACTTGTCAGGGATATGAAATGGGAAACCGAGCTGCTCATCCGACTATGAGAAATGTGCGTGAGCAGCTTTATTCTTCGTGGGATCCGCGGCTGCCGATGGCGGTGGTTAGATATGTTTGTTCTTCTGCTTGAGTTCAAATAAACTGCGCAAAATAATGGAGACAGCCCCGCGGTGCACTTTACGATCTAGCTCAGTTTACAGCCACCTCACCTGCCGGTGCGGTGCTTACAATATTTAAAATGTTCATTGTTTTCGTTACTGCAGTATACTCTATGTGAGATTTACATACTTATTTATATTTTATGATAAAGTAAATTAATATCTTATCGAATGTTAGATAAAATTATGAAGTCGATAAAATAAGATTCATACATTTATGGTAGTCGTTAACAAGATTTAATAGCGCATGCTGTTTTAATATTTATAAATATTTTCACTAAGAGATGTGTTCAACTATCAGTCGTCTATTCTATCGTTAAACTGCGATGTAATCGGAAAAGCGCCAGCCGTGTTAGTATATTTAGCTTCCACCTATTGTACAGGAGTGTTTGATTTTATTGAGATGTGTCGAGCGTCGTCCCGCGGCCGGGCCACTAAATGCGACGAGATAAGAAACACCACGGCTTCCCCCGCTGTGGTTCGCGAGTCTCTTCCAATTCGTAAAAGAAGAACCATCGTGCCCAGCTGGTCGTTTCACCAGTAGAACTGACACTGGTCGAGGAACTGCCACTAACGACGACCGGCCGATGGAGGATGGAGGATGGGGCCGGGCCGAGTGATGCCGCGGTCGTGTGCGACACATTAGCCGGAATTGTCCGCGATTCGCGCACCGCCTCACTTCGCGGCCTCCGCTCGGGGCTCTCGCCCAAACGCGGCATTGTTGGTAATTTTAATCAAGGTGTCTCCACCTCGACGACCATAAATCCTCTTTCCTGAGAGGTCCGACACTCTCTTATCGGAGCCCGGAGGCTCTCAATAATGACAAAGCGCCTCCGATACCGGCCACCTGACCCTGGGGACTAATGGACCGTCGGCTCAAAACTAATTCCTACCGACTCAATACTGTCGCGCAGCGTGAGTTATCCTAGAAAAGGCATTAGAAATACTTTAATTTACGACCGATAACATTAAATATATTTGTTTGATTAACAATACCATAAGATCAATTTTAATAATTATTCGTCCTAAACATAATTCGGTGATCAGGTGTGAATAACATGAATATAGTATGTTCATAAGCAAAAATTCACAATATATCTCGAAAAACTCATTTGAGGTTTAGAATATTACTATAAAAACTGTGATTAGTAAGTGAAAAATAAAACAAATAAATTGGCACAATTGCCAATATTTTTACATTTTGTCATTCAAACACGAATTAACAGAATCTTATAAAATATAACAAGCAATAAATTCCAACTATTTATAATATTTGTTTACTTAAAATGAAAACATTTCCACAAATAAGTTCCCCTCAGTTTGTTATATGCGATAATATAAAGACTCATTTATTTTTAAATTATTCAGTCTATTTATAATGGCTAATACTTTTTAAATATTTTTTACTGAGACCAATATACTTGCACGTAGTTTGAGATTCTATTGAATTAAATTCTATCGAAGCAACAAATAAATAGCCTCCAAGATTGTCGGTGCCCGGTCACCCTGCACGCTATAACCTGAAACTCTACAATAGTAAACACCTATTCTGCATTTCACCGCAAAAGTATAAATTAATAGCTGGCTGTCACTGAAAGTGTGTCGCAATTAAGCCCCGAGTCACACCCGTCCTTGCATTCTAAATTCCCCTGAACGAATATGATAAAAGAAGTCGCGGTTGCTGCGGGAGAGGATGATTAAGTTGTTCCTGCGAGGGACTCGCGCGGCCTCACTGCGGCGAGGTCCCTGCGCAAGAACATTTTCTCGGAAAGGTTTTTCTCCTATTATTAAAAAGATATCCCATCTCTTGTTTTTGAAACAATGTATGCACGAGACGATTGGTACTTCATGTGTAATAAAACGCGCGTGGAAATGCAATACGCAATACTACAATACAATAGAAGATTCCTTCATAAATTAATACCTAATATCGTTCGTAAGGTATACATTTGAGTAGTCAGTAATTAACGCGTTAATATAAAGACGTATCGTCTTTTTAAAGTAATGCATTAATATATTAAAGAAATAATATTTTTTAAGGTATATTTAGCAAGAAAATAAATATTGGTAGTTCTGTGCCAGTTTTTTTTTTTAATAACGTAATGATTCTGTGTGGACTAGAGAATATTAACAATTTCGTGGTATCACGTGAACAATATTTTCGGAGTTAGATGAACTAATAACCCTTATTACTTTCCTGTCTCGATATTCGAACACACGTTTCGTACGCGTGTTATTTACCGGCTCGCTCTGAGGGCGGCTCTCCCTCGCGCGGCGCTGACAGCGACACGCCGCGCGGCCCACGCGCTCTCCGTATTCCGTAAGTGTCTCCAGGCTGCATATATAAATCGTGAGGAATGCTTTTATCACCACTGCGTCCACAAAGGCCGCTGTCCACGGCCCGCGCCTCCCTGCCCGCCCTGCCCGCGATGCCGCCCTGCCCGCTCTGCCCGCCCTGCCCGCCCTGCCCGCCCTCCGCGGCTGCTCCACACGCGCTGTCAGCCGTGGCGTCGTTTTCGCTCGCCGCTATCGCGGCCACAGGTCCCGTCGTGACCGCCCTAAAAGTGAAATTATATTGAAAACGCGGAGTGTTTTTGTTACCTTCTAAGTGGGTATCCTTTCCGACGGATTCGTACCCTTTTAAGCGGGCGTTATAAACCCTACACTGAATATCGACAAACTATTTAGATTGTGCTTAGATTACGCAATTACAACCCTCGGTTCGATATGCGTGGCATTCCACCGGCGCTGGGTACGTTTTAAAAAGCAATTAAATAGCAGCGCATGTCATCCGATTTCCTGACATGCGTAGTGCGGAGAGCCGCGTGGAGCCTGCGTGCCCTTCTAGGGACCCGCGCCCGTCGCGCTCTACCGCTGCGTGCAGCGGAGACTTTCCGTTTTATGCAGTCAGGATCCTTAAAGAAATGCCACTACTTATGCTAGCTTTTATTTTATGCTGAGACACCACAATAAACTCACCGAGCGCCCACGAGAAATGTCGTGTAAAATTCAAGGTTTTTGTGCACAAAACTCAGTGAATCGTATTACTTTCGAGTTCGAATACTTTTAGTCCTATTCATGCTGCACGAATGACCACATTATTTATTTTATTTAAATATCCATTTCGCTACGCGAACACTGTATGCAGGTACCGAGTCCGCGCTCATGCCGGCAATATTATTAAAACATTAATGTCGCTTTCTAGGGCACATTAATACATAAACACACACTGGAAAGCGTATAATCATATCACCACGTCCATACTTTACCTCGACCATCTATCTAATCGAGCATTATTGGTATCGAGCGGTAGGTGCGGAAGCGACAGTCGCTTTACGGTACCGGCCATAATGCGGCCGAGAAAAATGCCCAATTAATTTACACGCGTAACTGTAGGACACCTCCGCCAATCGCCAATCATTAAGCTAATGAGACCGCGAGGATGAAGTCCCACTCCTCTGCGTCCAATTCCCGTCCTATTACCGCTCCTGCCATGAGATCACATTATAGAACACCATAATTACAGGTCGAGAGCATCGCTTCAAGTTTTTGCAGCTGCCGCTTAGGAGGCATGAACGCGGCCGCGGAATGCTCGCTCGACACTAACGCCACATCTACACCAAAACAGTATTCAAATATCTGCGAGGGGCTGTCTGTGGACGCAGTATTTTTCCATGTTTATTTAAATACTAATTCGATATCCTACTGAAGACAGAGATAAAATCTGAAAATTATATGCAGTACAGTTATAAAACAACAAACCTCACTTTTGTACTTTCGCGTACTTAACATCGCGTATTAACGAAATTTTCATGTATATGGTTTTTTTTTATCCATATTAACAAATTTTATTTTTTTGATATCTCTTTCAATATTTTATTGTCATTTGCAGATATCAGAGTATCGGATGTAATGATACAAAAAATAAAAGCTTGTATTTCTTTTTAATCAATATTGAATACCTTAGTTATTTTTTATGAGCTATATTTATAAATAACATAGGCAAAATGCTGCATTAATTTTAAAATAATATCCGAATATTAATTTATTGAAGTAAATTCAATTTTAAGCACGGGATATTACAAAACAATACATCACTTTATTTGTCAAATTATTAAAAAAATATTTAAAAAAATTGTATATAATTTTTATGTTTAAATGCATGTTGAAATATACTTGTATTAATCTGCATGTTTTAGAAATAAAGCGGTTTATTGCCGGAATTGATTGCTTTTAATGATCAAACTTAACAGTACATTCAAATTCATTTCGTCGCAACTGAATAAATTCTATAATAAAATTTATGCATGCCATAATAAAAACTCTACAGAATTATATATTATAATCGAACATCGTCACCGGAAACAGAACACATAATTTCAAAATACATTTTTTTATGCTCTTCATTCCAAAAGCTCAGATAACATGAGACAAATAAAACAGTAAATTCAATACTGAGTCTTACAAATAATGACCGTGAGCTTTGAGGATGTTCCGAGTGCTTACGTTTATTGCATCTAAATACCCGGTATAAAAATAACCTGCCAGTACTTCGCAGGGCACGTCCTTCGGAGCTCCTTTTTTATTTTCTCATAAACGTCTTCATTATCATTTCGAGATCTGCGCGAACATAAGCACACATGTTGCAGAGCGGCTCCCTCCTCATCGAGCAATTGTATTATTCCCGTGCCTGCCGGGTCGCCTTTTTTGCCCGAGCGGGACATCTGCACGGGCGGCTAGCTCGCCGGCTAGAACCGGCCGCAGAATTATTCATTGTTACTCAGCTTGATTCCGTTTAAATGATGCAGGCCATTTTTAATCACGCCAAAGCCTGATCCTTCAGACCGTCTCGCAATCAATGACTTAAGTCGTTTCTTTCCGAGGAAAGGGTTGCGGACACGATCGAAAATGTTAAAAGCTTTTGAAACTTCAATTTTTTTCCACTTCAGAAAAACATAGCTAAAAATAACAAGACAGGTTCGACAGCCTTAGCCAATAATTAACTTTTTTAATCACTTATTTGATTCTCAATTTTTGACCTGTACTCGCGGTGAATAATAAATGGGGTGGTTAATAGACTAGTCTATTTTTTAAAAATAAAATCAGCAATTCATACAAAAACAGTGCTTATTAGATATTCTTTGGTGTGTCGTTTGGAACAGAAGATTTAGAGTTTAGAGGCGACCATTTCACTGAGCTTATATATACTCATACTGAATCAATGTTCGTGGTTTTCTAAGGGGAAAATAGTGTATTGAGTCCCCGGGTCTTTCTACAAATACATAATATATTTTGCGAAATGCCATTAATTATATAAACGTAAGTGTGAGCCTTTGCACATATACTCCTGATATTCGTATGCTCCAGAGAAATTGTGTAACGGGTCACTCGTAACGATTGAATCGCGAGTATTTAAATGGCGTGATATTAGTGATGAGAGCAGGCCTGGCCGGTAATGACGAGCATGCATTATTCAGGCGGCGCGGCGGCCCCGCAAGGACGCGCCGCGATAGCCAACTAGTCGCCCGCTCGCTCTAGCGTGGACTTCAAACTCGTTCTATGACGGCTCTATATTCCTCAAAATCCAACTATTCGTCGTTAAAGACGATGCTTGAATACAATTATTACCTAATCAAACAATGCATCAACTGTGTTAAAACAAAATAATAACGAATCGCACAGCAATCATAATCAGCAGGTGCGTCTATACTACTTATAAGTAGTCCGTTTACGAAGATCTCAGTGGTGGCAGTCCACACGTAAGGCGGGTTTTTAAATAATCCAGTTTCGTGATATCGAGGCTACCCCACGCAGTGACAGCTTTTTTATCGTTTCCCAATATCCCGAGCGCCCTACCGACAAGGGCCGGACACGCAGCGATAGAGGGGCCGATAGCAATCGCCGGCGCCTATCCATAAACCCCACTAATTACTGTCGTGTCGAGTTACTGCGCGGCACGCCCACGGCCTCCGCCCTCCTCCCCGAGTATCATTTACAAAAGTCGTATTCAGGCGAACACCTTTGCTCTTTTTTGGCGGACCGAGTCGCCGCGGCACAGAGCTTGACGCTTTAATCTTCAATCGCTCTTCTTAAATTGCATTAAGTGATCGATATAATTTTAAATAATTCAGATTTAAACTAAATAAATAAAATAATATATATCCATTTATTAGAGTGGATAAAATCCACGCTTAAAACATTATTAATATCGCTGTCTATCTCTGGGAGACAATGGTGGTACGCCATCCGGCATTTCACAGCGTGATGATAAAGCAAATTAAAGATTATACATGAAAATGCTAGATTGACGCCAGCACGGAACGCAAACGCTAACGCAAGATGGAGATAAGATGAATAATGAGTCCCCGATAATATATTTTATTTTTATACATCAGTAAGAAGGAATAGCACTCCAATTAACTTATTTACGTTGTATGATGGTAATTTAATTAAATTGCAATATTATCTGCATTTCCTTTATAAAAACGACATTGGTTGCTTTCAGAAAATGTACTTATTCATGTCATCGTGGTTTTTCGTAAATCTTTGCAATAAATGTATTATTGTTAATATAATAAACATTATTTCCTGCTTTAACTGCGATTTCGCTTTGAGATAAAATTTAAAATATATCTAGGGACTCGATGGTTTTTGCTACGATTTAATGTGTGGGTATTATTTTAATGACTAAGTTCTAACTGATGTGTTCGGTAATAAACTCTGGCAATAATTCTTGTCTGGAAATAAAAGTCTCTTTTGAGTAATAACTGCATGTTATAACAATAGCGTGTATGATCTAAACCATTATTTCGTTTATCTTTATTTAATTACAAAAATATATATTTTATACTTCAAAATGAGCAATAAAACCTTTTAATTATTATTCCCCCTGTTAATATGTAGCCGTCGCAAAACCGATCGACATGTGTGTCATGGGCCCTTATTAAAGTTTGATTAATCATTTTTCCCACTGGAATGTGTTAAACCGAGATTGATAAATTCAAAGATAACAAATTACAAGACCCTGGCGGGGCGTCTCGCTCGCACTCGTTTTCCGAGCGGGTGCGGGCGCGAGCGAGAGAAAAGACTGCAGTGTAAATATAAGATCCGTCACACACCTTTCAATTGGTTTTATTTTGTCGCGGTAAAAAATAACAAAACAAACACCTTACATAAGACATTTTTAATCACCCCTTATCGCCGGCAGGAATCTCGACATATCTCAAGCTATCGACTTTTGCGTTTTTATTTGGTCTATCGAATGCCGATATCGTATTATATTTAGTTTTCGTGAATACAGCATATTTTATACATTTATAGCTTCTTCTATTATATTTATTTAAAAAAAAATTATATCTTTTTAAGATTTATTTTGTAAACATGTAAACATGTTTGTAAAATAAATAGTATTTTCGCATAGAAAAATCAGTTTGTAGAATTAACAGTATTATCAAGGTTTTAAGATAAGAAATCTATAATTAAGTACATATATGGAAGTGTCAGCAATACTTGCTGCAAACACCGAATACTTGATGTGGATTCCCTTATACTCTATTATGCATTATAATCAGAATTAATCGTTATATTATTCTGAGATGCACAGGGATTCCATGGACTATTTTATTTAACGTGTGTATAAATTTATACTTATATTAAAAATATATTTAATGTTACTTAAAAACCACTACCAAATAATAAGTGTAGCTGCACTAAATAATACTTTAAACTGTGTTAATTTCAAAACATGGATAGTCATGTCAAATGTCTAAAAATTATATTTGGCTATTTATATATTAATAATAAATGTATAATCTTGCTATCCAAGGGGTTATACTCGTACGTTATTTTTTTATATATTTAGGCGATTTTTCCGCATCTATAAAGGAATAAAGATCGTATCACACCCACAATTTGCATTTTATTGTCATGGTTATGAACAGCCTTATCATCGTAGCTTATAATTGTTGCAATCTAACCTTTGGTATGCGTGGAAGGTGCGCGGACAGGTGAGCGCGTCCGTGATGGATCCGGCGGGTGGGTGGAGGCGACGCGGCGAGCCCCCCGGGCCCCGGGCCGCAGCCCCCGCCCCTCCCCGCCCCGGGCCGCCCCGGGCCGCCCCGGGCCGCCGCCCCCGCCCCAGCCCCGGGCCCCCACCCCCGCCCCTTCCCCCACCCTCGGTGTCGCCGTCCCGTGAGAATCACGCGCGGCCCGGTGGACTGTCGGCTCTAGTTTATCGGCCGCCTTTTAACGGACCCGATACGGGGACATCGCCACTTCTAGGACAGCCAACGCGCCCTTCCAGTCGCATTAAATCTACACCATCGACGCTTGACTGATACTTTCATTAATGTTCACGGTATCGGCGTTAACATTGCGAAGGTTTGTTAAATCAATCGGCTCGTTTTAATGTTCTAGTGTATATTATTTTTATGATATTTTAATTTATTTCAAATATTCTTGTTGGTGTTGTCTGCTTTATAGACATGGGGTGGCACAGCAACATCCGGTAAACACAGTAAAAAAATAAATTTATTGATCGTGATAAACGTATATAATATCATGAAAACGTATATAATTTATTTGTCAATATCATAATTGTATATTTTTTATTCTATTAATATACATTACATATTGTAATTATATTTAAAATTTCGAAAGTTTCAGCCCGAATAGTTATTGTTATTTAGTAAAATGTCATCTGATGACTAATATCTTCGTTTTGTAAAAACGTTAATGCAATATACTATACATTCGATTACTATTGTATTTAAGTAATGTTTAATTTGTTTATTTTATGATGTAAAAATAATCTACTCAAAAAATTTATGTATTTGCTGCTAAGTAGTGTCTTTGAGTCTGTTTATTCATACCATCTTAGCGAGCGGAGTCAATGATCTTCAACGAGTAACAAAATACCTGACATTTGAATACAATCGCTAAACAAGTACTCGCAACAATAACATGATAATACCGTCTAGGAGTGCGGATCAGTTCTTAGAAAGTATTACGGACACAACAATACTGTTTTGTCACCTTTATTTCTTGATGATTTACACGCGTCGCTAATGTCACGCCGACAAATAATCTCAGGTTGTGACAAGTGCTAATTTCATAATTACCGAACACACCTATGAAGACTCAGCGTCAATTTGAACATTCTTTAAATATATATTACAAATGTTAGAACCGCATTGAAATGCTGTTAAAAGATTATAAAAATTTCTAATCCAAAAGGACTTTTTTAAATGTAGACACGTCATTAAAACACAATTTACATCGCCATTACAATTACATATTTTTTTATGTACAAGTTTTTTTTTTATTAGCAAATATAACTGAGTTGAATATGCAATGAAGTTAAATGAATTTGGCAAATAAAAATAAAAATATAATATTATTAAACATAAAAGTCTTATATGATGTATCACTTTTCCAAAGTAAGCTGAGCAATCTTTATTTAATACGAGCTATTTTACAGACTTATATATTCTTTTCTATTTTATCGTGTATATTTCTCAGCTGGTTTCGTTTATTTTTATTACGAATGAACGATTTGCATCAGGTCAAAATATTTTTCTATAATCTATATAGGAAACACAGTATCTATTTTGACAATTAATCAATATTTTAACTAAAGTTATAAATTACTTTGAGAGTTTCTAAATATAGCTGTATATTAATAACTTGCAGTGTAAAACTATATTTTTTAGTAAATTATGTTTTTAGCAATTATGTTAAAATTATTGTTTCAGGGTTGTAATCAACTTGATAAGAAATTAAAAACATATTTAATATTGTCAATTCGATAAAAAAAAAAAACTATGTGAGCTGTGCATTGTGTCCGTAATTTTCCCGTCCCCGGCATGATAGCACATAAAAAATTCAATTACCTCATTAGAATTCTCAACACGTTGTTATAAGAGGGTTATTTTTATCTGTTAAGTATTTTCTCATGACTATAATAGGTTGTTGTAAACTAAAATGTCAGGAGAATACATCATAGACAGAACATCTGAAATGATTTTGACGGAATTTGAAAATAGCATAGTCAATAAAAGTGATGCTGGCCAGAGAAAAACATTAAAATTAAAATAAATAATTAATCATATATTATTGCTCTAAAAGTATTTAATTTCTTGTTAATCGTTTACTAGTTAATATGGTGGTTCATTTTTTTTATTTCAATGGATTAATTTTAATAAATTTAAGTCCTCCGTGTAGTGCTATATTACTGAAGGCGTACTTCATCTGTTTCAAAGGTTAACTAAGAAACTGGATTAAAACATCAGTTCATAAACATGTCTTCGCAATCTCTCAAAATAATAGCAAGCATTTGCAAAACCAACAGGTATAATAGAGCCTCGCGGTCTAGTACTGAGCGCAGATCTTCTCGGTTGTACCCAAACCCGGCATTAATAATAATTCAAAATGCGCATAAAAATGAAATATAATATTTCCTTGAGCGTTTTGATATATTGGCAATTTGAAATCCCCGCATCTCGCCTGGCTGCCCTTGTACGAGTGTCGAGTGATTTAGGTAGGAGGCTTCTCTAGGCGGGTTGGCTGCTCACGGCCCGACCCGCGGGGGGTGCGCACGGGCAACACTCGAGATCCTCCGATACCTAGTAAGACCTCAAGAAATATAACATAATATAACAAAACGCAAATGTATAACTGTTGTATTTGCGGTGATATTCTACTGCGTTTAATTTTATACGTTTTGAACTGAAATCCGTCACGAGCGAAAGTAATTCAACAATCATATCGTACTAAATATACTCGTATATGGTGCGATAATTTATTGCCCAATCGACGTGTTTTTTAAGAGGGTAAAATTATATCAGTGAGATCTCTTACGCCGACTCATGTGGAATATATTCTTGGCGGAAATTGAAGATGATATTTTGTAGTAAGTAAGATCAATGAGTTGTAAAAATCCCGTTTCACTTCCTAGTGCAAAAAAATAATTCAAATGCCCATAAAGCATGCGAGCCTCCCACGCGCCGTTACTCGGAGTTATCACCGCGGCCTGCGCAGAGAAGCCCGGCCGGCGATACTCTCTCCCGCTCGCTGATCGATGGGTTCGCCATTTTAATTGCAAACTTCACAACGTGTTGAACCAGCGACATGTTTATTGCGAGTCGCTTAATTATTCGCACACATCAGGCTCGATGTTAATTTGTCTGCTGGGAGAGCGTACCTAAAATGGATTTTATTGTTCAATCATAAAAAAAATCCCCGAGTCCGTGGCATAATCGGCCAGGGCTTAGTTCTCACTGCCCCAAGCCGCAAGTGCATCGCTCGTATAATTTACGATGATGGGTCGGTGTCTCGGATGAATTACAAACGTCATTTTAGTCCGGCCTCAAACCGCAGAAATAATCATTCCTGAACTTAATTGAAATTCTCAATAATTAACGGTCGCACTTTACCATAAAAGAGAACACTATACTGTAATCGTGTTACTAGTAAACCGTAATAAATCAGATATTTTGCACTGCATCGGCCGGTGTCTTGCAGATAGCCTAAAACGAAGTGAAGACTGTTTTTAAATAGGCAATCTACTATAATAATAGCCATTGTGTGTATGTTTGTATGTATGTTTCGTTTTTCCGTTCTGTATAGAATATCTTAAAAGATACAACGCTGATTTTTTGCACATAAGTTAAGTAAATTTTTCCGCAGCTATGTGCCGAATTTCAAGACGATAGGATAATATTTTCATTCATAAACTTTAAAATATGCTTTAGCGAATTACGAATTATATGATTCACTTCTTCGCCGCGAGATGTCGTTCACCGCGAGAATTTCAAATTTAGAACTTTTACAAAAAAAACAAAAGACGCATCGTTCATCAAATACGTCATTTTGTGACGGGCTACATTACTAGTTAAATTATAATACTGCACATCGGTTTTGACACAAAGACTTAAAAAAAAAATTATTTATACTTGTTACAAACAGTTTTACAATTGACTAATATAAATAGAGTATTTATCTTCTATGCTTTAACAACCAAACACGGCCGAAATTTTTTTTTTTTTTTTGGAATTTGTGTGCATTTTTGTATCTGTGCGTGGCCAATGTTTCAATTTCAATGATATGTAACGATCATGTATAAATTATAGCATAAAATAAACTATTTATTTTATGTATATTATCCGCATGACCGAGAAGGCATGAAAGCTACATTTAAATCCATTGAAAACAAGTACGTAGGACGCATACTACTTTGTATTATAAATTGATGCGAGAGCTGCATGAACTTGAACTCTCTCTCTTCCAGAATTTCACAAAACCACAAATTGTACCACATTATCACTTGTCACCGCACGATTCGCATTACACTCCAATACGCCGGGCCCCGAGAGCCCCGAGAGCCCCGCCAGGGGTCAGGTCCCCGCCCTTGCCCGGCCATTTGATTCACTACGGGAGGCAGTGATGAGCCCCGCCCGCCGGAATCGTTGCCAAGTCATTGTTTTGTGCGGAACACTTCACGGGTCTCCCTTTGCCGGTTGATGCCGAGATCGACGCCTCTTAATCATAGAAAAGTGCGTCAGTTATTTTAATAATATAACTGTTAACCTTTTTTTTTTCATTGGCTATGTTGTTTGCTGAAAAAAAAACCTATTTTAAATATTTCTTAGAACTTTGTTAAGTGTGTTTATAACTTTATTTCGTATGAGTAAGTATTGAAGATTCATACTTCCACACAGACGTCGACAAATTCTAGCCCAGCAGTGGTTTCTTAAATTATAATTTTACTACTGTAAATACTTTTATATATAATATAAAAGTATTTACATCCGGTAAGACATGTATGTTTTTATAATATGTTTATAATCAGTAAGTTAATGTTTTTTTTACATATTTCAGGTGTCAGCTACGGACCCAGATTGCGGAGTCAATGCCATGGTGAACTACACCCTGGGGGAGGGATTCGGGAGACTCGGGGAGTTCGAAGTCAGATCTGGAAGCGGTGAAATCTGCATTGCTTCAGAATTGGACTATGAAACTAGAGGTGTCTACGAATTCCCAGTGATCGCGACTGACCGAGGTAAGACAGCAAAATAATACTTAGATTTTAAAATTTAAGGTTTTCAAAAGTTTTATGTAAACAATATTCGAAAAAAAATTCTTTCATTTTTACTTTAGCAGTTATTAAATAAGATTTATTTGGTTAAATACCGACGAACATAATTCCGATTACGTCGATTTTAAATTAACCTCTCAAAGCAATTCATTATTTTAAATAATCGACATTGTAGCAATTGTAAAATTCCACAACAATTTTTTGCAAGTTGTTTAACGTTTGTCCTCATGAAGCTTTACTATCATTTTAAAACACAAGATACCAATTGACCTTAAACCATAAATTAGGTCTAGTCTTTGCCTTAAACTTTCCATAGGTCACCTCAAATGCACTAGTTTTATTTTTAGTTTGATTTTAATGAATAAAATTATATAAAAACATAATGAAATTAATACTTCACAAATTAAAATCTATATTATTTTTTCACCACCTTGACTAAAAATTAAACCAAGAAGACGCTTTGCTAAATTTTCAGTCGTTTAGATAAAATCTATAATTCGTGACACTTATTTCTTCGTATAATGAGAGACATTTCCTCAAGTGGTCACCTATGAGTATGTTTAATTAGTCGTTGGTTTCCTAATTTTCTTTTCGATACTGTTCGCCGTTACTATAAACGTGTCTTGTAATGACTTAATTTAAATCAACCTTAGTTTTGACACACATCCTATATACCGCTACTTCCGTGGCTGCTTACAAGCTAATGTAGTTTTTTGCCCTTAATAAATTGATTCGAGCTATTAAATTCATTTTTTACACCATTTGCCTACTAAAAAATCTAATTTTAAAACGGATGCGCGTGTTTTAGCTTTTATTAAATCTTTTTGGAACAATTTGATAACCTTATCTTTATATAACGTTATTAGTGTAAATGATCTACATGCTAATTTATTTTCATCATTAGGCTTTCCTACAATATGAAGAGTGTACTTTAGGTATGTGCGTAAAAATAATAGCAGACTTAAGATCATTTTGAAAGTATACCGTATTGAAAAAAAATTGATATTACTTTTTAAAATATTTTATTTTCCATATTATTTGATTAAATGTTCATCAAATCAAATACGTATCATGTATACTAGTAAGAACAGAAACATTATGTATTATAAAACGTATATTATCATTGAAGAGATTGGATACTAACAATTTCTGTTCTTCATTATAAATTAAGTATTTTAATTTTAAAAAAATTTCTTCGCTTTTTTTATAAAATCGTGATTTGAGATTTGATTTATTTTTATATACTAAATATAACCACAAACATCGTATTTTTCTTTTATCTTAAAAAAGTTATTGCCATCCTGTCTATATGAGGAATTTAAACTATGTGTGGGTTTTAAAAACGACTAGTAACATTGAAAAACATCACATTTCAACGCCAGTAAGTTAATGATATTAGAAATAGTATAACATTCTCACGGCACACATACTCGCTTTGATTACTCGTAAGTTTAAATAGTTTTTACATAATAAAATACCGTTATACCAAGAAGTTAGAGTAAGAGCTAGAAATTTATTCAATTAAAGTAATGATTATATTAAATTGGAAATGTCGAACGCGTACCAAGCTCTGCTTGGCTTAAAAATAATTTTATAAAAAAAACCTTAATTAAAATGAACATCTGGTGTTCCTCTTTTATTATATATTAAAATGTAGAATATTTAAAAAGAAATTTAATTAAAAAAATATATTATTTCGTAATTACTTTCATATTGTTTCTATCGGTCATATTTTGGCTTTGTAAAATCTGTTATATAACACAAGATCCCTCAATGGATGAGTTATTTTTATAAATTAGTTAATCATAATTTCAGAAACTTAAATATTTGTAAAGAAACAATTATTTTTATTTTAAATTACAGCCGAAAGCTTATTTACTATTTATACAAGTATGTTTAAAAAAATTTCATCTTCTGATTTTTTATACTCTAATTTTTGTTTTCATTTCCATTTTTTTGTTTTTGTTTAATTAGAAAAGTTAATGTTGTGTTTTATAAATGATGTTTTTGGTACGTTTTTATACAACTATTTGGTTCTTTTTGACCTATTTTAAAACTCAATGTCAATATTCATTCAAAATAAATAATGACTGACGAAAAATGCTATAAATCTTAAAATCTAAACACAATGTAGACAACAATGTTTTACTGTTAGGTTTTATTTCGTAAATATATTTTGAATGTGACTATAATTCTATCAATAATAATAATTAATAAATTATCAATGTTATGTTTGGGTATGAATACGGCGTATATAATGGCGTGAGCCTCCGAGGCGTAGGAACGCACTGATATAAGGATATGATTAAACACACGAGACCAAGTGTGGACACCGCCACTCCCACCGTTACCCTCGGAGACAGAGGTATTGGTGGATCGCCTGTAATCAATCCGGACAGGTAAGGACACTGTCACACCCGACACAATATGAAATGTTCAGCCAGGTGAAAATTATATAATCGAGTTGAAACATGACGAAGCTCGCCCCGGCCGTGCGGATAAATGACATGTCCTGCTTTTTGTTGCTTTTTTTAGTATTCTTGTTTGTTGCGTGCCTGTTTAAATAGTTGAATATGCTGATGAGAGAATTATATTTAAAAATGAAGATTATATATAAAAAAATATTATGACCGCGGCAAGAGTACCACTTTCATAAAATAGTCATAAAATGATGTTTTTACGCAGCTTTTATGGAAAATTTATTACGGGTTTCATTAAAGGTCAATTAAAATTATTTTAAGACTCAATGAAATACCGTTTTAAGTGTTTTATTGAAACCCATATGATATACTCTCACAGATTATTTATATATATTTTTATTTCACGCAACGATTTCATTAGTTGTTGAGTGTCGATATAACTCACGAATGCCTGATATAAGCACATCGAGTTGAGAATCTCAAGCTTAAAAAGTACTTCATTGGTAAAACCATGCCTAAAAGAAAAACCAAAACACAACTTTCACAGGTAATCTTAGAAAAATTGCCTATCAAAAATTGTTTTTGTAATATTTTTAAATGAATGATTTTGATATAATAACCTAAAAGATAAAAAAAAAAATTAACAAAATTTGTGAGAGTCTCTTTAATATGTTTTTAATTAAATGATTTTTTTTACAAAATTGTTTAAGCAAATAAATTATTTATCAAATTTGAATTATTTTTGGATCTTAGCCACTTAAAATACCAAACGGAAATAACACTTAAATACTTTGTTAAAGGCTTTTATGTTATTTAGCCATCGCCGCTTGCAAATATACCTAGTTAGAATAAATAATGATGGAAAAGAATGCAGTCATCAGTCAGCTCTTCCTTTTGCAGTTTATTTGATATCTCATGCCAATCTGAATGACAACTTGTTGATCCAATCTCAACAGATTAATGGTCCAGCGAACTAGGCTTTATTGAAATTAGTTTTTTTATTGATCTGCCTTGACATTTCAGTTTTTTATAATTGCATTTGTAAGCGAGCTGTTCAAGAGTTATGTGAACTCTCATTCGCTCAGCATTAATATGCTACATTTTTTGATAATTTACCCTTTTATTTTGTCCTTGAGTATACTAATGTGAAAGATTTATCAAATGTTTATTAAATGTACTACACTTCGGCAGGTGTTTAGATAACATGAATAAAATAAACCAATTAATAACCTGTAGATAACTATACCTAATTATATACGTTTGCTAGTATGTGGCCATTGCGTTATATTGTATCTCATAAAAATAATATGAAGGAAAGAAATATTGTATATTTTTTCATTTTTTCAAAAGTTAAGTATGCAAAAAAAATTATTATGTATATATTTTATAACAATATTAGTTATTATGTCAATTAGAAAAGGAAGTTTGTGGTTTAAATATATGGTATGCAACTTACACCATTTCCCGAAAAAAAAGTCTGCGCAATAGATTTGTAAAAATAAAAAAAAGTGTTTAGACAGAAATAGCATGTATTAAAAAACCAAATAGGTCCTCGGTATTATTACGTGTATTTCACAGCAAATAAGAAGAATAATGGGTGACAAACCTACATAGAATGTGTTTCTTTTTAAGTTATTAATTTGATAGACAGTAAGCATTTAAAATAAAGACATTTAAATCGAAATTGGTTATTTACATTTTATCATACTTTGTGATGAAAGGAGAATTTTTTTCATGACGTCGGTTTTAAGAAAAATGAATTCATATTTTAATAATATTTATCACATTAGAATAAATGTTTATACAGTTATTAAAAATATAATTCTCGTGGAATATGATTATTTTATCCTATATTATAAATTCCCATTCGTTTTGCTTCTAGTCTCGAGTCAGTCAGAAGTTACAAAGTCACGCATCCTGATAGAGATTGATCTTTCATATCTTCAGCAAAAACACCTACAAGTTTAATTAATTATTTAATTATAAAGCTGTACCATATCCGGGACGGCAAAGTATTTTAATATAGAAGTCAAGATAAAATTAAAACCTTAAATAACAAAAAAAAAATCCTCAGCTGCGAGAGCACAGAAAAATCTTTCAGGTTTGCAGCTTGTCTGAGTATTCAACAAACTCAATCAAAAAGCTTAGTTGCGAACCTACGTTTTTTGTATTTTTTCATAAGTAATTTATTAATCTTTCATAATATTTATATAATAAAATGTATTTATATGCGTAGTTGATTATCGTTACCCGTGAGATAAATTTGGTCTCATTATATGGGTCTTTACGATGCTCTCAAATTTGAGAAAAAGTAACGACATTCCATGCATTACGTACTTCGGTCATGCACTTAAAGAATCATAGCCCGTAATCTATTTTGTATAGTCGTTTACGCGTATAATTAGTTTTATTAGTCTTATATTGCTAGTATTCTTTATGTTACCGAACAATTGTAAAATTATTTGCAAATATATTCAGGAAGAAGTTTTTGATGAAAAGTCCAGGAAAACATATTACATAAACACTATACGCTGAATATTTCAATTATATTATGGAGAAATATCTATATAAAACAAGACCTTGTATTCATCGTCTTTTTGTTCTTTTGGAGACACATCGATCCTTTTGTGTTCCCTCTTCGTTTGTCCTCTTTCTCGGTATCAGGTGTTAGGTATCAATATAAAGCAACAGGTTTATTTATCACTGCTGTTGGTAACTTGTATCCCGACCTTGCATTCGTGGTGATTGTCAGTTTTACAAAAACATCAAACGGAGATTAAAGAAAAATATTTAAATACGACCCTTATTTCTTCACACGTACGTAGAAGTTAAATTTGTCATAAGAAGTTAAATCATATTTGATTTTTATTTTAAGTACATATATAAGAGTTGAACTCTTTAAATATGATGGTATACGAATTGTATAAAATATTTCACCTTTGGCGACATAAAACAACAATGATAAAATTAAATGTGGTGATAATCATAGAGGATAAACAAATCAAGATTTATTTTAATAATAAAGAGCTCGAATTCATTGATATAAAAATAAATTAATATCAGTTTTTGGTTTTTAAGAGTATATTATTTTCACTCGGAACTATTGATAAAACCACAAGAAAATGAAAGATATATTTAATAAGATATATTATATATATATATATATATATATATATATATATATATATATATATATATAATACGTTAAAAAATTGTAGCCCAAATACTTAATTAAATAAGAATACATGAATAAACATAAAACATAGTAACTTAACACTTTTCACAAAAGTCCATATATTTTTTTAAATACCAATAAATATTCATATCAATTCGCTGGTTGATATTTAAACATAATACGATTTTTCTAACAATAAGCATCTCGTGCAAAATGAAAACAAATATGTACTTCAGTCGATTGCGTTTGGACTATTTTGAAATATTGGCTAGATATCCTTGAATGCTTCCTATCGGACAAACACAAGTAATGCAAAATAAACCTACGAAAAGAGAAACAAATGACGTCGCACCGCTTGTCACGATTGTCGTGAGGGCTCGGCCGTTTCCGCGGGAGTCCTCCCTCGCCCCCGCCCCCGCCCCCGCCCCCCGCTCACCACCTACAAGGACCTCTGATTTATCGAGTGACAAATGTCAACTACTATTTCCTCCGTGCTTTTTTCGTTGTCAATTTTTAGCGCTGCTTATATCCGAAAAAAGCTTCTTCGTTTTTTTGCTCTGATTATATTGGTGTCACAGAACAATGGTGCTCGGGCACAGACGGGAACCTCGGCGTGTCCTGCTTGCAATCAGAACGGAACGCGAAAAAATATTTTCACTTAATAATAAACTTAACTTACTTATACCCACAACGTTATTTCTGTATTATTAAATATCGTTTATTAATATTATAGTAGAATAAAAATATAAATAACGTTTTGAAACAAGCATTCGTTAGTTGTTAACATCATATAAATAGGTAATGCAACAAATAATTTTGAGTATTATTTTTTGTTGTTAATCTGTGTTTACTATCTTACTTTCGTTCAATCGCAATCAGATCAGTTTCGTCGGTTCCTATACTTCATTAATTGGTACTTCAACTTAGATAGACCTTTCTTTATAAGGTAAAAAGCTTCAAAAACGAGTGCTTTAAAACAAGTCAGTGTTATTGGATAGTACCTGCGTAGTCCACTTTTTTAGGTCATTATAAAAAAGCCACTTTAGGGAATGTTACGGATCTTAGATCCTTTCTACAGAGCCGCACGCGGTCTTTTATAAACAATTCAAAATGTAATTTTTTTTATTTAACTTTTCTTAAATTTACACAAATAAAAATAGGTAAATATCTTATTTTTGAAAAATGTGCTTAAATTAAGTAGTTTTATTTTATTAAAAATATATGTAAAGTAAAAAAAGAACTGACTGCCTTTTTGCTAAGGGTTGAAGTCAAAAAAATTGCAATTACAGTGCATTTGCTTTTGCAAAGATTACGTTACACCTTAAATTTTCATAGTCTAATGCTTGTATTTAGTGTTTGTGGCATTCAATATTCGACGTATTATAAAATAAATTCAATATTGCATATTAGAATAAGCAAATAACACTGGTAAATACTGTAAATGGGAATATAAATACAGTACATTTCAATATGATTGCGTGCCTCCCATTTTACTGTTCTTATGAACCCTTTTCTGTAAAAAAAAAATTATCCTTATTTTTGATGCTTTGTTAATTTCTTGTGACAAAAATGGGCATATTAATATTTTGGTGGAACTCACTCGTCACACTGGCATAGTGTAGAGATCACAGGCGAGGGCGGAGCCGGGCCCGAGTGCGGTCCTGGAGCGGGCGCTGTCGCTCACGCCGCGGCCGCCCATAAATCTGGCCGGGAATCCGGTCCTGCCTCCCCTCCTCCCCCGCCCCCCGCAACATTGTCTCCACTCATCTTATAGAATTATTTGAGAAAATCAGCGCATTGGACCCCGGCCGGATCACTCCCCAATTTCCTCCCGTAATGACAAATGCATTATTCATGCAGGCGTTACCGGGACTTAATAAGAACGCCGAACGGATGCCGTTTGCATTCGGTGATGGATTTATTTATTTATTTATTTAACGACATCATTTGAAGAAATTGTATTGAAATACGGTTTATGTTGATTCAACTCGTTCATATTGTCAGTTTTTCCCATTCTAAAACTGACTTCTTAAGTATAATATGCACCATCAAAATTTACCTTCGTAGAAACATTACGATTTTTTTTTAAATTCGTTGATACATCTATTTTTAAATTAGAGCTTTCCAAACACTTCCATACAGAATATGATACGTTGAAATTAAAATATTCTCCCCATTTTAATATGTTGTTTTTAAATTAGGTTTATCAGCAAGTATCGCAAAATGTTGAGTACATGTGAAAAGCTCACGAAAGAAAATTTCATAATATAACTGAAAAAATAGACAATATTTAATGCTTTTTTTTAGAGCTTGTGCGTGTAATTCGTATTACATTTTAATCCTGATTATATTCCTCTTGGATATCCATGTTTTTTTTATAAGCATCAGAAAACAGACGAAGTGTTTCGTATATGACGTATATGATACAAATCAGATGTGATTATGTGATTAATATAAATATGCTTAGTTTTGTAAGAATTTTTTTTTTATATTCTACTAATTACGTAATCCTTATTTTTCACCCACAGTGATTTTTAAATTTAAAAAAATATAGTTTTATGCTATCAAACCAAAATAGGTTAAATTTTGCTGATCATAATTATTAATTTGCCTCCTTGTCTCCAGGCGGGCTCTCAACAACAGCGATGGTAAAGATCCAGCTGACGGACATCAATGACAACCGGCCCGTGTTCTACCCCCGCGCCTACAACGTGTCCCTGCGCGAGGGCGGGGCCGCCGCGGCCGCCCAGCCGGTGGTGGCCGTGGCCGCCGTGGACCTGGACTCCGGTCGCCTGGGCGCCATCTCCTACAGGATCCAGGCCGGAAACGACGGGGGCGTCTTCAGGATAGACCGCGCCACCGGAGAAATCTTTGTCAGCCGCCCTACCATGCTCTCAGCTAGGTAAGTGACTTTTAATTAATAAAAAAAAATGACTAGTTATATTTTTTATACAAAAAGAATCTTATCCGTTTCCCTAGAAAAACGCTTGTTTTGTGGGTTGTGATGGGAGCTATCGCATATCTCAATGCGATAAAACCGCGAGGAAGCGGTGAGGGTTTGCACTGGCTAATAAGCGCGTTTGCTCTTCCAGGTCACAGCCCTTGCACAAGCTGAACGTGTCGGCCACGGACGGGGGTGGACTGCGCGCCGCGGTAGACGCTGAAGTCTACGTGAGCATCGTGGACTCGGCCCAGCGCCCGCCCATCTTCGAGCGTCCTCGCTACAGATACTCTCTCAAGGAGGACGTCCCTCTGGGCACCATCGTCGGCACCGTCAGGGCGGCCAGCAGCGACTCTAGTGAGTACCAACTTGCTGATTTAATCGTTTTAAAAAATGACAAGCGAACTTCTGAATTTTTTTATCAATACCTCCTACATCTTTTTTATTATTTAAAAGGGTACAGTTATTAAGTTTTTTCAAAAGAATATCCATTTCAATTCAATTACAAAAAATTAAACAATTGTGTGATCACTATATATTTTTTATACTTTGAAAGTATATCATTGATAAAAAATGTAATTAAATGCGTAAAAACCTTAAAGATATGATAAAGGCTAGTAGAGATTCATCAAAAATATGAAAGTTCTATAGATTATTTATATATAGGTATATTTGTAAATAATAACCCGATTTGCAAAGAAAGACTCCTTAATGTTGTCTTAAATTATAAATTAATATTTGGTAAATTCATAAACACATTTTACTGATGTAATTTTTTGTGTAGATCAGAGCTTTTTTAGCTAATTAAATTTTTGATTTGTAATCAGCGTTTACGTTATCGGGCATAATAAATTACAGATAACACTTAAGTACATTAACATATTTATATGCAAGCAACCTTTGTTTACTATTTAAGTTCGCAAAGACAGCATAGCCGCATCGCAAGCAGGCCGTTTACAAGGTTAATAAAACTCGTTTTTATATTAAATTATAAAGCTGTTAATTAATCCATAAAAATAATTACATATCAAACTGATAAAAGAATGAAATATTATCAAAAATGTTTCACCTGTTTTTGAACGCGGGTAATCGATTAATAGCATCACATTCGAGTAATCTTTTATTCCGTTCTCTGTCTGCTAGTATAAAAAACGTGTATGCGAATATTACCCAGATACTATTGTGTAAGATTAATGTGATAAGTTGAAATTCCTCACATAGTAATTGTGATAATATCCAGTATGGGAGTCGCAAGGATTCGATGTTCCACAACAGATGTCGGGCGGACGCTCGCCGCGGCGGCGTACGCCCACCAGTTATTTATTAGTGAACCCGGTCCGAGAAAAAGATACGTTAATTAAAAATCTGAATTGATATCTGTGTACAACTCAGAAATAAATTGATTTTGAATTGATCCCAAACTCTTTCTGTAATTGCGTTTCAAAATAAATAAAAAACGACCGCTGAATTTGTAACAAATGTTATTTTAACGCGGCGGTACAATAAAGTGTCCGTGCTGATGATCGGGGAGCGTTTTAGCATTAGCGATCATCTTTGAATCCAGAAACTCCCAACAGCCTGAGTTTATTCATAAAATTAAAATATCTTTAATTAATCAATGAATTTTTACAACAATTATCACATCGTATCACTCGCTGAGGAATTTTGTTTACCGATAATAATCGATTACAAATGCATAAATCTCCGATAAGTTAGTTTGAACAACACAATCCTACCGAGCAGTCCATAAAACCCTTTGCAATACGAGTTTATCAAGGCGTTCAACACTCGAATTCTCGCGCAGCTTTTTATGTCAGCAGTAAGCTAGCTATAAACTTTATTGCTTAAATTATTCATCACGTTCTCATAATATAATAGAAACCGAACGATTTCACTCGCATTATTGCGAGGGCTACTCGGTTTCGCCGCATTATAGGAAATAACAATTTCCATTCCGTGCACTCGCTCTATTGTGTTTTCTAAGTACGCATGACCGTTATTAACTTGTCAACGATGAAGCGATGTGAATGTCACTCGAGCCGGGAGTAGGTGAGCCTCGCGGGCGGGGCGCGCTGAGTCAGCGGGGAATGACTCCGCCGATAAAAATAAAACCTACAAAATGCGTTTCGTTTTAGAGGCGGGCGAGTCGCGGGCCGCGCGGAACAATACTCCGCCGGACCTTCGCGCGCATGTAATTCGCTTTGATATCAATTAACGATTTACAACCGAACCGACACACAACCGAGTAACGCGTAATCGATACCGAGAGTTCAAAAATCGGCACCCAGAGGGGCAGGCGGCCCGAGAGCCTTTTTTATTTCCGTCGCCGGGCGCATAAAAAACTCGTCTTCGCGGTTTTATGCCAGAGCGACGTCCACGGCGGCCATTTGCCGCACGTAATATCTGCTTATGTTTTATTGCTCGCGTATCAGATTTCATTTGTTTGTTTTGCGTTGCGGGGCGGGGGGGCGAGGGCGGGGGCGGGGGCGAGGGGTGCGACCAATGAGTACGGCAACGTCTGATTACTCCGCGACCGGCTCCGACACGACTCGCAGCCGTCCGTGAAAAGCGCAGCACGATCGGGTCAGGCTGTCGCCGGGAACACTGCTACTCGGCGGTGCACTGCTGTTCCCCAGAGATTTAGGGGATGGTTGAATTCAATACAAGTAATCGTTTAGCTTTCAGCTTAGATTTCAAATTGTGGAGCGATGTTTTAAAGGTCAAATAGGTTTGTTGAGTTAATAGTTCAAATAGCACCACTCGATTATGCAATTATTTACTTTGTATAAATCGTAATGTTTGAAAATAAGCGTTCTCTCATTAGGATACTCACGTTAAAATCCATAAATCGTTTCAAAATTAATTTGTTAGTTAAAAACGACCATTACTCATTTCCTGTGTTCTTTCCTTGTTTTGATTGCCCTTGTTCTTCAGGATCGTGTTTTGGTTTAACTGCCTTCCGCTTAAATAATCTCTGCATCTCCTGGAAGCCGCCCTGCGCGGGCGCGGGCCGGCCCGGGTGTCTGTTCTCAGGCCGTTCCCTGCGATGCTAATACCCTCCGCCATTACCATAGACGCGTTTTCAAGTCCACGTGTTAATTAAAAAAAAAAATAATAATATCTGTTTGCTGTTTCAGCTAAAACAACATTTTCAATCAAATATGAAAAATACTACACTTAAAATATTCCATTATTCATCATTTATATTAATTGTGTTTTTATTTCAACTTTCATACTTAAAAATGTATTATCTTAGAATAGTAAACATTTTTTATGCATGGTACTTCATGAAAAGTAACAATGCAAATCAAATAGCTGAACTTCCAGAAGTAGCAATAATATATTAAATTTGTATTGTTAAAAAGTTTTATTTTATATCAAGCACAACAAAAAATAGTAAATTGTAGTTGCTGGAGGCTATTGGACTCACAAAAATCCATCTTAAAGACTTCCATACCCTATCAATTTACTCTTATAAATTTAATTATCAATAAAATTATATCAACGTTTCAGTTGATTGTGTCCGCGTGATGAAATATTATTTTATTATTTATTAGCGTTTGTTTGTTTGAGATGAAGTAGGATAAGGCCATTAAATACCGATCAAAGAAAGTAGTTCAGTAGATATAAACAGAAAACCTATGTGCAACTTAAAGTTTTAGCATATAAACAAATTATTTTTGTTACCACCGATTGTTTGTAAATAAATATTTTTAATATTAAATTAATTTGAGTAGAATTCACAATTGATTTAAATGTTGTAATCTAAATTTTGTAATGAGTAAATGATATTTACTGCTCTTCACAGCTATAACATAATTTTTTTTTTTTTTAACTCAAAACATGAAACTTCTACTGTGATTTTTCAACGAAAATCAATTGCTTAAATAATAGTTTGTTTGCGACCTACCCACATGCGAGAGGGAATTCGGTAAATTATCTCCAATGGGTAGTTACTACTGACATACGATATTTTGTTTATTTTTAATTGAAAGCCTATATATTTTACCAAATTAAAAGAAACATATTGTTAATGATTCAATATAAAATAATCACTCTATAGTTAATTGCATATTTTTTAAATGTGTCTCATAGAACTTCAGTGAAATTTTAATATTAGAGAATATAGTATTCTGTTATTCAGTATCATTTTGTAGAATAAACCGTTTTCTTAAACACAAATATTAAAATAAAGTATTGCTAACAAAATGGGTGTGTTTAGCAGAAAACTTCATCAGCTCAAAATCGTCATAAAGCTCTACAAAATAATAAAGCCCGGCGAGCTTTCTGACATTTAAGCGGGCGGCGCGAGGGGAGCGGCGGAGGCCCCGCATTTCTTTCGGGACGCGATCATTAAAATCAGCCGTCACGGCCGGCGAGCCCTCGCAGGGGCTGACAGGCCGGCCTTATCTCCGCTCCCCGCATCCCATTACGCAAATGCTCCGGCCGGATACGAACCCGCCAAAATTTATTTTGTCCTCCGCCGTGTTTTCGGCCAACCAGGCATTCAAATGGCAGTCAAATATGTGTACGTACAATGGCCCTGTTACCGTCCCCTCGAGCGCCGGAGACAGGGAGAGGCTTCTCTCGCCGAAACTCGCTCGCTCTTTAAATTGTTGTCGCTTTTTGTTTTTAAATAGTTTATTTTGCTAAGTGCCTCCGCCCTCCTCTCTGTTCCTGAAAGACGCGGTGACTGCGTGGAAAAGTTCCCGATGGTCTCGCGTGACGTTTGAATCCTTCCATTGAACCTTGATTTATTTATGAACGTACCCACGTATTGTTTGCAATTAAACAGATACACAAATAAGAAGAACACCGTGTGCATTTTACTTCTTACGAAACAGATGTGATGCAAATCGTTTTTGTGGAATATTTTCATACTTTTGACCATCATTTTGAAATGCACGTTACAAAGAACGTTTTACAAGTCATTTATGTTTTCTAAACAGTGTTAATAGTTTTAATTACAAGCAATATACTTAAATTAAAAAAGGAATTAAGAGAAGAAATCAACAGAAGGCAGAAAAGTATTTTCATTCTCAATAATGAATTTTGAAAAATTAAATGGGGAAGAGAAATTTATTTAACCAAGTGAATCTGTTGCTGTATTTGAATTCGGATAATTTCACAATGCCGCAATTCAAAGCGAATATCTACAGTCCTTTTTGCGACAGGGGCCGGAATAGAACAAAAGCTGCAAAAACGCGGCGCAAACCTCGGGTCGCGGCCGCGGGAGGGGCGGGGGGGCGGGGGGGTCCGCGGGGGGCGGGGCGGGAGGGTCGATCGTCAGGTTTTCGGCAACGCAATAAATCGAACGGCCAACAAACTGTTGTCGGGGAGTGATGTCGGGACGATAGCGACTCGTGGAGGCGCTCCTTCCAGTCCAACAAACAAACCTCGAGGACACTAACGTATATTTCCCATTTTGGATTTTCATTATATTACACTAAAAAACACTAACAGAATATTCGTATCTTATAACGACGAAGTTTTTAATTTTGTGGGTTAATTCGTAATATCCAGCGTTGTCTGCTTTGATTTATGTTTATCACAAAATGTCTTGTTTGTGGTAGGTATTGTGGAAAGACGCGTTGACCACAAAAATGTAGTCGTTTTCAGGCTCTTAATGGTGTACGGTAATGTACATAAACTGCCGTAGCTCGCATAAAAAGCCACAATAGTTCTCAAAGCTGAGGGGCTTTTAACGTTCGTTTAATCTATCATAAATATTTATTGCTTGTAGTACATATGAGGTAATACTTTGTGTCCTTTTTTATCCTGTTTTTGATGACGCGTACTTATAAATTGAATAGTTATAAAGCACATTGTTATCTCGATCATTACGACAAATTGATACACTTATAACAAATTGAATGAATAAAAGCAATAATCATCTTTCGCAGTAATGGCGGTCCGGCAAACCGTGATAGAGGTCATTTTTACAATACTTAGAAAACACTTGCAATTAACTAAACTAAGAATTTTCTAAAACCTCTCAAAGAGCTTTAACTCAGATAATTGCTAGCGAGATGCTTCCATTAAGAAGTGTTGCATTTTATTTTTAATAATTGTGCACTTCTTCCGAGTTAAAAAATGTTACAAGAACCATTACTTCGTTTGGTACTTTCATGTTTTCTAAAAGAAAATTACTACCCAATCTTATATTTTTAGAACTCTTGCAAATTGATGGTATATTTTCTTGGAAATTATTTAATGTGTTCCGAAATGATGTCAAAAAAATGTAAATCGCTCATTAGGCGGTTGACATGTAATTGAGTAATTTTCTAAGTAGCATGCAGGGTATCCGGCTCGCACTAATGACGAAAACAAGTCAACTTCGTCAACAAGGGTAATCACTATTACTCTGTTTATGTTAAATTGGAGAGAGAAGTTTTGCGCCGCTAAATACTCAGTACGGAAAGATATGGAAAACAGGCACCTTGTTGATTAAGCAATTATACGACAGCACTAATGACTCGGATGTGTATCACACTCGAGACTCTTGGATTCTAACAAATGCGTCAGCCGACTAGGAGTTATTACATGTAATATAAATTACGTACATTATCACCCATAATTGATGAGCTCACAACGAACTGCGCCATCTTACAGGAAATGTGTCCGAAACAATCGCTTTTTCATTATTTTAATTATAACTTACGGATCGGGCCCCGACTTTAATTAGCATTCCGAATTTCCGCGTGAGGTCCGTAATGACGGACACCTCTGCCTCACGACTTTAATCCGAAGCATATCTCGTCTGATGAAGCTATTAGACAACCAGTCTCTCCTCGTGGAGTCGGAGCGGAGTCCGCGCCGCGCGACTGCTCCACATGCAGCGGCCAAACGAAGGGATAATAACACGTTCCACTTCCAGACTGATTCGTTTTATTCTCTCATAACTGGCATGCGATACGTTTTATCTTATAAATAAAACATTACATCTTTAGGGTCAATCCATCATGCCTAAACTTCGGCTCGCTACAATAAAATCCGGTGAACTCTCCGCGCTCGGTGCGGTTCTACTTTTCCACAAATACTGGCGTTTGAGACTCATTTATAATCCTTGCATTCCGACTGGTTTTTTCGGTATGATTCTGGGGCTATAAACTGATACTTTGTAAACTAATCGCTCGAGAGATCTGCAAATCGCAATCCTATTCGTCGGCTCCAATAGAATCAAACAACGCACCACCATCGCACGCCGGCCGCCCGGCAAAACAATAACAAACACGCGAAAAGAGACTGAAAAAACCGCGAGGAGCTTTTGTATCTAATGCAGTATTTTTTGCCCGCCGCCACGGACCACTTTGCTTTCCTCGAGTTTATACTCGGCGACTCGGAATACACCGCAATGAATTCCGAATACAATAGCGGCTTTTGGAAGAAATATTCCCCGAGCGACCGGCCGGCGCGACAGCAGCCCGCCCGAGTAAACAACGTTCGTTAACCCGCCCGCCCTTTGCATACGAATCAGTTTAATTATTGGAAATGCGACTCTTATAATTGGTCGCTCGTGAATTATGCGGCTGATTTGATTAATTTGACTGCGCGGAACAGCTGAGACCTGAATGATGCTTCAGAGAATTACACGACAACTTTGCCATACCAACCGGCCTGACCAATTATTTTTGGCTCGAGCAGACTCACTGCGTAGCAAGTAACTGATCAAAATTTATTGTGTAAATAAGAATCAATGCGTTGTATGCAAACTGTATAAAATTACAGTTTTTAAAATAACTATAAATTATTTGATACTTTATACTTTAAATACTTGTTATTATACTTCTACAGATCACGTATAAATACGAAAGTCTAACATTATAATGTTTTAACGTATCGGAATTTTTAGGAGCGCATTGTAAATTTACGCTCATTATCAACAATTCACCTGGAATGTAACATTCTTCGACTGCTAGTCGCGATTCTCATTGCAGCATTTAAGATCCTGGCGTAATATTAGCTAACGATTGTGTATTAAAAATCTCGTATTCTGAAATTACATAGGAAAGTTACGGAATGCGCTCGATTAGCACCCACGGAGAGGCGCAGCCGCCAGGGACACAACCGCGGCGCTCAGAGTTCGACCTGAAATAATCAATAGAACATACATACAGTACATGTATAGTTTTAACTTTGGAGAAATCTCAAGGCCTTGCTTATTTTTTTCTTTTGTATTTCAACACAGTAGTATTTAAAAAAATATATATATATCGAAATATAATATATACCTTAAATCGAAATATATATTAGTAAATAAATTTAAATTACAACTTAAGCGTAATTTTTTCAAGAATTGAGTAAAATTTGTTAAATGTTGCGAATAAATTTATCGTTTTATTTTTAAACGTTTTTACCCCTGAATAAAAATAATATGTTTTTTATATAAATATTATTTACCATAAATAAACATTTTTGATAAACTAGTTTACAAATTTAATCATCAATTTGTTTGTTGTTTTAGGAATACACAGATTTAGTATCATTTAGTATGTATCTCCTGGTTAACGAATGACGGTTATTTAAAAAGTGCATTTTTTTGGATTCATTGAATTATACGATTTATTTTCTTTGAACAATGTACAATTGTTTGCTCCGATTTTTATGTCTAAAGATCCTTATCGCCAAGGCTGTTCGTGGGTTGTAAATGTCTGAACTAGCTTGCAAACGAGTCGAGGAGAACTACGGACAGGAGCAAAAAGGAGCTTCCTCCCCCCACAGAATGTATGGAACATCTTAATGAGAGCTGTTCAATTACCAGGGCTTCCGACGGCAGTGCTGGCCAACCTTTGCAGCCCGTTTCATTATAAATTGATAGCTTTCGTTAGTCACCCCGGGTAAATCGCAGGATATTGCAAAACCGCCGATATCGCCTCCGACTGGAGCAAACGGAGCCGATTCTGCGGGGAAATGATATTGAAAATATAGGCGATATGAATGGAAGTTTCTGCGCATAATCTTTATATAATCTGAAACTGACAGGAAACTCACTATCTACAGTAAAGAATTTATACGTTATGTTCTTTTTAAAATAACCCGAAGAAAAATTAAATTCACTACTATTCGTTGTAGATTCTCTAGCAACAATTTATTTTAAATTGCAATATAATACTCATTAACTTTACCTACATAATCCGAACAAAAAAATTATAACTACCAGAAATTGTATTAACAGTAAAATATTTTTAACAGATTCAAATAAGACAACATCAATACTAAAATCGTAGCTATTAGATATTTTTTTAAAGAATGCTAATTACATTTACTTTCTACTGCCAAAGCAGAGTGCTCTACAAAAAAACATAAGCAGTATAAAAGTATGTGACTGGCATTCTATATAAAGTCAGAATTTTATTTTATTTAGTGCAGTAGTACACACACTCTCTAGAAAGCTTCATTAGGAACAAATCCTGAATTACAGCAAATTATTTAAAAAAAAGTGTTCCATGAAATCGTATACGGACTCAACTTTTAGTACAGATACGAGTTCATATCGAGTTTACGAAAATTCAAATCGCGGCCAGGCCCGGATTGGGGAGTGCATGGGGGGGGGGGGGATGTGAGGGGTGGGGGTGGGGAGGGGGGCGGCGGGTGTCGCGCGCCGCTCATTGTCTTGTCCGTTGGCCGGCCGATGTCACAGTCCGATGCCGTGCCCCTATTGTGGCCCCAACTTTATTTTTATTTATTTTTTATTTATGAACATTCGCATTTGGCTCGCCTTCATTAACCGGCCGACATTAAAAGCGCATTTTTTATGCACAATACACTTTGGCCGATACAATAGGAAATGCGGACCTTTAGAGTCCTGCGCTTCGCGCGCTTAAGGCATTATTGCGAATATTTAGCGCGTCATTAACCAAACCTTCCTCAACTCAAAGGCGACGGCTTTCTCTGTACTTTTAAACCGATTCCTTCATTAAAACTTCTGTACACGTTATGTGATTAAAAACATGTATTGCACATACAATAATAGTATTGTGTCATGCTTGAAAACTGTGTACTTGTATATATTTAATAAACATTTTCTATAAACACTTATTTTTTTATTACGTAAATGGCCAGGAATTCAACAAAAACTGAATTTTACGAACGTCGATTCGATGCAAAAAGAAACTCTCGAGAGAATCGCACAGAGTGCATTCATTATGCAGCAGCGAGCGCAGTCGCATCTGCAGCTCCAGCCGCAGTCCCGCTTAACTAGTTTTAATTGAATCCGATCTGCAAAGTCTTCTCGTGGCCGCGATAATCTCGGCCGGTCTCATTGAACACTTAATAGACAAACTGAAGGCAGCTCTTATGCAAATACCGGGCCTCCTTATCTGCTGCCTAGATTCTGCGTCCCCAGTCAAGCTCGAGAAGCAAATATCGATTCCAATCGATACAGAAGCTCCTAGTCTTTAACGGTCGGTGTAATCCAATATTTTACGTTATAAGTTTATTGCATACCGGAGCTTTCGTTGTACGTACCGCCGTTTCAATTAAAGTGACTATTGAGTAAGCTTCAATCGAATGAAGCTTAATTAAAATCGTATCCGAACAAAGCGAATAATGAATGGAACGGGCGGTCTGGTTTTTTTAACGACCGATCGTACATTATGCTACCGCTACACGATTCTCTACACGAGACGTACTCTCTCCGGGGACTATCGAAGCGAATGCTTGTAATACAAGTATTTCTATTACTAAATACAAACACATCTTATAAAGTTTTGTTTCATTATCCTAACCAATGATAAAATGGTAAATATGATTTAACTCTTCGGCACTCGCGTATGTGTAAAATTTCATTTTCTGTTAATACTCTGAAAGTCATTTTTATTTATACTACCAAAAACATGTAGGTACGTATTATAACATATAACACAAGTAAAATTTATTTTTCTTTGGTTAAAAAAAAAAACTATTTGGCCAATAACAAAATAATGTAATTCACTAAGTAAATGTTTAGAAACGTTATGGGTCAAATATTTATATTGCAGGTACTTTCAGTATTTAGTTACTCAATTAAGATTCGGAAGTTTCTGTGCCAGGGTGAAATATAGTAATTGTTTCACAGACAATCTTGTCCCAGGCCGTTCTCTCGCTAATCTTTTAATTCGGTCGAGCGGTGCCGGGTGCAAGTACACGCGGCGCAGGGGAGAACAAGTGTCGGGCGCACGCCGTGTAACCCGGATCGTATTAATGCGTCACGACTGTGCTTGGCATTCCTCCTCGCGCCGTCCTCTATCCCAATCTTGTGACTGAATCTTAAATAGATCTGTACGTAGATCAATCTTTATCAATTTGTTCAACAATAAACTGGACAATGTAGGCAGATGGCGAGATTAAATAATCACGAAGAATACCGCGGATATTATGAATTATTAAATTTTGTAAAAGCACTCCTGTGTGCTGAAATAATATATGTGGAATAAATTTAAGCGTTTACTATCTGCTAGTGGATGGTACCTCTTCTAGATGTGTGGATGTTGATAGTAACTTTAAACGCTTTTCAGGCTAGTTTGAGAGTTATTTTTTGATCAATAAAATCCTGGGTAAAAACATGTTTTTAAAATTAACTTTAAGCAAACTTTTAGAAAATATTGTTAAAAATCGTTTATTTTAAATTCTACATTTATACCGTAGTTACAATCAAAGGGATATCGACACAATTCTCATGTATTTAGATATATCTTTGAGCGTGTCATAGTTTTAAAACAGTTTTATTTATAACTATAAACAGACAATTATTGCAATTTAGTCGTTATGGCTAAAGTTAATATAAATAAATAAGTGAGGGTAATGATTTTCGCACACGCATAGAAAAAGACGATGACGCAATGAGAAGCGATCCGCAATGACGAAGTCTCAATACAACATTCTGGATATCATTATAAGACATTACACTCTTCACTGTAACAGATCATTCGTAATCAACAATCATAATATTATAAGACATTCAGACTGGAGCATCTACAAACGATACAAATACACGAGATCCTCTCGCGGCCCGGGTGGATTACAGAGAGTCATGCTTCCATCTGGCTGGAACAGCGCAGCTCGGCCAACAAAGCGACAGTGTAATTAAAACGAGCTGGTGCCATGTGGGGATGTGGGGCCTCATACTGGGCAGCTTTTGGCTCGTCATCTCCAGTCATTGGACTCCTCGCCGCGGCCCACGGGCATGCGTGGACAATGTACTGGACGGCGGCGCGGCGAGGACGACTCCCTTCCCAGCGGTGCGAGTGTTGCCCGCACAACGAGATATCTCGAACTATGTGGCTCCCTCGTATTATTTCGGAAAATCACATTTTAGTAATCATAAACATTTAAAAATATTATAACTCATGGTATTTATTATATTAAACGAGATTTTATCTAAAACATAAAAAATAGATTTAAAATAAAACAAAGCAGCATTTAATGTATAGTCGTATACAAAACCCATAGTAACTCCAAAATATTTTATGTCATCATTAATAAACAGAACAACACGTATATTTATTCCTCGTTGGATAATTACTACATCGTTGCAGTTACAGAGACACTCTGTAGGCTACGTTATGAAATTTGCTTAAATGTCACCTGAATACACGTACTCCGACGGCTAGTCGCGTAAATGTTAGATAAAGACAAACAATTTAAATGTAATCAACAGCCAACAACTTAAATAAACGCATAAATTAAAAAAAAATCAAATTGATTATAGAAACGACTTGATTTTTATAATTGAGCTTTAATGTTTGATCTTGTTGAATTTTTTTTGTATTTATACAATTGTATCAATAAAAACTGTATCAACTCGAATCTAACATGGTTGTTTTTATTCTTTCTTCCAGACGATCGTCAGCCCATCAAGTACTCCATCTACTCCGGAGACCCTGACGGCTTCTTCAGCATCGACTCCCAATCTGGAACCATCCGCACCGCGGCCAGCCTTGACCACGAGACGCGAGCCAACGTCATGCTCAACGTGCAGGCCTCCAGCGGCAGCCCGCCTGCCTACGGCCACACGCAGGTCAGTCAGCGGCCCTCGGCCCCTCCACTGATATGACTCATCGAGTTACAAAACCCGCTCTGAATGTATTTACTTTTTAAAATAAATTGCGAGAAACTTCTTATAACATCAATTCAAAGCTTTTACCAATTCACTTTAAAGCTTCAAATACATTTAAAAAAAAATCAAAATTTAAAATGCTCATCTTTAAATGCAACCATCCAAAGCGGGTTATACAACTAGACAGGTCATATTTTTGAACTCATCTCGACATAAAGCAAATGAATCTGAAGAATAAAAATAATCGCAGTCGATAAATTCTCTTAATAAATAATCTTTTGGCTTCGTTATACAGAATTTTTGTTATAATGTATTTTTAATTATATTGTTATAACGTTTGTTCGATCCATCAAAAAAACCTCGTTGCACAAATAATTGATTAACTCTGGAGGTTGTTTTAAGGAGGTTCGACTTCAGCGGGTATATAATTAAAGATGATTGTCTTTGCATGTTTTAATACAAACACAAAAAAAAAACCTATCTCCTAATTTATTACCTAATAATATTATTCAAATATATTTAGTGAGTTATTTAATCAACGAGTTCTCGTCCGGTATGCAAACGGCTAATATTATAGGTGTACAGCTTCAAATCCCACCCGCAGCGTAATATTTTTTTTTTCGTTTAGTGTGTGTTCTGCCTAATTAATTTATCTATTGTTAAATATTCTATTGTAATAAATAATTATTAGCATAATATACAATGTGAACTGAAAATTTCAGCCTATTCTTCCGAAATTACTCACTAGATTTATAATATTTTCAATGTTCAACAATGTGGTATATATTTCCAGGTGAACATCGGCATAGACGACGTGAACGATAACGCTCCGGAATTTGAGTCTCCCACCGTGCGGGTGTCCGTGGCGGAGAGCCTGGCGCTGGGGGCTCCCCTGTACGCGGCGCACGCCCGCGACCGCGACTCGGGGGCCCTCGGCCGCGTCAGCTACCGCCTGGCTGGCGGCACAGGCGGCGCCCAAGGACCCTTCGCAGTCGACGCCGCCCTCGGACACATCACCCTCACAAGGTAATTATACTGCACCCAAAAAAAAACCTGAAAATTCGTTAAATTCCATACAGCTGAAGTAGACACAGACAAAACATCATCTTCATCAAGTGCCTCTTCTCAGAGGAGGTTGGCGACTATTTCACTGAGCTTATACTCATGCTGAGCCAGTGTTCATGATTTTCTAAGAAGAAAATAGTGTGGTGGGTTCTCGGGTTTTTCTAGACCAGTGCTTCTCAAAGTGGTCCCTACGGACCCCAGGGGATCATTCAGGGGGTCCTTAGAAAATTAAAATCGATTTGGGGTCCCTGAACAACGTCAGGGGATCCGCGCAAGGTTTAATATAAAATAAAAAAAATTGTAACACATTTTTATTAATATGGAAGTTAAAATAAAAGAACATTAGCGATTTTTACGTCCTAAGTAAAATACAAATATAGACAGGTGCATAAAATACAAGTAATAACAGGCATCACGGTAAGTCAGGCAGGTTTATACAGGAACGAAATAGAGTCGATACTTGCACCAACTAGTTTATAATATGAATTTATGTAGTTTTTCACCCAGGGTCCGTGGGCAAGTTTTGACTATGAAAAGGGGTCCGTGGGCCAAAAGAGTTTGAGAGCCACTGTTCTAGACCGCAGTTTTATATTGGAAGGAAAAGTCTTCCAATATAAAATATGAATAGAAGTTACTCTGGAAGTACATTGGTGAGGTGGGGGGGGGGAGAAGGAGTATCAGATCTAAACACCAGAGCTTTGTAAGGAAAGGATTATGTTATAATCCTTTTGGGCAGCAGCAATACGCAGACAAAACATATGATCCTTTAATTTCACCGTGTTTTTCACATTTACACAATTAATGATAATCGAAATTCATCACTTCTCTGGCAACTATTTTCGGTCAAATAAAGGGTACAATTTCAAAAAACTAAAAAATATATTATGCATTCATTTTCAAACCTGATGAACATCTAACACAATATTTCATACTGTTTGTTAAAAAATCGCTTTTTTGTTACAACAATATAATATTTTTAGTATCGTTAAAAGTATGTTATTATTAATTTTTCAATAGTATTACAAGGAAATAATCGCAATGTTGTGAAATATATCAATTATTTATTTTTCAAATATTCATAGTTTATTCAGTAATAAAATTAATCTTCGATCTCACACAGCTTTCATGCTTATTGCAAAGCCATTCGAAATAAGTTGCACTTAATTCAAAACCGTCATTACATGCCGCATCGATTATTTCCATCGCTGTGCACCGGTGTCTGGATATATTTTATTGTTGTCTTTTTATTGTTCCTTGTGATTCCTCAAACCGTGGTAAATTTGCAGGCACCTCGACTACGAAGCGGCTCAAAGACACGCCGTGACGGTGGTGGCCTATGACGGCGGCCGTCCCCCCTTATCTGCCAACCTGACGCTGCTGGTGGACGTGCAGGACGTGAATGACAATCCACCTGTTTTCGAAAGGCCGGAGTACATCGTCAGCGTCTCCGAAGCGGCTCCCGTGGACACCTTGGTGAGTACTTGTATTTTTTTACTCTCACATATGTGAGTCTATACTTTTTCACATATAAGTATTTTACTACGATACTATTCCAGTGACAGAAAAATATATTGGGACTTCAGCAAACATTAAATTGTACTGTACTTTAACTTTTTTTTAAAAGTATTTCGTTTCCAAAATCGCAAGCTTTTTAAAAAAGTAGGTGCCCTAATTTCGGCATATTATAATTTATTTATTAAAAATATTATGATTTACCCTACACGTTAAAATATTTCAAGTAAAAACGTATGAAAAGTGGGAAAATGTATCAATTTTTTCTCATAGTTTTCAAGACAAGTGGTTAATTTATGTTAATATACAGTCGCATGTTTGGCAAATAATTAGATACCCGACAATAAAATTGTATCCAATGTGATGAAACAGCATAATATACGCTGGCAAAAACATTATATTAATTTACATAATTTGAATACTTCTGCCGAAATACTCGTAGCACAGTAAATGTGTTCGCGGCGGCCGAGGCGGGCATGGCGGGCATGGCGGGCATGGCGGGCGTGGCGGCCATGGCGGCCATGGCGGCTATCTGGTCGCGGGGCATCTGCGGCGCTGTAGTGAGAATTAGCGCTACAGGGGAGGAGCGGGCCGTCCGTCATGGCCGCATCTGTGGCGTGCATCGCTCCGCCGACCCGCCTCGCCTAACCTCTGCACGTAGCGAGCCTAACAAGTCTAGGCGACCACTCTCTCCGACCTCTGGCTGCTTGCGACAGCTCCCCGCCAGCCCTGTCCGCTAGCTCGCCCAGACATACACCGACACACCTCAATTAAACGCGATACAATCAACATCAATTAATATTTATTTATTTTTATTGTAACTACATTTAATATATGTGAGAATTAACAACCCTCCGACGATTTATCGGTGACAAGATCGAATAATCTTTTAACAAAGTTTTGCCTGACAGCCATCGATGATCCACAACGGGTCATTTGATTAGTAAGAAAGCGGGGAGCAATCACCACTAGTGTTTTACTTCCTCCGTATTTATTTTTCTAATAAGAAGCCACGTTAATATATTATTTAATAATAAAAAAAATACCTACCCGTAATTTGATAATATTGCCTACACATTTTGATAATATACAGCTAAATAAATTATACACACCCATAAATTAATCATATGTTTTTTTATCGTACTGATTTCATAGCTTCAAATGTTATGACAGGTTCTGCATCAATGCAGGAAGAAACAAACCTATTACTTAGATGAAAAAACGTAGAAGATTTATAATAAAGGGTATGATGTTTTGGTTTGTACCGTTTGTATGTAAAAGGTCACAGCGTCCGAGCGTCCGGACGATCGAGATCACGAAAATATTATTACGAATAACCCGTGAAACGAGTCGGTCAGTCATCATCACCACCGCCTCCATGCAAATATCTCTCCGCAGAATAATCGCGAGCAAATTGGCTGACAATGAGGTTGTAAAAATGATACCTCCGATATTATTTAAACATCCATATCTCAGGACGCAATGCAGCACGTTTTTATAGACAACTTCAACAATAGGCATTAAATTTTGTGTTTTGCATTTACCAAACGTTATTGGATACCTACTTGTTCTGCCGGGACGGCGGACATTCAGTTAACCCTCAAAGCTCTGACCGATTAAACTCACCGTCAAAATAAAATAAAATAATTTTAAAGATACTTCAATTACGTAGAAGTGACGAGGCTAAATTCCATCCTGAACAACGGGTAATCATTTATTATTAATCGAATAATTTCTACTGATTTGACAGTTGAAAAATTATATTTCAGAATAACGATTGTGATCTAAAATAATATACCTAAAATTCATTAATCTACGTCTGTGGAAATTTTGCACGCAAACCAACATTTTAACACTTTTTAACTTAGTTGGATATTACCTTTTTATGATATTATTCAGACTGTGAATGTATATTTTACGTTAAATACTAAGTTTTTACTACTACCTTATACAAACAAAAAACCTTTAAAACATTTTAAACATTTTAACACATCTACATTTTTATAACTGAAATACTTTTTTAACGCAAATAGATATTTTTAATTTTTGAGATGTGGGTTTGCATTGATAAATTATTTTGATTTCAATTTTAAAAAGTTGGATAAAAAATATATTTAATCATAACTTGTCTAGTAACTAATATAAAACCCTCCGACTACCCGGACCCCCCAGGGTGAAAACCCCATTTAGGTTCGCCACAGTTCCGTCAAACGGCTATTTATAAAACACTAATATATACGAAATATTGAAAAATGACTCAATCCCAATTCTACAAGATAAATATTCATCAATAATTAAAAATCGCGGAAATAAAAAAAGTTCAGTTAAAAATCATTGCCAGGATCGAATGTTTTGTTACCGTGGCCAGAGGTGTTGAATCATGTTCCGGAGTCATCAACACCTCGAGTGATCGATTGCCCATAACTCAGCGGTGCATTGTGTGACCTTCTTCGGGGCTGACCACTAGGCATGCGGTGCGCCCGGGCAGCGCCGCGTCATACAATACTCCGGTGTAGCGTGTCTCTTCACGGCTCGCTGGCTGGGCGCTCGCGACTCTCGCTCCGCTGCCGAGGGTCGCAGATTCTATCTCACGCTGGTCACCATCGGATACGCGCAAATCGAGTAACCATCGGAAGTAATGGATTACTTTGAATGTATCGTTGAAATATTTTTATCTTCATTTTTTAAATCGCATCAAAATAATAATAATAAAACTACGCTCAAATGCCTGTACTCAGCAATTATTAAAAAATATAATTAGTATATAATTGAAGTAGAGTTTATACTCATATAACGCGATTTTTATGTAACCCAAATTTATAAATGAATTTTCTTATCTATCAACATTTAATCAGCTGAAAATTTTTATTATCTTACAAAATTTTACTGCTGCAAAATCTTCATTGTTCACTGCATGAAAACCATATTCAAAATTCAGTTTCGGAGATTTTTTCTATTTTGATCTGCATCTTGCATAATGCTGATATTAGTTTCCATAAAAATTAACCAAGAGACCCAACTGTATTCTACAATATAAATATCCTGCATTCACCCAAACTCACTTTACAGCTCCGATCCACAGTGTAATAACATAATCTACAATGCAGCATAAATTATCACAATAATACAACGGAGTAACGTAGATAATACCTCGGCTAGATAATACGGAATCATAAACCTCGCGCCGCAGCGGGCCGGGTGTTGCCATGCGGCGGAGACGCGCCTCGGCCGGGCATCTGATCGACATGGAGTAAAAATAATTGCTTTTCGGAGTTCGTACGTAAGATTGATGATTGTTTTTTGTTCGGCTCCGGCCACGTGGGCGTGAAGCGATTGCCTATTTTTAGACCGGCCGGGCCGCGGCCGTCGGGGATTTTGTTTCTGACTACTCATTTTTTCGGCATCTTCGCAGCATTGCCCGATCTCCTCGGCCTAACGGCTCCCTCGGAGGTGACCCTCCTAGAAGGCATCCTCAAAATAACCCTTTCGTGGGTTTTCACTGGCTCTCAGACCGCGTTTGTATGTTAATGGTGATGTTAACCAGGATTTAAATTATTGAATAAAATAAATATATCATGTAACCTAAAAATATCACCCCTCAAATTATGTAAAAAAATCAAGCTTTAGCAGTCATTGTTTTTTTCATTCGTCTGTAGAGTGAAATTGACCAAACTTTACTAAGTAGTAATCAAAACGCCAAACAAGATTTTGTGATTTACCCCAATTATAGGCATTTCATTTATCGGAAAGTCTCTCCGTCGCAAGATTTGACTTCAGTTTTAAAAGCTTCATAATAATCAAGATAACAGATTAATTTACCTAAAAATAACAAATACATATGTGTGCGTAGTAAAGTGAATAGAAAACTCTGTTTCAAATTCTCTCTTTAATAATTACCAAGTAAAAAATGACGCTTGATGTGTTTGATTTTGTTCTCAGGTGGTGCAAGTGACGGCTGTGGATCTGGATACTGGCAACAATGCGCGACTAACCTATCGACTCATCGGTGGAGCCCAAGCGCCGTTCTCAGTGGAACCCCACACAGGGAGAGTTCGCGTGAAAGGCCCCCTGGACCGGGAGAGAGTGGCCTCGTACAGCCTCGAAGTCTCGGCGGCCGACCACGGAGCGCCTCCGGCCACCACCACGGCTCGCCTGACCATCGCAGTCTCTGATGCCAACGACAACGCCCCGGAATTCGCAGCGACTGCCTACGAGTTCTCGGTGGAAGAAAATCTGCCAAGAGGAGCGCGCGTCGGCACCGTTTCTGCCACCGACGTTGACGTCGGAGAAAACGCTTCAGTGCGGTATGGACTCATCCCCGCCAACACCAGCTTCCACATTGACCCTGTCACAGGTACGTCATAAACAATATCTTGATTTAGCTGTTCAGTGGTGATAGCGAATAACGTCCAGTCGGGTCGTATCCGTTCGTGACTGAATTATTCAATATTTAATCAACGCACTCAATCACAGATTGCCACTGCGCTTGGTAAAATTTGATTAATATAATTTATATTAATTATCTTATTGGGAATGCTGATGATAACTTTGAGCGTAGTTTTCGTTATTCATTTAATTAAAATAAGTTATGATTAAGCTATCTATAATAATAATATCCATTGTGTTTGTGTATGTATGTTTCATTTTTTGGTTCTCTATAGAATATCTTAAAAGATACAACGCTGATTTGCATGTAAGTTTAGTAAGTTTTTCCGCAGTTATGTGCCGAATTTCAAGACGATAGGATAATATTTTCATTCATAAACAAATTTAATAAAACTATAAAATATGCTTTAGCGAGTTTCAATATGTACGAATTATAGGATTCTGTTGTTCACCGCGAGAATTTCAAATTTAGAATTTATACAAAAAAACAAATGTTGATGCTTCTTAGAAATTTCCAGTTTATGTCAGCTTGACACAAGTACCAATTTTATTATTTGCGTCGAAATTGCGTTAGAAATTATTAATCACATCTTTCATAGCTCAAAATGCCTCCCAAATAATACAAAAATAATATAAAAAAATAATGTAAAATAATATAATAAATGTTCAAACACTATTGCATCGTTCATCGAATACGTCATTCTGTGACGGGCTTTATTTCTAGTGATATAAATAATGATTATTTATTGGAAAATAATATCAGTGTAGACCACATTAACCTATCAGTTAATGTTATACGAGTATGTTATATTTATAAAAGTTAATAAGCGTTGTTGTGTGTTAGAATATTATTTTAAAAAAAAAAAACTAAAAATACATTTAAATATTACTGAATATAAACTATATTAAAGGAAAATATATGGAGACATCCTTAATGAGATCGTCTCGGGGTCAGTAGAAAATAAAGGTTTTTCTACGAATGTTTAATGGCAAATTTAGACCCATCGCACTGTTCCACACTCTTTTTAGCCAGTAAAACTGCAGAAGTGACAATACAAAAGACAATAAATAACACTTTTGCCATTTTCATAAATCAGTGGCGTGAAGTAAGACTGAAAGTTAGACGTGCAGTAATGCGCGCTGCGCGGAGTGTACCTCATACATTACCTTTCATATATGTAACACCAATAAACAACACATTATTTCTCATCAACCATTGACAGTATTTTTTTGGTATTGTGTCATTAATTATATATCTAAATTTTAATTGGTTATTTTATTTAACCTCACTTCAGTTAATGTGGATATACAGCTACGCTCTCTTACAAAATAAATTAATCGTAACTACCAAATTCGTTGTCTTACGTCTTACCATGTGATAATAATATTTACCAATTTATAAATCTGAATATGTGTAGTATCATTTTTACGAATTAAATGTTACGATTGTTCGAGCATAAAACTCTATTTTTTATGATTCCATCCTTCATTTCAAAATTTTTAATTAAAAGATATTTTGCTGTTTTATCGTGTATTAAAAATTCCCAGAAGCCGCAGTTTAAAAATATTACAGTAATTCCAGAGATAAATAAGGACCTATGCCGGGAACTATTTCTCACTGTAGCAATCACGTCGGAAATATGTTAATGGCTGCGTTGCGAAATTTAACTTTCGCATGCCGACTAGACACACAGGCTCGGGCGCTCCTCGCACCAAGGCGAGGCGGACGAGCTCGCGTGCGCCCGGCTCATGACAGAGGACACGCTACTCTTTGTGAATTCAGAGTATTTTGAAGTTCGATCTCCTCTATTAGCATACCGGCCACAGGGTAGCAACTCGGACAATAGGCTCGGCAGAGCTACATCTCTTCGAGAAAATCTTCGAGCTAATGTCCGCGCGCTGGCGGTATGCGAATACTTTGTTTGATTAGTTGAATATGTAATTACTCGAAGGTTCTGCCTTTTTCAATGTGGAGTGTTTAGGGCTTAGCTATTTTATTGCCATGCTAGTGATTTAAGAAGGTAATTTGGTTAAGAGCTTTCTCTATTAATCAGCGAATGCGAACGACGTTCGCGGCACAATCAAAGCGAAACATTATGCCTCTCTGCGGAGATTTCATTCCCATTAAAATTCACTAACTTATCTCGTTAGATGGTTTTGCTTAAATATTGCTGTATTTGCTAGAAAGTTTTTCATTATAACTTGTTAATTGTTTAAGCCGTTGACATTTAATCTCCCTGGGTGCTTCCCTCGCGCCGCGGCGATTGTTCGTTAAAACGCAAACGCTGTTATTGCTGTTGGAACTAAACTGAGTCCGCTTGGTTGGAGCAAACACTTCACATTTTATTTTGTCGGGCATTCCGGCGGAACGCGAAGACTGTCTCATGACATATCGCGGCTAGAATAACCTTTGAGGCCACTGCGTTTAATTCTACCCACGGTTGTCAGCTCGGGAAGCAAAGGTTCGAACAACTCCGAGGTTGGGAATATATCGTCAATATTTAAATGACCGACGACTCGCGGGCGACGGACGTGCAGTTTGCTCACGTAGAATTTTGAATAACGCTTTAAAGTACGCACGATTGCGCGCATCAACTCATTAGGCTCAAAAAGATGAAGACCTGCACTGTATTTACCGTAGCCGTTTTAATTGCCACGAAGAACATATTTCATCGGCCTAAACATAAAATTTGTTCAAAAAAATATTGCATCCAGTTAATTTAGGGTCGGATAACTGGTGTAATTTTTAGCTGTATTTCCGTGAAACAATCGTATATATGATTTTCTTTGGGGTGCCTTAGTTTTTCTTTGTTAAACAAACCGTACATTTCACATTACTGTTTTGAATCACTAAACAAACGAGACAGTTTTTCTGCATTTAAGCATCTCGCATCAACTTGCATGTGTTTCCTTTCCATTTCTTCGTTTGATGAAATGCTGCTAATACATCGCGTCAACAAGCCCTAAAAGTAAAAGAGGATAGGTCTTATGTTTTGATTTAAGCATCAAAACTAATAAAAGCGATCTGACGAACCGGTTCACGGTTCAGGTCCGGAGAGCGCCAGGAACCGGCACCGGCCCGACCGCGATCAATCACCGGTAGTATCGGAGGCCATCAGCGGCCGCCGCGCGCCGGGCATTAGCGCGAGCCCTAGGATGTGCAATAATTGGACATGTCCTTGCGTTTACTATCATCCTGCGGGAGTGAGGACCCATCGGCGATGCCATTTCGTAGCGCCGTCCTCCTCAGCGGACATTTTTAATATCGCCCATTAAACAAAAAAGCGAGCCTCGACGCCCGCCGATCGCCCTCCGCGTATCCGCATTTGAGCAATTTCATTTAGTTTCCAATATATTTACACTGCTATCGCGTGCAATTAAATGAGTTGTGTAATTTCCGAAATTCGAAATTGCGGCGTCCAATATTTGAAGAATTTTTTTACGATCAGTCGAAAAACTTTGATTATATTTTCGAAAAAAGGAGCCAATCGAAATTCCCGCTCGATCCAATTACGCCAAAATAATAGGTGTGCGGTAAACGACAAGTCCGGCGTCCCCCCCCCAGTCCCCGCGCGCTCCCCACAGACAGGGAAGCTCCTCCCGACGAGGCTCGGGAGAGGATTCTCATCACAAAAGCACTTTGCAAAATACTCAATTACACCTTTTTATATATTTAGAGTACGATTGGATATCGAGTAATGATGAGCCGGACGAAGAAATGAGGGCTTTCCATTTTCCTCGTGTTTGTCGGCGAGCCGAGATCCGCGAGGGTCGAGGGCGCCGTGTTTAATTATGAAAACTTATTAATCGGCGTTATTCCGGAGGGTGTCACGTACTTCCAATTTCCTCCGAACATAATGTAATCACCACCGAGCAAATTATTGCCAGTAAATTGTGACGTCCGCGCGGGCGGACACATCGGCCATATCGTATGGCAAAAACGCTAGCGAAGGGTTCAGAGCCTAAATGCCCCGCCGGGCTCGCCAGTCCAGGTAGTCGGGCTTTAGTTCCATGTAATCATAGTTATTTGCCAAGTTTGATTACTTTTATGAATGATAATTTTGGGTCGTTTTATGGCAACGTCGATCTCGCTCGTTTTTCGTTACCCCGTGCTTCAGCCGGTAATTAAAAATAATGCCTTTCTTACGCTTTAATATTAACTTGAATATGTTTAGTATTTTTATTTTTGTATCGCTAAAACCGCGACCGGGACATTAAAACGTACTTCGCTAGATTTTGTATCTCGTTATTACTGACATTGACGCAGCTCAGAGCAGAAAACCGTGCAAATATGAGAACAGCATTTAGATATTTTATTTTTAGGCGCAGGCACTCTAGTTTCGTAAAAATCAAAATATTGAATAATCTTTCAGGCTACATTACTACGAAGGAGCCCTTGGACCGAGAGGCTCGGGCGAGCTACGAGCTGGTAGCGGAAGCGCGCGACTCCGGCGCTCCTTCCCGGGCCGCCCGCGTGGCCGTGCGAGTGCGCGTGGCGGACGTCAACGACTGCGCGCCCGAGGTGCTGGACCCGCGGGAGGACGTGGTCAGCGCCAGGGAGGAGCAGCCCCCGGGCACGGAGGTCGCCAGGGTGCGGGCGGTGGACAGGGACAGTGGCCAGAATGCGACCGTGACGTACTCGGTGCTCAAGGGCCGCGACTCTGATGGATTCGGAGTGTTTACGATCGATCCAGTCAGCGGCGTCATCAGAACTAGTGTCGGTGAGTTAATGCAGAGCTTTTACAAACTCTTAGATATTATAAATACGAGTAACATAATTTATAAATCAATCAAATGTATTAGAAATTATTATGAAGGCCATTATTTAATTCGGTTTTCTCTTTGAAGTTTTGGACCACGAAGAACGTGCAATCTACCGGCTGGCGGTGGCTGCGACAGACGGCGGCAAACCTCCCAAGCAGACCGTTCGCCTACTTCGAGTCGAAGTTCTAGATCTCAACGACAACCGCCCTACATTCACCAGCTCCAGTCTCGTATTTTCGGTAAGACGTCTCATCGTGATTGGCTTCTAAGTTTGGTATTGTTGTATAATTACAACTGCCGTCTGCAATTCGAAGGTAACGATCGTTATTAATTTTCAGATCAAGGAGGATGTAAAAGTGGGTCACGTGGTCGGACCGATCGGCTGCAATGACCAGACGGACCGAGACAATCTCGTCTCCGGCAGCTTGAGCCGTCACATCACCTACACTCTGATCACTCTCGGAGGAGAGCAGGCCAACGGAGCGTTCGACATAGACAGAAGCACGGGATCCCTGGTGGTGGCTCGACAGCTGGACAGAGAGACTCAGGGAGAGTACAGGCTCGAAGTCCGCGCCTTGGACACGTCCGCGACCAACAACCCGCAGAGCAGTGCAATCACTATTAAAGTTGACGTCGTAGACGTGAACGACAATCCGCCCAAGTGGCCTATAGATCCAATCACTATTCAAATTCCCGAAGACACCAAAATCGGAGCAGCTGTTTATAATTTTTCTGCTACTGACGCGGATTCCGGACTAAATGGTGAAATTCACTACAGCCTGGCCGCTCATTCGATAAACGTATCTCCCGTGTTCTCTGTGGACCCTCTGAGAGGCACGCTTTCATTGCTGGAGCATCTGGACTACGAGAACCTGACGGAGTACACGCTAATCGTGCGAGCGATGGATCAGGCGACCAACACGTCGGAAAGACTCAGTACCGCTGCGACAGTTCGCGTTATCATTTCAGATGCTAACGATAATGCTCCAGTTTTTGTAGCGCCGATAGTAAAAATAATAAAAATAAGCGATTCTGCCACTGTGGGAACCTTCTTGTGCCGCGTTATAGCGGTTGACGCAGATTCTGGAGATAATGGCAGAGTGTCGTATGTGATAACGAGCGGAAACGATAACGGGAGATTCACTATCGGCTATGAATCTGGAGTGATCACACTCTCGAGACCCATGTCGTTCGATGGCAGCGGAGTGACCGGAGACTACTCCCTGAACATCACGGCCAGCGACCACGGCTCCCCAACCTCCAGACAGAGCTCGATAATAATACAACTCGTGGTGCAAGGATCGTCCGACAACCCTCCCAGATTTATGGAATCCGTATACAGGGTGAACATCAGCGAAGAGCTGCCCGTCGGAAGCTTTGTCGTCAAGGTTTCAGCGAAGCCGTCTCTCAGTAATCCAGGTACGATCACCATATCGCAAACACTCCCAAATACAAAAATTGTTCACCTTGTAACTGAAATACACAGATGTGGACATTTTAGCTGCATGTTGTATTTTACAATCATTAAATAAATGCTTAAACATCCACCACAGGTCCGTTAGTGTAATTGAATATATTGTTTGCCAGGCGGGAACCTCACGTACTCCATCCCAGCCGGAGTGGCGGACGACCGCTTCTCGGTGGACGCAGGCGGCGTGGTGCGCGTGCGTGGCGCGCTGGACCGCGAGGAGCGCGCGCGCTACGCCGTGCCCGTGTACGCGGGGGCGGGCGGCGCGCGCCACGACACGGCCCTGCTGTTCGTGGACGTGGCCGACGTCAACGACAACGCGCCCGTCTTCGTGCCCGGAGCGTGCTACCCGCTCGCCGTGCCCGAGAACAGCGAGTTCGCGGTCATCCACACGCTATCGGCCAGCGACCCGGATATCGGTCCCAACGGAGAAATCACCTATTCTATCACAGGTAAGAAAGATTCCCACAACTTGTCAGTGGACTTATTACTAGTAGTTATTCTACTGAATACGTTTTTTATTTGTAGTATGGCTTTATATAGTAATTTGAAGCCTTTTATTTATACCTATTATTTTTCTTCAGGAGGAAACATCGGAAACATGTTCAGCATCGACGCGCGCACGGGGGCCCTGTCGGCGCGGCCGCTGGACCGAGAGACGCGCTCCCGGCACTCGCTCGTGGTGACGGCGCAGGACGGGGGCTCCCCGCCGCGCGCGGGCCTCTGCAACATGACCGTCTCCGTGGAGGACCTCAACGACAACGCGCCGCGCTTCGACTCCGCCACCTACGCCGCGGTGGTCGCCGAGGACGCGCCCCCCGACTCCAGCGTGCTCAGGGTGCACGCGGTCGACCCGGACCTCGGAACCAACGCCAGAGTACTGTACTCCCTCGCCAACGAGAGCCAGTGGCTCTTCAGGATCGACAACCGCACTGGAGTCATCACCACAGCCGGGTAAGAATCGTTAATTTCGTTTTCCCATCGGTCGATCCGCAGATCAGTACTCGCTATGATAATATTGAGATTTCGGTTTATATTTTAAATAAGTGGGAGGGGCTGCTCAATTCTTTTGAATCAAACGCGGTCCACGCGCATCCTCTCCTCGCCGGCAAAGGCCGTTGACTTTGCAGGAATAACGCTCGAACAAATTCGATAAACTGTTTCCGAAGCTTCTGGTCGCCGCTTTACAAACTACTCGAGAGAATACAATATGCAAAATATGCGGTGTCGCCCGGACCGAGCGTGTAAACCCGCCGGCCGCGCGTAACTCAAATCTTAACAATGGCTCTGCCGTCCTGCCGGGCCGGAGTGACGCGGGCATTGTGGCGCGCTCCCCCTGCAGCGGCCGACCGCACTCCCCAGACAAATATAGCAAAGATAAATACCAGAATTTGTCGGCAATTGTTATCAAGTACCCGGTGACAGAACAGAATATCATAAAATATACGCATTCTTTATTGTTTTATTTCAGGGTCTTCGATCGTGAAACGCAGAATGTCTTCGACTTCTTGGTCGTGGCCACGGACGGTGGAAAATATGACGCCAAGTCGCAGACGGTTCCGATACAGATCACGATAGGAGACGTGAACGATAATAAACCTGTCTTCACCAAGTATCCTTTCACGGGACAAGTGGCGGCACTATCTCAACCCGGCCAGAGTCTCCTCAAGGTCACCGCCACGGACGCTGACGACGGCACGAATGCCGAAGTCCTGTACAGCCTCTTCAATGAACCGCTAAATTCTAAATTTAGAATCAATCCAAACACCGGTGTATTGACCGCCACTCAGAGCCTGGCCGGCGAGAACGGAAGGCTCATCCACCTGGAAGTGCTCGCGAGAGACAAGGGCAATCCTCCTCAAAATGCAACGGGCCTCATCGAAATCAGAGTCGGAGACGTACCTGAAGGAACTGCCAGTCTTCATTTTCAAAACTCTTCGTATTCTGTGAGTTTAATGGAAAACGCTCCCAGAGGAAAAGAAATACTACAAGTATCGGCCGTTCGAAGTGACGGACGAAGGCAGAGGATCTTTTACAGCTTCGGAAGTGGAAACGAGGATTCCACTTTCGATATCGACTCAGACAGCGGTATTATTCGAGTGGCTACTTCCGAAGGCTTGGACCACGAGCTATCTCCAGGGCCGAGACGAAAACTGGTGGTAATCGCCAGGGCGGAAGGATCTCCAGCCCTTTACGGGTACTGCGTGGTTTGGCTTCAACTGCAAGATCGCAACGACAACGCTCCGAGATTTACTCAGCAACAATACACGGCCAACGTTTGGGAAGGAAATTCAAAGGGAACGTTCGTCATGCAATTGTCAGCGAAAGATGCGGACGAAGGGGCGAACGCGCGAGTGCTCTATCATATCGTGGACGGCAACCACGACAACGCATTCATCATCGAGCCCGCCTTTTCCGGAAGTGTGAAGACCAACATCGTTCTAGATCGGGAAATCCGCGACAGCTACAGGCTGACAGTCATCGCAACTGACGGAGGAGACCCGCAACTGACCGGAACGGCGACGCTTCGAGTGCACGTCGTCGATGTCAACGACAACCAACCAACTTTTCCACCCCGGCAGCCTGTTTACATCGCTGAAGGTAAGATACGTCTTTATATATTATATCATATGTTAAAACGTATACATTGTTATTTGTATAGTATAATCATCTGAAATAATAAGTAGATGAAGATTATCTATCCGAAACCGTTCTTTGCTACACCCCTAACTGTGAGAAGTCTGAGCACACATTGGATCGAATATTTATATCGTAAACAGATGAAATGCCTTAAAAGCAAAATCACATTGTCACACGGACAGAGCAAACAATATTGTCGGCTTTGCATATTTACAGAGGCCGAGGGGTATTTACATTATTAAGTATGGCGGCACATCCAGCGGCCTTTAAAACCTTTGCCGGGGCCGCGGACACACGGCGAGCATCGAGTGTTTTAATAAAACTCTTAAATTCCTCATTATACTCCGCACCGGCCCTGCCTCCGTCTCTACGACCCTCCGCTTCGACTCGGACTTTGTTTCGTCTGTTTGCTTTTCTCATGCGCCGCTGCCCGCGCCGGGACGCGCTCGGACAGGTGCTGAAATTTCCGAAATACTCCCAAACGATAGAACCATCCGGTACCCTTAATTTCGGTTTGAACGACGAAAGATCGCCGCCGGTCAGAATTATTAATCAGACATAGTACATTTTGTCGAAGTTTCAAATTCTCCGTTAACTTTTAACTCTCGTTCGTGCCGTCCTAAAAAGTGAGCATCGAGCCTTAATTATCGTAAGCAGTCCCGCGCCTTTTAATCGCTCGTCACGCCCGGACGTACCGTTGCGAAGGTCGCCGCGCGCCGAGCCGTCATTTGAAATGCATAATTACCGGACCGCGCGGAGATCACACGAGGAGGTGACACGGCGGGGGCGCGGGGGGGGGGGGAGGGTCCAGGGGCGGGGCGGGGGCTCCCCGGGAACAAAGGAGACAGCGGGGAGAGGGACACCGCCTCTTTGCATACGGCCCGGCTGACACATCGCGGCGTTTCGATTTCGGGGACAAGATTAAATAAAATAAAGCCTTCTTTAAATATATTTATTTCCTTATATTTATCGGCGCGTATTCTTCTCCTTGTCGCCGCGTCCGCGCCACAGCGACGGGCGTTTTGCTCTGTCAGGAATCTGGTTTTGGGTTTGCGCGTCGTTAAAACGATCGGGATTTTGGAATAGTAGGGCGCATATGTGCTTTAAAAGAAAATCTTTATTTTCTTAAAAAAATATTGTTTCTACAGGAATCATAACAAAAATTCATCCTGAACTGCGAAAATAAATCTTAAGTTTCCAAGTCACTCGTAATATTTCCTCATAATATTTCTTGTTCGCGCTGAGCAAAATATTTTAACTTGAAGCGTATACTTATGTACTAAAACCTACTAATTATCTGGTACTCGACTTGAACAAGAGTTGTCAACTTTTTGTATGTCTTATAAATCAATGTACGGACTCGGTGGAACTCGGTTTTTGAATACCGAGGAAGAAAACTCAGATGTATATAACAGATCACGGGTGAAACTAATATCCAGTTCGTCAGCAATAGAACGAAAATATCAATCGGTATATTTATAAATATCAGTTTTATGCAGTGGATCTCAGATATTTTTCTCAAAACACATTTACAAAAAGATGGAATAATATAAGAATTAGCAGGCTCACGACATATTTTGGTTTTCTTGAGTGCATATCCATTTCAATGCGGTACTTGATTTCCTAGGTAACCGGCGCATCACCGATGCGGAGTTCACGTAGGTCAGTCGCTTCGGAAGTAAAATAAATAAAATGCACTTTCTCTCTCCAGGTACCCCCGTCGGCACGGTGGTGACGACCGTGGCGGCTAACGACGTGGACACGAACCCCGCGCTGGCGTACAGCCTGGCGGACGCGTCGGACTCCTTCTCCGTGGACCGCTTCAGCGGGCGCGTCGTGCTCAGGCGCGCGCTGGACGCCGAGACGCGCCGAGAGTTCGCGCTGAGCGTGCTCGCGTCCGACGCCGAGCACGTCGCGCGCACGACGCTCGTGCTGCGAGTCACCGACGACAACGACAACGCGCCGGAGTTCGCGCAGCCCGCCTACAGCGGAGTCGTGCCAGGTGAGTCCCCGCCGCGCCCCCGGCCGGCTCGCATTTTCCGCTCCGCCTTTTCAATATCTGCGATCTGCCTTTCCCGCGATGACGCGCTTTTTGAGCATCGCTAAGCTTGACCGGTTCTCGTTTGAGTTACGACGGCGCACCGAAACTCAATTCGGTCGGAGGCCCGCCCGCCCCGCGCCCCGCCGCCCCCGCTCGCGGAATCGCCCGTTTTATCTTTGCGGTGTCAATTCCAGTTTGGAGAGCGGGGACAACATGTCTACTTAAAACCAGTTTTATAAAGCTCCTTCGCCCAAATTATAAAATCGTCCAATTTTGTTTGTTCTTTTGGCGTGTTGAAATGTTTATTTTTTTCGCTTCGTTTTTTCCGTATTTCGGGCGATCATTTCAGCCGCGGGAAGGTCCTAGCGGTCGGGATCGGGAAGCGCGGCCCGGCGCGGGGTCCGCTCTATCGGCCCGGAGTCGTTCATATCAGCTCGGCGCGGTCTGCGGTCGCAGCTTCGTCAGCGTTTCCTCACTCCGCCTTGCGGCCGAGGCGGCTTTATTCAAATGAGAAGAAAAGAAAGCCGAGGCCGAAGAGATGCGCGCAAAGGCGGAGCCTTCCCTAATACGGCGTAATGATCCTCGCAATTTCCTCGCAATGCGCATTTTCATACTGAGTTCGCAATCGAGCTAAATAAAAATAAAAGCTCGGTCGGACGGCGAGCGAGCTCGCGGTCCGATTGATTCCGGACGACCGGGCCGCGCCGCCCTGCCCTCCGCCCCTACCCTCCGCCCCCGCCCTCCGCCCCTGCTCTCCGCCCTTGCCCGCCGCCGCACGGCAGCTCGGCCGACTTTGAAATCTTCGATTGAATTACTTTAGCGCATTCCTCACGGGCGCATATATCATACGGGGGAATTAAACACGGCGCGCCGAGGCTGCAGCTCAGCGGCGCGGCTCACCTCCTGCGCGGCCGGCCTATTGAAATCTGGCGATGCAAAATCCAGCGCCCAGAACGATTTGCCGAGTTGTTACTTAATGCCACAGACGAAGCGTACATAGATTTTCCTTGTTGCAGCATGTGAAAAGTAAACATACGACCGATGCCAGCATCCTTGTTGCTGCGCTCAGCTTATGAACGATTCCCGCTGTTTTTAATTTAATGAGTACAACCGCCTTTAAGCTCCTACCAGGGAATCGTCAAAAATAATTTGCAAAATATGGGGATGCGTGTTTTGACTTATAGAATGCTTAATTGATTTCTAATCCGTTTATCTTGCTACTCAACTTTTCAATCAGATTATATGTATTTGGTTTTACCCCGTCAGTGAAGATATTATAAAATTAACTCTAATTCAAGCATTCATTTCAAGAATATATCGCTGGAATTTCTTTTACCGGCGTGTTTATTTAGCGAGTATGGAAGCGTATTAGCGCCCGCTGAAGCCCCGCTCTCGGTCGGAGATCCCTTTGTTTGTGTTTCGTAAATTAAAGGATGAGGAATGTTGCAAAATCATTTTAGGGCCTATTAGTGCGTCGGCGCGGTTCAGGCATTTCAAAAATTACGCAGTCTAAATATTAAAAATACTTATACCGGTCAGGCAATACATTCATTAAAGAACCCAACGAAAATTCTAAATCTGCTAGGAAATGTCAGTGAGTCTGACATTCTCAATGCTATGTCCGATGAATTCTTATAGTATATATATTTCAATACAATCGGTTTTTTTTTTCAGTAAAACTTATTCATAACAAGTCCTGAAAGTTTTCATATGTATTTTCAATTTAATTTTGGATCACTGATTCTTAACTAATTATAGAAGGCGTCCTAAAGCCGGGAATAGCTATATCTGCTAATGAGAAGTCGAGTGGGTGCGGCTCCGGGGAGACTCCTGCGTTTACTCTCCGCAGATTGTGCGCTTGCTTAATCCGAGTCTCAACATCTCTTTCTTGCGAAGTATTGTTGAAAAGCCCTCCGTGGAGTCCAGGTGTCTTTAATCTCAGCCCGCGGCCCGAGGCAGCGCTTCCGCTCCCGCGCCTTCCGCTAATCGCTTGGCCCTCCCTGGCAACGCGAGGCGCACACACGCGTACACGCAACACGCGCACGCCTCACACGCACACGCGCGGCGAGCACAGGTCCAGGACCGGTAGTCTTCAACCGGACAAGTGCTTTTAAATTGATTTATATATTTTTAATATGAATATATATATTTAAATGCAAAAGGGAAAAATATTCTACTGCATTCATCGAAATCAAAATTTGTGTTCACAAAAAATATTTTGATAAAACAATGAACAATCCTTTAATTTTTCAACTCATCTGCCTGCAGGGATATTGGGTTTAAAATAACGAAAGGCAAATATTTATTTTATTATTGATTTTTACAAAATATTTTTGTAATCTAGATAAATTTCAAAAATAAACATATAAAATTGCAGATATTTGTATATTTTTGCTCGTGGTTCTGTATATTTTGTATCGTTCATTTTCTTAAGGAGTAAAGTAGCTTTCTTACTTTCAGCAATTATTTTTCAAAAAAATTGCTTGAGAGCTTCATAGACTTCCAATCCGATATTATTAATACGTTATAATTTTATTCTGTTGGGCAAGATTTTAAAATAATAACGACTTATTCCATAAAAAAATTCTTAATTTTTAAATACAAAAAAAACGTATATCAAACTAGATAATAAGCGAATCTGCGTTTTGTTTCATTTTCGCCCGCCCCGGATCTGCCCCTGACTACACACACCTGCAGGGTCCACGCGCCTGTACAGGTGAGCGCCCCTCGCAGGGCCTAGCCTAATAAGGAGCCCCGGGCAATAAAGAGTTTAGCCCCCTTTTGGTTGCGAAAATGGATAATGATCCAGTCTTAGTAAAACATGCTATGATTTAATGATAATCATCAGTTATTTGAAATTGTTTTGGATTTGCTGACTCCTGGAAGGCACACATGCAATATGTACTTAATTCGACCTCACTTTACTTTAATAAGTCTATATAAAATATGTAATATTTTACACTCATTATATATTAGCTTTTATATATTTTTTCTTTTTTACTCTGTTTAAATTTACCAACTGAATTAAAGTAAATTTTTAAAGAATAAATAAAATTTGATTTTGTGTTTTCTCTAAATGCATCATAAAATTTTGTTTGTCCTAATCCATCGTTAAGCCATGATTGTGATTCTCCGTTCACATAATTAAAAGTCTAACATTTTTCTTGTTTTAAAATAATTGTAGAATTTGGTATATATTTCTCTGATCTGGGCAGCCCTCCCCCCTCGGCAAGCGACAGTCCCCGGAGCGTGTGAATGCGCCTCTACACATTCATCTTTCTCATCCAAAGTTCATGCCTGGTCCGAAGAAAGACCATTTTGTTTGCAGAGTATTATTGAATATCACCTTCCGAAGCATCAGAGAACATCTGCGGCAGTTTCTCTTTGTTTTGCTCTTATATTTATAATAGTTTTTATTTTGAGAAATGTTTGAAAAACATTGATCCATTGATGAAGGTTGAACTTTTTTTTTGATTATGTATTAAGCACTTATCATTAAAATTATTCGTTTAACACTATTCCCATGAGCTTATATACTTATAGTTTTAGATCAATGAATAATTCCTTACCAGCGGTGCTCTTAAGCAAAGCTTAATTTCAAACACTGCAACAATAAACATCTGTAATTTTACTTCATTTAATAAAGCAAATTTATCTATATCAGATATTAAATTTGCAACTTCTACCCAAAAATAAAAGATGTTTGCTTAAACTGTTTAAGTTTTCACATACATTAACATATAATATATTAGTAGAATGAATACTCTCACATAATGAATGTGTATTTAATTATATAACCACCCACAAACCATAATAAAAATCTTGGCCGTAATAAAAGTCAGCTGTTAAGATTAAAAGTGACTTAACTTCGGATAGAAGTCATTAGAAAGATAAATATCTTAGCGGCACAAAATTAACAGAGTCCCTTTTCGATATCAACTAAAAAATAGTTAGTTACTGAAGATAGGCTAAAATTATTAGTTTTTTTTTTGTAATTCTTTTAAAATGCACTTTCGTGTGTTTTATAATTAAAATAAATAAACGTCACAATTTTAGCATTAAAGTAAAATATATTCTATTATTTTAAAGTATACAAGTTAAAATAACGGTCATCGCATGCCACTCAAACCAACCACCCACTTCTAACCCTCTTAATTTTACCCTCCTTCTTTATATCCTCGAAACGTTTATTTTGTGTTCAGGTCTTTCCAAGTTGTAGAGCGAGGATCCCAGGACCCTGGTCTCTGGAAATTCATTAGTTGCCTACTCTCAAGAATTAGAGTTCAAACAGTCGAATGTTTAGTTTTCAGATAGTAAATTGATTTTATGTCCCAATAATCTAGTGTCGATAAATGTGGCGGCTCTCAGTGGACTCTATTCGCCCCGGTGAGGCCGCAAGCAAGTCTGAGCATCCCTGTGAAGTGTCTCTCTGATGCTACGTCGTCTCGGCTGGCTGAACAGGGTTACTGTGATGCGCAATAAATCCTTGATGAAATTTATTTGCAATAAACCCGACATAATCTCGATATCGAATATCCGCAGCTGCGTGATACTCGAGTAAACCTTTAACTGGGCAGCGTATTTTATTATCTTATATTAAAGTATGGACATTTAAGTCCCTACGCTTTGAAAAGAGTTATTTGCTAGTTTAAAAAAATAAAATAAAAATATATACTCTCTAAGAATACTATATTATTCAATTTGTTAAGTTAAGCGTATACTGTTAAGATTGCATAACGCACAATTTTAGTGATAATTATCATTTTAAAAATCGCTCGGTCAGCTTTAATTTATTCAATTCATAAAAAAAAAGAATATCAATGTTATCATTAAATTATCATTACTATTAACAATTTTTACTCATTTAAACGAGATATCAGATTTAGACGAATTTTACAATCATCCTTTCATAGTACATACTTACTTACCAATTAACATGTCGCATTTGAAACATCTGTACTTGAAAGTATTAAATTAAAGAAATACTTATTTTGACCTTAGATTTTAATATTGTTTGTATTATATGAAACTGCTAGTTAAATTTTATCAATATTAAATCAACGGTGATAAATTCATAAGATATAAATTATTATATTTATTTTATCCAGCAAAACAATTAAATCCAAAAGCAATATGCTACATCATGTTTCTAATTCAAATCACTATTTAATGAATTACACTCTAAAGAATTACACGGAAACGATACGCGTTTTTACCCTTTAAATACAATAATACAATAGACACCATAAAATAAATCATTATAATGTTTGATTACATTTTCATTAGCGAACCATACGCTGGCAGAATAGTCATTCTATTCATGCATAGCAGATCGCGAGATGTTATTTACAAGTCTCAGTGTTCATACACGTTGAAAGCAGCAAAACTAGTTTATATCAATGTTGCTGCATTCTATCATCAAAAGCTCGCTAGCTTTCAATTAGCACAAACCCTCGCAAGAAGCGGCCATTCTTACCTGCGCATAGAATGGAGCTTTGTGCGGCCGGCGAAAGCGCTAATACGCGGCCGCCAATGCGGTCCTATGCAACCCTTTATATTTACTGATTCATCTCGTTTTGTATCGCGCCATTGTCGTGGTGTAGAAATATAATACTCAATTTTTTAAAAATCCCATTGGCGTTTGAATGATAGACAGCAGCAGCGGACAGAAGATACTTCCAAGGATGGCCCCTCTTTATACCCAATACTGCCATTTAAACGGGATGATCGAATACTTTACAAGATTATGGTGGCGATTATCTTTTGTTAGTCATATCGAAATATACTTTAAGTACATTTAGCTATAGGTTTTTTTTGTACTATCTTCTCGTATATCAATATAAAATTCAATAATACAAACAGTCTATTTCTATTTGATCTGCTGCAAGCATCTTTCGTTTTTAAAATCAACTGTAAAATTTAAAACCTCATATCTTTGAGATATTTAGATTATAATATATTTAATTATTGTTTTTGCGTTTATGTATATGTAATATAATACAATTTATGCAACGCGATTTTCATGTGAAAATTTTCCTTTCCATCGGCTTGGGTGCACTCGAGTAGAGAATGTACCGGGAACAGCTGGTATCGAAAGATCAGCAAGAGTACGTCCGACTAACCCTGAATTACCCACGTGTATTCGGGGCCGTGCTCAAGGATGCACGGACTTTATATCATCTATCATATTTATATAAACTTTTGAATACTTTTTTTTAAAACTGTTTGAATGATCTTGTAGGACGAGCGGTGCTTTATTTATATTAGATATCGCAAACCGCTTTCATTTAGCAAGACTCTTGAAACCGATAATTTCTCGTTACACCCGTTGACGGGTACATTTATTGCTGATATCACTTGATGGTACGAAGCGAAGGAAATATATCAAAGTGTTTAAAGTAGCAGGACTATTTATCAACGCAGTGCGGCACTGGCGCGAGGACCGCCGCCGCGGCCCGGCCGGCCGGGAAAGCGCGTCATTCTTGTGAGTTTTCGTGGGTCCGGTCGGATACCATTCTCTAGCGAGTGTGGCGGGCGCACGCGCGGAATGTGTGTAGCGCCGACCGGTTTGCGCAAAGCCCCGCCGCCAGGGCCGCCCCGCCCCGGTGGCCCCGCAGGCCCGCGCCCCGGCCACCAGCCACCGGCCACCAGCCACCGGCCACCACCCACCGGCCACCACCCACCGGCCACCACCCACCCCGGGGAACACCGCCAAATCACGCGCCCCCCAAATCGCATTTCACACACCGACTCTTAGAATCCTCGCAGTTATTTCTACCCCCAATTGTGAGCCTGAGATAACACAAGGTCTTATAGCATATATCATCGGAGATACTGCAATACTGATACTTTAACCCAGTCATGTCAAAGATACGGCCCGCGGGCCGCATCCGGCCCTCGAGCCGTATCAATGCGGCCCGCGATCCCAATGTGTCACAGAAAGAAGAATCATGTTTTTTAGAGCTATTAGACTTATTTTATTTGAATCTGGCCCGCCTACACATTCTAAATTTAATATATGGCCCTCTGCAAAATTGAGTTTGACACCTCTGCTTTAACCCATTCCGGACAAAATATTTCAATTTGTAATAAAACAAGGAAAATCATTTATACAATTATCTAATGATCAGTATCTAGCGGCACCGGGTAATGTAAGTCAGCAGGCGTGGCTCTCTCGGCTCCGTCCCGTTTCGCCTCTGGCCGGCGGCACCAAAAAACGCACTCGTGATTATTTCTCGACTCTTACGCACACACAAAAAGCCTAATAGTTTGGGATAGCAAATCCGAAATGATCACTCTGGGGGTTTTTTTCGAATGGCAAACTCAATGCTAGATCAGGGAGACCGGACGCTTCGCGAGGGCACAGTGATGCGGCAAAAAATACGCCAGTCGGCGGTCCGTGCGGAGTCCTCGCCTCCGGGGTCGGAGGGACATCTCGCGATCGCGTTCACTTCACCCGAATTCGCTTCGTAAACCCTTCCACCTAATTGCTTCAAAAGAAGCGGCACCCTGCGAAGTTACATATTCGTAGGTAATGTACAGTGTTTTAATTTCTCGCAACAATAATATTATACTCCACCGAGTGTGATAAGTTCGCACCTATCTATGCTTGAAATTTATAGAACACCTTCACGCGCATTCAACGCGAGCCTTGGATGATTACTTGCCCAACATATTCAATATTTTAATATTTTAAATAAAATACTTTTACATGTTTCAATTTTTTTGGTATACTTCGTTTGATAATGCCGACGAAAAAGGTTGGCGAAACCGATGATCGATCAAATTAAACGTAGGGAAAAATCGCAAAAATATTTTATTCAAAACTCATCGTTTCGGCGTCAATACTTCGATACTTACTCGAGTGACTATTATTATATTTAAAAAACAAATTCGCTTTAATTTATTTTACTTCATTTACTCTAATTGTGTAAAGGCAATGAATGTATATAATTTGTTGATAACACGAACAGCTGTATATTACTATAAAATAACATATCAATAGTATCAATGGATAATAACTGTCGGCTTCGGTTCCAGAGAGCGACAGCGGCGCGGAGGTGGAGGTGCTGCGCGTGAACGCGACGGACGCCGACACGGACGAGAACGCGCGCATCGCGTACAGTCTGCTGGGCGCGCCGCGCGGTGTGCGCGTGGACGCGCGCTCGGGCGCCGTGCTGGCCAACCGCAGCGCGCTGGCCGCGCCCGCCGACCTGCGCCTCGCCGTGCAGGCCCAGGACCGCGGCCGCCCCCCGCGCCGCGCCGTGGCCGCCCTCCGCCTGCGCGTGCCCGCCCCGGGCCACGCCCGCCCGCACTTCGCCAAGGACGACTACAGGTGACCGAACTTCAAACTTCCCCCAGTTGCAGAAGTGAAGGCCGATCTGAGGGCTTTGTATTCTTCTTTAACGCCTTCTTCTGATTCGGCTGAATGGCTCTCTTTACTGAGAACGATTACAAATTCACTCCACAGCCGACCTTCAGACGTTTCCCACAATTGCGAGTGTCAAGTAATTGACAATGTCATGAATAAATTTGAAACCCTCAATATTGCAACACAAACATTGCATTCTATATTAAACCGTTATATTACTAACTGTCTCAAACGATTCTATTTTAAATGTTTAATTTACCCTCTACGTTTCCCTACAATAAATATTGTTTTTTTTAATTTCAGAATCAATCTTGCGGAAAACACAGAAAAGGGTAAAACCTTCCTACGTATCGGTACTATCCGCACCGAGTTCGATAAGAACGAAGTGGAGTTCTCGATCTTCAGTGGCAATGACGATGGGGTATTCGAAATAGCCAACCCTGATGGAGCTCTGATATTAGTGAAATCCCTCGACAGGGAAACGCAAGATTCGTATACTCTTCGCATAAGCGCCGACGAGAGAGGAAGATCGATCGACAGTGACGAAGGCGGATCGTCAATATCGGTTCATATCAATGTAGAAGATAGTAATGACAATGCGCCGGTATTCAACTCGGGAGACTACGAATATACTATCAGCGAAGGAACTCCAGTGGGCAATACTGTCGTTCAAGTCAAAGCCACGGATGCAGATCTTTCTGGAACTCCCAATTCTGACATTTCTTTCAGCATTACGTCTGGAAATGATGAAAGATTATTCAAAATTGATAAATTGACAGGCATCGTCACTGTCAATAACTCTTTGGAGTATGATAATGGAGTCACCGAATACTCCCTAGTTTTGAGAGCCTGTGATAATGGCTTTCCTCCAATGTGCACCCTCAATAATCTGCAAATTACGTTAACTGATGAAAATGATAATGCCCCGCGTTTCCCAGTGTCTGAATACTTTGAATTTGTCGGTGAAAATGAACCTGTCGGTACGACAGTATTTACTGCCAGAGCGACAGATCTGGACAAAGGTGTTTTCGGTACACTAAATTATTCCATAATTTCTGCCGCTTCTAATGAGTATACTAACAGTGATGATTCTTGGAAACTATTTAGAATTGACCCATTGACAGGACAAGTAAACACAAATGCCATATTTGACTATGAGTTGAGAAATCGCTATGCTTTCACATTGAAAGCTAGTGATGCCGGTGGTAAAACTGCAAGTGTCCGAGTGAGGATCGAAATCGAAAGCCGAGATGAATTCCATCCACAGTTTACAGAAAGAACTTATAGGTTTGTGCTAGCGACACCGAAGGCTGGAGCTCTTCCCGTAGGTTATGTCGTTGGTCATGTTACAGCTACTGACAGAGATAAAGGTGCCGATGGTAGAGTAGTATATCAGTTTACTAATCAACATACTTACTTCAAAATGAATAGAACAACAGGTGCAGTCATAATTAAAAAGAAGCTTGACAATGCAGCATCTACCATAGAATCTGGCCAAGACATCAATTTGGTTGTGACAGCAAGTTCTGGACGACAAGGATCTCTAACAAATATGACAGTAGTTGAAATAATTCTCGACCCATTAGCTGACCCTAATACCAACCTTGTTGCTGGTAGCTCAAATAAAACTGCAGTTGCAGCTGCGACTGGAGGTCTCGCTGATTGGGCTCTGGGATTACTCATAGCGCTTATCTTAGTAGTAGCGTCCTTTGGAGCGATATTCTTATTCCTCCACATGCGCAACAGACGACACAAGAAAGTCAACAAACCTGGACTCAATTCTGACACAGTTGGAAGTTCAAATAGCTATGTGGACCCGAGTGCTTTTGACACAATACCAATAAGAGGAGGGAGCACTGTCTCTGGAACACAAGGACAGTTTGCCCCTCCTAAATATGATGAAATTCCTCCTTACGGGCCTCACACTGCAAGTTCTAATTCTGGAGCAGCAACAACCTCTGAATTGTCTGGCTCTGAGCAATCAGGATCAAGTGGGAGAGGGTCAGCGGAAGACGGAGAAGACGGGGAAGATGAAGAAATAAGGATGATCAACGAGGGTCCACTACAAAGAGACTCTGGTATTCATAGACAAACTGATGATGTTGACGATGACAACTTGTCAGATGTCTCCGTTCACAATACCCAAGAATATTTAGCGAGATTGGGTATTGTCGATACAGCAACTACTGGAGGAGCGTCAACATCCTCAAGAAGATGCTCTGAAAGTGTTGGTGTAGGAAGTGCAAAGGATGCACTTCTTCATCACGCTGGAGTTCCTCTCGACCCCATGCACATGTTCGATGAGGACGCTGCCAATGAAAATGATATTACTAATTTAATTTACGCTAAGCTTAATGATGTGGCGGGAAGTGATCGCGGAAGCAGCACAGGAGAAGTGGGAGCCGCTGTTGAACGCGCCATGGTGCTGGGTGCCTTTGGAGGTCCAACTGGTGACCCAGGGGCAGCTCCCACGCAAGGACCTTCCATGAATGGAAGTTTAAGTTCAATAGTGCATTCAGAAGAAGAACTCACGGGTAGCTATAACTGGGACTATCTTTTAGACTGGGGACCTCAATATCAACCCCTTGCTCATGTGTTTTCAGAAATCGCTAGACTTAAAGACGATACGGCATCTGTTCAAAGTGGAAATAGTGGTACATCTAGTGCAAAAGGTAAAGCGCCAACGCATCCTCCTGGAGTGAAAGGGGCGCCGCCACCGCTTCTTACAAGCGTGGCTCCGAGGAGTATTCCAGCGCCCTCGCTGTCGGGCCGCACGGGGGCGCTGCTTCTTCCTCGTTCACCCATCAGTCATGACACTACGCCCGGTGGATTCTCAACATCGGCCGCAATGTCCCCTTCATTTTCACCGTCCCTCTCCCCACTAGCAACAAGGTCCCCGTCAATATCCCCTCTGGTGCCGCCAGGGTTGCAGCATGCTCGGGGGCACAAACCTCATCATGCGCTGCAGGACGCCACGTTGCGGATATAGACTGTGAAAATTTAAACTAGTAACAAATTAACCAATTTGCAATGGTGCAAAACATTTACTATTTAAAGTTGTAAATATTTTGAATGCCGTACTAGTATTATTGATGAATGACTCATTGTGTATATTGAACCGACGAAGTGGACATTGAATAAAAAAGTATTCCTTTAGTTAGATAATTAAACAAACCTGTGAATATTAATCAATAAAGTGATCTGTGAATGTAAATATTGTCTATTCCTAGCATAGGTTGCAATTGTTAGTATACTTTAGTTTATAAATATAACTCGAAAGACTGCCATGTTTTGTAAAGTGTATTGATTAAAAAAATATCCCCGTGATTGTGTATTTTCCAAGCAAAAGACATTTGTAAAATATTTAATTTTCTGTAGTAGTTGTACTGCTTAGGCAGTTTAAATTATTAATTAATATTTTGAAAACAAAAATGGATTTCATAATATTTTTTTTGCAATAGTAAATATAATGCATTATTGATAATTTTCTTTATGTAGCAAAAATTTTCAGTATCTATCTATATTATTTCTGGATAAATTTTCAACATTATTTTTATTTAAATTATTTAAAATGTTAATTTGAACATATTTATGATAAAAATTGTTATTTTCATACATTATTACAACTCCAATGCCATTGATGATAACTATATATATAATAATGCATTCTGGCAAAAATATTTTTACGTTGGTCTTCAATGTGGGCTCAAACAGTATAGAAAATTACTAATTGCAAAATCTGTCAGTAGTTTTTTACCATTTGCCATAAGGTTGACGTGACACAATCAAATATAAAACGACTTGTACAAATTAATTTCTGCTGTAGTTATTTACAGAAGAAAAATGAAAAAATAAATTAATATAAAAATATACCTGTGTTTGATTTAATTATCCTGAATTTCTAAAGTAATAGCCAGCATCTGAAATCGCCAATAAGCACTGTAAGTAAATATGTTCACATGTACCGACAACTTCTTTATATTAAATTGAAAGATTGTCATCCCTTTCAACTGGACACATTTTATTTTTATTTAAAATAATCTTTCCTAAAAATTTATTTTTAATGCATAAAATATATTTATATACAAAACACCGATGAGCTTTAAAAATAATCTTTAAAGCCGTTGGCTTATCCAGCAATATCTTACTAATTATGGTTTACAGACTTGTTGTGTAATAAAAATTGTCATATGCAAGTGGATATTCTGGCGTGCAAATAAATCAAAAAACCTTTAAACAAATAATATTTGTTTCAATAAAATCTAGGCATTTGAGATGTTGATATAATAATAATAGAATTGTTTTCTTTTGGTACAAGTTTATTAAAATACAAAGGTAGATACAAATAGTAAAATCAGACATACTACAGTTGCAGCAAAAATTTCAGTGACAATTAGGTTTTTAATGTACTTATGTATTTCTTGTATTGTTTATATTCCATAAGACCTACAAATATTATTGTTGTCAAGCAAAGATCCAAATACATATTGTCATTACACATCCAATATTACTTACCCAAATTCTCTAGCCGCTGCTAAGAATTTGTATGACTTAATTAAACTTCATCTCAATGAACTTGCAATAATACTTTTGCATATATTATATGTTAATTTTGAGCTTGGCTTTACAAATTTATTATTATATCACATTTATTTTTATCAATATTATTGCATTACACATTTCTAATGAAGTTGCAAGGATTTTTTCAATTATATTTTTATCAAATCATAATGAATATTTTTATGAATTTTAATATTATCTACAAACTTATCAATTATAACAACAACAAAAACCAGTGTGTTTCCACTGAATAATTTCTACAATGCACTCTCTTACATATTGATGTTTATACTCATTTCCCAGTCACAAATTTTATTGTTCTTTGAAAATAATAAATGTAATAATTTATCAAAGTAAATAAAAAGACTGTTGAGCAGTATCAGAACCGAAAATATATGTATAAACACAAAAATACATTTTTAACAGATTTTATTATAATTGTGGAATGTTGAGATTTTTATAGTTCCCTAAATAAAAAAATAGACTAGCATAAAAACTAAAAACGTTATATTTTTTAGAGAAATCAGCATTTGTGATAAAATTGGTACAGTTTACTATTCTCGGCGCATCAAGATTTGGTTTCTTTAATTTTTAGTGAAAATTATGATCTAATTTTTTTCAACTGTCCCCAATGTGTTATAAGACTTGTATAAATACATATATTTACCAACAAATAATTGCTAAAAAATATTTGTATTTTGTCAGCCCTAAAAAGCTTTAACTTGGGCACATTGTGGACTAGTCACAAAACTATTTTAGCTGCAGTACGAGCCTCAGACAAGACAATAATAAAACGTTTGGTTTCAGAATAGTATGTCTCTTAATCTTTAATATTTTCAACATTGAAGGCATACCTTATTCCTATCAGACTAGTTTCTTATGTTGGTATAGCAGGTAAATTACTATTTTATTAATAGATTTAGCAGATATTCTGACTCAAAAAATGTGACATTTTACATTAATCACTGAAGCTTGTGTTTTCTATTAAGCACTATAGGCACATTCAATTGACTTCTAATCAATACAGTATAGTAAGGCGAGCAGATCCACTGTTTTAATCAATCTGTACTTTTCTCAATCCATTAATGTAATATTCTCAAGTGTACACATTAGTTGTGGTAATGTTACATAGCATCTTGCAGCATTAGTCTTTACTTGCCCATCGAATGCTCTGTGAATGTGCTTTACTTAAAACTTAACTTTTTACACAACTGCATTTAAAGAGTATACATGTGACTTAAAAGCAACTTAATGACTTTAATACTTTTTAATTACATTTTACCTCATATCAATCTAAATATTTTTATGATATTTTCAGTTACTCACCATTGTTTATGCTGTTCTTTTATGCAAAACTGATGTACTAAGACAATAAAATATATGATAAAATAAATCATTCAAACTAACTCTCTATCAACTCTATTAATACTTGATATGACTGGCATACAAAATGCTGTTATTCTTAAAAATAATCATACCTTATTCCGAGGGATATGTTATTTTCGTTGATATAAATATCAGCAACACATCATACAAATAAGTACATTGTTATTTATAAGTTTGTAGAACTCATGATTATCTTCAAGCATCACAGACAATATCCAAATAATTATCCTTTTATAAGACTTTCTTATTTCACTTCCAATGTTTATGCAAAAAGAATATGGATTAAATTGAAAATCAAAGCCTTACATTGACTTAAGTTTCAGCATCTTCAATCATCCTTCATATGATACTAACTAATCCATGCACTAATTACGTTGAAGCTCTTTTAATACAATATTTGTTTTCAGAAGCAGGGAATGATGTCAAAGTACATATCTTACTTAATACCGAATTGAATGAATGACTGCATAAGGTGCTAAAACAATTAATCCACCCTCCAAAGAGATTCCCAATTGTTTTATCATCAAAAGGTTGAGAAAATGAGATAGTTTTATACTTTATGATTGTTTTAAAACAAATAGTCTATATTAATACAAGATTCACTAATGTTTGGTATAATTTCTATAAGCAGGTACATATCGCTATTCACTAGTTACTCATTAAACAAGAATTTAATAGATATCATTACTTAAAAAAATATAAAACTTATTTTACTATACTCTTCTCACACCATTAGGACACTTTTCTTGTGCTTGGAGGCTCATTTCACATATCACAGTGTCAGGACTCGGGGAGTCCTTACTATCCACTCTACCCTCGATATCAGAATTTGCTACAAGTCGTCCGCTGAGGTCTATGGGATCCTGCAATGAAAGTGCACATTATTCCAACAAATTAATATAACTCTGAGTTCATTGGTATGCTTTGACTAAATCTAATAAAAGAAAAAAAAACAACACTGCTTTCACTTAAAAAACGCTGTATCCTATTTATAATCTGACCGAAAAAATTCACCACAAATGAATATATTTACAAAAATAAAAAAACTCAATAACAAGTGTAAATAAATATAATATTTATATAGAATAGAGCAGGATGCTTTAAATGTTACTTTTATTGCATAAATACTAGAAGAGAGTTTTTGTTAATTGAATAAAAACACTATGATTTTATTTCTCTGCGTGCAAAATTAGAGATGGCCTTCTGTGACCATCTACATCTTCGTGTCTTACAGGAAGTATGAAGACAGATTAGTACTTTTTACTCTTATGTAATAATATTAATATGCTACCTCTTCCCTTTTTACAACATATGAACATGCCTGGGGGGGATCTTCCCCGCAGGATCCAAGTTTCTTTCAGCTTTTTCTTTTATTTTTTTTTCATATGTAATTTTTTATTTTTGTAAGGTAATAAATGACTAAAGAAGACGCTGCCGGTGCTGAGAGATTATCTGATGGTTTTCCAGCTCAATTAATATTTATAAAAGGTTAGGTTAGGTTAGATAAATTAACTCTGGTATTACCTGATAAAGGGCAGCAGCATCACAAGCCATGAGCTCTTTTTTTGAGAGTTGCTCTACAATAGCAGCTGTGTAACAATCACCAAGCATGTTGTTTGTTGTTCTTATTCTATCACTGTAAATTTTAAATAATGATATTAAATATATTTAAAAAAATATCCCATTCACATCAAAAGTATTAAAGATTGTACACTTTCATAGTCCACAACAATTTCATTCATAGTGACTAATTTCAATCTAAAAATACAACAGATCAATACAAAATACTCACACAAACCAATCTATTGCAAAAAGGAGCGATACATCGTGAGTAGGTGCATCAATAGCAGATAGCACCACCAAAAGAAGCACCATAGCAGCACTCGGCACACTAGCTGAAGAGCAGGACACTGCAGTAGACGTTAAACTGTAGAAAACTTCACATCAGTACAAAACTAAAAAAATTACAATTTACTTCGAAGCTCATAATTATTTGGTACTCACAGAACGGTACATAGTTCTCCAAAACCAAGTTGAATATTGTTCATCTGTGCTATAAAGATACTAGCCACTGCCACAAATAAGGCGGTACCGTCCATGTTGATATTGCAACCGATAGGTAAGACAAAACGAGTTACCCGGGGGTCTATTCGTAACTTATCAGTCATACAACGGAATGTGACCGGAAGAGCTGCAGCTCTAAAAACAAATCATTGTCTATCAAACGACAAAGTGGTCATAAATGTCTAATCTAAACTTCTTTTATTGGTGTAACATTGCAGAAAGAATTGAATAAACATTGATTCAAAGCATTTTCTGTAATCAATAAAGATTTCTTACTCACGTCGAAGCAGTAGCGCAGGCTGTGAGGGTGGCTTGTATTAACCCCCAGTAAAACTTATAGGGATTCTTTCGAACAAAAACAAAATAAATTAATTGCATCACTACCAACTGATAAAAGAAAACTCCAATAGCAACTGTCGCTATGAACCACCCGAGCTGTGACATCACCAAACCTGGAAGCCAAACAAAATACAGAAGTAATTGGAAACACAATAAATTTACAGTCAAGATATTTTTGAGTTGATATATTATTTTACCTAAGTCATGAACGGCTAATATTTTCCCAGCAATGACACTGCTTATTCCAATAGGGGTCATCCACATGACTCCGGTGACCATCTTCATTATAACTTCAAATACAGCAGTGAAAAAGTCTATTACAACTTTTCCTTTTGCTCCCAATGTTCCAAGCACGGTGCCGAATACTAAGCAAAAGAAGACAATACCGAGTGTATTGGTACCTGACCTGAAATATTGAGATAATAATTGTATTTTATAGAGTTTACAAAGAAGTCTAGTAAAGAATAGAGACTAATCGTCAACTCTTAGATTGTTTGTGAATCCTTTTCAATAGTGATTACCTGTATTTCAGTACACGGACCATCTCAACTGGAGGTAAGAAATCGGTCGTTTCTGTCAGATTGACAGAATCATTGTTTGGTATTGCGTTATCAGATGGCACGTACGCTGTGTAAGCTTGTTGAAAAGCAGCTTGGAAAAGATTATCAGGAAATATATTTCTGAAAATAATAAATATGATGAAAGGATTTTAGAGAAGTGTCTAAGGATTAGGTATTCAATTGGTGCTACAAGTAGCATTTTAACTTCTGAAAAAATATGTAGGTTAATAGTTTATAAAAATTTAAGCGATTGCATATAATTTTTATTTAACAATGACCTTCGAAGGATAATAAAAATTCAATTTCAGTAACAATAAGTGTTATAACTTAGTATAGACAATGAGAAATAATAATATTTCATAACGTTATATAAATCTTAGCCTCATCAATCATAATTATATTTTAAAATAACATACCTTCCCAGATCCAGTAAACTATCGAGAATATTTACACCTCTGCTATCTTTCACTTGATTTCTGATATTTTCTCTCAGGCCAGGATCTCCAGGATGAATTGCGAGCACCAAGCAAATGCCAAGTAAAGCGTTGAACATGGAAGTGACCACAAAATACACCAGCGTTCTGACCGCTATCTTTCCATTCATCTTGGCGTTTAAGCTGGCGGAGCCGGCGATGAGGCTGGCCACGATGAGGGGCAGAATCATCAGCTTGAGAATTCGCATGAAGAGCTCGCCGGGATATGATATCAGCATGATCACGTCCGGCTCCAGTTCCAATGATCTCAGTCCGAAGCCTGAAAATAAAAAAACGCGCACACTGCTCTATTAATTTTTTTAAAGTTACAGTAAAATACAACACACGAAAAGTGAATATATAAATTTCTCGCAAAATATAACCGCCAATCGTTGAATTGCAGTCCAGTGTCACTCGAAACAACATAGTAGTGACAATAACATTTTATTTTCGGATAGGTGGGGATGAAAGGTTGTGACTTTTATTTCCGCTTCATAGTCGTGAAGTCGGTTTCGTGTGCGGGACATTTTGAAATTAGCTGAGACTATATTTCGCATATTTTGTGGCTGAAGATTGTGAAAATTCTCTTAAACGTTCAAAACAGGTTACTTGATACTTTAATAGTTATTATTATTACCACAGAAACGTAATTTAACATTGTTTTATATTCTCGGTGTGTAAAACCAATTTGTGAGACGTCTTAGGTAGGTACATATAACTTTGTGTGCATTCAGTGGTGCTTTACCTGAAATCCTATCGAGAAAACCACTGATTAGTAATTATCGCGTACTCGAAGACCTTTGCTGTGAAAAATGCCTTAACTTTTGTTTTCCAGAACTGATTATGTTGTGATATTTAGCTTCGTACCGTAGCGGCGTCGGTCGGATGAATCAACAGGTTAGTATTTTTTTTACATTATTTTAACACTTACATGTAAAATATTTCATATTTTTTATCATTAATATTAACTTTTTTAAATTTGTAAGTTTAGTCAATTATAATAATCTATACCTCTCAGCAAATTACAATCGCTTTGAAATCGTAACAAAAATATTTTCTTTGTGTATTAAAATGTTACTTTCTTGGCGTGAAGGTTTTATTGTTACTCTTTGACCTCAAGATGACTACCACGAATGAGTATTTTTACAGAAATAAGAGAGTATTGTTCTCTATTTTGTATATTTTGTGACACGCCACGTTTATCAAATAGACTTCTCTTTTCAGTCAGGTTAACCTCTAATATAGGTAGACAAAAATATATAGAGCAGTCATTAGTCGTATTGTATTATTCCAACAGTTTCTTAATTATCTATTGTTTGTAAATTTGCCTTATAGGTGGATGACAATAAAATTATAATGGATATAAAATAACGTGTAGATTGAATGACAACAAACACCACCTGTCCAAGTTCATGACATCATGCGAATATAAACAAGCACAGGTAAGATATAAATAGAAAATAGCTGTGCTATATAAAATATATATATACTAGAAATCATCATTTTTATTCTCTTCAAAATTATTGCAAAGCTATTAAATGTAAAAGTATTTTTTGTAGTATTTCATTTTAACAACAATAAATAAAATCAAAGTATTTTCAGAGACTACTGATTTTATCATCGGTCGTAAGAGCATTCTGTTCTAATAAAAATATTGAGGAAAAAAAACACTATAAAAGAACATTCACTATTGATAACAAAATCAGTGGTCTCAACGAAAAAATGGTATATTAATAAATATATTGTATGATGGTTAAAATTCAAACATACTACCCCAACGCTGGACATGTAGACTTACCGAGTGCGATGCCGATGAGGACGCCGGAGAGGGTGACGACGAGCAGCAGGTTCTGGCTGAGCAGGCGCCGCGCCCCCGTGAGCTCCGTGGGCGCCGCCCCTGCCGCGGCCGCCGTGGGTGCGCCGCCCTCGGAGGGCCCCATCTTCGCAAACAGGTACCCTGAAAACCGACCGGGTGAGTCCATAGGGCTACCGTCTGACCCTAAACTGGGCCCTCTTCTCAGCGAAACCTCTCTGGCTTTGGTGAGGACCCGTCTTGGAATATTTGAGAAAACCGTTTTGATTTTGTGCAAAATTGTACGTTCGGAAGTAGAGCCGCGCTCTACCTTCACCTCAGTGGCTTTACGGAATGCACCGCGCCGGCAAACAAACAACAACACCTTACTTATTCAATCTCTAATACGATACGCTATTGCTTCCCTATGCGACCCGCTTTTGTTCGTCTCTGAGTCTTTTTGCGTAGACTTTGAGTTATCAATTTGAATATATTTGTGTTCAAAGACAATAATGGGATGTTTTCGTGAGTGCCGGCGCCGCACGTACTGACGTCGCAAAGGCAGATTCCCGACTGACTATTGTACTGAAGGGTCGGGCGTATCGATCGCGCCACTCTCCCACGCCAACCCACAAAGCCTTGTCTTCTGTTTCCCGGTTGCACGATGCATCTTTAATCGATGTGCAACATTCTGGGAAACTGTCAGGTTTGTATATTTACATAAAATCCTAACTCCAAAAACACCGTTGCTTTATTAAATGATACCTCACTAATTATATCGTCGCCCTAAACTGAGGGCGCTTCGTTAACTTATGATATAAAAATTGCTCTGTCATTTATGAGCAGACCGTCTGATACTGAGCGGGCCGATATAAAAGTGTAAGACCGCAAAGCTTACAATTTCATCGAACGAATGAGTATGCATCCAAGCGAGAGTCTCCAATTAGTAAGTAATAGATAATTCCGTCATGTTAAAATATAGTTTTTGTGTAACATTTGGAATTAGACTTTTTTTAAACACAAATATAGGTTTTTTATATCCAATATATTTATATGGGTCATTGTTAAAGTGCATCGCGTAATTCAATAAAACAAATAAACCAGTTACCTTAAAGGCGAGAATCCTTAAAACTGTACTTGGCACACGCGACAGAATTTACACTTATGGTTTCTAAGCTTACTGTGTATTACCTATGAAGTTATTGAAAGCAATATTTGAAACGATTTTCTTTTACTTTGCTGTTTAAGAAAGCCTTTTTATTAATAACTTGGGAACTCAAAGTTGGATCATAACATCGGAATTTCGCTAGGAGATTCAGGTTTACTAAAATATCCGCATTTTTTGTTTTCTTTTATTATTAATGTACTATATTATATTAAGTGTCCAGTATATAAAACATCAAACATATTATAAATTAGATTTTTTATTTATGAAGTAAGCTGTAGGTATTAAAATGATTAAAATACGTGTAGTAAAATAAATTATTAACTTAAATATATTTACTTCTTATATCAAGTGAAACTTTGATAAAAATAATTTTAAAAATAGACAAATTTTGAACCTATTCACCCTAAAATTTTGATTTAAATTATAATGTATACATTAAATATTGATTTCATTGTAAAATTTTCAAAAATTCATTCCAAAATATAGATTTTTTAAATCTTTTATCTGTGTTAACTAATTTTTTTTTATCTAGTAATGGTTTAGATATCTATTCTTTTAATTGACGATGCATTATTTCACATAAATATTTTCAGTGGCCTCCTATGTCAAATTAGTTGGCATTTGCAATTAAAATGAAAAACACTTGTTCATCATTCATCAATCCGTGCCATCTTCGTTTATGAAATTGCTAACTTCAAATTAATCACGTGGAAGTGTCTCGGCTGCTTTTTTTGTAAACATTCATATTAACGGCCAACCCGTTTTTAATCTTAATGTTTTTGAAGCTCATCTACGTTTTGATTTTTAATTTGTTTACTGACGTTTGTCAAAAAAATTATGATAAACTGATTGTTTAATTAGTTTGTCATAAATTTTTTGGACGAGTTTTATCATTTATGTGAGTACGTGATAAACTATTTTTTTAGGTCTTTATTTGTTGAAATTTCATTACTAAAATAAGTTGACGTCTTCCTATAAAATATTTTCAATCCTTACTTATTATGTATATATAGTCAGTTACATGCAAAATGTGTAATTACATTTATTTAATCTTCTTCATCAAGTGCCTCTCCTCAGAGGAGGTTGGCGACCATTTCACTAAGCATATACTCATGCTGAGCCAGTGTTCATGGTTTTCTAAGGGTAAATAGTGTGGTGGGTTCCCGGGTTCTTCTACACCGCAGTTTTACATTCAAAGTCTGCGTATTTCTGCTGCCCAAAACCATTATTATAAAATATTTTCCTTACAAAGCTCTACCGTTTAGATCTGATTTACTTAATATACGGGAATATTTCTTAATACAATCATCAATTATGATAAGCTTCTGTCTATAGCTATTATTAAAATAATTAAAAATATTAATTTATATTAGAGATTGTTCAAAAAATCAATTTGAGTGATTGTATTTAATTTATTTAATAGAAAACAAGACCATATGATTGCTTTGTCCGCTTCATGAGATATCGAGATGGCCGGCTGCCATGTTTCGCTGAATATAAAATTGGTCCCTTTATAAATACACTGGCTGAATTAAAGTTCAAACTTCACTTCCGCTGCAGCCGAGGGGATTCGATATCTCCCAAGTTCACAGTCTTGCCCTTCGTGGAGTCGACATGCCGAGCTGTGATTAAATCGCGTCTATTCTCGTTCAGCGTTTGCATGACATAATCAATAACAATTTAATTTACCTTCTGGTTTTTTTATTATGTTGACTGACATTATAATGGAAATCACGTCAATTTCCCTTAGACAAAATGATGTCTACAATGTTCTGATTTAATTCGTCTTGAACACACGCAAAGTTCACAATTTTTAGCAAAAAATGCTTTTTTCGTAACAAAATTATCAAAGTTTGAATCACGAAAAATATCAAAATCATGTTTAAATATTTGAATTACGTGATACGATAGATTAAATAGTACCGATCTAAATTTTACTTTTATTTGGAAACAGTTGTGTTTTTAAATGGTATCAGCAGTAAAGACGAATCAATATTTGATATTTCTATAATGAATTGATAAATGTTTACTTTTAATAATCACATGAAAATTGCGTATTTAAATATGTATTACCCACACAATCTAAATATATTTATTTTTAGTATAATATTCTAAAAATAACCATAAATTACCTTTGATGTTTGACAAATACTTAATAGACTAAGTAGGGTTTTGTTATTATCGCAATAGGCTCTATTGATCCTCATCAAATAGTATGTCAATAATGATTGAAGTTTAATTAGAAACAATTGACTTCTATCTACGCCAATGTTAAAGTCATTAGTTTTATCCTTTTAATAAGAAGGTTTTAAGTTATGCAATGAAAACATGATTGAGCTGGATAAATAATAATATAATAATAATTTCCGCATCGTATAATGTACTGAAAAACAAGAATTTTATTTTTAGAAAAAAACAACCCAAAATACATTTATCTTACTTACTTAATTGTCATTTTTATTGTTTTGTCAAAAGTTATTGTTTCTTTTATATAGTATAGCAATAGTTATTATTCTTTACAGTTTTATGAAATAACTAATAAATAAAACTTATGCTTAAATATATCCGAATGCTCTGCCATTTAATATGAATGGTATATGCTTCACAGGTGTTGATGCGTTTTGAAGTATAAAAATTGGCCAATCTTTTTTTAGTTCTTGTTATAATTTTAATTGAAAAATATCTTCGCGCTTTTATTGTTAGTGGATGCGATAGAGATCTGGCCATTATTTTCACGGTTAATTGTACTGCACTTTGCAGGTACATCTAATAAGATGCTAAGCTGTGAGATCCTAAATATCTTGGTGTCAAATGGTGTCCTTGACTGCATTGGTGATATTTTAAATAAAATATAATGATATTAAACAATCCTTTAAATGGAATGATAAAACCTTTTCCTTCACAAATGCTATTTATGATTTGATCATCTGATCGGAATGAGCTTTTGGGCGAATTGTGATTTTCAGAAATTAGGGCATAACGATCAAAAATAGGTTGCCGTAGGGGTGTGCTTAAATCTTTTAGTAAAACATCTTTATACAGACATGAGAATATAAATATTTTCAATTCGTTGTTATAATTCTAAAACATATCAGCATTCACCGACTACATATTTTTCATTAAAAACTGCTATTTTCATAATATTATTCGGTTAGCTAATAATAGTAATAGATGTAATTGTCGACTTTTTACGGAGAATTTATCATCTCGCCAATACTAAAATTCTACTTGCGACTTAAGTATAGTTGCAAGCCCTTGAACCTTACTCGTCTAATATACCGGTCTCCGAGTTTCACGATAGACTTTACATTGGTCAGAAACGTCCGTAGCAACTAAACTCTTAATATTTCTCTGTGTGTGAATTGTTTAAATGATTTCAAATTATTTTGAAAAAAGGGTAATTTTTTTAAAACGTGATATTTTTGTTGTTAAATTTTTCATAGAAATGTTTGTTATTTACATACAACATCACTGTGAGACACTGCACTTATGAAAACTCGAGTAAAACCAGACACTAGACTCTGAATAATTATATAACATTGTTACATAATATAAAAATCAAAACACGCATAGTAGAATCCAATATGATTGATGGTAAGTTAAAGTCGTGTCCAATATGGGGCACGTAATGCCCATTACACGAACATTGAACTTCAGTTAAACTACTTTTGATTCAAAGAAAGTGATCTTTGCCAATGTTATTGTAGATACATTTGCAACAATGTACTCGAATAGAGAAGCATCAACACGACCCCATAACTCTCGCAGACATTTCACACTATCTCAAAAATAATTTAAGAAAGCTCTGTTATGACAAATATAATCAATTAACAAACAAAACGAGATGGGTTAAAAATGCTGATTTCTTTAAGTTTATCAAAATAATCATTTGTGTTAAAAAATACTAAAATTTTGCATTTATATTTTGCAGTTAAAACTTATTGCAAGTCATTGAATATTTCTTTACCAAATAGGTACATCATTTCCACGCCGGCTTATAAATTGTCTAAGTGCTTCGAGAATTGTATAAACAATAAACCTACTCTGGTTAAAAAAAATGCTTTTTATCAAATATTTAACAAATAAAATATAGATTCGATCAAACCGAAATATTGGGTGACTTAATTATATCAATTTAAATCTAAAACACGATAGAAATCAAACCCGTGCTCTCGGGGTTATCACTAAATCCATATACCAACAACAAATTTGTTAAAAATCTTACCTTGTATCAAAATTAAAAAGTTATATTTATTTTAGATCAATTAGTAAATACATATATATATATATATATATATATATATATATATATATATATATATATATATATATATATATATATATATATATATAATAGAGTACTCACGTTTTATTTTTTTAATTTTGGTGATGATTTCAAAGTGGAATCCAAAGTTTCACTGTAATTATAAGTGAAAATGACACACTTTAAAAAAAAAGTTTACACATAGTTTTAAATCGTTATAAACAAAGCTTCCAACACAAATTGTAACCTAAAAAATACGTTGAATTTTTCCGGTATCCTTTCAGGACAATGATTTTCATAAACGACAGCATTAAAGGGTCTAATTTAACGTTTGAAGCCATAAAGTCTATAAGAATTATAATTTTATTTAACGCGAATGTTTATATGAATTTTTATATTTTTTGTCTAGGAGTACTTCAGTGAATGGAGAAGTACATTCTGTACTTCATGAAGCGACTTCTTTCACTAGCGAATTATCGACAGCAGTATGAGAAAGACATATAGATATATGTGCATAAGTATTCTTGGCTAACGCTATTTAGCACTGACTATATATGCAGTGAATAAGCTAGCAAAGATGTATGTCACATCGTCACGCTCAGGGATGCATTTTCTTGCACGTGTAGGAACGTGTTTAATTCACCTACGTCGTCATACAAAATAAATTGTATATTTTACTAAGCATATATATTTTTAAAAATAGATTGTTTATCAAATTACGACCTTTGTCGATCGTTCAAAATAGTTTTTAAATTAAATTGAATGCAAACTATAAAAGCCGATGAAAGGTACATAAACGATATTTCTTTATTGAATTCACAAAATCCAGTCATGTATCAATAAAAAAGTCATCAAATATATTTTTTTACGTATTTTACTTGTGGTTCGATATCACAGATATTGGATTTTTTTAATAATTAATTATTATTGATTTATTTACTTAGCTTATAACTGCCAACTCCGAATCATCAGATGTTGATGTATTCTTCAACACCAGATAATCGTCGGTTGTATAATTTGATTCTAGCCGATTACGAGTGTGATGAAGTAGAAGAATCCGTTGCGTAAAATGAGTCCCCCTTGCGAGTGTTGGCATGGCGTTAGGCAGATTGGCAATTACACGCCCTGTTATAGCCGACCTGACGTATCGTCACCACGTGCTTCACTCAACTATTCAGCTTGGTACCTCGGCGATAAACCCGGTCTATTCCGCACTAATTTTCCTGATATGTTAAAATTACAGTTTCATTTGTAATAATCCATATTTACTAAAACTGGGATGAGCAAAAATAGATTGCAAAAACAATTGTTTTTATTAAAAGTGCGTTCTCCTGCTACAAAAACCAAACTTCAAACTGACCGACGAAGAAGATCAAATTCATCTTGCGAAAATTAAAGCCAAAACTATATAAAAAGATTTTTTTGTGAAATCAATGAAGCATACATCAAAATCCGGCACGCATCGGTCAGTTACTTGCTAAAATCCTTTTTTTGTTTTGAAAAAGGTGCAATAATATTTATCCATGAAACTGCGAGAATTATTTTTGGTACAACGCTTTTACTATTTTTTTTAAGCCCCTTAATACTTACAAATTGAAGTTTCAATAAACGCGTAAAATATTAAAGAAAATGAAAAGTGTCACCTTACGATTAAACGTTCAAGTTTTTGTTGAATCGAGACTTAAAAAGCACTCTCCTCTGTTCTGTTTAAAGCTTTTTGTAGTGATACTACTTCATATTTCAATTCATAGATGTCAGTAATAAATACGTTAAACTTTCAGTGCACAAATTATATTTTTGTGTTTGTACGTGTCGATAAACTTTGTAAAGAATACAAAACTCAATAAAGGTGTAATTTAATTAATATTTTTCCTAAAATCTTTAAATTGTATATGCATTAATAATTCATCAAAAAATACTTCAATGATAAATTTATCGTTAACCCTTCGCCGTCTCGAGGGGCTGCTTAAAATTCAACAGTGATTGCGATGTTAAAACGAATAGCGCGGAAGCAGCGCAAAAATCTGCGCTAAACAAGTTTCTTGTAATAATTATGCAGAGCAGTAGTGCTTCGAATAATCTCCGGCCAACTTTCCTCACGCTGGAAACTTCTGGAAGCCTGAAGCATCGACCGCGGAAAAATAATTCACGAGAGCTTCATTATGGCTGCGTGGAGGCTGCGAGCTCCTGCCTCCCCTCCCAGGGCTGCTAACAAATCAAACATTGCATCAGCAAGTGCTTTAACACAAATATGTTAATGGCATCCGTACATTTTTATTAAGATGTTCGTTTGAGTAATCATTTTCGACTTTAAATAATAATAATATTTTCAAGGTTTTTTTTTTGAGAAAGTATTATTTTTTAAGGTTACAAGTAAGTTTTCAAAACCCCAATTCTTTATAGTTGTAAATAAAAAAAATCATACTTTTATATTACGTAAATGTGGCACTTATATTATATATTTTTTGTCAAAACGCAACATAGTGGAAATTTTATTTAAAAAAAAAACAAAAATTGTGCGACATAGGTATTATCTTAAATTCGATCATCATTATACAATGGATGTTAAAAAAATATCAAGAAGTACTAATAATATTTTTATTCACCCTACCAGTGTTCTTCAGTTCCACGAGCCGAATTGGAAAGCTTCTATATTTATATAATTTACACAGTTAACACTAATTACGTAACTTTTATAAAACTACTACAATTCTCACAAAAAATGTACAAAATAAAATCTAATATTTCAAAAATATCTCCATATACCGAAATAAAACCGAAGAAAACATACTTGAACGAAAAAAAATATTTATATATTTTGTAGATTCTAAAAGTTGTGGTCAGTTAATTGTGGATTGAAAAAATTCTGAATACAACGTCCAACTCTGAAAAAGTTCACAAACTAAAAAGAACATCTGTTAAACCCAATTGAACAACGAAAAAGTAAATTCTGTGCTATTATAAATAATTTTGAACCGTAAAATGCAATTTTATTGTTATGCCGGTCTTTATTTTTTAAAGATAGCATAACTAAACGAATTTAAAAACTTTGGAGAATAACAGTACAAGCAGTGGAATTTTAATTTTAGTCAATTTCTTAAGACAATCTTTTTATAATCCAATACGGATACATAAAGGTCCTTAAATTGTAAAATTATATTTCTACAATCTCTTTTTTCTTAATAGAAATATTTATAAAAAGTATAAAAACGTTGCAAACGATTTATTTTAAAATGGTGTGCTCAGCTTTGAAGGCATTGTCTGAAGCCGTGAGTTGAGAAGCGTCGTTAAAATGTCTTTCGTTTTACAATCCCTCGAAATATATCTTTTAAAACTTAAGAAATGTATCAAAATATTTAATACGCTTAAAGTAATGTAAATATAATAAAAGTTTATTTTAAAAAAAATGTAATTACAATTATCAGATTACTGAAACTATTTTATTTCTTCAAGCTCACAATATTGTATATATATATATATATATGCTGAAATACAATGTCTTACAACCTCTTTATTAATTATGATGAAATACATTGTAACATGAATTTTACACACTATCGCAATATTAATTCAACGATACCTCAAAAATGTATGTTATTAAATTGATACAATTTATTCATTGCATCCATGTAATAAACCACTATGCGTGGCATACTTTCTACATATCACACAAAGCAACTCATATAGTTCCGACGTAAAAAAAAAAATATTATCACTTGCGAATATCACTTAAAATCCATACCTTAAACGTGTTAAATATCTTCACCGCCTTTAAAATAACAATAAACAAGAAAACAAACTTACGGCTATATTATTTTTGGACAGAGGTTCTTCGAGGCGCGCTCATATATTTTGTCCTTTACGTAGGCGCCCTTGGACCTGGAAATTGAGGGTCATTTTTCATGGATGTCCGTCACTCCACTGTAACGCGCGCTCGGAGCTGAGTTGAGTTTATCACTTAATACGTGCTGGCCTGGCCACCAGCCCGGGACCCCACCTCGCCAGTCCTGACGGAAGACGCTGGGAAGAAAGCAGAAGCTCCGCGCTGATTGCACGTCATTAGGACAGTGCGCCCAACAGAGACAATGACTCCGTGTCTGTAGTCCGCTGGGCGTGTAGAAATTTATTTATTTTTTTTGACGCATACTAATCAAATACAGGAGATATTTTTTCTGTTTATTTTTATGTATCGCTAATGATAAAAAAAAGGCTTCTTGAAGCGTGTCATCAGAACCAAAAAGAGGATAAACCAGGGGGTGTAGCTTCAGCCACTCCCATGTATAGCACAATTTCGCTTGACTAGTTTGGAAAATTTCCCCAAATTGTGATGGCAAACCTTTTACATAACAAGCAAGGCACCAAATCTATTTTAAAAAATGATAAAATTAACTCTGAACGTTGAAACTCTTAAGGAAGAATAAGCATGCATGCAAATAAGGTGAATTAATGCTAACCGAACGCATACAATATTTGATAGTTTAGAAGTAAATTTTAATTAATCGCCATATAGCTTACAATGAAAATGTTTAAACAAGACATTATACCACGAATTACGTTTTATATTTAATATATTGAAATATTTTAAAACCTAGTAAAGCAATCTTAAAATTTTAAGAAGACAAATGAGTTTTTTTAACGAGATTGACAATCCTTCTAAATTTATTAATAAATATTAGTTTGTCGTAAATAAAGCTTTTGCTTTTGTAAAAAACCACAAGTTCTTCCCACACATATATTCCTACTTTTGCTTCATTCATTTGCGATGCTATCATTCCACTCACATGTCGGCAAGGTCCACGCAGGACACTTGCTTGGCTGACCCTATTTTTTCAATTAATATCCGGGATACGATTCGCACTGGAGACGTGGCTATCTATAGTTGATTCTCAAATCTACATAAATTATACTAAAAAGCCGCTCCACACTCTTGTCGAGCTGATCCGAGATTGGCCGAGTACGAGAGTCGGCGCTCGTCTCGTCTCGTCGGCTTGGTACGTCTACGTTCCTGTCCCGAGACAAAGAAGCAAATAAAGGAGGTCGCGAATACGCCAGCTGCATCGTTCCTGCAATGTCTCCCTGCGAGCGTTCTAAAGAACTTGAATCAGCAGTCACTTGTTCACATAAAAATATTAATGTCAATAGTGGATTTATTATTGCCTGCAACTGCTTTATTACTCAGATAAAGTGCTCAACTTATCTTTACAATACATATAAAAGAGCATATTGTAAACATAAAACTAGTTAGTGATCTCAATAAAATTACTAGGTAAATACGTTTATCTGTTTTATTTGATATCATTACTACATGCATATTTTTTACTAATTGTATAAAAAGTACTTAGTGTATAATATTAGATTACTTTGAACAATTTTAATTAAAAGCAGTCTAAAAGACAAATCATTTTTCAAATAAAACATAAAAGCGTCTAGTCTGATAGGTATATATTGTCATATTTCTTTTTACAGATAAATATAAAAAAAGACATTTCGAATAAAATTACAGCGAAGGCAATTCTTCAAATAAATCGAATAATGTAATTATATGAAACATTACGCAGCGCTTGAGTATTTTTTTCCTTGAGGTATTGTTATAAATAATTTAAATGGTAAGCAGTGTTTAAACCTACAAAAATAATAATTTATTCAAACATCGACGAAACTTTTAATAATTATTTTGAGAATAAATGAAAGAATTTTCCGGAAAGCAAACTGAAAATCTTGGAAAACAATGTTTAGTCGGCGTATTTTTATCGAAAGAAGGAAGGCTATGGTGAATAAAATTTAGCAGCATCCAAAAAAAATGGTTGACATCAGGAAAAAAACGAATTAAATATTAAGATAAAACCGGCTGTACGTTGAAAGACATTTCTAAAAAGAGTACATTTGGTGTACAAATTCCTAAGTTTGTATCATTGAAACTTAGTTGTAAAGTGCCAAGATTGTATATTATCAGTTGAAGAAAGTACAAATAATAAAATTTACTTTTCTTCAGTTAATTTACTCATAAAAAAGTTAATATATTTAAAAACGTTTTATAAAATTTGTAAGCTTCAATTTTTGCTATAACAAGGGCTAGCGCTAATAAAACTACAGCGAAAAAAATAATTTTATTAACATACTGTCGAACAAAGTAGACTAAATATTTTTACACGGGTAAACCTCGTAATGGCGGTTTATGAATTGCATTGAGTGGAAAAATAGATTTCCAACAAAACTTCGGTACTTCGTTTTGTGTGTTTCTGCTTACGAGATTTTGTGTTCGCATAAAATGCAGGCGCATTGCAGTAAATATCAAACTTTAAATTATTACTCAGTATTTTATGCTCTTCCAAACTTTCATAGCAAAACTGAATAACATTTGCTTACTTGCACTCGCAAATTACATTCAACATGAGAATATTATTTTGTTAGTTTTGTTATATATTATTCCAATCACATAAAAAATGTGTCAAAAATTATAATTAACATTTTTAATTAATTTAATCATAGTCATACTTTTTCTGGTTTAGATTTACGATCACCTCTTTCCTGATAAAATATAAATAAAAATAAATCGTCCATTATTTAATTGTCTAGTTTATCGATGGCCTTTGCAATGTCGGTGTTTTGTATTGTATAATTTTACATTTTAATTTTTTTTTGTAAATCTGTACTGGATCGTCAAATGAAGTGTCAGTGATCAGTCAAAGATCGTCAGTGTTGATCATTATGAATCATGTTAGCATATATTACTTCAATTATCTTCCTGCCTGTTTTCAGGTTTGGCAATTTTCACGTTGCCTTCGTATCCAGCATTGCTTAATTTAAGAAATACTCATGAATCGTAACTATTTTCACCGTATAATTTTTTATTGTTGGATTTCCTTTTTATCCAAATATTGTCGATTTTTAGTTAAAAAGTCTATTCAAAAAACCTTGTGGTAGACCATGAATTCAATTACACAATTTTCAATTAATGCAATTTAATATTCAACTTCTAGAATTTTTTAATAAAACTAGTATATTATTATATTATATATATATAAATATATATATATATATATAAAACTAATATAATTTTGTATTTCATTTTGTACTCCTTATATTTTTTTTAGTTTTGCAGACTATATTGACTTTTATTTATTTTTATTATTTTTATCACGCATTAATAAGTCATTTCAATAAACGAATATTAAAATATATAATATGAGGCATATTTTAAATGTAGCGTACGATTTGTGTATAATATCCATTTATCTTTCCAAATATAAATTATAAAATAAATGTATGTTGAAGTTTTAAAAGTACACGGTTAATCGTGGAATCAACCAGGGTATGATATTAAAGGTAGTTCTATTGTTACAAGAAAATTCAATAATATTGTCCTCAAAGACAAAATCATATCTCTAGGATATGTGTATAGTTTGGAAATGTTAAACACAATAGAAATGTACATCGAACCATTGTATTTTGAAACATGATTCGATACCCATGTTGGAGCTTAAATCCAAAACGGATGGACGATTCGCAATTGTACATCCGTACAATGTTTCAAATATTCTCTAAAGGAATAATATGTAAGATAAGCCAATTTCCCATTATGCTTCTCCATTGAACTGAGACTTCAATATCTCTCCGGAAAATCCAATTTCTTTCAGCAACAATCTTTAACCTGTGGATTGATCAGTGCGGAACCTGATCGCTTGATTTTGGAAAAGTGTCAGAAAAGGTTAAAGCTAAGGGCGGCAGAAAAAATGTCACTACGCGTTTCACGAAAGAATATTTTTCTTCCAGATTATATTTCTTTATTGCTTATATATTATATATATATATATAAAGGTACAAAGTATACACATATAAATATACTTTGTGCGTTATTTTTTCACGAGTGAGCAGTTATAAAAAGATTCGTGTTACAGTAGTTATAATGGTCACATAAAAATTATAAAGTGTCTAACTGCGCATGTAACGTTTAGAAACAATTTTATATTATTTATCCACTGGTCGACGTAGAATTTTTCCATAAACGATCCTTATATTCCTAAGATAACATTTTCTAAGCGAAACCACGATGGAATAAGATTTCAAATCAGCATTTAGCAAGCTTTTTTTATTTTGGCCATTTATCTCGAGGGCTCGAGGCGAGTTAACATATTGACGGAGGGTCAACCGCCTCCCTCCCTGGCCACTGACCCATACCACCCTCTCCGACACATCCCTCCACTAGAGGGGCCGAGTCAAGCCTTTCAATTTTACTACACTTGAATAGGGCAATTTAATCTTACACCTAAACTAAAGACCCGTGTGAAAATTACTTTAAAATAGTTAAAGCCGAATTTCAGCATTTTCTAAATATATCTATGGCAATGCCAAATTTTCAGGACTATAGTCCTTTTAGTATAAAAAGCAGTTCAATGCTTTTTTATTATTATATTTTTAAAAAGCATTGATTTTTTTTATTAAATGTACCTCACCGACTAGCCAACTGCTTATACTCTCGATCTGAGATAATTGTGAGCAAGTAACAGTACTTTCCCTAAAAAGTGTTTTTTTTTCCTTGCGTAAATGCGAATTTATTTTCTCTTTTTGTTTTCGGGAATGTTTATTTGACTTTAGCGGAAGCTGAATAGCTGTGAAGCGCCACGTTAGACTCGGCTGGGGATGTTTCTCAGCTAGTAATAAATACATAAGACTCTTAAAACGAAACTTAGCTAGAAAATCTTCCTGCAAAGAAAAATATTTTTATATTTACAAACAATTGAGTAAGTTTAAATATTTTTTTCTTCGCTACTTTAACATTTTAAAACTAAGTCGATCCCTATTTACTTCAATAATTTTCAACCACCAATTTATTTGACTATTACAATTATATAATCTAATACAGATAATAACTATTGATATCATTCAAAGTCATCAGTGCAGGCATTAATTATTTATTTTAAAAATACACAATATGTTTTGACTATATATTCACATCATAAATTATTTATAAATATTAAAATCATGCTCGTTTTACAGATTTAAAAAAAAAATGCATGCGAACACACATAGGAGTTATTATATCCATATTTAATATTATAATCATACTATAAAGTTTAATTTTATATTTTTATATAAAAATATAAAATTAAACAAAATCACACTGTTACTAACAGTGTGTTTTTACTAACAGTGTGATTTTGTTTGACAGATTTAGTGAATTTAATCCATTGATTTTTTACTGGATATTAATACTTTCAAGCACCATTTTTAATAGCTTGGATTGCGTAGCAAACCATCTTATGGAAAATGTCCGTATAATTAAAAATAGTAGCTTCTCCAGTAATAAAGCCGCTTCGGGCCGGTGAGAGCTCCAGTCATTTACGTTTAGCGATTATATGTTTTCATCACCATTACTTCCAAGACATAATTATAAATGCTTTTAAAACTGGTTTATTTATTTCAGTCAGCTTCCTCGCGTTAAATTTAAATACTAACTTTTGCTTTAACTTTGGTTTATTTTTGAAAAGATCTCTTGCCAAGGAAAGCAATCCTGAGATTGTAAGTTTGTTGCAGATTTAAAATCGTTTGGATGAGATATTTCACTATAATGCATTAATGTTATATATAAATATGGATAATGTTTAACATTTAAAAATTAAAAAAAAATTATATTTAATAAAGTATAATGAAATATGAGACGAGTTTTTTCCAAGCAAGCTTAAAATAAAATTCAATTATATCTTTAGGCAGTATAAATTATAACGTATACTTTCTCACAAATATTTAAATAAACTAATTTGAATTTTTTATTTATTAGCATAATCGTTTTTTCATTACAGATATCAAAATATCAAGGGGTTTTTATAATCTTTATGTTATTAGAAAATAATTTTTTTTATATTCAGGTATTCCTAAATCGTAAATTTTTATGTAAAAATATTCAAGAATTATTTTTATAGCAATAATTTATTTAAGATAAACTTCGTTGGTTTTTTTACGATTGGTTTACTTTATTAAAGCGTAAACCTTTACCGTATCGTATAAAAATTATTTTATTTTTATTAATAAAATCAAACATTCATGTTTTGATTGTTTCACCGAAATTATATTTGGAAAGAAAAGTGTATCTACTTCAGCATACTTTAAATATAAAAAACTTAATTTAGATTAGGTGAACTTTTTATGTTTACATTCATCTTAATATCACTCTGAAGACAGAATTTATATTTCTCATTATTTTCAAGCAAACTTTTCAAAATAAACATTCTTAAGTTTTCATAAATCCAAATGGTGAACGTTAAAACTTAGTAAAGGATGTTTTTTATAAACCATTGGAATCTGTAATCATCTCGTCGTGAAATTTTTGATTTATTTTTATGGAATATTATATTCTGAAAAAATAAATATTATCATAATTTTATTTTTTAATTAAATTTAACTATGATATAACCTTAACAATTTTAAAAATCTAATCAAATCGCGCCGAATTACTGCTCTCTGACATTTCAAGGCATTCTATAAAGGCGTATCTATAAAAAGGCAACCTAAATGTCAGTGAAGTATAATCGCATAATATACAAAAATAAGAATATTGTATATATATATTATCTTGGTTTGCGTAAATAAATTTAAAGAAGCTGTCATCAATAATGTCAACATTGTTTGAATGGTAGCGATCTAAATATTGCAATAATAAGTGTTTTCATTATTATCATTGTTATAATAAATTAAGATCAAGCATATAAGTTTAGTTTTGTATTCTTTTAAATAAAAAACTCTTTAAGATGCATATCTACATAACCTTCATAGCTACTAAATATTTCATAGAAACATACAATATATTAGCCAGACCCAAGATACACTACCATGTTTGGTAAAATTGTTGTCTTTTAGATTAAAGTTAATTAATCGCTTACTTGATAATTTTCACGACATTGTAAAAATTTGGCTATATTATGGATAGTGGTGTTGTGTCACAATGTTATAACACTCAATAAGCCTACTATTTTTTACTTTGACTCTGAGTTGGAAAAATATCTTTACAAGATAAATTACTTAATTTGCGAGACATTTAATACTTTTCTAGCAACTAAAAATATCGATTTAATACATGCATCTACCAACTAACATTTTCACTCAGCCACAAGATCACGGTGGACGAAAGGACACAAGATCGAAATATCCAGGGTTCCCTTCATTTCTAAAGAATCTTATGTAATATAGTTTACATAAACGTTTTAGTTTGTATCTCTAAATCATCAATACTTTTTCAACAATCAAAATACACTTCAAAACACACGAGAGAAGGCACTTGGATTAAGTATTTTCATTCATAATATTTTGTCGAGTCCGCCTAAAAGTTATAATTTAAGAATATATATTCTTACATATTTACTCCATGAAGATTATCTGTATTATGTATTCAATTAATTATGTAAGAATATTAAACGAAATTGTTTACGTAATAAAATAAATATTTATTATGGAGAAAAAAACTTTTCCTTCATTGAATGCTATGATCCGGCCAAATGGACGAACAGTCTCGCTAAACTTTTCTTCACAATTTTCCGATTCGATAGCTACGCAAAGCTTATTAAAACGACTTCTCTTATCGTTTAGGAAATAATTAAAAGGAATCAAATTTATAACTTTATTACATCAAGCCCCTAAAGTTACTTAACACCTTGCTTCATCAATGAGTAAACCAATAATAACTTTCAATAAGATGTTAATTTATAAAAAAGTGCCTCTTGATTTTTTTACTTCATTTATACAAATGGAAAATAATATCAAACATTAGCTTATTTAAAAGAAAAGCATTTTAATAGACTTTTCCTTTTTAGCTTTCGCTGAGTATTTCAGGAAATACGAAGAGACCATCCTTTCAGCATAAATATATTTTAAAAGCCACGCCAAGCCGCTCATAAAAAGGTGTGCACTGAAACAATTTGGAGAAAAAATCTCTTCACGTTCTCCCTTCCTGTGTTTCATAATAAAATATTGATGTTGTTAATCTTAAAGAAAAGCTTTTTGAGATTTTTTATTCTAATGTACGTGAACCCTTTATAAGACAAATCAATATTATTTATGTATCTAATATTATATAAGGGTTCGAGAGTAAAAATTACCGTTCTTATTGTTTTTTTTGTGTTATTTTTTTATTTTAACAAATAAATGAAATTTTTAATTCAAAATAATACTTTTAATAGTAGATGGTATTTGTCCGATACGACAAAGGAGAAAAATAACATTATATGTAAATTCTTCTTTTATTTTTTCGTCCCTAGTATTTGCTAAATCGTAAAAACATATTAAAAAATAACTACCTGTAAATATAAAAAAATGTTTTCAATAAACACTATAATAAAAGTCACCTTTCTAACCACTAAACCACATATTTGAAGTTTTTATAATTTTTTTATTTAAAATAATAATATTTATTACTATCAAAGCTTACTTCCTACTCAAACATTTTTATTTGGTATTATTAAAATGAAAGCACCAAACAAATAAAGCAGGGTGATTTAATTTTTATTACTTCCACAAACATATCTTTATAAAAAATGTAAAATAATTTTATATTTTTAGTTTTTATCTTCAAAAAAATAGCACTCTACAAAAAAGCTAACAGGTTTTTCCGCTGAGTAAAAGATTTTTTGCCGAGCCATTAGCAAGATAACCAATAAGTAGCAAGCACAAAATATTAAATTAAATTACAATTTAGTGTTACGTTTGAGTAAGTACTTTAGAAATGTGTAAATGTGAAAAAACGTCATTGTAAATACAAAATTATAACTACGCTCGGTGGTATCTGTTGCTGTATCGAAAATATTGTAAATGTTTGTTTATGAAACAGAAAACAAACTGTGCTTTATAATCATTTCTCACTTTGCGTTTTAATACTTGCATGATTATAAAAATAAATTCATTCATTTACAATTGATATTATATCTATACATTTTATTTCATAACACAATTCTCACATCAAAGACTTAAATTATTTTTTATCTGTTTCAAAGTAGATTGATTTTTTATACGATCAAAATTATATAGATTGGAGTTTCTATATATTTTTTTGTATGTAGATGTAGAGGTATGTAAATCTTATAATTAAAATTAGAAGATGGATAACCTTGGAATCGAGGAACATGTTTAAAGAATAATAGGCCAAAGAAATAATTGGATATAGCGGAGACGAGAGGGCCCTAGAAATGAGCTGGCGTGCCATTGTTTGAGGCACGAGGGTTCTCCTCCCCTAGTCGCTCCACGGCGCCCCATATTGTTACCCTCCCTGGCGGTCGCCCACAAAGGCCGCAACTTCAGAGCGCCCCTGCTTCTGGACGACTGAAAAATTTAATTTTATAACGAATACTGAAGGGGTGAATTTAATATCAATGCTAGAATTTTAATGAAATACGTTTTTAAGCGGAAATCAGAAAATACCACCTTAAGATTCAAACGTTTTCTTTTTTTTATTTCATAAAAAATTCGAATGGTAGGTATGGTTTTTTTTATTAGATTAAAAATTTTTCAGATGAGTAGTCATTTTAATTTTAAGACGTCAAGATTTCAAATGAATCGTGTTTTGCAAAACAACAAAAATATATTTATAGTTATTTGAGCAATTCTCAAACTCATTTACATGTCTTTATTGGGTATATTTTTCTGATCTCAAAACATAAATTAAAAATACAGAAGGTTTTATTTATAAAATTAATCTTTTTTTCAGTAAGTTAAGTAAAGTCTACCGTTTGTACGTTGCCTTCATTTTACACATATAGCTTCAAATTTATAATATTATATGCAAGATTAAAACATCAAAGAAAATCACAATTCTTCATTGCTAGAGGGCGCGACTTAGCACCACTCGGTGACTTCAAAAGACGTGATGGAACGCTTACAAAATTTAATAATTCAAAACCCTCCCCTAGTATCATTTTTTCCCCAGAGAGACCTCGACTTTAATATATCTGACAAGAACAAAAGGATTAAGCGAGGCGTCCTTGTGTGTGTGAATAAAGTTTTGTTTTTCAATTTGAAGTTACGCTATCCTTTTTGTTTGTTTTTGTTGTGCGCGTATTGAGAGGGAGCGGTTCGTTATGGGAAAGTAAACATAATTAGATTTTTTTTTTACATATTCAAAAAATTTAGAAATATTTACGTGATTTGAATTTTAAGAAAAATTCTCATTCATTTATAGGATGTGTATTGCTAAGTCATAAAAATACTAACTAGATATTATTTTATCTTCAATAATGGATGGATGGATAAATTTTTAACGTTGTGGAAAAACATTAAAACCTCTCATTATAGGGTCAAATCATATATTGTGTAAGAAGGTGCATGTATTGCTGGACGGAGGCGTTCCAGAATTTTATCGATTCAGGTCAACATTGAGCGTTTTCTAGGTCATTAAGTACCCCTAAGATAACAGGGCTTAGGATGTGTTGGCTTATGGAGGATTTACATTCGGTTCATTTTTTTGACATGCTCTATTATTTACGCAAGTTCGATTTTGGATCAAACGTACTCGTTAATTTCCGGTCTATTTTATTTTAAACGAGGATCTTTCAGTTTTTCGTATGTGTTTTTATAAATTTGCATATTTTTTTTTTGAGTAAAGTTCAAATATTGCATTTAGAAAAAATTAGTTTTCAAGAATATTTTAAATTGAATAATAGATTTAAATACAACTTTTTAATGTAGCTTATTTGATTGTTTAGTTAAATTTATTTATATAATTTCATTTTTTTATTACGAGTATGTATAAATCTTGAAGCATAAGATTTCTCTATTATGTGAAATATTTTAGTATTATATTCAAACATCACACATTTAAATTAATTAAAATGCACAGTACATTAGACAGTATACTACACTACTCTACATAACACTTGGAAAAGTTCCGCTACGACTCTAACTGAAATATACAATGCTTTTTATTCCACTGTTCTGCCATTATCCGAGAGAAGAGACTCCAGAAGCCCAAGAATTTTTATTAATGCAGCCATTGTTCCTCAATCCGCTCAGACACTCGCATTTTTCATCCGTTCCGTCTTCAAGATATAGGAAATTCGACTGAATATATTTCACCACATAAAATTTTGTTAGAAAATACATGCATACGTTTTCAGCAAGCAACTATATTAAGTGGCTCGAATAAATAACACTTAAAATCAAAAAAAAAATCGATGAAATCTAATATACACTTTAAATAATGTCTGCGTAAAAACTACAATATTTTTGGTAATTAATTGGAAAATAATAATTAGATAAACTTGAGTGAACCGTATCTTCGTCTACTAGAGCTTGTGAATAAATGGCAGTAAACATTATTTTATATCCACTTAACGTCTTTTAATGACCTTTAGCTCGCTTTGTTGGTTGTTTAAGCAAAAAATGAGATTTATGGGCATTCACGTAAGCATTTCTTCTAAGATTGACTAGTCTTTAAGTACCGTCCAGAGCCCTTAAAAAACAAATAGCTTTAGTCTTACAATCCCAAATCTTCTTTGATATATTCGAAGTTTAATAGACCACGCATTTGTACAGAAGTTTCCTTTTATGAGAAAAAGTCTTTATATCCAATTATAAGTAGATACTACTTTCAATGCAATGAAATGGTTATAAGTCGTCAATATATTTCAGTTAGTGTGTCTTTTTTAACAAGTGATTGTATTTTTATTTTTTTAATTAATATATCTATTAAGACTAATAGTTTTATTTTTAAAAACTCTAGTGATTTCTAAAATGATAGAGGTCACAAAGTGCTAGTTTTGCCTGTATTCGTTTATATAACTTTTTAAGGTTAAAGTTTATATTTATATATATATATATATATATATATATATATATATATATATATATATATATATATATATATATGTGTGTGTGTGTCTTATTGTGCGTGTATATGTAAAGTTTTATTTATTGAAATCATTATTTAAATTTTTCATCTAGAATCCATGTCCTGTGAAATAAACGCTTTTGTACAAGTTCGACTCTCCCCTTCTTTATATCGAATTGAAATCGAAAGGATCTCGCAACCTCTTGAAGTTAATTTTAGTGACATTGCTGGCTCATTTTTACTATTTATATTCTTTTTCGTCAAGTGCCTCTCCTCAGAGGAGGTTGGCGACCATTTCACTGAGATACTCATGATAAGCCAGTGCTCATGGTTTCATGGGAAAAGAGTGTAGTGGGTTCCCGGGTCCTTCGATTTATATACTGTTAAAATGAATCAATTTTATTTACATGTTATTTTTTTGTATGTAATGAAACATTTAAATTTTCTTAATTTTTCATGTGTTTTTTATACGTGTTTTGAATTTATGTTAACTGAGTGGTTCTCATTTGGTGGTTGTGTTTATATACAACAGGATTCGTTATATAGACCTTGTTCAAGGTGCCCTGGAACTGGTCTTAAAACCGATCATTATTAAGTAAAAGCGCATGAAAAGTCTCCATGTAATTAATTCTTAGAAAAATAAATCATAATATATAAAATAGTTACAGCAATTATTACTATGTTTTGTATATTTTTCAGTGCGTTTGCTTTCTCGGATAGAATGTACAACTCAATTTTAATCCAATATTTTTTGGACGCTATTTCGATAGTTTAATACTGCAGCAGGGATAACTCTACATGACGACGCGTATTTGTCAGAGATCTGTCAGTTATGTAACTAACTACTGCCAATAAATTTAGCTAGGAAACAGATTAATGAGTTTTACCTTCACCATACCCAAATATCGTATGTGCTCTTTTTTATCTTAAATCAGTATAAAGTCTATTATTGCATTGTTAGTAAGCTTAATTATATATTGCTTATTTAAAATCATAACATTGAAAACCAAATCATCTTCAGACAAATAAAATTGAAGACTTTAATGTTTTTTGTTTTGTTTTCTATAGCTACCACAAATGGCGATAAATATCTTGACGCATTGTGATAGTTGATATTAAAATATGTAATCTTCTTATTTCATAATGTGCTCGATAGCGGTTGGTCGCAATATTAAAATAGATTCAAACTCAACAAATAAGTCTCCAGTTTGTGTACAGTGCTCGGAATTCCATTTGTGCATGTTGTCGCGTGCTCTACCGCGGAACTCCCCCGACAGATACAAGCGTGTAAAAGCTGAAGGAAGTTTGTCGAGGCATTGGATCTAATCGTGTGAATGAATTAACCGGGATCTTCGTAAGGGTTGCGCACTTATGTTAAAGCTACATCGATCCTGCATTTATATATAAGATGTAGATATTTTTTTGTATCAACCTCCTTAACCAAAAACTGCCACCAGATTCAACCACATTGAAAAAAAAAATTAGATGAAAATTGTTCACTAATGTTGTGATTTACTTAATTTTTGCTTTAGCAAATCGTTTAATGATTCAAAATAAGCAATAATGTGATCGTACTTTATACTATTGACTAATATGAATATTATTTGCAAGTACTCTTCAGTGAACGGCGGTATTTTTGGATTGAACTTTTTTTTTATTAAATCGTCCAACGTATCGTCAAATCCCATCACCCTGTCCACACACATCTGCGCCACCGACACAGCCCAGACTAGAACCCTCGCGCCTCCCCGGAGGTGGCAGATGGCATTAGCAGGCACGGCATCAATATTCCCGGACCTGGACTTGTCAGCGGCGCCTGCGACTGCTGACACATCACCGACTCGTCCCCTCCCCGCCCTCGCTCCCCCACCCACCGTGTATATGCAGATCTCTGTTACAAATAGCAATCACCATCTGGCTGGATCTCACAAACACAACTTCTAAAAACTACTTGGTGTAAAGCACCGTCATAAAAAACCTGAAAATTAAGTTACCTCCCTTTTTAAAGTTAATTCCTTCGTCGACCAAAAATCTAAAAATTATAAACAAACATTTTTTTATGAAACTTTCGATAACCTATTTACTTAGATACATGTATCTTAATTATGTTTGAAGACCCTGCACGGCTTAGGTTTTGACATTTGAACTTTAGTAATGAAGGTTTCGTGAAGTGCCTTCATCCCCAGCTTAAATGTGAGAGCCCAGAGTGTAGCCTTGCAAGTATGCTTATGTGTAACGTGTGAATAATGTTATGATTCTCGTCAAAATTAAGTATAGAATTATAATATTTGTTTGCATTGTAAATAATTTCACATCTCACGTATGTTTTGTAGTTAAATGTATGCAAAATGAGTATATTTGAATTCAATAACTCTTGACTAAAAAATATATTTTATTAATGTATTTTATATCATAACTAATATGATTAGGCACATTAGTTCATATATAGAAGATGATTTAAAGAAATTCTCAGAAAAATATCATCGTGATTTGTGTGGGATTGCCACACAAATCACGATGATATTTTTCTGAGAATTTCTTTAAATCATCTTCTATATATGAACTAATGTGCCTAATCATATTAGTAATAATATAATAAACCCGTAATGCGTAATAAATACGCATCTGATTGACGTTTAATCAAAAAATCGACATATGTAATGTATTTTATCGTAAATGGAGCTATGATATAATAAATTTATTTATGTTGATATAATTATCAGTTTGTATGGTATGTGCAGGCTATGTACGACTTTCAGAATTATTATATAAAAGCAAGATAATAAAAAAAATCGAAAATCTATTTGTAATTTTTTAAAAACAAACAAATATAATTTCTACCGCTTGGGAAAATTATTTACTTTACTATCTCAATCTGTTTTTCAGAAAGTACTTTCTATCAAGTAGAATAAATGTAATATTAAGAACTGAGAGCTGGCAGGCTTCAACACTTGCGCAGCTTGGAGAGTAACTAGCTTCACTAATATCAAACAACTTCAATACATATATTTAAAAAAATAAGTATTTTATAAATAAATCAGTACATATTGTAACGGGTCGCGTCTATAATTAAAAGAGTATTTATTTTCACAAATATCTATATTTACTTCAACACATATTTATATTTACTTATACAAAATGATGTAATGACCTCAGCCAGATGACGGCCGTTCAAACACTGAAGAATGGCTTGGCGATGCATCTGGAAGCTTCTAGAACATTTGAAAGTCCGCATCCATCGATCCTATTTTGTTTGCTAGCGTTCTGTAGTCTTTGTTTTTCAAACGACTGCTAATCCGTAACACTATCATACAATCTGCTTTGCCTGTAGCATATATTTTGCGAATATGGTAAAAAAATATTTAAAAAATAATTTACAAACGTTACCGATAAAACCGAGGTACCGAGGGCGTAAGTTGAATTTTACGTCCAAATAATAAAAGCCTCGACCGGCTTGGGGACCTTCGTCTAAATGTTATTGACAGATGGTTTGTACGTATAGAAATAGTAAATCACACATATAGACACTCGTATTCGCGGCCCTTTGCGCGTCAGTCGTCAGTGATTAGCTCCGAATCCACGTCCGGCACACGCGCTCCTCCCATTCATCTTGTGCTCAGGTAACCCTCGCACACCCGGGAGACTGATTGATTTCCATGCATCGCGGGCTACTCGCCAGACTTTATTAGCTGCACTGTTATTATTTCCCTCGCATGAGTGGAGTATCGCGTGTTATACGAACTGGACTGAATCGTGAAGCGATCCATTTAACAGTTTGAATGTTCGATTTGCATAGGAACACGTATTACGGCTGACTTGTATATTCAAAACGAGGCTCACTATCAAAACTTTGTGGCCGATAAGCACGTCCTGTTACATTTGTCGATCTCAAATATTCAATATTGCAAAATATTTCATTTGCCTATGCAAATGCTTTTATTTGCTTATATCACAATCAGACCATTATTTTTTTTTAAAAATTAATAAAATAAATAGTATGATATTTATAAAGCTATTTATATATTTAGATCTGGTACTTGGATTAATCACCTAAAAGGAATAACACACAAAATTTAATCACTATTGTCACTTGAATTAGTAATTACAACTCATTATAATTACACATCGGTGCTTAACTTTAGTACCAGATCTTTTCTTAGTAATTTTGTGAAAATAACAAGGAAATAAATTTACTTTGACTTTAGATTGATTTCTAAGAGAAAATTAATTATTTTCTTATTGTTTCTTTGTAAATCCAATTAATATAGAATAAATCGACATTGGTTTGAAAATAATAATAACTTAATTATTACATAAAATAACACAAATTCGTGGATAAATTAAAAAGTCTCAAACATCAATTTCGCCTGTCGAAACATCAATCCAATCTTGATAGCCTGAAAACAAACTGACTTCCGCCAGGGCTCGATGCCGTGGAGAGAGCGCTTCCCGAGCATTCAGGCCTTCGTTAGTTTATTGTTGACTTGTCGATAATGCATATTGCACAGACTTCCGCCCCAGAAATGAAGAGGAAGCACCGCGGCTTCCACCCACCCTGTCCGGGGGGAGGCACTGCACCCTCCCGGCGCCTTACACTCTACAATGTCAGAATAATCAGGCCAACTTCTCGCCAAAACTCCACGACGCGGTTTGTACAAACTGCGAATAATCTTAAACCAAAATAAATACGGATCTCTTTTACAACCACTACGGATCACTTACCAACGCTACTTTGTCTACGTCTTTGTTTATTTTTAGCCTATTCAATAATAATAAAATTGAATAGTTTATATACAGTTTTATCTGTCATCAAAAGTTTTTGTATACTTAAAAAAAATAGAAGGTTCTAAATGATATTGAGCCATACTATTATAGACCGTTACCTGAGATAAGAAATGTTCCGGAATGCATTACTAGTAGGCTATCCATAATGCATCTACTAAAAATATAAAATATTGATGGATTGCTGTGAAATTTTGCTTGAGAAAATCGACATTAGAGAAAAGCTAGCTCAACTCATAAATATGTAGATTTGTTACTTATATGCACTTTAATGCAGCAACACCTACCTTTTTAAATTTTATTTGTAAAGGATAGACTTAAGCTTCTTATAAACTACTTCTTGTTTAACCTTCAATATTAAAAATTTACAAAACAGCGAAATTATTCCTCGATATTTTAAATCCAGTTCAATTTCACATTAAAATATATTTAACTTCTTTGTATTAAATCACGTTTAGCATTTACACAAAAAGTAATTTAACTGCTCAGTTAATGACGTTTACTTGTCTTTCGTGAAGCGGAAGTTTCAAAACAACATCAAAAATAACGATTTGATTTTCGCAAACTGACATTAAACGCCGGGTGACAAAAGTCAGCTTTTAAATAATAAAAAAGCGGCAGAAAAGATATCGTTTACAATGTTAGGCTCATTTGAAATTATTTTATCTGCTTAATGAGAGGTTTAAGGGCGATCCGCCTTAATTTAAGAGTTTATGAGTCTGCCGAATTATGAGTTCCGCTTCCTAAAGCGAGGAGCCCGAAATTCTACAAAGAGTTAACAATTTATAATGGGCAGGAACAGTATCGGGTAATAAATGGGCGGGTTTATAAGAAGCAATACCCGGGCGGGACATCCGCCGCCGGGCCTCGGCGCAGGGAAACAAAGGCCCGTGTGTGCCGCACTAAATCATCATTTATGTTGTCCCGAAAAGGGGAGCTTCCCCGAGCAAATAGCCTATTTTTGTGTTGCCCTGCGCGCGGTATTTTTTTAATATCGATGTTGTTTATTTATTAAGAAAAGTGATTACTTAGGTACCCAACGTAAACCTTAATGATTGACTGAAACATTATCGGGTAATTTTGTCTATTCTGGTCTTTTGATGTTTTGGGCACGGTGGATGAGGTTATACTTAAAAAAAAAAATACTTAGTAGGGACAAGTAGTACAGTTTTGTATTTGTGCCCTTTTTTATAAAATAATATATCACGGAGAATGTACTAAAAAACGATTAACTTCACAATTTATAATATGTACAATATTTAAAATATAACAAGAAAATGTCGGCACGAATATTTGCTTTATCCTGTGATTCAGGATTATACATTCGTTTTCAAGTATTTAATGCTATTTATTTCTTATTCATTGTTATCTCATGCGAAAAATAGGATTTGGTTTGTGATTATTTTACAAAATCCAATAAAATGTTTTTTTTTAACATGCACGGAAAGTGATATTATTATCAATATTGTGACTGGTTCTCTCTTATTGAAGTTAAATAAGTAGTTATTTTATATGAATAAAAACTCTGTTGACTTAATTACTCAAACAATTCCGAGTGCGCTTTGAAACTTAAACTGCAATCTACTCTGAAAAGATCTTTAGAGGAATCCAATCTACATTTTCGCTCAAATTGAGCCTTTGAGTTTAGTCCGTCGGGCAGCTCGGTCCACCCCGGCGGCCAGGGTAGCTCCTTGTGCCTCACTATGGATTCAATTAAACCTGAGGCCGGTGGATATTGTGCTCGGCCACGTACAAATAAGGGACTCCCTTTAGACTCTCATTAGGCGGGGATGGCCCGTGTTACCTTTCACTAACCAGACCTCTCAGACCGACTGACGTCAGACATAAATAAACAGCCCCCGAGAACCTATACTCTCCTCTATTGTACTGCGCTGCAGCCTTCCAGCATCCCTATTGAAAAACGGCTAGACTCAGAGTAAATAAGAGTGAATCACTTCAAATACAATCTGCGCAGAATATTTTAAACGTAAGCTTTTGTCTGCTTACAAAAAATTTTGTTTGATCAAATATTAAAATATACGAAAAAACTTAGCACAATAAAAATAATACAAAGCTTAACGACACTTATTGTATAAAATTTAATATTAACGCTCTTCGCAAACTACTTGCATTAATCGCCTTGAATATAAATTGATAATAATAATGGTACCCACATGACAATCAAATCAATATTTTTTTGTTTAATGTTATATTTAATGCCTTTAAATATTCTTTATTGCATTCCTACAAATCGATGATATTATTATTTTTGTTTAAAGTAACCATAACTATAACAATAAAAAATACGGGAATATTAACTTTTTAAGCACAATAATATTTTCGGCATTTCGTTAGAGAATTTTTATTAGTTTTTGATATTTTTTTTCTTTTGTTATGGTTTACCAAGTTATATTTCAATATTTTAACAAATAAATTTTATTTAAGAGTAAATGTATATATTCAATGTTTTTATTATTATTATAGTATAATTTATATTCTCTATTCATATATACCGAATATTCTCTCCAACATTACTTTACTAGTCTCAGGCATTACCAATTTAGCCAGTATATCAAGTGAATCAAGGAATGCATTACCACGTAAGTAGATTCTCCGCAATTAGTTGCATTTGCCTAACTGTATCAGGTGCCTGCACACTGTGCCGGCGTCTCAGCAGCTGCAGCCGGGAGGGCTGCGCTGAAGCAACAATTTACCAGTTTATAAGGGAACCGTCTCATGTCTGATAGTAGATACATTTCTACATTTATTATCATCACCCGTAAATGTGATATTAAAAAAGAGCAACATCGCGGGCAAATTGTAAACATACTTTCTCATCTAATCAAATTAAAATAAATACATATATATGGAAACATAACTATGTTATCAGACGATGTCTTGGAAGTTGGAAAAAAACAATATTAATTGTGAAGTAAGGCATAATTTATACCTCAGTGAAAATAACCATCTGTTACATTTAGAGTATTACTTTATTAAATTATAGTACACGCGCAATGTACGAGTATGTATTGTCTGGAAGACAATTCGCTAAAGCACCTGTTTTCGTGGGACGTATTTCTTTTATCATTTTTTAACAAAATTTCAGTTTGCTAGGAAAAGTGTTATAAACATCGATTTTATGTAATAAACAAGTGGGTCATACTGTTTTACTAGCTTTGGTTTTCATTTAATCAAAATTAAACTCTAGATACAACTAAATTGTTTCAATAAAATTCCATACCACTAATTAAGTGTAATATTTATGTAGAATTCTTTAAAATACAAACTGTCTTCTCGATTGCATTCGACTTCGCTCGTTTCGTCGCGTATGACAAGTCTATTTGTGGTTACACAGCACTTTTATCAGTGTTTTTTTTTACAGATTAAATTTGCACTCAATGATCGATATGACCTACTTAAATACAACATAAATAAAGTAAATGCAACAAAATAAACAAAAAAACAAATTTGGCGTACACTCTTGTTTGTAGGCTTCCAATTAAATATTATGATATGTATAAAAAATATCAAATTACTCTAATGGATTAAACGTGTACTTTATTTTCTATAAACACAATCATATAGTGTCAACATTGATTCTACGTAGAAAAAAATACCACTACAGAATGTATATTTCGCGGGTATTTCAGCATAAAGAGCGCGCTGAAAATAGCATAAATTTATTCGTAGTAGGTATCAAAAGAAGTGTCGCTAACACTTGTTGAGTTGAAACAAACAAGGGAGTGAATTAAACCTACACACGTCGTTTAAATTCATTGAATAAGACACTCAAATATTTAAATCAGTTCCCCGGAGACAATGACTTGCGAACCGCGACTCTCCGTCTTGCAAAATTATATTCCTCGTCTCCCAGGAAGGGCGGATGACTTCTCCGATAATCTTCAAGAGCCGCCGGCTGCTGAGCTCACAGCTCTAGAGTGGTTTTATTAGGAAAGATAAATTTACTGTCTTATTTTAATCTTCTCGTTTTTTATTCCTAAATATACGCTTTGTAACCCTGGGTGGCTAATATTAAATATTATATAACAGCGGGAATTGTAATACTTTACGCAATTGGAGGACAGATTAAAGTACACAGTGGATTTATTTCCATGTTTACATTATTATGAAAATGTGCCACCAATCAAGTAAATATTAAAGCATTTTTATTAACGCTTATTACATAGCTCTTAAATTGTATACACATATCAAATTAACTACCCACAATTATTATACAAATTGACCTCTTCTATAAAATTTACTATCAAATGTAAAGAGTAGGACTATTTCTACTCATTATGTTTTTATAAGTTTGTATTAGTAAAAATTCACATTATCTTAAAATATCATTCATATTGTTATAAAATACATATTATTTTATATGCGTTGGTTTTTAAAACTATAACACCTGTTTATTCATAACAAAAGAAAAAAAATATTTGTTTCGACGTGAAAATTACTCATATAGTTATATATTATAAAAGTATAGCGAGCACCAATAAATAACGTAATTGTAAGAAAATCAAACATCTAATACAGGGGTGTCAAACTCAATTTCGCAAAGGGCCATATACGAAATTTAGAATGTGTAGGCGGGCCGGATTCAAATAAAAAAAATGTACTGAATTATTATAACATTTTATTTATTTAATTATATAATATACGGCGTGTGCATAAAATTTTCGGATTTTTTCGTGAAATTGGAGCTTTATTATAAAAAATTGGTACAATATATTCTATTCAGGGTACTGTCCATCGTATTCCAAGCGTATTCCAGAAAGGGCATTCTGCATCGATTGAAACAAGTGGTAGTCGGAAGGGGCAAGGTCTGGGCTATAAGGCGGGTGAAGCAGAACTTCCCATTCACTGTTTTCCAAATAGGTTTTAACCGATCAACATGTGGCCGAGCATTGTCATGATGGAAAATTACAGACTCGTGCCTGGTCGCATATTCTGGCCGTTTTTCTGCCAATGCTCGCTTCAAACGCATCAATTGTGTCTGTAGAATTCGCCCGTGATAGTTTGGCCTGATTTCAGCAGATCATAGTGGAAGATTCAAAAGCAAGGAAATTGGGTGCCACATGAATTGAAGCTGAGAGACGTCGAAAGGCGATTTTGCATTTCGGAAATGCTGCTTGAACGCCACAAAAAGAAATCATGGGGTGATGAAATCAATTCTGGTGATGAAAAATGGATTCGCTACGATAAGCTAAGGCGTAAAAAATCATGGGGTAAGCCCGGACATGCAACAACATCGACGACCAGGCCAAATATTCATGGCGCCAATGTAATGCTGTGTAGTTGGTGGGATCAGAAAGAAATCGTGTACTAGGAGCTTCTGAAACCAGGCGAAACTGTCAATGGGCAGCGCTACCGACAACAACTGATCAATTTGACCCTTGCAGTGCTCGAAAAACCGCCGGAATGGGACACGAGACACGAACGAATGATATTGAAGCACGACAAAGGTTCGTGCCAGCGTCCAGGACACCATCAAAACGCTGAAAGGGGATCTGCTACCGCACCCGCCTTATTTACCAGACCTGGCCCCTTCCGATTTTTATTTGTTCCGGTCGATGGCGCATGGATTGGCTGGGCTACACTTGGCCAATTTTGAAAAAGTGGAAAATTGGATGCTTGAACGGTTTCGGTCCGACGCGTCGTTTTATCGTCACGGTATTCGTGAACTGCCAGAGAGATAGCAATAATGTGATGATACTTTGAATAAACTATTTTTTTTAAATTATACACTTTTCATTGATAAAAAAAAGCCGGAAACCTAGTGGCACGCCTTGTTGGACTAATGGAAATGGAATAAATACTCAATTCCAAAAATATAATTATAAAATTATTGTTTATATTTTTATGTTAAATAAATAATAAGTAGTAGTAAATAATGGTATGAAAATTCTGGTAATTGGGTCGAATTGGGGCAAACAAACTTTTGTTTTGAAAAATCATAATTTTATCAAATCATCTTCAAGACTTTATTTGACCTTGTAAAAGGACGGAAATTAAATAATAAAAAAATAAGTAAATATAAATTTTAATTTTTATAATATTCTGTAAATCATCCAGCTTTCCGCCCAGTAAAGTGATAATTAAATAAATGAAATAATGAAACGATTTCGATTTCCGAGTGAGGTCCGTACTGACTGGGGCTGAAATGGGTGTATTTTCTTTCCCTGAAAGCTTTTGTCACTTTTTTGCGAAACGTGTCATCATATTTTTTTAACTATCGATTAATTTTTCTTTGTTGAAAGTTGGTTTAGAATATTAAAAAAGCTTTCTATTTTTAATAATTAAATTACCGATCTTTTTTAAGGTAAAATAAATTCTTAAAAATGTTGAAAAATTAGATAAAATTACGACTTTTCAAAGCCAAACTTTGTTAAAAAAAATTGTTATAATTTTTTAGCTAATCGTTTACAATAGGTTTATTGTTAATTTTTTATTTCCAATTTAAAAAAAGACACCTAAATGCTTAGGGTTCTAGATCCATCGGTTATAATAATCTCCCAATTCCTAAACTTTAATCTGGATAATACATATTAAAAGTAAATATACAAGAGATAAAAAATCACGTCTTTAGAAGAAAGAATGCATCTATCTTTTAACATTAAATTTTTTTCTATTGATGCAGTAAATTTTTCGCAAAAAATTGTCAAAAAACTCAAAAATCGATCCATCAAAGGGATCAGCCACCATAAGATACTATTTCAACAGACTTTTTTATGATTTTCTGGAAAGAATTATTATTTTGAAAATTATATCGATTAACTTGTTTTCGTTTACATTTCTCATTTAAATTAGTAAAAAAAAAATTTTTTTTTTCTTAAATAATTTTTTATTGTGGTCGGACAGGAAAATGGTCGGCGGGCGCACGGAAAATGATCGGCGGGCGCCATGGCGAGGGTTGGGGACCACCGTGTTAAAGTATAGCCTGATGCGGTTCAATAGTAGTAACGCCATCTCTTAGAAAATCCGAAAAAATTAATGCACACATCGTATATATATAATATAGGGTTGTTAAAAATCATATCAAAGTTATAAAATAGGGTAATTATTTTGACCTCGAGGATCCAGATACCTGACTTCTCTTGTTTTTGATAAGCTCATTGATGTCAGGTATCGTATTCGTTGTAATTATTTTAAGAATTGATTGGAGATGTTCATTCGTAAGTCTTGTGCGATGTTTGTTCATATTTATTTTCATGACGGAAAACATCTGCTCACATAAAAAGGTACTACCAAACATGCACAAAATACGTGCTGCATGCTTTTTTAATTCCGGGTAGTTATCCAAACTCTTGAAATATTGTATATAAAATGTAAGAGCGTTAACCTCTTTAAATTTTTTTTTCAAAATACTGTCTGGGCACGCGCTGCCCTTGAAATTACTTATAAATGTAGTGTGCGCATTTTAAAATATTCGTAGAGAAATTGAATGAAGTCTAAAAGCTCTAAAAAACATGATTCTTCTTTCTGTGACACATTGCGATCGCGGGCCGGATTGATACGGCCCGCGGGCCGTATCCGGCCCGCGGGCCGTATCTTTGACATGACTGATCTAATACATCATAAAACATCACAGCTGATAAATTTGATAACAATTTATTATATCAACCTGAATTTTTTTTACTTTTATACCCTAGTTTTAAAATAAAATCATTGCAGGTTATTATAATAATTAATCAGTTTTCTATTAAGCTATTTTAATCAAAAAATTTTTGGTAGAATATCTTTATTTGAAAGTGAAATAAAAGCAAAAATAACTAGCAGTAGCACAAAGCGTCCGCTCGGAGCACTGTGGAATGAAATGTCCTGCGCCCATACAAACAACCACCAATTATACAGTGTGCTCATCAGTGGAATACTTCCCGATATAAATATAGCCCTGTGGTTTTTGTTCCGGACCGCGCCGCGGCGTTTCAAACGTTTCGCGAATCCACATGATTTTTTTCCATCCGAACCGTTAGCTTTTTGCAACCGCACTCATATTTGAAAAACAAAAATAGCGATCTCAAACGTGATGTTTCAAACTGCAATATTTCACTAAATATCAAACCACAGACCTTTGAATAAAATGTCGATGTTGACGGCTTTATAATTATAATTATTCCCATGCGCTCAATTTTATTTTAATAATTCAATACCGGCAGTTGTATTCAACCTTAATGTATATCGTCAGTTAAACTTTTTTGAAAATGATTTTATTATTAAATACAGGAATATAAATTTTATACCTAAAATAATAAAAAACTACGTGTTACGTGCAATATTTGATTTCAGAAGTAAATTGTACATAAAACAGTTTTTGGGTGGTTGGGTTATAACTAATAATAAAACGTTTCTAATTTTAGTTCAATCAAACTGCAAAAATGTACTCTATTCGAGTATCGATTCTAAATAACGAATTCCGGCTTGCATTTCACTGCTGCGCAGCACTGAAGTCGAGTGAGCCATATGCCTGTAATAGAAAACAAATCCAATTCAGCGGGCAGATGGTCTCTCTGGCTACAAGTGCGTATATGGAGCGACCGTTAGTCGATCGCCCATGGAGAACTGAATGACCCTCTGAGAGGGCGAGGGTGGCTCGGGAATATCCTTCTATTATAAGCACACTGAACCAGATATAGAGACGTAAATACTACAAAAAAAAACAAAATGCTCGGAAATAATTAACGAAGCATTAGTATTTGGGGACTGTGGGGCGCTGCTGCACGCTTACTCGGTTCTCAATAACGCATAGTGTTTTTACGAGATATTAATCTACGCACCGTGAATACATCATTATCTAAAGAAAACTGTCCTGTGTAAAACGTCTTCAGTACAAAAACCTTCAAAGTTTCTTTCGAGTCATTTTCGACTTGACTTTCATACACAAAATTAAAAAACCCATTATATAAGCCTATCATAAGTTTTGTGTTACTAAATACAGAACTTGAGAAAAATATATATTATTTAAATCTATCGTATACTTCAAGTGAGGATAAATAAATTATTTGATTAGGGAGCACCTCAGCATTTGAATAAAAAATGAATCGTAAATACGCAACCTGAGGATCTGTGAATCTGTTGCCGAGGAATCCTCATCCGGCATCATCATTCACTCGCGGTCGGACCACGCGCCAGTCATCGTAGACTGACTGATACACTTTGGGTATTGCCAGCCGTGAATCGATTACTTTTTTAGTAAAAACCAAATAGCTTGACAGATTTATATTTCAATCTCATACTTGAGCTGTCACAACAATCTGTTCAATAAATCAACGTCATACCAGGTGACAGTAACATCATAAAATAAGAGGAAATAATTTATATCTCCATAATATATATATATATATATACATGTATTATTTTACATATAATAATATTTAATATAATTTTGATGTTTCGTAGTATTTTTTTTTCTCAATATGATGTTGAAATACTCTCCATTTAAATTGATTAAATGACTCGGAAGATATAACAATAAGTTGTCGAAACATTTGTACTTATATGATCTTTCTGTGAGTATATATATCATGGTGTACTCCCTAGCGTTGATCTCTATAGAAACATTTCATAGAACTATTGCTCGAGGACGTGCGCTTCAGGACCCGCAGCGAACTTTGACAATATAGCTGTCCGAAATATATAAAATTGGAGAGGCTGGGGAACATATCTCAAAAGGTGACTCCATTTTCTTACTTTATATTCTGATCTTGTTTGAAGTAAATTGATTTCTCGATACGCACCGCACCGCCTGGACATCTCGCGTGCGTAGGGAAAATTGTTTTTATACTAGAAAACAATATTTTTTTTTATACTAAAATAATTAAGTTTCATTGTAAAAACGCAATATATAATTTTAATAAAATAGCCGGTAATATAGTACAAGAAACTAAATTACATTTTCAAACAAAAAACAAATAAAAATCCATCTAGTCTGCCCGGCAACACGTTTTCAGAGCATAATTCAATAACAAACAGAGCGCGATGTAACAACGCAGCTGTCAGTTGCAATGCCGGCCCAAGGCTGACAAGAAAATGGACAAAAATTGACAATGTAATCACGGTTGGGATGTTCCTACACCATTCTCGAGTTATTCTCTTTCAATATCATCCGCGCCCTCGAATTTCAATGTGCAATCGAAAGTTGATTTTTTCTAGGCCTAATTAAAATACACCATAGTTTGTGCTGGCAGGTTCGTTACTGTGGATTGCGAACTGAATTGATATTCATAAAAGAACGCTCGGGTTGAACCATGACCACCTTTCACTCAAAGCCGGAAGGACTATATCAGCGAGACAGCACGCAGACTTACTACAAACATTGTATTCACTTACAAGGTAATTTATTCAAGTGCTATCCATGTCGTACAAACTACAACACCTGTATTTTATTAAACCAAATGTTCCACCTACCAATAACGCAGATTGCTTTTACGGGTTGCTTTCGCGCATGATCAATACATACGGTTTTTTAAATTAAATTTTAATTTATGCCATGCTTTTTGAGACAGGGTCGTTTTATAAATAATATTGACAATCGTCTCTGTTTTTTTATGTGATTTATAATCTCTCCGGCTTTATATACAGGTGGATCTGGTTGAAATCACACAGCCTAGCCTACAACCGCGGAGTCAACTAACCCCGCCGCGCGCTTCGGGCGCCTGTCTACGTTTTGATGGAATGGGATTAATATTCGGTTCAATTTGCATGTTGATGACTATTTTCAAATCTGATTTTTGTTGACTTTCAGGTACATTTTTTGTTAACGAAAAGGGCTAATTTTTATTGTGAACGATTTTAAAACATTTAACGTTTTCGTTTTTGGTGTGGAATTGTTTATTCTTTTAATAACCACGCATTTTCATATTCAATCTTAGGAAATATTAATATGATCAATATAGACATCAAACATTGTACATAAGATTTCCGAAATTCATATAAACTAGTCGTACCTGGATTGATATCAAAATGTAATATCATACAAATGAAGACATAAGCAAACTTTACTTAAGGATCTCATAAAGCAAGTTTTTCCATCAAAGATGATATCATAATAATACAGTTTATTATTTTCTACGCTTCTCTTGAATACCTCATAATTATTATTAACTTATCTTTTAAGAGATTTTACTAGTTGTAACAAATAAACAAAAACCTATATGAAATATAGAATGAGAATAAATGCTATGTATTTAAAAAATCATGACATGGAAAAAAGACAAAATAAATTAATCATTAATAAGAATACCCTCATATAGATAATAAAAAGACTTATCTATGCAGCCCTTCTTATCACGTCTAGCTTATTAAATTTTAAGTACAAATACTCATTCGCAATTTTTCAACGATTTTCGATTTCAACGAACAATGTCAACGTCACAACCCTCATTCATTATACCGAGAGTTTGTCGAGGTTCACCATTCAGAAGTACTTTTGGTTATTTTACTTTTAAATTGTCGGCCAATCATAATTGTTTTAATTTCATAATATATTTTAAGCAATACCGATACGCAACATAACATTTTATAACAATTCGGATTTACATTTTCTCAAATTTCCTTCGTCTCAATAATCATACAAAATACCTAAGATATCAAAAAGAGATTCAAACGCACTGATTCTCTACTTACAATCAAATAATTTTAATATGGTACTCATGTTAAATCTGCTCATATAAAATCAACCATTATTATACCTATAAATACCAAAAAAATTGTAGGCCATATCAAAAATTGATGAAATCTAAACAAACTACGTCCCAATAAATATATATTCAGTTTTCAAGTGTGTGCGTATGATTTTTTTGAATGAAAATAGGAATCATAAATATAAAATACCAAAAATCTTAAAAAATACTTCGATCAGGGTCGCTTATTCTATTTACCTTTATCAAACACAGCATCACTGAGGGCAGCTTATTCCATTTACATGTAATCAGGAATGCTCGAGCCCAGCGATCGATGGGCCCGTGCTGGAGCTGAATGAGGACCAGATAGCCCCGAATTCCTGATGAAAAGAAAACCCGCCCTGATAATATATACCGGAGGATTTCAAAAAATCGGTACACAAAAAGCCCATTTGAGTGTAAATGTTCGCCGTCTACGGGCTGGGAGATTTATGCCGCTCCTTTGGTCCGGAGATTTGCAACTCCCCGAGTAAAATAATCCATTCAACAGCAACTATTGACGGAACTGGAGTACTTGAATCTTTTGCAGCTTTGACAGTTTTCGCAAGTTTTCAATTAATCCGTTACATCCAAACACTTCGAATGGAATTCCTTAATTTATTCTGACGCTTTGGATATGTATTAGTTTGGCTTTATTTATACTCGTAGAGTTTGGGTAACAGATGTACAACGACGAAAAAAAGTGTCTGCGGGTATATTTTAACTGCCATCGATTTTGTACTCAGTAGGTTGAAAATAATAATTGCAGGTGTTAAGAATATTAATTTCAAAATATTTCCATAGATAAATGATGTAAATTTTGTCACTTTTCAGACGGTTTATCTTTATACTATTCTAAACAGAATATCTCTGTCTGATTATGTCAGTATAAGGGATAATTAATTCAATTGCCCCCCGTTCTGTTGGGTTACACGGAGATAGCATCTGCGGCGCGGCCGGCCGGGAGTCTCGGGCCCGATTGGACCGAAAGCTTTTTTCTCAGTACGCCGACCGTTTACGCAAAGTGGTAAGATTAAATTAGATAGGCAAGATCTTAATAAAAATATATCGCGAATAAGGATGATGGCCGGCCATTGCTGTAAAGAAGGGCTCGTTTACCTGAAACGTGTCGTTTCCGGAGATGTTATGCTGGCGAGCGCATTTAAATAGAAGTATGGTAATTTAATGTATGTAAATAGAGAATATTAAAGGTTTATAGTATACACGCGTTGTTCATAACCAATTTGGTGGACATTGAACTTGATAAGGCTTTATTTCTTTACTTTTACTGCGTTAGTAGAGATTAAAGGAACAAATAACATTGATATATAAATTTACCCATAGAATTGAATTTGGATGTTTATTAATAATATGTATTAATAATATTTATTTAAAATTTGTGTGTTATTTGACATTTTAAATTAAATTAATTTTAAAAAGCATTTATTTTTTTTGCTAAAATTCATCATGCAAATATACTTGTTTACATTAACTGTAAATATATTGTTATTTTGTGAAAATATAACTTGCTAGATTTAAATACCGAAATTTAAATATCCAAAAAATCAAAATAAGCTGTTTTTGATGAATTGATTTAGTAAAATTAAAAAACCTCATATGTAAATATGACAAAAAAAGAACAAATAACTGCTTTCTTGTAAACTTTTCTTTAATCAAACTGTAATTTTCTCAAATTAAGCTACATATTTGCAAAAATATTGAATATTCAGTGAAATCTCATCGTAGAAATGAAAATTTTCCTCTCATAATATTATCATACGGCGCACCTGTTACTGCCTTCATTGTATTTGTGTCTAAGGCCTTTGATACTGCCTTCCATAGAGTTATTATTAGAGGTTTTCATTATATCAAACATATAGATTTCCGTTAGTTATCGATTTCATTATAAAATCCATTTCTCCCCTCGTACGAGTTTCATAGACTCGTTTAATTAAATTAGTAAATGGTGATATCAATGTATAAATAATAGCCTTGAAGGTTTTCTTTTTATTAGTCTGAAAATCTATGTTCCTTGTAAGCTAGTCCTATATTTTAATCTATTTTGTTTTATAATTTTTAAATAAGAACCAAATCAAACGAATCAGTGAAATATATACATTTTTTTTACAAAACGGAAGCTTTGAACATATTGTTTTAAAAATATGCCAATTAAAATTGAGCCTCAAGCAAACTTTCGTGTTTCATATTATCTCTGTCAAAAATGTGCACGATTTTCTTAAGCTACATTCTTTAAACCAGCTTTGTTAAAAAGCTTCGTGAAGGAAGTAGATGAAAATAGTGAGCCGCGTACCCCGCAGCATTATTCCCTTGTTTTTTTCTTTTTGCTATCAGAGATACAATTTCGTTCGTTGAAAAGTAGCGGTGTTTCAACACAACGTAGAGTTTACCAATTTCGTTAGCCATTTAGTATTTTTTAGAGCCACCACTAGCAGTTACTGTGAAATGAATTCTTATGGGATAGAATAAGATAATCATCTTTAATGCTTTAGTTAAATTCGATGAAAATAATGATCATTATATAATTTGAAATGTAATAATTTATCATTGAATGCTCAGTATAAAAACTGAGTAGAGGAATGGGTAGGTCTGGATTCTTAGAGCTCAATAAATCCCACAGTATTTTCCATACTGCTTAATCGTCAAGAGGAGTACGCGCATGAGTTTTGAGCTTGTGCTAAAAAAACAGGATGGCAGATTGATGGCTCCTGTAGCTTGATTTATTACTTTGAATGTTTACTTTTTGAATTAATCTTGTTTTTTTTAATTCTTCTCTTTGAAAGTCACTTATACTTTCAACAAATGAAATAAAATTTATTGCTTCCCTTTTACTGCGACAAATTTAAGCTTTAATCGAAAGTTGGTATTTCGTATGATCTGTTTGTTTGTAAATAAACTTAGGCAAACGGTATCTGAATGATCAAAAAATACGTTTATATATTACATTGCACTGTTATATAAGAAATGCGTGCGATTATTAATAAACTTAATATTCAATTATTAATCTCGTGACCATGAAAGCCGCCTAGTTTTTTTACACATGACTTGCGCTCATTTAGCTCACACTAAAAATGCTCCAGAATGAAACCAAATGTTTTTATACCAAGAAGTAAGTGATATAGGAATAGTTCCGATGAATATAAATTTATTGTCAAAAACTAAAATTATTCAATCATTTTCTTAAAAAAAGAAAATAAAGTTATCTTTACTGTAAAAAAATTAGATAACACAATACATTCTCAAAAATAAATAGCAAATTCTGTTGAGAAATATATTTGTAACATTGGGTATACTTATAATAAATATCTTCGCAATAATGGAGAAATTATTTGCTTGAATAGATAAAATGTTACAACAGCGTAATATTGTTCACTTTAGTCACGTTAGGTTAATTGAGAATGATAGAAATATTAACAGTATATATCCTTGCTTAAATTTTCGCAAATGAGAAATTCAAGATGGAAGAATCAATACTCATTAAAACTATATTTACCTTCCCTAATACAAGAGTCGAGCGCTGAGTTTGGGCAGCCCGCGTGATAATACCCCGCCTTTGAGTCTCGTGCACTTTATCCGAGGGTATAATATTCCACCCCTAAGCCCAGAACGTCTCCTGAAGGGCCACCCCGCTTTGGTTAGCTAATGTGGACCAGCGACGCAGATCTCTCTAATGAACTCATCTCTGTACAAACCCTCTCGGCTGATATTCCCCGATCCTTTATTTTTCCGTCTGGTTTTATATTCAAAGTAAATCCGCCACTCTCCAAGTGCTGCGTTTACTTTTCTAAGGAAAATAAAGGGGTTCTTGCGTTTTTAATTTACTTATTTTGAAGAGTTTTTATATTTTTTTAAATACATTATTTATTAATTTTCATTGTGAATTAATTGTAAGCAAATAAAAGATAGCGTTTTAATATTTTCACGACATAACAAATATTAGCTGTATGTCATCGGTGCATTTTGATTGCCTTTATCATTGAATCATCATATGAGGAATGATCATCACATCTTTACGTACACTTTTGAATTGATTAATCATGTTTCATCATATTGTTTTTGAAACACGTTTTTATTGTACTAATTAAATACTGTATTGTTTGAATTTTCCAAATATTGTTTTGTAACAATACATGCAATTATTTGGGATAAAGATAGAAGAAAGAGAAGAGACCCTGTAGTCAAGTGATTTTTTTTAAAATGAAAAATGGTAGTGAAGTCCACAAATTTCCATATGGATATTTTAACTAAATAAAACACAAATTCAAAAAAATAATTGTTTTCATATGCGGCACCAGAAAGACGGTTTTTATTTATTAAAAAATTATTTTTAAAATGTATTCAAAAATTTTTAAATTATGGTACAAGTACATTATCTGTCGAACTTTAACTTTAATTGTAACTGCGATATATATCAAAAATAAAAAAATCAACAAAGCGAACAAAACTAGCTAACGGAAAGAAAAATATCGCTATAATAATGAGTGGCCATGATGAAATTAAATTTGAAGTGCAGACATAATACTGAAAGGATTCTCATGCAACATTTTAACGAGGTAAGATTTTGAAAATCCAGCCAAAGTATCCATTTTCTCGAGTCCCGCCTCAGCCATTCAAACTGAGGAGCAAATTATTTGAATCAGAAGCCTTTACTGCCAACCCCTGTTATCTCTCGGCGACTCGGTAATCTATTCAAAAGAAAGATGTCATTAACGGAAATGTAATATGCTACAATGTAGGATTGCGTAATTGTCCCTTGAAAAATGACTCTGAATAAATCTTGTCTTTGTGACTCCTGAAATTCAGCTGTATTTTCAGTAGTTCGAAATTTTAGAATATTATATCATGCTTCACTCGGATTTGGGATTCTTCGATTATTTTACGAAATGAATATCAGAGACCTTATTTTCATGCTTTTTATAAAAATATTTTATAAAAACAATGAGTTAAACCCATCACTACTTAACTAGTTAAACTACAAAAGCTCCACGATATTTAAATCTTAAAATAATTATTCGACACTGCGACACATTCGACAGCAAAAATCAGTAAACTTTACATTAAAAAACATACATTGACTCACGAAGCTCAACAAATCTTTTCAAATTTATTTACCAAGCTCATTATATCATTATTTTTAAATATTAAATTTGCATCAATTTTTTTAACTAGATAAATAGTATATTTATATCCGAATAAGTCGTTTTTTATTGGTTTTTTCTTGTGAAAACCTTTTACTTAAAACCAATTTGTAATTTTAAAAAATATGGCTGTTTCATTAAAAGTTATTCATCTTTTATGACTTGCAAATAGGTTCTTATAGCTCGTTAAAAATCGTTATTTTTAAATGTTCGATTTAAATTAAGTATCATATTTACATGTAAGTTAATATTAAAAAGTTTTGAAAATATAGAAATATACCCTCATGAAATTGAAGTCTATATGAATATCCCAAACTTTATCGAATGTGATTTGTGTATATTATTTTCATCATTGTGAGAAATCACCGATGCAAATTTCGAGGTACCCGTCAAAATCTATTACAGATCACACAGCCATGGCGCCTTTATGCAAAGTTGTATTAAAAGTTACATACCCTTGTTTTTCGCGTGGCTACATTTGTACCCGCGATGATTGCTTTCGAACCGAGAACTATATACCTGACATCAAACAGGAACGCTTCCTCGCGCAGTGCTCGGGTTGTTTATAAAACTCCCCTCTACGCCCCCCCCCCCCCGACACCCCCACCCTCACCCCCCCCCCCTCCCCCCCCCCTGCCCCCGCCCCGCCCCGCGGCCGCGAGCCCCCACCGAGAACCAAATATTTGATGAAGTTTACCAATTCACGTTTACAAACTATAAACTGGCATTTACTGCCGTGCTTGTGCCGGGTATATTATATTAAGGAATGAGTCTTTATTGTTATGAAAAAAGGGGACTGTTTTACTACTCGTCGTTGTGATAAAGTTTGCCATATTTTTGGCATAGCAAGCTGCCACATGAATGTCAATAGAAGCTCGGTGCTATGAAATGTTATATATTTTATAAACACAGTTTCTCAAAAGTCATAAACCATCAGAAAAAAGAGACTAAGCTCAATTTTTTTTTTATTTATTTACAATATTATTTAATTTCATGTATTCGATTTCAAACTACTCTTCCGCTTACTCTTTTTGTGTTTTCTTCTCATATAGATTGATGTAACTTTTTATAACGTATTTGAGTTTGCAATAATTAAGCAAATCATCAATGTAAACTCTATTCTGTGGTGTTGGGGTAAAAGCGGCCTTAGTCAACAAAATGAAATTCCAAAACGATGTTCAATATTGATTAAACAAACAATATTTGTTGATAACTATAATTTTTTTTTAATTCAAAATAAAATAGAGGTTGTTAAACCCAAATAGAATAATATCTAGAAAAGTAGTTTTACCGCATGACCTTAGATTAAGACCTTACAAAAATAAATTAATATAAAATGGATTCAATGCAATCTTTCCCTGAATCCAACGTGGATTTAAATTGTTTGGCGTGTTGGCTCGCAGATTAGAGCCGCCTCTCCTACAAACGAAATTAATTAGAATTATAAAGTAATGAAACTCCAGTTCCAATCTATTATTTGCGAGCAAATCTAAAGTTCTATTTTTGTGGGCTCTCGGCAATTCTATTGATCTTGTTAAATAAATAATGAATTTATCCTAAAAACAAAATTGATGTTTTCATTAAAATTAGTAAAGACAATCAAAAATATTATTTTCAAATATATGATTTTTCTAAGCAAAATTATAATTATTTATATTGCAAAGGTTTTGAATATTAGCTGTCTTATGCAATAAAAACGATGGAACAGTTAGAATTGAAATTTTCAAGAAAATATTTCAGTGTTTATTGTGTTGCCGTCAATGAACTCTGAACTACGCGATTCCTGCTCAATATCAATTTTAAAAATATGAAAATTTAATGAAATGTATTTTAAATAAATTTATAAAAATCATAAGCTATGACCAAAAAATTTATAAACTAGTCTTTTATGTTCTTGACGCATGCAAAATACTATTTTCACAGATAAATTGTTGATTTTTTAATCATCAAAATATAATAATATAAAAAAAGAAATGTTTCAGATTCAACATCAAAAAAATACATGCATACTTTGTATTCTTCATTTTTTAATACAGAAACGATTTTCTCCCCCTTCTCAATCGAAAGCTCTGCCATATGAGCTGCCGGTTTCGTGTATTCAGACTCCACCTTAGATTTTTCAATTTGTTTCTCAACACCGCACGAATTGGTTAAATGAAACCTGTCATCACACTTTTTCACTTTTTTATAAATTTATTCTTAATCAGAAATTAAAAATATCCCAAAACAAAATCATATTTTTTGACGGTTATATTTTAGTATTACTTTTTTCATCTTTGTTGTTTTTAAATATGTCTAGTTAATCTACTCTTATATGAATATACTCCATCATACGAGTATACATATTGTAAAAACTTCGTTGGTTTTTTAAAGAAATTCGTGCGTTTATTTGTTTTTATTTTTTATTTTTAGGTTGAGATAAATGAACTATAGGATAATTTGAATCCAGAAATTTACAACCGTCTTGATACGTTAGCAGAATTCTTTAACTTTCTGTCATATGTACCAGATCTATTATGATTTGATCTAGGATTCTAAATAAATTAAAATTTTAAAAGGTCATTATAAATCATGATCTCTTTTGTGGTGAAACGTAGATATCTGTTTTTGGTGTAAAGTGTCGTTGTTAATGTCACAAAGTTTAGAGAAATTTCAATGTTGATAATTAAACGATATGAATTATTTACTATTTGATAAATCTCAAATACTCGCTTTTTGGAATAGCTTCTATAACAATTCTATCCTTTCACTCGGTGAGATTCTGTAGAGGAGAAGGACTCTACAATATGGATGAACAACAATAAAATCAGTCCAACTATTCAATCGATCCCTGCTTTCCGCATTCTGGCCCAGATCCATCCATCCAGTCTTAGGAACTACTTCCTCCTTCTTACCGCAGCCCAACAGCTGACTATCAATTAAAACTACTGTATTTTGCTGGAAACTTTGGATGATACATACCCGAAACACTGATGTCTCATATAGATTGCACCAGGGCGTATAGTGGACGCCTTCTTACGGACCTGCGGCTTTCGCAGCCAAGCGCCGCATAGATAAGACTGTTATAGATTATACAGAGTGAATAGCTAAATCAAGTAGTAAATAGTTAAATACTGTAAGATTCACCTTAGAAAAAATAAATGAGAACATTTATTTTTTGATCATTGAGGTTTTAATTGATTGATTAAAAACTCAATAGTTTTTTGGGGAAGTGAGAAGGTTTATTTTAGTGTGGAAATTTAAACAAAATATAAAATGAATATCCCCTAAAAGTATTTTTTATTTATTCTGTAGTGTAACATAAATTATGTCGCGAGGAAAATAAATCAGTAGCCCGTTTTATGCCCGTATTTTGTATTTCGTACGTATGAATACATATGTAAATATTTAGAGAATTTATCTTTGAACCAATAGTATTATCGGAATATGTGATGATTCTAAATCGACGTATTTGTTTATTTATCTATAATTTATATTGTAGATAATTGAGAAAAATAATCTATTATACAATTTTATCGATAATTAAAATAATTCTCTGTATATCAAAGGTTAATTTACTTTAATAACTTTGATCAATTATTTAATTATGATATGAATATTGTATCAAAATAAAATTTATTTTGATCAAACCGGTCTGTATACGGGAGGTCTCTCTAGCGCGGGTCGGAGATTAGAGCTATAGAGACGGGAGCAGTAATATATAATGCTGCATAAACATATGCAACAGCTCCCTGACTGTATCCAGTTAAGTAAACGTAACCCATTTATCCGTCGGGGCGCTAACGAGGTGACAGGGGCGGGGGCGGGGGGCACGGAAGTAGGGGGGGAGGGGGATGGGGATGATTGCTGATTTTCATATTATGCAATTGTCAAGGGCCCTAGTGAGGTTCACTTGTGGCTGTACTTAAGATACGCGCATATGTGACATCGCTACTGCGAGCTATAAAAAATATCATGGTTGAAAAAAGGCTCTTCCTTCCTATCAGCATTTCCCTGTGTCTTCAACTCTGCTACTTTTTCTATATAAAACCCTAGATATTATCAACGCAGACTTATTCGACAACATACAAAATCATAGCATCATCTAAAAACACGGGACTGAGTAATGCATATTGTTATAGATTTAGGTGTTTTTGGTATAAAGTAATACAAAAATGCAAAATCTAAATACTAAAAATAAAAAGATTTTTCTTTATTATTAAAACCTGTTATTTAAATAAAACTTTAATGCATTTAGCGACTTTTGAGACACAGGTAGATATTATGGTAAATATCCCTTTTTTAGTTAGTTTTATCTTAAAGCGGCTTCATTTAGGAGAAACCTTTAAATAAACAATAACACGCGTTGGCTAAAGCGCTAGAAGCGTTTCTTGGTATGGTACATTGAAACTTATATTCATCGGGAATCACAGATACAAGTTAATTTTAAACATATCAAATTAATCATTCTAGTTTTCTTGATCTGACATTTTACTTTTATTTGCATTTTTTTCTTGAACAGTATACGTTTCACATACAAAATATATGATCCATTAAAAAGACTGTTGCTACTATTAAATACACCTTTCACCTCCCGTTAGACCGCTCCAGCTTGCTTAAGTTATCGGAATGTAAGTGCATTACTTCGTACTTGCGGCAAAGTATGGTTAAGTAACCGTGCTATCGAGAAATCTCCCCGAGTACGCGGGAGCCTGAGACTAACTACACTACATTACACTACATTATGTAAGTTATGCTTGGCACAGATTATATTATGGAATATTATAGTAAGCATCCCTAATAAGCCACTAACTAATATTCGAATAACATTAGGCTTCAACTTCGCGTCCTCACAAGAAACTAATAAATTTCGATGGAAAATGTTTATTCAGACATGTTGAATATCATATCGATAATCATACGTTTAATATTTTTAAGTTGTCTTTTCAAAGACACCAATCAATTTTTATGATGAATTAAAAGTTTTTCCCAAAACTTCTTTAGTATGTCATCAGTATAAATAAAATATATATAATGTAACAAAAAAACAAAATAAGCAGGCTTGGCAGAATTGCTTTGTGTCATGTTGCTTTTGTAATATACATTTTCGGAATTATATTTTATTGAAAAACATAACAATAGTGTTACATTATAACATCAGAAAAATCTGGACACTGAGTCTTATTACTTACTGTTTTGTTAAAAAACTACTTTTCATGCTTTTGAAATCCAGTTTAATTTTTCTTATATCAAAGTCATTATTGAATATAAAAATAATTTTACTTTCGAAATAAAAAATAAATCATAAAAATAAACATATAAATAAATAACTAAAAATATTTATATCTATTTAGATCATGTTTTTTTTTCGTTTGAATTATTTAATTACGTCGTCGATGGTTCAAGATAAAAATCATACATTAAATTGTTAATCAATATTTTTAAATTGTCCCATTGGTATTATCATACAACATATACAAATGCTGAATATACTTAAGCCCGTTTTCTTACATGTAACCTTCTAGCCCCACATTTTCATTAGTTGCGATAGTATCTTAACCCTTGCGCCCACCACAGTCCACCAGCTAACCTCCATATGTAAGGACAAGGAAGTTGTGTGCGGTTAGTTCCTATTACTATTAATGAAACCATATTTTATTTTTCGTTCAGTTCCCTAAACTGCTTCTTTTCATTTAATGTGTATTTCATTAAAAAATTATTCTAGTATGTTTTCTTAAAACAACTCCATGCGAAATTGACCTATTGTACCTACATAGGACCTACTGTACTCGTGAAACTACTGAAAAAGCTGTACTGACGTTACTGCTTTTTTATCAAAAAACATTATTTATTTAGATTTTTTCTTTCTTTAGTTCAACGCATACTTTTTTAATTCCGTCTTTTGCGTGTGTGATGATGGAATAATACTGGGTTACGGTGATTAAAGTTTACATTGAGATAACGCTAGCGACATCAGTCTAAATCTGCTTCGATCGCAAGATGGCTGTGCTTGAATGGCTGTTCTAACGATGCTTCATAAGCAATTTCATCATTCGGTGTCAAGTAGCTCCCCGGCCCTCCACCCCATTACAAAGTATAGAGCTATGGTCTGCCCATGGCAAGCTACCTGCGGCGCGTCACCGGCCCGGCCGAGAGGGAAACAATATCGACAGGATTTAACCTTACACTTTACTCCTCTACAGAATATAACACAACACATTGCACTAGTTTTCAAATATTTTTTTTTCCTGAATTAAAATCTAAATATTTTAGTATGATTCAACATGAAAAGGTATTTCTTTTGTAAGATCTAATTAATAAAAAATCTTTTAAAAAAACTGAACTGAAAAATATTATTACAGTTGATTTTTTCCCAATTTGGCAAATTATTCTAATGAGAATACTTTATACAGTAAACATCCTTTATTAAGAGCAGCATATTTTTATCATTAAAATTTACTATTAATTCAAAAATTAACATACGTATTCGTTTAATAAAAACTATCTTTTTGTAGTTTCTAAAAGATATATCTGAAGATCGAACCTCCATAGTTGTTGCATGTAACCAAAGTACTTTTTACCTGAACAAACAACGTTGGATCGAAATGGTTCTGTCCAAAGTACGATAAGAGAGAAACGTGATAGAAAATAATATACGAACAGCTCGGCTTAGCAGGATAATGCACAACATGGGGGCAGCAGATTATGACTTATGTCGCGTCATATTTTCATGCGCTTGGCAAACAATATCTCTTCACTGCACGGGGTCTCTTGGTTTGCAATACTTCTCTGGGCATATTTGGCGTAAGTACGTTTATTAGATTCATCTCTAACAGCATCGAGATTCATATTGAAATTGAACTTCAAATTGATTGAAATTGAAGTATATATGCTTTTTGATATGTTCTATGCCGGTCTATTCTAGCAGGATTTTTTTAAGAAATCCTGATTTCGTTAATAAAAATTTAAACAATTATATGTACCCGTCAACCTCACAATATCATATTAAAATATAAAAAATATTAACATTTAATAAAATTTCGCCTATATAAGAAATCGAGCGATACACTCTGAGTTTACGATAAGCGCTGTATTTTTATTTCCAAAAATTATACTTTTAACAACAAACAAAATAATAATTAATTTGAAGAACGAAAGTGGTAAAATTCTTCTACATTTATTTTAAAGGGTTATTTGCTTGGAAGTAATTGTACGACGAATCTATCATAGTTCTCACAACTTGCTTAACTAAAACAAAACATTTAGTCGATTATAACAATATTTTATTTGACGTGGATATGTGATAAAACAAATTTGTACGTGAAACGGAAACAATAAAAATAATAATTTCTTAAACTTTTAATACAAGAAATTTGTTTTTAATATAAATGATCGATTGTTTACACTTGATTATTATTTTTCTGTTTTAAGAAAATATTTAATTCAATTTGATATACTCATTTAACTTTAATCACCCGTATAAATTCATTTCCCTATCTTCACATTTTATTTATTTAAATGTTCATTAGTTTTATAAAATGTTAACTTACATAATTCATTTTTCTTTCTTAAAACAATAAAAACTTTTCCGACTCATGAATAATTCAACCACCTTTACGACTAAACTAACTTCTATTTTTATAATTTTATATTTAATAAAAAAACTTAACAAAATATCTGTGAGTGGCAAAGCAAAAGTTAAAACTTTATTTCAGTCTAATTTAAATAAATCGCGCTGTAAGTGCTTGCACAGAAGAAAATTGACTATATACTAAAAACTAAGAAATACCAATCTGATTCCAATTAAATAATTATATGAATAAGGTTTCTACGTTATGAAATGTTATATAAAAATATCAAAGCAAATATCTCGTTTAAAAAGTGACGTGCCAAGTCCGTGCGCCCTAGGGGGAGCTAATATTGTCCTATATAAAAATCAAATTTCCGATTCCCTCGGTTCAATTTTTAGATAAAAAATATTCTTATGTGATTTATTTTCTTTTACGCCTCGAGCTATATTTGAGGTCCAAATGCAAACAAGTGCGTAATATATTATATAGCAATGTAACTACAAGTTAGTTTACTGATGTACTACCGTGAACAGTAAGTTATATATTTAATCAACTGCGACTTCTCGAGATGTTCACGCAATCTTATGTGTATATGATAATTATTTTTTTTATTAAAATATATTTCAAAACCTGCATTATATATTTCATAATCTTCAAAGATATGCATTTATATATTTGATATCAATATATAACAATAACTCTTCACACTTGCATGAGTACTATCAAAATCATTATTTATAAACATGCCAAATTGTTTTGTTTGATCACTCCTATAGCTAAAAAATACTTTACTTATTACGTATTTGGATGATGCTGCATGTTAACATAAAAAAATATATTAGAATAAACAATTTGTATTGTCATGTTTTGATACGATATTTTATAAATATGACAATATTTAAGTATAATATAAATTTATAGTGCATAAATATATTTTATATACACGGGTTTGTATTCTTAATACAGGGATTTAAACATTATATTAAGTATGCAAAGATATTTACGTTTAGTTTCCATAATGTCTGAAAGTGTTCGTACTACACAGTAACTATTAAGCCCAGTAATAAGTTTAGAGTTTGCAACTTTAATATAAAGATTGATGCACTCCTTAATTCATAGCAGAACATTGCTAACGATTATAATATTTTTTAAACTTAAATTGCAACAATACAAAGTAGTGTTGCATTGATTCAAAATATTTTTACTAAATAATGAATCGACAACGTTCAAGTTATGAATGTTAATTGTTTCCAAAGTTGAACATGATGAACAGCCCCCAGAGTTGACGGGTGCGCGCCGCCCCTGCTGCCGATACATAATTGATGACCAGCTCGTTACCCACTCCTGGTGCAGATTCAGCGGTCGGGCTGGTCTTCACTCGCGGTGACCGGATTCTAATGAAAAATAAAGAAGTTGACACAGAATCTAATTTATGTCAGTTACCACTCCGCCGCTATTTTTACATATTTAAATTTAAACGGCAAATACACACTTATGTATTTTTATATTTAGTTTAAAACGCAAATACTTACTTGAAGCACAAATTATTTTATATTCATAACTGCAACAAAAAAATTCTGTAATTACAAAAAAATAATGTATAATATTTTAAGCGGGATTTACTTTATTTGCTGTAAACACATACTTTAAAACAAAGCTATAAAGAAAAATTGTAATAAATGTACTTTAATTTTTAAATTGTATATAAATATGCTGCGATATTTTATTATAAATTGACATATCAAAAATAGCAGTTTGCGTCGTGTTTAATAATATATGTTTAAAAATGAATGTAAAATACAATTTAAAACAATAAAAAAAGGCTGTGACCCCGACGTGATTTGAACACGCAACCTTCTGATCTGGAGTCAGACGCGCTACCGTTGCGCCACGGAGCCGGTTGGAAGAGTCGAGATTAAAGAGAGACCGGTCGGACATAATGCAGTACACGTCTTCAGTCCGCTTTTAGATATGCTGCGGCCACGCGATGTTTACATTGCGATAGCATCTATGTCTGCGTGCCGAGTCATGGCGAGAATAGAATTTACTTGTGCGAAAAAACGTATCGAATTCAATTTTATATACGTTCAAAATAAATGCAATATTAAATTCGGATTGTTGCCGCTTTGAAATGCTAGAGTGACTGGGTTTGCCATACCTGTAATTTAAAAAAAAAATAAAAAAATATGAATTCTAACTTTTGCCTCGGTTGAGGTACATTTTAATTCGGGGAGAATTAAAATTGTTCAACACGGTAAAAAATTAAACGCTTATATTTATTTATAGTTCATTACATTTTTTTTATAATTGGCCCAACCAAACAAAACGAAAAAAGTATTTTCCACTTTAGCAGCACGGACTAAAAAAAAACCTTATTATTTTACTTACAAATTAATTTACTTATAACATTTTATATAACAGCGTTTTTAAAACTACTAATTGCACATATTATACGTACAGTTATCAGACGTTCTATTTAAATGTCAGCACAATAAGTTAATTCAATAACGATAATGGTATAAGGGGAAATTTAAAAAATTCTTCTCTTAAAAAAATTCAAAGGGCTTAAAATCTTAATTATCTAAAAGTAGCAAAAGTTGAATTAGCTTCCGAAGAAGATTTACCTCCTTATCTAGAAGACAAAAATTCCCGTAGCAGATAAGATTAAAAGTCTCCTTTAAGTGTTATGTTTCGGTTTAGATTGGTTTGTAACTTTATTTAAGGCAAACAATACAGGCGGGACAGGGCCGGAAGATCGCCTTACAGAATCGCCCGGCGCAGGGGAGGATTGGGGCGGAGGCTCCGCGGGCGCTCCCGGGGCCACTCGCCCTAATTGCTCCACCCCCCCTCGCGCTAGAATCTCACGGTGGAAATGTTTAAGGCTTTTATTATGAGCGCACGAGTAATTCGACCTTGATGCAAACTCGAGGCTTCCTGAACGCGTGCGTGATAAACTCGATGGGATAACAATGGAGATTTAATCTCTGAATATTTCCAATGCCTCTATTTAACGCCTTTTAAAAAATATCTATGAATACCTTTAAAAGTCGAAAATCGTCTCATTATAATTCGGGTAGTAGCTTAAAAAATCAAATTCTAATGATATTTTTACTGTTTGAGATAGATTGCATGAGTATTCGTCCTCGATATGTACTTATTAATTGTAATGCTTAAATAATGTTTCAAGGATATGTAAACCCCAATTCTGTAATATTTATAGTGTATATTATGTAGCTAAATTTTATATCGGTAAAAATAACATACATTGATATACGCGAAACGTACTTCTATTTCGCAAAAGTCACTTGGAAATTGCTCGCCTATTCATATATTAAAATACATTTTGCTGAATAAAACGGTGTTCTTAACTTAATCAATCATATTTTTGGAGCCTTGCACCGCAGAATGTACGAACATACGGCGGATATGATAAATTCAATATTTTTACTCTCGCCGCTCCGCTGTTCATTTCCCTGGGTGTTTGGGGCCATTTGCAAAAAAAAAAAAAAAAAACTCCGCACAGTGGCGGCTGGCGGGGCGGAACGTGAAAATCTGTAAAACTTGATGGAACGTATACGTCCCAGGGGCTTTAAAATATGAAACTTTTATCTGAATAAATTTGTTTAGCCATTAATCTTTGCATTCGCGTTATTTACATGAATTTTGTTGGTAAAATGTTTCAAGTGAAAGTGTTAATCTAAATATTGTTTTAATATAAATTCATCATCGCAATCTCTCGTGTTTAATAATAACTTTGAAAATAAATATGATTTTTATCTGTTATTGACAACTAACTGATTGGACATTACAGAGTATATTTTATTTTTTAAATACAGATTAACTTAAAAAAGTAAAGCTACTCTACAATTATCTGACTATATATACTTAATTTTTTTAAAGCATGAATAGTGATTGCAAACGATACTTAGGGTTATAAAACAGGTTACACTTTCTCTGTTTATATTTCAAGTTTTATATTAATCCTACACACAAATGAAATGTATGTATTATCAATTTGGTATTTGACATTCAATAGCTAATATCTACTCACATAAGAATTCCGCTTTGGGCAAGGGGTGGTCGGAGGTTTTACAGAAACTGGTATCGTAACGTTTAAATATAACTTATTTAATGTTGGTAGATTATTTAAAGGTCAGTGAAGCTCTAGTTTTATGTAAAAATTATATACATTATCATATTATTGTATGATATTCTAGCGTAATACAGATTCAAATAAAATAATTGTAATTAAACAAATACATGGTGTGAAAACTTTGGAAAATTACATGGTGTCATAACAATTTAGATTATATATTCAACGTTTTAGGTGATAAAATTTACTCAAATACTAGTGCATGATAACGCAAAAATAATTGAGCCTCTTCATTAACATTTATACCAAGACTGATAAATATGCCGCATTGTGAAATTTCAAATTTTGCAGGAAGTTGCTGTCTTTCTTTGTATAATTCCCCTTAGTACGTGACGTGACGTGACAACTACCAATTTAATGCAAAGCACAGTTTCCCACCAAACCTTCATGACATCACACCAACACAGTGACTGACGCGATGACACTTGGACGTGTCGTTTGTTAGACGAACGTTTATTTAATTTAAGAGAAGATCGCTTATTCGCAGTTATAGACAATAATCTCATAAACAAGATAACGCCTGCAATATTTTTATGAACCGTGAAAAATTTTAATTTCATAAATCACATTATACAATGTCTAAACTAAATTAATTATTTTTGTAAATGTAAAAATAATTATAAATAAAATTTGTAATATTTATGTAGCCTTAGATAATACTGATGTTGCATTTTTTATAAGAGCCTTCTAATATATGGTGTTTCGACAAATATTAGAGTCCATATTGTTATTATTATAATTATTTATACCATGTATTATACTGTGGATCTGTAGTAAATACAATAACAGATCTTCCTTCGTAATATCAAAAGCAAACCATATTACTAACCAGTTCAGTAAACATTGCACGCCCTCATCTAAATCCACACACATAGTATCATCTGTGTATCCACTTTGGACGGAGTTGGCTCGAGGATTAAGCGAGTGTCAGCGGACCAGTAACCGGTATTGGACGCGTATCCTTGAAACAGACGAATAATTATTTTTGAATAAGTTGTTTTGTTGCCAATGATTATGCACTAGCAATTCTATTTTATTGGAGTATCAATATCGATACAAACTCGCTTATTTCATCGTGAACGGTTGTTGATTTGTTGCATCTAGACTAGTTTCCAGCAAATTGTTTTGTTACTTTTCGAAACACAGAGCAGCCTTCCAAATAGATTTTACTTGCTAACATACAGTCTATACAAGCATACACTTTTTATAAAATAAACTCTGGTTGGATTTGAACTTGTTGCAATGTTGAAAAAGTTCATGAAATGGGAGTTGCGCTCTGAAGCTAGCTCGGCAGGGAATCAAGTTACAGTCGTGCGCGAAGTTCAGCGGAACCAAATATCGTTACCAGTCTGTGGTACTAAAAAGGAAATTACTTGATTGATATTAAGTAGGAAATGTAGAAACTTGGCAACATCAAAGCAACAAGCTGTGAACCAGTTAATACGATTGATGCAGTATATAATTTTATAGAAATAATATTACTTATATAAAATTATTTAAAATATATATCTGTATATTGAAATGTGATTTTTACTTGTAGTGGTGTTATCAAAAAACATACAAATGCCATATATATATACATTTAAAAATATATTCGAGAGCAACAGTCATCAATATTTATTCACGTTTTTGGTAATATTCTTATATTCAAAAGAATAATGTCCAAATTTAACAATAATGAGTTTATGTTCCTTATTATAACTAAACATTTCCAATAATATTGATATAAACATTTTAAATCACATCACTCGCACCAGTTATTTGTGAATGTTTGATTCTATTCGCATGTGTTATCAGATAAGTTTAAAATAATATTATTTAAAATATAGTTACTTACATTCATGTAATTGAGTGTTAAAACGCGTAGAGTTTTGATTATTTTGGTTCCTAAGAAAAGTTCATTTACCAGAGCCAAAATACCGGCTCAGTAGCCAAAACATGACGTGGCTTAGCACCAACAATATAAAAAACAACGGTCACTGAAACCCCAGAAGACATTTTCGTTAGGGATTTATTATCGTATTTAAGCATTCAAATTTCAACATGTTTCTGTATTATAAATTGTGTGAGTATGTGCAATACCATTTTATAACATTGTATCTGTTTTCGTACAGTAAACCTGTACATTCAAAAGTGGTCACAATGCATGGTGACCTTTAGGCTATGTTTAAAAAGCTATATCCGTAACACTATCTGCACTTAACCTTGCGCGAGTTACAATATACTGCAGACCGACAATCTTTAGAGCTTCATAAATTTACAAACTTCCACATCCCTCCGACCGAGAAACAACACTGCTTGCAAAACCAAAAACGAAAGCTTTGTAAAATATTCACTACATTTCTATTTATGTAATCCTCAAAGTATCATTGTTTTGCGAATAATATTTTTTTATATTAACACGTACCGTATTTTATACATCCCAATAATTATATTGCTTTGTAAAGAAATTACTTTTGTTTTTTCTTGCTTAAATGTTTAACATACGTAAGTACATTATGAACCGGAACACATAATAGATACAAAATTAAATATTTTGAATTGAATTTTTATCTACACTCCATATAAAAATATATGGTTTCTCATAAGCAAAAAAATATAAATCAAATTGTTGCAATTTTGCTTCGATATAACGCAATGGTTGTACTCCTGAATATATTTTCTTTTCTCAGAATTTTTCATATTTCCGGCTCGCTCGGGTATCGTGGACGATTGTTTTACAACCCCATCAAATTTATTTTCTCTTATCGCCGAGGAGACAAACGCTTTCTTTAAATCTTTGCGCCTTTACGAGCGGTAGTTGAGTGCAAGACACAATCAAATGATAATACAGACCTTTATTGTATTTACTTTCGGAGGTTCTAACTTACCCCTAGATATTGTTTATTGTCATATTAAGCACCACACATAAAATTTTAAGTATTTGTATTGCCATATAAACGCTAGGCATCATACCCGTCGAATATTAAAAAATTTCAAATGCCAACCACATTAATATATATTTTTAGCCAAATATTACTTTCAGCTGTATTTTTGACTTAGTGAATGATCGTCAACATTTGATTTAGAGTTTGCTGACTTGACCTCGCACTAGTTTTTAATCAAACCAAGACTAATTATTAAACATTTAATTGTGTTGAAAAATATTTATCTTAATAAACCTTTGCATTTAGGATTTTTTATGATATTTCCAAAAACCAATTTTTTTTTAATATTAAAGATATTAATATTATAAATGTATGATATTTTGTTAATGATTTTTTTTGGCTTGTCATAAAAATTAAATTGAGAAAAACCTTCAGAAACATTTTATCTTTTGAAATATTCTGTTCATAATCAATTACCTACAAACATGGTTCACAGGGTTCTACAAAAGCCATAAATTATCAGTAAACAGAATAACTCGAGTTTTAAAAAAAAATAATCCACTACACAGCGTAACATATACTATTTTTACCACGATACACGTATCTTTTTAAATACCCCATATTAAAATTTCATAGCCCATAGACGTAAAAATAAATATTAAAAATGGATTATATTAGTATTTACTGCCGGTTATAAGGAGTTTTGCAGTCCTGCGTTGTTAAAGTTATAATATTTCTATGAAGCAAATGACTCGATATGAAACAAAACTTTTAATATTATAACAAAAATAATAATCATAGTTTTGATTTTTTTTTGTATAAACAACCTAAAATTTATTAGCGTTAATTTTTTAAAAGTCAGCCTGGTATATTTTATTTTCTTATCTTCCAATGATTTATTTTTTTATAAACGTGTAATGATAAGCGATGTCTGTAGATTACCAATCGTATGAAGTAAGAATAATAAACTGCTATAATTTTTATGAAATTGCGTTTGTGTATGAATTTTCTTTTAATGGTTAATGTCAATGGTTTGCACATGAAAATAAAATACGTATAGTGATTTTTTTATTTATTAGATACAAATAGACATAATTTAAATAAAAAATATCAATTTATGAAAGGTACACAACGATACTCAAATTCCATAGCAAACGTCGTGGTATAATCAAACCATATATTTGGTTATTGATAGAAATCCAATATACTTTACTATACCTCAAGATCTTCCACAACAATTAAACACTATGTCCATTTTACTTCAGCTATGTATATATCATATTTGTATAAAATGAAATTATTAATATTTGCGTTCTGATTACTTTACTCCGTCCTTTGATTAATTATTTCTGAAATCAACCCCCGAAAATCTTATTCTATAACATTTAGTTAAATTCAGTAAATATCCTAACTCTTAATAAAAACTAATTATAGTTAAATATTTTTATTTTTAATACATAAATAAATTGTATGTTATTATTATTTTATTTTTTTTGATAAAAAAGCAACCGTTTTTTAAATGATATTTTTGTAATTTAGGAGAAGTTTTCACTTTGTTTCTTTATAAAAATAATTCTATTTTTATTAATTTGTCATAATTTTGCCTACAAGTAAATTATTCAAATAGTATACTCAATCAACTTATTTTGGCATTTGTTGATCATAAAAATAATGTAATTTTTTTCATAAACTTAAGAATTATGATGTGTAGTTTTCTTTTCTAAATCATCGCATGCAATCATCAAATGCAAAATGTTTGTGCCTTTGCAATAGCTATAAAGTATAATCAACTATTTTAAGTACACTTTCACGTGTCAAATGTTGCTGCAAAATTTCTAACTTGTTTATTTGAAAACAATTGACTACAAAACAATATCATTTTTGTGTTTAAAAAAACTGTTTCAAACAAAAAATCCAGATTTATTTATTTCGGTTACATTAAAAGAAAAATACATTAAATATAGATCTGTCCAAAGTGTACTCAAAGTTCGTACAAGAAACTGATACACACGATTGTGAAAAGACAATCAAGTCTTGGGAAAAATATCCAACAAAAAATATTTCATTTCTACTATTCTGACGCAATCACAATAATAATAAGTTATTTTTTTACTCTACACACACTGTCGGCTGTCATTTCTGGTTTCGCACTTATCTATAACTCTTGTGCTTCATATGTAATAAGTTTTTTTTATTAGATTACACCATCAATCCTTTGTGGTCTTTTTCGCTTCAATACGGCCACACCACCGTTGTGTGGCCATAATTGTCATCAAGAGATAAGTCTCCCAGCTCCGAGATATTACGAAAATCAAGTTTTATATCCACGCAGACATACAACTAGCACTATGAAACGTAACCCTCGCTATACGACTGAAAATCCACGTGAACTAAAATCCGAAGTCTTGTTTCGAATATGCTAAAAACTAAACAAATTGATATGCAAAAAAAATATTTCTCAGCTAACACAGGAATTACAATAACGTGTGTGAACAGACAACCACAGCCCAGCGACATCTGCAACGTGTACTATATTTTAGACAGATTTCCTAATGAATAATGCAGAAAGGTCCAAATTCCCGGTCATATTTCACGCCTGTTTATTTGTGACTATTCGCCTCTCAAAGGCTGTCATATTTTCGGGTAATATTTTGATTAAGCTCTTCATAAATTAAACATGAGCTCGTTTTAGCGGTCCGAAGTATCCAAATTGAAATCGAGCTGAATCGTATTTGAAAATATGAAATTACGTATCATCTTAGTGTGTTTAAGTCATCTTAAATAAAACCACAAACATTGCAAATAAAATATGAGTGAACGTCTGGTAATATTCTATTATTTTTTGTAAAGTACAAATAAAACAATATTTATTTAATGAACTGCTACTATGTACGTATGCATTATTTATATTTTTTAGTAGACGCCCAGGCAACGACCTGCTCAAAAGGTCTATCATATAGTAGTGCGTTATTTAATGCCAGTGATGTGCACTAGACTGCAAAGCTAGAGTCTAAAATTATCTCTTGATAGTTTTTTAGTTTTAAATAATACGGTGAGGGAAAAAGTATATTTTAGTTGTAAAAAAACTTATTCCAAAGAGATCCGAACTTTTTATGAAAATCCAAACCATGATGAAAGTCACTCGGTTGAATCATAAAAAAATTATGAATTCGTAACAAGAATATTCACAAATACAACTTCATCAACATGTTCTCAAAGTATAAGAAATTGTATGTATCTTATGACAAATTTAATGGACAGAATAGTTTAGCGCATATATGATAGGCAGAAACTAAATTGTACTGTATATTAACTGAAAACGTACTGAAAATTTTTTTTTAAGTACAATATCATTATTTTGATTATAATAATAAATACTAAATTTCTTTTATTGTTTATCAATAAAATAAAATCATATAGAAAACACAACATTTATAGAAATTTTATTAAATTTATAACTTATAGTATATGATATCGTTTTATTCAAAAACAACCTCACCTTGTAGTCATAAATTCAATTTATACACATTTGAGCCGTACAGTACTGAAAGCAATAAATAATAATGGTATGAACTCCAGTCCACACATGCAGAAATACTGACACACTGCAATTCTAATGCAAATATCTTAAATATGCATATTTATTTTTGTATTGCATGCAGATACAATTATTATTATTCCTAAAATATGTGGCCCCAACCATCTCTAACACGAATAATTTACTAGCGTCAATATGAAAGTCAGGCGCGCGTAATGTGTCAATGTTGTTCTGGATGATTAAAATAAAAACTATAAGACCCGTGCGACAAACCAAAAAATTATAAATATTTCTAATAGAATAGTGAATATTCAAATGGCATTTCATCAAACATCCCTTGACAAACATCGCGACAGAACCTTGTGTGCGTGTTTTGTGCAATAGGCGTGACGACAGTATCAAAGAATCAAAGAAATAATTATTTTAAGGGTAAATACATATTAAAAGGATTTAAAAAACTGATTTAGTTTTATTTAAAAATCTAAGATTAATAAGATTTTCAACAAATTAAAAGGTTAAAATACTGCAATCGGCCATTTTGACTGAAACACCAATCACAGCGCATGACGTCATACCACCGTAAACAACTCTATGGTTTGGTTCTATGGTTTTCAATGCAAACACAATGACACGCCAGTTGAAATGTTAGTTAATGACGTCAGAGCGGACGCGATGACGTCACGCCTCGCGATGACGCGTTTTCGCGCACTTTTGAAAAAATATTATAAAAATGGCTTTAAACATCGTTAAACTCTAGTTTTTTACCGAAATAAAGTTTTTTTCGTAAATAGTAAACGTGTACCCCCATTATGGAAGAGGATTTGAAAATCTTTCGTCATGCCTATTCTATGAAAGTTGGAACTCATTGCGTACAGTTTGAAACATTACCCAGTAATTACATTTTTGGTGTGCATAAAAAAATCCAATACGCTTTATTGTAAACATCCAACAATTTAACATTCTCTAAAGTCTAGCAAGGTAAATTGTTTTGTTTTTATAGCACTCAGTATATAAATTGCTAGATACAAGTACTATATAAATAAAAAAACATGTGTAAATTATTTTGATTCAATATATTGTTTTAAACAAAAGGCGTATACATATTAACTATACAAAAGAATAGCTACAAATTAGGTTTAAATACATACGTAAAGTCATTACAATACGCTAAGTCATGGAAATAATAATATAAGTTAAATTGCAAACCGTAATCAGCCAAAAGCATCCATTTTTTAGAGTTTTTACAGTTAACATGTTGCATCGTATGTAAACTACTTATATTTTTGTTTATTTTGACTCAAATGTTTTATTAAAAATGGCATTTATTTATTTTATAAAATGTGTTGAAAAATAACATTAACAAATTAGTGAATTCAAAAATGTTTCAGGTGGAATAATTCCACGAGTAATCCAAATATCAATACAAATTAAATCATCTCCGCCAGCTTAGTGGAATTTTACAATATTTTATCCGGCCCGGGAATTTAAGCCTGACTTATTGCGATATATTTTCAAAAGCGGCGCTTTTTATCCGTTTATCTGAGAGAATACACTGAACGTACGGATAATGACAAAAGGATGCCCGTAATGACGCGGCAAGCCCGCAATACGACGTCTGCTCGTTTTTATCCATTTCATATCATAATAATAGAAGCCATTTGCAAAAGGCTAATCCTCGTGAAACGAAAAGAAGATTAAAGATGTGTGTCTTCGCTATTCTACCGAAATCGATATTTTTAATCAAACTTTATGCACGATCGGTTGATTGATTATCTTAGTAAAGTAGTTAAAGTGGATTTCCCTTGTAGAAATTACTTTGGATTTTTTGCTTGTAACGTAATTTGTTTATTTCACGGACGCGACCTGGTTTAAACCTTTAAAAAGAGTACGATGTCAATATTGATCTTTCATTCAAATGAACGATTCATAATGAAATATATGTTTTTAATGATTGTGTAAAATGTGAGTTGCTGCTTTTTTAGGCTGAATAGTCAGTTTAATAAAATTAATCTAATAAAATATTATGTATCCAAATACATTATGATACATTTATTGGCGCGTAAATCAGTAAAGGTAAAAAGACATTGTGTACTAAAAATGTATATATATATAAACTAACATTATATATTAATTTGATTCCTATTAATGTTAACAATTTTTCACCATTTTCATTTTCCTAGACTCTTTTCTATTATTACATAGTAGCTTTTGAAATTACACAAAACCACAAGAAAGCTACAAAATATACGAAAAGACTTTTCTCATGCAATAATAATTGAACTGGTACCATAACTTGTACCTGGTTTATTTATTTTTTATTTTGTTATGTTGAAGTGGAGGTGGTTTTTTATACACAATACGTTATCCTCGGGGGGTGTTTTTTTAGATGAATGGCGTAAATCACGTAGCACTTTATTTCCCTCTCACACGTGAGGGGTGGGTGGTCGTGCCTGAGCCGACCCCATGCCACTCCACGCAGGAGGCTGTACACCAATTAAACCCCACGATTTCATAACTCACCTTACGCAAGAAACAACCGCTAAACTACCCTACATAATTTTTAGCTAGCTAATTATGAAAGGTTTATTTTTTGCAAGCTACTTCGTGGTGTATTCAAAGAAATTATATATATGATCATTAGTATACTCTTATTATAATAAAGGTTTACTAACATATTTTTTTAATCCTTAAAAAATACGCAAAATGAGTCCTAGTTTCTAGAAAGTAGTTTCAAATATATTTAATATTATTAGACTAGTATCTCTTTACATTTTATAATTATAATTTGATTTCCAAATATACTTCGCTTACTACATAAATTTTATATAATAATAATATCCAATAAAGAAAATATTTTATCTAACCTTTGAATAATATTAGCCTTCAATTTTTTTAAAGTTTAAAATTAAGATATAAAACGTTCATTTACTATAATTAAATGGATTTAATATTATTAATAAACAAACCAGATGTTCGCGTCTTTTGAATAAAACAAATTCTTTAAGACGCTTGAGTGTAAATACATATAAAATAATAAAGCTATCGATGTTTCTTACATGGGTTTACTTTAAATCTATTTTATTGAGTCTACAATTCACTTCATTAGGTTTATTGGCTATACTATGTTCTGCTTCACTAAATCCACTATGGAGTACCAGTTTGCCTCTCAGCGCGATTGAACGGAGCCTTTCCCTTCTGAATCCTATGTGTAAAATAATTAACGAATATTCAGGTACAATAGCAGCTTCTACGAATCGATTTTCAAGCCGTTATTACACGGCCATTTTTCTTGGAAATTACTGCGTATACTTGTTCCTAATCAATTTAAAATTTAAGTTTTGGATTTGAAAACGAAGTATGAGAAAAATATAATCCGAAAAAGTTCCTATCTTATAATATGGTTATCTTATCTTAGCTATAAAAGTTGTCATTTCGTAATTACAAATTAAGTTGTTAAATATTTGAATGATATTGCACCTGTAATATTTGGTTTTTTTAAAGCATTTTTTATTGCAAATAAAAACTAATATATTAAAAAATATTTTTAACACTACTATAAAATCAAAAAACTAGGACGAAGCTTTATGTGAGGTACATGAAAGTGAGGCGTGTAATACTTTAAACATTTGACTTTCCAAATTAACTCAAAAATCTTGATCAGATGAAAGACAGAAATTATTCTCTGAACCAAGTGATCACGATTTAAATTAAAATATCAACCTGATTACTGAGAATTTGCATAGAGCTGTAATAAAGTAAATACTTACACTTGCGCACATAAACATCAACTATACCACAGTGTAATGTATTTAAATAACAATACATCCCAATATAGGCACAAAGCTCTTCTATGTTCTCCATATTTACCCTAAAAGATGATCTATTTCATAAACACCTTTTTTGTGTTATAACATACGTAAAAGGACCCGTCATAAAACATCGTTATTTTAGGCAAATAACCTTTGACCTGTAAAAATGACATGCGGTCTCTTTTGTTTGCCCAAAAGTACATTTTATGTTTATTATTAACCTCTTATATTATACTTTTATCTTAGATAGATATCTAATGTTTAGTTGGACCTCTAGCTGACAATCAGGCGCTCGCTAAAAACAATAAAAACAACTACTGTGTAATCTATAGAATGTGATGTGGGTATATATATATGTGTGTATATATATGAATATTTTATTAATATAGGCATCATTCTTTAAAAATATTTCTTGATATATTTTTTCGTTCGACTACATATAATACTTATGTTTCAATCCGCTTATTTTAAATTGGAAATGCTTGTAACAGATATACCAGAAATGTCAATAAGAGCCATGACAAAGAAATTACAGTATAACCAATTGCAAACATACTATTTAAAAATATATATATATTTGTGTGTAAATTTATCCATGGTTATGTTTTTATTCGGTTAACCTGAGCATATAAATTTTACAAATGAACCAAACCAAAGTTGACTCAATACAACGTAAAAAAAACCAGCACACCGGATGCCCTTGTTTCGAAAAATTGGTATTAATTTGTGTTATCGCACCGCACCAATTGTAGACTCTACAATATCTAGCCGCAGCCTCCGGTCTCCGCAGGACCTGGATGAAGATTTCCCCCGGCGCGGTCACTTTAGCCACCCCATTTATAAATCTCACCGAGATATTACGCGCCGGTGCCTTACATTCAGCCGTGTCGCATCTCACAAGGCGATCGGTCTATTTGTTATAGTTGTACAGAAAAGTATACTGCATTACCATAAAAAACTGCATATATTCAATTAATTGCAATTCCGTTTTACTTACATTCACCATTACACACAAAAAAATTATTTATTTATTTACTAATATGATTAGGCACATTAGTTCATATACAGAAGATGATTTAAAGAAACTCTCAGAAAAATATCATCGTGATTTGTGTGGGATTTGAACCCACATCCCCTGGCTTACATGGCCGGTGTATGAACCTTTGTACGAACTAATGTGCCTAATCATATTAGTAAATATAATAACCCCGTAATGGGTAATAAATACGCATCTTGATTAACTAATCCATAACATAGATTTATTTATTTGGTATTGTGATCATTCTCTCTGTGTTGTTTATGTTTTTTTTATAAAATGAGGTGTACACAAAAGTCCTCAGATCGATTATTTCACTTTTTATAAAATATTATTTATTTAAGCCTGCTTATAAGAATAAAGGAGAAAGATAAGAGAGGGGGGGGGGGGTTTCAGTTATGTTTCAATAGCGACTGGTTATTTTAAAACTGGTTTTGTAAAAAAATACAGCATTTAAAATTTAGATATGCAATTGAAAAAAACACTACGTCGTCTGCAATAAGCAACGTTAAAGTTCAAGGATAATCTTTCCCCCCGCCCTCCCCCGCCCCGCCACCCCTAGCACGAGCAGCCATCTGTGACGAGCCGTGCCGATGCACTCAAACTCCAGGCGACTCCACTCCGATGCACCGCTGTATTCAAGTGCGGCACGAGAGCTCTGCCATTATGAAAGGAAAATAATACGTGTGTTAGGCCCAGCCAGGGGCAAGAAGGAAATTTCATTTTAGGATCCTCACAACATCTCGAAAAGAACCTTTAAAACAACTGTGCTAACAAAATAAGAAAGTTTCATACGTTAAAACTAGATATTTTGATAGGTGGTTTCAGAGTTTAATGACAGTAGTAATAGCTTATATTAAATTTATAATTAATTTTAAATCTGAATATTAGCTACATATATTTAATACTTACATACTAATTATAATAACAAATTAATTTTACGTCAAACAACCCATGACGTTCAATTATAAAATGTGTCAATTTTAAATGTACGATGGTAATTATACAGAAATTATTTTTCCTGATATTTAAAAAAAAAAAAAAATTATTTCGAAATATCAGGAATTAAATTTAGATTTTTTAAAATGTATTTTTTAACAATAATACACTATCAACGACACAGCCGTGGATTTGTTAATGTTGGTGATATGAAAAATTAATTATGTTCCTGAAAATATAGTATTCAATTCAAAATAAACTAATGTTTATTTCCAATTTCCCTAATATAGGGCTTTCAAAATAAATCAAACGAGAATAAACTTTCCTCGCAACTTTTCTTAAGCAAGCAATCGTGAAGTTCCCACGACGTGCTTTTTGCTCCATTCCTAGACAAATATCTTCCGTCTGCATCTAATTGCTCAAAGCTTTTACAAATACCAGCCGGATACTCAAAATACTATCAAATTAACGGCACGCGCTCTAAGAAGGCCATTAATTGCAGAATAATTACACTACCAAAAACTAAGAATGGCTAAATGTCGTTTTGAATTCATAATGTGATTTCATATTTTTAGAAATTAATTTGCATATTTTTTTATAATATTTTAAAAATAATTGTCACGTATAAGTACTTTTATAATTACAAAGTAAAAACAAAACACACCGGTTCTAGGTGTGTATATATTTTCAATAGTATTAAAATCGTATTTTTTTTTATTTTTACTAATTGCCGTCATAATATAATTTTATAAAACAAATTATTTAATGTGATGTCTACAAGAATAAATACAATATTATACGAAAATTCAAAATATTCATTATTCGAAAGTGTAAAATATTTATTTGTAAAATTATCATTCAAAACTAATATCGAATACTAAATACAACTACGAGTCGTATTAACTTATTTCCAAGATATCTTTCTATTAAAGTTGATGAACTAATGTCTGAAGAAGAATATGAAGCCGTAGTCTATTTGACTCAATGATTCCGTAAACTTCTGTCCATTTATTCAGCCGGCAATTATCATTAGGCCAGGACCTTTCCTTTCAGCTCTCCCCTCATGCTTGTGCGGCCCCGCATAATGTATGTGCCGGCTTCCGCGCGTGCTCTTCAAAGTTCAACTACGCCCGGCCCCGATGCCTCTACTTACTTATCTACCTTTCCTTGCTTAACAACTCTAAATAAAATCACTTCCATTCATTTCACATTTCAAACTCTGCATACACTCAATTTATTTCAAAAAAGTAATCTACGATGATTTATTCAATAATTTTTTTAACATTTCGAAAATCATGTGTTTTTTGTTTCGGTTGTTTGATACATGAAACATAATATTTATCAGTTTACATCACAGTCTTTTGACACAAAATTTGAAAAAAAAAAAAAAACTTCTACCTTTATTTATTTGCGCTTTATATGTAAAATTCAAATCTTTTTTTACAAGTACAAATAAAAATATTATTGCCTACAATTACTGCTGATCCCCATATTTTCAAACATTTATTTGGGCATTAAACTTTTCATTACAAATTATTACGGATTATTTTGTAATCAGTATATTATACGATTACTGTATTGAAACTTCATTGAAACTTCAAAAAGCATTAAAAATTAACTTTTTCACATTCTAATCTAGTTATTCGCCTGCGTGCGCCATAAATGTAATCCTGTATCGCATCCAATTACCTACCCGAGTACTATTTCACAATAAAGTGTCAATAAAAAAGAGTGCTTCACCATCATAAATATTTGAACTCGAAATCTTGATAATGCCCTGAACTAATTAATCGAGTACACGGCGGGCTGGCGGTTGGCGGGCGGACCAGGTAAGCCGGTCGCGCTGTCGCGGCGCGCTTGCTGCAAAAACCAGTAGCTAACTGGCCGCCGAAAACATTAATCTCACAACCACCCGGCCGGGACCCACACAGACCGGGACCCACACAGGCCGGGGAAACCGGGAATTACCCACCCTTCATATCGCAGGTGAGATAGCCGGTATTGCGCTGAAAAATTGAGCGAAATAAATGGATTTTTTGTCGGTAGATATCGCAACGAAGTTTTAATCAAGGACTTGAATTATTCATGGCCTTTTTGTCCTTTATTCAAATATTTTGGGTTTTGATAATTTGTTATATTTGATTATAACTTTGCTTTGTAACAATCGTTTGTACAATTTTGTTCTTATTTATTTTTATACATAGCTTGCTTATTTTCAATCATAATTAACAATACAGCTTTCACGCAATAAATCATAAAATATCTCACAAAAATATATTTCCCACTCTTTAATTTATAGTGTCAAATAACGTATTTTTTATAAAAATACAGAAATACCGATCAGATGGGGGTTCGGCTGGAAGTCAGCTTATCAGGCGATTAGCACAGTCAGCGGTCTCGTTTTAGCGACGTCTCGCCAAATACGCGGCGACCTGCGGAGACATTCAACTCGTTAAATAATATCAACCGAAATCCTACACGAATTAATATTTCACATATTCACAATAACCAAATAATATTAATGATGATTACTTATCAAGCTGATTAATCAGTTAAACGGCGAGATTGTATCAGTGTCTATGTATACTGAATGGCAAACGTGAACAGAATCGCTACAGTGAAATCTTAAAATAAAGCCATCAACTCCGATATTTATGAATGGATATTTGATCATACTTTGATTATATAACCTCTAGTGTTGGAATGAAGATTTAGTTATTTGTTTTGATTCAAAAGTATAGAAAATTTAAGAATAGATTTTTTTCAATTAACTAAGTTTGAAAATTGTAATTATTATTTGAAATTATAATATCGCTATTGAATACACTTTTAACGTATCCTCAAAACAACTTGGTGTAGCATTCTTAACGGGCATGTGTTAATGTGTTTGTACTTGCCAATGTTCAATTTATTCGAAACAGTTTCGAAGTAATCCAGCGCTCGCTAAGGGCGAATAATCGCCCCACGCAGACTAATCCTCGCAAAACAAAATGTCCCTCAGCGCCGGCCGGCCGCCCCGTTACTGACAAACCGGCTGTAACGCTAAGCCGCACAGACGAGGCCCGCACCCCTTCCGAGAGGCTGCTCCGGTATTCCATTAGTAAACACGCCCACGGATATCGAGATGACCTAACGCCATTCGAGTTCCAGTAGAAAATTCCTCTGCCATACATCGCCTACCTCAACCAACAAAGATTAAAAATTCATGCACACATATTTGAAAACTTGTCTGTCGCTACGTAATATTTATATTTGCGCTTAAAGCGCCCCACACACGTATCAACAAATTGAACAATGGTGTAGACATATACCAGTGAATATCAGCGAAATCTGACAAAAACTACTGGTTATGGCTACACCATTGTTCAATCTTCAAAATTAGACTTTCATGTGTAAAAAGGCGATATAATTATTAAGTAAATTATTATCGGGACTCGCTTAAAAATTTCAACTTATACAAATGGTTATATTATAGTCCGCTCTAATAATATGTGATATGAAATTTTTAGTTTTCATATTGCTAGGGCTGGTTTTTACAAATGAATTTTTGTTTACAATACACCACTTCGTATAGTTTATCTAACGACTGTCGTTAAAATAAAATCTAAAAAAGCACATCTAGTACTTGGCGTTTTATTTTGAACAAAAAAAAATAAATTACCGTTCTATATATATTTTCATTGATTCCAGATACCAATATTTGCATTAAGTTTGGGTTTACACGTAAATTGTTATAAAAGATATAAATTTTTAATGATCAACCTTAAAGTCAACTGCATTCAGTGTTTTATTTATAAATATATATTAAAAACAGTGAAATTTATTAAATATATATTTAGTTTAATATTATTTTTCTATGAATCTTTTTAAGCGCATTAAATGACTTTAAACGCAATCTAATACTTTTTTTCTTTGTGTAAAAAGAGAAAGAGTTCCAGGTATATTTAAGGAACATCTATAGCTTGTGATTTTATATCTGAATATATACGAATTCTTTCAAATTTTAATGGTAATTTAAGTACACAACAACTTCCTTGAAGCTCTAAATTGATCCATTAAACGCGTGTTGTTACAGATAAAAGGATCGTTTTACATCGCTCGCTCCGCTTTGTGCTTTGTAGTCACAATATAAACACTGCCTGAAATTACGATTTTTAGTTTAATAAAGCTTACAACGTATTATCGCAAGGTAAAACAATTATAAGGTGCATGTTCTTTTGCTGCTTTGACTAAGCTATCAAAGTTAAACACCTATCGGCGCACTTACAGGTGCAGAGGAAAATCGCTCTTCCGTGAAACGCTTCCCTTTTCCAAAGAACTGCGAAGGAAAAGTTTTCTTTTTAAAACAGCTATAATACAAAGTCCTTTTCACAACATTGACTTATTATTAATTAAAATATAAAACAATGTTAAACATGTTTTTCTATAATAAAAATTGGTGATGTATGCAAACAGCCAAATTAGTTGAACGTACAGTATACATAAAGTATCTTTGCTATAGAAATGTGAGTTATATGAAAATGTACCAATTGATAAAACATATTAACTAGTTATAATGGTTTAAATGACTCCATGAATTCATGGTATATTTTTTAATATCGAATTTGTTATAAATTATTTTGTAACCTATATATTATTCCATTTCATAGCTTTAAGGTATTGATAAGTATAGTTGTAGCATGTACTAAAAATTAAGACCCGTGATCACCTCATTAAAATCCCAATCTTATGTTTACTACATTGAAAAAAATTATGTCTCGGTGTCGATTTTATCAATTTTATCCATCGTAATACCTTGCATAAACACTGCACGGTTTAATTGTGGATACCTTTATATGTAACTGGTTAAATTAGCCTTAAGCTGTAAAAAAACCAATTTCTAAGGTATACATACATTTCATATTAAGCCATGTGGTGTTAGCTTTATTTAATCTTTTGTCTACACGCAATTTTTGGATAACCAAAACTAATTGTCTTTCAGGAAGTGTTTCACGAAATTCGGTGTAATAAGCTGTAATTTTATTTCAAAGCTTCCTAACATCTTGTTTAACGTCAATGAGATTACCTGATACCTCCATTCTCTCTTTAGATTCCAATGATTACATCTTCGTTCTGTGTTTCCTTTCCAATTCTTCTATTTTTTTGTCGAGGGAGTCGTTGGTGTTCTGTTTCCAATCTAATTTTATAGTTTCTAATTAAAAATAAATACCACAAAGGTAAAACAAGTATTTCTTGAATGTTCCCAAAATAAATGTTTTTACCGCTAGAATTTTAACCCGATATCCTCGGATCCTGTTTTCAGTTCTTATTATTTAAATTTCACAAACGGAAGGTATCCAAATTCAGATAATCTGGATAAAGATTTATTTGAGTAAAATGATTAAGTTAGACATTATTTATAAGCAATTAGAAACAACTTGACTGTGAATATAAAAACTATTAACGAAATCAGTAGAGTATAAGTTGTGTAATCTGAAATCACCATCTAGCGACGGCACCTTGTGTATTTTTTTGTTCATATTATTTTATACAATTTCACAAACGTATAAAACCAACTTTATGATTTTCTTGGGTTTTAAATTATTAGTATTTATGAATAAAATTTTAGCGGTAGATATCCGCATTTCACATTTACACAGAAGTCATGAATTATTAAAACAATAAAATCATTCACAAGTTCTGACGTATTCGGTGTCTAAAATAAAAAATTGATACTGCCAACTTGTTTTTGTTTAATATAAAACTATTAACAACTTGACAACAAACGGTATTTTTTTAACTGTAAACATTTAGTTTTTGACCACATTTACTGATCTAATAGTAAAATGCAGGCTTAATTGTTTGTGAGTAGGTGCACGCTCGGGGGTGGCTCGATAGTGAGCTGGCCCCTCTTGCAGCCCCTCGCGTGTGGCATTTCTTTCCTTGTCTCGGCTCTATTAAGATAATGGGCGGAATAATTCGATTCCTCATGTTCATCGAAGACGCTAAAAGCCCGGCCCGAGCGCCTCGCCCGCGACGCAAATTACTCTCACCCGGTTATTATTCCCGGAGATTGTCGAGCGTTTATTGTCGTGTTTTGAATTATTTTGTACGTTAAAACACAAGCGTTGCGCGCTAATGAAATAAAGTGAAAGTATGTTGTACACAGTAAATTTAATTTTATTGTATAATTTAGCTATACAATTATAATTCTGACAAAAGCTTAATTACGTAATAAATTTATTTTTGAGTAGAATATAAATTTTAGTGGGCAAATTGTTTTAAGGAATGTGCCTAGTTACTGGTAATATTTTTAAGAAGTTTGTTGCATTAGTATTTATAGAAAAATCATTTTATGGACCACAGATCACAGATTTTTTAAAGTGAATATACACAAAGTAACATTGTTTACTCCAGGACTGAAAAATTCTCACTTTTAACCAAGTTTTTTTCTTAATATTTATCAGTTTTAACAATCCTGTTGCCGGTTTTAAAATGAATAACTAACTTAGTGACATGTTAAACTACAATTATAATATAATTTTCGTTTATTCCGGTTGCAACAGCATTTTAAAAACTTGGGAAGTACAAGCAAAGATACAAAAACGGTTAAACACTTTAGAATCAATAAAAACTTTACTTATTATAGACATGTAGAACATACGTAAATAATGCAAAACAATTTCACAACAGTTTCATTCGAGATCGGTACGTATTGCCGCATACCGTTACGGTAGAGTTCACTCTCTCACTCGAGTATGTAGACAATGAGAGTGTTTCACACAAACGTAGTTTATTTCTTGCATTATTAATATTATTTAATTAGTATTTTTCATAGTACAATATAAAAACCAACAAATTTAGTTTTGTAATTGTTTACACATAATATTTATTTGTACAGCGTTAAGATTAAAAATATAATTTCGAATTATAAAAATATATGTACAAGTTTAATAAAAAAATATTTCAACTTAACCCATTTTTGTTCAAAAAGAAATGCACATAGCCCATGATATTAAACATAACTTTATTTCAATATTTAATAAAAAATCAAATGGGACTCCCATCGCAATCTAGATATAATTGGCTCACTTGAGTGCTCAGGTTGATGTATTTTTTATTTCTCTCCACAACCGAGGCAGTTCAGGGGACCTACTCCGCACCAAAAGACCTCCTCACCCGTTTATCAGTCTCGGGAGACGACCTTTCCTTGCTTTCCCGGGGCTTTCCCTTTTACTTTCTGGAAAACCTCATTGCGTCGTGTTTCTTACTGCTCGCTCTCTTCACATCAGAAAACGCCAATTGCCGGGCCCCGGGACATATGTGAAAACATACCTTCTATCCAAATTGGAGGCAGAGCATCTTTGTCAATAATGAATAAATGGAAGTGTTTTCATTGCTCCTTTATTTACAGCGCTACTCGAGAAATATAAATTCGACATGCGGAAAAATCATCTTGAATAAATTTAACCTCTCTGTGTTTATTTGTAGCATGAGTTGTTCCGTATGAAAGCGCTCAACAAAAAATATATATTCTGATGAATAAATATCATGAATTCGGATTAAATCTTTCATCGTTTCATTATTGGTTTTTACAATGGAAAATAAAATAAACTCATGCTTACATTTTCACAGTGGCAAATTTTTGTATAAATGAATATATGATAAAAGCTAATTATTATGTTTTTTTAACAGACATTTTTTATCATTATCATCATAGGCCAAATCTATATATAAGATATTTGGTCATAATTACAAATATTGTTACAAAATTAATTAATTAAATTTAATATAAACTTATTATTTTTAATATAAACTTTGTTTGTGTCGCATATGTACGGCCTATTACATTTTAACTACATTTTTTAGCAAAAAGTGAGATAACTTTACTGATCTTAACTCGTTATCATAAGTTTAGTATCAGATTTTACTTTACGGTACAATACTTAATATTTCAAAACACATATTATTTTCTTATGATAAGCCGTGTACTTTTAGACATGTTAATTTCAAACATTTTTTAAAATTAATTAAAACATGATCCAGCCGCGATGGCCATGTTTTAACTGTTATTTAACAAATATGCAGATGATAACTAGCACACATCATAAATTCAACAAGTCTAACACGTCAGACGGAATAATATCTGAAATCCAAATACGCCGCGCGGCCGCCTAAGTAGGGTGGAATTCAATTCCCAGGAACCGTCCTTGCTCGGCCAGGGCGGGGGCGGGGGCGGGGGCGGCAGGTGGGGGCGGCAGGTGGGCGGCTTGCAAGCCGGAGGGGCGGGGGCGACCAAACAAGCAACCCTAGTTAAATACAATTGAAATGAGCGTGTTGTTACAGGTGAGCATTATGTATTTTTTCTAAACTTTGTTCCATAACTTTTTACTGTGATATTTGGCTTCAAAACTAGAACTACTCTACTATCAAATAAACATTTTTTTTACATGTTTTGTTTTATAATTTCTCTTACATAGTATTGTAAAAATACCAAGCAAAATCATGACCAGTAAATTGATTTCAATCACTTTTATTCTTAAACGTTTTTCCTCTTCTTGCGTTTTTATGAGAACGTGAATACGAAAAGAAACGTTATTAAATAAAAAAAACATACATATTTTATATTTCATCAATTATCGTCCAAAAAGACTTCACTTACAAAATTTAAAAAAAGATTCATCAGCCGTGATAGATATATATATATATATATATGAGGTTTTAAACACTGCTGTGGGGCATCCATTATAAATTATTTATTTATTTCCTGGATATTTTTTTAATACCATGCAATGTCATTCCGAATATTCTGTTATTAAGTTGAAACAGGTAAAACCCGAATAATGGCTTCCAGGAAATGGAAACTTTCGAGCTCAACTTTGTGTTTAGAATTACTAATTCATGAAATTAATCCAATGTGCCAATCAAAGTATATGGTTAGATTATCTTTTGTTGTTCTTATATTTGTTAAAATTGTAAATTCGTGGTTTTCATCTATGGTATTTTGTTATTTATTTGATGTTTGGGTAGTGCGATTTATAAATATGAACAACAAACAAATTAGAGATAATTTAAACGCTTTCTCAATTGATTTTTAAAAAATAGTTGTTCTGTTTTTATTACATAATAAAATAGTAGTATATTGGCTATTTCTATATTAAATCTCATTAATTACACATCTCTAGCTATTGTGTTTTTAGATGGATACACTCAGCTTTAAGTTTCCGTAATTTTTTACTTGGCCTATGGCTGTGACCTTTCAAAGTCCCTCCATAGAACAAAGACCCTCTATATAATATCAGAGTATCCTATTGTTGGGAGGATATGTTTCTCGGCTACTTTGTATCGAATAAAAGCTATGCTAAGATCAAAACAATGTAACCCTTAGAACATCTAACAATGAGAACTTCACTTATTCACAAGTCAGAAATCCTGAAGCTTCCATCATTTGTACTTACATGTACCATTTATCAACAACTATCAACGTTTCTCTGCCAGAACTCTCTGCATTATAAACTGGGCTGTGGCCTTAGGCTGCACTCTGACAGCTGACATTACATAATCATAATGTGAATGTATAAACAAACAAATCCTACTATTAATACTCTACTGTACTTTGGCTTTTTGCAATATAAAAACAGAACATTGTATGCTCTTTATACTTAAGAAAAAAAATCATTTTAGGAAGGCATTCAATGTTATTTTTTTTTTATTTTACAGAAGACTCATTTTTTCCATTAAAAAACCTTAAAATCAAATAATTAACAAAAAAATTAAGTTTAATTTAATTTAATTAAGAACTAATTAGCTAGTTAAAAATTGCAAAAAAATTATCAAAAATTATCTGGAAATCACGTCAACGTTTTTTTAAATATAATAATATATATGCGATTGTGTTTGTAAAATATTTTATTCACATAAAAATATGTGATTATGTTACAGTCAATAGATTTATTAGGATTGTTGGGAAAGACAAGAAATCTTATGATGATCATTTACTAATAAAATTGTCTCAATATAACAAAACTACTTGAGATACTGTTATGACAACACTAACCAAACATTTTGTTGGATTTAAGAACGGATTTTTTTTGAAATTTTTACCATTCATTTAAAAATCATGTTACATTTAAAAAATTGGACCAAATCCCAAATGAATCGATTTAAATTCAAATGGAAAAAAAAATGAATTGCACCAAGTGAGCAATTTATGTATCAAGTATTTGTCTTCAAAGTAAAAAAATACCATATATTTTGAATGAACGCTTTTTATTACACTTTGAAAGAAGTCATCGCAAGAAAGGCATATTTGTGATAAGTTACAAAAAGCGGATCCGCTCAAGTACTTTTGTATGAATTCAAGCAACTGCTGATCCTAGATCTAAGCACTCTTGGGTAAATATTTTTTTCGCAAATTCACTTTGTCTCTGCAGATATGGTGCTTATTTATTGTATTATTTATACATTATAATACAATAAAAATGTATAAATTTGTATAGAAAATGGATTAAAACTTTTGAGACTTATACTTTAGTTTGATAGTTTGAAAATGCATTTATCTACCAAAAGATTTATTAACCTCACTGATAATATATTTCTTTACAGGTAAATGAGGCTTCATTGCAATTTATTTACTAACTAATTTATCTTCAATATGCATACTGATTTTTTTAAAAATTATTTATCATTTTATTGGTGTGTACGTATACTGTGTAGAATAATAAATAATTATATAAATTTTGTGATAATTTCATATATCTGCAAAAATAATCTAGTTCCGCGTTTACTCCTCGAATACCTTAACAACGTCAGAGAAATTTCATTTACTCCACACCTTGATCGCTTAGAAGTTGAAAATGTTCGTTGGTTCAATGCACTGCAACCCGGCTGGGTAAGAAACTTACCCGCTAATGACTCGCGAGCACAAAAACTTGACTTCTTCCATCGGATTCCCGGTCGTTAATATCCCGACACTGTACATCTGCTAGCATTTAATCCGCCAACTTTGCCGGTACGTTCATGATTTAGACGGCGCAAACTCAACGGAAAACCCCCATGCTGTATTCATAGAGCATTGAGATTACGCCCTAGTAAAGTTTCCCATGGTGATTCGAATGTTTGTACGTCGGTAGCTCCGCTCGGCCCGGCGCTGGCAACTCCTCGGCACGTGACTGTTACGAGCCGAGGGTGCCGGGTGAGGAGCTATTAGTAAGGCATGGAAGCGCCTTGGATATTACAGCTATTATTTTGTAAATTAAACTATTTAATTATGATAAGATGAAACACATAGTGATAAAATCGTTGTATCTGAAAACATGATCAAAAATTAGGCATACATAATATAATTTGCATTTGTTTTTACTTCACTTAGTCACTTAGTGATTATCTCACTATTGTAAATGTTTATTTTCATAACGTTGAAGAATAAATAAAACGTCTCAAACCACTATCCCACGAATCATGTGAGGTGAATGAAATATTCGTTTTCAACGTGAAATATATTTTGAATATGATTTTTAAATTGCAGCTCCTATTTTTCCATGTGTCTAGAAGATTTATCTAAAATGCTTTTATCCGATTGTGTAAAATTGCAGTAAGCGAGAGAATATGAAACTGTCTGCGAAATGCATTTTGAACAATATATTTACATAAACAGATGCAACAAGCTATGGGGGGAGCATTAGCTGAGAAGTATAAGACATTTACATTAAACTTTTTCATGTAGCCTGAAGCAATTTAAATGCATTCTTCTTAATTTTATATGTATAACTGCAAATTTATGATAAGCTTTAAAGCTTTTCACATTTCGGCAGCGTAATATTCAAAATATTATTTCTTAAGAGTAATTTCTATTTTTTTAAAGAAATTAACTACGAATTGAATCAAAATGAAGATAATGCATTCTTCTTGATTTTAATTTTGTATGGTTTATTGATTCTTGATTCTTGAGTTTGATTCTTGATTTTGTATGGTTTATTCTTCTTGATTTTAATTTTGTAAGTAAGCAAAGATATAATTTTTAAAAAAATACTATTGCACACATACACGAAACGTGGAAAAAAATTATTTTTTATTTATTACTCGATAAATGTCACTTTAAGTCACAACCGCACTCCAGCGGTTGATTTTTAGTTTTTATTCGTTTAATTTGATGCACTCTTTAAATCACAGTATCATACAATGAAGCATTATATCAAACGGAATAAGCAGTTACAGTTGTCGCCATTGTTGTTGTGTGAAACTATATATGTCTGAATGCCAGACTATCTTCGAGAACTTCAAAGGATTCCTGAGAGAATTGCGATAAACTTTGAGTAATTGGTTAAACCATAAAACTGCAATAGTAAATTCATTACTGTGACCTTGGGAAAAACAAAGCAATGTTTTTGTATTTTTATCTTCGATTAATTAAATTAACATTTATGTCATTTAATAAATTTAAAGCTGTGAAGTATGTGAATCACACTTTTGATTATCGCTTCTTTTTGTTTTTTTATTAAATTTTTATTTTGAGGCTGTCAAGGAGAAATAAAAAGAGACGCCACCGGAGCTGGAAAGCTTTTCCCAGCCCCTGTGGTAAAAAAAAAGGTTTGATAATCTTAAGTAAATAAACATAAATTTTTATTAATCAGTGAAATTTTCTTCGTATATTATTACGCTGTACAATAGGCTGACTCATTGATTATTTCTAAGGAAAACCTGTCTGCCTGACGGCCATTGTATGGCTGCCTAGCGAGGAATAAGGCTGGTCTAATTTCAAAGACGCTATCTGCGCTATTCTCGGAGCTCCTGTTTCCAGTCACTCGATCGCCTCCGGGGGCTGGCGTGACGTCATACCGACCATCGCCACCCACCCTTATTCGCATCACATATTTTAAATTGTGAAGACTGAAATCCAAACAGCACTACCAATATAATACCTGGTTTACAACAATATCCATCTGCGGTATTAATACGAAGCAATTATGGCAAATCGCTGCTAGCTGAATTAGGGCATCCGATGCATTTCACGCTTGAAATAAAGCCTATCAATATTGTACAATCAGTGCCTCACACATAGATAGCTCCACACTCGTGTTACGCAATAATTGGTGATAATCATCCCACAGCCTTGAAGTTTGCACGCATTGTTTGAACTTACTGAATTAAAGTGGAAGTAACCGAACGGATAACTAATAACCAAGAATCACGTTAAAAATAAAAATTAGTCTTAAGAAATGTGAAAATATTTTTGTTCGATAAATTGTTTACTTTGTTTTAAATAAGATAATATAATGAAAAAACGGATTATCATATTTAAATCTATGAACGTAATAAATGTTGTTTATTATATTACACATAACATTTTGCTTTTTCAATTAAACCCTAGAAATTGAAACGAGCACAAGCGATTCATTTCGTTGATGATTAATTTGTCTGTAAAATCACGTTCAAATGGTTTTTTTACAGAATCGAACGAGGTTTTATTCATGCGAAAAATCTTTGCACTCGTTTTCAGTATAAATAAAACAACTATATTACAAAACGTGTCATTAGATCTTTTCAAATAAACTAGAAAGAAAGGTGCTGCGTCCTGAACTCCGCCCGGGGGGTGCGCGGAGCGGGGCCTGAAACACTGTGGCTGCCACTCTGGCTTTTTTGTAGGCTCTTCTTCTCTGTGAAATATTGGACAAGTTGTAATTACGCTGCATTCAGAATTGTGAAGATTTAGGGATGAATGGGCATTTGAATTTAACTTGTTGAATAGCGCACGGACTCCTTGACTCTCGTTTTAAAAACTTAAACCTTACTACAGCGTTAAATTAAAATACCGTACTTATTATTTTTCTTTAAACTTCGGCGTTTTTTTTATTATTAAATGTTTTTTCCGCTATATGAGATTAAACGTACTAAATTTTATGAATTTTTGCTTAAATGTGAAATTAAAATTGTTTACATTATGTGTACACATTAATATAATTGTACACATCAATTATTTGTGAAGTAAAACTAGTAATTTGTAGTGTTATTAAATAAATGAAAACTGTTAATAACTGGAAATAATATGTAAACGTAAAGTATATATTAGATGTGGTTGATAACTAATGCCTGATATGGCTTATATAAATTATCTATGAAAGTTATACTGACAGCATTTTCAGTCGGATAAGCCGTCGGTAGATGAGATAGCTTGAGCGTCCCTTGTGGATGTATAAGCAGAAAATCTGCCGGAAAAATAAAACGAGCGACAGAACTGTGCCTTGTCAAGCTTCTCTTCCAATAAAGAAACAATATAACGTGTATTTTACTGAAATATGACAGACTACGTCTCTCACCCGGGATCTCTCCGAGCATTATGTTGTTAGACTTACGTCTGCGAACGAAAAACTATAAAAGAGCTTGAGCCAAGCCTAAAGCAGCAACTAAAATAAATCTCAGATTTTTCTTGTGCCCAGACAAACTATTTTTCTGAAAATCATTTAAAAAATGTGTTAGACAAATATCGACAAATAACATCGCAACATTTTTTTTTCTTGTTATTTTACTGTAAATTTTCTTACGGAAGTAAAATTTGTGAAACATTTTTTTTCATTAAATTTCATTAATTAATTAATAATTTGTCTTTAGGAAATACAATAATTCAAAAAAACTTCATTAGAATTATTTTTAGTCTGCAAAATAATCTTATTTGTTTTCGTTAAATTAAAAAATATATTTCATAACTATAACATATCATGTATTTAAGATTTTTACTTTTCGGTGACTATGAAATATGGACGTTTAATCTGAACTCTGACCTTAAGCAGTCATTCATTAATTTCTGTAAAGAAAGATATTTTCCGGAAGTATTTTTCCCCTCGGATTGTCCGGTGAATGGAATAAGAATTGAACATTTATAATTTAAAGTGGATCGTTGCTTCAATTTAAGCTTTCTCTTAATAAAACGAAAATATTTCATTTCATTGCCTTCATTTCGGATATTAATGATGTATTGGTATATACGTGACATAAAATTTAAACATTTTCGTATTCAGTTTTCAGTTTAATTTGGAGAATTATATTTATATATATATTTATCTTTTTTCTACAAAAAACTCAAATATATCATTAAAGATCTTGAGAGTAAGTTACCATTGTGCTGTTCACACAGAACTGAAGCCGTTCAGTCATAAATATCCGGGCCGGATACGTTTGGCCAGCTTATAGGCGGAAAATCAGTTTCGGCTGTATTAGATAGCCGAGAGAGGCTCTAATGGGCCGCGGGAGATAACCGATATCCTCGCGGGCTGCGCTCCGCTGCACCACTTGACCACAATCAGATAAACACAAATCAATATTTAAAATAAAATTGTTATTATATAAATTCTCACTCAGTTTGATAATGCCAACGTGAAAGGTTGGCGAAACCGGTCACCAATAAAAATTAACATGTGGAAAAGTTACTCAAGTATTTTATTTAAAATATTAAAATGGAATTCCACTAAGTACTTTCTGTCAAAAATATTAATCATTTATCGCAAATCTTTAATATAATTCAGAAAAATAACTCTACACAAAAGCTGTAGGTTTTCTTTGTAAACTTTTTTTTAGAAATCAACGTAAAAATTTATTTTTCATTATTTTTATAAAATATTTGTCAATGTTGTTGAGGGACAAGGCATTTGAATGGTGAAGATCCATTAATATAATGAAAACAATATTTATCAAAACTGGTTCCATTCTTCATTCCATTAACCTGGAAGTCAAACAAAAACTCGTGAGAGAGAAGAAAAAATTATTGACAAACATAGCCGTAGTTTTCAATTGAGTTAGATAATTGTCATTTGCGATCAAATTAACATTGTATGTAATTAAACTTAACGACTAAATATTATAGTTATAAACTAATGTTTATAAAAATTTGCAATAGTTTATGCAATTCATTTTAATTGTAGGCCTAACTACCTGAATGCTTCCAAATTGAATTATGTTTCACTGAAAGCTCTGACGTATTCAAATTTCTCCATATCCGTTGACATGTTTATTACGGACAAACCAATTATTTTATTGGACTATGCATTTAGCGTGGAATAAAGTCACGTTGATCATTTAGCATGCTATTTGTGCACACCGCATTCTGTTAAACGAATGGAATATTCATGTGCCGTTACGTGCTTGGTGCTCATGCTCGCTGCGGACCATAAAATCAAGGGGACGGTTAATTGGCCGAATCATTGCGGGGAATCCCAAAATAAGTTACACTGACCAAAACATGACATAATTTACTGGGAGAAGATGTAATTATCAAATACAATTATATTATTTTTTATGATACATTAATCGACCGATGATAGTTGAAGATCGTTAAATTTCGATTCATGTGATGATGACTCTAATCTAAGTCTAGTGAATATTTTTATAGCATTTCATAAACCTTCAATATAGTCTGAATTAATAAATAGTATGGATAACTTTTGATATTGCATTATGTATTACAATTATTTTTTCTTATTAAATAATGCTTTAGCTTACATTTAAGATATCAAAAAAATTAACCCTATTTTACATGTAACTTTTTTAAACAAAATACTACCGTGTATCTTTTTAATCTTAAGATTTTCAATTCTTAGAGAAAGAAACAACACAAAGTTTATATTTACATATATTTTAACTTGCATATACAATACGGCGGTTGCCTTTTTAAAATTATATATTATTAAAAAAATATGTTATTGTTTTATATCATTCAAAAACCATATGTTTTTTAACTCATGCTTTTTTCCACTTTATACTATGCATAATATAAACTCTTTTTAGGTTTTTATAAACCAAAATTAATAAGATACAATTTCTGTTGCTTTTTAAAAATATTTTGATGCTTTATAGCAGCATTGCAATGCATTTAAATGCATTGCAATAATCTATTTTCGAAGTATTAATTATTAGTGAAAAGCAATTTACGCCGCCAACCACTTGAAAAGCAAATATCGTGCGAGCAAACGTCATAAATGAATGTATGCGTTATATCTTTATTTTGAATTTAAATGTCAGCAAATGTTTTTATTTATAGTAAATTTCAGCATCATAAATAAACTTCTAAGACTAAAAAGATCAGAAAATTAAATTTTAAATTAAAATCACAACGCTGTTTTCTAATATATTGATTGCACTCAAACATATCCATTGCATTCAAATATATCCAATAATCTTTCAACAATGAATTTTCTATCCATGCGTATAAATCCGCTAATAGAATTAGGGGATGAACTCCTCGTTTCGGGATTGCCGTTCTACACGGATGCTTTGGCACACAAACCAATATTGATTGTCAAACAAGTAAGCGCTTGTCAAAAGTGTTCATTAATATTCATCGTCGTGTATTTATTACTGTGTTAAATTTCTCAATACCCTTTATTGATTTATATTTCCTGGAGGCATTAATTTATAACGAATAAATAATTCACTATTGTTTGCGACAGTGAAATAATTACCAAAGCGTGAAAATGTATGTTAATTTTGTGTGGGTCAAATGGATAAAAGAATGAAAATGTTATTTTACCGCCGTAGTTTTTTTATGTTTTTAATTTGCACCTGCAAATTATTATTATGTATTTAAACAGTTGCAAAGTTGTGTATTTAGTACGCTTCAATGCTATGTGTTTGAGCAATTGAATGAAATAATTTTATATGGCTAATTATAAATATAATAAAACTAATCTGAATTGTAAAATTTCAACAGTAAATTTTAAAAAATATTTTGTAGACTTTTCAATTTATTAAAAAGTATTAATCTTTTAATCCGTATCAGTGAAAAATTCCAGTATGAATACAAACAATGTCTTTGTACGTATTTTCGCATCAGCTGTGTTACTTTATTTAAATATGAACACTATAAAAGTTTATTATATTCAGTGATGTTTTTCTTCACCATTTATTCCAGTGAAAGGAAATAATAATTTTAAACAGTCATAAAACTCTGCGGTTATTTCTTTGTGCTTGCCTTTGGTATTTATTCAAAGTATTATAAATCACTTTTAATATCAGAAACAACATAAAATCCATCAAACAAATTCCACCCCTTGACGTGGAAATATTCATACGCTAGCCGCTGGCGTAAAGTTTAATGCGGGCTTTATGTATGACAAGTACTTTATTTCATTTGCAAATGTGAGAATTCAATATTTATGAACTTACAATCCTGCCATAGCTAGAGGCCTAAGCTCATAGGTATACCATTAAAAATATGTAAATTTGTGGGCAAAGCATTTGGTTAAAAGGTTTTCCCTGTGCCGCTCCACAAAGCCTCCCACTCTGTTCTCCGGCAGAGTCGGACAGTGCAACAGTTGGAACTAAAAGGATACTTTAAATGAGATAATACAATCAAAGAAAGCTCGACGCAAATTGTGAAAGTGGAGATAATCAAAGACGCTAGACTGGTCATTATTATTCAAAAACTACTTTAGTCGACCTGTTTATGGTTAAAACAATCTAGAACAATGGAGGTCTGAAGTGGTAGTGTTCGTTAATTCTAATATAACAAAACATGTTAATATTCATTTTGTATTTTATACCTTAGTATATGCGGATCAAACATGAATAAACTATTCGTTAATAAAGAGAAAAGTTAAATTATATAGTATTCATTTATGCGACAAATCAATTACATGTACCAGGTGTTGAACCTCATCAACAGTGTTAATAATTTTTATTTTTTGTTTATTTACTTTAATAACTAATACAGGTGACCATTTATATGTAAGAATTTCAATACAGCTTAAATATCTTAAGTATACATAGAATTTGTTTATTTCTTTAGTATGGTTATATAACGGGATTTTACAAAAAGTACAAAGGTCTTACTTTTATCGTAAATATCTCGAATAGATTTTAATTCCCTTTTTTTGGGATCGGCGTTTAAAATCTGGTAATCGATGTAATCGGACGCACCACTCCGAGCACCCTCTTTAGGCGTCCGTCACTCACTCCACCCTCGGCATGTGCTCCACGCCTGTTTTAATTGATCCCGTCGTTTGTGCTGCCATTTAACTTTTTCAGTTGGAATTACTTTTTTACCAGGCATTTCTTTTTTTAATCTGTAAATATATATTTGAGTTCATTTATTATAAAGTAGCTACTTTCTGATATCTATATTTGAAGACATTGATATATTTCTAAAATCTAGTAGTGTTGGCAATGTTTCTAATGTTTACTGCTAGAAATTAAACAGCTCAACTCATGGTTATGAATATATAAAAACGTCAAATTGAATTTGATTTAATTTCTTAAACTTTAAGACTGCATCATCATATATAAGTATTAAATTTAACAAATTATCGATAATATTTTTGAGTTTTTAAGTATTAATGACTAAACACTAAACAATTCCTATTAAGGGCTTCGTGTGCTTGATTCGGGTCTGTCCGTTGAAAGCGAGACCTCTTCCATTTCACTGGTCTTTAAGCCGCATGAGATATCTACATAATGTAGATTTGTCAAATTGTTTGAAAACAAATCCGAGCCACCTACAAGCATTACTCCATTAAAAGCTTCTGTTCTGTTTGAATTCAACAGTTCTTGGCTGAATACCTTCTCTTCGTTAATACAACGACTATTTTCGTGAAATGATTATTAAAATACCGGAAGATTAATGAATACAGAATTTGTTCACACCAACAATACTAATACTCATGTGAAGAGATTACCACGTTATGTCATTAGAAACTAATTGAATATAATTTTTGTAATGATTTTGATAAAAGTAATAATTTTTTTTTGGGTTGACTTTTTTGTGTAAATGTTTTTACAGTTTTTGTTTTGTGCAATGCATTAGTTTTTTTTTTAAATTTTATTTGTGATAAAAATAAAGGTGTATATAATATAAAAATATAAAAATATATATAATATAATATAAAAATATAAACATCAAACCGTGCTCACGTTGTTAGGTAACACTTTGATCGAAGACAATTTGTATTGATATTGCGTGTGATATAAAATAGACCGTTTTCTATTCTCATGGTTGTAACCTCGCATACTTTGTAAGCAATGAAATAAGAAAAGATTAGAAGATTCGTTTCGGCTGCGTTTAACTTCTTTTACTCCTCTATTATATTATTTTCCGTACACAGAAAAATCACAGAAAATTTACTCAGAGAATGTTTTTCGTAGACATTAATAATTAATAAATATAAAATTATTAAGAAATTCAATATTTTTGACAGAGAGTACTTGGAGGAATTCCATTTTAATATTTTTTTATAAAATACTTGAGTGATTTTCCACATACTCATACACAGACTCTGTTTGATAATGCCAACGTGAAAGGTTGGCGAAACCGGTCGCTAATAAAAACGAAAATGTGAAAAATCACTCAAGTATTTTATTCAAAAATATAAAATTATTACATTAAAATTCAAATACATGACCCTAGAGGTACTTAACAACTCAACTGCCTGACAAAATAATAACGATGGGTATTGCAAGTATAGACACCAATTATTTTATCAAAAATACGAAGTACCAAAACATATTAAAAATTCTTATGTACCAAAATCGCAATCATACATTTTTAACTTAAAAAATTAAAGCATATGTGCAAATAACTTTTCTAGAAAAAATTTTCGATCGTTTTTTGTGTGATTTTTTGTGAATATAAAAAAACTATTAGTGGCAAGCAGATATTAATAACACATGACACGGGCAGGTGGTATTTCTTATAAGCAAATTCCGAGGTTTTAGACAAAACCATTTTTTATTAATCTTGTATGCGGTGAGTGACACCAGGCGTGTTCAAAGACAAAATAAATAATATGGGGATCCCCGAGGTTCTCTCCCGAGTCACATGATCTCCTTCACAGTCCTTTGTGTACCGAGTTGTAGTCTCAGTTCAAAATTTAATATATTTCCAGGCCTACCTGCGACACTCCCGGCCTTGCGAAATTCGTTTTGATGTGTCATCCTTGAAGACTGTGTTATTTTCGTTTAATTAAATATTACACTTGTGATATAATTAAAAGTGATATTACTAACTTAACCAGGTAATAAGAAATGCTCTAAACGCTTATATTAAAAAATAATTATAAATAAAAACCTCTTCCCTCACAACCGATAAAACTAACAATTTTATCCATTTTTAGGTTAAAAAATCGGTTTAAATACATAAAATGAATAGAATGTTTCAATAGTATTTTTTAAATCTAAAAACATATTTTAACGCAACTATTTTTATTTTAATTACTTATTTGATTGTCACTTTTAAAATAAAATAATACAATGATTGATATGTTGTCTATTAAAAACATATCTTTAAATCACTTGTTTAGACTTCACAGTACATTGACAATCCTGACTAGTCTCGATCAGTTGTCGTTCAGTGATTGATAGATTGATTAAAGATTGAGAAAGACATTTCAGTTGCCAATGTCTCCTCACATGGCTGACGACTCCCTCTTCACGCAGGTAGGACAGGTGCAGCTGCTTGGCAGGACATCCGTCAGCATTGGATCAAGACTGTATTGAATATTGCGTAGGCTCGTATAATATATTTAGTACTGAACCCCGGGGTGATATTTTAAAATATAAAAATGTGAGATTTTCAAACATAATAATATATATCCAAGTTGGTTTTATTTATTGAATTGACATTTATATTAAGGTATACATTGGTTTCTGGAATACCTTAATTTTAAACGTGCACCCTCAAGTGCCAACCCTGGGAGCCACTTTTCAATTAATCCGTAGAGAATACAGCTCGTAGGTTGGTTTGTGCATAATCCAAAAGAGTTTCCCTAGGGTGTTTTTAGCTTGTAAATTTTGAAATAATAAAACGCCTAAGATATTACTTCCGCTAGCTTTTGTTATTGATACAATCCGCAAAATATAGTTTTTGATAGTATGAATAAATAATTATTCAATGTTTTGGTTGTGTTTATATCACTTATAAAGATATCAGATCTCTAGATTAAGCTTTAAAATCCTTAAACCTTATTTTTTTACAAGCATTATTTGTATGTTTACAGGCATAATCCATATTTTCTTAAGCATCTACAAATAATTATTTTTACTTATTATTATACTAATATGCGCTGTGGGATTCATAAGAACATGACAAATATGCAATGCATGATAAAGTTACGAGAGTTGCAAATAGATATGTGCTCATGTAAAATAGTCATTAGAGACATGATTACAAGCTCACTACCGATCCAGGACATTCTAATTCCACTACTCCCAATACCTTACCTTAAGACTCGTCACAATCATCCGTATCTACTTTGTGTTAATCTAACAAAATCTTCATAACGAAACACAATTTTAGAATATAAACATTCACTCGAATTCTTCCTCAACGATGTATATATTATTTTACGTTATGTATACTACATTATACCGATTTGTATGTTTAGTATTATTTAAAATTCACTTTATACATAAATAAAGAAAATGGATGTGCGTAATAGTATCTTATTGATCCCAAATAAACAAATAAACATTATGGCATGGCACACACTCAGGTTTATTTGTAATGATTATAAAACAGCTTATCTTCAACATATCAATAAACAAAAATAAATAAAAATAATATAATTTTTTGGTTCTATCAAGACTCCGATTCTTTTAATTTCAGTTCAATGTAAACACAAATGTTTAGCTAAACGATTATCATTTAGAGTTACAAAATAAATTGGTACCCCTAAAAATTTTAAACTTTACATTTATAACAGTTTTCTTTGTTTGAAATAGATTCATTATACACTACATATATTATATACACAATATAGACCCGATATACACATAATCCCAGGTTTGAGGGCAATTAAGTTGTTTCGGGGCACTCCCTCTTGTAGAGATAATCTGAGGGAAATATTTTATCAACCATTCTTTGGGGAATGAATTCAGTTAGTAATATGATGTCCATAAGACTTTAAGTAAATGTTTGCTTATCTCCATTTAACCATAATAAGATATATATATTAATGAATCCCTTATAAATGTGCGTACACAATGTGCGTGTGTTGCGTACACAACTAATATTGAAAATATCATAATTTTTGTAACAATTTTGTTAATATATTGAATTTCACGAATTTTTTATTAACCGTTTTAAAAATAATACACAAATAAATTATAAATATAGTTTATAAAAAAAGAGCCCGAAATATCTAAAAGCCATTATCGGCCCAAAATTACCTACACTATATTACGTGTTGTTTAAAAAGCTTAATTTCAGTTTGTGTCAAGCTTCCATCTTTGCAGACACACCGGCACGCGACGAAAGCTCATTATACCGTACGTAAATTTTCAAACAAATACGTACTCTCAGGGAGAAGAAAGTTTTAATTACGCGTCACGCCGTTATATGGCCGGGTCTGCCGAGAGTTGTGATTGAAAGCCCACAAAGTGGCCATTATAATTTTAATTAAGACATGGGTTATGTATGGGTATCGGGTCGGGACTATCGGCGCACAGCGCTTCCTCCGGGACAGATTGATGTCCGCTCGCCAGATACCCGGCCTGACAGGAAGCCGATAGGACCTGAGGGGCACAGCATGAGGACACGGCACCCTCGCAGTGACATGCTTAATAAGGGTTTATTTCTGAAAGTCTATATACACAGCCCTTGTTGAAGATTGTGACTATTTAGTTTTGTAAAAAAAAAGGTTGTATCGAAATTCCAACTAAATCGTTTTGTACAACTACAAAAAAAACAGTTCTAGGGGATTATATTCATGGCGGATGAAAGATGATATAATCTTAACTTTTCATTCATTTTACAGTTATGCTTGGTCTACACGTAAATTAAAATTCCTAAACAAAATATATAAATTCACATGTGTTAAATATTTGTGAGTCTGGAAACCGCATTAAAATGAATGACAAAGTTTTATTTTTATAGCTTGAAGGGTCTCCCGCTTTGATAGCGAACCTTTAAAAAACTATTTTCTTTGGGATTTATCTAGTTTATAGTGTAGTCTAAAATTGAAGTATTGATATCTATACCAAGCATTTTTTATCAAATGCTTTAAACTATACCGAGTAAATTAAATTAAATTTCTAAATTTCTCCACTGACCACATCAACCAATAATTCATATCCAAATATTGTAAATCAACTATTTTTCAGCTCTCTTGGTAATTATCCCTTCAATAAATCAACATTACCAATCCCTCAATTGCCCTAATAAATTCAATCGCAGATATCAATTTGTTTGACCCCATCCAAGGGAACCCTGTCTGACTGAAGCACACGCTTTATGCGAAATAATAATTAATTCCGGGCCTGGCGTGTCGCGGATTATAAACCAAACCGAATAACCTTTTATGGCCACCGCGGGAATAACACTATGAAGAATTCTCCCTTACGTATAATAAATTCTCAGATATTTCCAAATCTATTTTCCTCTCGTACCTTAAAACCCCTTAACAACAAAACTACAAAAACAGTTATTTAAAATTCTCAACTTTTTAATATTTTTCCGTACTTTTTTTTTAAAACAATACCTCATTTCATTACACACAAACCTATGATAATTGAACCCATTTTTAATACAAATGATAAAATAAAATAATAGTAATCTACTGGTATCAGTATGCACGCCTGCGACTTTTTGAGCCTTAAAAATATTTTTTAATTAAATTGAAATATCTAGTTTTAAATTTACGTGTAGAAATAGTATAAATATTTTATTATAAAATAGGATTTGATTTCGGTGCATATAATTATTTTCATTCTTGGATTGTTTATCCGATTTTGAAGTTCAAGTGCTGTTTCGTTTTAATCATGTTACGATTCTATTGTAATTCAAGTTATGAAAAAGAAAACAATTACAAAAAATAAATATTTTTAAGAAATCATCATTTATAAATATGAATTTTAAAGCCTTGTTCTAATGTCTAATAAACTTGTAAAATATTCTGTGCGGTAGGCACTTCTGTTGAGGTTTTCCTCCCTTTGGAAATCACTATCTGAGATGTGGCGAGCGTCCGCCATCATAAACACGGCGGTCTCCTGTCTCAGTCATCTCCTCGAGTTTCGCCATTAATTTCAATTCGCAGAGAGAGATAGAGCATGCTTTAACGGTGACAAAAAGTTTGCTGATAATAAATTTACGCTGTAGATATAGGATTTTTCCGCACAAAAATATTTACATTTAAATCCCTCGGGCAAACATTAAGCTCTTCGCTTCTTGGCTACATTTTATATAATTTCGATTATTTACATTTGCCATGCCTAAATTTCTAAAAAAAGGTTAAAAACAAATAAATCGTTTGTTAGTTTTTGTATTAACAAACGACTTTTTTTTTAGCTTAGTTTAATAACATACGTTGAACTTTGAAATCATTGTATATTTATCCAGAAATTTACAATAACAATACCGAAAGTCGAAGGCTTCCATTATTTAAATTCATTATATGAAAGCACTTCAAATAAATAAATTAATTGATTGAAATTATTTTATGAATGTTAACATATAACAAATTAACTCCTCTTAAATCTAGACTTAAAAAAATAATAGAAAGAAAGAAAACTTCTCTACTCCAAGCGCTGCATCCTCGCCGGACCCATGCTAAAAAATATACTTCAGTTTACTGTAGTGTAACTTAAATATGTGTTTATTTTATAATTCTCATGCATTCATTGATATCTTAAATTTTTATATATTTTTCAATTCATTCATATTTTATATTCTTGCTTCCTAGCTTCATTGTATTCAGAGTCACTGCCGTATATATATGCGATTGAGATACTCAAACATTAAAAAAAGAAGAAAGACAATACGAAAATATATATTTCTTTTATGAGCATTTTTATTTCTAAATATGTTATTTTTCTATCCGATGATACAAGTTAGCAAATGTAATCCGGTTATAGTTTCTGAGAATATACATATCGGAAACGATTGCCATTTGCTGAATTATTGAAACAAACGAGGTTAATAACCCCCGCGTTGTAAAATATTCCTCCCTTAGTTATTCCGGTAGATACCTGCGTAACTAAAATGGGGATTAAATAAATATGTGAACATACAGGATGTAATCTTGTTGAGGCTTGTTCTATGCGAAGGTAATTCTTCGGCTTAGAATGAAGCGAGAGTTTTATGTGAGCATTTCGGATATTCTATCTATTTATGAGATAATTACATTTTGTACTACAGCCCGCGCAGAGGCGCCGCTACATGATCCGCACTGGAGGGGCTCATTATTACTATCAAGTACTTTGTATCTCATACCCATGCCAACTAAGTAAACATGCTAATAATAGTTTCGTTATTGAATGCAAAGGAAAGGATTTTAATATTATTTAATCGATTCGCAGACCATCATTCTTCCGTGAATATTGAAAACTACCAAACCATACAGATTACAAAACATTACACAAAAGATAATGTTATATATGCTTTATCTCGAATTTATTGTAATAAGTAAATCAAACTCAAACAAACTGGTCTTAAATGAGCCACCCATGTAAACATATATATTTTCTTGCCTACTTTATTTTTATTTTAGGATTACGCAAATAATAATAATTACATTAACATCAACTAAATGCTCATCCACAACAGTTCTTAACTCGCGTTGAAAGCTATACACGTTAAGCGTTGCAGGATTTTGTGGTTTATTTTAATATTTTTTGGTCGATGCCACTTCACTTTACATATTTATTTAATAAATCAAAAAGTTTGACATCGCACACGAACATCGGCTCACAAAGATGCGAATAGATCAAGACATCCTCTCGGTTGTAAATCAAAGTATTCATACAAGTTGGTTTTCTTCTTGTCCCTCCCCGCCCTGGAGTGGTGCATAATATATTGTACACCAGACCTTGCCATAATAATTTATATTAGTCATTCAACATTTTATTACTTAATTGTAAGCAATGCTACATAAGTAGCATTGCTTACAATTAAGCAATCTATAGATGAACAATTAATACATTGAGTTGTTGTATTTACTTTTATATTATTTATTTACTTTCGTAGCAGAATATTTAGCAATATTCAATAAAAGTTTGCAGTTTTTACTAAACATATAAAGTTTACGCTCTCATTTATATTACAAACATTTAAGTTTTATTGTAATGTTTCAATGCTTCAACTCCGACGTCTGACTCTCGTTTCAGAACCAGCAACTTATTCATCAAGGTAGTTTTACTAACGACCTTTACCCACTTATTTATTATTTACTCTCACAAAAAACTATTTCAATCAAAAGTAGAAAAACTACTTATCATCAAAATCTTGGTTAAACGATTGGTATATTTTTCATTCCAAATTAAGTTATCTGCATAGCATCAAGTTCATACTGGTTAACTGCGTTATCTTGTATCAGTGGCTGTGGTTAGCACAATCTTAGCGGTTGCAGAATTAGGCCACTTCTTTTCATGTTCTTTCTTGCAAAATTTCACAATTATAACAATGAAGTTTTTTTTTACTTTTTTTAAACTAAAAACATCATAGAATAAATTGTTTTACCGTATTGGCAAACATCTATATTCCAGGAAAAATTTATTGATTGATATAATTAAAAAGAACCTAATAATTATAATATACTAAGAAGAATACGATTTTGGAAAACTGTCGTGAGCACACTTAATAACTTTTTTTTAAATTTGTTTTGAAAACTCTGTTTTACGGTGATGTGCAAATCTTTAAGACTAATCACATTCTATTTTAAGGTTTCGCGGGAGTTCTGTAAATCAGCAAAACTTACGATTTTATCGATAGAACTGTAGCACTTGCAAATATGAATATTAAAAAAATACGTTCAGGCAAACAGACAAATGCAACTGTTCATACAGACTCTCGGTAGAGGCTTGTTGAAACATGAATAATATATATACATTATCCGTAACTTTATGCGTTGAGACAAGTAATGTCCGAGGTAGTGTGGCGCACTTTACCCTCGCTCGACTAGCTATTCTTTGAGAGAGGTTAGCCGATCCTTGAGTCTGTTTACCGCCGGCCGAACGCTAATAATACACCCGGCCTTTGTGGAGAGTTTAGTCAATGTTCTCCTTCGCCTCACTCCTCTCCGTCGCTCATTTAGAATTGAAGGGTTACTTGACCAATGCTCAGTTAATCACAAGTATAAATATCAAATTACATTGCTTTCAAAACTGTCCGCCATACATTCTATGTTAAAAAGTTTTATATAATATCAAAATATGAAACACAATTTCGTGTAATAAGAGATTCATTTAATGATTATTGAAACCCAACATTTAAAAAAAACGATTGTTTACAAATACAATAAAAATCTATCTTTTACATACTTTGGCACAAAATTACTTGTGAAACACCTATTATACAGTATTACTTTACATAGGAACAATATGTATTCATCTTTGAATTGCGGTTGTGTATAAAGCAAATAGCAAATATTTATTGCTTGGAGAGGCCATAGCATCCTGATTGTAAATTCCAGGGTTTGGTTAATACAACTGGGTACCTAAGCACTGCGAACTGTTGTAAGTAGCTTTTCACGGTGTAAATTTAAGCAAGCACAAGAACAATGCGGCCAACTTTCCCCAAAGTCGTGACTTACAATGGACGAATCCCCCTAAGTAAACACTCACAAATTACACATTATCTCAAAGTAATCATTTATGGACTTGCCTAAATACATGCTTTCATAAGAATTAAGAAATCTCAACAGGTTTTACAATGTAAAAGTTTTTTTTTAAACTGTAAACAAAATTATTTATTATAAGTAGAACACAATTATGATTTCCTTATTTTCATATATAAATCTTTGTACGATACAAATTTAGAAAATTCAAATGTATTTTTAAGCATATTTTTTTCTTAAAATCAACCTTAATCTTGACAAAACGGTGACATGTAAACTAGATTATATTTAAATAGCTTCTTCAAGTACTGACGATTTATGAGTAGAAAAAACTAGTAGTAATGTCGGTTTGCCTAAATTCTAAGGACAAAAAGACATCTCGGATCTATAATAAGTTGTGCAACAGTAATATGAATTATTACAATTTCATCACAAATATATTAATACCATTTATTATTAATGGCTCTAATATCAAGTTGAAATCTAAGTACTTGTACATCATTCCAGATTAATTGTATTTCTGATAGTAATGCATAATAAATATAAAAACTCATAGTAAAATATCTAGATTAATTATTTTTAAATTAATCGCGAATCTTAAAAGTTTGCAAGAAAGGTAAGAAAAAGAAACCCATCGAAGAACTTAAAAATTATTGACTAAAATATATCTAATACAACATCAATCCACTGCCAAGTTTGCTGGCTGTCTTGTTCACTTTGAATTCTTAAATCGCATCTACATTTAACTGGGAGAGATGCAACCAATTTATAAAGAGAATGATAAATGGAATTGCTCCTATTCTTGAGTTGTGTTACATATTGTGTTGCTTTTATGTTTGGCTCAGAATTTGTAATGTATTTTAAGTTATTACAGGGCAAAAAAATGTTAATCATTTCAACCATCATTATTAAGCACAAATGAAACAACCAACATAGGTCATATCATAAATTGGAATAACAACAATTATAAACTGCTTTGGCTCAGAATTTGTAATGTATTTTAATTCTTTAAAGAGCAAAAAGATGTTAATAATTTAAACCATCATTATTAACCACAAATGAAACAATCAATATAGGTCATATCATAAATTGGAATGACAACAATTATAAACTACTTTGCCCTATAAAAATGAACTGATCAAAAGAACATCATTTAAGACTGTAATAAAATTGTTAAATTTGCATCGAATAGAAAACAATAGTGATCTAATATAAAAAGAATAAAATTCTTTTCTTTTACTTTTGAAAATCCAAATTCTTATTCTGGCATGCTATCAACATCAATAATAGTACAAAAGAGAACTGAAATCAATCCTTCACGTCACCACGTTTTTCTTTTGCATTTCTTGAAAATGAAAAATCACTTAATATGCGACTTCTTTATCTTCATTTTAATCACCGTAATTTCAATCACAATTTGAATTACTGTATCGCAAAACCGAAATGGTTGATTATAAAGTTGAACAAATTTTTATCAATAATGTAGTTACCCCTATTGGAACAATTTTCATTTTATATTAACACTTTTATCTCTGGCTAAGAATTTTTTTTTTGTCTTTAGATTACATTTTATAAAAATCAATATATTCATATTGCTCTTATAATAGCGTTCTGTGTTTTTAAATAATAAGATCATGGTGAGCACCACAACGATGGTACTTCTGCTTCATTTCCTGGCTGCCCAGAAGCGTATCTTTGAGAGACATTTTGAAAAATATTTTTCTAGGTGTGGAGTAATTCCTTTTGCAATTTTATGTCTGACGAGGCGCGCAGAGCACGAGGAGCACGATTGTTTGCGAATTGAGCAGACGGATCTGAGGTTTTATTTCTGAACGATACGTCAGTTGGCCGGGTGGAGTCAGTGGGCCTCACACCCTCGCCTCCGCCCTGCGCGCTTAAATAAAGCATTCCGAGGGAAATCTCACTCCTGCCATTAAACCTGTCGAAGGAAATGCGGCGAGTCGAGTGCTCCTTGAGGTACGTTTTACGCGATTCTTAGAAGAACGAACATGGCGAATTCCGGTTTACAAGCTTCTTCGTAAGTAAAAAATACTTGAACCGTATTTTTTTGTATGCATCACATTACTCTCTTTGCCGTACCTCTACGTCACCAAGGCATGAGATTAACGATATTCATTTAAATATACTTCTCTGACTTTTTCGTTTTTTCACAAATATTAGCAGATCATTCAATATTAATTAGAACGAAAGAAGGAACTGATCAAACTTACAGCGTTCAGATATCTGGACGTAAATTTAATCTACAGTGTGGGCAGTAGTGAAAAAATCACTATTTTTCGATCAATTTCAAAACGTTCAACTGGTAAAAAAAAATTAATCTTAAATGTTTTCTTTTCTCTACACAGTATCCAGCTTTTTAAAATTATATTTAAAATACTTTGAAAAAATGCTTATACAATACGGGCCCAAGAATTTTTCGGTTTGATCAAAAGCAATTTGTTATATTGTATTAAAAATATTTGAATCAACAAAAACTAAGTTATAAGTTAAAACTTGCCTGGTTTTTAAGTAGGTTGGTTGGTTGTAAATTTGTAATAAACTCTGTGCAGCCATACAAGAATCAATATTATAAATGTCCAGTATCAAGCGGGGCATACTTCTAGGGATAACTTAGTGCAGTGTTCCCCAACCCTATTCCCACGGGCACCATGGCGCCCGCCGACCATTTTACGTGCGCCCGCCGCTGTGTGATCACGATAAAAAATATATAAGTGTACAATAAAATGCTATGAAAAAAATTATGTTTGATAATTAAACAGAGAAATATAAAGGAAAATAAATTTATCGTTACAAGTTTCAAAATAATATTTTTTTCAAAAAATCATATATAAGCCTTTTGAAATAGCATCTTATAGATGTAGTTTGGTTTGTCTTTGTGTCTGTAATAATTCCCTGTAGTAATGCGTTCTCGATATTGTTCAAATACTTTATGGAAAAGTTGGTGAATCTGATATTTTTGCGGTAGTACAAGTGAGGTGAAAGCTTTGTGAAAGTGTCTCTGATATTTTTGCGTTGATAAAAGTAAGGTGAAAGCTATGTGAAAGTCTATCGGATATTTTTGCGCTGGTACAAGTGAGGTGAAAGCCATATAAAAGTCTCTCTGATATTTTTGCGGTAGTTTAAGTGAGGTGAAAGCTACCATATGTGAATGTGTCGAGAAGGAATATCATCATGCTCTCCTGATTACGAAGCAATAGTCAATGAAACACAATGCCAACTATCACATTGACTTTGATATTCCTATTTTTTAAATAATTTTTGGGATAGTGTTGAATTTGAGCAATTCCGATTTGTCATTTTTTTTAAAAATCACCCAATAAAAACTTTAAAATTTAAATTAAATATTGTTGGTGCATTAAAATCTTAATAAACTTAGTCCGGACACTAATTGATATTTTTCGTATTCTAACTTGTTAAAATTATTATATACTTTTGGAATTAAATATTATTTTGTGCATTTTATGTATTCTTGACTATGCCCGACTATAAATATACCTTGAAAAAATAAATGGTCTTGGGGGCAAAAAGGTTGGGGATGCCTGACTTAGTGGGATAAACTAAGTGGCTTCCGTAATATAACTCCGATATGTCTAGAAATTATTGTCTCCGGCTACTTACAAAAGAGTAATGTCTTTGTTATAAAATAATATGATCGCAAAGCTTGCCTTTAAGATAATTTATTGTATTTTTCGTTATCTTCTTGTGCTTTTAGCAGACGTTCAAACCTTTTTATCTTCATCCAAGAGAGCTGAAATAGGTATTTGTTTTGCGTGATTGCACCCTTTGCTTCTATAGACGTTTTTTAGGGTTTTTGTGAAATTAGATAAATACTATAGATATCTATCTCTTTTGGCGATTTTTTTTCAATTTCCTAAAGTATTATTGTGAAAGTGAGTAATATTTTAGTATGTCACTTTATAAAAGATTTTTTAAATTCTGTAACATCATTATTAACAATCGTGGTTTTTTACAGTAACAGATTAAAATTTTATTTTTTATCAACGTTCGATAACTTCAGGCAAGCAGCGAAATGTCACATTCAATTTTAAATTATTTTATAAATATTAAATTATTCATATCGGTCATTTGAATGAATCCCTAGCCACGATGTTCTGCCAATTCTATGAATTTGTTGTTATAATTAGAGATCCTCGAGTTTAGTCTCTTAGATGCCAATTACTTTTGCAAATGTTGGTATCTTAATTAGTATGATTTATGCAAGTTTATGTAAATAAACTGCAGTTAAATAATATTTATGTAAATTTTCATCTAAGTTTTCACATTTTCAAAAGTTTCACATCCGTATAAAGTCACCCGAAGCATTTCGACTGACATGAAGTGCCACGATTAATTTATAATTCGCAAGTTTCGGATAAACGTTAGTCGTTTAAAATCAAAACATTAAAATAAAAATATACATACTTAAAAATTTGAAGTAATGAAAACTTACATTTTTTTATACTTTTTATAATAATTTTGGTTGGTTTAAATATTTTATACATAAAATGCACACATTGTGTATCTGTTTGCTTCTTGAACAATAATATAATCATATTACTGTTTATTGTGTCGGTTCAGCTTTTTATGAATGAAATAAATGGTTTTACACATTCAAGGTATTTATCTAATTTTTTTTTTTTAATTCAATTAACAGTTTTAATAATTCAACTATAACATATTTTATATTCGATTTAACCGCATCTTTATGTTTTCGGCGGTGAAATTATTTGTTCGGCAGTGTGCTTTGAGAGGGGGTTGAAATGTAGAACTTTTTATGCAACAAACTAATGATTTACTAACGCTAAAGTAATTCAAATGTGTCAACTGCGCTCGACTATGCGGTTATATTGAAATTTGGTTAGAAACAATCTGATCGAAAATACACAAACTATATGAAAGTCCTGACCACTGCAGAGTCCGGCCAGCCAGGGGGTGAGAGGGTGCGCACCCCGCGGATAAGAATAAGGGGCCGCGGGTCGGCTTAACCGCCATACTAATTTCCTTCAGGAAGTCACGTACATTTCTAAATTAAATAAGTTCCGGCTAATAAAGTACATCTTCAACTTACCCCAGTTGTACAAATTATTTTATGCTCATTTTTATAAACTTGTACTAGATAATAAGTATTTTGAACACATTTTGTGGTATAAATTATATTCACATGAAATCATATTATTTTGGAAATTTAATTAAATTTCCTATCATAATCTTGATAATTTTTTTGATGTAGTAAAAACTATAAAAAATATTTTTTCCAAGCTTCCTTGATACTGTAACATTTTTAAGAGGATTTTTTTTAAATTTTATGGTATTTTATTTTTAAATAAAACGCATTAAGTAATCAGCTAATATTTCTTAGGAAAAATAATACATAACGTTTTTCGTAACGTACAGTTCTATCGATTCATTTCTTTTTTAATTTCTTAGTACTTTTTTCAATTTTCGCTGGCCTCATTGCTAATGCAATTAGCAAGCCTAATATTTTTTTAATGCAATAAAAAACAAATAACAAAAACAACATCGCGTAAACAAAAATATCTAACAAGTAATACTTATACAAAGGCATATTGACAATCGGTGACTTGAGAATGGGACTTCCCTTATATCGGATGACGTACTCGATCCAGTACCGGGCCGTGTCCAGGGGGCTGTTCTGTCGGTCCTTGAACATTTGGGAGATTTGTTTGGCGTTGATCCGGTATGAAGGATCAAACAGGACCTTCTGCAGGGCGGCCCGGACTGTCTCCTCGCAGATGCTGTTGTAGCGGAGAGTCACGGCCACCCCGCGCCCCGCGAGCTTGGCCACGTTCATGGGCTGATCCGCGAACACGGGGATGCCGATAAGCGGGACTCCCTTGTCCAGGGCTTCCTGCAGGCTCAGCATACCGCCGTGGTTTATGAAAGCCTTTACATTTGGGTGGGCTAGAAATTATGATAATACAGTGATAAAATACAACACGATATATCTATATCCGTTAAATTGAGCGTTTTGTTATTATTTCGCTTACCTAAGATGTCATTTTGTGGCAACCATTTTTCAGCGAGAATGTAATCCTCCTTAGGAGGATAATCATCCTCCCATTTCCAAACAATCTTCAATTTCAGATCACTAAATACTTTGAGAAATGCATCGATTTTAGATTTATCTATTTGAGAACTCAGCAAATGCGAACCGAGGGCAAAGTAAATCGCTCCGTTGGTTGCCCCGTCCAGGAACTTCTGGATTTTCTACAAAAAATTAAATAGTACAGTCAGTTATTATTAGTTAGTATTTATCATATATACTCGTGTGAATGAGATAAATTTACCTCTGGGAGTTTTTTAGCCGGTTGGATGTGCGCTCCGCCTATTTCAACAATACCAGGTACTATGGGAAGAGTCATCGCGATGGAATAATGCGTATTCAGTAAAACTAGAGATGCATTATTATACACATCTTCCGCCTTTGGTAAGGTTCCCATTACATTTCCAAAGTATTTTTTAGCGATTCTATTCTGCATGGGGTAGTAGTAAAGCATTCGCATTGTCTTTTCAAATGCAATCAAGACTGTGTTCATAAATCGGTCGCAAATCGTGAATTCTCCTACGCCCTTATACACTTCGTGCGGCACTAGAGATGGTAACAATGGATTTCCCATCACATCTTCAGTATGCCTCGGCATGTGTGTAGTTCCTATCAAAACCAATGGGGCTTTGTACTTGAGAGCGAGCATAGCCATCGCTTCTTGATAGAACATTTCCACTATCACCACGTCGAAGTGACTCTTGTCGTTTTCAAGGAAATCTTTTAAGGAAGCAGATGAAAACGTGTAATCCTGAACCTGCTCGGTTTCAGTAAAAGTAAACAATATCTGTTCGAACATTGAAAGCTTTGCAAACCTAAAGATATCCGTGACCTTCTCTGAAAAACATTAACAGTTTAATTATAATATTCACATGACAACTGGAAATAAAAACGGACAACAACAAACAACTACAACTACAAATTTACTTTACTGGCGAACTATTTACTAAATGACTTTCACGTACACACACTTTCGCGTAGAACCTAGTTGTCTTTACTTATAGATACTATTTGTTAAAATATATTTTAAACTTGGCTGCTTTGGGCAACTTTTACGTAAATAAAAAAAAGCTATGTAGAACAAAATGGTACTAGATACACATTTGCTATCTACCATATACATATTTTATTCACTTTTTTTTCCGATTGAAACAAATGAAACATTTTCTGAACTATAAGCATTCTTAAAACCCTACGTGCATTTCTTTGCTATCCCAAAAAATAAAATAGGTTTTGACGTGTAAGATTAGGTACGAGATCTTTTTATTTTTTATGTAAGCCCATACCGTTCATGACTACTGAATAGTCGTTGACTCTGATCTGCTTGTAGTTCGGCGGCGGGTTCTTGGCCAGGTTGGTGGTGATGACGGTGACGTCGTGGCCGGCCTTGGCAAGGTGCTGCATGACGGAGTGAATGAAGATGGAGTGAGAGGCTCCGAAGAAGGGAGCGGCGCAGAGAATGCGCGCGGCCCAAGCCTGCGGTTGGAGAACCGCTATGATGATTACCGCACATACCAAAACCTGCAATTTAGACGCGATAAAACATGCTAGCAAATGTTTTATGTTCCATCAATGTATAATTGCACTGTTCAATAAAAACTCCAACGATATCAAATAAAAAATTATTATTATGAAATTTTTCGCATGAACGTTCGACGAATAATAAAAATTCAACAATCGAAATAAATACTATAGCAATAATCTAGTTATTAGAATAATAGAGATATAAATTTCAATGAAATAAGTAAAAGAATAGTCTTGAGTTATTAGAAGCATCACCAGACTTAGTTATTTATAAGAAAAAAAATATTTAATTTTTCGGAACACAAAAAAACCTATCATTAGAAATATTATTCTTAATTCTTTCAATTTATGCATTTGCATAAATATTTATGATCATCGTGCAGAACTAATAACAAACTAAAATAAGCTGCGAACAAGATCAAGAACCAAAAATCAGCACAGTGGGTGCACGCAGCGGTATTAGTTAGTGAGAGATATGAGATAATTTAGGCACAATACCTCTTATCATCATCAACAGAATTGTTTTTACATATTCAATATTATTTTAATTAAATGCTGATTGAGTTTTGATTACAAAATGCTTCATGAAATGGTAGATTTTAAAAAAAAAATAGCGAGTTTGGTATAAATGCTCACAGCGACTTCGTGGGAGACTACCTATCTACACATTATATCGAGCATCCATTCACAAGCGACACAGTTGTTTGTAAAATAATACCCAATATTCAAACACGCACGCGATTGTGACTATCTTTATAATACAAATTTCAGTTTTGACAGCAGCACCGAGCAAGATTAAATCATTATATTCAGAATTAAGTGTCAAGGTTAAATCAACCGAGCAGTAACGTCCCAAATATTTGTTCGGATTGTACCATTGAAAAGACATTTAAACATCAACATACCAATTTATGTGACTGCATTTTGATGTGTCAACGCCGAGACGCCGTGAAGTCTCTCTGAACACGTGTTTGAGAGAGATCCACCAAAAACTCGTTATATACAAAGGCAAGGCAGCCCGCAGATAACCGCCGCTGAAGGCAGACGGTGCGGCACTGTCCTCCATCCACGGCTGGCATAAACAAAAAATCTGACGCTAACGAATCCCGTTATATCAAAATGGAATGGTGGGTTCCTTTTTTCACAATGGCTTCTAGCGGGATTGTGCACTTTTTGCAATAGCGCTAGAATTACTAGTGGATCGGTTCTGAACCTGAGCGCTTCGTATTATTTATTCTGCTACTTTCATATTGATATCACATTTATAAGCGTATTATATTTAGTTCGTGTAGCTATCAATCATTATCGATATGTTTTATTAGTTGCGCGCGTAAGCTAGCACACTATGCGTTATCAAAATAAAATATCTGATTAAGCATCAACCTACCCACACAGTCACACAGTGATACTAAATATCGAATTCTCATATGTAAGTAATCGTAAATATTATGTAATAATATATAAATAACGGCACTTTTAAAATGGCTGGCGTCTTCTGTCTTTTAAAACACTTCCTATTTTTCAGTTCGCGAGATTTGCCATTTACCAGGGTCGTGTTCATTTTTAATTGTCCCTCGCCACGTCCCACCCGCAAATGTGGCGTTTAAATAGTTCCGGAGTAATTAAAGTTGCCAGTAAGGAGCGCCGGCGAGGAAGGGGAGGAGGGGTTTGATTGCTTTGCTTGCGAAGGTTTTTTCACTCCGCTATGAAGCAAATAACCATTGTGTACTCTCTTTTCCATCTATTGTGCCCTGTATGGGTTATTGCTCATTTCTGCGACTTATGTGTGTAGATATACTTATTATTGCCCGATTTTGAACTATCAAGAATTAATGACAATTTTTTTTGTTTAAAATGGAAATTTTCAAAGCAATGTTTCTTTTACTAAATATTGGAGCAATATTTTTAATTGTGATTAAAAAATCAATAGGGCGGCCTTCCATTGGGCGGCGGTTTCCATTCCGGCCTTTGTCCTAATTAGTGTGGTAGTCAACATTTTACTTTACTTATACGCAAAACTTACCATAATTAATGGCGTACTCTCTGTAACTCTACAAAAGTTTATTTACTGTTTTTATTTTTTTTAAAACTAAATAAAAACAACAAGAATCACAGCATCAACGAATAAACAAAATTTAACAAGTCACCTAATATAACTTTTAAAGGATTAAAATATACGATACAAGTTTTTTTCTTCATTTGTGTACAGACGACTGTAACGAAAAATTACGAAGCCACATTAATCCGACACCAGAAGAAAGGCGGCTGGGGGCTTGTCCTCGTGTCCAGATAAATCTCACCCCTCACTTGCGACGGTTGTTTTATTAGGCGGAGGGACGCACCCTCCCTGCTGACGCACCCCTTGTCCCACTTCCCCGCTACCCTACTACAGCCTTACTATTTATTTTCTCTTATTACACATGTATAACGAGTCTTTTTGTTTCTCATCTTAATACCAACGTCAGCTTTGATTCTTTATATTGCCACTTTCTTAATGACCCGGATGCTACGTGTGCTTCTAGGTTACTATCTATTCAAAATGAAGCAGAAAATATCCTGTAAAAAATATGAGAATGTACATATAAATTTATTACCAATGTTTAAGAGAAAATAAAATTGATCCTATCATATAAAGTTAAAAGTAAAAGGTCATAATCAATTAAACTTTTAAACAAACTATTTAAAATCTAATTATTCATGTACACTCTCGCAATGTTTTCATTTAGACTGTAGTTTCGTCTATAACTATTGTATTTATGGAACTAAGTCTGTGCACATAAAACATTACTTGTTTTATGTTTTCAAGTATTTAAAAAAAATTATGTGAATGTATAAGGTGCTTGGGTGATATAAATGTATATATGGTAAAAACCACATCAAAAGAATCATAATAATAAAACGGTTGGCAAACCAAGAAAATTAAAAATTCTTATTACACATATGACATGAGTTGAATCCAAAGTAAATTTAGATGACACATTACAGGTCAAATAATTTATTCATTATAATGATTCAAACATATTTTATTCCACAATGTGAATAATAAATTCAATATAACAAGCTTTTTTTTTCACAGTTCTAGTCAAGTATCGAGCATATAACGTCACAAGTTCGTGGACTTATTTTTCCGCTGATGCTTCCGGAAGAAGCTTTGTCGCTTTTGTCTTCAGCGCTGAGCTTCCGCCCTGGCCTTTGACGCTCAGCAAATATCAATGCAAGACTTGCATTGCCCTGGCAGCCTCTTTATTGCCTTAGTGCCCTCTGATTCGATCGCCCCCTGCCGCCGCCCCGCGCCGCCCATACTGAGTGCTCTAATGTCGCTTATTTATTGAGACCACGTACAATTGGTGTTTGCCCGTAGTTATGATTAATAAGGTTTCTTATCATTTGAGCTTATGAAATCAATAATCCTTATTTAGCGTTTTATTTTGTTATGTATTATTTATGCTAGCACGGCCAAAACCACGACAAATTAGTTATTTAATAAAACATTACATTTCCAATAAATCAATATATTTTTATAAGACTTTTCGACAAAATATTATATCGCCTTTGATTTTGATAGTGCTTTTTTACAAACAAACCTCTTTAAATTAAAAAAATTATACTTTTGATTAATTATTTTAATTTTGTGGATATTTAAAATTTAAATATTTATTGTGATGAATTTTGGAGGTTCAATATAGAATTTTCAATACTTCGGGTCTCAAGGTAATTCCTAATTTCCTTTTGACGGTAGAAAATTCGGAGCAGAAACCTGTCATCTCAGTTTCGTGCTTCGGTTACTCGGGGAAACATTAAACCATGAAAATTTTACAAGGAATTAAACCTCACAATTTATCATCATCGTCAATAAATACTATATCTACTATTATACAAAAGCCTTATCGACCGGCCATACTCATGAGAGACACATTTTTGAGATACCATTGGAACACTTCCTATATACATAGAAATTCCTTCGAAATGCCAATCATATCCCAACCAAGTTTACTATTATTTCACATTCTTATGACGTCAACATCTCACAAATCTTTAAAAATTCATTTCCCCTTAATAAAATAGCTATATTATATTCTTATAAATACTCAGTTCTTGGAAGCTATGTCGCATTTTTTATGTAAAGCTCCGATGTTTCGGTACCGGTACTGAAATTCAATCAATGAATATTGCTCCAGTACCGATAAGTCATTACTTATTATAAAGCACATTTCATTTTTGTTAGCATCATCATCTTATTTGATACAATATGAACTAACTAAATTTTTCAAATGAATTAAATATTTAAGTTGGTTTATTACTAGAGTAAATTTTTAAAAGTTTTGTTATAAATTAAGTGTTTGAATCATCAGCTTGTTCAAACTCCTCTAATTCTACTTTTGGTAGACAAATTTGAGTTAAATTTTAAACTATTTAACTGCTTTCACAACTCACATATTAAGCCAGAAAATCTGCCGAGTACACGGTACCTGACACATTAGCGTCGAGAGCAAACTAAAAATAAGTTTAGGATTCTGTAATCCCCTGAAAGTTGAATGTGGCCCGAGTCCCCGCGGCCGCCCACGTCCAGCCAGGGTCCCGCGCGACAGCTGATCTGACCCGCAAATATAACGGCAGACACTCTTTTCTTTTACGTTATAAATTATTATTTGTCTCAAAACAATCACTTTACTAATTACCAACTCTTATATTTTACGTCTCGGACGTAGGGAAGTATTATACATTTATTACACAAAAAGAAAAGCCACGTGTAACTATGATCGCAAGTAGATACAAATTCACGAAATAGTTCGCTGTTTTTAATATATTTTGTATTTTATTTTATTTTATAAATATTAAACCACTTTTTCAAAGTTCGCTATAAATAAACTTTGTATTTAATCAAATAAAATACCTCGGCGTTTCAATAAAATTATCAGCGTTCTAAATCAAGTTTAAACTAATTCATGATATTAACCTGTTTTACGTAGCCCACCCTAAAAAAACACTGTATGACATGATGAATTTTTTTTCATATTATTGATAAATAAAGAATTAGTAAATGATTTACCTAGACGTACCAATACTGCCTAGGTTAGTATTATATGTGCCCTTGTACAGAAGAGTAGCGGGGTGGTAGAGCAGGAGCTTGCGATGCGATCGAGACAATTGTATAAACCGCCTTGCTTTGAATCTGTAAACGATTACAGGGAACAACGGCGCGCTGCTGGGAGGCTTTGCAAACACGCTCGGTGCACTGTACTATTTATGGAGACCAGACAGTATCCAGTGACTACCTTTGTAATATACATCCAACTGGTTGTGAGAAATAAGGGACATATTTCAAAGTTCAAAAAATTTATTCAAATTAGTTTATATGTTCAATATTTTCGTCCAGAAAACATGAAAAATCATTACAATAATACATTTTTTCACACTTTATTTTTTTTTAACTAAGCAACTTTAACTTAGTGACTACTTTCATTTAAAAAATTACAGTATTTTATGCGGTACTTTAAAAATATATAAAAACTAATTCAATGATTATTTCAATTAAGTTCAAGCAATATTTTATTGTCAATATAAATCTGATAAATATCATAAGTCAATATATTTTATTAATTAAAAGCAAAATTAATCATTCGAGCAATATATCGACGATGTTTTTCAGACTTCTGCAAAAAATTATTCATTCTATAAATTTCAATCTCCGCGGAGCGTAATTAATCCAATAAATTAGCAGCGCTCATAAATTGGGAGAATGAAGATATTCCCAAACTCTTACCAGGGAAGGAGTCCGCAAACGACTAAATTCACTTTTCTGATTCAACTTAAGAAAGAATTTCGGTTTCTGATCTTACAAACATTCAAGGCTCATAAGCCTTGCTGAAATATTCACGAAACGTCGCGCGAAGCTGAGTCACACTGACGTCACTATCGACGATGACTCGGTCAAGTATACCGACCTTAATGTACACTAAATGTGCATTTAGATAATAATATTCATATGCATACATTTTTTATTCTGCGGCTTCAATCATTTACTAAATACTTGTAAAAAAACAAAATGCAGTTGTTTGTAATTTCTTGTGTATATTTTTAATATTTGAATTCATCATTCGTTCATGGACTCGTCGTTTTATATTCAAAAAGCTTGCTGGGGAATTTTGAGTGATTTAGCATTGGCATAAAACCACTAATATAATGGTTATCAACATTTAAATAGTCGATTCACCCACAAAAACTTCAAGTCATGTTTATACATTTGTTCCTTGCAGCTTCTGATATTATTTAAATCAAACAAATTTTATACCTTTCAAATTCAAGTTAAAAAATCGACTGCAATATCTAAATGGATACGATGGGTACGTGCTTGATATTTAATTTCACGACTACTCGAAGATATATGCTAACAAACATTTTTATATGATGGCTTTGATATACTGACGTCATAAGTAATATGAACACGTTTATATGTAAAGACCCTTACTACTCAGTGCTGGAACTCAGTGAATTCGTGCACATTAAAATTTTATTAGTCTCTATTTACGCATGCCGCCATACACCAGCGCAAGTATTATTCCAGAAAACATAGTTTTAAGTAGAATGGCATGAGAGGGTGGCAATCTCAGACACAACGCAAACAAGCTGTAATCACACACAGATTCACCGCATTTCGTTGCAATTTGATGTAAAACCTAGCTTTTAAAAGAACCGTTTCCATACGTCGTCGGGGTAACTTGACCTCGTTCCTGTAAGGTTAAATCAGAGAAAGTGCTTTAGGTATTCGCAGTCCCGTGTTTTATTTCCTAAAAACTTAGAGGCAGGGTGAGCGTCCCTCCCAGAGATATCTACTTAGTGCTCATAATAAATTTACTAAGCACCTTATGTGGTAGTTGGACAGAATCGCGAGACCGCTCTTAATATTTTATCGCCGAGCTATGCCAGGATTCATGCGAATGCTCAGATATGGCACGCTACTTATAAATGTATGTCTTGACAGGTACTCAGGTTTTAATTATATATTAAATACTAGTAATGGATGTCATATTCTTAAGCCTGTATTTAGGCATGTCATTTTATGATATGTAATCTCGAAGTGGAGTAGGATAAATCTATGTGGGTATATTAAAACGCGAGAGAACATACCTAAATCAAATATAATATCGACTGATGGCAAAGAGAGACATTTCACATTATGTTTTTATATGTGTTTATCTATCGGCATATCAAAGCTCTAGCATATAAAATAAATATTCAGTTAAAATAATTATTTAGAAAACAATACTTCGGCTCTGGTATACTATTGTATGCATGTCTGCCTTTGAGTTTTTATTTTTAAAAAATGGTTGAAAACAACTTACTATTAATTGAAAAACAATTAACGCGAATGATTTTTAATGTGTCCATAGATATTTTATCTTTTAAATTATAAATTCTACATTAAAAAATAGTAAAACAATACTTTTTGTTCTCACACTGGTGTTATGTGGTTTATCTATATGCGACATGGCAATTCATAAAATGTATAATAACAAGTTATAGTCGGTTGCAATCACTTCCGATCGAGGGCAATCTCAGCAGTTTGCTGGTCGCGTCGTTCACGTATTGAATAAACTGTCACGGAACTCTAAAAGGTAAAAATGGAAAATAATGCTTAGAAAATCCTTGCAATAACTTATCTGAGTGAAAAAAGTATCAGCCTACTATCACTTGCACAGCACTCGAAGAAGGCGAGAATTTTTTTTAATCATCAGTTGAAAATTCAGAGTATATTTACGTTGCAATTTTCCACCATTATTAATATTCTACGAAGGAATCGCAGATGATGAGAGAGCATGAGTCGGCGCCACCGCGCGTCACGAGCTTGAGCTTTAATAATAAATTCCATCAGATTTTTCTCTCCTTTCACAAGTTGATGATTTTTATGAAAAACTTTATAAACATGTCGCTTAGATATTACGCATACGTCCAACAAACAATTAATGTATATTTTCACAAATATTCTAATAAATATAATTCTTTTTTAACAGATAATCCAGCCTTAGGGACGTTTTTATTCACAGGGTAAACCTTTTCAGCGCGATCCATCTTGATTCCGGTCCAGCTCGAGCCTCCGGCCCGCCAGGTTGGCCCGCAGGGCCCCCCGTTTCTACCCAGAAACTTTACTAGGCATTAAGCAACTCTAGGCCAAAAGTAAGATGGAAGCGATGCGACAAGACAGTGCTTTAAATTTACTGCATAGTTATTATTTCTTAGTAAATTAGTTTCGTGTTTCAAGAAACAAAGCTATTGGTTTTATGAATCTACACATCGAATACGATCGACATAAGCATAAAGATAACTTAATCGTGAGAAGTTAATTAAGATGTGGGATCACTCAAATCGAATATAGATATGCATATTTAGTAATTAAGAAAATCACAGATATTTTTTTAATTTTGAATACCGTTAGTATTTAGCGCCGCGCTAGCTACGAGACGATGTCTCTTTACGAAATGTCCTGAAACACGTCTCTCCCAATAACTTAATCAAACTGTATTTATTTTACGTGATGTATATAATTGAACCTTGTATTCGGTTATTTAAGAACATATATGGACTCTAAAAGCTAAAAAAAAACTAACAGAAGTCTGTGAATGACCGGCGAAGCATTTATTTAAGCATTTGTTCCAATGCTACAAATTAGGATCTCGAACGGCAACACGTCCCTCGAGACTGGCCGCTTGCGATCCTGGACGGTCCGTTGTCTTGGCCGATGGCCACCCCATCAGGTGAATAGATAGCCGACGACGCTGAGTCAGATATCGTGACATTTGAGATACGTTTATTCTACAGCCTGAATAAGGCTCCATCGTAATATCAACAAAAAGAGTACTATTAGGGCTATTGATCATCATTTGGGACACTGGCTGAAGACACACACTATAATAATGTCTATTATGGAGGTAAGGGCTTGAGTTATTGACACTCGGTGTTTTTTACGAGAACTCTAGCATTTATATTGAAAAAAAAAGCATTTCCTTTTTGAGGGTAAATGACTGCTTAATATGTTAATCATATAAACAATACACATTTCAAACACATACGGTATATGTATTTCAGTAACATTAACAATAATGATAGAATAAATCATAATACTATTCTTACATATGTTTGCAGAGTAAGCATACATATACGAGTACATAACAAAGTAAAATATAAAAAGAATAGTTTATAAATAAAATTGAGTAAAATATTTCATTTCTCTAGTCATAATGTAAATTATCATGTGTTTTAAAAATATAAAAGCGTTTTAAAGAAAATTGATTACTTTTTTTGTTTGATATTAAAACTAAAATATTATATACCCACAGAAACATTAGTACTGCGACCTTGTAATTTTGATTGGAATGTTAGGTTAGGAACGTTGACTCTTAGCCCAGAGTTTGAGAGTTCAAAACCCTACCCCGATAAGGGAAGTCTAAACTGAAGTAATATATTCCCGTAAGTTTTCACGGCCGTCTATTGTTGCGATGGTTTCTAAGATTCCGTACCTGCTCTTTGGGTCTAATTTTCTCCTTCGACTAGGTATCGTCTTCAGAAATTAAATAATTTGACATCCTAACAATCATTGACTCTGCGAAAAGATCTAGCAAACACATGTAAGAACTGTGGTGGATCTAAATGGGAAGTATTGGTTGCAGAATGTTTTTTTTTACATCCCTGAAAATAAAGTAAGACAAATCGAAATATCATTAAAGTATTTTAGCTTATTTTGAATTTTTTCAATATGGCAATTTATATTTCATGGTGCTATTTCTCATATTTAAATTTTACCAAAGTCTGATTTTAAATAATTTACTGTGAAATATAGCATTTTTTAATGATTATATACATTTTTAATTACAAATATACAAGCATTGTTAAAAAAATCGCAAAGCAAAGGTAAATAAAAAATCCAGACCTCAACAAATTGCTCTCCTCAAACAAGGGAATCATAAACAATTTCCATTGTGATTACGCGCACCAGCACACATGGTATCGTACAAATTTTCACGATTCTAAAAGTTAATAAATGCAAACAATACCCAAGTAAACCGTAACATTCGCACAGGCATAAACTCGGTGTAGTAGACACGTATAAAATACTCAAGTGTGCTCTTTTATATACAATATATGCGTTGTCAACTGCTATAACATTGCCAATGGAGAGCAGCTCAGTCCATAGGTGGTATACACATTTCACCGTCAAAACAATGGTTATAAAATTACATAAATATAAAATTTAACATTATAATTATTATTATAGTAGTAATAATCTTATGCTTATATATTATAACAAGCATTTTAACCAAACAGATACAAATGTAAGGTTTGTAAATGTATATTATCTATTTCTAGAGTAATATAACTGAGAGCTCGAATTCTCTTTGTCGTTTTTATATATTTTATTATGTTAAAACAATAGTTGTAGATTGAAATTATTTCTCGATTTCCCTTTTAGTTTTGTAACAAAATACTTTTACACTATTGAACATACTAATACAAATATTTTATTTACGACCAATAAAGATCAGTTATATAATACAATCCTCCCTACTCTCCTCAATCTGTTGCTTGTGGATGGCTGAGCGTATGTAAAGGATCGGTAATGGAGTAGTAGACTTGGAATGATTGTGGAAGGATTAAGAGGGGCTCCTATTGTTTTTGTAGCTTGCTGCAGAAGGAGTATCAGATCTAAACGCCAGAGCTTTGTAAGAAAAGGATTATATAATAATGCTATTGCAATATAAAACTACGGTGTAGAAGGAACCGGGGACCCACTAAGCCATGGGTGGCCAACCTTTTTCAGCTGCCGGGACAAATTAATGAAATGAGATTGACTTTGAGATAGATTGAGATGAGACTGGGCTACTTCCATATATATGATATGATACGAACTACGCTCAATGGAATATTCTATTGGTGGTTTTATATACAATTAAAAAAAATGTTTGCATATGCTCCGCGGGCCAAAAATAAAAAGTAAATAATATGGCTCGCGGGCCATGGGTTAGCCACCTATGCACTAAGCTATTTTCCTCTTAGAAAACCACTGGCTCAGCATGAGTATATGCTCAGTGAAATAGTCGCCAACCTCCTCAAAGGAGAGGCACTCGATGAAGAACAGTCCAGACAAATAACATTATATTTCTGTTGATATATTTATCCTTGTTGTGGTTCCAGGCAAACAGAAAATTTTAACATGAGTTAACATATTCGCAGACAATGTTTTTTTTCCGCTCGCAAGACACGGGCAGCGCTTTAGCTGTCGGGGTATTAATTTTGCAAGTTAACGGCTTCAGTGGGTCGTTGCCGATAGTGTGAAAGGTTCGAGGCTCGCCGCGACCTCTGACCCCAGCCGTCAATGTCGATTTCACGGCAAGCGGGGCCGCGCGACGCCGTCCGGCCGGCTCTGCGTCAATCACTCCCAGATTAACAAACTCTCGTTAATGAAAAATACGGCGACAATTTTTTCTAATCGACTCTTTTTTTACAACTTCTGTGACTCTTTTGAATTCGCGCAAGTCATTCAAGTGCAAATTAAATATCTGCTGTGACAGTTGACTTTTTTAAATAAAAATTATCTTGCTTTTACGTTTTGGTTTATGCAAGATTATTAATATTAAATACGCAATATTTAATGTAATGTTTACAATGGAAAATATATTATTATTTGTGAATAAAGTTTGAAATCATGACGTGTGCTTATGTGTGATTAAAATACAAACTGACGCAACCGCTGAGTAGAAGCTAAAAAATAAATTGTATTAATGTAGAAAGATATTCAACATTTATGATTATGTAAACAATGTATATAGTATCAAAATTTGTTTATTTCAAATATTTTTGTAATTTAAAGACGTCGTAAGCTAATTTTTTTGCTACGTTAAGTCACCCTATAAAATAACTACTTGTCAATTTATTTGACACTCATCAACGTTTTTCATTGTATCTCGGTGATTCACACTCTTAATAATGCAGAGCGCCGTATAATCGGTCATTTAATATGCACAACAAGATGTGTTGAGTTTGTAAGAATTTTTACTTACTTCCTGGGCTTATTTAAAATTCCGCCAGGCTTTCCTGATAAACTTTTTTTTATAAGAAAAGCTCGTAAAAGATAAACACAACACGGCGTGGCGGGGGCTTTTTTCTGCGAGAGAACCTCCCGGTATAGGCACTACCGTAATACAAAAATAAGAATCACACTAAGAATTTTATTGTGAAACGCGTAAGTGCATTATGGTTTTAATAAAACACGGAGTCCCTAATCGGGGTACAAGTGACAGGGGGCGGGGAAGCGGGCGGGGGCCTCGGCTCTCCGCCAGTCCGCCCTCGACCGCCCTGCGGCGCGCACGTCCCGGCAGAGGAGCATGGCGCCTGATACTCAAACTCACACAAATATTCAATAGAATTTATTAACACACTAAAAATAAAATAAATTAGTGCGTTAGTATTTAATAACTTTTAAAATAGTTGTCCTTTGTCCGGTTGACTTGTGTTGCTTTTACTGGACGTTTTAACTTTTCCCTCTGTAGTGAGATAGTCACCGCCGTATTAAAGTTTGGCAAATGAGATTCGCGGCTCCCGCCCCCTTGCACTCTCAACTGTGCGCCGTTTCAAAGTATATCGTCTCGAAGAAAAAGACGAGCGGCAAGTGCAAACTCTGCAAATTAAAGAACGGTGCATTTTCTGCGTAGATTGGAACTTAGTGATATAATTAAGCTATTTCTTACGAGGACCTGAAGCGAATACTTTTTAGTGTTGGACGGAGAAAAAGAAGCACACCATCCTCACAGAAAAAATACTCTCAAACGTAAGTTTTTATGTTCTACATATTTTTTGTGCTTGCTGTTGGTTATAAAACTAATCTAATTAGGGTTTAGAAGCTCTGGATTAAAACAGTGTAATTAATTAGGACGCGGCGACTAATTCGACCCTCGACTGAAATGATTGTCATTCAAATATATATAGGTTGATAGGATCATTTCCCGATAAAATAAACCATACCTACAGACATTGCAACATGTGATAAAAAAACTATTACATATATTTACCTTAGTATTTAACATTCAATTTTAGTTTAAATCAAAATAAAGGTCTATTACAACACACAAAAAATTTTGAATTTTTTTAGGAGGAATATTTTACTATTAGAGGAAGAGTTGCCTCATTAAACATCATTATTGAATTATAAATATTTGCGTATCTCTTTGGGATATTTTTAAAATTGATAGATATAATTTCAATTTTTTATTATGAATTTTTCGATATTACACAGCAAGTACTTTGTAGATTTCTATTGTAATATTTTTAGTAATGAATTATTTTACGCAACTTTGAGCAGAATGCTAACCTAGCATGTAGTCAAAATAAATCGAATTAAAAAACAAAACTGGAACCATCCCTAAAAATATTATTTCAAATATAAATATGAATTTTTTATTTTATATTTTATACTTTTTTTAAATTTAATATCATGCTTGTTTGCTTTCATAAAAATAAAAATCGTTAAAATTTAAGATAAACTCACGTACGCAAGTACTATAATCAACACGCCTCATTTCTTCTTTCAGCGGAAAAGTAATAACTCCCTTCAAAAAGACTGAAATTATATAAATTTCTCAAACTTTGTTTAACCGACAAATCCTGTATAATTATTCGCCCGAAGCAACGTATACTTCTTCCTTCAAGAGGGATGCTTGCAAGCTGGGGGGGCTCTCGCGCGCCTCGCCCCCGATCCGACCCCCGATAGATCTCTGAGATCGCAGAGCGGACATCCGGTGTTCATAAACCTGCCTTCCAATCGCCCATTACTTGTCCCAAGCTCCAACTTAGAAATAAAATTGAAACCAATAAGTGTATAAAAGTGTTAAAAAAAAATACCCAAAAAAAGTGCCATTAAGACTTCTAATAAATAAAATATTTTTTGTCTTGTAATTCAAAGAAAAACAAAATATTTTTTTCTTTTTTATTGCAGCTTGATAAATATTTTAAACACCATATATATATATATTGATTTTTTTATGTATATATAATCTTGTTTTTGTAACAGCTTTGCGTAAATCGTCCTTTTTATGTTTTTTTACGTATATTTTTATATTTATACTGACAATGCAATATTGCTAATCCTTTACTTGTAGCATTAAAAAAATATACATATTTTATGTATCAAATATATATATATATCAAATGTTAAAGAAACATCTTAGCTTTTTAAACATTTGTGCCAGAAAGGACCCGGCAGGAGAACTCCGTGTCGGGATGTGTAAAATTGTAAATGCCTCCAATCCCAATAATATAATATATGTGCCGGAAGCGATCCGGGCGGCTGCGGCGGCGCGAACATATCTGCTGATTAAACTCCGCTGAAGAATGAGAGCATCCTGTAACTTTTAGTCAAATCCTGTAATTCAATAACGGGCGAGTTCATTTTGAATTAATTAGATACGGGATACTATTTCATTATTTATTCTAGGCGGTATTTTCATCATTAATTTTGGAGCGCTACGAAGACACGCACTTAGGAAATAAATTATACCCGCCATTTTTTAATCTCATAATTATATTTTTATTCCTCCAAGAGAACTGCTAACTTTTTTATTAATTAAATTTTTCTTCGCCGGAAAGAGTTTTATTACAAATTTAAGATATTTTTCTGCTAAATTAGACATACAATATTTCCAATTAGAGCTTAATTAATCGCATAATATATAATACTTATTATTCATATAGTATTAATATTTTTTTTTTTTTTTTTTATATATATGTTTGGTACCTTGCTTGTTATATACAAGGTATTTCGTCACAATTTGGGGAAACTTTCCAAACTGGTTGATCGAATTGCTCTATAAATGGGAGTGACTGATGCTACACCCCCTGGTTTATCTTTTTTATGGTTCCGATAACATGCTTCAAGAAGCCATCCAGTGACTTCATCAACTGTGGGTGTCTCGCCACTGACTTCAGGTCATCCAGGCACAGACCTTCCTGTCGGCATTGGCTCTCCAGTTGGTGTCTCTGAAGACCAAATATGGGGCATGAACCCACAAGGTGGATCACTGTTTGTGGTGTCAAATCATCACAAGGGCATGTGTCGTCGCTCGTCAAGTGGAACCTGCGGAGATAACTTCTCATCGCTCCATGACCCGTTAAGAGCTGGGTTGATTCAAAGCTAATTCCGCAGGTATTCCTGTATACAGCGGCGTCCGTTACAGAATCAAAGAACATCTTTGTTACGTTTCCTTGCGGAGAGCTTGTGTACCTTTCGTTCCATGTGTCCATTGTAGTTTTCCTCTGGAGATTTTTTGCGAAACTCAGAGGAAAGTCGGAAAATACATAAGTCATTTTCTTTTTGGTGGCTTCTTTAGCCTTTTCGTCAGCTCTCTCGTTGCCAACAAGACCTACGTGAGCTCTCACCCAGCCTATCTCGATGTTAACATCACTTGCTTGGATTTCTCTTAGCTTTTTCTGGATGTTTACAATTAGAGGGTTGGTTGATTGTTTGGATATACTGTCTACCCCCGAGCGACAATCAGTGAGTATTTTCACTGACTGCCACCTACCAGATGGTTTTAGTAATATCCAGCGAAGAGCCTCGTTAATAGCAACGAGCTCACTCTGAAATACGGAGCAGTAGTCAGCAAGTTTCAATTTTCTAGCAGGAAGTTCTTGGCCGTTTTCATATGGAACAAAAGCCGCTCCAACCTTTCCCTCGAGTAAGCTACCGTCCGTGTATATAGTGAGCTCATTGTCTTTTGGCGTAGGGATATCTTGGTCAAAATATCGGGGGTCACTTTGATGTCTCTGACTCGGATGAGGCAATGAAAAAATGTCAACTACTCCTTGATATTTCCTGTCACTAGGAAGAAAATCGGTGATGCCTCGTTTCTTGACATTGTATATTGCTTGCCTCTCTTGTATCATCAGGTCCAGTGGAATGAGGCCAGAAATGGCCTGGGCTGATACAAGTGATACAGTTCTGTATGCTCTGCATATTCTGAGTGCAAATTGTCTCTGAAAAGTGTCTAGTTTCTTCTTATTTGTTTTCTTTTTGGTTGCCTCAGCCCATACGCTTGCCGCGTATGTGATTAAAGGCTCGACAGCTCCAATGTAGAGTGCTTTCATCACGTCAGGAGAGCATCCCCATGTGGGTTTCGTTGCTCTTACAATCATTTGGGTTATCGCAGCGGCTTTCTTACACACGTTGTCGATATGGCGAGACCAGTTTAAATTTTTATCTATTGTCAGTCCTAGGATTTTGAAATGATCGACTAGGGTGAGAATTTTGCCATTCATCGTGATTTTCGGGGTACGTTCTCTCCGGCGGGTTATCAGCATCGCGTTCGTTTTATGCTCTGAGAACTCTAATTTCACTTTTTTACCCCAGTTAACTATGCGCTGGAGAGCAGACGATGTCAGCGACTCGGCATCTTCAATAGTATTGGCCGATACTATTAGGAGAACATCATCAGCAAAGGCCTGTACGTGGCAGTGTTCTCTGAAATCTATACTGAGCAGGTCGTCCAGTATTATATTCCAGAAAGTTGGACCACATGTAGAACCTTGGATGCACCCTTTAGTAGTCATCTTGCAGCGTGTAATTCCGGCATGGCTGATTTGCACAGTTCTATTGGAGAGATAGCTTCTGACGAGTTCAAATAAGTTGCACGGACATTGTTTTGCTGCTAGTTGGTGTAGCAAGAATGGCCACCATGCATTGTCAAAAGCTCCTTTGATGTCTAAAGAAACAGCAATATTTAATAATTTATTTTCCCTGTTATTTTTAATTTTGTCTATCGCTGTGTTAAGTGCATCTTCTGTTGATCTTTGAGGCGTAAATCCGAATTGATTATTATTTAGTTTTTTGGAATAAGATATTACATAACAAAATAATAGTTTAACATTGATAAAGTGACTTTTTTATTGATTTAAATATGAAACTAAATGAGTTGCCCAATCACTAGACACGATATCGATATCTCTCTAATGTGAGTTATTATCAAATAAAATTGTTTACAATGGAAAACTCACTATAAATTCAATTCGTGTTATTTATTTAAATTATAGTATGTATTAATTTTGGAGTTCCCAAATACTTCTTTTGCAGTTTTTCACATCAAATATTGAATTACACAAGAGTTTTACTCTGAACAATGTTAAGTATTGTGCCTCAGTTAGAAATAGTTTACAAATTGTTCAAGCAACTCTGTACTGATATTAAAAGACTTCCAAAATTCATTTGTAGGCAACAATTTCCCATAAAGGTATCGGCGTGCATGCGTATGCTGAGCGCTGGCAATTGGAACCGGACATCATGAACACAAAAATGAACCTTTGTGAATCTTTGTACTAAAAAATATATAATTTGAAACAAAATCAAAATATTTTGCCTTAAATAATATTAAATAAATATATTTCATCACTTTTTGTACCCACGGCTCTGAATTATACGCAGATTAATTCTAAGTGATGAGCCCGTGAGTTGATTTTCCAAAAATGTCAACTTTGGAAAATATTAATAAAAAATTATGAAAATACATTCATATTACTTAATAAATTGAGTAATATTTTCTTGTCATCTACTCACTTCCTGTTTTCAGATGATACCGCGAGCTTAAAAACTTTAGAGTGAAAATTTGACGCTATAGGCTTTTAAATTTGGCGTCAATATATTTATAAATAAATTTACAATGTAATAACCCATTGAAGCATTATTTCTGTATCCCCCATAGTCAAGCCATAACAATGACCCATGAAATGGCCACACACGAGCGCACGCAGCACATCGCGGCGTATGACTACCGGCGACCAAATCTCACATATTCACAAATCAATGGATTTTCCCTAATTGATCCCCGCGATCCCTCGTGCCTGGCTGAGTTTTAACGCTCGCCTCGCATAATGAATATCGCAAACCCTTCCTTGGGCTTGAACGTTCATTAAAGTCATTAAATTTAATCAGTCCTAAACTCCACATCGCCATGTTCATCCTCGGGGGCTTGAAGCTTGCCTCATAAAGAATTTCTCACTGCTCAGTCAGTCTTTCCCGCAAGAAAAGAACACGGACCAAAATAACAACGCCGAGTGTTCTTTCAAGAGTCCATGTCTGATTTTTTCATTGTCCTGGTAATTACACTGTAAAGCCGACTTTCGTATTCTTTTCAATTTGATATTTGTTAGATGTATCGCGTTTATATTTTAACATTCATGAATAGAGAATGAAAAAATTCTTACAAGTGTGAGTATTGGTGAATCAATGTCACTTATTTAGAGCGTCTATCAAGTTAATATTAAATAACTTTTTCTTTACGCCTACCTTATCAATGACCAGATTTTTAAAGTAGTTTTTTTAAGGTATCTCTAAACAAATTCACATTTGCTCTTAAAAAAGACATGTCATTGAATTTTAGTTTGCTCCAGTACAACAAAAAATGGGCGATATTAATATTCAATTATATCACTATTTTTTGTCTAAAATATAAACACTCGAATAAATACTTATTCACAAATCAATCGAATTAAAATACCTATATAATAACCTTCTTCTTTTAAAGAATTTCAATTTTTTTTTTATTTGTCAATTAAAAAAATATGTATACATATATTGCTGAATCACCAAAATCGTCTATGCTATCATCATCAAATTTAATAAAACGACATAAAGTTTACGTATTTATTTTTACGTATCTATATTTACGTATCTGGAGCTCGATATATCAGCGGTATACCATCCATAATAAATCAGTCTTAAAGCGCTTTAATTAATACAAAAGTAATTGCAAAATAATAAATTAATATTTAATTTATATTGCGGACGTAAACTTCGAAAGCTATTTGAACACCAAAATTTAATATTTACCACTTTTGAAGTAATCAATTTCTTTCGGCGTATTCGATCGGCTCGCCATTGTAACACGATATACCAGCTGCCGCAATCAGTATTGAACTATAAATCACAATATGGCTAACCAACTAGACAAACGAGATATTTTTTTAAGATGGTTAGTAGTAAGATCTTTAGTAGTAGTAAGTTAGGAATAAGATCGACGGAGAAAAATATAATTGGTCAGGAGGTGATAAATTAAGAATTACAGTTAACTTATTTTAATATTATAGATTAATAATAAAAAAAGAATCATTAGTAAATCATTTTTACTAGTTTATTTCAACTGACAATCAAAAACACACGTTATTTAATTTCGCACAAAATATACTATCACACAAAAAAAAATTCAGATTAATAAAAAATCTATTTTTAATCGATTTACAGTAATAAAAATTGAATTTAAAAATATAAAACCCTACCGCAGGATAAAAATCAAACTCACTCTAACCTCTAACCACTCAACTGGCATGGAGCACAGAAAGATTGCAACCTATTAAACATATGCTAGTATCACACCATATAAAGCATTGTGTTGTTTATTACGAGTATATATATGCCCATATATTATATGTGAGGTAATATACAGAGATGTGCTATATCATTAGCAGTTAAAGCATACGTTATCTCAATAATGTTCATGCTTTTATGATAATGCACATTTAAAATATGCAACTGAGTCTAGTTGATGATATAATAGCATTTTAATGCATTTTTAATGATACCGTCTGCTTAAAGTTGGCTTACAAGTACGCAAAGTTTTATTATAATTCTCGTGATGCTAACACGTGCTGGTACCACTGTGAATAGAGTGTATGCCTTTTAAAAAAATATTTTTAATTACTAAGAACGAAATTCTTAGTAGACGCGTCATTAAATTCCATTATTAATAGATATTTAAATTTTATTTCATTAATCATAATAATATTTATTGCTTTTGTCATTACATCTGAAAAAAAAATTATTTTTTTAAATAAATTAAAGATAAATATATTTTCATAATAGATATGTCAATTACATATACGATTACACAAGTCATAATTTTTACAAAACTGACTACAAAACAAAGTGATGTTTTCTCTTTTTTTTGTTACCACTTTCATGCACATCGGCCGTGACGAGAAACTACTTTAAAAAACGCTATGAGTACCAACCAGCCTTGGAGTTGCAGGGAAATTAAACATGTCACATTCACATTTTGAAATACTTTATTAAAGCTCATTGTAGCAATCAAATTAAATGGCCGGGTCGCTGCAACACATCAAGCGCCCCCAGCATTAATCAATATTATTAACCTATTTTTGGCAAATGCAATATGATCAATCAAGCGAATACGCACACAATTTAATCGATGTTTTATCAGACGTTATTAAGTTATTCACTTTGATCATTAAAATTTATAAAATTAAATAAAAATTTAGAAAACGCAAAAGACTTATTTAAGACAATATTTTGATTTTGGTAAAACTTCATATGATAAAACGAGGTGTTTTTCGTGATTTGATTTTTTTATGTACATGAAAATAGTCTTTAACAAAAGTTCGACAAAAATAATATGGCAAATCAAAATAGTCTCTATTTTTCTCTCCGGGGATTTGTGTGTACATTGTAATATTATTTTAAAAGTTAGAAAGTATTCGTAATAAACTTTGGTGTATTTAATTTCTGCTTTTAAAAATTCAGACCGTTCACTTTTGCTCCTTGTTTTCAAAGTATTTATTCACTTTTTTACAAAATAAATTTTGTTTTACTCTTACATAATAATTGATTAAAAGTTTTTGAAAACTGCAAATACAAGTACTTGTATATTATTGATTTTTGTGAAGACCGTCTCACAGGAAGTACGATTTTGCCAATACAGGTTTGATTGATTGATAATGATTAAGTACATTTTTTTTTGATTAAAAAAACTCTTAGAAAAATATCATCGTGATTTATGTGGAATGCACCGGCCATGTAAGCTTGGGGATGTGGGTTCATATCCCACACAAATCACGATGATATTTTTCTAAGAGTTTCTTTAATCAATTTTCAATATTTGAAAAAATGTACTTGATCATTAACAAGTACTTGTGTTTTCTTTGCGTAACGGAATATTTATTTATTTAAATGGTGTACACAAATTGAGGTTATTTTTAACAAAAATATCAGAAATTTTGGTATTTTTACATATACTTAAAAACATGTGTTAAAATAAAAATTATATATTTTAATAAATCTCGGACGTTTTCAAAATAAACAAATATAGATTTAACCTCAAAGTATATAATATCGACTGCGATATATTAATATATTTTTTGGAAAGAAGTTATTGGAGATTCCCCACATTCCAACACGAAGTGCTTCACCTGTACTCCATCGAAGCAAAATCTTTGCAAAGTAAAGACGACCGCTTCGAGTAATCAAATTGAACAATTACCTTTGCGGAGCGAGCGAGAGGTGCCGGCAGCCGAGCAGCCTCCCGGGGCTCTTGGGCTCAGCGGCGACTACCCCGGGGTGGCCTCGCCGCTGTAAGGGCGCTGGATTGCCCACACCCCGCGGAGGCCACTGCAAACCGAAATATTGAATAAAACTCAATCCAAATATGTTTTAAATTCGGATGTAAAGCTGCATTAAATTTGTAATACTCCAACGTCTCGATCTCCATGCTGACATACCATGCATGCGTCATTAAATCCTCTTAGATGGTCCCAGCTCAGGAACAGTTAATTAGGAGTACTAAAAACGTAAAGCACCTTAAAAAAAACTGCCAAAACCTACAAAAATACCTTTGAAAAGAATAGATATCCTTTTTGATTGATAATTAATCTTGAAGTAAACAATAAAAACTATTATTTAGTTTTTTGAAACATCGCACACTCTTCTGTTAACCGAATAGCTGTTTTGGATATTTTTTTTAAAGTCCATGAGTTGTGGTTCTTTTTTTTAATATATATATATAACATTTAATTATTATAATACAATATATTGCGTTACTGCAGATACTTTTATAGATACTTATTAAATAAATAGCAATAAGCTTTTAGCATTGTTTTTCGATAACCTAAAAAAATTTAGCACGAGAGAACTTCAACAATTGATATTTAACTTATTTTAATTTGGGTATCATCGTTGCAATCCTTTCATATCATAGCAATAAATTATAAATATAATATTCTCTTAAAATCTATTGATAGAAAGTTATGGCCGTTAGAATTATTCATCAATTTAAAACCAAATTAATGCATATAAATTATAAACTTTTATACCAATATTTCGCACCTGTTTTTTGGCGTTGGTTTGAAACCCATAAATCTTCTCACCTCTATTCTCGGATACTATAAATAATTTCTCAGTCTTAAAATTACTTTGATGAAGGATGGGTCCAACGTGTAATCATTATAAATGTAAATAAAATCATTAAACTGATTCATATCTATCATTACTTGATTTTATTATTACTTTTATAAAAGATAGACTCGTTCTGTTCAATAAAGTAAACTTTTTTTAAATTTAATTACTATTCTTATTTTTAGGTAATCGAAAAACAATGCTAACAAAAAACAATATTACAATAAATGTTTTTTGAAAAATCAGGTTTTATTCTATGACTGGGGGATAAAAAATTTAGATATACTATCTCTAAAGTACACTGCTCAATAAAAATGAATGTGGAGAAGAGTAGAGGCAGTTAAGCAAGCTGTTCAACAGCTGATTTCGTCTCCGGCCTGTGTCTTGCTGTTAACAGCAATGTAACGGATTACTTATAACAAAGAAGATATTTTCTTGAAATGTTTTCATTTTCTTTAGGCCTCAAAACATTTTACAAAAATATGGTTTTAAAAAACTTGTTTTTTATCCAAATTCGATAACAAGATCTCTTAATATATTAACTTTGAGGTATTTTCAATTTAGTAAAAGAAAAAGACATCAGAACAAAAATGTAATGTCCTGTATAAAAATTATTTATCTGAAACGTTGAATTTACCGAGATGTGTGAGTTTTGAAACTGTTTAATCGATATTAATTTATAACTCCTGGAAAATAAAGGTATTTTACTGCTTTAACTTGGGTTTCACTGTAGAGCCTTGTTGGTACATTACTCACTTCTCTGTTCTTTGTTGTGTTCGAAAGTTTATTAATTTAATGTATAATTTATTTACGTAAATAAAAACATACTTATAATATTTTATGAGGGCAACTCCCACAGTCGGTAACAAATATGATCTTTGTTGAAGCTTGTTTTATTCCGTAAGATTTATCGGTTATAAACTGTGCAGAAAATATTGTCGGCGAAATTTATAGGCACACAATGGAACCAGTTCGTGTTTTATTTCTAATAAATGTTGCTTGGCAGAATTTGAACAAACGCACTCTCATTATAAGCCTCGACTTCAGAAAATGAAATCTTGAATCTTGTTTTTCTATGAATTATGTCCTATTCTCTAATTTTAAATCAATAATTTATACGCCGTTTCAGAAAATAAAACGGTGAAAAAATAGATCATCACAATTTTGCAATAGCGTTTTATCAGTACTTACGTATTTTTGAACAATCCTCTGAAATTTAAACAGGCGCTGGATTTACTAGCAGTAGTTTTTCTAAAAATAAATATTAAACCAAATTATGAATGGTGAAAGTCGTGAAATAATTTATATGTATAGATAGATTTTATCGATATATAAGAATCCTCTAAGATTTTAATATTTATACAAATTTCTATATTACTAATATTTTTAATGCAGTTTAAAAAATTACAATTCGTATAAGATCTACTGTTTTACCCTTTATTAAATTTATACATTATTATTTACTATAAAAAAAACTTATAAGATTTTTTCAAAACTAAGCAAGCAAATCAAAAACGATATCATGTAATGTGTGTAGAGGCTGGGGTTGACTTTTTTAAGCAATGCTTTTTGTTGAAATATCTTCATTGTTATTCACAGATATTTTTTTAAACAAAAGTATTTGAATTTTTAAAATTGTATTTTTATGTGAAAATTTTAAAACATTTCGTATTCGTGGGAGAAAATTGAATTTTTACCAAAAAAGATCTGTAGTATAGTCACGTTCCACTTGATTTTCACCAAATTTCTCTTGTGGTTTAGGTGCGTTTGATACACGTGAAACAGTTCTTGACATTTAAGACTATTCTCAATTTATCCTCTCATAAAATTGTTGAATAACCAGATTGTCAGTTCTGTATAGTAAGTCCGTAGGTGATGTATAAAAATATAAATTTTAATGAACATTATTATATTTATCTTAATATTTCATAATTTCGTTTTACAGGAAAAAAATTGATTATACTTAAACGTTTTCAATAAAATTTTATGACAAATTTTTTACCGTATCGCGAACTGGAGCAATAAGGGCGCACACGACAAACTTGAAAGCTGGGAAGTAGAAGCCATTTTCATATTTGAGTACTCAGACTCACCTTTGCTCAGAAAAGCTGTAAAAAAACTCACTGTGTACGGGGCCGTACAAGAAATCATACAACCAAACCATTCTCTCGGTAAAGGGGTTCGGTTACAGTCACACGTATTTACAGACACCTTTATTGTGCACGGATAAGTTGTAAGCCAGTATATTTTATCAACCTAATGTCTGTTTATAAAAACAAATAGTTAAGAAGTTCACATATTTTTTTTTTAATTTAAAGTTTAATATAAGTACAATAATAACTGTAAGATTATTTAATTAAATTAATTTATAGTTTCATGCAATGAAACCAACGTATAAGTGTTTGAATTGAGGTTACATATTGAATTTTTTTAAGTCGATTAGCATTATTTTTAAGACTTATTACTGATAACATTAAATAAAGACTGCTATTTTTTTCAATCAAACTAATTATTATTTTTATTTTTCAATATTATCGGCAAAACTTGTCGCACTATAAAAGGGTGACAGTGTAACCGAGTCCTTATCATTTTTTTAGGTCAGGTGAAAAATTACGCTCCATATATACACGAAGCTGATGAGTGAACGCTTTCATATAAAAAGAACATCAGGTCTCGTAGGTTAGAATTTTCACTGCAGAGAAAATGTTCAATTATACTGGCTTTCCTAATTGCATCTCAATCATTTTTATATCATTTGGTATTCGAAACAATATCGGTCATGATCTAGGATGAATTATTTGATTTTTGTATTTTTAAATCGATTATTTCGTGCATAAATTTTAATTATATAAATTGTTGTTGAAAGTTTTTGGCATTTCTTGATGTTAGTATCTTTCCGCGAACTATCGAACTCGGGGCGTTCTCTTTTATAATGAGCTTCTACAGAATTTATCCGTCACTTTATTACTAAAAACTAGAATCTTATGTGAAAGACATCACCAAAAACCCTTAAACCTGAAGAATTAGTGCATATATTGTGTAAGCAGTCCTGAATATCTAAAAACGTATGAATCGAGCGTTAAAAATCCATTGATTTTTCTTCACTGTTTTATCTTGAATGCCGTCGTTTCATGTTGTTACTACTTAACGATAAATTTCTACTGTGTTTTTTTATATTAAATGTGAAGCTTTTGTAGTATGGAGAACAATACACGTCCCTCGCCTTCTTGAAGCCGTTTAAGGTTTTCGTAGTACTTTTACTTTCCAACAGAGAAGGTGGTCTAACTTCTGATGCTGGAACATACACGGCTGGCTAGTTATGTTGGCTTTCTTTTGTATCCAGAACGTTTCTTTTTTTATTTTCGATTCGCTGAAAAACATAAAATATTTCAGCGATCTTGATAAAGTTACCTTTTCACAGGATACTGTATGAAGACGTAAATATTTCAGTTCACCGCTACAGGGAAGGACTGTAAAAGGCAAAGCGGGACTTTATGGCGGACAACAGGGCTGGAGCTAGGAAATGCGGAAACGAGCAAGGCTCGGTGCGTGCGCTGCATGTGGCCCCGGCCCGAGTCCTGTCAACTGTACCACCTCTGAATGAGCCCGATCAGTCGGAGAAAATGGCCGCCAAATGAGGCTTCAATTTTTATTTGAATGCTATTTTATAACAACGACATTCTTCAGTATAATTATTTCATACATTTTATTTTCATTATACTACCAAAACTGACTTTTAAAATCTTACCTTTACCTATCTGACCTGTAAAATCTTAGTTTTGTTAATTCGTTTATTTAAGTTTGAAAAAAAAGACTTTTACATCAAAACAATACTGAGTTACTAACATGAAAAAATATTTTAACAAAACAATAACCATGTCAATGGTATTCATAAATTAATAAATTTGAAACAGAAAAAGTAAAATATGTTCTCATGTGTTTTTTTACTGGTCATGCTCCAATTATCGAAGTTATGGTGAGGTGACGTTATTCAGCTTGAGGATGCTTTCCGCGCGGCGTCGGTGGGCACCGCTGAGGCTGCAGCAGGTGGCGGAGCTCCCCCCCCCCCCCACCCCCCCCACCCCCCTCCCCCGCGTGCTGGCGTTACTGCCTCTTTGTTATTCCGTGCCTCCATTGTAAGCCGAGCGCCCTCCATACTACAAAGAAGTGTTGGCTTATGCGGCATCGCGAGTACGCACAGCGGCGTGTCTGTATTCATGCGCGCTGGTATTGCGCTTCCATACCGGAGTGACTACCGCCGTGTTAATCAAAATTCTAAAATATTACTAACAATTTTCGTTCCGTTCAAATGTTTTTCTTTGAACGCAAAACAAGAATCTAACAATTTCAACATTTGCAAATAATACTGAAATATTTTTTGCGCTTAATCTATCCGTCTATGCACATTTAGTACAAGAACTGCGTTAATATCAATATACATTGAAATATCGTATTGTTTCCGTTTAGTTTTTAATTTCGAATTTTCGATTGATTACACTTTTGCTCAAATAAAGATATTCGAATAGAAAACGCTTCCATATATCAACTTATTTGTCATATTATCCTTTATGGCGTAATATTTTATTATTACAAGAAAATGAAGGTTCATCAACAACACATCACGATATTTTTTCAGGCAATATAGATATTACTGTCCATCACTCCCGATCCATTACTGGTCGAGAGCCCCTCCTTATCGTCTCCGCCTACACCTGTAAATAACAACCCTTTGCACTACTGAAGCGACTAACCCTAGTATTTCATCTATCCGTCTCATCGCCGAGCGCCTTCTGGATTGTTTCACATATCTATTGTACCAGCCGAGGAAGTGTTCTGTTCAACAACAATCCATAATCCGAGCAATATGTCATGCGCTTCCCCACTCTTTTGTCTCAGCCCGTTTGTTTATTTTCCGGTCGTCCATTGTTATTTTGAATATGTACATGTATATCTGTGCTGCTCGGAGTTTGCACCCTCTTTCTGAATTGATAATCTAAGTTTGTTACTGATATATACAAGATTTAAAATGTTTTATAATACTAAAAGGTAATAAAATTATGGACTGCAATATGTTGGATGAAAATCTGATTTACACATAATAATTTACTATTTTATCACTAGATACAAATTACAAAAATACTAGAGATTGAATACAAAAATAATACAATAACTTAACCGGTGTAGTTCAATAAAGTTTTGAAATTGAAATGTTTCTTTTAATAAAAATATTGAGTAGAAATCATAAGTAAGTTTTATAACCTCGCATTTAATCAAATTTACTTTTGTTAAAAAGTGGGATCATAAAAGATCAAGACGAAACAGCGATAAACTATTTTATTTATTATCAAGATAATGCTTCACACTAGCTTCCTAGAATTTTTTTGACATCACATCATTCTGAATGTTTAAGAAAGACCCGCCTTCTGTAAAATTAGAAACAGTTTTATTACTTTATATATCAAATAACAATCGACCTTTAGAACATCGTTTGTCCATTGGTTCAATCGAAGGCTGTATCGAATTGTATTTTCACGGAAGGTTAGTCGGTGGACGTGTTGTGTCGGGTCGGTTGCGCTTTTACTTAGTGAATGCCTTTGTAAGTCCAGGGCGGGGGCTGGTCGAGCGTCCGGCCAAAATTGAAACGACGTGATTTTCCAACTGAAAAAAGGTTTACTAATGCACGCTCTCCTGAACAACAATAATGGCCGAGGAAACATCTCAGTTCCCATCATATTACTTCTCGTACAATTTTCAGTCGATTGGCTTGTAGAGTCCCGTAATAGGACAACTGATATAGAAATGTTTTTTTTGTTCTTTAGTTTTATTACGAGCACATATTTTTTTCCGGGAAAACGAATCGTATCAAATATTACAAGGCATGTTTAATGTCACATAAATCTACGGGTCAAAGACACATCTCTATAAAATATGTGGATGCTTTAAAATTTATATTACCAAACAATAAAATATTTAAATTAATTTGTATTTACAGGCATATTTTTGTAAATACCATCTTTTAAAAATATAATAAAAACATTGTTGCTAAAACTCTAATTAACGCACATTTTGTACTATCAAAGCCCAAAACAATGGAGTATCCTAACAAATGTTTAAATAATTTGAGCAAATAAGTAACAAAAGAAACGTTTTTTTTTATTGTTAAATATTTTTAAAAATTATTTCCATGGTTCATAATACCAAAAGCCTTGTAAACCATTTAATTGTTTTTGTACCTTAAAGTTGGTGGACAATCGTTTTTTTTATTAAATGTTTATCTGCAACAATATTAACTTATTTTATTTGAAATATTTTGTATTATTTTATTGTTCCTTTTAGGTTTTTTTAACAACTTTGATGCTAAAACTATTTATTTCTAGATTATTAGGCAAATTTGTTATATCACTATCTTAAACAAGTTTAAACAAGAATCTTTTACCAAAACTCAATTAGAAACTGTTCGAGGAAGCAATCTATTGAATTGAAAATTCCACATCGAGGGGTGACCGTCTCCGTGTATCTCCAGCCCCGAGCCCTCGTTCTGTATTGAGAACTGCCTGGAGAGTATTTCGTTATAAAAGCCCAATTAAAGCTGCGACCACAGTTTTCATTGTGAATTTTAATATCAATTAAATCCTCCGAATTTTACCTCGCCGATTCGACAAACCTAATTGTTGAATTTTATGTTTAAATAATATTTACCTTTCCAAATGATAGTTTGTCAAAAGTTTTCAAGTAAATAATTAAGAACGCCCTCTTTCTTATTAACCATTTGCCTTTTGAAAAGTTGTGTATTAATATCTAGACATTTTCTATATTAAATTATTTACGCATTTATTTCAAACGTTTTTTTTACTGAATTCGCTTAAAGCACGAGCATGGAGGAAGCTTTTTTCCAATTTGTAATATATTTAAATTACAAGAAATACACTCAATTTCTATCAAAATTTATGTGACAGGATTTGAAGTTGACGTAAATTTTTATAAAAATATTATAAACTCTAGATTTGAAATGACTGCATGTGCCGAGTAAAATTATTCATATGCTAAAGCGAGGTGTTATTGTTTCATCTTATTAAATTTAACATAAATATTTGTTCACAGCCTTAAGCTCACCTGTGCTCGCGGCGAGTCACCTCCGCGCACCTTTTTATTTTCACGGGAAAATTCGGAACGGGCGCTCTCGCCCTGCCGAGCTTTTTCTTCGCCTACATAATTTAGTTTATTTTTTATATGGCGGAGCTAACAGCGATTCAGCCACATTATTTACTGTCAAGCCGCCTTCGCTGCGGACACCAACATTTCTCGGCTTCTACCGAATCTAATCCCCGCATTACTGAAATCAAATGTTAAAATATTTGAAATTTGCTATAAATATATATATCGCTTTTGAGATAAGCAAGATATTTTTGACTTTTTTGGAATAATTTCGTGCTTTTTATGTCATGTGTTTATTTGATATATGTTTATTAATTAATTTGATATTCGACGAATAATAAAATATTGTAGCAAATATGAAATTTTGTCAGGATATTGACAAGCTCACAAATTTTACTCGAATCAAGTCCCAAACCGATTTATTCAACTCACGCCCACTTTACAACATTGGAATTAAATTTGATTGACATTACAAGTATCAACGTAAATTATTCAAATCGAAATATTTTTATTCCATTTTTTATTTAGAATCGCAATTAACGAGAGTAATGTTGGAGTTTTTCAGAGTTTTGTATTCATTGTTAGAGATTTATCAGATTGTATAACAATATTAATATTATAAAAAATGTATTTGAATAAACTGCTTGCATACATAGTCTATACTGAATATATTCAACATTTCATTCAAATAATCGATATGAATATTTTACCAAAATACATGTACACTTAAAAGGTAAATTGATTTGTAAAGATTAAATGAGTTTTGAGTTTTAAATTTATGAAAAATCCAGACCGTTTATTTTTTAAAAGAAGTAGATAAAAAAATACATTTTTTCATATTTTTTTCAATATCCCCCAAAAGCCTTCAGAATTCCACAGAGAGAACCTTGCGTTGCACCGACGTGCTTCCGGTTTTCAGAAACCTGCAATTAGTTTAAGGTCGGAAGGGGAAGTTGGGGTTGGAATGAGAGCTGGAGAGGTGACAATAGGAAAAGCACTCTACCAAATCACTCTTCACCTCAAACTCATTAAAATATTTTAATGGCTCACCTGTTCACAATAATAATAAGTTATACACATAGATACAATCATTCATGTTCTTACATATAACACAAATAGTTACGAAACACATTTGTAATAGGTAAAAAATAAAAATTTAAAGTAAATATTTTTTTTTATTATTAATGAGGACTATTTTAATAAAAGATATAATAAACGAGCAAAACTGTACACCTAACACAAACTCTTAATAAAATTACATGAGTTTTATATGAAAATAATTTTTTTTCAATTATTCGTTTATTTTTATCTAAATTCTATTTTCAATTCAAATCTACGTTGAGTGTGTTATTTACATTTTTTTATTTTTTATTATTGTTGTCTGACTAATGACAAATTTATTAGTAAGTAGTTTAAAAATGAATTGTTCTTGAATTTAAGATCATATATTTATAACTTGAAAACATATATCGTTTTGATTATGTATTTTGTGCTTATGGTGTAATATTATTAAAAAATATTCAAAATCACTTGCCGTATATAAAATACAATGACTACTCCTGGTTAATTTGATATATTGTTATTACGATAATTGTTTTTGCATTCATGTTAAAGGAAGACCTCTATTGTTTTGTTTTTTACATTAAAGTAATTGTTTCTTGTCCGTGAAAACTCGGCTAATATTTTCTTTTTACTCGGCGGAACATTTGCGGCGCTAAAATTTAAATACAACATGAGAATTGTAAGGAAGTATGTAAATAGACAATGTTAATGAAAATTTGCAAACAAACTTAGCTCGTATGTTCATATAAAATGAAACATTTCAGTTTTAAATTACACGCAGAATGTCGGTTCACTTGGCGGCGGCATACAACTTTTAATGCATGAAAATGTTGCAATGAAAAACACATTAACTACAAACGTTTCGTGCAAGATTGTGTAGAAATATTATAGCTATAAAACTCGGGTAGTTGTCATGTACAAAACTATAAAATGCAGCTTTTGATATAAATTGATTTCAAAAATATTTACGTACGTCATCTCATAATGAAACAATGAATTCATGCTGCATGTGCGCAATGTAGAATGAATCGCTCTGAATTAAGCAAAAATGTTTTTAAGACACCAAAATTATGTTTTTTTTTTAATTACATGTAATAAAAAAAATTACTTAGTTATTTATTTTGGTTTCGTCGTTTTATATTTTATTTGTGTTGCCGTTCTTCTGATAATGATATTGTAAGTCATAGATTAAAAATATCATAAAATACATTGGGTCACTAAAGACGTGTGGTTTTGAGAAAACTGTTAAAGTATAATTGCTGTATAATTGTCATATTTGTTTCAACGGAATGACATCCTTAGAAAAAATATTATATCCTAGACATGGATTAGAAATATAGTCTTAGTGAAATAAGTCTCGCTGAGTCAGATCTCTCAATCAAGGTAAAAAGATATATTATGTTTGAAAGGATAGCGCGTATTTTATTAAACTTAATACATATCATATTTCTAAGAAAATTGTTCATATTATTATATCAATAATAATTAAAGATATAAAAAATACTTTTATTCGCCTAAATTGACTATGAAAGATAAGATTATCTTTTTTAATAATAAATACTGTAAATCTTTTATTAAGTAAAACTATTTTAAAAAATCGCTCACCACTCTCCCCATTCCGTTGCTTATACATAGGCGCCATTTTGTACTCTGAGCATAAGTAAAGGATCGGTAATAGAGTAGTGGACTTAGAATGATTGTGGAGGGATGTACTCTGGAAGTACCTTCTCGAGGTGGCGGAGGGGCTCCTGCTATTGTTTCTATAGCTTGCTGCAGAATAATTTTCAGATCTTAACGCCAGAGCTTTGGAAGGAAAGGATTATATCATAATGCTATTGGGCAGCAGCAATACCTCCCCTGAGGAGAGGCACATGATAAAGAAGATTTAAAAAATATTGGAAAATTATATTGATAGTGCTTTTATATGAAAATAAACATCAAATTCAAATTTAACACAAACATGCCCCCTGATGAAATATAGCTACACCAAAAAATTTGACAAAAAAACATTTCTATTTTGTACATTCGATAGATCCAAGTCTAAATATTATACCTGCAAAATCCATCGTATTTTTTACATTAAATAGAAACGTAGCTAGTTTTATAAAAGCCAATAAAGATCCAAAAAGATTTATCCGAGTCCCGATACAAAGCTGCAATCCCCGGCAAGGTTAAAGAGTATCTCCAGCGCCTTACAAAGTGCCGATTCAGCCAATTTTCCCTCAAACAAATCAAAAGCTAGTTATAGGCGAGCCTCGCGGCAATACTTTACGTGGATTTAAGACGGAGAACGTGCCGGAGTGGGGCGGGGGCGGCGGCCTAACCCAGTCATCAGTCTGTATAAACGTGTTAAAGTGCCTTTTTTCCCTAACGGAGGCCGCGAGAGCCCCGACGGGCCGCACCGGATGTTTCGTTTTTTTTAAATTTTTATTTATCACCTCCACAAAAACGTAGTACTCCCAAACAGATGTACATCATGTCAGCGGAGTGCTGTTTGTTATCCGCGATGCTAAAAAAACAAACATGGTCAAGTAGATCGATATTTTTTTAAAACAAGCTGTATAAAATATTTTTGCATTTTCAATATCTGATTATATATAAAATATTAGTTTCGATTTTAAAAAAAAACCTATATTTGAATTAATTATTATTATAATTCTTAGTAGGTCTATTCAGCGGTTGTTATGTTTTTATCTTATAATAATAACGAAAATATTAATTAACTGACCATGTCATCAATAGAAATGCTCAGCATCGAATGCCTGCGTCCATAATTGAAACCATGTTTTCCAAATACTACACTGTTTATACTCTCAAATTATCCACAATAGATCAGATATGAATTAATTTTGGTTTAATCTATAAAAATAACAAACACGGTTTAAAAATGATATGATAATTTTGCAAAGCAGCTATTCTTTACCTTTTTTACTCGCTCCAATGTTTTTCCATGCTTTTCAGCTGAAAATCTCCGTTGAACTGCTTCTATACAGCACTTTCTTCATAGATAGACGTAATCTGCATACATTTCCTTGACTTTTTTCTAGGTCTGATTTATTATGTGTACGCTTTAACATAATGATCTCAATGATCGTTCTCTTTGCTATTTATATAAAAGACGGTAATAAAAAGGGGAATTCGGGTTTATGCGCTATTAAGATTCGTATTTGAATTGCACAAATACTACTGAATTCAAGTGATGAATTTTATGAAAACAATTTCCTGAAAAATTATAACAAAGTGTCACTTCAAATATCCAACTAAAACTTTATGACATAATTATTAACAATTTGTTTTTAAGAAATTGAATCCTTATGCATTTGTTATCTTTTTAAGAAATCATCGCAGTTTTAATAACGCAATATTTAAATAATCCTTAAAAAAATTACAACCTTTCAAATTAGGCAAAAGGACTTCAGCTACCCTAAAATTAAAAAGTATTTTCACGTGAAGTTTAAATTAAAGTTATGTGTATTATGTTTTCTTGATACTAGAGCAACTAGTAATCATAAAAAATTTTTTTTTGTAAAATTCGTTAGTATTATTTAAGTGATCACATATCTCTTATGCTTTTACTGAAAACGTTCCACTAATCGTTTTTTTTTTTTCTTTTCTATCCATAACGGTAACTCGGACTGCCGCGCGAGTCCGCGCCGCCACACTATAGAATCCCCAAATCCGGCAAATAAATCTGTTTCTTTTGTAGCAGATTTGTACACAAACGGGGCGGACTCTGACAAAGAAATATGTTGTATAAAGTACGCAGCTTCCAAAGCATACACGCTCCCAAACAACACTGCGATACAAATCCAGATAAAACCCTTTGTCTATTGTATGAAACGCTTTTCAAATCATTTATCAACCTCCATCTGGGATGAAAAGTTCTTCAAATATTTTCTGACTGTCAAGTTTTATGCAACATTTAGTCATTCATTTTGTGTCTTCGTCTTCTACAATATTCTTTGATGGCTATCGCATCTGATTCAATCAATCTTCTGATGAACATATTTATAGACTGCTTTCGTATAAATTCTAAAAATACCGATTTAGTATTTAATATTTAATATTTAATCTTATAATATTGAAGGACTATTTTAAATAAATGGTTTTGGTTTTTTGAATCTAGCAATGCCTTTTAATATTAATACAAAATACGTTGAGGAAAGTTGTCACAGATAAAACAAAAACGTGAAAAAATCACAAAAAATATTTTTATTTCACAAAATTCACTACTGACCAACATGAATACTTTACAGTGTAGTAAAAATTGGGACAATTTCTTTAATCTTATTCCACGATCGGGAAGTATCTAAGCTCAAATAATCTAAGAAACTGAAGTCTTTAATCTCTTGAGATGTAAGAGATAAATGAGCGAGCAGTAGAAAATACTCAAAAGTTTCGACAAGAGAAAAAGTTGCACAAGAAGCTGGACTTCTTATGCCTTCTGAGTGCACCCTGTACCTCTTGCCAGTAATCACATGTTTTGATCACTGAACTTAGAGGTGGTTTTTATATATTTGCATTAACCGGTGTGTTTAGCTCACTATCAATTATCTAGGTGGTATACAATAAATACAGTATATCCACCAGTGAAATTTGCTTATTGTTCACTTGTTATACTACATTCTCTATAATAGTATCAGTATCGCCTTATTCTCCAGTTGGACACGAATTTTTTAAGTTACCTCGATGGCTTATCTTTACTTTTTCATGATGCAAACTCAAATGCTTCGTGTTTAAATAAAGTTGGCGTTTTATTATATTATAAAACTCCATTCAAATCATATCGTGAATTTAGTGAGCTTTAAGGCTCCCACGTGGTAGTTTATCTTGTTGATCTCCGCGATAGCTCTTTGTTCCTTGATGGTCCATTATAACGACAATGTGGCTGCCCAAAGCTATAAAAGGCTTTACTTTATATTGATAATATCAGTGATTCATGCCTGAAAGCACACAAAAATATGGCATTTCCTAGCCTGGAAAAATCATTTTTACACCCTCCATGACTAACTATAAAGAACTATTGAAATTTGACACCAAAGGAAATTAATATAATTGCAATAAATTTATGTCAGTTGAGTAGATCAGGTAGTCTTCTGCATCACTTTGGGAAATTAATGAAAAAAAATTACTTGAAAGTTTAGTAAACAGGGCAAGTCTAATTTCTGGGGTTGATTTATTTAAAAAAACTGAATTTTTTTTACTTTTGTTTTTTAGGGTTTGTTAGCTAAATACAAATGTTAACTATCACATTTAAAAAAAATCTACCATTCATACAAGTAATGCGACCAATTGATTATTGTTTAACTTTTCTTTACAAATAATATTTAATTCTCTATCATAAGACTCAAGAAGATAAAAAAATATCTAAGTTCATATAGATACAAAAAAAATAAAAATTTATTAAAGAAAAATATTTATTATAAATAAAGTGAAGCATTTTTCTAAATAAAAATAAAAACTTGTCTCTCTTTTTTCAATAAAACCATATTTAAAAAAAAAAAACCTTATCATGCATTGTAAACTAGTTATGATGCTTGTAAGAAGATTAGAATTATGTATTTTATGAGACCGATCAATACAAAAATATCATATCTCATTATGTAGTGCTACAAAAATCCGTCATATCTTACCTCCGGGAAACTGTAGCAGATATCCAGCTGATATTTTTGACCCCACGATGTCCCAATAATTTAATCCGACCATTGTGTGGGTCGAACCTTATCGGGTATCCAGGGCCTCTCGCCGGGGGCCGCTTTCAAATAACTCGGCGGACCGCAGCCGTCACGTCACAGCCCTGCCCTTATCTGGACCGCGTCCCCTCGATGACAACAGATTTCAAACCCCTTTCAACTTAATGGCATTAATTCCGTGAAGTATGATGCGTTCTATGATGTCATTATTTGGATTATTGTGATAAACTGTAACGATAACATATATAATGTTTTTTTGTCAAAATTTATCAAGAGGTGTTTCCAGCATCATTGATCTATTAATCTTGAGTGTTGCTCTAAGTAAAACGTAATTGAAACATACAGCATACATTTCAATATAAGTAGGCACCTTGAGTACTATTATTATATACATAAAATACTCTCAGAACAATTATCCAAAATATCTTTCGTAACGTAGTATTATAATAAAGTTTGTAATCTGAAATTGAAATTCACCAGGTAAGGTCGTAACAAATTCACTATCATTTATGCATTATCCTGAGGATCGTAAAACCTTTTGTGAGAACCCCAGCATTTAAGGCTAATTCACCATGAGGGATGTGCGGAGCCTCTGCGACAATCTACTTAAATAATATAAGGGATGCAAGAACCCACCAAAAATATTAATATCATTCAATTTTCCGCTTACAGAATTCAATCGGCTTAACTTCTCTAATACACGTTCCTAATCACAGTTCAGCTAATGTCATTACATTACTAAATATTACCTGGGGATATTCCGCTCCTCGTGTAAGAGGGGAAACTCCTACGTGGAAATAGAAAATTAGGTTATATTTGTTGAATTATTATTAAACTTACTATGTTATTCGGATACATATTTTGTGCTTTACATCTTTGCGTGCTTTAAACGATGCTTTTTTTATATTGCTACTATTGTTTCTCAAATAAATTTGCATGTAATCGCAAGCACACTCTCGCAGAGCACAATATAAACATTGAAATACTTTTATCAGTAACGTTTTCTTGTTATCTATTGTTTTCCAGCAGTTTAACTTGGGCGAGATTCACAGAATAGATTCACGCTGAATGTTTATGGAACGCCAAACTTTCTTTTCTAGTACTGAATTATTCATCTCGACTATACTCCAAGTCTTAATCGGGATCTCTTACAACTGAATAGTCACTGAAATATGTACATTGAAACTACCCCCTAGAATTCAAATTGCAATAAAACTTATTTCAATGTTAAATGTACGAAGTTTTTTCACTAGCTAGAACTAATGTTTCTGTTTTGAAACCAATTATCTTATAATATGTTGCTTCAGTCTTTTTGGAAAATAAAAAAACCTGGAGATTGGAAGAAAGCGCCGAAGTCAGGATTGATGTTTATGGTTACCTATAGAATAATTTAATGTAAATTTACTATGATAAGATCTCTCAGAGTCATCTCTGATGATCCTATTATCACATTTTACATAGAACATTGGATGCCTAAAATTTGATCATTTTTTTCCCCAGTTCGTGCATCGGTGGCAGATACAGTATTCATCATAATCAACAACACTTTGATTAACTCCTTCGATTATATTTCTGCTTTCGATGTTTTGTGAAAAATATTTAATTCCAGATATATCCTCATCTCATTTTCAACAAATTATATGCCAAATTTTAAATAAATATACTACATATATTATAAAATAGCAGTTTGAAACTAATCTTTACGTAATAATGTTTTTTGCTCTATTATGTTACAATTAAAAAATATATGCACTAAAGTGCACAAAATGCACAAAAGTAGTTTATACTTAAATTAATAGAAGATTTTTATATATAGCATAAAAATGACATATTTGCATATCATTGTTTGTCATACTATGAAATCTAGGTTTCGATTTTGAATTATTTATAAATTTAATCATTCGTTGCATAAAATAATACGTGTAGTATTATTCTGAATAATATTTACATAAACCTTACAGACAAAACGTCATAGTAATTCACGATATTCTCTACCCATAGGAAATTCCCGTTTATTTCACGTACAAAAATATAAATGCGAAATATTCTCTCTCGCTGACATTTTGTGTAATTTTATACCCAAAGCGTCACATCTCCCTTCGAGGCTGGGAAATCGTATGAAAGCAATTTAACTGCTGTTAAGTTTAAACGTGTTCTCGGATTTTCACGGCATCCGACTGAAGACCATCATAGTGAGTGATAAATCGGTAATATCTTCAGCAGTTTTCTTTGAGCAGAAAGCTCAACGATATGAAATTTTTCAAAGTGTTTTCGTTAAAAGTAAAATGAAGGTAAGGATCAAATACTTTGTCTCGTATATATAAAATAAATCGTTTATTCACATTAAACCAAAATATTTTAAATTTAAATTAATAATATTTGAATCTTTTATCATATATTTATGTATAGATATAAATAGGAAACATTAATACTGTGATGCTGTATAGGCGATAAATAATAACACGCTGTAGATGCGAGACTTACATCTACGTATTAATAATACGTAGAATTAATACCTCGTAACTTTATCGTGTGTATTATAATTTAAGATATTTACGTAATTGTTAGTAAACTAACTATTTAACAACTAAAATTTTGACTGTAGCAATGTATAACAAAACTATTTGAACACAAATAAAAACTTTAATTTGGCTTTATGCTCATACAAAGAGCTTCTTTATAAAAAAAAATCTATTTTTACAGTGTGAACATGAAACACAATCTATGCTTGTGGTCTCAACTTTTATATCTTGAATAAGCTCTTTTACATAAACATAGTTAAAAATCGATGAATGCATACAATGTACACTTTGAAAGTAAAATCACTGTCGTTATTCTACTGGTATCCAATTTCTTATTTGTAAATATGTCAAAAATACTGTGAATGGAAATAACAGGCGAGAGAGTCTTTTTATATCAATGACGGTTTTTCGATAGCGGGCCAACTAAACATTATCGCTAAAAGAAAGGAGATACCTTTTAAGAAGTTGGGTGTTAGGTTAAATCTGTAGATACTTTTATCTTTTTTCTATCTAAAAGCATGCACTTAACGTCTCAAAGAAACAACAGAATCGTTTCGGTTTAAATATAAAAACAATAGACAAACGCCGGAGACAAAAAAAGGAGTTCACTCTCCTTTTAGGGAAGACAATACAAGACGAAGCCTTCTTTTGCAAAGCCTTTGAACTCAAAGCATCAGCTGCGGGGGCAATTTTATAAACATAATGGACCTTTTACACTTTTTATGCGCAAATAAAAATACCACTTTTTTCGACTCATTTAATGTTACCCGTTAAATTGAAATTAGCATTACAAATAGTTTTTGGCAGAGCGCACTTTGTGAAGCTTTATTTGTAACTACTCACGAATTCAGTCTGCACTTTTCACTCCCAATAGAAAACTTTGCTCGAACGAGTTTGCACCTCTCTGAAAAGTCCCATCGGCAAGTCTAGGATACTTTGCGAACTAAATTTTCACTTGCCTGCGACTGCGGCCCGACCTCGGCTCGAGCTTCCGCCCCTCGAGCCCTCTGAGGGACCTCAGCGCGGGCCGCTGAGGACACCACTGAGAGACTCGAGAATGCTGTATATCCGCCATGCATTCTTACGTATAATTGGCACTTATCTCGCGTGACATTATATATTTATTCTAAAGATAAAGAATTGGAAAATTCAGTTATATTCGATTAAATATAAACCTATTTTATGATCAATATGTCGACTGTCAATTATATATATATATTTTTTAATAATTGTATTTTTATGGAAGCATCAGCAAAAACATATATATATATATGAAGAGCCACAACGATATTCATATTCACGACAGACTGTTATTATAATTCATTTAATTAAGAAATTTAAATAACCGGCTGGCTAGGAGATTATAAACATTTTTATTTTTGAAAACTTTTGCCTTTCAAGAGATTCTTCTTTAGTCATTGTAATCTCTTATTCTACTGACTATTCATACTAACAATATCACCTCAATAAAACATCCGTCTGGTGTACTTAAAGAAAATCTATCATATTTCTTATCAAAAGAAACAAGACGTGTATAAATATAGGTTTTTATGGTTGTTTGCTTCGTCGTCCTGCTGGAGTAACCGTTGGAAAAAAAATCAGCCCACCGGTCGCAATATTGCTTGAACGGGATCAAATTTATATTTATCCACATATCATAGTAAATATTAATTCCACTTACTCTCAATGATACAGTCTCATATTAATCGCTCTAGTAATTTATTTATTTTTAACCATATAATAGTTTTATGCACACGCATTGCTTCGTTTTGAGTAGATAATAATAATATGTTCCACAAGTGTTTGTTTCTATATTTTTATAGTTATTTTTATACATGTGCGTACATACCATTTACACACGCTCGGCAAACAATGAACGTGTGAAATCAATTTAAAATAATTATCATCAAAAAGAGAAATAAGCATACAGAATAAATTGTAGGTGGCACGGCCAAGTTTGGTTGACTTGATTAAAAAAAATCAAGATAAACCTTGAGGTTCCGGTGAAAATTTTAAATGAGATTTAGCATTACAAAAAAATTTAATTCGCTCTCGTGAATTGTCGCTGAAATTACTTAGCAAACAGTTTAATCCGAACCCATCAGAATAATTTATTTAAATATATCGGGAAAAAACCGCGTATTTTTATTTACAATTTACGAAATCGAAAAAAGATCGTAGGAGAGAAGCCCTGTATAAGATCCGCCAGTACTAAATGGAATATCCTTTTTGAGTTTTCTTCACATTCGTGAAAAGTAAACAGTCGCGGGGGCTGCGAGTCGTTCGGGCTCCAGACGCGACGTAACTCGAGGGTCTTCCTTCCCCAAAATAAATAAACCAGGAGTGAGCCTTCCCGGGCCGCCTACATCTGTGCATATTCATCTCCGATTCCTTATCGCAATCCGCACAATACAAAACCGCCGCCTATTCATTGCTATTCAATACATACCATTTCGTTCCCTATTAGTTGCTCCAGATAGGAAAATACGCCCATACAAATATTTCCGAGCATGTCCTAAGTACAGATTGATACACTCAGATCAGACATAAAATGTTGAACCTTTGCTTGTAATGCCTTTTTATAATGTCTGAGATAGCGTTATGACTTTTACAAAAGGGATATTTTTCCTGCTAGTATTTTATGCGTTTATATAAGGGTAATTTTTCAATATTGCAATCATCTTTGGTTATGTTTTTTTATGTTTTACTCGTATTCGTTATCTCAAGAGATATTCGTTGAATAACATGGTAGGCTGGTTGTAATGGGTACTAAACCAAAAATGAGTATTTTAGTACAAAATATCATATAATAATATATGTATATATAAAGTGTGTGTGTGTGTGTAATTTTAGCCATTATTAAAATAAAGCTAAAAAAAAAAGTGACATCTTGAATGGAAAGACTTCGCCAAAATAATGGCATTACGTGTTTTTTTTAAATATAATTGCAATTATTTATAATTGTGCAGGGAATTTTTCACGTATAAGATTTTAGTAAAAATGTAATACATTATTTATTCAACATCCGTAGGGCTTTGAAGCTAATGAAATGATAGAAAAACACGGAATTATGCGGGAACAAGCCAAACACTAGAAGTGTACCTTGTGGAGCACTGCCATTTCTAGTGGTTTTAAAAGTAAGCACGTATTTTCCATTGTGGTTTTAAAGTTAATTTTGAATTCACTTTTCAACCTACAAGCCCAACTAGAGAACTGCAATTTCGTATATAATTTTCAATACCAAGAATAATACAATTAGAAAAGGTTTTTATACTAGAACCACAAGACCTGTGAAATATAAGTAACCCAAGAAAGGATTGGAACAAAAGAAGAAACCCGCCAGTATGGGAGGTGAGCTAATTCAGTTAAAATTCCGTCCGAGTGACAAAAGTCCGCGGACCGGATCAATTACAGATCCGCTCCGAAATAACCGGCTCCGCGGCGTCTCCGGGGATCTGCTCATCCCGACTTCTTAACAATTGTATGGATCGCTGGAAGTTCGGGGAACTGGGGACCAACTTCAAATTATGACCGCAAGGCACGGAGGCGTGTTATTGATTGAAGTGTTAATATTTATCTTCGACTCGCGATGTTTGTGAACTCAATCAATATCGTGTTTTATATTTCGTTGGCTTCGAGGCAACGCGACTCCATCAATAGAAATAAATTTAACGCTACAGGGTAAACCTGAATTGGTTATTGTATTTAGTTCCTTTGATTACGGGGCGTTACAAGCCAAACGTTGGACCCAATGCGTGGGCGGCTTTGTTGTCTCCTGTGGGGTTTTACTTTGTCTCACTGGGGAATGTGCAGTTTCAAAGAACCCATTTTGCATGTAGTATATACGGAAATACACTAATCTAATTTAATAATACATTTTACTTAAAACTACTAATGAAATAAAGCACATTGCAGCTACCGAATTAATTTTGTTTGATTATATATATTATATTCATGATACGTTTTGTAGTAACCACTCAATGGCAAATTTATTCTAACATAAATACGATCTTATTCAGATTAAAACTAAATTGAATATACTAGCATTATTTCTTATACTTCATGGCTATTTTATGGTTTTCTCTTTTTCAAGTAATTTCATTAATAATATTTTTAAATTGTCTGTTTGAATTGAGGAGATGATTGTTCAATATTTCATTAATTTATTAACAGGAGTACAAACTCATTTACGCTAAAAGCTGTCCGAGACCATCTACGAAATATCCAATAATATAAACAGCCAACAAATATTGGACAAAAATTTAAAACTATTATTACAGAATTTAATTTTGTACGCTGTAAACTGTGCAAAATTTTTAAAATAATAAAGAATATTGATATTTTAAAAGGTACACAAAAAGATTTTTCAGCCAAAGTTGGGTAATTTTGTTATGTTTAAAATCACTAAAAACAAGAGTGCTTTATTATATTCAATAAACATTTTTTTTGAGCTTCTATGAATAAAATTAAATGGTTTAATGATCGTAACCCAAAATTATGCTGAAAAATGTGAATTGGCTGTATATAATTAGTCAAATAAGTACGATATTAGCATTTTAGTGTTAGTTATAACATACACTACCAACCCATCATATTGTGAATATTATCTTTCTAAAGACAGAAATTCTGTTAATTCAAAACATAGGACTATTGTGAAATAAATATAATTAGAAATAAAATCTACCTAAATAATTTTCATATCCCAGAAATGAAAATTAAAATTTTGCGTGTCATTCGTGAGTTATAATCATAAATTTTGCCAAATTATAATGAAATAAGATTGTATCAAAAGAGAAAATGAGTTAGGAGACGCAATGGCCATTTGGTTCATATTGTTTATCCTCATAATTATTCAAGATAGCTTATGATCCAAGAAAAGAATAAGGTTCAGGATGATGTATTAAGTCTATATACACTTTTATTAAGCACCGAATTTCGCCTGTCCGATCGTGAAATTATATAAAATCACTAATACAAAAATATAATATAGGTAAAATAATAAAAAAAATGTACGTATAAATGTTTTCTTATATTTACTAAAATTTCAAAATTACCAACCCAGAAGATATAAATCAAAGCAGCTTCAAATATATTTCATACTTTGTGAGCTTTAAACGTGAATTATTGTGAAGCACACTACGTTTGTAATTTACCTTCTAATGAGAATATATATACAATGTTATGTCTAGGAAATAGTGCTTTTGATCGCCAAATACAACCCAGTTTACAAAAATATATTTATTTTAATTTCATCATTACTTTTTTACACTTTTCGTACAAATATATTGTGTTTGTTTGTTTTACATTTCGTGTAACTAAATTAATAAAATTGCAAAATCACAAATAACTCACGAAATTTAATTTTTTTAAATTTTAATCGCATGCGCCATTTATTTTCCATGTTTTTTTTTATTTCTATATTCTATTCAGAGACGAGACTCGTGGTATTTAAAATGTTCAACAAGTAGGTTTAGATTTTAACAATAGATTTTCTGCTTTGATGTTAGAGTAGTAAAGTGCATTAACCTAAATATAACTCATAATAAAGCACATCAAACATTTACAATTTTGGTTGTGTGGTTTTTGCACATACCGTAAAATTTAAAGCCCTCTATACAAACTTGCAACCGACTTTCAGCTAGCCAATAGCGTCCTACTTTGCGTTGTTTACTCAGACAAAAATATAGAAACGCTATTGCCTGATTGCAAGTTGTGTCGTTGTGCGAGATGTGGCTTGGTGGTGAGCACTGCTGCGCACATCACAGGTGTCTGTCAGCAGGGAGCCCCTAACGAGCCGGGCGGCCCGGATGTGAGCCGCCGTGTCCCTTCCGAGTCCCACTCCATCGTTTATCATCCCCAAAGCTTTCTTTTTAATAAAAACTTACGCAACCCCCAGCGACACATAACAAGTAATGGCACCAGCTTTATTACATTATCGCCATTTTGCCTTTGTATTTGCTGAAAATAATAAGCCGTTATTTTTAAATTTATGGTTTTATTCGTGTTTTAATATACAATTTTGTATTCGCTAATCGCTCGGCTATTTAAATATAAATTATTTATAATGTTTAATCCGTGGACGCAAATAGGGGCGCTCTCACGCCATTACATTTGGGTTGTATTATTTTTATTTTATGATTACTTGTAGCAATCTACATAGTGATTTTAAAACGTACTATACTAACAGATCAATTCAAATGATCAAAGTTTCTACATTTTACATAAAATAGCCGAATTATGTGCTTTATATAGGAATAAAGTAATTGAGATATCATAGAATTGAGTTTTAAATATAAAGTAGCACACAACTAAAATTAATTTTTATTTAATTATTTAGACGGCCAATATTTTACATAAACACAAATTATTCATAAAAACCTTTTTGGATCTATCGAATCGGAGTTTATACAAAACTTAACAATATAGAAGTGACAGCACCCACTCACCAGGCATGCCAGCGGCAGCCAATTCCGGCTGGATCCCATGACGTCACTCGTGCCGAGGCTCTCCGGCCACCACTTCATCCTCCGCTACTCCTCGTCGTCGGCGGCTCGAGGACAACTCGACACCGCGCCACGCACTTCCCGCGACCCATTATTCAATACCCAATCGAGAAGGCCTCGGGCCTCTCCGAGTCCGCTTATCACCGGGAAATGGGTCAGATGGTGCTTATCTCGAGATGTTCAAAAATGTGTAGAGCGCGTCAAGACGTTTTGCGATACCGCTTGGAGATACGCCTGCGAACCTCGTTCAGGTTTTTAGATTTATTGTTTAGCCAGCGCGATTTCGAGTGCCAATATCACCGCAACTGTTTCTACAACACACCGCTATGAATTTCAAGAAAAAATAATCCCATTTATAATTTTTTTTTTAAAAAACCACGATCCAGTATAACTTCATTTATATTATTTTTTTCGAATTTTTAATGTTAACTTGTACATCAATATTCAACGTAAAGTTACTAAACGTTTTATATAGGCAGTTATTTTTTTTATCTAATTTAGATAGGTGTTACAGTTCTCACAAAAACAAAAAAAAATTAGTATTCAAATAAATAAAAAAATAGATACCCATATGAATTGTCAGTCAGTCAGAAACTTCCTAACAAAAACAAATATTAACTCAATCTACTTTATGACAATTAATCATACAACTTTTACAATAACCATTTTTTTACATGATTTTATTCAGAACTTTTGTTTTAGAAAATACAAGAAAAAAGATAAAGTTAAATATTGAAAATTTTGTGAACTGAGTAGCAACATAAATAGGATTTTAAAAAAAAACCTCCACTGTGTACGTCTTCCGTTAAATTTTAAAACAATACGCTTTCATCACTATCACATCTTGTTTTCTATCATTTTAAGTATGATCGCTATCGTAGCTTTTTTTTTAAATATGTCGGTGGAAATACTTTTTTTGGTATATCAAGACATTTTTTATTCAAATGTAAGCAAGCACAAGAACGACTGACTAAAAATTTACCAGAAATAAATTCTATTGTACTTGAGAAATCAATATCCTTTCGGTGTGAAATGATTTTATTTGATGATTGCGTACAATTTCGCTGGTATTAGAATAACAATAAAGCTTCTACGTATTTGATAGGATATTTTTCAATAGAATAAATTACATAATGCTGATGTTTCAGAATAATATTACACGTAATATATCTACAGTGCGAAGAAATACTGCTATTTCACATTTTCATCGGAATTATTTTTTTCTATTTTATCATAAAATTAAATTAAACCGAATAGAAAAATCGTATTAATATCAAAGCTTTAGCCACTTTGATTTTAAAAAAAAATATTTGACTATAAATTCAATGTGGAAATTAAACGTATCTCTTATTATTAAGTATTTTAGAAGTTAGGATGATTGGATGAGGATGATATTGTTATTTATTTTAATTTTCAATATGAAATCAAAATATATATTTGACAAAACTTATTTAATTCACATTTTTTTATATTTTTGAGAAATCTTGAAATCAAAAACACTATAGTATAAAAAAGCTGTAATTAAAATGATTAGTTTCATGTTTGACAGAAGTGGTTACGATTGTATGAGCATTTTATTTTTTGTTTTTTAAACCACACCAAGCATTACGTTTCGTAAAGTATTTCAGTTTTATGATTCAATTAGTTTAAACGTTGGTCTTTTTCTTGTTGCAGAGTACCATGCAGTAGGCGGGCCGGGGTTGTGAGCAGCCGCGGAGATCCTGGCTGTTATGTGTGTCTCCGCAAGGCGCGGCTTCTCGTCTGTCTTCTTGCCCTCTTCGTTTATTCCTCTCCCTCTCCTGTCCCCCTCCGGCGGTGGCGCTCCTTGCCGCCGGAAGCCACGCGCTCATCGCCCAAACGCATCTGATGGAATCTTGCTCACGATCTCAGTGTACCTATTACTTCTAAGCCACAATGCCCATGCAGAAATTCAAAATGCCAACAGCTCTCCCCGCGGTGGTCGATCGGATCGAGAGCAATCTCACCAGATCGAACATTCGAATGACGGTGTCTCCCAACCGACGGAAATCTCCAGCCCCCCGGGCCGAGGGGGTGGTCCAGTGCCAAACGATCTAAATATCGGTCATAACAAAAGTACTCTATCAAATTTCGAATTATTCTTAACCGAAAGCAATATTGGGTCTACGCCAAATTCCGATATAAATTTAGACTCGAAGATAAAATGTCCCGTGCCAAATAAATGCTCCAGCAATATTAATAATATAAGCGAGGCGAAAGTCGATCCTAGTGATAATGAGACAAAAGACAATCGAATCGATGAGCTCAGCGCTCTTTCAAACGTATCGACCGATTCTAGTAACGTAAGTTTTCCGACAGCAATAAACGACACGAATGAAGAAGCGAAGGACTTTCGAGAAGACGAAACGTCCAGTCCGTCGAGCCTATCGAGCTCCGACAGGAGCCGCTCTCCGGCTACAGAAGAACCTCCAGAAAATATTTCTACAGGGGTGCGCAACGCACCCCCGAAGGCGGCAGCGGAGCGTCACGACTCGGAGAGCGACGCCACCACAGGAGGCGCAGGAACCCCCGAGCCCGAGAGGGCGCCTCGCCCCGAAAACCGCACCACCACACGGAAGGAAAATAATGATAACATATTACCGCAGCAGACACTGTGGAGGGGCCGCCTTGTCAATCAGTCCCAGCCGGGGGCGCGGGGCCGGGGGGCCTCCAAGCAGCCCGAGAAAGGTGAGATTTTAGATTGTATCTTTGTTTCTAGCGTATACTACAAAGCGATATTATCCCGGCATTCATTTTTCTCGTTTCCTTGAAAAATCTGGTTACAAGACTTTATGGAATTTTAAAGTTCCCGCTGGCACTTTTTTCGCTCCTTCAGCTGAGGCTGTTTTCTTTGTTTTTCGAGCGCGCTTGTGATGTTGTTACGAAAGTTATCACTTTTAAATTTTTTCGCGTGTTGATCAATTTATCATACGGTGCTATTAATTTAAAAATTCGTTTTTTCTTTCTGCCGGCGATGTCTGTTTCGCAACTCGCATTTGAAACGACAATATCGGAGTGTCTGTTCTCGTACGTCACGTATTGTTTCAGTTTTGGCCGCCGGGGACAAAAGTTTCCCTAATGCTCCTCGTTTATATTGAGTAGCATTTTCTATTCATGTCAAATGCAATATATAACAATAGCATGCAAGTTTATTTTTGTTTGTAAATATACCTTTGTCTCTTACTACTGAAGGCATGTGAATAATCTATAACCACTGTGCGGGTTCCCCAGGGTCTGTTTGTATTAATAACGGATATTTTGCTAGAATTTATTTTCTAATGTATTGTTATTCACCTGCAATAATGATAAATTTATTTCCTGAGCCAGGTGTTTTCACTCGAATACTAACGATAAAAAAACAAAAACACCCACTGTTAACTTTACTTTGCAAAATATTACCTGGCGCTTAGAGCTACATTAAACGCATAAAATACAAATGTTACTTCGGATGATCGTATTACGGTCAATTAATCATACGTTAGATATTTTTATAAAAATTTAAAACTGATATATTCAGAAAGAAATATTTCAAGAAAATATATTTTTGAAAGCATCTGATTCAGAGATAAAGATAGTTGTTGTCTACTTTTTATTTTCAAAGCACGTTCTGCAAAGGGAACATCTGGTACCATCGGACATATAATTCATATTTTTTTTACACTAAAAACCATCTGTCATGATCATTACTCTGAAAACAATCCCAAATATTTATGTCTTTTGAAATTCAATATTACTATAGCATTACCTAAATCTAGCTCGAACTATTTGAAATGTTAGCTTTTCGCATTAGCAGTAAAACTGCATCATAGCTCCATTAGGTACCGAACATGTCAGTCAGTGGTTTTTCTCAACAATGTCGATGAAATATTTCATATGGAGTTCTGTAATTCCCCCTGCCTAGTTTGAAATAACGGCGTTGTGTGTTTGTTATTCACACAGAAGGCGGCTCGGAAAGGAAATTTCATCAACCAAATAAAACAGGCCGTCAAACAACATTATTCCGTATTGTCGTCTCTCATCTGAAATGTTCACAACTTAAGAAATAACTCTGCAGAATATTAAACAAAGTACTTCATAATTTGTGGGCTAATTTAAAATACTTAAGTTGCTTTTTACCTTATATTTCACTTACAAACACGAGTAATCATTATAAATAATATTGCTTCGCTTTACTCGGTTCCTGTTTAAAAAAATATTTTTTAATAATAATAAATTTTATTAATGGTCTTGTGTTTTAATTTTCGTACGTACACCTTTAAGGGTGACTATTTCTGTAAAACGTTAAAGCTTTTAAAATGAATTATTAATAGGCAAATTTCTTTGATATTATTTTCAGTCTTCAAACCTAACAATTTGTAATTTCAATTTTTTTTTTTTTTTTTCAATATCTTGTAATAAAATTAATTTGAATAACATAAAATATAAAGCAGTTACCGATAATATATTTTACATTGATAAAAACGAGAAACAAAAGATTTTTTTTTCAACGAAACTACAATATATTGTTATAAAATAAATACATTTTTCTTAAAAAAAAAATGTGTTTATAAAATTTGTACAGTGGTTTAATTAAATGTTATTATAAGTGCTGCATGTAGACTGTAGAGCATTACGAGTTTCGAGCAGTTGGAAGCGGCCGCGGCGCGTGTCTGTGGCCGTTTGTGTGAGCTTAGTTAGCCGCCGGGGACGTGAACTTTATACAGATCGCTCTGTATATAGTCCACAATCGCCGTATTTATTTTATTCAATTCCACGTGTTCAACTACTTCCAGCGTTTATCTATTGTAACCAAATTTCAAAAAGTAAACCTTGATGATCTAATTCTCATCGGCACTGGGAGCTTGCCCAATCTGCTGCGGCAGAAGAACCGGCGATGCCTCAACCCGCCGACGAGGCTGGAGTCGCTTTACCATGCAGAAAACTTTTATACTCTTCTTAAAACTTAGTAATATGTTAAACGTTTTATTTAATTCTTTGTGGTCAGCTTGTTATAAAGTTGTTTGAAACAAACACACAAGCCATGTTATTGTCATGTTAACTTATTTTTAAAACGTACAAACAGTATGTATGATTATAATAGCAAATTGAATTTTTTCTCAACTCTATATCTGGTTCCAAAATTATAAACAGTATGAGTTTTATCTTCATAGTGTAAAAAAATAAAAAAAAATAAATTTCATAAGGAGCTGGACCTTTAGCGTAGGACCTTTACAAGATCATACATTGCACTTAAAATATTTTCACCTTGTTGAAATATCAAAGAATAAAATGCGTAACCACGATCTCGACTGGTGGTGATTTATTTTGTATAAACAGCGAGTTTGTAATACAGAAAAAATACAAAGTAAAACTGATGTATTATTATAGTTACATGTATATGCACTCTTTATACATATGTGTGTTTGTGTAGCCATGTTACTTCTTCTACAGTAGTCTGCTTACATTCCCCAAATATATGAAGTAGTTTTTTTTTTTATACAATTGGTAAAAAATAAAATAAGTTTATTTTTTTTGAGTTGTTGTCATCGATTCAAGTTTTCAGATTTGACAGTGTTTGGACTATTTCAGGGGGAATGCGGCGCGTCTCCCTGCTGGGGCTGTTCGAGCTGAGCACCAGGTGGGGCGCGCGCCCCGAGGGCCGCTCCGAGCTGGCGGCCGCGCGCCTCGCCGTGGAGCACGTCAACCGGAGGGGCCTGCTGCCGGGCTACTACCTGCACCTGCTGACCAACGACACGGAGGTGAGCTTCCCTCCATCGACTTCGTGCACCACGATATATATATCGATCCATATCATCGCGAACCACAAATCACTCAAAATACTGAGTGATCCAATTATATTCAAAAGACAATTAAATTTGGGGAAAAATAATTCCCATCTTTTTTTTCGCGTCGTGTAGTTTCTGTAAACTAATATGAAAGTATTGTCAAGAATTATCTTGACAATATTAATTTGAAAAGTTACTCAAAGATTCAATATCAAATTTTCAAAAGTTTTATTTTTTATTAGAAACTTAAAATTTTAGTATATTGTAAAGAAAGTAGTATTTTACTTTGAGTAAAAAAATTATTACAGTTTTATGTGAATATTTTTATACATTATTGTATTACATAAAAAACATATTATTATTTTCCAATTTTTTGGTTGGTTTTGTACGATTACATTCGAAATAAACAATACAACAATAGAAAGCGAAAATGCCAGATCTAATCTACACTCAGCGTCACAAAAATCGCACCTTTTGCCAAATTTGTATATAGCGTCTCTAGCAGCTAGCGCATACATTTTATTTAATTAATATTGGTATAATTTGAAAGTACATTTAATTACCTTTAATTAATCATCGTTTTAATGAAAAGAATAGTGCTTACTACGAAATATTGGAAAGAAATCGAAAATGCGCGTTAAAAGGGTCACAAGTTGCACTACCTGACAAGGGTATAAAAGGGTAATTCCAGGTAAATTGAGGGTCAGTCAGTATCCAGACTTTACAGAGAACTCACGTGAACCTTACAAGCCAGGAAAATAAACCTCAAGATGGATACTACCGCTGATGAAGCCTCTCAAGTGATTGCACTGCTGCAATCGGGAATGCGGCAGTGTGATGTTGCTCGACAACTGAACTTAAGCCGTTTTTCTGTTTGGCGTGTGTACCAACGATTCCAAGAGACTGGTGGCTATATCAAAAGACGTGGATCTGGAAGAAAACGCTGCACAGCAGAAAGAGATGATCGGTTCATTGTAACCAGATCTTTGCGCAATCGGTTCTCTAATGCTGTTGAGTTGCAACAGCAGCTCCGATCAGCTCGTAGAACTTCTGTAAGTGTCTCCACGGTTAGAAGAAGACTGCGAGAGAAGAAAATTGCAGCCTACAGACCTGCTAAAGGACCAAAACTGACTGCAGACCATCGCAGAGACCGACTTCAGTTTGCTCGCGAACATCACGATTGGTCACTTGAACAGTGGAGGACCGTTCTCTTCTCTGACGAGACGAGGGTGAGCCTTTTCTGCAACGACGGCCGTAGAAGAGTGTACAGAAGACAGGGAGAGCGGTTCGCACAATCCTGCTTTGAAGAATCCGTTGAATACGGGGGTGGATCGTGCATGTTCTGGGGCGGCATGTCTATCGACGGGAAAACGGAACTTGTGTGCGTTTCCCGGACTGGAGGCGGTCGCGGGCAAGGGTCGCTGAACGCTAGTCGCTATATAACGGAGATCCTGGAAGAGCATGTAGTCCCATATGCTGGTTTTGTGGGCGATGGGTTCATGTTAATGCAGGATAACGCCCGTTGCCACACAGCATTCATTGTGCGGGATTACTTGCAAGAGGTAGAGATCCCCGTTATGCAGTGGCCAGCGCGAAGTCCAGACTTGAACCCGATCGAGCACCTCTGGGATGATGTGAAACGCCGTGTGAGAGCACGTGATCCTGCTCCTACCACTCTTGAAGAGTGGTAGGAGCAGGATCACGTGCTCGAAGATGCCGTCGTTGAGGAATGGGAGAACTTACCTCAGGAAAGGGTGGTGACCCTGGTGAGGTCTATGAAGGACCGCATGGACGCCGTCATTAAAGCTAGGGGGGGTAACACTAGATTTTAAGTCTCTTTTTGTAAATTTTGTACACTTATTCTAAAAATAAAAACTCGTTATTTTCTTGATTTTTTAAATCCTTTTTTTTTCTTCAAATGGCCTGTTAAAAATTAACAATCTGTTTCCTTTTTCTGCGAGTTCAATAAATTCTCTTTCCAATGATACCTCACAATCATGTTCTTACCATTGACGAAATATGATTAAAAGTCGTTTTAAGAAAAAAAATTGGGAGGTGCGATTTTTGTGACGCCGAGTGTATATTGATGTTTGGTCTGTGTGTTTAGAATTTCAAATTGATATTTCTAGTACAAAAGATAATCGCTAATTTCATTATTTCGTATCTTTTGGCAATCTTTCGATAGAAAGCTCCGAGACACGCCAAGTTTGTAAGAGCTTACTCGCGAGTCGAGCGAGAATATTAAATTCCATACTACGGAAATACTCCCCATACTGTGGCGCGGCTATGAAAAAAATTCATAACAAATTTGCCTACTAAGGGAACAGCTTGTACTACTATTATCGCTCGAGTGCGAAAAATATTAATCTATTTTTGTATTTCAAACAAAGCCAATCATTTTTCACCGCGCGAGAGTTGACAGCAATTTTCCCCTCTCGGCTGTTTTCAGAATATTCTCGTAAGCCCGACTGCTGGCTCATTCTTCAGGGTACTGTGCATATTTCATTGGTTTTACACTTCTTTCTTGGTTTATTTCAAACTCATCGCTCAGTACAGTATACATTTACAAGTACGGTAATCTTCTTTATAATCAATCACACGCTTAACGTCCCGCGCCTGTATTAACCTTTTATCCAACTTAAAGAACGACTATTGATATTTTGATAAATACAAAGAATCTCGCTAGCTGTATTTTTATGCCAAATATCCAAAATAATTATTTTGTAAACCAGTAATTTAACATGTATTTATAATAGCTCAATCATTATCTACAAATATCATACTGTACGCTCGAATCAATATTTATTCAAATTTATTCAGTAAATGCAAAAAAATATATATTTTATAACACCAAAAAAATATTTTTAAAAAATTGTATTTTTTTTACTTTTTAGTCAATTAATATCATAAATTATTTGGTTTACACGCTCCGAAATCAAAAACGTCAAGTCCTAAATAGTAATATTTGATTATAATAACTGTGCGAATTCGTGTAGTTAGATTGTCATGTTTTTAGCTCTCCAGCATAAGTGGCAGAAGTTTGAATATAAATTGCTTTACTTCCTTCTGTTTCGCATGAATCTGTATAATTTCAAAATAATTGTCATACACAGAATATTATTATTTAATAACTCTTTGAACATTAACTTTTCCGTAATTTTAATTATCCGCGCGCCATTAGTGTCGACACTAAAGTTTCAGCTCACGTTATGACGTCACAACTCATTTTGCTAATCAACAAGTCACCGGAGGGAGCCTACAGCGGGGCGCATCCGTCATAAGGGAAGGATCCTTCTTCCCCCGGCTTATAATTTCCGCCAGCAACTTCCCATCAACTCGCATTTCAGATTCGTCAGCCACTTTCGGTAACAGAAGGCATTAGCAGATTGCAAAGCATCCCTCAAAGACAAAGGCATTATTTAAAATGCCTTGTTTATGTACAAGACTAAACATCAACATCGCAAATACTTCACCCTTATTTCATAATAAATTATTTATTGCTTTTGCCAATATTTCACTTTTCAAACAGAGTTCCCCTTGGTTGAGTTTTGAAAACTAAATGAATAACTGTATCTTTGTAGGATTTATTCAATTTATTTCACATTTCACGGTTTGTGTGCAGCTGTGGGTTTTTATAATGAATTTTAAGTAATTGATTTGGCCCACTCTTCTCATTATTTGTTTTTATTACAAGCAAGTGACCGGATCATCCATCACTATTTCTCTGGCGGCGTCCGAAACAAACTCTTTCCTTTTTGTGCCGAGAAAGTAAAATTGATGTCGCGGCTGAGAAGTGTGCTGATGACGCGGTGAGACGGAGCCATTAAGAACGATCGGGATATAAAGTACTTTAGTAACTAAACTTGCAAGGGATATATATATCCTTGGCAAATATATTAAACCCTCCTCCACTAAACCGAACCAAAAGTAATACCGCATTTTTGAAACTGTGTTGCAAATAAAATAATCTTCTTATCTTGGATACCAGCATACTTTATGATTTTTTTATACTATATAATAGCACGAATTCACGATTTGAATGTCTTGTCTTATAACAACTTCTGTTGCTTCAACCAAGAGAGATTCTTCGTATTACAAACACATTCACATATTTATTAAATTTGGACCACCTACACGTGCTTGGAGGCATGAGTAACTATTATATTTTTTGATTAGACATAATCCATAATAAATCAACTACCACGTTTTTGCTTCATTCAATTAGCAGCTACTCTGATCTGCTTTAAAAAAACAATCAAAACAAAAACTGATCTATGCTGCTACAATACTTTTTAATAACTTGTTAAATGATCTGCTACCGCCAAATAAATACGATTATAAAATGTTTGTTCAAGTGTGAAATTTTCAAAATTTGTGGTAGACAGGTTTTTTGTTATATTTTTACTGTGTCTCAACAGAATTAATCAATGGTGGCTTAACAGTCGCTAAGGAGCTTTTAGTCGATATTCTATAATGTATGTGCCTCGCACTAATATTGGGAAACCAACACTTCCTCGTGCGTTATCCCTCGCGAGATCTTCCAGGCTCGAGGACTGCGGGATGGTAGTTCCCCGGATTAGCGCCTTCTCAGACGGCTCTTCCTAATCCCGGAGCTGTAATCAGTTTACGCTGTTTTCATTGGGCTGCATTTTGTGCTTCAACTTGAAGAAAATTGAGAATCAAATACTATTTGATTCTCAATTTTTAAAGTGCAGTTTTATGAGCTGCTCGTGTTTTTTGCAGGTTGGGTGACGTTTTTTGTCCGAACGAATGTTTGGTGTTAAAACTGAAATGATTGCAATTTATAAGATTCACAATTAAACGCAAACAAACAGCTTTGTTAACTGAATGAAAAGTCTATATTCAATTAATGAAAAGACGATACGGGTACCAACATATAATAAAATTTCAAAAAAAGAATTATTTAAATTTATAATTTAAATTTTTTTTTTCTGGAGGCGTCGTGTTTAGGAATAACTAAAAATGGTGTAAAACTGGTACTTTAGTAAGGTAACAACGCTAGTGATATTGTTGACACTGGCAAGCGGCACTATCGCTACTCCGAGCACCATTTTCGTGTTCAAGACCTTCTTATTTTTGATTGTGTAAATATTTTTAAAGCAACCAAATGCAGTATTTAATTTTAATTTGATAAAAAAAAAACTATCTTCACATATCTCAATTTCTATTAACGAAATAAGCTATACTTTAATATTGTCAAATTAAACGCAGTTAAAAAAAATATTTAAATATATTTTTTGCCTTAAGGTGAAATTAATTACCATATTAGGAAAAGATATCTAACAAACAAAACTAAATCTAACGTACATATACTTCGACACAGATGCTTGTTTGGTTTTTATTTTATTTGAAAGTTATTTGCTGTCTCGGACGCTGGTTTGTTAATTCTGCGGTTTGGTTAGGTTATTTGTTGGCACAGTGGTTAGGAACATAATCGCGTCGATTCGCTATGGTTTTATCCATCTCATGAAAGTTTATTTCCAAAGAATATAAATGGACTAACACACGTTAGTTTGATTATAAAGAATTTGTACCGTCATTGTTTGTAGTTATAAAAAAAATTACATATTTATATACTTTACATATTTTCATCGAATAGAATTTTTAATTGATAATATTGTACTTTTATAATGTTAAAGGCAGGCAACTTATTACATTCATCTCTACAGAAGTACGAGCATATATTATATTATAGATTTTTCTGTTCTAAATATACTCGACTAAAGGCCGACATCAGCCTCATTCTAAATATACCTAATAATTCTTAAGAACATTTTTACGAGAAAATTCTACAAGTCTTACTTGGAAGGTATTTTTCCTCAATTCTTTTAATCTAATTTTGGACCTTTTTTATATACACTCGATTAATTTTGTTAGGTCATCGTTTTTTTTTACACTTTCAGAGACACTTTCAACTTAAGATTTTTAACATCTCTTATTATATTTCAACAATTTCATTTATTCTATTCATACTTTTTTCAAAGAAAGTTTATTTTTATATTTCAGCTTTGATGTAGTATATCGTACCCCAAGGCAACAGTAAGATATCTCGCAATATTTTTAAATGATTATACCAATCGATCGCTGCAAATGATATTGCAAAAATAATATTTGGCAGCTTTTTTTAAACTCGACATTAAAAGTAAAAGAAATCATTGATCGGTAGTAACGATAAATCTTCTTAAAGTAAACTTTTAAATTTGTATCCCTTTTTTGTATGAGAATTATAATCATTTCACGGGATCCAATTAATTTATAAATCTACTACTTCAGGTTCAATGTTGCCATTTTTATCTACTGGTGTTACTTTGTACAGATACAAATGTATAAGGATGGAAGAAGCTCTCTGAATGCATCATTTCTGATAAAACTACATTTTTTTGCTTTTCAGACTTTGTCATTTTAAGATTCGTCTCTCTGAACAAATTGAAGCCAGTATTTGTTTGGTCTTAATAATACAGCTCGACCTGTAACTGTAAAGTGTTAAATTCGCTCGAAAAATACAACCTACTTAGCCAAACTACCGTGAAAATGCAAAGTCCGCCAGTAATGAGTAGAAGTCGTGGTGACAATAAATCACTACTAGTAAACGAATCAGATGATGATATCCCGGAAATTCGGGTCATTTACTAAGTCTAATTGCAATTTGCTTTATCTTCGTTTGTTTTACTTATTAAACTCCAATTCACTCATCAATTTAGAACATTTTATTTTTCTAAATTAAGCTAGTAGATTTCTAGTATAAAATTAATTTCGTTACCGTTTCATGCAATTTTTTTTTTTTTATTTTACAACTGAGTTTAGATAAGAAGAACTTAAATTTTGTTAACAGGCTTACATTTGAAATTGTAGAGAGCCGCTAGGCGTAACCACTGAACCTAATAATAGTTGATCTCTACCAAGTGTGTCACATTTTATAGTCATTAACCTTGGGATAATAGGCATTTTGAATGGGCAGTTATGTCCTTTAGACTCCCGCGTAACTGCAAAAACTGAGCATTTGTCCTGATTTAAAACTTTGATTATATTATTTAAGATTTTTACTGCTAGCTTTAATCAGAGAAATATAGTTTCACGGGGCAATTATTGTTCAGGCGTCTAAAGAAACTTCAGCCCAACTTTGCTTGAATACTTCATTATTTAAATATCAAGCATAAATATCTACCAAACTTATATGCCGATATTCTAAATCAACTCATTTATGAACAAACTTTGACTGATATGATAATATTGTACCAAAGTAAATATAAAATCTACCCTTCATGCTACTTAGCTATTTTTGCTTAGACGTGTAAGCATTCTGTGGAGTACTACACCAAAAGCTTTTGATAGGTCAAGAAGGATCTCAATACGCTTTTATCCGTCATCAAATTTATTTGATAAATGTAAAGAAAAACCATTTAGGACATCATCCATGTCTCTCCCCTCGCTTTTGAAAGCAAAATTGAATTATTGAAATTAAAATTGAGTTTATTTCATTTTTTATTTAGTCAATTGCCTTTCGTATAAGTCAATAGAGATCATCCATTTTTTTTTTTTGTGTATTTGTGATTAATTACATACCCTACTACCTAAGAATGCTAATTATTATTGTACATTTTATAAAATTTGATTTTAATAACTGCATTATTTATTAGTATTACGGCCGACGAATCCGGGTTTGTATATTTTGAGAACTGTTTGTGAGGAAATGATTTCCTGTCAATAGATGGTTTGAAAAAGAAACAGTTAACAAACAAATTCAAACTCAGTGCATGATCTTTATACAATCCAGGTATGGCAATAATTGTTATATATATTTTTTTCAATTGGTGAAAGTAAACTAACAAGACCTAATCAAACCAAAAATTTAATTTTCTCATAATATTTCATAACAACCGTAGTTTGGTTATATTTTTATATTTGTTCACATTTATTCACACGGTTAATTCACTCCACTCGTATATGACATTCTTTTAATGTAACGTATACATAAATTTGGCAATATCACAGTAATATATTACATTTTCTTAAAATTAAGCTTGTTATTTTGAAATTTCTTATATCTAAATCCTTTGCCATATGAGAGCTACAGAATATTATTTAACAACGTGAAATTGTGTAATAATTATTTTTTATTACAAATCACAGCCTTCTTGGAATCTACTTTAATTTCTGTATACCAGATCTTTTCATCGGGTTCATTGAAACATCTCAGCATACCTGAAGCCGAAACTAAAGCTGAAATATTATTCTGTCTAAGGGATCCGTCTCGACAATCAGCCGACGGTGTCCATACTTACTTTAGAGTAGCTGAAACTTTTCGTTGAATACATTTTCCAGCGCCGTTTTTCAGTTTAGAAACCAATTTAGGGCGGCCTTTGAATGGCGGAGCGTTGCTCGAGGGTGATGAGGGCGAAACAAATCAACAAGCTGAAACAAATTTAATGTTTTATTAGTTTTTGTATGCCTTTTTAAAAGTCGCCGTTTTTGCGCGAGACAATTTTATTAGTAGCTATTTTCGTTCCGCCCTGCGTAGAGAATTTTTCGTCCAATTTAAAAAGATGACATCTAAATTTCATCACAATTGCCTTCATTTATTATGCGACAAAGCATTATAAAATAATGTCCCACGAATTTAATTATTATTGCTTCAATGATGCAACTGCGTGCCTTTTTTTTTAATTTAAAAATTTTAGTATTTATTATCACTTATTAGTTCATGGCCGAATGTAAGAAATTTATCATTTAGAGATCTACAAAATATTTGTATACATTGAAAGTATTATTAGAATACAAATTTATAAATCAAATAAAAAAAAAATATTCAGAAAACTCTTTCCAGCCGAGCCTGATCTTTTTGATAATAATGCATCACACATGCTAAAATCACATCAATCATATTTATCTTAGATATTGATTTTACTTCGGGTGCTTAAATATACGTTTTCCGAAACAGTACACTGCATCATATTATTTTTTAGCATGGTGCATATTCACTGTAATCTTATATATAATATTAAACTCAAAGTAAGAAAACGATTTTTCTGTTTCTCTTGCATTACACGAAAATATTTTCAAAGTCTTCGTGACCTGTTTCCAGTTCGGAGACGTCAATCTATCGGCTGGCACTTAGGCGCTATATCAGAGTTCGATCACTTCCTCTCGGGATTTGCATATTTTCTGAAGAGCAAGCTGAATCAGCGGTACTCCCCGAGGGAAGGGGAGTGTCGCGGGAACCTCCCCGGCCGCGGACAGCCCCGAGTCTGCATTTGAATCACAAAGTGAGCAAGGTGGGGAAATGCAGCGAACAGCTTTAACTTCATGAATATTGCGGACGTTGTTATTTGCGTCCCTCGCGCCACTCAAGGCAAGGCTATAGTTAGAGCCTTTCTTCGAGCCTGCCTTGCACCTTTAAGATGCAAATAATCAACCCTTTTATAAATTGCATTCTTCATTTAAGTAATTTACTTTTCGCCTGATTGATTGTTAAAAAGAGTAATGAATGAAAGTAAAAGAATTTTTAATTTAAAATATTTTATCCTCGGAAAAACTTTCATATCAACGCAGTTTATTGTACATTGTTTTTTTTTTTTTTTTTGAAATATTTTAGATTATATGAATAGAGCTCGAGTTTGAGGGCCACAGCTGATACACCCAAATGATTGATATCTCGGTCTTGGGTTCGTCTGAATGGGTTAGGTACTTTTTCAGTTGGTTTAGTTTTTAAACAAACTATATTGTATAGATTTTAGTGGCAGTGTTTTTTTATTTGATATAGAGTAATGGTTAAAAATATATTGGAGATTTTCAGAGCTAACTTTTAATTTGTGAAAATACATAAATCTTTAATGATGTAAGCTTATCATAAACCGACATATTTTTATTTTGTTTATGGCTTACATCAGAATTTTAATTTAAAAAACCATTCATGTATTTAAATTGTGTATCTAAAGTAAATAATACACGATATTATAAGAAATATATATACTGAACATCAAAAATGACTTAAATACTTATTGTATATCGCCACATATTTTTTTCCAAGACTTTAACAAATGCAATAGCGGTTTTCTGTAAATTAATCTCATTATTTACGGTTTTATGCTCGTGAACAAGCTTTTAATCCGTGGTTTCGTATCCACAGAATCGTGTCGGGCTTATTGGCGTTCAAACAGTCATCAATATCAATTACCACAGGCATTATCATTACGGACAGCGGGACAGATAGCGTCGAACGTTATATATGAGCTCAATTTTTTCTTAAGACGTACTCTCAATACCTTAGGAAAATAACAATAACTGAAATACATTATTTTATTGAATTTTTATACAAGCATGTTTTACGCTTCTTATTCCTTTTCGGAAATAAGAACAATGACACTTTTAATTTTGATGTGAAATTTATTATGATATGTTATTTTTCAAAATATTAATAATTTTAATAAACTTATATTTTATTATGGTTTTCTTTTAAACGGGTAACGTTAATAAAATTGATTGAAACACCGTTAATAAAAATAGCAAGTAAATCTACTAATGTTAAAGCAGATGACATTAATATATTTTTTACAAGAAGCTCGGCTTTGATCCGTAATCTTATATAAATTTAAACGTACTTGATATTTTTATGCTATAAATTAATAGTTTATGTGAAATCAGTGATTTATTTAGTTTTGTTAAATTCATTGTGCGAGATATTAATTTCACCCGAGGAGATTACATATGACGCGGGGTTGTAAATTATACTGTACACAATAAATTAACGTTTCTAGCCTCTGTATTTATTGGCTTTGTGCTGCCGCACCAATGATAATATTCAGCCAGAAGTAGAAACATGCCAACTTTCTATCTTACAAACAATGATATTTTATTTTACTGGAAAAGCATGCCTTAGACATTGAAAACAGTAAAAGTGTGTTTATAACTGAAAACAATGCTATAAATTACAATTTTCAGCCATATCTTTCTCCACTAAATCACAAAAAACCAAAGCACCCTCATAAACATTCACCCAGAACATGCATATTTCAAGTGTAAATAATTTATTAAAAGGCTCGAGCCTCACAATCCACGGAGGAGTACTCCCACCTAGCTAGCCCCCAGATCTCCGGGATTCCCCGTGCTTTGATTTATTCATAGCGCGCAAGAAAATTCAGATCGACTTCACGCGCACTCCCGCCAGGCGACTGACGAAATAATTGCACGACCGAGGCTATTTTTATTTTTTACTTTAGATACACTTCTTTTCACCATACAACCTTAAAGATAATTTAAAAAAGATAATCAACACTAAGCGATATCAAGAATCTTACTAGAAAATTATCAATAATCATGGCAGTGCAAAATCAAAGCAGTTTAGACGGACTATTTACTTCCTTGTGTTCCTCCACTCTTGAAGAAGTGGACAGTATATAACACTACTGATATATTTATCCACTTTTATTACGTTTGTATAAGTTGTTTTTCGGGTGTTTTCAAGACTTAGTCCAGTGGGTTTTTCAGTGCCGCCCATAATGGCAGAGATTTGGAGTGTGCTCGCGCGGTGTAGTGCCCGGCAGGTCCCCGGGGGGAAATAAAATCGATCATCCTGTCTCATTGAAAGAATCTTCCGCTATTGTCGCTGTAATCTCTCATAGAGCCGAGCTTCCTACACTTTTATGATGCTTCTTATTATTATGGTAATGTATTTCGCGACAATGGATCTGTTGAGTGTCTGTGCACTGCGAACCGCAATATCATCCTTTATCGTAAAATCATTAAATTCTACTTATAAAAATATAAATTTTACATCCGCCGTTACGATACAGCCTCTTCAAATTCACGATGCTTTTTTTATTACAGTCCATAATAATAACTTTGTATTGTAAGCTAACTCAGAATAATAATACCTCACATCAACGCCGAATAGATTATCATTTAGCGTAGCGCGGAGAATATAGGCGTTATCCGCATGAGGCCCTTTGTGACAAAATTTAATTTAATGAAACTATGCTATTGAAATTCAATGTAGCATCCCAGACATTAGACACTGTCGGTATATGGTGCTTTTCTACATCCCTAGCTTTACACTAAATACAAATTTACCTCGATTAAACTTTTGTTACCTTGTTGTAACTATGGAAACGTTTCAGAGCAAAAATTCCAAAATAATAAGCGAACATTATCCAAAAGCACGTCTCTAGGTCACTCGAAGTCTCTGAGGTTCTACATTTTGTCTTGAGTCACTTAAGTATAGACAAAAACTAAATTCGTCGATGCGAAGTCTCATTAACCAGTCCTGTACTAAAAATATTTCGTTCGTAATTATTTTCTCCGCCGCTTGTTGCGTATACTTATATTTCAATCAATCATATTTTATTTTATCTTCATTTTTTCCGCCAAATGTGTTTTTCTAATAACAATGTGTCTAGGTTAACGGTTCAAACGTGAAATAACGCCTCCTAACTATAGTGGTTTGACATCTTAGACCTTCGACTTACATCCAAGGATTCAGACATGAGCCAGACTACAATTATTAGGTGTTCACGTTTAAATCACTCCTCCTAAAATATACTTATTACATAGTCCTTAGATGATGGTTATGCTTCTGTATAAATATTTGCACTTCTTGAAATCATGTTAATTGGGCATGACAAGTACTGGAGAAATATAAGTGTTGCTCTTGTAGATTTGTGGCATGAATTCATTTAATATTTTAACCGGATGTAAAATTTCATGAACATTTCTAAAATTTGGCATCCATCTTAACCGATCCTCAATATCTACAGTAGTGTAAGATGTTACATGGTACCTGGTGGACTGTTTGCTTGCAGTGCGACCCTGGCGTGGGGGTGGACCGCTTCTTCCACGCGCTGTACACGCAGCCCGCCACGCGCATGGTGATGCTGCTGGGGTCCGCCTGCTCGGAGGTCACAGAGAGCCTCGCCAAGGTGGTGCCCTACTGGAATATCGTGCAGGTAACCAACAACCCATGTAGTACTTATAACCCAACTGGTAACTATTTATTATCAAGTCCAAATTAATTGGCACGATTTACAAGATCTTCATATATCCTCTCAAAATATCACCTTGGTGCTTACTAAAAACTTTATTGGATCTGCAAATAATAATTTTTTTTGATAAATCAGATTTTTTAATAAAAAAATATATATTCTTTTAACATGTTTTTTTATAAAAATATTATAACAGTTAATAGACATCGCGCTATGCACATGAACATGGTGTAAACCAATTTGATTTTTTATGGACTAATAATCTTTCAACAGAATCTTTGTAAGAGACGAATAGCGAATAATTTATTACGATCACTGAATCTACAATTTGCATAGCAATGTAAGTGGTTATGGTTTTTGTACTTACTTATCTACATATATATAAACATTTTATGTATAATTAGTCAGTTTACTGTAACAATGGATTTTTCATTGCTTGCATTACAATATCCACGTGTTTTAATTACATTGATTTAAATATACTTAAGTCTTAAAAATGCTTAAATGATCGATTAGTTGCTAATCTTTTGTTAGAGTCCACAAAATTGTAGATTGTACATTAAATATTCGGTAAAAGAACTTTATTCCTTATGAATTATGCAAGCTTCGTTTTGGCTTATTCAAATAAACCTTACATTTTTCTTTATCTCAGCGCGCCGCTTTTCGAGTGAGAATTTCAAAGATTTTTTTGTCAGTTCAGTATAATCATGGGGAGTGATATTCCTTAAACTTTAGTTTTTACGGCCGTTACATGTTCGGGTTATTTAGATTGGAAAGAGAGCCCTTCAAAGATAACCCGGCCGACTGGACTTCCGAGTTCCTTTGGTTTTCATTCTGAATGGATCCCGAGTGGTCCTTGATCCCCTCTAATGTTTGCGCGGTCATGGCTTCTTTGTGAGCCTGCTTGTACTGATTGAAACCTGAAACCGATCTCACTCAAATGAAAAGAATTTGTATATGCTAATTTCTCTAAGATCAAATTCAAAGCAACTCATTTATAGCTAAGAAGAAATTATTTACGTAACGCTTGTGCGACCTAAAATCTTTAAGAAAATAAAACCTGTGCATTATCACATGGAGAGACACTCAAGAATATTTTCATATAAATATTATAGAATAATATTTGAAGTATTAAATGATAAAATATATAAAGGTTAAATAATGCGAAGTACTATTTAAGTTTATATTAAATTGGATTAATGTTAATCAGGATGCGTATTTATTTACCCATGCAGGTATTAGTATGTTTATGTGATTAAGCATATTTTTTCACACATTGAAAACGATTAAAGAAAACTCTCAGAAAATATCATCGTGACTTGTGAGGGATTCGAACCCACATCCCCAAGCTTTCATGGCCGGTGCATTTTATCCAACTATGCTAACGAGCCACTGCAATTTAGTGAGAATTTTTAATAATCATAATCTACATATGAACCAATATGCCCAGGCTAATCAATATTTAATGATTTGCAAACACTGGACTTAATTAAAGTAACAAGTGAAGCATTTTTATAACTAAATTGCAGTGGCTCGTTAGCATAGTTGGATAAAATGCACCGGCCATGAAAGCTTGGGGATGTGGGTTCGAATCCCTCACAAGTCACGATGATATTTTCTGAGAGTTTTCTTTAATCGTTTTCAATGTGTGAAAAAATATGCTTAATCACATAAACGTACTATTTAAGCTCAAATCAAAGAATTAACATCCAATTTATATTAATAATAAAATTATATCAGACTGATTTTTTTTTTTTTGTAAAACTATTAATATCTGCTATTGTTTCTGTAGCTTGCTGCAGAAGAAGTATCAGATCTAAACGCCAGCGCGTTGTATAGAAAAGATTATATAATAATGCTACTGGGCAGCAGCAATACGCAGACTTTCATTCCAATATAAAACTGCGGTGTAGAAGGACCCGGTGACCCACTACACTATTTTCTCCTTGAAATATGAGTATGTGCTCAGTGAAATAATCGCGTAGAGGCACTTGATGAATTAGAATTCAAGTACCAAAGCATATTACTCAAATAATACGAGCTTTTATAATTTATATACATATGCCAAAAATATATTGACACTCGTATACTTGCTAAACTATAATTTTGTTCCAAGAAAAAATCGCAAAACTTATGTCATTAGTCTATATGAGATTGAACCGGTGATGTATTGCTGCGTAGTGTTGAGTAGTTGATGATAAGTTGTCCTTTTAGTGCCGTCAAATTGAATCGTTACTGGAGCGCTGCGAGGCCTCTGGGCTCGGCGTTGTCCTTTGATGTCAGGTGTCATTTTCAAGCGGTGTGTCCCGTGGTGTTGGCAGGTCTCCTTCGGCTCCACGTCGCCCGCCCTCAGCGACCGCAGCGAGTTCCCCCTCTTCTACCGCACCGTGGCTCCCGACTCCTCGCACAACCCGGCCCGGATTGCTTTCATCAGGTAAATGTAACAAATTATTCATCAGTTTTATGTCGGCGTATTAAATTAATGCTGCCAGGGAGTTTCAGTGAGTATCTGAAATCTAAGTAATATATATTTTTTAAATTTGACACTTGAAAATTATTTTACTATCAAAATGTGTTCATTATATTTTCAATGAAATAATTAGTCTAGAGAGTTTATTAAATCCTGAATTGGTTTATTATAATGAAACTTACCTTTGCTAGATTTTGTGTGATATTAAGCACAACTTTATTTTAACGTTGTCTCAATTTGTAAAACTCTGTTTTAAAAGTCTTGTTAGTTTATATTTAAGGACTTTATTTTTTAAAAAATTTAGAAATCATACGTCGGCGTAAATCGTATTTAAAATCTGTATTAGAATTTAAGGAATAAATTTGATGTTTCTTAAACATATATTGGATCTCAATTCAAATAAATAAATAAAAACTAATTTAAGATTATCCATATCAAAAAAATTATTTATATATAGCAAGTTTTTAATTTAATAGGAATGGCATTTACCGTGGATGTGCTCGTTTTAATTTTATAAAGGCTATTTTATTTTTGATTAATTAATTGATTATTTTTAAATACACATAAACATGACAAATTGAGCGGACCAAAAACAGTGATTGTTAATCAATCTTCAGAATAAAAACATTAATTTATATTATTTATAATTTTGGTAGTGATATGCATATGGCTCGGTTAATTATTTTATCAGGGTGATATAAATCTCATGAATACTGTCAATAGTTTATTTGCATTAATAACAAAACCGCGCCAAGCAAATATGCCGGATATAATTTATTATCAGATATCTTAATTAAACATGAGATGTACACATCCTCGGAGGCTGTCTATTAATTGGGATCGTGGGTTCCAGGACCACGGACGGGGAGGAAATTACTCAAGTTGCACGAACAACGGTAGGGCTTGTTTCCGAACTTAACCGAAGTTTACCGAAGTATTAGCAACGACACAGTTTAAACAGAAACTATTTTATTCATCCAAAAAAATCAAATATTCTGGTGCTTTATAAAGAACTTCTTCGTGGACCGAAATGGATAGCTTTACTGCTAAAAACAAACAAAAAATACATTAGTACTAGCGCAAATATACCTTATAATAAATAAACTCTAAAGGATTTTCATCCAATCTGCCGCCTTCGGTCAATATCTTTTGACAATCGTTACGTCAGTATGGTGAGCTGTCCGCCACCAGCTAATACCATTCGCATATTTAATTTAAATTACTGAAGAAGTTTAAAAAAATATATATAACTAACAAGATTAATTAAAATGTATTATTTGCTATAATGAAGAATATAAGGATCTTTTTAAAAACAATTAATCATTTGTTAAAAATTTCAACTTGTTTTATTTATTTTCAATCCAATGATTATTCTGAACAATCACTGTGTAAAATGAATGTGTAGAATGTTAGTTTAGATACTAGCACCGATGATGATTCGTTACAAATATTTAGGAAGCACTGCGACTCGCCCAGTGCAGGCTAAATGAACTCAAAACTTAGTTACGACGTCACTAACAAGCTAGATACATCTGACACCAATTTTCAATTTACTGACACGCCCGACTCGTTACAGCTAACTAATCCAACTATTGATACTCGGAGTGATTGTAAACTAATTATTTACACACACACAAATATATATGTGTGTACGTGTGTGCTTATGACATTAAATCTCATACACAATATTCATAACCCCTTTGATCGCGCTTAAGGAGAAATTCAAAGTAAATATGGGGTAAAGCATGCCGCCGATGCCACCTACTGCCTCCCGGGCGGCGTGACACTAAGCGGCCTCGGATTTTCTCCCCGACCCAAATGAAAATAAATCCTCCCCGAGAACACAGCGACCCGCTTATAATGTATCCCACTAACAATGCTTCTCGCGCTTTACCGCCGCGATAAGATTTTATTTCATTGTTATCAGACGCTTCGGGTGGGACACAGTCACGGCGCTGTCGCAGAACGAGGAGGTGTACAGTCTGGCGGTGAACGACCTCGTCACGGAGCTGGAGCAGGCCAACATCACGTGCGCCGCCACCATCACCTTCGCTGAAACCGACTTCAAGGAACAGCTGAAACTCCTCAGGGTGAGCAAGTTTTAAAACCATCATTGTATAAGTTTATATTGAGGAATTTTGAGGAAATCAAATGGTTCCTTTTTAATTAGCTAAAACCGCCCCCGAAAACATAAAAAGTGTCTTTGGCTTAAATTTGTAAATTTACTTCAGATTTAGAGGAAAACAAAACATTATTTTTGAAATATTTTTTTAGTGATTTTTTAGTGCAAAAAAAGCAAATTCTGAAAACAGCCGCAGTTGTGTCTAATCATTGCTCACCTATCTCTTCGCTTGCGGGCTTATGGACAATCAAATAGTAAGGAAGTCAAGGAGATCGTTGCTCAAATTTTAATAGTTTCGATATCTTTCATTCTTTATTCATGTAAAAAATGCAAGATAATTTATTTTCATTTAAGAAACGAAAAATAAAAATATTTCAATATTCATGCGTCAACATTATTTTCAGTGCAACTAAATTTGAGATGAGTTATTGCGAAAAACCACATCACATAATAATGCCGCTTGTTAATTTTGCTGGCGCATATAAAAGGCAAGTTATTGACTACAGCAGGTCAAAGAAATCAATTTTTTGATGTCCTCATAGTTTCCTTAATATTATCGCCTAAAAAGTGAGTGGTCTACACACGACACTACACCAATCATTTCATTTAACTGCTGTACTACTTTAATTTTAACATGATTTATATTAAAATATTTACAATCCAATTGTCACATTTTCATATTTTTTAACAAAGCCTTAAGGGACATTGTAAATAGGAACATCACAATTTTTTTTAAATAAATTGAATGTCTAATATTCATTTGATCCTTTTATAAATTGCTTCAGGAATTGGACACGCGGATTATCATCGGCAGTTTCTCCCATGAGATGGCACCAAAGATTTTCTGCGAGGTAAATAAAGCTCACAGTTAAGATAACAAACATATAAACAATTTGTTTTTGTCACAAAAATAAAAAAAACTCTGATCTATTCCCTGCATTTTAACGATAAAATACATGGCAGCTTATCGGTTTGTATCAAGCTTTTTTCCATGCCTGATTTTAGTATAAAATCTCGTTCGAGGAGATTATCTCCTCGAATGAAAAATACAAACTTAGATTATCTGAAATAGTCTATTAATAACTATTTCGTATAACTGAGGGTGAGTTATGAAGAAAACAGAAGAACAATAGAAGATCTGCAAATCAAACTCTCGCTTTTTATTGGTTTATTCAATTTGAGTCCGAAACCACACGGTCGGTATGTCAACCACTAAAGTACGAGGAGGTTTTAAATATTCACTCCGGCCTTATTAATTAAAAGGCTTTGGATAAATACACAGCCTAGCTGATTCAAAACTCTCTTCGTTATGATGTAATCTAATATTCTGTATTTGAGGAAGGTTCATCTTTTCGTTTCCCGACCTGTCCCCGAAATGTACAACGAACATTAAATACAAATTAGATGTAGCGGGGGAGACAAGGAGAAGTAGTGACGGTGGAACGGAGTCGTCGGGGACTTCAAGTAATTCGAGCTTATACCCTTATACCTCCCTTCCCAACTCTACTTATTTTACCCTAACGCTCGCATTAGCACGCGGACTACTGCCTACTTTTAGTACATTTGTATTTCTTTAAATTTTTCATAATTATAAATGTAATAACTTTGAGGCATAGCTAAAGCATACTGATCCATGTTATACTGTGTAAACTGATCACATCAGCCAAATCAAAACATAATAAACAAAAAATGCAAATGTTACTAAAATAAATTTACTAAGTATAAAACCGCGTTCTGGTATGTATTAAAATATGTAAAATCCCTCCAATAAATATCATAATGAAGAAAAAAAAAAAAGGAAGCCATTACGTAACAACAATTTATTAAAAAAAAAAAAAAAAACAATTACTGTAATGCCATAACTCTAAAATAGTTAACTATTATTTCTTCGTCTTTGCGCCTCCGGTTCCCTGTGATGACTCTGCACCTGCGCTGGATGAAGCCAAATTTTTCAGGAGCCTCCCCGTGGACGCCGCTTTCTGCACGCGTCTTCGCCAACTTCGCCGGTCTCTTGGGTTCTCTATTTTTCATGACCAGTTCCAGCTCCCTGCACAAATGGGCGTGAACTCGTCTTCTCAAACATTTGTCATACTTAACAATGGTCTTCCATTGTGGATGCACTTTGGAAACAGTAGCCACGGAAGTATCGTCCAACATTCTGTGAAGAAAAAAATACAAAATATTAATAAATAAAACCAAGCAGAGAACATACATTTTACAAAAATAAATCAAGATAAAATAGAAAAATAAAAATGTTAATATATACACGTACCTGAATATGATAATGACAACTTCTACTGGAAGCCTCGATATCATATCAAACTTTACTTCAGCAGCAGTAGCGGACTTTGATCGTCGGAAAGTCATGGTGTGGATACAACGCAACGTCAAGGTATAATGCCTTCCAGGGAGTTACTTCCCTTACATGTGAATTCGAGCGCACCACGGCGAGCTGCACTTTCAGGATCATGACTCACGCGCGCGGCTTGCACAAGTAGTCTATTGCAGTGTTTCCTAACATGTTTTCATTCTACGTCAAGTTAAAATCTTAAAAACATTCGCTCAATTTATTTTAGTTTATAATTACGGAAAATACTCTGCCAGAAATTTAGTAAATAATTGTTTTACGAGCTGTAATATATATAGTACATATGAATATAATATATATATATATATATATATATATATATATATATAATTTTGTTTTGCTGAAACAAGTTTTGGACAACCGGTGTGCGGACGATTGATTTGAAAGCGCTGCCCTGAAATTTGTCATCAACACTTGATAGTATTTTAATGGCATGGAATATTTTAGTGGCTGCCCGGCTGCCTATCAGACTTTTGTTGCAAATAACATTTATACTAAACAATCATTCTAGTATATTTTTATTTTATATTCTATTATAAAATAAAAACTTTATAAATTTCAATATTTAACTATAGTACCAACGCCGATTTCCAAAGTGCAAATTTAACTCTCGTCCCAAACACAAATTCTAGGATTTCCTTGTCATTAAAAATAAAAATAAAAATTTGATCATACCTAATACATCAGTTTAGGGATGTTTTTTTGTAATATTATTTGCAATTATTTACTGGCTAATTATAAGGAGATGACTATTTATTCCCAGGCATACTCTTTGGGCATGTTCGGAGCGGACTACGCGTGGATCCTGCAGGGCCCCCCTGCACCCGCGTGGTGGCGCAGCTCCTCGGAGTGCCCGGCCGCCCAGCTGGCCGCCGCCGCCGACCGCCTCATCCTCGTGGCCAGCCACAACAGCATCGTCGGCGAGGAGATGGTCTCCTACTCTGGCCTGGTGAGATACTCCATCCCGCCGCATCTCCGCGATTCTGCGTCTCCATAAAAGCCTACAAAATCTAGAAATAATACTTTTCCTTTTTATAAAATCGCCACTAAATATATATTCTTCTTCTGTTGCCTCTCCTCGTAGGAGGTTGGTGACCCTATTCCTCGGACATGTTTCTATCCTAGGCCAGTCTAACCAATCTGGCTGCACTTCCGATCTCCAGCCACAGGCGCAAATTCTGCATCCACGTGAACTTCCTTCTTCCAACGCCCCTTTTTCCTTGGACAATCAGCTGGAGGATGCCATACTTATTGTTGTGAAAAATGTGGGGAACGTCAAAAGTTCCCTTTCTTTGCACATTCTGTGCAAGACTCTTTCGTTTGTGACGCGATCAACCCATGGTATCTTAAGGATTCTCCCATACAGCCACATTTCTGCCGCCTCAATTCTTCGCACAGTAGCTGTCTTGAGTGTCCATAAAGGAGAACTGAGACGACACAACATTTGGTGAATTTTCATCGAGACTTGAGCATTGTACTTTCCTCAAATTATTAAATAGATATACACTATCAAATCTATTGATAGCCGATCAGAAAATAAATTATATGCATCCCGTGCGTTATATTTAATATACTTTTTTTTTTTCATTAATTTTTACCATTCACTTTTTAGTCTTATGTCGATTGTAATAAACTTTTAAAAAATCCTTTTTTTTATCTAAATTGATTTTAAAAATATATTTCTGCTTTGAATCGCGACAAGAACAGTGCAAATACACACACTGACCGACAGCCCCGGCAGCGCCCGCCAGCAACATGAGCAACTTGATCTTATTTGTACAACCAATATGTAACCTGCAGAATTCACTAAAAGCCTTTGGATTTATGCTTGTCAGAGATTCAATGCAATATTACTAACTTTTAAAAAACCTATATTATTACCCTTTTTTATATGATGTAAATATTAAGATGTTCAATATATTTGTTAAAATAAGCTCACGTTTGTGTTTTTATGTTATGTTAATGCGTTATTCAACTAACTTTGTTTCTTTACTACTTTTTTATAATCCTAAAAAAACAACTAAGGAATTTTTTCCTTTGTAAAAACCGATTGAAAAAATATTGAATATTAGTTACAATTGAGATAATATTTTAAGTCTATGGCTTACCTGTCACAATTAGTTGGTTTTTGTGTATCCAATAGTAATAGTAATTATCGTTTAGTGGGGCAAAGGTCCTGCCATCAGCGCACAGCCGTACATTAATGTTTGTTTTCAATATACAGGTGACGTCACCATTACGCACCCCATTAAATTTGCTACTAATGACCCACTCAACATAATTATGTTGCGCATTGTAACATTTATTTTTATTGCAAAAATGTAACTATATAGTGAAATCTTTCCGTGTATATATTATAATACATATATACAGTTCTGTAGTCACTATAAAACGCCCATTTCTTCAATGAATTGTTAGCTACTGAACACTAGTTGGGTAGCTTGACTAGTGCAACCCGGGAGGCCCAGACACGATGCGAGTCACGAGCTGCGGCTTGGCTGTCTGCACTAGACTCGCCTCTGCTGCTGCTGCTGACGCAACTGCGATGTGTCTTCATTCCAGACAAACGAGATGTTCATGTCTGAGATGCGGTCTATGAAGGTGCCCCTGTCCCGCTTCGCCCCTCAGACGTACGACGCCGTTTGGGCCATCGCCCTAGCCCTGAGGGGGGCCGAGGCGGCGTGGGCGCGCGGAGGGCCGCGGGGGGCCTTCCTGGGCCGTAAGCTGCTGTCCCTGTCCGCGACACCCGACAAGCAACCCCGCAACATCACCAAGTACAGCTCGTCCATAAAGAACTTCAAGAACCAGACCCCGTCCACGTCGCTGTTCAGCCTCGGACACTTCGACTACACCAGAAAAGACATGGCCGAAGAGTTCTTGCTTCAATTGGGACATCTCAATTTTCTCGGCGTCTCGGTGAGTAAATTGAATAAAAAAAAATTTTTGATATCACTGTCAATCAACCGGTATATACCTGTCTGGTCGGGGCCTTTCTGTTAGAGTACATGACTGATTGGGGAAATTATTTCCATGGGTGCAATATATTTTAAGGCAATATACTTTTTTAAAAGAAAAAAAAAACATTTTGAAAAAGCTGCATTTTCTACAAAAATATCAAACATACAAATTATTTTTTTATTTTTAAAGTTGTATTGGATTTATAAAAATGTAGGCAGCGCGCATTGCGTACAAAATAAATCTAACTTCTAACGTATATAAATATAAACAAGACAAGTACTAAATACTAATCGCAAGGAAGACAAATTTTACTTTCTTTCATTTCACGCATTCCCTTGGAGCATTTATTTTATTCGTAGCCCCGGGAGAGTAGTCGAACATTCCTGTCCCTCCCAGCGGTGGTAAGACTGCTCCCGTCGTGTGTAATTTCCAGATAACTTTCTTTGTCTGGATAACGGATAACCAGTTAACTTCTATAAACAAATGCTAAGCAACAAAGGGAGTCGCTGGCGACGCAGCTAAGTTAGTTCAGTTCATTTGATCATAATTAATCGTCAAAGGGAGATTTTTTCCACCGTATTGCGGCATTAAATTTGTAAAGAAGCACTGTGGAGATAAAGAGAGGAAATAAATACTTGCTGGCTGCAACAGTTTGTCTAGAACACTCATTTTTTTCATTCCCACGGTAGCTTCGTTGTCTAGTATGTGATGTATGCGAGCGAAGAAATAAAACGTATTGCTGAGTTCTGTATTTATTTTCAGTACTCCATTTCCCCGTATATACTATACAATATGCTTTTAATGACTGCCAAGTATTATCACAAATTATCATATGACATATCATCTCATCATTGTGCGAGTGATCAGCGTCCAACCTGCCTTTCGTATTTTTATCGTTTATTTTTATTCTTTAATTTTAGCGAACTAATAAGGCTTTCTTTTGATTTTGGCGTATTTTTATTCAACACTTCTCGTTTCATTAAAAACGATATTTTATTTACACTTCTTCGATATTTTTAAATAAAAATAAATTAATTAAAAAATCGTAGTATTGTACCTATATTTAAGTGTCCGATATTCAGGATTAAAGCTAAACTGTGGTAATCGTCAAAAAAAAAGCACAGCTACTTCGTTGTTCTAAAAGACAAATATATTCATATTCGTAATCTTCTTTCATGAAAATCTACTAAAATTTACATCTCGCTATATTTTATTACTCTAATTGTATATTTTCTGTCTGGAATTTTTACCGCACTACAGGAAAAGTATGTTTATTCAAGTATATATTATGCAAAATGTGCTTGTTTATTCGGCCCATTATTTTACATAAAATATTTCATCTCCCTTGTCAAAATGAAAATGTTTTCTTACGGTCACATCTTTTAACATTTTGTTGAAAAATACAGCGACAAAATGTGTTTTCGTTTTCAAGAGTAGGTAGTTCTTAAAATTAGTTATTTAATATATAATTTTTGTTAACATTATTTGTTTATATATATTTACTTAAATAATTGCCCATGGTATTACTTTTATGTTACATTCCTATTAGTTGACCTCAATCACACTATGGGTAGTAACCATGACTTAGCTCTTCAATCATCACAGGTGACAGCTATAATATTCGAGGAGATTTATTATTTTTATCCGGACAATTTTCAATGATACTTATTTTGGTAGCGATAGTTTCTCGGCTGAACGCCGCCAAGTTAGGTAAGACCGTCTAGAGATTGTCCGCGATATTCTTACTCCAAAAAGTCTCATCACGTTCAAAATTATTTTTTAGCCAAAACTAGTTAAAGTTAATTTTGATACTTTCTTAAATTTTATGACAAGCATGATTAGCTAAATGTCAAGGAGATTGCCAAATATCTTTGAAGTGAGCACTTTCGTCTATATATCTGAGGAAATCCACGAAAGGCGAAAGCACTGCTAAAATTCAATTGTCTCCTTATTACTTGGTTAATCATATTTGTAAAAAAATCAACAAAACCTTAACAATATGGCTTTCGAACGTTTTCATAAAGCTATATTTTTATTTATCAATAAATTAATTTCATAAATACCTTTATAAATGAATGCAAACAACTTACAGGTATAAGTGCCACGCCAATGCCCAGTTAGATTTTTTTATTAATTCCCTCGTGAAATTTGCACTGTATAAAAGGTTTACAGTAAATTACTAGGTAATATTTTTGTGATAATTTCTGGACTCTTAAGTTTTCGTTTATAACAGATGTTTTCCGGAGGATCCTGTTTTTGCCAGCTCGGTTGAATTAAATTACATTGCGGAAGGCGCAGCCGGACACGAGCGGCGGCGGAGACTCGGCCTTCTCGCGGCCTCCCTGAGTAGGGTCATTATTTTTCGCTCGACTTCAAAGCCAAAATTGTAACCATTCTGGAAATAATTTCGTTTCTTTTCAAATAAATGCCTTTAATGTATTTCATTGGGTCAAACGTACGCGAGACGTCACATTAATCCAGATTGACAGTTTCTTTACATTCTAGTACTTATCGTATATATATAGCATTATCGATCTTACCACTGCAAGTTAATTTTTTTCCATCTGTATTATTTTTATTTTTTTTCTTACATGTAATAAAGTGAGTCTCTTTGGTGAATTCTTTTGTTATGGTTATCTCATGATTTACCGATACAAGTTTCAATCGATGAGTCATCAAAATTGGTTGGCTTGTCTCTGAGGTGAGACCGTCGACCCTCTATCAAAAGTTCCCAAATCAATCCCCATTGATCCCATGCTTGTTATTTAAGCCTTTCGCACACATCGCAACACAACTTGCAACCGACTTGCAATTAACAGATATTGTACTGTTTTGCGCTGTTTACATAGGCAAAACCCACAAAAAAAACACCCAAATCAAGGGACCCCGTGGCTGATTGCAAATCGGTCGCGAGTCGTGTCGCGACGTGACCAGTTTCATCTTGGTCCAAGATCATATTTGTAGACATTGTTATTTATTTATTTTTACTTTGCTTAAAAAAATATCCTCAAAATTAAGGACGACGTGACGGAGGGGGGGGGGGTTATTTCTACGAGTCACAATTAGTTCTCTCAAATACTCACTAAGCTTAAGAAATTGTAATTGGGGAGGTTAGGTTAGGTTAGGAACACACGGAAGGTGTATTTTTATATAAAAATGCTAGATAAAATATTAACTTTTGACATAGTCAAAATTGATTGTTTTTACCAGATTCATAGTTTCAAAATACCTTCTAGTACACACCATTAAATCACTCTTCAACTGAGAATATGAAAATGTATATTCACTAGATTCTGCCGTTTATTTTATGAGCTTTTTTATTTGGAATATTTCAATCGATGCTCATTGGACAAAATGTTTTTAGATATTTCCGTCAAATCACAAAACGATCCGAACAGAAAATACATTGAATTTCCAATGAGGAAACGATTAGTGAAAATCCTTGATGAATTATTTGCTCCACCGGAGAGAGCGTTCTATTCGTGATTGATTTTTTTCACAGATTCCATATAATGAAATTCAGTAAAATCTGTCCCAGTGATAAGCTATGCAAATGGAGAGGGATATAAGGCCCGGGAAGGTTCAACTCATTTGTAAGGGCCGCACGTAATGGCGGACAGGGTCGTTATTGTTCAGAAAATGACTACTTCTGTTATGCGACAACACACCTTTCGTTAAACGTAACGGATCTCAAGATCCCAAACAAGTCGCGTCATTTTACAGCAATTTTATTATAAGAGTACAACAACCATCTTTCGGTGAACTCCCAGTTGATAATTGATAAAAGACTAATTTCGCCGTTTGCCAAACTCGATTTGTTAGCGGCTAATTTATAGGGTGAAATTTTGCATTTCAGTCCAAACTGACTACACAAAAGCGTTGCAGGCAGCACTGATGGACATTCAATACTCCAGCTTTAATTGAACAACCTCAAATTACTGATTGCACAGTCGCCGGTTATTGCTCGGCTCTGAAATCACAGCTCACAATAACGTAACGCGCCTACTGCAATGTCGACACGCGCTCCGGCAATCCGAAGTCTCGATAGATGTAGCTGGGAGCTTTTGTCGTTATTTCTTATAAATGTAGTAGTTTTTGGGCAAATAGGTTGAAACTAAATATAAACCGAAATCCAGAAACGCGATAGACAAAGTCGCGAGGAGGACGGCCGCAGGGTTACTGAAGCTTGAAACATATAATTTTAATGAGGTCGCTTGTTGTATCAAAGATCTTGTTAAAAAAAATTTTTTTTTCAGGGTCCAGTGTCGTTCAGCGGCGCAGATCGAATTGGCACTTCTGCTTTCTACCAAGTGCAAGGTAAAAAATCTGGCATTCTCTAGTTTTTTTCAATTATTATTCACTTTTGATGTTTTAAATTAAACTGCAATTCAAACCGTCAATCCCTAGGCGGTTCACTCAATCGATCACACAATTCAGTGCCCCAGAGAAGATGGGACCTGGCGGTCAGCTGCAGAGCACCTAAAGGAAAGGGTACATGCCGAATGACGATGAGTATATCGAAAGGTCCTCACTCGGGATCCTCGAATAACGTGATCGATAAGGGGGAGGTTCGACTCCTTCGACGAGGCTTCTATGGTTCCCCTGCCAATTCAAAGCAAATTGAGATGAGCTCCGATCGGGCCACACCCGAACATCCCGCCAACTCCTGTCAGATAAAACTCATCCATCCAATTTTTTCTCCATCCTACCCTGTTCATAAATGTTCAAAATAAATAAATAATGAAAGGGCACAAATGCCTGCATATGTAGCTACTAGATTTCACCTGGCGCAGTGATTCCTCGTAACCTTGTACCGGCACATGGCACATGGCTCATGGCGCGTGGCACTCGGTGTGTCCGCAGAGGGCGAGGCGCGGCCCGTGGCCCTGTTCGAGCCGGGGCGCGGGCAGCTGGACTTCGCGTGCCCGGAGTGCCGCGGCGTGAGGTGGGGCGGGGGACACGTGCCCGTGGCGCGCCGCGTCTTCAAGCGCCGCATCGAGACCATCGCGCCCGCCGCCTTCGCGGCCGTCAGCTCGCTCGCCGCGGTGGGGGTCGTGCTCGCCATCGCGTTTCTCGCCTTCAACCTGCACTTCCGCAAGATCAAGTCAGTATCGATTGCCGACTGCAGATTCCCGCACCCGTCGCAGACGATATCCCGAAAGTAACGGTATCATCCGGAAAGGATCCGCCGCATAACTTTTGGGCCTCAATAAAAATATTTAACCGATTCAAAAAAAATATATATTTGTATAATTCATGCATAACGCAGAGGCTTCGCTCCTCTCGGATACCGAACGACGTGTAATAAAAAAACAAGTAAATTGAACAATCATAGTAGTGGAGTTTTGTAAAAACGAGGCATGACTTGTGTGTACAAATACATAGTAAATAAAATTATACATATTTTTTAAAAATTGAAAATTCCAACTGCGGTGTCACAAAATCACATATAATTTTTAGAGTTACTGATGAAAATCTACTGAAAATAACTGTCGATTCTCACTATGCAGGTCCATCAAGTTGTCTTCTCCGAGACTAAACAACATGACGATAGTGGGCTGCGTGCTGGTGTACGGTGCCGTGGGCCTTCTGGGACTGGATCACGCCACCCTTCCCCCGCTTGTCCATTTCTCTGCAGTTTGCACGGTGACCGTACTTACTTCCCCCTTCTGGTAGCGTTACGGGTATATTGCCTATATAAAATGGCATCATTATCCTATGTGACGTTTGCATCCCCTCGTATACTTTAAAAACATATTAACCTTTGTCTTTAATAAAACTACTTACTTTATTTCAGGCCCGGGTGTATTTGCTATCGGCTGGATTCTCTTTGGCATTCGGTTCGATGTTTGCAAAAACCTATCGAGTACACAGAATCTTCATCGGGTATAGACCTTACGATATTAAAAAAAAAAGATATATTACGTTTCAATAATTCATAGTTATTGAATGGGGATTATAGGCTTATTGGTCATTTCAGAAATAGAAGTGGAGTCTGTAAGAATAAGCTTCTCCAAGATACGCAGCTGATATCTCTGATATGCGCTCTCCTTCTCATCGATGGACTTATTGTGACCCTGTGGGTTGTGATGGACCCGATGCAGCGTCATTTGAAAAACTTAACGATCGAGATTAGCTCTGTGGACAGAGGAGTAGTTTATCAACCTCAGGTTTGTTGAAACTATCGACACTACAATAAAATATGATATATATTTCTCATTATAACTAACGAAATAATAATGTTTATTTTAGGTGGAAGTTTGTAGATCTCAACACACAAATGGATGGCTGGGCGCACTTTATGTGTACAAAGGACTTCTGCTGATAGTTGGAGTTTACATGGCTTGGGAGACTCGACATGTAAAAATATCAGCTCTCAATGACTCTCAGTACATTGGAATCAGTGTTTACAGTGTGGTGATCACGAGCGGCATTGTAGTTGTCTTGGCAAATATTATCTCCGAGAGACCCACACTAGCATATGTCACAATCACCACGCTAATTCTCATATCAACAACGGCAACATTGTGTCTACTGTTTCTTCCTAAGCTTCTATCCATTCTAAAAAAAGGTACACTTATATATACTACCAATACTTCAATCCTATCATTTATTTTATGATGAAAAAATCCTAATTCAAGTACACAATATTTTCAGAAGATAACACTGATCCAATCATACAAAGTATGGGACTAAAATTAGAATGCAATACGAGAAGGTTTGTTACTGAAGATAAACGAGAGTTGCAGTACAGGGTGGAGATTCAAAATAAAGTCTATCGCAGAGAAATGGCAGCCTTAGATAAGGAAATCAACAGACTAGAGAGACTGCTCATTGATTCTAATCCAAACTCAAACTCATCATCTAGCACATCTCTCGTACATCATAGAAAGGTTAACCCAAAAATATATATTATTATTTACACCTATACAGCAGACATTGATCCTTAAAAACACAGTAAAAATTAATCATTGTCATTTTTCAGATGGAATTATCAGTCGTACAAGAAGGTATGGAAAGAAAAGCTTCGAGAGATGATTATGCACGCACTCCTAGTATAGGGGGAGGTCTCCCTTTACTTCTTTTATCAGTTTTACCCCCAGTGATACCGCGTGCCAGTTGGCCATCCACAGAAAATAGTCAACACCCCATGAGACGCAGTGTGACTTTCAGTTCTGAACCTAAGCTCGATGAAAATAAAACACAACCGGCTATTGATTTATACAATTTAAGATTATTGAAGAGACCTGATGAAAATACAGGTTTTTTGGCACGCATTAGAAATCTATTCGGAAGCAGACCTGCGAGTAGAAAAACTTCTTCCGCTTCAATATCAGGAAATAATAGTGCCGGAATTGCAGCTGCCCTGAAGCTTCATATGGGAATGATAGCAGGTCTGGTTCCCGGTTCTCAGAAACACAACATGGTTTTATCATGCAACACCCTCGATGTTCACACTTCAAGTAGAAACCTAAGAAAAGACTCATTCGCTAGAAGTGGACCCATCATCAACATATTCAGTGAAGATACATACGATGCCATGGATGGTGAAACATCTAGCAAAACGGAGTCTTTCTCCTTTTCAACCAAAAGAGGCTCTCACAAGAATGTTCTAGAAACAGAGCCCAAGGTAAATTTCCAACTTCCCCCTACTCAAAGAAGGCCATCAATGACCCATCAAAACTCACAACCTGTTCTATCATTTAAAGACCGGGCGAAAGGATCTCCGAGATTCCCACATAAAATTGTTCCCACCTGTAGTCTTTCAACGCTAGATGATCAAAGAAAATCAAGCACAGGGAGCGGGTGTAACATGAGTACAGCTAATTTATCCAACCCTAACTTCCGACGAAGCAGTCATCAACCGCAAGCTAACAAATACCTGAACCCGAGACCTTCCATGGGACACATAATGGGAGGGCGCTGGAAATCCATGGAAGATGCTACCCTCACCCTTCCCGGCAGCCGCAGAGGGAGCGGGCTTCTAGCCATTTCCTATATTCCTTCTAATGTGTATCATCCCCCTTGTCAAAATGTACAGCCCAGCATACTGAGCGACGTTTGGGCAACGGCAGATTTTGGCATCCCCTTAAGTCAAATGGATATCGAAATAGAAGGACAACATACAAAATATATTCGCAAAGATAACAGTGAGACTTCTCTATCATAAACAAAGTTAAAATCTAATAATGAATGTGTAGACCAAAAATGTACCTAAAACCTATCTAGAATATATTAAAAATAATAAACTACTTAAGTAAAATTTTGTTTATTCATCCTATTACATCCATACTATAACATTTTGTAAATTCCAAGCAGTCAAGGAAACAGCAATATTTCATTATGTGCTTTTTAATGCTGATACTTGTTTTTCCAATTTATCAATGTTGCCTGTGATGCGGTTTTTGATAATTTTAGATATATTTCCATCGACTTTAGGTAATTCTTCCATTTTTCGAAACGACATCTCCATTTTTTGCACAAGATAAACCTGTCTTTCGGTTGATATAAAATTTGTTACGAGACAGTCTGAAGAACTGCCAATTCTTCCAGTGCGACCACAGCGATGTATGTAGTCAGCGGTATAATGAGGAAAGTCATAATTTATAACATGTCTGGTCTAAAAATAATATTGCAATAGGTATTATTTCACATTATGTGTTCTATAATTATAAGAAAACAGTATAAGATATGTAAGAAAAACGTACCGTAATAGTATCGAGACCTCGTGCTATTATATCAGTGCATGAAATAACATTTACTTTTCCTTTCATAAATAATTCGAGTTTCCCTTCTTTGATAGCAAGTAACATACTACCATTTAAGTTTATGCATTTGATATTATTTTCATTTAGAAACATTGAAACCCAGTCACTTGTGACAGTTCTGTTGGAAAAGATCATGACAGGATGATTCTTGTTCACATCGGCTCGAACCAACTTCAGCAGCTCAAGTGGTTTCTGTGCAGGACCCAATCTAACAAATCTGCAAACATTTCCATACCAATAAATAATTTATCTCCCAAAGATACATTCCTTTAAACAAATCAAAATAAAAAAGTACTAAACATAGACTACATTTTTTTTACACTTTCCCCTCGCACAAGTCACAAATTTTAAAGCAATGAAAAAATATATTCTTCACAAAATTATAAAGAATGAAGTTTAAAAAAATTTAATTTTTAATTGATTTCACAAAATTCAAAAAATATCATCCAAATTTTTAAAAGGCATTCTAAAAAACGCAATCTTTGAAGAAAATATGATCTTACCTCTGAGGAACATGAGAAAGTGCTTTGTGAAGGTCCTTTGTGGCAATCTTTGCAAATGATGACGTATCGATAAACTGTGACATTATCTCAGAAAACTCACTAGGCATTGTGGCACTGACCAGTGTAAGCTGTACTCCTTTAGCTGGATCCATTACTTGATAATGAAACTACAAATAAGGTACAAAAAAAAGTTATCAAAATCCTTCAATTTTAATCTCTTACTCTTATACACTCAATTTTCCTCATCTTGATATTATTTTATAATATATAAATTGAGTCAGATAAATTAGTTTTAAATTTGATCATGAAAAATAAAGTTATTCAAAATATTATATAATTTATTAACTAATTACTTCATAAATAATAATAATTACAATTTTAACCAAAAGAATTGTTAAAATGATCATGAATTCGTTACAATGAGATTATTGTACTTTTCCATATATAACTAAAATCGTATTTACATAAAATATGGTCATCTATTTTAACATATTTGATTAACATCAATTTTAATTATTTATAATATGATGAGTAGCAGATCAAAAATATCTTTCAGTAAACAATTATTTAATTCAACTTACTGGAAACTTTTTCAAAAAATGAGATAATTTCTCAATAAAACTATCGTCTAGAAGTGTATCTGCTTCATCCAAAACTATATGATGTACTCTGGCAATATTATATACCCCTACTGTGACTAGTTTACTCAGAGCTCCGAGAGAAGCAAACATCAAATCTACTTGTTCAAATGGGGTGTTTATCATCTTATGTTTTATGCTTCCACCTACTATACATTTGGTTGTTATGGACAAATGTTTGCATAAAGATTCTGCTACAGTATTTAACTGAATTGCTGAAATTAAGAAAAAACTATTTATTTTACTTAAATTTTCACAAAATATCCACCAATAGACATTAAATGACTTACCAAAGATTTTTTAAAAAAATTCACTCAAATAGATTTATTACTAATATGATTAGGCACATTAGTTCATATATAGAAGATGAGTTAAAGAAACTCTCAGGAAAATATCATCATGATTTGTGTGGGATTTGAACCCACATCCCCTGGTTTACATGACCGGTGTACTAACCGAATCACTTCCGTTTATCGAGAATTTTTAACAATCATACTCTACATATGAATCAATGTGCCCAGGCCAACCAATATTTAGTGATTTGCAAGCACTGGACTTTTTGAACAAAGTAACAAGTGAAGCGATTTTAGTCCCATCTGGACATTATTTTTTAAAATCTATTAATTTAGCCAAGACGCGCACCATCATATACATATGTCGATTTTTTTTAAATCATCTTCTATATATGAACTAATGTGCCTAATCATATAAGTAATAATATAATAAACCCGTAATGGGTAATAAATACGTATCTGATTGACGTTTAATAAAAAAATCGACATATCAAATAGATTTATTTATACGAAATTGATTTGAATGACAAGAAAAATCCTTAAAAATTTATCCAGGAATCTTACATATTATATCTAGCAAAAACTAGGAGTATATCAGTTCCAATCTCCCATATAACTTTTCAGATTTTTGCTCAGGTACGGTGATGTGGTGGCTCAATAATCAAATATTTATTATCATACTACTACGTATCAATTTAAAAACACTTACCGAGTTCCCGACTAGGAGTGATGATGATAGCAGCTGGACTATTAAATGATTGCTCTCCTTCTGTAGCCTTTAATTTCAGTATTTGCTGTAATATTGGAAGGAGATAGGCCAATGTTTTCCCACAACCAGTTTGAGCTGTTATCAAAGCATTCCTTCCTGATAATAAAACTGGAAAACTTTTACTCTGAATTTCAGTGGGTTTTGTAAAATTCTCGAGAGAAAGAGCATTAACAATATCGGGGCAAAGCTCCATATCAGAGAAACTCGTTTCAGAAGTTGATAAGTCGGCAGTTTTCATATTTGAAATTGCATTACCATACAGCACAAAATAATCGCCTCTAGATTTTTTATGATTCCAGCCATTTGATGCAAGAGGTATTTCTTCTAATTTTTTATAATTTTGTCCATAAAAATTCAGCTCTTTGCGCTTACAACTTATTATGGGCAATTTTTTAATTGAAAAATGTTTAAGATTGTTATATGCAACATTATTGAATCGAATACACGAAATACATGCTTTTAGAATTATGTTTGACATATTTAACTCCTTAATAAGGGATTATACAATGAAACTTCGAATTAAATTAAACATTTAATATTCTATTTGATTGAATATATTGTCATATGTCCGGTATATTTTCTGTTATGTTTTTATAAATAAACAATACAGTGCACCTAGTTAACCTCAAATGTCAAAATACTTATGGATAAACTTTTTTGACAACTTATCAGTTCTTCGTTTTCTTTATATTTAATGCAATAAAAAATTACTGTTAATTTACTATATATAAATACTTGAATATCTTTGTCGTATTCTGCATTAATAATTAAATATGTAATATCTTCAGAGGCATATTTTCTGACATTATCAAAGTATGTAGGGATATTTAGATTTTACAATGCGTTGGCTCCTTTGTTTTGGACTCGTTTGCTTTGTCTATGTCTATGATCTACTTCTTATTGTTTATGGTCTGTTGGCAACATTTTTATTGGCGGGATTTGACGTTTCGGCCTGTTTTCTTACCGGCGTCACTCGCCATTGTAATCAAATTGTTGTTTAGCTGTAAAGTCTTCTCTCGTATCCACCATCCTCGTCTTGTCGTTAAATTGTCGGGTAAATTTATCGGGATTGTAAAAACGTATCCATAAGCAACCATTGTTAAATATGGAAGACGAAAATAGTGTGACTATGGTTGACGTATTGAAAGAACAAGAGGCCTTTGAAGAAGACGCAAATGCCGTTTTGGGTGCCAGTGATGACAAAAACTGTACTTTTTCATTAGTAAGTACCATTATTAATTACACTTTTGCATTTATTTTAATCGTAATTAACTAATCAACTTTATATAAAATAACCACGTAGCTTCAATGCCTCAATGCCTCGTATACATTTAATTTGTAATAATATAAATAATTTTCTCTTATAGGGATATGTAAAGAGACAAGCCTTATATGCTTGCTTAACTTGTTGTCCTGATTCTATAATTGACCCAAACTGCAGGGCCGGAATATGTCTTGCCTGTAGCCTTGCTTGCCATGAGAATCACGATCTTATTGAACTTTACACGAAAAGAAACTTTTGCTGCGATTGTGGTGGGCCTCAATTCCCGACTAATCCGTGCACCTTCAATGAAAATAAACCTGATAAAAATATCAAAAACCAATACAATCAAAATTTTTCGGGAGTTTACTGTATCTGTCATCGACCATATCCCGACCCTGAAGCCACCGAGGAAGATGAAATGATCCAATGCGTGGTTTGTGAGGACTGGTTACATTCTAAGCACTTAAATACTAAAGTTCCTCCTCCTGATCAATATTCGGAGATGGTTTGTCAAAACTGTATGGATGCCAATGATTTTCTTGGAGACTATGTACGTTTCAAAGTATCAGATGAAGATAACACTCTCAACGAAAGTATTGATACAAATATTGCTGACCAATCTTCTGTAAGCATGAATTCGTCAACAAACGAAAATAGTGAATTCCAAAATAAATCCGACGTTCAGCCTGGTAATGAGGCAGAGCCTATATTACCAACTGACAATCATTGCCTACCTCATTTGGTGGAGTCTGAAACTGCCTCCAACACAATCGGAAAAATTGAGGAGTCACTCCCATCCCATTTACAGCCCATAGAAAATGAAAAATCAACTTTGAATGCGGAGACTGTCCAATCTTCAAGCGACTTTAATCCTAAAAATATGAATATTGATTCACTTAAACTATCTGCTGAAAATGCGATTTTAAATAACTCTGAAAGCTTGGTAAGTGAAATTAAGAAATCTTCCGGTTCACCTAACGAATCAATTGTAACAAAAATAAAACCATTAGTCGATCTTCAAACTAAATCTCTGGAAATAGGTGATGATAAAAAATCAGATAAAAACCTTGGACCAACTGAAACAACAGCTACAGAGATTGAACTAGAAATGGTTAGTCAAATCTCAACAAAAACCAATGAAATAACTAAAACTAATGTTGGAAATAATAAATTTGAGTCAAATGAAATTATTGTTCCTACTGCATCTTTAATAAATGATGATGAAACTAATTCTGATAATAATAAACCTGAACTATCGTCAGAAGTTGAAAATACAATTAGTGGTGTAGGTACTACATCTGAACTATTGACAGAAAATAATTCACCAATCTTGGCTCAGACAGAGCCATCGAAAACTAGTGATAAAGTAAACACTGATACCACTAAACCTGAATTTATTGAATCAATTAGCATGACCCAAACAGAGTCAGTTAATATTGATAACATAACAAATTCTGATGATAATAAATCTGAACCAATAACAGAAAAAATTAGGCCGGTAATTATGACTCCTTCTGAACTGAAAAATACTAATGCTGAATCTGATACTATGACATCAACAATTATAGGTCTGACCGAGGCAATAAAAACTATTAATAGAACAAATGACGAGGAAAATAAATCTGAAGCAGGTACTAAACAAGTTATACCCATAATTTTAGCTCAAACAGAGACACTGGAAACTTTTATTAACGAAAATACAATAGTTGAAGATACAGATATGACCGCTAAATGTTCAAACCTTAATACTCATGAAACAATTGTGAAAACCTCTGATCAGGAAAAAATAACTGATCAAAGATTGCCAACTATGATAGATTCTCTTCATAAGCAAGAAGAATCTAATAAACCCATGAAAGAACCTTCCAATGAAGATGCAATTACTGATAACTGTCTTGTTACCCAAAAACATAACAGTGAAACACCAAATACTGAAAACAACCAGACAAAGTCTGAAAATCTCTGTGAACCAGCAAAAGGTGAAAGTGCCGTGATACTGATGGAGACTGAAGATTCTTCAAGGATAGAAGAAAACTCTGAAACTTTCATCTCAGCAGAGTTAGTAAAAGAGAATACATCACCTGAAAATGTAATTACCAAAGAAGACTGTGTTGAAAAAAAAAGTATTACTTATAATCAACATGATAATATATCCATGTCTCCTAAACCGGAAACATCAACAGCTATGGATATTCTAGATCAAACCAAAAGTGAGTTTGTAAATGCATCTAAAATGGACACAAGTGAAGAATTAAAATCTACTAATAACGAAATATATCACACAGATGACAGAAAAAGAAAACATAAATCAATTTCTGAAACCGAATATACCGTTGATGAAAATGAGATGACTAAAAAGCAGAAAGTTGAAGCTAAAATAAAATGTGTAAAACCCTTAAAACGCAAAAACAAACACCTGGGGGCCACTTTCTGGCCCTGCGACTGGCGCACTAAACTGTGCAATTGTTCAACATGTCTGCAAACCTATAGTCTTAAAAATGTTCTCTTTCTGATAGATACTGCAGATACTGTCAGTGCCTATGAAGATCTTGGGAAGATAAAGACAAATTCTGCTTCTCAATATGAAAAGGGAATGGAAGCATTATCTTCATTAGGGCATGTGCAACAAATAAATGCCATGACCGAATACAACAAAATGAAAGAAAAACTTCTAGAATTTTTGAAAACTTTTAAAGATAAGAAAGAAGTGGTGAAAGAAGAAGATATCAAAGGATTTTTTGCTGGGATGAAACCTAAAAGAGAACCCGATGGTGTATACTTCTGTCGCTAATTTGTAATATCCAAAATAATTTTAATTTCCTTTGTCTTTATTTATTGATTTTGTTTCTTCATTGATGGATAAATCTTTGGAAGAAAATTCCAGCATAATGTGATTAATTATTATTGTATTATTATAATTATCATACAAAATAATACTTATTTGTAGCTGTTCTTGTTATTGGTGTATAACTTCATGTTTACTTGGAACTAAATAAGTAGAATATTATTTTAAATTTTTAAATATACTATCTTCTTTTAAAATTTTATAACACTTTATTTTATTTAAAGGCCTACCCACTTCCCCTGATCCAAAGTGAAAAATATGTGATGTATAGAGAACCATTAATAATTATAAAATACTGTAGATGCTGCATACTAAATATTTGCTTAGATTCTCTTGTCTGGTTTTTTTTTATTAAAAATATATTTTAGACTACTGCTTAGCAATTAATTTATGGTAGACCACATACCAAAGATGGGTGTTTTGTTTTTAACACATTCACAAGCAAATCATAGCAAGGTATGTTATGGCCAGGGAGAATGTTGACATTCCAATAAAAATTTCACCCTTTACATTCCTACCCTACATCCCTATTACACACTTTCACATACTAGTTCTGGTTAATAAATAGCTCTCAAAATATAAGTTTCCATATTGCTGAATATTTAAATCGCATGGAATTTCAACAACTTAAGTTGAAAGGCAGAATATAGAATTGATAAGGACTTGCGTGATGATCCATAAAATATGAGAGAATGAATACACATGTTGAGGACCCTTGATATATTTTTTTATATAGAACGATTCTAAGTGAATTATGTATATTAATGTTTAATGCTTATTGAAAAGAATGAAGTTCTAACAAGTTGAGCCATAATCTATGTATCTGATTGTGTAGTGTGTTTCGGGTTAAAAAAACGAATCATATTTTATGAAATAATTTATTGAGTTGGAACGTACAGATTCATTAGAAAGGGATTATAAAATATACATATATTTTAAGCCTATAAGTATATTTAAAAATCACAAATAAAGTATATCATAGTGGCCCGGGCGATATAGAAGATGTACAGATGGAACAGTTCCATCAGGAAAATCATGCGCTATTACCTATAAAAAAAATACAAGATGAGTTATAATAATAAACTATAATATAAATTAAACAGAGCAACTGTCAATCAACCCACTTGAGCTCCCTCTCCCCGATCCATGTAGCGTACAGTAACACCAACACTCAATGCAGTACAGAGAGCTATGATATGAATATGATCAGACTCCTTATACATTGGCTCCACTTCCTGGCAACAGAAAAACAAGATTAAATCAAGAAAAAACTTTCATAATAAACCTCATAGTAAGATGTCTGCCTGAGACATCCTTCTTAAGAAGTAACTTATCAAATTATCTTCATTTCAAAGATTTATTCAATAATATGTAATTTCTAATGTTGCTTGAAAACTTACCTGGTGGCAAAATTCCGATATTGTACGGTCACCTTCTATAAAATTTTGGTAAAATTCATGATCTGTTTGAAGCTGTCCTGAAGTGATAAGTCGCAAATAAACGACAACATAATCAGAATAGCTCTGTTGATTAAAAGTCTTGTGTAATTCTTGACGGGCTTCAGAAATATCTTCCTTCCCAATATCAGCACCAACTCTTTGTACTACTTCCATAAACTGTTTTATCATCAACACAAAAATTAAAACACACTTTTTAAAAGACCTGAAGGATTATGGCTAGTTAACACATTTACGCTTTACGGTATGTTTTTAGGCAGGCAATTCATTCACATGATAAAAATTCTCAATTCTTTTTTAACGGTTTCCACCACGGCTTTTGAGTAAGAATTTGTATAATAAGGAAGTGTGGAAATTAGATAAGACGTTAAGACTTGCAATCATTATTGACTTAACTGTTGAGAACTGTGATAGCGCCCTTAATAAAACACAACAAAACGTACAAACAGCTTTTATGGGTTACAGCGCCAGACCGCAATGTTGTTTATTATAATTAATTATTATTTAGGGTTGTTTTTCTTTGCTGATATTCATTTATAATTTTAACATTTTGTATTGACACTTGGAATGTCAATATCAACAGTCCAAACAAACTGAAACATTCACCCGCCAGGACAGGAATCTCTTGATCAAGAGTTAACGGTCTAACCAGAGTCAACAAACCCAATCAATTATTACGCTGAAATACTTTTTATTTAAAAAATGGCCCTCTTGTCACATTACAAAATCAGTTATATACCAACACAACAATTATAAGATACATTTTAATACATAACTTAAGTCGATAATAATCAATTGGATTAATAACATTATAAAAAAATTGTAAAGTGTAGGACTATAATGTAAAAGAGATTTCCAAATACAATTCCTTACCGTATCATAGAAGTCTTCTACAGTAAATTGAGAAAATCCCAGAGCAACTAGAGTATCCTTAGACTTCTGAGCGAAGCTAAAAAATCTATCATATTCTTCTTTGTCAGTCAGCAATTTTTCTAAATAAGCATATGAAAATGCCCTAAAGAAACAATTTCCATCAGGTCGCGTTTTACGTACAGATTTATATTTGGATGATAAATCTTTAGCTTTCAAATAATATACAGGATCATCAACATATTCTTCTTGCAATGTTGATATTGGTTCTACTCCTCCAATCAATGGTATATTTTCTGAAATCTGACATTGGTGGGTTAGAAAACAAAGTTGATATGAATATATAATTTTTATTAATTATATTTTGCAACGTTTAACGAAATTTACAACCTCTCGCTCAATCTGTCTCTGCTGTTTCATTATAAGTTCATCTTGATTTATTGAAATATCTTGATTTTTACCGGCAACTCCGCTACTATCAGACGCATCGTCAGCCATTTTTATTGTTTTAAAGTGAACTTCGACATAGAAAAAATAATGACAAATGATGTTCATGCCAGGTTTGCCAACCTCACGGCTCGGCTGCCTCTTCTCTGCCTTACGCCGTAAGAGTTAAATTAAATACTTATCAACGTTATTAGCTGAAAAAAAATATTTCTTACCGATTTCAAAAGAGCACATTTTATTTGCATATTATTTTATTATTATATAAAAATTTCAATTTCTACTTTTGCATGGCAATACCCGCCAGAAAGCCAATTTTTAATTATTTGCACCGATTCTCTACCCGGGCTGTTTTGACAAGCGGTGTACATGTGTCTCATATTTAGTTAATATTACTAAGTACTCTGAATAATTATAATAAACTTCATGAAATGGAACCTCCATCCACAGAAGAAGTATTCCAAGCGGTATTCACACTATACAATGATCCAAATACACAAGAAAAAGAAAAGGCGTCTGTGTGGTTAGGAAAATTACAAAAATCTGTAAGTTTTCAACATGTTTACAACAAGCAGTATAAATCGCTAAAATTTAGATTGTCGTTTTAATCAATTGATCACCTATGTAATTTAATTATTAACTGGTATACCATACCTCTTGCAGATTCATTCTTGGAAAGTAGCTGATGAGTTACTACAACAGAAGAGAAGCTTGGAATCATGTTATTTCGCTGCTCAAACCATGCGATCTAAAATACAACATTCGTTTCATGAACTGCCAGAAGAAGCTCACACTTCGTTGAGGGATTCACTTTTAGATCACATCAGTAGAATAAATGAAGATACCAACACAGTTATCATAACTCAGCTGTGTTTAGCCCTCGCTGATTTGGCCCTCCAGATGACTTCCTGGTCGAATCCTATTGAAGATCTAGTGACAAGTTTTGCATTGACCAATGCGTGGGCTTTATTAGAAATCATGACTGTGATACCTGAAGAAGTTATATCGACTTCTTTGCGACTAGGGGGAAATAGACGAAATGAAATTAAACAGTATCTTCTCTCAGTATCTAATTCTTCAATTGTAAATGAATTTTTAAAACAAACACTTGCAAATGCTCGTGAAAATATACAGCTTTCGATAAAGATAATAAAATGTTTGACATCGTGGATATCAATTAAAGCAATAAACGTGAATGATATTAGTGACAATGCCGTTGTAGGATATTCATTTCAAGTGCTAAGTGATCATATGACTTTTGCCGGCCTCCACGAAGCGGCTTCTGACTGTATATGTGTTTTACTGAAATGCTTGGAAGAAAATAATAATAATGAAGAAATTGAGCTTATTATTTTCAACAGTGTAGTTTCTCTAGAGCCAAGCTACCATCTTGCTGTGGCACACGAGGATCAGGAAAAGGCTGTCAACTACAGTCGCGTATTCACTGAGATTGGAGAATCTTTTTTGGAAAAAATCATCAATCACAGTGTTAATAAGGAGGAAAACCATTTTGCAATCAAAACATTGGATTTGGTTCTAGTTTGTGTAGGACATCATGATTATGAAGTAGCAGAAATATCATTCAACCTTTGGTACAAATTATCAGAGGAATTATACAGAAAGGATGATGAATCCTTAACAAAGCTCTTCAAGCCTTATGCTGAGCGCTTAGTTAGTGCTCTTTGCCGACACTGTCAGATGGAACCAGACCATCAAGGCTTATTGGAAAAGGAGGATGAGTTTTATGTATGTATTTAAATTGGCATCTTCTTTGGCAGGAGGTCAACTTTTATTTTAAAACTCTTATTATTGGACTGAATATAAGTATAAATACTGCGTTATAATATTTATTTACTTTCAGGATTTCAGACAAAAAGTTTTAGAACTGACAAAGGATGTAGTTTTCATTATCGGGTCCAGCCATTGCTTTAAGCAAATGTATCTTTCATTGCAATTATCTGAGGTCAGTTGGGAACAGACTGAAGCTGCATTGTATATAATGCAAGCTGTAGCAAAAAATATATTGCCGTAAGTTATTTTCAAAATGAATCCAAAATTTCAAAAAGAATGTTACCTCATTTGGTGAATTTATATAAAATTATTTTTGTATGTTTCAGAGATGAATATGAAGTAGTTCCAAAGGTAGTAGAGGCAATTTTAGGTATGCCGGACACAGCCCATATAGCCGTAAGGTATACTTCTGTTTTACTTTTGGGAGAATTGTGTGAATGGATAGAAAAGCATCCTACTTGCTTACAAGCAACACTCGAGTGCTTGTTGCGAGCCTTACAGCACGCTTCTCTAGCATCTGCAGCTGCTCACGCCCTTCAGGTACATTTCATATTATATGTATCTTTATAAATTATTTAGGTAATCAATTCATACGTGAAAAGATGAGAAAAATCCTTGAAAAACAATTTCATAAGAAATGGGATTCAAACCAACACTCCACAGCTATTGCAACCCGATGCTCATTGCCAATTGAGCTTCTGTGCTACTGTAACTGAGTGTGAATTTGATTCATCATATTCAAGTGCTGAGCCAATGTACCTAGTTACTAGATAAATAATTTTCTTCCCAAAACTACATATTTATCTTTGAGAATTTAGGTCATATGTGGTGGTATGAAGGGTTATTACAATGTGCATAAATAAATATAGTAAATCATCACTATTGCACCTTTTTGATTACCGTGCAAATATATATATATAATAATTATATTCAAGAGATGTTTAATTTAATACAATTTGAATTGTTTTATATCCTGTTATAAATAATTGTTTCTCTAATTCAATTTTTATTTAAAAAATATATATGTATTTTCATATTTTCTTTGCGTGTTTATTTCAGAGTATATGCAGCGCATGTAGACAGCATATGGGAGTACATTTTGCTGGACTCCTTCAAATTGTTAAAAGTCTCGACTCTTTCTGCTTATCAACAGAAGCTGCTATAGATTTACTCAGAGGCGTAGCTGCAATAATTGGCCATCTTCCTCACGATCAGGTAAAATACCTTCAAAATTAATGTAATAGATATTCTTAAAGATAGTGTATATTTATAATATAATACATTATTACAGGTAACTACTGCAATGCGAGAAACTTGTGCTGTACAGCTGGCCCCACTGGGAGCACTGAGCAGTCATGATGTAGCTATAAGCAGAGAAACCTCCTCTGACCCTACCCTGTGGTTAGATAGAATATCCGCCTTGTTTAGATATTGCAAACTCAACGTGGAGAATGGCCAACCTCACCCTTGTTTGCCAGTTCTGAGTGACGTATGGCCTATACTCTCAATAACCATGGAAAGGTTCGTATCTTTTTTCTATATCAATTAATTAGAGTAATGTCATTATTGAAAGAATTTAATAATCAAGTACACCTATACCCCCGTTTACGGCCTTGATATGTTCCACGAAACTTGGCCACTAACCGAAAAGCCGTATAACGAATCAATTATTCTAATACAAATTCAATGGGATCGGTTCCAAATTTGTTAAATATGTAACACTTTTTACACATTCTGGCCATATTTTTTTCCAAACATAGTTCATTGTTGTTAATTTTAATTCCTTCCGTGATTCACTGATGCTGTCAACAGCATCCTTGATGTTATAGTTTTTCCAAAATGTTTTAATTGAAGCTTTACCATCGGTTTCCTTAATCAGGAAATTTCGGCGTAGGTAATATGCCTTAAAAGTGGCTATTGCACCCTGATCCATTGGTTGGATCAGAGCTGTTGTATTTTTCGGAAGGTACTCAATCATGACATCTTCAGATAGCTCGGATAAATTTGTAAGATGCCTTGGTGCATTATCCAAAATTAACAAAGCCTTGTTGGTTAAGTTATTGTCTCGCAAATATTTTTTCACTTCTGTACAAAAGTGATTTTTGAACCAATCCTCAAAAGTAGCTTTAGTCATCCAAGCTTTCTTGTTGGATTTCATATGACGGGTAATTGATTTTTATTTAGTCCTTTAAGAGGCCTTGGATTTTCGGACAAATATATTAAAAGTGGTTTTAGCTTAAAATCACCCGCGGCATTTGAACCAAGTAGCAAAGTTAATCGTTCTTTAGACACCTTATAACCAGGTGCAGATTTTTCGGTTTTTGAAATGTACGTGCGATCAGGGATTCGCTTCCAATAAAGCCCTGTTTCGTCTACGTTAAACACTTGTTCAGGTTCAATTTTTCAAACCATCCTCGGCTTGCTTGGAATGTGACATCTTCAGCAGATTCATCGGTATCTCCATTCTTCAAATTTTCGAAAATACTTAAAGCTTTTTCCTGGATAATCATTTGACTCATTGGCGTTCTCCATTTTTTGATGTCCCTAATGGCCCTAATTATTTCCTATTTTTCCAGTTAATGTGTAACAATCAGTAATAAATATGTACACAAAACACTCACAGACAAGTCTAAACCGGCCGCTCTATGAGCACACACTGAATAACGCTCGTAAACAAAATAACATTGAAAAAAAGTTTTTTGGCCGTTATAGCGAAACATTTTAGGCCGTATATCGAAAACGTGCCATAATTGAAAAGGGCTGTTATAGCGAAAGGCCGTATAACGACCGGCCGTATAGCGAGGTATAGGTGTATAATGTCTTGTTTATTCCTTGTTTCAGGTACCGAAGCGATTTAAGAGTAATGGAGAGACTGTGCCGTTGCCTGCGCTTCGCTCTCCGGTCACTAGGACACCAAGGATCTGTGCTTTTAGATCCATTGGCCAAACAAATGGTAGTGATTTACCAAAGCCACCGACACAGCTGCTTCTTGTATCTAGCGAGCATTTTAGTTGATGAGTTTGCCAGTGATCCAAATTGTATTCCTGGACTGGTAGAAATGCTTCAAGCTCTCATCGGGCCAACGTTTGAGCTTCTTCAGCAACCTTTTGGCTTGAACCAGAACCCCGATACAGTAGATGATCTGTTTCGATTGTGTACTCGCTTTTTGCAGCGGATACCAGTACACTTTCTTGAGAGCTCTGCTTTAGAGGCAATTTTACAATGCGGCCTGTTGGCATGTTCCTTGGATCACCGAGATGCAAACTCCTCGGTTATGAAATTTTTCTGTGACCTTGTTCTCATGGGACAAACTCCCCAATCTGCCCATCAACAGTGCATCATTCTTGTCAACACGACGCTCAACAAACACGGACACGCACTCATCAGCAATCTCATCCAAGCTAGTATTTTCTACATTCATTCCTACATGCTGTCGGATGTTGCTGATGTATTTTATGAGCTGCTATTATGGAATAGGGACATTGTAAATCATTGGATTGAGCAAACTTTGAGGTCATTACCACAGACTTCAGCCTGCGCAACACCCGCTCAGATGGCTAATTTCCACACTACTATTACTCAGTAAGTAATAATTATTATGTTCAATCATAAATAGCATATCCTTTACTGCTTATATCTACTGAGTCTTATATCTTACTACTTATCTACCTTACTAATATTTGGTTTTTTTTTTTCAGATCGAAGTCAGCAAAGCAAATCACTCATGCACTTCGAGATTTTGCTCGACTTTATCATTAGAGTGATATAGAGTTGTCAATTCAATTCTTTTTGGTACAGCCACTACCATCCCCATCAATAGAAATCCATACTGTCTTCAAATTTTTCATTTAAATACAGATCGTAGATTGTGAATTTTTTTTTTATATAGTAAATATAATTTATACAAATATAATTCTGTGAATTAATAGTATTTCTTACACAACTTAATGAGAGTACATTTTTATCTTGGGAGAGATCTATTTAATACATAATCTAATAGTATTTTTTATATTCTCCTGTTGTATTGAGACATTTGATCTATACAGCAGTGATATTGACTGACATAAACTTTTTTTTTTCTTGCATAATTTCGAATTTTCTTTCTTTAGATAATATTTTTTTCCTCTCTGTATTTTTAATCTACATTTGCTTGCAGGCTAAAAATCAAATGCATTAAAATATTTCTTGGATGATATTTTTTAAATGAAGATGTGTACTGTCACAAGTATACACCAAAATATTCACTCTTTTATCTTAAATGTGTCTTATTTAAATCTATTTAAAATTACTTTTGTCTGGCATTTTAATTAAAAATGAAAAAGACGATCTCCCCTTAGACAAAAATGTGGAAAATCTATTTTGTTGGTTTCCATTTGACTGGTAACTACATTCTAATTACTATTTAAATTGTTATTTATTACTATAATTTTAACTTTAATTCAGGACAAAAATTATAAGCAGTTGCATAATTTTATAAAGCTTTCTTTATAGTATGTGTAGTTGATATTAATTTATGTGAAGACAAAAAAGATGGATAGAAGATTCAAAACTTTAAATATGTTTTGATTTGTTGACTTCCTTTAGTTTTAAGCTAAAATTATTTTATATCAATATTATACACAATAAAATATTGTTATTATAATAAAATATTGTGATGGTTTTAATAATTTGTGGCTACATTATGACTTCAACTTGAATTTTTAACTATTTCCTCAGTCAAACTCTATTTATTTCTATGTCCTACAGTATTTTGATGTATTTATAGACACCCACCAAAGCATCTTGAGTCAATTTGGAAAACTAGTCAAGGAAAATAATAAATATTTTATTTTTACCAAAGAAGTTGAGAGGGATAAACATAACAATGAGTTTGTAGTTAAATGTGTTGTATATTGACTATATGTATATACTAACTAGCTATTAACTGACAGACAAAGATGTAGTTGGTTGACCCAATACTATTGCTGAAATAGCTTCTAGTTAGGTAAATCTGAGAATGCCATAAAGATAGGCTTGTACAAAAAATCCGTGATCTGTAGGGCTAAATAAAAAGACAAATTATAAGTAAACTATGCGTGGATTCAAAACGAAAGCATTATAAAATATTAATAACCTTTAGAATTGGACTTTTATAACGCTACCACCTTGATCACTGCTACTCATAAATCCAATATTACTTAAACTTACTCTGATCTGATTTGTCACACTTTTACAAGTCGAAATTCTGACTTATGATTTAACAACATTTCAGATGTTAGAAAGATCACTCAAGTATTTTACTTATTATTTAAAATATGAACATTTTCTTTGTCATTTTTGAGGCGCAAAAAACTTATCGATGAGATCAGACCACGTCGAACAAAGTGACCCCCATTACCTACATCTTCCCTATACATTGAAAATGATTCAAATACCGTAAAGAAACTTTGTCTATTATTAAGTATTTAATTTTTGGCACAAATAATCTAACAAATAAGAATATTAAAAATTATAATTTTCACCATATAATGTCAGCGTCGTTTAAACAACTTTTTCTTTAAAACACAGCAAATACTTTAACAAAGCATTGGGTATAACATTTTAGTTTTTAATTAGTCAAAAATTCACTGATGAAATCACAATTATTTTTTTTGGTTGACATAGCATCATTTATAAATTAATTTTTAGCAATAAAAATGAGCTGTAAAAACATATTTTTTAATCAAATACTTTTGCTTTGTAATATACCAATGAGGTATACTGTAATTCTGGTGGCTCTATTATATTCGAAAAGTAAAATAAAAACTTGATTATTGCAATCAAGCTTTAATTTTATTTGGCTTCTTTTATTTTTTATTCTTCTGCCTGTGTTTAGATTACGGCAGCACCGATTTTCAGGTGTCAGTGTCAAAAGTGTTGACAATCCGTTTGCTTCTTTATTCGCTACTGATGAATTTAATTTCAAAATGATTAATTCTCATTATAAAACTTAAATTCACTATCTCCATTTGATTTAAAGTAATGAAAACAAAAACAAATATGAGTACTTCGGTTAGCGAGATCAGCAGTGTGAGTAAAATCAAATCATTAACAATGATTATACACAAAAACTACCTTGATTTATATAACTTCTTCTGATGCCTCCTCCCCATAAGAGGTTGGTGATCGTTTCATCGAACATATTTCTATCCTGCGCCAGTCTCACTAATTCGGCCGTACTTCCGACCTCCAGCTACTGGCCCAAATTCCGTAAACTTCCTCCTTCGATTTTTCCTTGGACAATCAGCTGGAGGATGCCATACTTATTGTAGCGAAAAATATGGGCAAAATAAGAGAACTTTCGCTTCTTTACCAACATCAAAAGTTCCCTTTCTTCGCGCATTCTGTGCAAGACTCTTTCATTTGTGATGCTGTCAACCTATGGTATCCTAAGGATTCTCCTATACAGCCACATTTTTGCCAGCTCAATTCTTCGCATAGTAGCTATCTTGAGTGTCCAAGCTTCAACTCCATAAAGGAGAACTGACATGACATAACGCTTGGTGGATCTCTAACAAGATTTCAGTATTATATCTCCTGAGCATGGTACTTTTCTCAAGTTATTAAACGTACTACGTGCTGTCTCAATTCTCACTTTAATCTCCGGGTCAGGATCCAGCTGCTCAAGTATTTAAATTTTTAACTCTCCACTACTTTGTTGTCAATGTTGATATGACATTAAAATATTACAGGACACTGCTATTCACCAAAAACGTACTCTCGCATTTGTCAACCACTTTGTTATAAAAACGATTCAATTTATGAATAATTTTGCAACCCAATGTGAACAAAAGCTCATAGATTTTGAATTAAAAATGCAGAAAATTGAAGCATCCTTGACTATACTAGAAAGTAAAGTGAGTACGCATTTAACTTATTTTTATTATATTCTTTCTACTTTATTAATATAAAATAAATGCATGAAACTTTTGTAACCGTTCATTTGTGAAATTTAGCAATGATTGCTAAAAAATTAAACCTTTTTTAATAAATAAAAATAGACATTTCATTTGGTGTGTCATGTGCACGGATGTGTCTAAAAAATGTCCAGCACATCATTGAGGTTAAAAAATTATAGGTGCAGACGCAAGTGGGTTCTAGGAGTTTCCGACCCTAAGGTTGCGTTGGTCGAAGCCTTCAACACAATTTTACTTTATGAATTAATATTACTAATAAAATAACATAATATAAATTTTTACTCAAAACTACATTGCACAAACTCAGAATTTTTCCAAATTCTTTTGGTAATATGGTTAGAATCAAACTTTTTAATATAACAAAATGCCTTTTTTTATTTTTGATTCATAATAGTTTAAAAAACACATCTTCATTATTATTTACAGCTAGCATCCATACCGGATTTGAAACAAACACAAAACGAGGAAATTAAATATGAAGAAAGTGAAACTGTAAAAGTCGACGTTTGTAAGGAAAATAACATAAAAAAAGAAGAAACTGACACAAACACTGATGCAGAAGATCTTCCTGCTGACCTACCACCTCAGAGAGACCCAATATATGAAAGATTTTTCAAAATGGTTCAGGTTGGTGTTCCAGTTCAAGCCGTAAAGCTCAAAATTATTCAGGAAGGCTTAGATCCCACAGTCCTGGACTAATATTATTCAGACTACTCTGTAGCCATAGTTCATGAATTGTGATATATCATAATGTACAAGTAACACGGCTGAATCACAATCATGCTGTGTTGCCTCAGATTCCTGAATAGTGATTACAAATATGGTTCAAATGAGTTCATAATGAGACAGGGTGTTTATTAGTTGATATCTGAAAAATCCACTGCTTAATTTATCATTTGAATGCTATATTTTTACCATCAAAAATCTTTTTTTTAAATTATGTATATCCAATATTCTATTAACTTTGTGGTATTATATTTAGTTCTTAATGCAACTGACTGACTGCCGAGAATGACTTAGTAGATAGTGTGGGTCATCTACATTGAGCACTATTCCATAGTTATGATTATTCTCTAAAAGCAGGATGAATTGTAAATTGGGACTTGGCGAATTTTCAAATTTCAAAAATCTTTATGGCTGTGAAATATACATTAAAAAAATACTGGATGCATAACCTTTCTTCTGTTTAGAATTTTCCAACCTGTAGAGTGTAGACCTCCGTTATATGTGTTAAGGAAAAAGTAGGCTGATTAAGAAGACCTTGTTGTTCATATACCTGCAGTGCAAAATCATTTTGAACAAAAACCTGATATTCGAGAAGCTGCCTTAATGAAGTGTGCTAAATAATTTTAATTCTTATAATTTAAAATAATGTAAATACAGAATTCCTTTTTGTATTAAAAAATATAATAATATTTGTAACTAAATATATTTATATCTTTGGCTGTTGTTTATGCAGATTTCTTACTGAGATTTAAAAAATGTAATATTATCAAGAGACATCATATTTATTTTAAAACATAATAAAATCTCTTTATAACAGAAAAGTTTAATTTGCAACACCTCCATATTTAAATGCGAGTGCTTTAGTCATTAACTCAAATTCAAAAATGGTCATTATCTTCTAGCCGTTTGGCTGTTCATGTTTGTTGTTTATAATAAAATCTATTGGATATAAAAAAAAATTATTATTATTAGTTTAAACATCTATAAAAAATATATATACAGATTTAATTGACAACATAGCATCGCATTATTTTCTCCGAGTAACCTTTGTCAACAAAAATGAGCTATTAAATACATCCTGCATTATTAAAGCATTATGATGAAATCCGCATTACAATTTTAATACTTGTCGTTTTTTTAAGCGCCTAAAATGTGGGTATTTGTTTTTTTTTAATTGAACAAAAACTATAACAAATGAAGGTTTTCTGCATCTCTCATTGTCTCTTGCATTGCATGTTCTTTTTGAAAGGGTCATATTCACAAATGCATTGAATTTTATCTCATCTCTACAATTATGACAAATACAATATAATTAATATTCTTGTTAGGGTAAAAGGCATATTGGACAAAAAGAATACCTCAAGGGTTTTTTTTTTTTCGTGTCTTTTTGTGTACACTTCCTCAATCTAAAAATATTGTTAATCCAATCTTATATTTATTTTATCCTAATATTTTTTATGATATATTTATTTTATTCAAAACTACGGCAGAAACAACAGTTATACTGTGGCTCTCCAATATCAAACAAGCTTTGACTGAAAGTCATCCGAACACATTTAATTTTATTTGAATTTGCTCCAACATACACCACCTCAGCTACCCGGTTCAGTGGAACAAGTCCCAAGGCAACGTGTCTGCTGCAGTCGCAACTTGTGAACGGGTCAATACACCATATTCAACTGTAAAATAGCCTTGGACTAAGGTAGATACTCTTATAAAGATGAGATGGTCTTAACTAAGACGCTATCATAGAAAAAGATAGAAAGGATTAACATCCGGGAGACAACTCCATAAGGTTTACATATCCATGATTCCAGGTAAAAAATACATCCAACATACTTCAATTGGAAATGACATTGCGGTCCATAGCCATGTAAAAGAAGTTGGCGCTCGTGGACCTCCAGCAAAATCCATGAAAATCTTTTTAAGAATCTCTTTTTTACTAGATATAAAAAGAATGATAGATTTTTATCCCGTGTTTTTATTTAAAAGGATATTTTGTATTCAGTGTTTGATTATTTATATGTGATAAAGTGAAGTTTCCAAAAACATGGATGTATTGTGACATAAATAACGATCTGTGTTAGAGCTAACAAATCCACATTTTGAGCAATCTCAATAATGCACTTCCATCTATCATAAATTTAAACTACATTCAGCATTATGGGTATTAATGAAAAATCAGATTATACTTAAAGGTTTATTTCAAGACAGTAGCTTAGAACTGGATCATCTGACCCTTCCTCTTCTTGTCTCCACCCAATTCAAAATGCTTGCATCGCTTGATGGCGACCTGAGAACGGAACTTGCAATCCGAACATTCCAACCTCAAGACAATCTTCTTGGTAGTCTTAGCCTAAAACAAATATAACATAAAATAAAGCAAATAATTATGAACTGATCTGAGTGCGTATGAATTCTGAGGGTTGATTTTGTTAAAATCGTACTAATATCCTCCTATGGACAGACACATTTAGAAGTATTTAATTTGCAGAGTTAATATTTTGTAGAAATAGTCAACACAAAACAGCTACTTACTACAACAATAAAAAATAATCATTCGAACATTAAAAATAATCACCAGGTTTAAAAGGTAGTTATACGAATCTCAGACTCTGTAATCTACAGGGATACATTTTTAACAAATTCACAGCTACTGACATTCAATTGAGTTTGCGAATATTGTAAATTAAAATTATCTCAACCCAGTTGAGAGTCCTAAATTACATAAAGCACGCCGGCGTCATTTGAAAATCTAATACTCGCTAACAAACACTAGCCAGTTGCATGTTGAAAATATGAAATGACATTTTTGACAGCAATAACAAACCTTCTTCCTGAAGATGGGCTTAGTCTGTCCTCCGTATCCTTGTTGTTTTCTGTCATATCGACGTCTCCCCTGGGACGCTTGTCTTTCTTTGGACTTTTTATACTGAGATACTTTATGAGTTTTGTGTACCTTGCATTTCTTGCAAAAGGTACGACGTTGTTTCGGTACGTTAACCTAAAAATCAGAGGAGTGGATTTAAATACAATGACATGAATTTAAGACAGCACCTCATGACAGCAAAAACATACGCTATTGAAAATAATATAACAGTAATTTGCGGATGATGGCAGATAATTCACATAAACAAAAATTCATCCGTACCATGGTTGGAAAGGCCAAGAAGCAGTTCACCAAAAGACCGGATATTCTTAAAGGTCTTGCATCCACAAAAAAATCAGTATCATAGACAATATTTTAATGTCAATACTATGAACTACACAATACATGCAAACTACATAAAATAGTAAGTTAGGTACCAACATTAATTTATAAATTACTTTATTTAATACAAAATTTAAATTAAATTCATGTTCACTTTCCATTTATGCTTAAGTTTTAAAAGTTTGATTGAGTAGATATAAGTTGCCCTTAAATGTAGGTAGGTACATAATTAGAATAAAAATAGAATTTAAAAAATATTCTGTGAATTAAAATGCACGTAAATAATTACGGAAATAACGTTTTACGTAATTTATGTAACGTACCTAACAACTTAATCAGTTTTTCAGAATTCGGGCTTGCGTTAGCTGTAAGTCATATTATATTGTAAACTTTCAATGTTGCTACCATATTTACTGTGTTACGTTATTTAATTTTATTTAATGCAGCCCAAATTTCGGATATATCGTCACACTTTTAAGTTACTACCGCAGTTGAATCGTACCTAATGCTATATTATTTAAATAGAAATCATTGAATGAAATTGTTGTAATCATTCATATAAAAGTTCATAGCGTGGTCAATTAACGTTATATATGGTCGAGTATTATATAGACTGTGTGCGGGCTATATTCTGATCATGTAAATTTAATAGGTCAAAAATAACGAAGATGCTTGTAATCACAATTACTAAAATCAGACTATCCAAATGACGAAAACAGATGTAGTAAATTGAAGTATTTTAATATCAAAAGTTTACCTACTCTACTATTAAAAATACAGTAGTTAAAATGAGTGATTGGTAAAAATCTGTTTGAAATAAAGTTGGTACGGTCAAGAAGAAATAAAACTCCAGAAGTTACTCCGTCAGTAAAGCTTTATTACATTAATTGCAACGTTTTTAATTTAGAAAACCGTAATGTATCGTTAACCTGAATACTAGTTCTATATTTTCATAAAAAATTCTGGCGAAAAATTTGACCTATGAGATCAAAGCTAAACGAGTTTTTCAGTTTATTTTCATTTTTTGTTATTTGATTTAAAGTAATATATATATTTATAATTAAAACCTTTCTATATTTCATTCGTCAAACATGGGAGTAGGCTAATTTAATTTATTGAAATTATTACCTACTTTGTTTAGGGTTACTATTATGGTTTTTTTTTTTAAATCAAACCAACTACCTACGTATTTACGTAATAATTATTTAAATATAGTATGACAGTATTTATAAAAATGTTTTGATTTTTATTGGTAAATACAATATTATATACAGCCACTGCGTCGTGTTTTTTTTATGTGATGCATCGAAATTAGTCAGTTCGTAATAATTTTATTTCATTTGATACACTTTTGTCTGAAACTATTATTTAAACTACAACTTTCAAAATGACGTGAAAAATTTAATTAAAATTAATAAATAAATAATGTTTGTATAATATAGATTACGTAAGCACTTATGTTTAAACTTAAATAATAAATAAATAACAATGTCTATCAAAGTTTAAATTTACCGCAGTATGAAATAGTGTATGGCCCTCTATGGAAATTAAATGTAAGTTAAAAAGTAGCCTCAAACACCCGAATTCTGAGAACACTTTTACTCTCAAACCCCTCTTTTCTTAATTGAAAGAGAAAACGTGCGTACTCAAATTTTATAATTAAAATGTTATTTCATCTAATTTGTATTAAAAGAACCAAAATATTTATAATAAATAGATTTTTGTTACGAAAAAGGCTTATTTTAAAAAGCCGGTAAATCAGCCAATAGGAGACCAGATATAAGGAAGCCCGCGCCATCTTCGTTTTTGAACTGGAGTGTGGAGTTGCCGGTCAGTCGCGCGTTGGATTTTGGCAGATTCGCTTCTAGCACTGGGAAGACGGGATAACTATCGAAAACATGAGTACCAAGGAAAATAACAGTGAAGTCGCGGTGGATAAGGTCGGGGACGAGAAAGGTGCCGGTGATGCGAAGTGTGAAATTAAAGGCGTCAAGAGATCCGCAGAGGTAAATTTTTGGTTATGAAACTTATTTAGGAAATAGCGCGCCATTTTTATTCTCAGTTAATGTAGTTATTGAAGCGTTTATTGTGGCTAATGGTGCGCTTGACGCCATTTCATGCATCGTACGCGTTTTAAACCTGTAGCCCTTGTATTACTTCCCGAAATACAACCCGGTTGCCATGTGATGCCGGTTGGTAATTATTATGGCGTGGTGTCCGTCCATTGACTGTCGGTTGTTTATACTCGCGATTTGAACGCGCCTTTGATGCGATCGCCATATCTAAGGCTCCGCTTCGTTATAGATTTCATTTTATTCTCAGACTGCGGCCCTAGCTTTGTTTACTATATCGAAAGTATTCAATGACCTTGGTTGTAGAAAACATGGCGGGAATAAGTAGTCTTCCAAATCGATATTACATTTTATCGCATTATAGATGTAAGGTTTATCTATCGAAAATCATTTATTCGCGCATACTTACGGAAAATGCCGCTATTAAAAATATTTATTTAATTGCATAGTTTTTTGGCTTACGGGACACGGCGGAAGAAGATGGCGATTCCGTATATACTTGGCAACGATCGCCAGCGTATGCCCGAATTTATGTTGAATCGGTAGAATGTCATTCGTTTTGTGAAATTGTATTATTTAAAGGCATTTTTAATAGGTAATTTTTGAAAGTATTATCGATTGGACTCCATTCGGCCGAGAGTCGGCTTGGCCGAGTTTGTGAGGTTGTGTATGGCTACCGAACCCACGCGCGTCGTTCGATACTTCATGTTATCTATCTCGCGCCGATAAATTTTTGATAACGCTTTCTGCGCTCAAGATCGGTCGGTTTGCATTAGCAGGATGGACGAATGCTATGCTACATGCAATTTTTGTTATTAAAAATCTTGCAACGCTATCGTCCGATTTTTCCCTATTCATTCTGGGGCGACAGATGTGTCGCCAAGCTCTCACTGTTGCACGACTATTTCCGTCTTTGTTTTGCTTGCAGTTTGTAACGTACCTGATTCGCCGTTCAGGTGATACCGTCTCTCTCTAACTTGCGTGATAAAATCCCAACGTTTTATCGTAAGGCAATAATTAAACCGGTCGTTTTCTCAAACTTAACGAAGTATTGTTAAATAAGCCATCGATAAAAAAAATATTTGATAATTATATTTAAAGATCGCAATGATGATCTTGAATATGTGAAAAATTAGCAACATTTAGATTATTTTTATTTATTAGCGCCGTGTCAGGTCATTGTTACCTCACAGTGCGAAGTACGTCACGTACGCGTCACCCGGCGTCTGTTATTTGAAACACGTGGGATTCTGCTGCACGTCGCAAATAACGATACAATTCAAAATAAGCTTCCCATGAGCGTTATATTATTTATGTATTTATTGCTCGATGATGCATTTATAATCAAAATGCAGACATTTTATGGCTCGGATTGTTCCCTCAGTTGAAACATCAGTGCTATATGTTATAACAGTAAAATTTTTCAAATATTGATTTTTTTTTAATATTGTTTTCCAGGATAAAGTTTCTGAAGTGAAAAAATCTAGAAAAGAAGAAAACGGCGGAGGAGCGGAACCCGAGGGAGACGAGGAGGACATCGGAGAGGAAGACGAGGAGGAAGCGGAAGGAGAGGAAGAGGACGAAGAAGAAGACATCGGGGAGGGGGAAGATGACGAGTTAGACGGAGACGGTCAGTTTGCAGAATTATCGGACTGAAGATTATTCATTAATTAAACATTCAGAGAATCGATGCTCAGTTGTTACGTTTGCTTGCAGATGACGAAGACGACGAGGAGGTGGGAGCGGATGAAGAAGACGACGAGGCAGACGCGTAATACGTTTTAGTAAACAGTACGGATTTTTTATCAGAGACTCCTTTTCACAGTGTTGTGACATTTGTGAAGAAATGGTGATTCTCCTGTGCATCATCCCTTCTCAAAATTTCACATCTTTCAAGAAATTATTTGCAAACAGATTCTCCCGTCGAAAGTCAGTTTGTCCGAAACGCGGCTTCGATAGGTCAATTTAATTAAATAAAATTATTTCCAAAGAAAATAGTCGTCATACTCCGTGTCGATGCTTGATCGCTGTGAATATTTCATCGGAGGGATGTGCCCGGGTTTCAAACTTTTATATATTATTTAAATGACAAAAGTGTTTCTATTGCTATTTGTAATTTAAATACTACGCAGTGAAGATGACGGTTTAGCGGCTCTTATTTCCTCCTCAACAGTTGTAACCGATGCGAGATAGTGAATTTTTCTCAGATGATTTTTACTCCAGTGCAAATTATCGCGTAAGCTGGAAATGTTGATTGTTTCTATGATGTAACATGTACTAGCCCACTGGCATTTTAATTATTATGTAAATGTACAAATGTTATTTTGAAATGTAATGAAAAACGAGAAAAAAATGCAACATGTTTGATTTAACATTCTATCTACATCAAAATCGTAAAATTGTATTTCTGCTGTTTTTTTTCGTTAACATCTTTCCAGACTCCAATTTGACTGTTAATTTTATACCATTGGCAATAAACGATCGGGAGGACATAAATATTAGTCTGGGTTTGGTATCGTAAGATTTTTTTAAGTTAAACCTAGGATGTAAGAAAGTTTTTAGAAATGTCGTGTGTCACTGTATGTATGGTCATTGACATTGTAATAATAGTTATGAATTTTTGTCCATATTGTAAAATTACGTAAAAAGTGGACGACACGCGGCTCACATGTTGAAATCTCATTCCAACTCAACTGAAATAATTGGCGCATATTTTTACATAAGAGAACACAATATAGGAAATTTGTAGTTATAACTGTACCTTTCAACAATTAACGTATAAAATATAAAGTTATTTTCTTCGTTAGAGGGAGATAATGAAATGCCGAGCTGCAGTTTTAATATTTCGAACACGCTACGAATCCCTACCTCTTCCCCTATCCGAGCCGGCCGGCGGGGCTGGCGGGGCTGGCGGCGCGGCCCCCTCCCCCCCCCCGGATCCCCCGCCCGCCCCGGCCTCTGCCCCCGTCCCCGCCCCGCCTCGCCCCGCCCCGGCCCCGCCGGCATTCTAGCGAGCTTTCTACCGCGCGCGCCCGAGGAAAATAGAACTGACGCTCTCGCCGCGGCGCGCGCAGCCCACGCCGCCCCTCTCCCCCTCCCCGTCCCCCTGCCTCCCTTGCCCCGCCGCAGGTGGGCCGGCCCGCGCCCCGCTCCCCCCCGCGCCCCCCACCGCGCGCTCGTGCCCGAATGCCTTCGACCCCCTATTTTTATTACGCCGTCGCAAATATACTGTAAATAAATTTAGTTGTAATTAAAGTATTTTGTAATTTCGATGCGTAGGTTTTTGTCGGTTCCATTGTAGAGGTAGACGCGGACTCGAGCGACTCGCGGCTCTCGGCCCCGGGCCCGCTCGGCCGCCGGCGACGAGCGCGGTTTCCCACACCGGTCGGCAGACTTTTCCATTTATTCTGAACTGTCCCCTTTCCCGACGATCGTTCGAGTGCGGTAGTTTTGTGTCGGCATGGCGGTCCGAAGGCGTGCGTAAATCGCGATCGCTTGCTTTTTTAATATACAAAACCTGTGATCCATTCGATGTGATGATTTTTCTCAGTCGACTCCGAATAAGTTTCGAAACCGGCGGAGCCGTGTGGCTCTCAAAGTGTGTCTATTTTCATTCTTGTAAACCACTCTCGCAATGAATGTGTATAATAGTTCTGTTCATTTTAGATCATCAGTAAACTTAGGAGTTTTCATCGTCGATTTGTCGTTTCTCAATAGGAAACGGCAGGAGATATACAATTACTACTTAAATATATTTTATAATTATATTAATTAAATATAAGATTATTTAAATAATAAAATTGTCATTCTTTACCCCCACGAGTTGTGTCCTAGAAGATTTCGATGTTTTGCGGCGCTTCCCTCGCGCCCGGCGCGCTTCGACGGCTCGTTTTGACGGTCGGACGGGACGAGCGGTTGGGAGTCGCTGAAAAATCCAATGTGGGGTAAATCAAGAAGCCCCTCCCCACTTCCCCACTTCTGCTCCGAACTCCCGGTTCTTATCGGCGCCCTGCCGGAGTCGGGAAGCGCTCCTCGCGGCCGTCTCGAAGCATTCCAAACGGGCGGGCAAACGTGGCGATATATTAAATTATCTCATGCTTTCGAATATACCGTTACTAATTAAACATTTTAGCAGTCGGCACGCCTGGACGTCCGACGTGCGGATTTTTAAAAGTAAACTTTTTTTAATTACAAAACATCGTGCGCGCGAGCTTCCCGCGTCGCGTTCGATCGGACGAGTTGTCTGTTTTGTGTTAGTAAATTGTAAGTTATTTTTGCGATCGATGGGGACAGTAAAGTTGAGCGTTCGTCTCTTCGAACTCTCCGGACGACTAGAAAACTTGACCGCGCTCGATGATAACGGAAATAATCGCTCACCGTCTCCTATGCGACCGATTCTCTTCCAAAATGGGGATCGGTTTGCTTTTACATTCTCGAGCGATATTGTTAAAATAGAACGATTCGCCGGAGGGGAGCGTCGCGTCGCAGGTCGCTGAGGCCGTGCGGCTTGAGAAGCGCTGGGAGCGTGCCGGCGAAGTTCCCGCTCGGGTTGGACGGCGTGTCTAGTGTGAAGTACGGCAGCGGTGTCGAGCGATAAAGATAGCTATCCGATTAAAAGTAAACGATTATCATTTCATATTGTCCAGTTTCGTTTCGCTATTGATAATCTAGCTGACCCGTTACCGTTGTATCCAATTTTATCCTAATCTAATATTTCAAATTAAATGTCCTATATTTTCAAATTCGCCCCGAGGGTTTTATACTTAGATCGATCGTATTGCCAAACCGCTATCTATAGATAGGTCACACTCGTTAGTGACAAAACCGACATCCGAAATTTAGAAAGAAAATCGAAAACTTTCACATTTTAAGGTAACCGATTTCTCATTGTGATCGTGCATAGAAACTAGTATTTAAATTGCAAACATCGAAATACAGGGCGGGGATGTGTTTCGTCACAATAAATAGAGTTGTTGAAAATGATATATCGAAAAGTAATTTGCACGTGATTTGATAAATACGTGTGCCGCTCAGTCGAAGAATGGAGTATTTGTTGATATAAATCCACATTAAATCGGGCGTCGTTGCCGGCGTCTCGCGTCACTGACCGACCATTTTTACAATCTAGTTTCATTTTCGTGGAATACATTTTATAAAGTGACTAATGCACTTTTCGAGTGAACTCTTGTATGAAAATATTCCATAAAGGTATCGATAAAGTTTAGCTGAGAAATATTAATTTCAAAAACTTAACTCGATAAGATTTCTATTAATGTCGGCCACGACTGCCTATCGCCGATGCGTTTTCTTTAGTTTTTCCTTGGCATCAATAATATTGACGCCGCTACGCCTCGTTGCGCGGTACCGGAAACACGCTGGCATCCGGCTGCGTGTAGTTATACCAAAGACAAAAGACGAATTATATTGTTGATGGGAGACGCTTAACTTTTTTTTTAATAAATTTTATTGCAAACCTGATTAAGGGTCAAGAAAATAAAAATATATAAAATCACCCACTCCACTGTATCCATTTACTGTACATTTATTCAAATTTAATTTCATAGTTGTGTATATATTTCATCTCTTGTGTCCGAAATCGAGTTGTTCACACTGAGTATGCAGAAAATAAATCTTGATCTGTGCTTTAAAAATATGACTTATGCAATGATTGTTTAATAGGAGAAATATATATTTTTATTAACCGTTAATTCATTGGATTTTATTATTATTTAAATTTGCCTGGAAAGTAATATCAACAATAATTTATATTTATTGATCTATGGCCAAAGAGCTAGATCTAGAATCTCATTGGCAGTATTTTACTCTTTGGGCAGGATCTAGTGCTCTATATCTTGTGCACGGTTTGCGATCAGAGATAATGCTTATGTTCGTAATTTTTTTTTTATCATTTCCATATTGTAAAATTTCAACCTACTAATCAAAAAATTAAATTTCAATTAATCAACTGATTAATTCAATGTAAATAACATTGAATTCATCTGAATGAAGCTTAGAGAGAATATTTCCATTCTTAATATTAATGCATCTGTGAATATATTAAGTATCACCTTATTTCAAATGTATTATTTATGTACATATATATATATATATACAAATGTAAGAATAATTCTAAATATTTAACTGGTATTTGATAAGGGCCATTCAATTTATAAAATACCTCCCAAAAATATAAATTCAGGAAAAAAAAATGACAAAATAATTTTTGGAGCAGAGAAACCAATTTTTTTTTAGAGAATTTCCGATTAGTAGATTTTCAGAATTGAAACATGTTAGCCGGATGAGACATGTAAATTAATGTAATTTCAATATCAACTTCATATAATTTATTTTTTGATCATGTAACACTTCAAGCTCCCAGCTTTTAAGTCAATACGAATCGTTACTATTATTGCAAGGTTGCGTATTGGTTCTCTTTTAAAGCATAATACTGGTTCTTGGGTTTATGTAAGAAATGTTATGCTTAATTTATAATTATTCATTTTTCAACATACTAATATGATTCGATAAACGGCTAGGTTATGAACGATTTCTTTTAGTGGTTTAAGATAGGTTTCAAAAATTACAATGATGTGCGATTCATTATGAAGAGAAAGCGAAGCCTGCTGCCACTTTTCTATGAGAGGACTTCAATAAAAGTCGACATATTGGTAAATTTATAATATTTCATCAGTTTAATGCAACTGCAACATTTTCTGTAATATATTACTTTCAAATCTGTGCAGAGCGAAATACTCGTCTGCCTCATGAGATATTTAAAATAATAGTGGATAAGAGTGGATGAATGACTAACACATTTGGTCAAAAATAATCTGAGCATTCTTTTCATTAACAGTTGATGAAACAATTAAACAGATCTGAAACAACGCAATGCCTGATGCATTGCATGCGACCTATGATGCACATTTCGGGTTGCTTTTAAATATTTCTTAAACTGAATATCCAAATTTCAGATTATTTTTTAATGACTAGAAATGAACTTAGGAAGAAGAGTTTATCAATTTTTTCTTTTACTTAAAGCTTAACTCTCGTATACATGGGAATCATAAAAATAATTTCATGTATGTATTTACACTTTTCGTATCATTAGAATCTATAAATTTTATTCAGGCACCTCGATCACAATAAGTAACACAATAAATCATACTTCCATGAAGTGTTAAGTTCGCCCGTTGACGCTTCAGTTAGGTCTTCCATAGGCATTGTCTGCAATCTCATTTCCTGCAGTAAGCTCGTTTATCGCATTTGTTGTCAATCTTGTAAAACTGTCAGTCATGTTCTCTTGTTCGATATTCATTCTGGAGCCGATTTCTTGCTTACTGGATGGTTGGTAAGAATTTGGCTGGTAGGTGCCTTCCAGTAAGGAAGACAGCCCGGAGAGCTCGGCGGAGTTCAGCTGAGTGAGCTGATGGCTGTCCATGTCTAGAAGACTGCTGAGCGTGGTGTGGTCGGGCGGTGGGGGCAGAGGAGCACCCCAGCTGGGCCCCGCGTAGTCTAGTGGAGGGGAAGGCGTGGCGTGTTGCTGTGGGGAGGGGCTGCCTTGCACAGTGCGGTACATTCCTGTATACTGCAGAGTACTCTGTCCTCCGTATGGTGAGGGCGTTTGATCTGATCGATAATATACACATATTAAACCTAATTGATGTCTTCATATGTCAGTCTCTTTTTGTATATTTTCTAATGTAAAATTTGTTATACCTCTAGGTTCCATTTTTATGGTCTGTTCAGGTGACATCCCAAAAACATTGTACATCGGTGGTTGTGCCAGAGGATCCATACCTATAGAAAAAAGTCATTAAAATTTTTATAAATATAGATCAAATAATCTCTAGAAAGAAAAGAAGCACAAATAAAAAAAAATGTGTCAAAGGCCTTATTAATACTGAAGATAATAGTCAAATGTAGTTAATTCAATCATAAGGTAAATCAAAATTAACATAAGCCCACAGCAAATACAATTATAAAAAATTAGATGGTATGTTAAATTGATGATTTTAGTATGGTCCACAACAAGCTGGTGTCTAAATAAACTCAATGTAAAAATAAATACAAAAAGCCGAAAAACAATTATAGTTGCATATTTAAAAATTTCAATCATAAAACGTTATATAAAATAAAATTGTTAAAACCAAATCTTTAAATTTTCTGTGTGAATGTAACAGTGTGATGAAAGTTGGATCTATATACAGATTAGTAAAATGTATTCAACAGTAAAATTAAGCATGCCGAACACTAAAATTAAGTCTACACATCTAAACACCATGCTAAACATAAATATTCGTACCTTACTGTCTTTTTATAAATTATATCCCTGCTAGTTTTTAAAGAAATCTGAAAATGTCTTGAAAGGTCCAAAGAAAATTCTGACAAATTTATAATTTATTTATTTCACTCAAGCAAAATTCTCCTATGTAAAGTATTTCTATGAAATGTTAAATATTAACCATAACCGATAACTCTTGTAACAGACAGTATTTATAAACTTTCAAATGCACTCAAACAATTGTGTATTTTATTTAAGATTTAACATTGACTAGTACTTATTTGACTAGAGTATTGATTTAATACATCTTTACAAGCTAAATAGTATAAAATATACAAAAATAATACCAGCACCTTAAGAGTATTTATTGCACATAATCTTTAATATTTTGAAAATATTATAATGGTGTATTATGAATAATCCCAATAAGGTATATTCATTTTTTTAACAATAAAAGCAGGAATTGTAGCAAATAGAAGATTCCAACAAAGAATGGTGAACAATTCTGATATTAAATAATGACTGAAATGTTAACAAATGAAATATGTTGTGATGGTGATATTGAAGATCAAATAATGCAGTGGTCCCCATTATTATAGTATTTGGCATTTACAAGAACATGCTTAAGCATGCAATTTTTATATAATACTAATCATTAATAATAATTCCCCTATTTTACATACGAAAGTATTTTAAATAGCTGCTACAATTTACAAACGAAAAAAACACTATTGGGCCTGTATCTTATAACGTTATATTACAATTAATATTACATAGTTTAGAGAACCACTGCATTAAACAGTCAGGAGACACGTGGATAAGAAATTGATTAAGTATGATAGATATGTATTGAATTTTCATAAATATAGTGAAAATTTTTTTTGTTTTCCCAAAACCAGCACCTGGACAAAACAATACAATAAATAATAATATTTAGATATGGACAGAAACTTACTGGCAATGTCTTGCATTGGTGCTTGCAAGTGTCTAAGAAGGTGGGTATTTGGATCACTGCCATATTTCTGCCTCTTTCTTTTCAATACTACGGGGTCTAAAACATAATATTGATGGGAAATGAGTACAAATGTAAATCAAAATAATTTACATATACTGAAAACAAAAACAGTATACCCTCCAGTAAATTAACAAATTATTTACACATTAATATTATGTAACTTTGTTTTATATAAAGATGATTGATAATTCAAATAGTAGACTCTTGATTGGACGGTGACATCAAAGGAAACTTTCCACCTTCAACTGGAGAGTAGTAACAACTGAGTTCATCAAATTCAGACACGGTTGCATGCGGGGCAAGAGCCATGTATAGAGCATAATGTTCAGCATCAGTCAAATCTAGATTATCTTGGATTTTCTTGAGAGCTGAGGCATCAATAGCTAATACATTCTCGGAAGCTAATACAGTATCTGCATTAGTTGGCGGGGCAGAAACAGCATTATTGTTATTATGCAACGACACTGAAGAATCGTTATGATTGTTGTCACCATGAAGTGAAATATGAGTGACACTATCAGTGTAGCGGAGAGATGTACCTAATGAGAGATTGCCCGTGGATCCCTTGAGAGAAGTATGAGTCACATCCTGCTTGTATTTAGCAGGCCGCTGTCCTGATACGCTACTTACACTTCTACACAATTGCTTTCCCGGCTTAGTGTCAGAAGATGGCCGGGAAGGAGATTTCTCTTTATTTTTTCGGTTGAAAATGCGTGACAAAAATGATCGTTTTTTGGGAGGCATAGGAGGCAAATTGGCAGGCAAACAGTCAACAGAACGGGTTTGTTGCTGAGAACGATTTGCAAAGCGTCGGGTTTGGGAAGGACTCCGAGACAGTGGTATGGGAGTGACAGGCTTGAGAGTTGGCTCTGGCGATCCTACACTGACTGTTTGAGCTCGAGGGCGCAATACTTCCATGGAGGGAGTCTTACGGATCCGTTTCGGGGGTAAAGGAGGAAGTTTCTCCTCATCAGTATCGCGTTTGAGAGGAGTCAACTCAATGATCGGTCCCTGGTGGGTTACTACATCTTCATAAGATATATCAGGTTCCGTTAAGGAGAGAGGATTTTTGAATGCTAATTGCAGACTATTATAAGTATTCCTATCATCAAAATCATCAACGTCCATGCTGATGGACGGTGCAGGTTTATTGGTAAGAGTAGTCATATTGCTGAGCCTCGTTTGATTGTCTGAATAGATCTCGTCTAACTCTGCTACCTGGTCGAGAAGTTCATTTAGATTTTTGTCATGATTGTCAATAGAGCTTGACTTCAAAATCCCAACATTTCCATTTATATTATTATGGGAGTAAAACTGGGAGCTTTCTAATTTACGAATCTCTTCGGTGGGCGTAGTGAGATCTACCGTGACTCCTGGGTCTGTGTTTACAACCGATCTGATAGAAGGGGTATGTTCATTACTATTATTGTTTCCGTCTATAATGAGAGTAGCAGTGGTACTAGAAGAATCAGACGGGCATCGTTCGGTCTGTTTTAATTTTCTATTCATATCTGAAGCCAAAATCTGATTGATGAGATTGTAATCTGTCTTCCTGCGACGAGAGAGAAGACCAGTCCTACCTGAGTCCAGTGGGAGTAATTCAAAAGGCAAAGGTTCACTTATAGCTCCGTCTGAAGGCCTCCGTAGTTGAATGCAAATCTAGAATAATTTTTTTTATTTAGTTACTAGGTACTTTTTAGATGTAATAAATGTCATAACATGAATTTTAAAATGAAATAATAATCAAAATTATTTTACAAAAATGAAATAAAAGATTGATTTATACCTTCACTGGCTGTTCAACATCCAGGGTCCTATAACGAGGAGCTCTGAAAGCAATGGCAACTTGCTTGTGGACATTGGCATGCTGAAAGTCACCCCAGCCCTCCCATACTACTTGTCCGTCTACTTCCTCGTAAAATCTTATACTTATGTCTTCTTTGGCAACCTTTAATAATAAAAAGAACAAACTAAAATGTATTAAGTCATATAAAAATATATTAATTATTAAATAAATTAAACGGTCAATAAAGTTGTACAGTAAACATTTAAAATAAAAGGTTAACCTTTTCACAGAGTAATATAATTTCTCGACCACCGGCAACAGGGGCAGTACAATGACTCATTTTGCAAATGACGAGGTCACTCATTGCTTTCTTATCATAAATTACATCAGACACAACAGGAGCCAGAGGAAGAGTAAAGCGTCCTTTGTCCGTTCCCTCCAGGAACACTTGGAAACATAGGCGCACTGCATTCAGATCTATGCTAGTAGGCTGAGAACGATGTGAATATCCAGCTGAAAGCAGTATTAATTAAAATATTTATTACTTATATCTTACGTAAACTTAGTTTCTAAGTAAATATGTAATATGTTAATCTTCTACATAATATGGTATGTTCAATAGTATATAATGAAAAAGACCTTACTCTTATAAGGGTCAACTCTAATCTCTTCTCGTACACGTAAAGCATCTTCAATATCTTTCTTTTTTACACACTGTATGCCTAGATTGCTGAATGAGACGCACATGCTGTCAGAATTTATTTCAACTGTACAAACTCCCTTTTTACAGCCATCTTTACCCACCAAGTTATGCGGGTGAGGTCTGAAATAGCATAATATTTTAAGGTACAACTTATCTTTAATATTTATTTTATTCAGCTTTGAGAGTATTGATAAATTACCTGTAAGGTAAATCTTTAGTAACACATGACACCACAACAACAGCTCTCCCTTTGTAGCCGACTATTTCAATGGTGGGATACGTTTTATTTTCAGGAGTGCTGCGGACACCGGGTATAGACCCTGCAGATCTTCCTTCACATTCATATCGAAATCTGAAAACGAAATGTGCTTTTAGTTTTCATAATGAATAGAAATCGGTCAAACTACTACTATTTAACCACTGTAATTAGTTAGCGTTGTATTGAAAATTCCAACAATTTGATTTTTACATTAAATTTCAGTGCGGTATTTATTTATGTAGTGGATATTGGGTGTAGGTGCGATGATTTTATTTATTTACAATTATAGTTCAATAATAAAGCAAGCTCGTGGTATTTCATGTTTAAGGAAATAAATATTATGATATGATTACCTGTTATAAATAATCAATTGAATTACTTCTTAAATCTAGAATTTAGATAAAAGTAAAAAATATTTGTATTGATACTTGTAATATCAGCGCAAATAGTTTTGGGCAAAACTGAGTTCACTACTCAAAAAATGTTTGGTGGTTTGAAATTAAAGATACATTATAAATAGATCTGTTACCTCAATGATTTGGATGCAGGCTGTTCTATAATTTTAACATATGCATTTCTCCTCCTGTGGTGTGTGGCGCCGGCTTGGCTTCCGGGCTGGGCCTGCGATGGGCCAGGTAAGGGCCCGCCTCCGCTGAACATGTCTGAGTCACACCGCTGCACCGCCGCTTCAAAACTTGGATCCGTAGTCTGGATGACTTCAACTGAAAATATTATTCTTACTTAGATCATTAAACAAACTAAGGTTTTCACTATATTTAATTACAGGTCTATCTCTAAGATATTGGCCATTTTCTTTGTAGAGGTAGTATATTGATTGGGATGAAAATGTGGTATAATTTTCTAACATGAGTCATTTTTTTTAAGGATTACATAATTCAAGATTTTGGTTATATTTATGTCCATTAATAAATAACCAACTTACAGTTAATAATACAGTTTAAAGGCTTTTTTTACAGAGAGATATACATGAATACGTAGAGATATTTATCATAAAATAAAGAAATGATAATTTTTTCTTATTTTTAATATTGTCTAGATATATGTTGATTATATAAAAATATGATGAAATGTAGTAAATTGAGATATTATTAATAAACCCTGCAGAGGTAATACTCACTGACATCACTGATATTGATGTTGGATTGCTGACTACCTTCCTCATGATCTACTTCACAGCCCGAAAGATCTTCCTCTGAAATTATAGTTTAACCAAGAAGCTGAGTAGGTTGCGTATATGGTAATCAAATAAATTATGTGATTAGATAGGTTACTGTTAACTCTACATAAGCCAATTGTTTATTAAAGAGTGGTGATGTAGAGCAGCTACTTTATACTCAGATCTACATTACGAATTAAAAATCTTAAATATAGAGTAAAGATGTTATTTAGATAATTCATTAAAAAAATGGTTTATAGGTCAGTATTTTTGGTTCTTATCACCAATTTAGTTATATTAAAGAATTAATTATTATTCTGAAATAATTATATTTTAGCAGTTTTGCCGGTAAGGCAAACGTAAATTTATAAAAAAAATCGTTTGAATTACAAGCGTTTTCAATAGATCTTTAGATAAATTATAATTGAATTTGCAAAAATAATGTTTAACTAGCCTGTAGATATTTTACTTATTTAATTTGGATGCTAGTAAGACACGTTGGGTTTTTAGGTTTGTATAAGAGTGTGCCATTGGTAAGTATGTACTCAAATATTAAAAACAAATTGGTTTTAGTACTTCAGAAATAAAGCCAACACTAAACAACAACATTGTAGATAAGGAAAACATTATTAAAAGTATTTGTGAGTAAAGAACACATCAAAATAAAAACCTTTTAAGTTAAATAATTACAGATTATTTGATCCAATTAAATGTGTTACTTGGATCAAAAGTATACAAAAACTATACAATTTATACAAAAACCTTGAAACTATTAGACGCTCACCAGGAAAGTAAAAATGTATAGTTATATACCAGAAACATATTATCTCCATGGTGCTTACATACTCTAAGGTATTTTTCTAAGCAGGTACATAAGTAAATACATATAAAATAAGTCAGGAAGGAGACTATTAAATTACTTCAAATATATAAAAGGCAAGAAAAACTAATGAAATTTATTGCTCTATATTTTCACTTTTATAATATATTATCTTTATTCATTTAATAATTTGTTTAAGAGAATGTCATTTATAAAAGTGAAAATATCAACAAATAAAAAATTTACACTGAAAATCTAAATTATAAAAAGATTAGAAATAAGAAGGAAGAAAAAAAACCAATTGTTTAAAAAATAAATGCTAATAATTATCTTTCGTAAAAAAGTTAAACACATCTTTAATTGGTGAAAAATTGAATTTTTTCTCCTAAACGTAAACGGAGATAAACTTATCCCATAATACATATTAATTCACTAAAATTAAATTTGATTCATACGTTGCAAATGTTTATAATATATGAACTGAATTATTATGTAGGTCATATTTTCTGCGAATACAAAAAGCCAAAATACAGCCAAATGCAAATAATTTAATACATGGACATTTTCAGAAAATATAATCATAATAACTAATAAGGTAAAACACAAAATGTGCATATTAAAGTTGATACTGACTAACCAAAATAATGGTAAATATTAGTTTAGTGCAGAAAAATAAGCTTATTGAAGTTTGGAATTTTTTTTTTAATGAAATAAAAATCAAACTATCAAAACGACGAAAAGAAAATGTCAACATGTTCTGATCTTCCTGGTAAATTTTTCGGGCGAAAAATAGACGACCAATCGGATAAAATAATTTAAATAAAATGTTAAAATAAAGATATTATAACATATTAAATGCATTAACAACTTCTTGATAAATAACGTAGATGATTAAATATTTTATTTATTATTATAAGCAAGAAAACATACTAACAAACTTATTATGTTCAGGGGCAGCAAACTTAAATAACGACACCGAAGTGTGAATGTAAGTAAATGTAAATGCGTAGCTACCAATTAATGGACAGACCAGAAGTGTTTTTTAATACTAAATATTGATGAAATTAAAGAGTAACCCATGTCGAAGAGTTTAATTAATTATAATAAAAAAATTATGAACAATTGCAAAATGGGCCAAAGTGAACTTTTAAAAATTATAAAAATAAATGCTACTTCAAAGAAATGCTGGATTCTTCACATAATTGCACCGGTGCGCTCGCACCCGGCCATTGTTGCCACACGGATGGGTTTCCCGCGTAACGCGTTGTCTATGGCCGCCATGTCATATGGTTGATGCGCACTTGTTTTAAAAGGCACAGTGTTTACTACCATTTAAATTAATCGCTCCAGATTGTTAAAACTTGGCATCCTTTCCCTCGTTTTATTTTTTGGTAATAATATTGATGGTACAAATATATGTATTTATATAGATATATCGTAACAGCAATCATGCAATTATTTATATATAAATATATATATGATAATAAGAATAGAAAAAGTGCTAGTGAGATAGGTGCTGAATTAATGAAGAGTGCTAAGAAGGTTGAAATTGTAAACTTTCAGCTTGCAATCTAGTGCGCCTGTGGGTTTTTTTTTGTAATTGGGCGTGAAACACAAAAAAATGAAAAATTCTAGGTTACACCAAAACAAACCATGCAGTATAGAAAAGTTAACGCACGAACTTTTCAGATACAAAAGATAAACATGCATCAAATCGCAAGCCGCGCGAGTGGGAAACTATCGAGTGTCATGCAATGTTTTGAACTTCATGTTTACACACCTATACCGTTTTCCATTGCCGTCTAGCTGACTCAAAGGAGGGCGGTCGCTAGCGAATCTGACGTTCCGTTTATAGACGCGGGCCCTTAACAGAAGTTTACGAGTTAACGAAACGCGCGTCGGGCGCCCGGCCGCGGCGCACTCACTGCACTCGGCTAAAGTTCTCTCTCGTCATCTCCTACTGATCTATCTCTCGACAAACTGACGGCACACTAAATGAACATGACCCGTACACATACCTCTATTGACATGATCCTACAACACGGTCGTATTTCACTCGTCCCGAGAAACAAGTTATCAAGGTCTCCTCTCGATCGCCGTCCACACGGCGAGCGGCCGGAAAACACAACTTTTAAAACACTCAATCACAATACCGGCGAAGCGAACTGCGAAATTTTTTTAAAATTATGTATTGTAAAAAAAAAAAACTAGAAGTCGGCTCAAATAATCCGCACGTCCCGGACCGATAGGCCGAAGAAGCGATGTGTACTCGATTATTTTAGGAACAGTGACCACAACTTTCGGGCGATACGATACTGTACGCAATGTAACAAGTCCTCATTGGCCGCGCGAGTCACGCGGCCGCGGTGACGTAGCGCCCCGCCGCGCATGCGGGGCCGGGCGGGGGGGGCGCGGGGGGCCAGGGGGCACGGGGGGCGGGGGGCCAGGGGGCACGGGGGGGCGGGGGGCCAGGGGGCACGGGGGGCGGGGGGCCAGGGGGCACGGGGGGCCCCGCCGCCCCGCCGCCCCGCCGACTCGCCTCCGTGTGGGTAGAGTGATAAAAATTTACATGGCGCGAATGTGCACCCGTGCATTCGTCTCCCCGCTCGCCTCGCCGCGGCTGCTGCAGGAGTGGCTCAACACGAATATTCAAATCGCAGAAAGTATCATTATAGGCCTCTACTCTACAAATCGCGCCACCGACTTGCAGCTAGCTGCAGTTGCTTACTCAAGCAAAACCATTAAAAAAAACACCTAAAGTAAAGGGACACTATCAACTAGCTGCAAGTCGATTCCGCGATTTATTGCCCGGGTGTTGGGACCTTTGACTATAAAAAAAACAGTTTGATTCGTATAAGCAAATTTCAAAACACAAATATCATCTTTCTGCACATTTTCTAAGTGGATAATTATCGAGTATCTCATTGAATTCCGATATCTCACGATATACGAATAACGATGTAATTGAAAAAGTTTTCGGTCATATTGAAATATATTTGTGATTTATCGCTAGCTCGGCTGTTTAAATGACTAAAATTAAATTTATTTGAGATGCGATGTTATTCATTGGACGCGTCGATATGCAAAGACTCGTTTCGTTTAGTATGCATTATTGAAGCATGCAAGTATTATATGAGGAAATCAAACTATTTATTTAAACTATCATATTATTTTCTTCTAGGTTTATATGTAACTCGTGAATAATGCATATCGCATCGAAGCTGCATAATTATGATTTGCATAAAACAGAAGAATCCCCGCGATTGCCGATCGTCGCCATTATCCTCTACAAAAACGTTCATCGATTTAATTAAAATATTTCACGATATCATTATAATTATATTTACTATGCAATAAAAAAATGCAGGCCAAAGTAAGAAATAACGGGCAAAAATTATTTCATAAATTTTGAGATAATCAAATACTATAAAAAATATATTAAATATTTTTGTCTTTTGTGATTTTTTCAAGGGTTGTATTTTGTCGGTGACCGGTTTCGCCAACCTTTTGCGTCGGCATTATAAAAATTCGTTCGATATCCGGTCACCGATGAAATATCCTGGGAAAAATCAAAGTAAATGTTTTATTTAAAATACTTTTAAATTCATTTTTGTTTAAATTGAATGATAAGAAATGCGTTTTTTGTTAAATATATACATCACAGCATGCACAGATCGGTTACATATTTATCCGTTATTAAAAAAACTCACCCGCTCTATTGCTTAGTGGAAATAAATGAAATCAGAAAGTGTTTGAATTTTACAAACAAAAATAAAAATATAAAGAATAAACATCAAAAGTTTTCTAAAATTGTCCATGACAGCAGATAACTGGAAGTGCTGCGTAAAATTTGTACATCTCCAAGAAAATACAACCGAGCGGTGCTTACAATGAGGTTGACATAATTTATAGCAATTACTATCAGATCAAAAAAAAAAAAACATTAGTCGATTCACGGTGTAAATTTTTCATTCCCCGAGGACGCTGAAATGATTTTCATAAAATTAGACCCACGCATACATACGTTAAAATATTTCAGATATTTTCATTTCAGCGAACCGCACAGCGTCCCTCGGTATTTGGATCATCCGTCAAACCGTATTCATTCAGAGTTTTCTAGAAAGTTTAAAATCATTTTGCAACCGCGCCATGAAAAATATACAGCAGCTCAAAAAAATGAGTAGTAAACGATGATGAGATCTGACGAGTCCCTCGCGGTCCGTTCTGTCGCAGCTCCCCGGGGCAGTCGCCGGCGCCGCCCGATAACACAGATATCAAAATAAACCTTAATAAGAACAAAAAAGAGGCCGCCAAGAATATCACGTGCGCGCTGGTGGTCGGCTCCTGGCGGCGGAAGAGGGACGAGGTGAAGTCGCTCAGAAGGACGCTGGCAGTCCAGGCGTCCAAGGCGCGAGGTCTCGAGTTGCAGGGCGCGGCTCTGCGCCGGCTGCTGCAGGCGGACCGCTCCAGGGCCAGCGTCGCCATGGCCGAGGTCTCGCGGCTGCGGGACCAGCTCCGCCAGGCTCCGGGCTCCCTCGCCGCCGACAACGTAACGTACCACCTTTCAATACCACCTTTCAATGCCATCGGCTCTTCTCCGTTGTCATTCTCGCCTTCGTCTTTCCTATTTATTTACAAATCAGGGTCTAATATTATTTTATATTGAGAATCTAGTGATATATTCTATTATTTCAAATTCCTTAGGATATAAATATATCTCGTCGCTTAGCGAACTCCGTCGGGTGTCGGCAGTCGAGCGTGCGGTGTCCGGCATTTGCGCGGAGACTCGCCCGCGGTCCGAGAGCTTTGTTTGTTTTCAAATTTGTTTAGTAACCGAAGTGCTCCAGAGCCGACGCTTCGAAGCGAAAGTACAAAATCGTGTGATCGGGATACTATGTCAAATTTTACCACCGTCAGGTCAGATTCAGTAATCGTTGACTCCGAATCCGAAACGATGATTGCGGAGACAACCTCGACCGGGCCGGCAGGTAATTGACATTTTAATGTAGTTTTGAGAGCGCAGCGTCGCTTCGGCCGATAGTTTGCCGCGTCGAGAAGATTCCGGATGCGGAATCGCCCAGCACGCTGACGTCTCGGCTATCGGTTTATTTTTGAAAGTTTATTTGTGTCGGGTTCCTCGGCCGCCTTCCTCGGCGCAGCGGCCGACCGAGATCTCCGCGCGTCGCTTCCCGAGGGTGTATTTTAATAAATGTCCACAGTTCCGAGCCGAGGGGAGCGGGATGGCCCGCTCGGTGGCCGCGGCCGTCGCGTCCTTCTCGGCCGGGACGTCTCGCTATCGGCCGAGTTCGCGGGCTGCGGATGCGTCACGAAATACGTCTGGATTATGGGACTCGGCCCTAAAATAGAACGAGCACGCCGCAGGTTCAGGAGAGGATAGAGTTACGCATCCATCCGCCTCGGTCGACAGTCCCGACGGGCACTCGCGGGGGGGAAAGAATAGAAGTCGACACTCGAAATCGAGTCGCGAATCGTTCCCCGCATTCGTTCGATTCTTCCCGGTGAGTCTGGAAAGTCACCGAACGAGATTACCGAAAATGTTAGTAAATAAATAAAAAAGCCCGAGGTTCGAGCGTGTAGTATTCGGTGGACGCGATGCGCGCCCCGCCGGAAGAAAAAACCCCGCAAAAATCCAAAGAGTTTCGCAGATCGAGGTGTCGAGAATTCTCAAACTCGTGGAGCATGACAACAGTTAGAAATCTAAATCTAAACTATTTTTTAGCGTCTCTCCGGGTCGGTCGGCAATTACGTTTACGCGGAGAGGCTGCAATTCGGTCGCACCGCCTGCCCCGCCGGGGAACCCCCGGCGGCTCCGCGGGTGAATGACTCCGGACAGAATCACCGCGACTCGCGATTCGAGTTTGGGCCAATTTGTATCTGTCGCCGGAGTCGTCGTCGCTCTGAGGACAGTTTTCCAGAGCCGAGGCGCTCCGCTCGCCGGGAAGCGAGGCGGAAGCGGCGACAAGGACTATTTTGGAAAAGTCAAAACCGCTTTGTGGTAGTTTGCATTCCTTCAAACTGTAATCTAACGCAATTCAGTACTTCGTCGCCTCGATTGACCTCGTATCCTGTGTTATTTTTTAATGCTCAGATTCACCGTCCGCTCGTGTCGATGACTCGGTAGAGCCAATTTCCCTGGAGGTATTCGGAGCTGAATCGCACAGAAAATCTAGAAATCCAAAGTTACCCCTTCCTAGTTTTTATTTTTTATTCGAGAGTCGAATGATTCTGACATTCGGTGATTCTCAAACACGTGTGCTCGATGCGAGGACGACGACTAGGCATCGGCGTCGAATTCGGAACTGACTTCCCTCTACTGGGAGGATTACTCGTCGAATCCCGCCTGACCGTTGAACTGGGGCAGTCGATAATGGCGTTGTTGTCTTGCAGGAAAAGGGTTTGCTGGAACGGTCCATGGTGGAAGCCCGCGAGAGAGCCAGCGGCCTGCAGGGGCTGTGGCGGAGCTGCAAGAACGACTTGGCTGCGGCCAGGGCCGACGCCACGGCCGCCCAGGCGCTCCTCGCGGCCGAGAGGGCCAGGCTGCGAGCCGCCAGGGACGACAAGGCGGAGCTGCAGGATAAGGTGATTATCGTCGCCCCGATTCAACTGCAATCCTACCCCATCGATGCCTCCCCCCGAGGCACCTCCCCCCCTCGGCTCTGACTCGATATCTAGTTTAATAATTTCGATCATCGCGAACCGGCGGGAGGATCTATTCTTGAGTTTCACTATTGTCGATGAAAATAGTCCAATAACCTTCAGCCATTATTTTTGTCTTTTAAATATAAACTTGCATTATTTTGATTCAAATAATGGCAGATTAGTTTTTTAAGAATAACTTGTTATCTTAAATCGATAAACGATAATCGATAATAACGTTCTACTACTTATAGTAGAACAAAGCATACCTACTTTTTGCATATCTTAGTATGTAAAAACAAGTAAAAGTACTATCAAAACATATTTGACGAAGTACTCGGATCCCTCACGTATTTGCTAAAAGAAAATGAACGATTTAAAATGTACATCCGAAATTACAGAAGGTTTCAGGGAAGAGGCGTCCGCTCTGGGCGTATCCATTATGTGTACAAATTTAGACTGGAGTGGCCGGTGGCCTCAGAGCTGCGGCTGGGATGTTCTTTTGCTAATATGCAGAATTTATTGATAAGCATCCTACAATAAATACTACAATCCCTGCATTCGTTGGCCCGCGGAGTACAAATGAGGCCAGAGAGTTTCGATCTCGAGTCGAAGGTGACTCGTAAGATGCAAGTCACGGAAGGTCTCGGCACACAATACACTTCAGAGACTCGCCGCTTTCCGTTCTCTCCAGATTAAAAATAGACGATATTACGTTTTTTTCTTGGCTCTTGCCTATTATTCGCACCCGACTTCCGTAAAGTAACGAATTCACTTTGCATCGCGTCTGATATCATCGCAACAGCTAAACGGTTTTGAATCACAGCTCAATTATATTTGTAAAGTTGTTTGTTGTTGTGTAGTTTATTAAATAATAACTATGGTTTCTGTTATTGTTATCGTCAGTTATGCATAGTGATTTTTATTGGTTATTTTTTAATTCTGGTCGGAGAATAATACATTTATTTACATAAATAAAAATACTAGACAATTACACTAATAGTAGGTGGTAAATAAAGGTTTTCCTCGAGAGTGAGACATCGAGTGATTTGAGTTTTCTTGGAAAACGAAATGGCATTATTCGCAGAGTTAATTTCCATCGGTTAAATTTAATATTAAATATTTGATTATTGGATAAATTTAAAAATTAAATTTTTGCATTCATAATAATAAAATGAACAGGCCGGTGAATTATGTTCATTGGTTTATACCAAATATTCGTAAAATAATAAATTTTAAAAATACTATATAAAATATATAATGTACCTGTAACCGGATTAATTAATAAGTATAGCAAATTCTCACTCCTCTAGAGAGTACAGCTTTTCGAGAGCAATATATTCATTCAAAAACTTTTTTTCACTCAAGGATTAAAGTAAATCGCCTTCATAACAATTGGAGCACGTGAGTGATTTATTTAAGCTGTGGGTGGTGAAGGGGGCCGGAGCACTGCTCTTGCGTACTCCCCGATATTAAATTGCAGCGAGTGCTGCAAGGCTACCCCCAAAAGCTCTGTCGAGGTTTCCATACCCGCCGTATTCACCAAAAAATGGGTTTAAATGTAGGTAAATAAATGTAAGAACCGCAATGTTTTTAAATTTAAGTTTAATATCAACAACCGTTATTGGGGCTTATTTTCCTTTAAAGCCCACAGAAGTGGTGCATACATCGTACTCGCTGATGAAACGCACAAGTAACAAGACAACATTGCCTCGCTCCGAGCGCTTCTCGAACACATGGAAACTCTATTTTTACACTCGATTTCCCCATGCGACGCGACATCGGACCTTGCTCTCCTGAGCCGCTAAAGTTTGTTTTGAAAGCTCGCGGGCGGGGGCGGGGGCGGGGCGGGGCGGGGCGGGGCGGGGCGGGGCGGGGCGGGGCGGGGCGGGGCGGGGGCCGCACAGTCAGCGGTGAGTCAGGCCGAGACGCCGGGGCGGCGGGCGGGCGTAGCCTGCTTCCCGGAACCCGTGACTCACCCCCGAGGGGGGCGCCCACGCTCCCGGCTCCCGAACAGCTCATGGATTTTCCGCAGCCCTTATCCCTATCGACCTGGCGGACGGCGACCCCGGCCTACCCCGATGCTCATTGCAGCCCGCTAGAGACCGGCGAGGACATCTCGGAAGCTTCGAGGGAAATTTCTTTGAACTTTCGGCAGATGACGTCACATTTTCCGCCCTATTGCCAGTCGAAAGACGACCGACGAGTATGCTGAAAATCGCAGCCGACATCTCGTCTAGGGAATCGAGTCGAACGTCGTATTGTCGCGAAGGGGTCGCAAATACTAGTGCCGCAAATTCGGGGGCATTTCGTTCCGGGTACTTCCCTCGGGGGAATAGCTCGGCCCAGAGGACGACTCAATTCTGCAAAAATAAATATCGTAAACTATATTTTTTTAAAATTTTTGTTTACTCGCGATTCTGAAAGGCGGTTTGCTCGGTGAGTTCGTTTGAGCGGGAAGAGGTCGATCGGTATGTTTTTGTTTGTACAAGTACGATAGTACCCGGCAGTCGAATGATAACACCCCGGACGTGACTGAAAAATTCCCGAGATTGTATCTCGCAACAGAGAATAATACACGAACGATAGTATCGAAAACCGAGCCATTCAGAAAACTAGCAAAAAGAGCAACAATCACGATACTGTCCAGATTGAAATCTGCAACCGATCGAGTGATTTCGTTTTTGATTGTCGTTCGTCAGTCGGACGGTTCGATAGCGGCCTTCCCGAGTGTCGGGAGGCATGACAGTGGAGGGAAACACGCGTCGCGGCGGCGCCTCCGGGGCGGGCCGGGGCGGGCCGGGGCGGCAGGGGCGGCGGGGGCGGCCGGGGCGGCGCCCCTCGGCGGGCCGGTGCCGGTGCCGGGCGCCAGGGCGGTGTCGGTAATGGGCTCGCGTGAGCCGCCAGCGCGCCGCCCCGGAGCTGGTCCCGCCGGGGGCCCGCACCGCCTATCGAGCGAGGCGATCAAACTCGAGCCAGTGTCCGCTCTCCCCCTTGCGCTTAGGAAATTATGGCACCGCATATCCTGCCCTTTTATTCTTAAATACCTCAATCCACGCAAAATCAGCACCCGCGGTTTCCAAAACTATGTAAAAAAATTATCTAGGGTTGGCTTTGCGTCATTGTTACAAAATTAAACGAAAAGTCGGGGGTTGGAACCACATCTCGGGCCGGCGACCGGGGGAGTCGAGGAGTCCCGCGGGCATATGAAAAACGTCGATCGAGCTCATTGCACTTACTCAAAACGAGTTCAGTTCGGCGTCAAGAAAGGCCCACCCGTAGACCCGTTGTGCAATTTCATCGTTGATCACGATCGATATAGTATTTTCGCAATCTAGCCTCCGAGTTGCGAGTCGGTTTATTTTGGGAACTCGCCACTCCACTCGTCGGAGGTGTGATATGAATTTGTGACTTTATCCGAGCCGCGATAAGCGCTGAAATTTCCGATTATCCTGGGAAACCATGCCATCCTATTTGCATCCAAACCACTAGGGTTTACAAAAAACGTAAAATGCGGTCGGAGTGACTGGTCGGTTTATACCGCTAGTAAACATTGTGGATATCCAACCGCCGCATCGATACGCAAAATCGCATACCTATCATGCTATCGCACAATCGACTGAATGAAACAATGACATTGATATTCAAATAAAAAATGTCCTATTTTTGTACTCGTAGTTATTATCCAGACGCTTGACGCTCTGTCCAAAGAATCGTAAATTCACGATGATTCACTCTTGCTACGATAATTTGTCATCCGAAGTTTAGTTTGTTCGAGAGTAGGTACCTACTACTAGTTTTTGGGGCCAAACTTGCAATGGCGTGTCCTTGCCAACAAATCCTGTCGGAATAATAACAATTACGAAATTTACTGGCGATTGTCGCCCCATTGCTATTTTTAAACCCCCGTGCTATTGTATAACTTCAGTAATACAGCTGAAAGATTGCAGGAATCATTTTTCACCCCCTTTCTGTGCTATATCAAGAGGGGAGCTCGGCACTTTACTTGCTGCCGAACGAACGCGAAATGTTTTACTATTCAACTGTTTTTCTTTTAATTGTTTTTTGAAATTATCTAATTTTAAATATTATGATAAAATAAGTATTTTTAAATTTTATAATACTACCTGTTTTATAATAAAAGTGAATCATGAAAAAATAATGATTCACTTTTCATAATGCCCCATATAAACAAAAATTAAACGGAGTTGAGTCCTGCATTATTTGCACGCTGAACGGGTTTTGTGGAAAGTAGTATTGACACCTGCCTCCGGTAGTGAAGTACAAAGCAGACGCAATTGCTGAAGTGAGAACAAATCAATTCTGAAAAGATCACGCTGAGAATTGGTCACATGAAAAAATATTTATCAATTTTTATTTATTATTTTTTTAATTTCTGTATTGTGAATTAAAAGTATTAACTGTCTTTATTGTACAGCGTTCATCGTATCAAAGTACATAGTTGAGTAGTTAAACGTGCACCTTTCTGATCCAGTAAAGTCAACATAGCAACAAGCAGTGCCCAGGGCTGAATAACCATTAATGGTATTTAATTTTTAAAATAATAAATATTTCAGAGATATGCTGAATTTTGCGCAATAGACGTAGACATGTCTGAGCCAAACCACCAAAGTTTTTTAAAATTCATTGCAATCGTCTGCTTTATTATAGGTAGCAACCAGTGAAGAGATTCTGGCTAAAATGAAATGTGACTTGAAACAGTCTGAAATGGAAATAATAGAGTTGAAAGCAACAATTCAAACAACTAACGACTATGCGAATAAACTTGAAAACGAGTTGAAAAATGCTAAAGAGTAAGTATAATACATTTCTTTTAATGAATTATGTATTATTTAGCAGTGATGTGTGGTGGTCAGCAATTCTGTTGTATGTTCTATTATTATCCTACTTAAAAAGCAACCCATATTGTAAACTAGTCTTTTTTATAGTGTATTGTATATCTCCATCTCGTAACACTGACATTTTTGAGTCTTTCTAACAAGTGTATTTTTTTTGGTTTTCAGTCTGATGCAACAGTACCAATCTGAAATTAATAAAAAAACAAACGAAATAGACATTGAAATTTCAAGAAGTGGGGACCTAAGTACGGAAATTGATGAACTTACAATGGAGCTCAAGACGCTTCAAGATAAACTGAAGAGATGGCCCTTCCAGCTCATGTCTTGGACTCCGTGTGTCGATAGTCACGTAACACCGAGTCTCAGCCCTTGGTGGACCAATATTTCGACTAACATGATCCACAGGGTTTTGGACATGGTACTGTTAGTCTTCCATTAATTATTATTAAAGTAACTAAAAATTTCCCAAATAAGAAAGCATTTAACTTCTTTATTTACAAATAATATAAAAAGAACTGTCCTCTTGCATTTATTTATAATATAATTTTGTTAATTTTTTATAATTTTATACTGTTTTGTAGTAATTATTAATTTAGGTCAATTTAAACTCTTATATTACACACTAGCATAATATTTTTGGTTACTCAATTAGCAACTTAGCGAATTACAAAAATTGGTATTGTATTGATTGCTGCTTTGTTAGTGTATAATTTAATTGCTTACTTGTTATTACATTCTTTTTATCTTTTTTCTTACTTTCAATATATTTTTCTGTTGGAAAGATTGCCATTTCAGAATAGGAGAATTGATATTTTATAATCCGTTTTGTTTTACAGAGTTTATTGAAAAAATTGTGTGTTGCGAGTGCTGTTAAAGATTTTTGTAAACTAATGCAGCTAGAACTGTTTAGATGTTAAACTGTCTCATTCATATGGTGGTGTTAACCAGACATAGATAATGTCTTATGAAAATGAGTCCTCACCCTCTTGGGTAGAGAAACAAGCTAATTACTGAAGAAATATAATCAATTTTGAAAGACTGGATAAACCATTATATGAATAGGACGACTAGTTATTTAAATATTCATATATTAATATTTTGGATGGAGAGGTTATAGGTTACAATTAAAGAAAATGCAAATAACTTTAATCCAACTATTTTAATTTAGTACATTTCATTCACTATTCACAAATCTGGGAGATGTAGGGACTTATCAAATATTCTTTATATTTACATGTCTATTAAATACATTTATTACCAACAACGTAATATACCACACACTACATAACAGCACATTAAATTACATCATTATTGAAATGGGGTGCGTTCAAGATTTAAGATTAACTTTGAAAATAATAGACTGACATTGCTTTGACTACAAGAATGCCATAAAAACACGTTGAATTCAGAAAAATAAAAAAACAAAGGAAATATGTTCAGATACTATTAATCACCGTTTGTAAACAAGAACTTTGAGCAGCAGTGGATTTAAGCACACGCTAGTGGATTCAAGTTGTAGTTTTTAATAACTTTTTGGGCAATTGTAATTTCGCGTGATATAACATTATTATTATTAGAGCCCTATTTCTAAAATACTAAAACATTGATTCAATGATAAATTCAACTGTCAAATCCAATGCTATGTTTTTACAAACCCAAATTATGAAAAAGTAAAATTAACTATTTTTGAATCTACATAAGTTTTGTGAATCGTGTAGAGATCGCTCTCATGGCAGAAGAGAGGACACTTGCTCAGAGGAGTAGGCGCACCGAGTCCAGCGCTCGTCTCAAAGAACACTGATCAAATAGTCATCTCTGCACTTTGTATTGTTTCTAGAAGGCAGTTATAGATAAAGAAGATTGTAAGTGAGGTCAATATTTCTATTTGATATTTGTCGGCGTGTATATTTCTAAAATTGCAAGTTATCATTACAAGGTGTACGATTTTAAGGATGGTACCACCATCTATGTATGAGCTATCAAAGTGGTGATAGCTCAGGGAACTGTTTTGCGGGCCATGTGACCTATGGGTCATGTGACGGCGAATTGGGACCTCGAGAGGGGGGGACCAAGTGACGTATAAAAGGGCGGCCTGGCATTCAGCTCGTCCTCTATTTCTCTATTTCTCTCTATTTCTCTATATTCTCAGTTCTTCCCTATTCTCTTATTATTATGTGATATTTATATTGTAATAAAAACGGAAATCATAAAATCCGAATTTTAATGACGAACGAGACGTGCATCATAACTCAAAGTGAAAATAACGACCATTAATCCCGGTCGAGTAACGAGCCGAAGATCGTACATGTGTGGGCTGAATTTACGACTCAGCAGGATCCACGCATGCTGCGGATCGGCGCGTCCACAAGGTATATTACTAATTACTAATGTTTTTACGATTTTTTGTACTATTGTTGAAACTAATTAACATTTTTAATACACGTAAAATGAGATTTGTATTGTTGACAAAATAAATATATTTATGAAAAAAAAAATATTTTCAATACATTCATCCCTAAGCGGCAGTATATAGTACTTTTACCTATGAAATTTATGGGAATCATAATTGTTTTGTGAGGATTAGGGAAAGAGAGGCACACTTAGGATGTAAATCTGTCAAAAATCCTATTTTTCATCAGTAAATAAGAAAGAAAAAAATTAGAATAGTGTGACCAGGCCTGAACGTGCTGTGCTCTTTTTCCAGTTATAAAATATGGCTATTTAAAAATTCAGGATACCCAGTGTAAAACAATAATTCATTATTATTAAAATCCAAATTATCCATTTATATAATTTTAGAAGCATCTGTATTAACTATGTTTCGTATTTATAAATTCATAATGCATTTATAGCAGAGTAAATATAATTTTCTAATATATTTTATATACACAAATATATATATATATATATATATATATAACACACACATAGAACTATGTTTTGGATATATCTTTAATATGCCATTACATACTGTATTTCCCTTTAGTAAAAACTATTAAATATTCAAATGAAAGATATTATTTGCGGTTCGTTTATTTTTGTACACACTCTGATTTTTTATTTCAACAAAAATAGAATAAACAATCATTATGTATACCTTTTTTTAATCAAACCGGTTAATAATTTGTTAACTCAGAACTTGTCACTGTCAATTTGGTTACATATAGTATTTGTTTCTTAATTATTACAATAAATGCAATCTATCCAACATATTTTTTTTTCTAAAGCAACACAGTAGCCACAAAATATTTAAAATGATAACAAAAGCACCTAAATAATAGTAGTAAGAATGCAAATACACAATGTTCCAGAATTCACACTAGAAGTAATTTTGATGGAAAACACAGGTTTATACATAAAGATTGTATTTTTTTATTGATTCATAAAGTAAAAAGTATAGGGTTTATGTATGGAATAGCATATTGGGTAAATGGCCTCCAAAGCTGATTTTTGGGACACTTATATATTAAATTTCAAATTTCAAACTTATTATTGGTAACATTAAATTTTGAAATAAAAATACGAGGATTGAATTAAAGGTATTTTTGGCAGAATGCCCAACAGAATATCTGACATAAAATGAATTATAAAAAGAGATCACAGAAAATTGATAAATACTCACAACCCAGTATACTATAAGGACATTTAAAGGTAGATATTACGATAACACGCAGGAAGTCATCCGTAGGCTTGAATATTTAAAAATATGTCAGACATGTTTTTTATATACAAACTGACAATTACTTAATTGTTGATCACAGTATAATATTAAGGCCAAATATTAAAAGATCTTTAAGGCCCTTAATTTTCAGTTTTAATATTGATGCAAAATATGTATTAGAATTTTCGATAATATAAATAATCTATACTTAAATCTCATATATAACTTTATAAATTCAGTTTTTACAGTAAAAGCTCGTATTCAAAACTAATAACAGTAAGCGAGAATACAGTTATTATAAAAGAGAAATTAAATGGATCAATGGTAGCAGTCAATGATAATTTTTAAATGTTACTTACAAGAATTATGCTTTTTAAATATGTACATTTTGTGTATTTATTATGATAAGAATCTCAAATAGTTTTTCAGGGTCAAGTATATCTTATAGGTCTTACATATCCCCTAATGATTGCCTTAAAAATAATGAAACAATATTGATAGAAGAGCTTTTACTGTCATCGCAATTCATTTCGTTTTCTACAATAAATCTATTACTCAACACAGAAAGCATTACAAAAACTCAGTAAAATTTATAATCTTTCAGTAGCTGTCTGTTTAATGTGCACCACTAATGAAGATTCAAACTACAAATAATTAATACCAAAATCAAACTAAACGTGAATCTTTTCAATGAAGTGCGAACAGACAGATTTCCAGTTAAATTTATTTATGGCGATGTGTAATCAGGTTTGTGTGGTTAAAAACCATGATCTGTTTAATTTTCACCCAATAAGAGTTTATATACAAAAACCTACTTTATGAACAGGTCTCAGCCATACAAGACAATATACACATTATACTAATTTATTATATACACAATGTCATTGATTCTTATATTTCCAATTAAAGACACTGGTTAACGTTTGTGATATAATTGTAAATACTAAACAGTGTTGTCTTGGTATAAAATTCTTACGCCTCTAGTTTTAAACTTGGTTATAATTTTATTCTGTGCGATGATATAAATTTTGCAGTTGTCATCCAAGGAAATAATTAGTAAACAATTTTTTCCCGCATGTAGTAAGCTGTCACAAAAAGTATTCAATAAATGAAAGTGATATCAAACTTAATACACAAGATGTATGTTATATCCAGAGAAAGCAGTTATAGAAATTAATGTTGTAATGCAGAAACTTAACCAACACTTGTGATCTACACTACGAGTTATTTACAATTTTCAGGTGGCACTTCTATTATGAATGTCTAAGATACCATGATGTAAAAATAAAATTCCTTTAAATTAGGCGATGAATTAATTATGCAAATTTACAAAATTTCATTCTGCTAAGAAATATAATAATTTAAATACCTACTCATCTCTAATAAAGATTTTGGAAAATTAAAGCTTTATAAGTTGAACTACCAATCATACTAATAAATAAAGGCCCATAATTTAGGTATCTGAATCCAATGGATTCTTATTCAATACAGGTACAAGAACAGGTATACGAGATCGAAATTGCGAAATTTATAAATATTTATATTAAACTATGTCGCAAATAGGCCACACCAAATGGATAATTAATTGAATATGAATAAATTAGTAATATTTATCTTCTGTAAAATATTTATCAGATAGATTACTCATTAAATAATTCAAAACAAACTTCTCAAAAGTTAAGATATTTTAAATGAGTATTATTAACAAATAGAGATATAAGAAAAAATATATATATGTAGTTATAAAAAACAAAATCAATTTAGTATGTCATGTGTATGTTTGTAATAACTATAATGCAGACTTCCTAAAAGTATGCAGCAAATAATGTATCTAATACAGTCATTTTATTTTAAAAATTAATACATAACATACATCACAACCTATTTAAGTAATCCAGCCTTTAGATATTAAACTAAACAACTCACTAAAAGAAGACTACCTACAATTATTTTGTATGCTATATTGACCAGTATCAAATAGGTAAAATAACGCATATATATTCTATTATTCTCAAAATAATATTTCTTGCTCCTAGTAATTTTATTGATTATATTTTATAAATTATCATGGATTTTTAAAATGTGCATGTTTTATAAATTTATTTGTAAAGGTGCAACTACTCAAGTATACATATTCTAAACTAGAAAATATTTTTTGTAAAATTTAAGATTGGTAGGCATCTAGAAAATAGGTCCATTTATGATTCAAAACCTAGTCATGGTATCATCGTAAAAGGAGACTGAGTATCGATTCTAAGTTACAAGAATGACACTTAAAACCCTTTTTCGGATGATACTTTAAATCTGAATAATTTATTATCTCAATAGTTTTTTATAGTTGGCTGAAATGTTTCCACCAGTAAAATGATTTGATTATTAATTTATTGCAACAATCGTCAAAATATTGTTGTAAAAAAATAAAATAACATCTACAAAAAAAAAACCTATTTAACAAAATGACTAGAATTTAATCAGTTCTAGAGTATTCAATGCTTAAATGAATTTTATATCCAATAATATTTTTTGGTGCTTGTGAATGTCTATCACTAGAAAATAATGTTTCATATCATCTAGACTAGTACAAAATATTGCGAAACACATTATTGCTATGAACCTAATTTGCTAAGGCTAATCGTAACTAAAGTTGGACAATTGCAGAATTTCCCAAGTGAAAAAAAAATCAATTAAAAATACTAAATGAAAAATCATTATCGAAACGTACAGGCACAATTTACATACTGTGAGTTAGGAATCTGTATTTGTAAAGCAGTAAAATTGTCTATCAAATAAAATTATATGTCACATCGGATGCTGAATAATGCTTATAAGTTTTAATTAATATAAATAAGAGCTTTCAAAGCTTTTTGGACATTTTTGGTCAGTTGACTAGATAGATATAGATGAAGAATATTTATAGAAAAATGTAGGATGCACATTTCTCACAGAGCCCAACTTTTCTAGAGATCTAAATCATCCCGAATCCTTCGCTTCCCTCATTGATGGCCCACAGTAGAGCATTGACAAACTGTTCGTAGCAGTCATAGTACGGCAGGCAGAGTTGGTTAAAGCACGTGTGAGCGGTGGGGAGGGCACCGAATGTAAAGGCCGCAGTCAGCTGGAATCGCGGACTCAATTCCTAGAAATAGGTTAATTTATTTACAATAACATATTTGCATGCATACTTTATTATTAAACAATGATTTATGTCTGCCTGCCTGACCAGACAAACATATTGAGTATTACTATTAAAATGTAGTATAGAATACAAATTGAAAAAAACATACTTGAAATCCTCCAGGAGGTAGTTGAGAGCAGCCTGTAGTAAACTGCAGGAGACGAGCTCTCTCTTCAGTAGAGAAGTTGGTCACAGCTGCCCAGAACCACGCTAGAACTCTCTCAAACTCTCGACCACTTCCATTCACAAGGGCGTGTGCTCGCCAGTCTGACACTGATACCTCCCCAGTACCACATACTAGTAACTGAAGTGGTAAACACATTGACATGATTCAAAAATAAAAATATATAATTATAAGTTGCATCGAAAAGGTAAAGCTACATATTATTAACTTATTATTTTTTGCTGGAGTAGTAAAATATATTTCAAAAAAATAAAATGTCTTTGGGTTTGTTTTTTCTTTTAATTTCTGGAATGTTACTCACCTCTAGTTCGTTTTCATCAAATATACTCAATAAATTATCAGGAATAAGCTGATTTAGGCCCCTAAGGAATGAATCTACCTCCTCTTTGCAACGAGTTGCTAGTTTATATTGGGCCAAGGCATCTAAGTATCGGTGTTTAGTGCTGTTGCAAACCTGCAAATTACACAATACAATTATAAATAAAATGATTCACAGTTAAGTTTGTTATTTGCCATAGCAGCAATGAATTACTTTTATATGAGCTCCATTGGGGATGAGATCTACACTACAGGATAGGTGGCCAGCCTTGTCATATTCCTCTTCTACAAAGAATAATTCAGCGGCACATGCCTGCTGATCCAAATCATTATCCAGAATATATTTTACTTTCGACAGGTACAGCTCAGGATCATCTTGTTCGAAATACTGAAACAAAACTCAAATTAAAAAAAAACAGATTTGTGCTAAGTAAGGTTTTGTGTAATGTAACCCAATATGCTATCTTGTGTGGGTCTTTAAAGAATGGAAGTTATATCGGTGTACATCAGCATTACCAAAAGTTAATGAGAATGCTCGCTCTGGGATGTAAGCATTAAACCTGCTATAATACATAAAGTATAGAAGTAACCAACCTTGTAATGCACTCTGAGACCGATGATTTGAGCTAAAAAACTCCGCGTAAATCTTGCTCTTACAAGTTGACGATAAGTTCCTCCCAGAGCACTTTCATACAAACACTTTCCAACAACTTTGCCAGCGAGCTCAAAATGTTTAAGCTGAAATATAAAGTGATGTATGCAATAACATGAATTCAGTCATACATGTTCTATTGCTATTTAGTCAGGTTACTTAAAATGATAAAAAATAAATATTATACAATAATCAGTGTCTCTAATTATTCATTTAAATGAAATTCCATATTGCAAACTTTACAAAGAATGATGAGTAAAAAAAATACCTTTAAATTGGATGGTCGAATGGGGTTCGGGTGTACAAGGCCAGTTGGTGAATCATGAAGAGATGAAAAAAGGCCAAATTGTGAGTCAAACAGTTTAGCACACAGCAGGGAGAACCACTCCCTTCTTACGCCCCCCCAATCTACAGCTGAAAAATGCAGAAAATTATTATCATATAATGAAATTCTTTTCTGTGAATACTGTATTGTCAATGGAAGATCAGACAAGCTAAATAAAAAGAAAAGCTAAAATTTAAAAGATTCCTGACTCTATAGATATATTATTATTAATGTAAGAGTAGTCTAAAGATCATCGGTACAGTTAGTAGAAAATGATGTTCTTTGCAAAGTTCTAAGAACACTGCCATCATCATGAGTTGATGATGGTCGGTGCCGACGATACATTGAATAGTTTCATGCTCACCTTGTTCACCTTGAAACGTTATATCAAAGTTTCTACACCAATCGGCCACACTGAAATGCTTTGTCGCTTTGAGACTGCTCTGAACTAAGTTTTCTCGGCAAACTCTCATGGAAAGTTTTTCATGTTGGTGCCGACTGTGGAACTTTCTGACCTCACAGTAGAAGAAATCTTGTTTATCCTAAAAACAAAAAAAATCAAACTAATCAGTAGTACATTTGAGAAAGTATATAATAAAGAGGTAAAGATAAAAATATAAAAATAGTTCTATTACCTTAAATGTTTCCGATCCACCTATATTCTTCAGAAGAAACTGTGTGAAAGTTGCAGCTATGATATCTCGGTCAGGGGAGGATAATTCTATGGGAGGTTGTGTACCGTCATCAACTAAGAAAACCCCGCTAGATCCTGGAACACCACTTCCCGAACAAAATATTAACTGCAAAAGGAAACAGTACAATTATGTAAACATTTTAGGTGATACATAGATATTTATCATTTGAGTAGAAGTTATTGTTACCTTTGTAGATGGACACAGTCTAAATGTAGCCAGCCTCTTGGGAATAAACTTGAGGATCATCTCTTTAAGGGTAAGTTGTTTGGGGCTGACGTGGCACAGGACTTTGCGAGGTTTGGGGGGCTTATCTGTTGATGTAGCGTGGAGGGAAGAAAGGAGTCGAGCTTCATAACAAATATTGTGACTCTTTGATGTCACATTTTTTTGCACTATAGCTGCGTCGCTAGCTAGAAAATAAAGCATATAATAATTATTCAGAAAATATAAAGGCAAGATAATATAGTGGTGAAAAAATATAAAAAGTTTACTGTATAGGAATCGCTTTTTTTGGATCTATTACCTGTCAACACAATACAGTCAAATTCTCCATTGTGAAGAGTTATTCCATTGAAATTTAATAAGGCACGATAGATCCCGTGTTGAGTAAAACATACAGTCACAACCAGACGCTGATTCACCGTGTCATAATTGTACACAGCAGATGACGACAACTTATCGTCCACAGGACATCCCAGGGGAGATATCTGAATGCTGTAGCCCTGGAATCAAAAACATTTACTAATATTTAAAATGTAATATGAGAGTTTTAGTAGTTTCTGAGTTTCATTAGACAAATATATGACATTTTACAGATTGGATAGTTTTGAAATAATATTGTAGTTTGATTAAAAATAAATTAATTTTCTTGAATAAAATGAACCAACCCGTGGATAAAATTAAATTAACATTTATCTTTATAGCATATATGTATAATATATTAAATATTTAATGTAGACAAATTTATTAGATAATGAAATATAATATTGATAACTAGCCTAGAATTTGTTTGATTTAGCATTTTGAAGTCAAACTTACATCTGTAGGATGATCATTGGACTGAAAGGTACAAGGATTATTGAAGGTATCTCGAGGTTGTACAAAAATATTATGAGGAGCATTTTGGGTGAATACGAGGGTGGCCGTGTGTCGGACCACTACACTCTTTCGGGGGTCCACGGCTCCCGATACAAATGACTTCTGGAATGGACTGCCTGCTATGGCCACACTTCCTGAAAAATGTTAAATATTAATTTTATTAACTAAATAAATCAATTTATATTATTAAGATATTCAATGTTCTAAAACTATTTACTCATCAAAGGTATTTTAGGTTAAGAATTCATATTTTTTTGACAAAATTATACTATTATATGAATGAATTATATATGTATTTAGTTTATTAATTGTTAATGCTTTTGGAAAATGAAGTTTTTTGTATATTTTAATAGGAAATTCAGAGTATAAATATTACAAAGATAATAATATTTTTGACAGCTCATGCATTGAATGCAAGTCATTTCAAAATACAGAGTAAAATAATTGATGCTGTTTGAGGAATGTATTATTTACTTACCAATCATGACTGATATGTTGTAAACGCCTGAGGTCCTGACAGTAAACTTGACTTTGGCAATGTTGGCATTGTTGGGGTCTGTGGAGGACCCTAACTCACTGACAGTGCTGATCTGTAAACAGAATACAAGCCAGCCACAGTGAGAACAAAGAACCTGCTTGCACATGCCAAATGTGAAAGCTTCTCCGATCTTCAATTACAATATGTTATCAGAAATAATAAAACTGCACTTTAAAATCCTTAATTTTGTGAACTTTACAATAAAATGTAAAATTATTATGCATAAATGGTGAATGGTAAAAATATAATTTAAAATAGTTGAAGATACAAAATAATTATTTATAATAACAGATACTTTAAGAAATTGATACTGCTAATATAAGTTAGAGATAACATAAATGAGGCATTTTAAGACTTTTTATAATAGCAGAATATGTAACATACTTTACGGGCTCCGTGGCAAATGGTGACACAGAGTTGGTCGGTGTCACAGATCGGATAAGGTTGGCCGTTACGTTGGAAGAACTTCACTGTGAAGCAGACCGTACCCCCCACCGACTGAGGCTCTGTCCATTCCCATTCCACCTGAAATTTTAAGATATTGTAATGAAAAATATTTTTTAAACCAAGTTACCTTAATCATCTACAAGTTTTATTTCCTTAATGTAGATTCTACATTAAGGAAAAAAAACTATAAACTGTTATGTTCATGTTTGATGAGGTATAGGACTGTTCTAAAACAAGTTGGTTAGCCTGGGGTGTTGAAAATTAACAATTGTATGATTGCTTTTTATGTTTACTGTTATGCAAGAAAGTAAGTAATTTAAGTAAGGAAAGTTGTAAGAAAAATCAAAATAGCTTTGTACCAACCAAATATTGTAAACGGTGAATTGATCATAATGAATAGCAGTTTTTCTATACATGATAAAAAAAAACTTTTTTATTTTGACAGATATGTCTGACCTATTCAATATAGGTACAAAAAAATGATAACTAGTGGATATGTTTGATTAATTAAAAAATTAAAAAAATGTTTTGTAGAATTGTGCATTATAGTTTTACCTTGCAATTGGGAGGATGTAGATATTTTCCCGTGACATACTGCAGTAAGGAGTGCTTTGCTTCTGGCGCCAGAGATGGCTGGGTCATGGCTGCCAGTGTTACTAAACCAGCCACTGAAACTGATACTACCAACATGCCTCCTAAAAAAAATCCAATATTAGCGATTTTGTAACTCAAGTCTATTGGAGAAAGGGAAAAGAGATCATTGGGGCATCAATTGGTTCTACAACGTAGAAAGTCAATGAGCTTAGAATAATGCGGCTACTTTGTTAATAAAACTGTTTTCAGTTTTTAGGGCCTTTGTGAGAAGAGAAATCAGGTATGTGGGTTTCCCTATTCTATTAGTATCCAGATGGTATTACCCCAAGTCCAGGCATCTTGATGTCGACTGTTTTTGACCACAGTGCTCCACAACTCTGACTTCATACTGCGGAGTCCTTCTTCGTCTGTGGGCAGTGCCTGCCGCGCGACTGACCAAGCGTCGAAATCCTTGGAGCCCAAGGCCTGGCGGGCGCTCGAGTCTTCCAGCCAGTACACATCTTCTAAGGAAGTCACATCTAGACTCAGCAGTCTGGAATCATAAAACAAATAAATGTGTAATGAACACTACACTACAGCTAAAGTAGTTTCAATCGAAAATATAGTTGCAGTTTCCGTACTTTGTAATTTATAATATCATTTATTAACCGAATTTTATATGATGTAGGACATGAAATATGCACGAAAGATTAAAAAAATATTTTCATATATTATTTTTGAATTATTTCGCCAACAACAGAGCGTGGTTCAGGCGCTGCGAGACAAGCTCCTCCCTGAGGACGAAGCGCTGCTGCAGGAGCCGGCAGGTTCTGGGCCGGCAGCTCCTCGGGGGTGCCTCATGACACTACGAGCTGGCGTGAGAGGTGGGGGTGGAGTGAGACGCGGTACCTGGTGTAGGCGTGGTGCAGGCGATGCGAGACGAGCCACTCCCTGAGCACGAGGCGCTGCTGCAGCAGCCGCGCCGCTCGCCGCAGCCTCTGCTCGTCCTGGGCCGGCAGCTCGGGCAGCTCCTCGGGGGTGCCGCATGACGTTAGGGACGATATACCTGCAACAATCGGCACAACACGTTATTACTTCGTTCTAGGCAATTTTAATAAAGTATACCTTGCATCTATTACAAATGACGCATAATATATATTTTGACCAGTACATATTATAAGAATCAAGATTTAACCAATTCGTATTACTAAAACTTTCGTAATTTTATAAAGCTAATCTAGCTATAATTTAATACAATCGGAAAAATGTATCAAAAAGTCATAAAAAAAATGATTTGAAATAATGTTCAAGACAAAAAATAAATTTGATGGTAGGAATTTTTTAACAGTTATTGTAAGCAATAAATTTAATAGTTACTATTAAAAAAAAAGTTGTGATTGTTTTAATAGATTAAATTATTTTTATTAAATTTTGATCTTTTTTACTTTTTATTAAGTCAATAAACCAATTAAAAACTACTTCTCATTCGGTATAGTAACACACATCAGGTAAATTCATTACAGTTTTTTAATCATGCCGAGTGCACCGAGTGAATTACTAAATATCAATTAAACACGCAAAGTAGTTATCTACATTTAGTTATATCTGCCAGTCGTGCTGATTAAACTGTAAGGTCAAATCAAAGAGATCGTTCGGAAACAATATCCTCTTGTACTTAACACAGCTTCAACACATTTTATATAAAAAAAATTCTAGCAATAATAATTATTGAAGCTAAACGAATCAAACTCACGAGACCGTGAGAGGGTGTAATAAAAACCCGTGCGTTCAGCCCGGTTTTAATATTCATTATATCATTATTGCTGTAATAACCATGACCCAGTACATAGTAAAAATATTTACCTCGGAGTAGTTCCTGTACTAACTTCAACTTTATTAATAAATTTACGTAGTTTTTCTAAATGCGACAGAAGAGCTAAACAGACTAGCTTTCGCTAAATTAGGTTTTCGCATTTTTAAATGATTCTTCATCGCTAACTGCAAATCTTTTTTGTTTAATAATCTTTACTTTCATAATTTCACTCTCGTATCGCTTATGATAAAACTGTACTCGATAAAATGTATTAAGTGTTTATGTATGTACATACGTGAGATAACAAAATAAAAAATGGGTTGGAAATTGATTAATAATGTCATCATTATCTACGATGTCACGATAGATTAGGCTTCAGGATAGAGATCAAATAATAAATTACTTAGATTGTAGATGAAAGCTTGAGGCGCTATAGGCATACTTCGATCGCGTTAAGATATGCGTAATAACCATTAATCATAAACTTACATCAGATTAGCGCTCATGATGATAAGCCGTTACGTTCTTATCTGCAAAAGTGGGAAATTTAAAGGCAGCCATTAGCGGCGCAGGGCGTCCCGGAAGCGCGGGCCCGGCGGGGAGCCCCGCAGGACGCCTCGCAAGGCCGCCTCCCCCATAACTTACACCCCTAATTGGGTGGGAAATTTCACACTGCCATGGCGGCGGCGACAAATGGAATGCGTTCATCGTACGATAGCCCGAAAGTAGCGGCGGACACGCGAATGTGGAATTACGCACGCCGCCCTATTGATGATATTGACATTAAAGAATACTCTTTTTCCTTGAAAAAAAAAAATACATTAGCCAAAATTAAACCCACGGATCCCATCTATGGAAAAAACCGACTGGGCTGATACAAATGTGGTATTTTATTTTAGTACATCGTTATAAATGTAAATGACTGAGTAATACGAGTCTACCCTTAGACTATATTGTATTCGGTAAGACTGATGACTTTCGACATCTAAAGTCTGCGAATAAATCGACGCACATAAAACAGAGATCGTTTATCGAGTAATCCAATGTTCAGAGTATCGCTCTCCTTACATTTACATAGAACCTTCTACATTTATATAGAAACAGAAAGGATAAATAAATGGAGGTAGTTGTGACCTCGCACTACGGAGAATAATTATAGCAGCAAAAAGAGGAGAACGGTAGCGCAAAAGACTTCACAATAAAACTACACGTTATATATTACTTTGAAAAAAGCAGTTTCGTGGAGATCGAGAATTACCAGTGTCCACAATGTATCTGAAACTCTTAGACGACGCGATAACTGAGATAGGCCATCGCCACACCCAAAGTCGAAATTACGGAATACTCAAATAGAATACCACAATAACACTGAGTCTTATTTTATATGTAAGTACAAGTAATTGTTTTTGCAGTAATTATAATTAAATAAACAAGAATGTTTTAAATGTGAGTGGGATGAAGGAAGGCAGAATCGACAGGTCCTAGAGGGTGACGAAACCCGGCAAGGAGCGCCGGTGTCTTTTACTCGAGATAGACCCTCCACGTATATTTCCAACTATTGCGAAAACTAAAACGACTGTCTTGGCAATATAACTCAGATCTGCCGAATGTATTATGTAAATTTATAGACAGTAAACCTGAACGCTAACGAGTGGGAACGCAGTGAATAAAGGAAACGGACGCATACGAGTGAAGTACCTCTAAAAGTCACCCGATTCTTGTTTGAGTACCGAAATTGAAAAGTAATCATACAAGAAAGAGGAGTGGAAAAGTGGCGATTTGTACGATCTAAGTACGTCTACGCTATAAAATACTAGACGATGAAGAGATCTCACCGCTCGGGGTTGTTCTGCCTCGTCAGCTATAAAATAGGAGACCCGGTCAATGTCGATAGGAAAGATTTCACCTGAAACCGACATGATACCGCAGAGCAGTGAACCATAGTTATGGTATGATTGACATTACACATGATAGATTAATAAATCGCCGTGGTATCGATCGCGCGAGGGGGGTCTGCCTATAAATTATGCAGATGTCTGTGAGACATGATGGCACGAGCTGCGGGACTTTCTGTCGGACTTGGCTGCGTCGATATTATTTGCCGTGGAGTTCTTTCAAGTTTAGATTGTGGGAAAGGTCAGTGATAACAAAGACCGCGTACGTTATATGCTAATTACACCGAGTGGTCGGTCGACTCGCGCAAAGAGCATCTTGATCAGAATTATCTAATTATGCAGTTTTTTTTCTTTGTGAATATGTCAAAAAAATATATATTATAGGTACCAAGATCTATGATTATTCTCCATATAAACTTATTTTTGAGGTTAGTACAAATATCATATTATCCGAAAATGGAAAACTGGCGATCACTTCGGGACAAAAAGTTTTTGTCAGTAATGGGTGGATACAGTATATGTTGTTGTGTATACGCATTGTATTTTTTTAAAGAAGTATCAATGCGGCACACGAAAGGTCATTAAAAAACGAACATTATAAAGGAACAACTAATGACATTTTCATTTTGTTACTAGAGATTTACATCTTTGTAAGTTTGGCATTCGATTCGAGTGGAAATAATTTATGATGAAACACAACACGTATTGTAAATCAGAGACTTAGTTTTTTCGTAGTACTTCATAATAATTATAATATTTTATACTGGTATGTGCTGCGGTTATACATTTGACCTTGGGGTATTAAACTACTGCATAATAGAACGTAAATCATAAAAAAACCAACAAAAAATAGTATCAACTAGATTATCATTATTCAGAACATAAGTAATAACGAACAAAAGTTATAAGATCTCTTCCGTACGAGAACACCCAAAAAAACACATCATGTATTTGAAGGTGGCAAAATTTTCAGATATGACGAGGGATTACCTGCATATTGCTCCTACTATTTTAATATTAACATTACACGGATATATATATCTACAAGCACTTCTTAATTTGTGGCGTTATTTTTGCTTAATCTGGCGAACAAAGCCTGACAATAAAAGTTCACTAAACTCAAAGTAAAATTTTTGTGTAATATTTTAAATGATGATACAGATAAATCGTATGTTACAGCAACTATAAAATATTTCAATATAAATCGGCATATCGGTCTGCCTATTCGATATCTTCTTCGGGTGCCACCAAACTCCTCTGACTCCTCAGAGGAGTTTGGTGGCCATCTCAAATGTTTGTATGTTCGTGGTTTTTTTAGATGGTTTAATTCGATATATTCCATATAAATTAGCAGTTTGGAGGTACTGGTACATTCACTCCGGCCTTGCGGTTCAGGGTGCCTGGTCATTAAGCACACAAGTAAAAAACAGCGTTCAACAATATTCAAGGGCGTATGAAGGACAACACGACTGAACGTGAGTTTGTATAACGGAAACCTTTCCAAGCTTAGGCGTCAAAAATGGACGCCAAAATGTGATTTATGTAAATTTTCCGCAATATTCCTCCCCATAACGTTTAAATTGATTAAAATTTTACATTCCACGTCGATTATCACGTTTTCGTTTTACTTATCATTAGCAGCGGAGCGAACCGAACGTCTTTCGATCGATTCGGGGCACGCCGGTCGGCTTCGTCAACACCGCCGCTCGTTATGTTCAAACGATATTGTCAAATAACACAATTGATTGCGTTACATAATGTGATCTCTAATATTACAAACGGGCGGCGCCGATGTCACAAAAAAACTATAGACCCAACGGAAACTTACAAAAGGGCAACATTTAATTGAAATGTCGTGCCGAATGCTTGGCAGGGTTTCAATGCTGATGCCGCGAACGAAACAAAACAGTCATGTAGGAGAATATTTATTATTTTTATCAAAAATGCCGCATAAAGAAAAAAAAGTGACTTATTCGGTCTTTCGTGTGGTTCTGATTTTCAAGACAATAAATCAAAATTAAGCGGGTCTTTTTATGTATTATTTATCTCCTTGCAACCGTATTTATTTCCATCTATCAACCAGAGCAAAATAATATACAGAGCGTTTCAAACTAATTGTTTCAACCGAGGGAAGACCCGGTATTAATTGTAGTTCTTGTAATTTTGATATTATTTTTAAAGTGTTTTTAGAGTTTTTAATTCTTAAAGAAAACTATCGTGAATCTTTTCACTTTTAAACGTAGAAAATAATTAAAATGAAAAGATATTGATACCTTAATATATTTACTAATCGATTTGAATCACACTGTATATAGCTGGTTTACAGTGATCCGGGTGTGATCTCCGCTGTTTTTGCAGCGGTCTACTCGTGTTTTTGCCTTGATTAATGCGAATTAAAAATTGTAATAATGCGGATTTCGTGTGCGAATAAATATGCGAAGCGCATGGCGTAATATATCTTGGCACATTGTGTGAACGACAGCGGATTCTCAGTTAGGAATTCCACAAATGTTTTATTCTCTATTCCCTTTTAACTGCTCCTGTACGTGCTGTTGTAAAAATGTAACATTTAACCGATTTATTATTTTTATATTTAGACCATAGCTAAAGATCCATTAAATTTTTGCTAGTTGGTGCGCATCTGTTATGCGATTCACAACATTTCATCGTAACAGCTTTTGCTTGAAAATTTAAATTTACAGTTTATCTCATCGCACTATTCGCGGTATCAAACTCATTTGCATGAGAGGTTTTGGGGTAAAACGCTAATTAGGTATTAATTTGAAACGCATGCAACGTACATTTTGGATTGGTCTTGGAATTTAAATGGAAATTTTGTTGACTGCTGATTTGAAGTAACACCCATAAACCGCATCATCGGGTTAATAGCAAAATATTTTTTAAAAATAAAGCAGAAAAATATTTAGTGAAATTTGTAAACTAAATTTATCGAGTATATGATATTTATCTTTAAATATACCAAAAATATATTCGGGAAATTCATCAACCATACTAATCAGGAGTCAAGAAAATAAATGTGGGACATTCATTGACCGAATTGATTCGGTATAATATCTAAAGTTGTAATAAATGGTTTACTGAACATTGCTTACTGACGCATTGCCTGAAATTTTTAATTAAAAAAATGATAACGTTATAAATAAAATAACACATGAGAAGTAAATTTAAAAAAAACCCTTCTCGATACATAACGTAAACAGTGTTTTGTGAAAAAATTACTAATGAAATTTGTTCGGGGGTGTTGCGTGCACCTGTAATGTACGGTTCAGCGAAGATTCTAGGCGTTTCTGGAGCTTCGGTCGATAATAATGGCTGTGCAACATTCATGTGCAAACTCCACGGGTCGGAATTCTTAAAATGCCGCAATCACACACAGAGCAGTCCGCCGCCCCCCAAGGCAGAATGCATTATTCAGTTAGGATCGTATCCAGTCAGCAATTTCATTTGCGGACTTCTTGCAATATTTAATTCGGACAATAAACCAGCGCGGAGTGGCGGCCATTGCCAGCGATGAAAACGCAATAAAACTCCGTCGAAGGATCTGCTCGTCCGCTGTCGAGCCCTGCTGCTGGATACAGCTACCGCTTTTGTACGCTCGATAGAGAATTGTGTGAGAAGAATTACTATGTACAAAAATAATTATGAAATAAAAAACCTGTTACTACAATTACAACGGCTATTACAATAAAATACGAGTAAATCGGAGAACTTGTATTTTTTACTGCAGGAATTGCTTAGTCATTGTCGCATACTGCATTGGCACTTTGGTGAACGTGTCATTGGAAATCTGGCTTTAACTTTACTTAACAACTAATAGATAGCTGACCGAGCGCAGCATCTGCGATTGAAGTTTGGTAAGGTTTCTATATCCAGCTATGTGCGAATATTCAATTAAGTGCCATAGCTTCTTAGAACAATGTCGAAGCGAATGGCACGAACATTGCAAAATAACTTTTAAGTACAAATATCAATTCGCAACAAATTTAAGGATTGCTTGAAGCTAATTTATTTTTACGATTGAAAATAACAAAAAGAGATACCGTCGAATGCGATGAAGTTTCTTATGCGATATATGTCGCGACAAGAGCGACGATAACAACATTTTCCACTTCTAAAAGATATTAAAAATGTCAATGGATTATACAATTTATATAATTATTTGAATGATAACAGTCACTTGAGTGACAAATTTTCTTATATAATACTTTTTACTCAGTGTTTATCTATCGGCTGGAAATTAAAAAAAAATGTTGAAAATATTACGTGTTTCTAAAACGAGTGCACTACGGAATGTTCCGATTTCTTGTCAAAATGACGTAATTTCAAATAGAAATCACGATTGCGACAAGAAAGTTAATCAAGGGATTACAGAAAAAGAAAGTAGATTTCTCGTTATCCACGAGTCGCGGTTGCGCCGCATCGATCGCCGGCCGCGAGTACGTCGGGAACATTAACGTATTAAATTTAATCGAGATGTTGCAGATAAGAAGCGTGTTATAGATAAGAAAGAGGACGAGGGAGTCGGGGGCCGAATCGATAGTCCCTCGAGTGCCGGACCTGTGCCGGAGACGCGGGCCCGGCCGGCCCGGGCGAGGGCAATGCCGGTGATTGTCCGGTGATTTCATTTCAATCAATTCTGGCTTACGGGTCTAGCTTTGACGCAACCGTTTATTGGAGTAGTAAAAAATACCACAAAATCGTTATTTTGTACGGGACGCGCGAGTTGTCTTCCGATACATCGTTACGTAATCATAAAAAAAATATCTCAAAATTTATCAAGGCGCCGCAGTAAATAGAAACACACATAGCCGTAGTGTTTAGAAGAGAAACAAGGTTCTGTGTCCGATTTTGCACATAAAAAAACCGAATAAGAAAGGTGAAGACAAATCTCTGAGGTAAGAGATAACAGACCGCGCTAAAATGTTGAGAATATTCTCTAAAAACTTTAACACAAAGAGTCGTGACAACAATCAAAGCGAGCAAAGAATAGATTCAATAAAGAGTTTCAAAGTTTATTATGATTTTATTGTGTCTTACGTAATTTATTATCATGATAATGAATTTGTAATTACATTGTTATTTATTAATTTAATACTTCGCGAGATTTTTGCTTCTGTTCGTGAGTTATGAGAAACAGGATATTTGCGCATAAAATTTGCATGGGAAGTACGGTTATTGGATATGTTTATTCACAGGGCTCTCACAATCCTTCGGAACGGAGACTAGTGGAGACAGATTACACATTGTGCCCAATTAAACATGCAAGTTGTAATAATAGCGGCAGATATCGTCACAAGCTTATGATATAAATGTACAAAGTAACTAAATACATCAGAATTGAAGAGGTATAAATATTGTATAGATAATATAGTAGATATACAGCTTTATGATATAATAGATATTCCATTATTCAAAAAAGTAGATTGATAGATAGTTAGAGCTTGAGAATCATAGAATTGGCCGAAGGAGAAAATGCATTACATAAAGGAAGACAGCTTGTTTGGTAAAATACAAAATATCTTCAACACGGGAAGTAATACGAAAGTCTTTCCCCCGAGGTCCTCTGGCGCGGCTTATAACTGAACTCGCTCTCGGAACTAAAAACTAAAGAGCCGAGATACTGAGTGATGTGCTGAGCCCACACGCAGCAGAAGTTTCGCAAAGTTCGCCGGGAGAGTTGGGCGGGTAGTTGCCACGTGAAAAATAACTCTTTTATCAGTCTTCGCCAGGCATGAATATCAAATAAAACACGGCGGTCCATCCGGGGCGGGGGTGGATTGGCTGGGGGAGGCTGCCGCGATCTGCGGGTTTACGAGGAGCGCGCGCCCCGCGAGGCGGCGTCGGCCATACGAATGAGAGCGGCGGGCTTTGGAGAAATTCTGGCCGTAAAGCGCCCGGGAAAATAAAAACTTTTTTTATTGCGAGCAAATAAAATTCGGTAGTTTCTGATGTATAAATATCGCGCGTTTAAACTTTCTCCCGGTTGTATTGGGCGCCCGCTCTGCCGAGTGCGCCCCTGCATGGCTTGTTTTTAAATTGCGGAAAACGTTGAAAATCAAAGTGAATTCTTATGAAGTAGTGGGCAGTGGTGTGCGTTGAGTTGAAGTAGTCGTGTTAAAATTATACTTAAATACTCGAAGCTTTCAGATCAATATGGAGGTTCTGTTTTGTAAGGTGACTTTGCCCCGGGACGAATACTTGCTTATATATTTTTACAAGTTTGTTTACAGATTTATCGAATTATTTACTATTGGAATTCAACGTAAGAGTATAATTTAACTGCACTAAATATTTATATATATCAGAACTCCAAAAAACGTAAATATATATTTTTAACATTATAATTTTACTTTCGTAAAGGTTTTCGAGTTGAGCTTGATTATTTTCCTCTTCATATTTATCATACAAAGTTATTGTCCCACGAGTTCTTTAGAATAATTATTTTCCTGTATCGATAAGCGAGCGTGTGAGATAAAAATAATTTCTTTAAAAGAAAATTGTAGGAAACATGCGATCTATTCATGCACGTATAAATTGCACGCCACTGATAATGACATTTTAAATTATTACACAACATGTTGAAATGTAATTTTCCAACAACTGTGCATACATAAAGAGTATATGAAAGATATTAAATTGAGATCAACAGTTCAAATTTAAAATTGAAGTCGAAATTATCTTATCCGGTACGGTCGACCGGCGCAGGTAGACACAAAGAGATTTTCAGTGTTACGAATTTACACAACAAAGTCAGCAGATTACTAACCAAGTGATGAATTTTAAATGAACATAATGTACTGAAAATTTCAGTGATAAAGCCACGATTTAAGTTGCTTGCTTATCGACCTGCTGAGCACACAAGCAGGCTCTGCTTTATGTTTGTAAAGAAAATCTATAACATAGCAGCACATGTACACACTCCACTTCGGTATAAAGTCAGTTACTCTGCAATAATGTATGGGTAACACGGTTCTACTAGCGAACAATTAACTCTAAAAAGCAGGAATATGAATCAAACTACGGAGACTTATCAAGAATATTCATCACGAATTTCAGTTTTGGAAAATTTCAGATATAGATTGCCAAAATTACACATCTATACGTATTATATTTAATTATAACTGTTATCAACGATAAGTTATACTACTTCGGACAAAAGAAAAGCTAACAACTCTAAATATTAAAACTAGCTAAATTTATGGAAGAAGTAAGTTATTTATATTAATTTTGTGAATAAATCAGGCAGCTAAGAATGTCAAAAATGAACTGATAACTAGTATATATTAATCTAAAGAGATTCTGTAGTACATTGTAAATATATTCATATTAGCAATACAGTCACATTAATTGTAGTTAGTTTTGCTCATAGCACGCGGTTGGGGCGAACGTCAACATCCAGAGGGTGCTGGTAGATGGAGGGATGTAATGATATATGTATGGGAATATCATGGAATATCAAAGCGAGATAAAAAAAAATGGTATATGAGTGAAGTTTATCAGAGAAAAAAACACAGAGCCCGTTGGGCGAGAGACGTAAAAAAATAATGACGACGAAGAGCAACACACGACACATAACAAACTAAGAAGCACAGAAGTGGCGGTGCTGTCAAGCAATTACAAAAATTTGGCTTGTCTTAGTAAAATATTCACATAAATATAATTTATTTCCGTCAAAATAGCTAATACCAGATTCTTTTAATATTTGAAAAAAAATGCACACTCATTAAAACTGGTTTTATTTTATTCGCGAATGTTTCATTGAGGGTTATTATTTCAGAATACTAGTTGAAGTACTCCCATAGAGAGTGTAGAAAATAGCGCGATGATAGGATGTTGTATATGGTAAAGATTAATAGCTTTAAAAAACTCCAGCTAAAGGCACTCTGAGTTGTTACGCTATTAAAAGAGCAAAAAATGACCCGGACGATAAAATCCAATACTAAAATGTCTACAGATTGATGAAAGTCAAAGTATTTTAACAATGTTTACAATAATGACCTTTTTGCAATAACATAAGTAAGCTTGGTTCTGCTATCTCGGACTTGATAAAGTCGCTAGTACATTTTGCGAGTTCGCGTTCACGGGAGTACACATTACATAATTGCTTTTATTTTTAATATCCACCCTGGAGGTCTAGCGTCGCGCAATTAAAGCTGAAGTTCCAGGGTCGCGCGCCTTTGTTCGGATCGAGATAAGGCTCGCATCCAAGGCCTCGGAAAAGATGAAAATGAGTTTCCACAATGGAGAGAGAGTCACGCTAACAGGCGGACACGAAGTATCTACAGGTTACCCGCTGTAGGGGCACCGCATGCCATACAGAACCAGGACGGTTTTGTATATTTACCAAAACATAAAAAAAAAAACATACAAACTAATAGCAAGTTTGCTAACAATTTTTCTATCCTAAAAATCCTATAATGATCATAAACGATAATAGTCAAAAAATTATTTCGGCGTGAAAATCTTTTTACCTAATATAACAATTATCGGAATACGTATTATTGTGCCAGTCATGCAAGAAAACTTCGGAAAAGTGTTATGCTATGGAAAAAAATTGAAGAAGATATTACGGTAGATGAATAATAAAAAAGGATGATCCGTATAGCTCTGGCGATCAAATCTGGGCACTGAAGTGTTCACAATGCCGCGATGGACGATAATGTTCTTTTTGTTTGTCTAGATGGGGAGATCGGGGTCCATTGTTGGCGTATCAATAGCCCAGAGCGCTCGCACTGATCGAATCATATTGTAAATCGCGAACTTCTACGTAAAGGTAATACTTTACTTGTGATTGATGTACATATATTATAAAGATATGAAATAAGGTTCAAGCAATTGCATATATAAATAATTTGTAGGAGAGTCACGGATTATTCAAAAAGACGATATCCAAAGTACAAAAAGAAAAACTGTCACTAACGGATAAGAGAAAAAATAACGTATACATTTTACAGTGATATCAATTTTTCATATTATCAGGTACTGATAACAAATAATTGTATATTTCTATCTAATATAAAGTATCATGGAGAAGTGCACTATGCTTGCAGTAGATAAAGCCTCATGGCGGATTATAGAGTATATTATAATTCACGTAACAAGCGATACAGAGTGAAAGCGTGTAATGAAAGAAAATCAGATTGTAAATTTGCTTGTTTTTGATATTGAGAGAAACTTGAATTGAAACTTGCATTGAAACTTCTTTCGGTTTCTGGTATCTGGACAATAAGAGGCAGGCCATATTATTAGTCGGATTTTCTCACACGACTTGGCTTCATCGTTGGCTAAATCAAAAAAGTGATATATATATATATTGTACCTTTAACATATTTTGAGCTCTAAGAAGATACTAGCATGCTGCTGGGAGAAAAAGTAATTTTCAGAATGAATATATTGTTCATTCCAGATATTTCCCCCAGATTCACGGAGGTTATCCTACTCTGCTGAGCGTACGCTACTCGAGTCGGCTCTTGGCGACATGCGAGGCAAAGCGCGACACGATATCCGAGTTATACGTGCTTTATGATTCAATTTTATATACGAGAGGACGCGAATAAATCTCCCTGTCTACAGAACAGACGGCTGTGTATGTTTACGTCATGGTAGTATTTTTCAATATTACACTCTGAACACGCGACGCCGAAAAAACAAAGGAAAGTTAAATAAGCCGAAACAAGAGAATGTACCCTCACTAACCTGTCATTCTTCAACTTACATCGTTAACATGGATTTTTTTCCCCATTCATTACGTAATAATTATTTTTAGAAATGTCAGTGGGGATTTATGATATAAATTAACTGAAAAAACTCACGAAACATGCTAATCAATTTGCTACAGTAAAAAAAAAATGAAAACAGGTCGTTTAAGTCATAGTTGAATGATTGATTTTATTATACTCGTAATACTTCCCATTGCTTTATTGAAACTGTTTCACGTGTAATGAAATATTGTGATATGATGAAAGTATATATTAATATGTCAATGCATAAGAAATTTATTTGTCATGGCATGTTTACAATCACACTATATTTAATTTATTATTTACAAACACGAAAATTTGTCAAATACAAAAAACGATACAAATATATATGGATACAAATCATTATTAATAAAATTGGCAGTATTATAAATTGTTTGAGTCAATATGGAGAGCCAAATTAACCACGAAAAGACGGAGTCAAGTTCCCGGTAAATCTTCTTACAAGAACATTAAAAAATATTAGATTGAGTATTTAAGTCATATTAAATGATTTCCATTAACGATTAATTTTAGTTTCAACGTGTTTTATTCTAGAAAAGAAAAATTCGAGTAAAACTTAGATCCTCTCTTTCCAGGTACCCGTTACATATAGGTGCTCGCGTGCTGTTGCCTGATATAGAATTTGGAATAGGTGGCCAGCATATCAACGAGTTTGATACGCCTTTAAGGTATATTAAAGTACGTCGATTGAATATAGTTTCTTTTCGGATTTGGTTCCTTAGAAATACAGGTACCAAACGTGAATGCTGATGGTGCCTGTTCCATATATATATATATATATACACGTGAATTTAACTAGGCATTGCATTTATAGTTTTCAATCAAATTGGGAATGTCGAAGTTGTCGTTCAAAATTGAATCAGGCTGCATGATACGTCAGATACATCTAAGTGTAACCGTGGCCTATAACAATTCAAATTGCTTTGGTGAGGAATCCGGCACGTTTTGATTGCACGACTTTGGGAACCCTTGTGTAAAAATAAAACTTTGTCAAAGCAATATAGTTTCCGTTTATTACCTACTCAAAAAGTCGCACAGAGGGCTCAATTTCATCCGAGAAAATAAAAAAAAATCACAAGTGAACGTAATCCAAGTAACTCGAGAACTTGAAGAAATAAAAAAAACGTAGATTTAATTTAGGTTTACGTTACGAAGCAGACAGAAGGGTTCTGTGTTTCTTTGGATTCTACACGATCCCGTGAACAATGTTGGGAATTAGAAAACAGGATTTCTGCTTGAAAGTGAAAAGCAACATGGGCCCAGTAACAAGCTGAAAATTTGAATAGGTTTAAGTTTACATTCATTTCCGTTATTAAGCTCATTGAGATTTATACGCGCTACAATAAACATGTTATTTTTCATTTAAGTTTTACTAAAATAGTATTTTGGGATGCGAGATTTATCGATTTTTTGTGTTTTAAAAATATTTCTGATTTGGTTTTATCCTGAAGATGACCTCTGCAATGCACGCGAAACGAATACAACTCATTTGCATCTACACGCACAGCAGGCGCTGCTGGCAGCATGCAGCCCACGGATAAACACCACGACACATATTTTTAATTACGGTAGTTTTTATTGAAGATTGGTTACTTAGAAGAGTTTTTATGAAGGCATCAAATTATGATATCCAGTTATACGAATCCAAATATTAATATATTGATTTTTTTATCGACTTTTTATAGAAGTATCACGTGTGCTTTGTGTACGTAAAATATTTAAAAACTAAACTTCAATCAATCACGAACAAAGGTATTTTTCGGAATGTTCATGGATTTGGGTAACGAGTTACAACATCCACTTCCACTTCTAAAAACCGAAAAGATAAAATTGAATCGCAGTCCAAGGATAAGCCATCCAATAGTATAATGGGTTTAATGCTGCAAAAGGTTGCGTGCCACTGCGGCACAGAGCATCGGTAATGTATAATGTATAACGTATAGCCATAAACCGTATTGTAAATTATTATTAGGGGGATAATTTCTAAGTGCTGGAGTAATTTAGCGCCCTCTGGCAACAGAGCTTAAATGTTACGATTTATAAATTAGTACTGAAGTAATGCGTGAATTTTAGAAGTAGGTGTTCCGATGCAAGTTTATATCGTTCGGTTTGAATGATGAGGCTTTATTCATTCCGGAATTATAATCGGAATATTTAGCTATTGATAAATGTAAAATGGTTTATAATTAAACAATTTAATTTGGAGTTCTTATTCAATTGTCAAACTTCAACTTGGGTTATAATTTGATTAGATCAACTTGGATTAAATTGTAGCAAACTATCATTCCGATCTGCGAGCTCCACGTGAATAGACACAGCGGTTATATCGCGACTAGCCTTTTTCAAATTCAATCCTTCAAAATGAAATACAGTTGAAATAATATTTTTAATTTAAATTCTTTGAAATTACATAAATCGGGCAAACTCTTGTTGCGAAACGAGCGCGGCATTCACTCAGTCGAAGCTTGGGAATAGCTCAATTCAGTATTTATAATAGGCTTGTAAGAGTTAAAAACAATGTTTTTTTTAAAAAGGTAATTACTTTTTTATATGAAAAGTGATATGAATAATTTGTAAGATAATTGTCAAATAAATTACTATACGGTATTAAAATAATCTAAAAGATTATTTTGCCATTCGTAAAGATTAAAGATAAATGGTGAACGTTCAAATGAATATTCTATTTTGATTACGATGTTATTATGGCGATACAAGTAATAAACCCCAAGGTTGTTCTGTTACTATTAATAATTTGTATTAATACTTTTTTATGGTATAAAACAACAAGCTTATTTATTTAAAAAAATACACACATAGATAAATCCTACTGAACCTAATCAAAATGAAAAAAATAATATATAACAATAACAAAATATAAGTTTTAGGACATGCATCCAAACATGGTCGTGTGCTAACATATTTAAATCCGAAATATTTCATTAACTCTACTGCAGTTTAGCATTCATTATGAGGTAACTGTGCGAACAGGCAAGGTTGGATGTTTTTGCGCGTGGCACAATTCAGAAATATAATATTTTTACTTTAATGATACTTCAAAAACTTTTCAGATGTGAACCTGGAGAGATAATTTTGAAAATAAAAAAAGCGACTGGACGAGGAGTGCCTGGCGTAGAAGGTGATAGCGTTTATTTTGAAAAGAGACATACGGTTATGGTGATTATATAATACCAACAAAGTTGACAAATATTTTAGTGAATAATATTTTAAGAATCGTTTACAAAAACGAAAAAGATATATTGCCAAAGACGATAAAACTTGTCATTAATATTATGCAGGACTATGTATTTACTAGAAAGAAAACCGAAAAATATATAAAATCAATGAACTTTATAAATGGTTACGAGACTCAGTTTTCAGCGCAGACTTAAAATGTCATTTTCTTTCAGAAGGATAATTTATAAAAATTTAAAAACGCTGGCTGTTTAGAGTTTTTCCATGAATAAAACATGAGAGGCACGAACGTTAGCGAAATTGTAGTCATTACCCGTAAGTGTAATTGTGCATACAATAATTAAATTGTGTTTTTATGGTAAGGAATATAAGTTACCGCCTCGAGGGCGAGAAGTTTCCAGAGCGGCGGGAACTACTAAAGACTTTCCAGACAAAAGCGACCGAAACAAGTGAATCTCGGCTCTGGATTCAACCGGCGGATGTGATAAAGGAGGGGAGGAGGAGGGTATTCACAATGCTCATTATTCAAATTTGTAGGTATATATACTGACTTTTCAAAAATATATATGACGTCACACACAAAACGGTTCCAAAGCGATTTAGAAAATTCTAGCCTCAAGTGTACGCAATAATAACTAAAAAAGTTTAAAATAATTTTTAAATATTTTTATCGGGATTGTTTTCATTTCACATAGTTGCTTGGCTCATACTTAGGGGTAAAAAATACGATTGATATTAGATGCTGTAACTATTTATTTTTTTATTATTTAAAGTGATCGCTATTTGAAAATTATTCTAGTTCTAACTGTAGTTTCAAATATACACTGAAAAACAGGGTTAAAATAATAATTAGTTTCTACTGAAACTAGAGAGATCCTCCGTGCTATCAATATAATTAATCTCATCGAAAGTTCGATGCCCTGAATAGATTTGCTAAAACGCAAAGTATAAATTAAATTATCAGTCAAAACTTACTTGCTATCTTTTACCATAAAAAAATAATTTACGATTTCTCAGATAATTTCCAACTGAGTAAACACAATCTTATCATTACGCAGAGGCAGAAAAATTCTATTAATTTCAATGGAGACTTCGATTCTTCTCACTTACTTTTCTGACAGAACAATTGATAACCTTTTTCATAAATCGTTCTTTGAAATTGTACCATTCCAAAGGGAGGCAGTTTTTTTCAGCCGAAGAGAGAGAGAGGTCATAAAACATAACAATGGAGAACGATATTGATCCCCAGGCGACCTTTCGCAAATCGCGGACCTCAGGGGCACCGCCTGAAACGCGGCCAGTATTGCTATGATATTTTAATAAAGGGGCTGTCAGTGTCCTGTGACGACGCTCAACCGGTGCCGGTGGCGTGGCGGGGCCCGGCGGGTGGCACGAGGAGCCGCCCCCGCCTCGCCGCGCGGGGCAAGGCGGGGATGCGTCAACTTCCACGAGAGCGGCTGATCGAAACATTCCAACGCAATCGAGATTGCCACTCGCGAGTTTCGCTTTTGTTGTTGTTTGAGTTCGGCTAGTGCGTGCGGCACATGCGATTCTTTTTAAACGGCATTTCTGACAATAATAAAAACTATTGTAATTGTATAAAATTCAGTTTGCCGGCGTTTGATAAGTGGCAGTACACGATGGCGATAACCGGCCAACTTCCCCCAGCACTGCAACTAAATTGATTCACCATCGTATTCATATACATATAATAATAATACTCACAAAATTTTACATTCAAGATATATTTATTGCGTTAAAATTATTGCCGTACTTAGTATGTCACTAAAATTGCACATTAGCGATCCGACGTTTCCGAGATTAGCTGGTAGCTGAAGTAAAATATCTCATGAGAAAACGTAATTAATAAGCTGTCGCCATAAAGTTCGCGGCTGCTCATTAGGCTAAAGACATCAGCGAGAATCTGAAAGCGACATAATTCTGCTTCAGAAATGTCGGAAGTTCCCGAACTTATGAATACAGAAAAAGTAAATAACATGTCCGCGCCCACCCCAGTGCCAAGGTGAACGCCGAGCGCGGCTCCTCGCTGGTTAACAAAGTTTTAAAAGTTTTCTGCAACTCTGGCTACCTCGGGAGAATATATTATTTCCTTTTCGCAGATATCGAAGTTGATTCAAAGAGTTTTAAATTTAATCAATAGCGAGCATCGAGAGTGGTCTCGTAAAGATATTCCGATTGAATTACACGAGACGAAAGAGATACTCCCGGGTTACATAATTGGGAGAAGAGCGACCGCCTGCAGTGTGGTTCAACCGAGCGGCGCATATTGTCGGGCGGGACGAAGATCAGGGGGTACTAGAAAATTAATTTATTGAATTTGATAATCTCAAATTGTGAAGATCGTTAAAAATTACTGACCGAAAGAAGCAAGTGGCATCAAAAAAATAAACGAAAAATTAATATAGTCCTATTTTGTCTCGAAGGGCCGTTGTCGAAAACGACCCAAAGCGACCCACTCAATTTCAATGACTGTGCGAAAATGTGAATTTATATGAAAATGGATTAATGGGGAATTCCCTTGCATCTGGAAAATGTTTTTACGCCAGAGGAAACTCAGCAACGACATAATAAAAATGGTCTTCGAATAGGGCAGTTGTGTCTTGTTGCATTTTGCGGCAAATGTAGATACTTAGGGGGAACATGTTAATCACTAGTGCTCCGTCAAGCAAAACTATTGTCGAAGTCGAACATCAATAGTAGAGATGAACCTGATGAAAGATTTCACATAAATCAGCCGGATATCTGCCAGTCGCGGTGTGGAGGAGCCCGGGTGGCAAACAAATATGTTCTCGGTCAATTATTCTTCAAAAAAAATATTTCTATTTACTAAATATTCCAAGCACAAAATCTATGAGGAGGGACAGAAAGGGATTCACGCATATTCATCGACGAATAGGTTCGAACAAAAGTTTAACGTGATGTTTCCATTTCGAGAAATTGAATGGCCTCGGGAGTGTAGGCCCTAATGTCGCTCCGAGGAAAAGCGCTCGCGAAGCACGCGAAGTCACCGGTCGGGAAAGCAGATAAAGAGTACCGGCGGCGGGGGGCGCGGGGCGGGGGCGCGGGGCGGGGGCGCGGGGCAGGGGGTGAGGGGGGCGGGGGGGGCGGGGGCGGGGGCGCGGGGCAGGGGGTGAGGGGCGCGGGGAGGAGGGGCGCGAGGCTCACGCGGGCGGTTCTTTGGAGCCACACGATGGCTCTTTGTCGAGCGGTCACCTTTCACGGAAATAAAGTTCTGCAGGCATTTCAAAGAGCACGGATAAGAAATGAATTACGATTCCTCGTAGACCGGATTGTGTGTTTAAAATATTATTCTAGAAAGCGGTGATTATGTATTCATAAATATTATCCAGATATGAATTTAAATATGCGGTTTCGTATAAGTTTACGGAATAAACTCATGCGACTTTAAAAATAATCACAGTGGAAAAATATCTCGATAACGCTTAGGTACTTCCATTTTTGTATAATAAATTGGCGTGATAAATTTTATTTAAATTTTTATCAAAAATATGTATTACGCAATAAAATATAAGCTTACCTAGAAGTTTCTTACGTAATGATAATTAATGATTCAGAAGTCAGATTAAAAGTGGTGAATTAATGCATACCGAATCCTACTTAATATCAAGATCAATAATGTAATCAGATTTCAGCTGGGGTTTTTTGGAAGGAGTCCAAAAATTAAGCCTAAAAGGTCTGAACGGTCGTTCATTAGGAGAGCACGACCGTAATTGGATTTATATGAATTATTATATCATATGTAGTGAACACCGTAACTCGTTTTTACTGCAGTAAAAGTATGATTATTTTTTCCAAATCAACCAAATGTATCCTTTTTTCGATTCGCATGTACTTCGTTGGTTTATGTTAGGTATAAAAAAAAACTCCGTTTGTATGAAGAGTATGTAACACAAATCTGTTTTTCGTTAATTAGTTTTTTTACTGCAGTACTCTCAAAAACACTCAGAAAGTTAACTTAGAATCAAATTATTCAATTAAAATATAATGTATTTACAAAAAGGATACTCCCAAAATAACAAAATTACTTCTTGAAAAGATCTCTGCGAAAGCTTTTGTACTCGGCTTTGTCAGATGCGACATTATGTAAGCGTGGCCAGCCAGTGCAGTGTATTGATTTTAAACATGGCATGATACAGTGCAAGTATGTGATTAATAAAATTAACCACTAAGTAACTTTTGAGTGGTCTAATTATTATTAAATTACTCAGTTTTTTTCATGTGAAATAGTAGAAGATTTTAACATTAATTGTTAACTCATTTTCTTGGTGAAACATTTTTGTGGCCGCTGTCGTTATTATTGTATAGTGTGTCCAAACAGAGTATCGGATATTTGTTAGTTCAGTAAAACAAAAACTACTAGTAATCAAGTTTTTTTTATTGTTGATTATAAGAATACAAAATGGAAAATTATTTCGAAAAGATGATGTAATCCAAATGGTGACCGTTACGCTGCTGGCACTCAATGGAGCTTTAATACTTTCTTGGGAATTGCAGTTTAAATCAATCACTTGAAATCAAAATTGAGATATATATTTAAAAAAACAAAAATTACCCCACAAATGATTTAAAACGCAAAAGGATTTGCAGATACCGCTTTGCACGCCGAGGATATTGTTTAGGTTGTCCAAAAACGAAGGACTTACATTGAGTGCACAACCTAGAAAGACATTTCCTTTGTTTACTTTAAATGTTTCCAGATTAGCATTTTTAAAAGTAGCGCTTTTTACGTTAAAAGCCGTGGGGCTTATTCCCCGATGTAATTAAAGCGAGGAATAAGAGAAATGCGGCAAAGGCGGTGAGTGATGAGTCGCTTTTTGGTTTTATGTAAAAGAAGTGGCGGGTTTCCCCTGAAAAAATGACCACCGGAGGCAGGGCAGAGGCGGGAGTCCCCAGGGAAAGCGCGATTACGAACATAACACACCCGCAGATATAACACGCGATCCACAATTCAATTTTGCAGGATTAAATTTGTACTTGAAACCTACACGAGGGTTCGAGTTGCGTGGATGTGTAACCTGGGATTATACCCCATTTATAAATGAGCCCCATTCAGAGACTTAAACCGACAACTGTAATTATATTATACATAGCGCAGACGCAACTCACCGAGAAAAATAAGCTTCTATCTTTCCGAGTGTGTATTTGTTAGAGGTTCTGAGGGCGATATGTCAAGTCAAATTTTAAGCTAGTAACAAAAAGATATTCAAATTGCTAAATCAACTACGGCTCACGAGTCGTTGTACACTTATTGAAACAATTTTTACTTTTCATTGATAAAAGTGTTCTCATTGTAGAGCCGTGTTCGCAGAATCATCTAGAAAGAAAAATGGGCCATTTATGGCTCATAAATCTATGGCTGTAACTTATCCACGATTAATGGCGAAGCAAGGTTTTTTATTAAATTCATTGCGCTGAAATGCGAAGAAAGAAACTTTACCGTAAAAGTGAATCAGCCGCGGTAAACATATTCGGCAGACGCAGATTCATCGCAGAAGAAAAAGATTTATATATACGGCGGAGAAAGCATCGCCTTGTTCGTATGAAAATTTAGAGGAGTACATTATAACACGGTGCCAAGAAAGACTTTCCTCCGGGCGGGGAGAAAAAAAAACATTATATCAAACTGGGTCATTCAGTCGTATAGGAAAAATAAGCGACCAAAAATGGCAAACTTGAACCCTATTCAAAATGTTTTGGCAACTTTCCTATTACGGAGGGGTAAGAGTAAATGGCGTCTCGAGCGACTGCTGAATGAAGTGCTCGATGCTCGATGGATGAAAAGAGGAAAAATGCCCCATGTCCGATATATTTCCAAATCGCGACGCTGTGACGTCAGAGGCGATTAAGTTCGATCATGTTTTCCTTTGCCTGGAAAGCTAACGCGGGCAGCTGGGCAAACAAGGGACTCGGACGGGGTCGTGTTTTCGGAGGTGGCTGTATTGTCAGCGTTTCGCGTGTATTTTTGCAAATTCAGACAATGCGAATTGCCGCATTGTTAACTTCATAATAATTTTATCTACATTTCTGAACGTGCCTTGTCTTTATCTGATACGGTGGGGTTAACATCCTAGGGTGGAAAATTACATACTCTATTATTCGAGAGCATCATCACTTTCCACCGAGGGAGTGCTGAGGCTCTGCTGACGCAGTGGGGCGATTCCGCTCGCCTGAAACATTTGGAAATGGGCTCAATAACGCAACTTCGCAGCCTTCTGGAACATTATTGATGATTTCCACAGCGGGCACACAAAGCGCGGTCAGAAATACAGACAAAGTTGTTCAGGCCCAAAAGTCGTTTGTCAATTTAAAACAAATTCAGAGTGACATAAAAAAAATTACTTTCACCGTGTATTCTTTCTGAATTTTTATTCATTTAAATAAAATCCTCTATCCAAAAGTATACATAAATATATCGTGCATTTATTTTGACTAAAATATAAGTAATTTCAGTTATTTAACGATTAAAAATATAGCGGTTTTATCATCATGAATTTCGGCGGTAAAGATGTCTTTTGGGACCGGACGAATATACATTAATTGATATTTTATGCGCCATTCCAGGGCTGGACTAAAAAACCTCATTGATTTTTTAACATATTCTTAAACGTATAAATAAATATTACTACGTTTTTTATAATAATCCCCCAAGTTTTTTGCTATTAAATAAGAATACAGTGGTGATTTAAGTTGCTATTAGTGATAGCCATTTGTGTGGGGGCCAGGCTCCAGGGGCTGATGTGCATATCGCGCCCGGCGTGATCTGCTCTGAAGGAAGACGTTTTCCAGGGTGAATAATTGGCCGAGGACATCAGCCATGCAGACGACGTCGCCCGCTCGCTGACGACGCCGCATACTTTATTGTCCCGCAAATGAAAAAGGAAAAACGTTTTAAAGGAAAATGTCGTTTTGATTTACACCCAAATGTGTTTTCTGCAAAGCGACTGTTTTTTGAATATCATTACCGGCCGTATAGATCCAGCATTGTTTTCGTAATTTAATTAAATTCGCAGTAATTTATGAATGAGAAAACGTAATGTTCGCGTTTCGCTCGTGTTACGGTTTATTAGATTAGCGATTAATCTATATCATATTTAGCCGGTGTTTTGTGTTTAATAATGCTTATGACTTGACGAATTTAACAATCAAATTCTATTCTCTACAATTACTTGTCTGTTAGTAAAATAACAGATTGTTACAGTTTTAGCGCAGTTATAGTAGATGTGTTGTTATTTTTCAAAGTAAATGATAAATTTGAAAAGCCGATTGATACGTGTGATTTACATAAGGTAGCAAAAGGTCTGTAACCTTTTGCTAGCATATATAATATCATATGAAAATAAGCTGTTGACTAGTATAGCTGTTTACGATAATGTAGTTAATCGCTTGAGAGTTTTTTTTGCTGTCTTTTTTATCTCAACATAATTATAGATACCAGCTATTCAAGTGAATGACTTTTCAAATAATGGTTTCATCAAATGAGAGGTATAAGCATTTACTGAATTCATTGTTTAGATTCTCACGAAGGGGTCCCCCGGCGTGGAAACATTTCGGTTCAGTGAACGGCGCGAGTCCGTGAAAAACTACCCGCTACTGCGGTTACGGTTAGAGCCGATACAAAGGGTTCGTGCTGGGAAAGTGTGGCTGGAAAATGGGTTTCCAACTTGAGTCCGGTCCGCTTCCGTTATAATATATTTTAAAAGAAATTTCAGACAAGTAGCTTTTAAGCCAACGAAAGGATTGGAAGCACATTCAACGTACTTTTCTAAAACAACACAGCCCTTGTTTTGTTTTTTATAAAATAAATATGTACTATTGAAGTAAAAAATAATACTCGATGATTTTGGGCATTGAAGCATAAAAATATCGTGAAACATTGGCATATAATTTAAAATAAAAATTCTTACCTAATTTACTTTTATATTAGTCAGAGTCAAAATATTTCCATTAAGCCCTTGTGAATACATTCAACGCACATTGTTAGCTGTTTATTGACTGAAATAACTTTTTTGCGATAGTGATCTCACAATTTTTTTGCGTTTTATTCAGTAAGGCTCGAAATTTACTTTTGAGAAAAAAAAAAGGGCGATTGAAAATAGAGAATTGATAAAATATTACATCTCAATGATTAAAAACAAAATACTGAAGTATGCGTGGAGATTAATTTAGTCGAATTTTGTTATTGAGCGTAATGTATTATACCCACATTACGCTCAATAACCTGCCTGCGCTATAAACAGTTATGTTCCTTAAGTTATTTTTGATTGCCACGGACTAAGTGTATTTTCTCATACTTAAAATGTAGGTGATATAGTTTTTTGTAAAAACGGAATCATTGAATTAAAATATAAATAAATTACAATTTTCTCATTTTTAATGAGCTTATTTATTATTAATACTTAAATACATTTATTACATGAAATCATAAAAAAATATAGCATTAGATGATAAGCGTTAGGAGTAAAATAAATTAATGTTGAATAAATGATGAATAAATGCATATATAATATAATGTAAATTAGTTTTTCATACACAGCAGAATTTCCACACTGCAGCATATTCATAAAAATAATTACACACGGCGTGTTTTACTCGTGTGTGGAGCGAATGAAGTCATCAAAAAAATATTTAATTTTTATTCCAACAATAGGAGTTATCTCGCTGAAAAAGCAAAACAATCAATTGCAGCATTATTCGGCCAACAACATTACAACTGTGCGGCTGAGGCGAGCCGTAAGTTACACGGGGTTAACGATAAACCATCGCGATCCGTAAAATACGGACATTCGCAAGCGTGTGACGATTTCCACAATTCATGAACAAGACTGGAAGTTTCTACTACACGCGTATTCAAAATACTCGTACACGCACACTCTCACACGTGCTGTACCTACACGCGACCGACACAAACAAAATAATTTGCGCATTTTAAAAGAAGGAATGCTGACGCTACGAGAATGCGATTTTGTTGTTTGTTATTTCCCATTGACATTTCGGAGGCCTTTAAAAGTCACAATACACATGCCCGAGCAGTTCTCGTTGCGGACTTTGTGAATAAGCATCGATGGGTTTTTATGAGCTTTTAGGGCACTTTGTATATTATTAACTATAACGATACAAAAAGGGGACGATGAAAGTGTATCAGGGTTGATTAAATTTTACAAAGTCGGGCACAACATATCAAACACGGCGTTTGCATCGTTAACGATACTACGTCGTATCACCGAAGTTGCGATCGAACGCTCGTCGAATCAAAGGGTGCGTTACGAATATTGGGAAAAGTCTTTGTTCGCGTCGGATTGCAGCCGCGAGGAAATGCGGAAGTATCGTTTCAAAAGCACCACTGCTGATGATGTACGCTGAAAGATAAAACGTCAATCAATTCATAAGAGGGTCGAATGCATCTACACGATTGAAGCGCTCCGATGGGCGATAAACGATCGACCTGATGACCGACTGCCAGCGGACACGCCAAAAACTAGGTCGATGATCCTATTTTGACAACACGAATGCTCAGTAAATTCACCAACCCCGGCGCGAAAAACAACAAATGCCGAACAAATTCGCTACGTAAATAAAAGACGGGCGGGGGGAGGAGTTCAAAATACTGCAACAATCGGCCGAGCGAGCAAATCTGCTGCAGCGGTGCACGCGACCGGGGCTCGGGCGCCGCAGCCGGCCCGGCCCGATCAATCCTCCCGCAAGTGGGCCACCCTCACTGGGTCAGCGGGGCATCCCGACACTCACCTGACGAGGTACTGTTGGACGGATGGACCATGCCTATGGAGCAGATCTCCGAGTCGCCGAAGGCCCACATCTTCGCTCCTCCGAAACTTCAAACTGTCGGTGCGTTAAATGCGGTTCGCGTCGATCGGTGGCCGACTTATCGTTAAAAAAGTGTAAAAATAGGAAAATGCATCTGCGCTGTCGGAGGTCGGTCGGAGCGGCACGCTGCGCGAGTACATTTTTTTTATTTTGACGGCACTGCTCGTCTCTCGGGAGAGGGCGACGGTCTCGGCTGTCTCGGCGGCGAGCGCTACGGACGCGCGGGCCGCATTACCGGGAGTCGCGGCGGGTCGGGACGGTCGGGCGGTCGGGCGGTCGGGAGCAGGGAAGAGGTCCGCAGGGGACGGAGGGGTGGGGGAGGGGGCGACCTGCGGTCCGGCGCTGCCGACTTCAGCGGCGGCAGTGAGCACGGTCAGCGGCGGGGCGGCGAGGGCGGGCGCCCTCTCGGCGGGGCCGCCCGCGCCGGCGCCGCCGCCCTCCGCCCTGCGCGCGCCGCCCGCCCGCCCCTCCCCGCCCCGCCCCGCCCCACCCTGCCCCGCTCGTAATTCGAAATTGATATAGCATCGACACGATTCAGTAATTGCGTCCTGAAAACCAGTCGAGAGGCCGGGGTGACCGGAGCGACTGGATGTGATGAGTCATGCCGATGCAGATGACGGGAGATTCATACTTTTCGACTCCATTGTTTTTTAATTTGTGGCATAATATCGACATTGTTAATGAGATACCGATTTACAGTTTTTGAATTTGAACTTAATAAAGTTTCCATGCAAAAGTGGTAATTTTGTCATTGACTAATTCAATTCCTTAGATTTGTACCTACAGTATGCACGATACCCCGAAAGCAGAAAATGTTACCGAATGGAGCTCCAGACGTACGAGAAAGCTTCCCGCCGAGCGAATACTCATCATCCCAAATAATAGATTGAAATTTTTTCGAGATCTAGTTGAAATTGTTTATGCAATGTATCCGTTTGTATGCTCAGGTTTGAATTTGATCGACTCCCATGCGCAATTCATGCATCGACATAGCCTAATGTACATAAATTACCAATAATAATAAATTTTGTTTCACTGCAAATAAATTTATTTCGGTTATTGCACCATGAAAACTTACCTATTAAAATCTAATGTAATTTTATTATACTTTAATTCTTTACCTACTTTTAATTAATAATCTATCGATAATGGTTAGATCTTAACTATCATTTATCTGATACATTTTATGTAAAGCATTATTTTAAGTAATTTTAATAATTTAGTCATGCGTTGACTCCAAGCACCGGGTTAAATAAAGACGAGTGAATGAAATATCTTAAGGTATTGAAGAGAAAGAGGGCTAAAGAATTTTTAACAAAATGATTTATATTGATTGCAATCAAATAGTTACTATGTACACTTCTCGGGGGCTGAACGTTGTGGGTTAATTTTGTGTTAAGGATGTTAAATATTTAGTTTTAGAAGTAATACATAAAAAATTTAAATATGTAATATTTACGACAGTATTTGTAACAATTAGAAAGATTAATATAACAGTAATTTTTCAAATTAACACACATAAAATTATTACAACGTGGAGCTACTTTGGGTGTTTATTACTGTTCATCAGATATAAAAATTAATAATTTCACATGGAGTGTTGTCTGTCCATTTATTACACAAGGCAAAATTCCCTATGCCAGTTAACTTGGTATAGTTAACGTAAATAATCAGAAATAAAGTATTTATAGTTCAAATTTGCAAAAAAAAATAAGGTTATTAAACAGCAGGAGCAAGGATAGCAGGTTCAGTTTCTGATAAAATGACAATCAACACATTGTTAGATAAGTTATATAGTTGAGAACAAGGATTTTTTATTAAAAATTAATGTTAGTAAAATTTATATTATAATATTACAGGCTACAAGAGATTTATACATATTTACAAAAATCTATTTACATTAAGTACAAATATAATCAACCATTGACGTATTTTGCATGCCTACTACTTAGCCAATGTTTATTTTATGGTTACTATTAGGTTATTTCAAATACTTGTTTGAGGATGTGAAAAATGTGATGTATTATAAATAAGTCAAACCTCTGTCTTTAAATAGCTGTTTATATTCTCCTAGATCATTTTGATCCAACCAAATGTCAGCTTCAGTGCGACCGGTGTGAAGAGCGGACCCCCACAGATATGTAATCAGTTTCGTGAATGAAAATGAGAAAAATACGAGTATCAATATGACCAAAAATAAATTAACACACTTTATCATTGTAATAATGCATTATACCACTGGCATTAACGGCCTGTATAATCGAATTAACACATTTTATCGAACTAGTACATCGGTCCCTTAACTTTATTGTTATTCATTGTGACATTTCTTCGCGAATAGCAATGAAGTTGCAGATAAAAGCAACGTAAAAAAATCTTTGAGTATTTTTTCTTCTTTAATTATTGGAGCAAATATATTTTACAAAAGCTCGTAAATTACCATTTTAAAATAGATGTATTCGTAGATTGTGGCAGCCGTTGTTATTTTATGATTTTGGGGTTTCTGTTTTTCGTCTTCCGACGTTTCGGCCCCGATGCTGGATCATCTAACCACAAAATCATTACTCTTGATAATCAGTGAAGATAAAAGAATTGGATCTATTGAGGCACCTATTGAACACACACCTTCAGATTATCACCTATTTATGTTATTGGAGCATTTCCTGAGATACAAGACCCTTACAGACATGACCCATGTAAAAATGACCCTTGAAGAGTTTTTTCCCATATGGGATGAAGACTTTTATAAAAGAGGGATCCCACTAGGTGGAACAAGCAATAGATAACGAGGGAATGCACAATATTTATAAAATGATAAAAAGTTTTTCTTTCACACCTAAAAAAACGATACAACTTTTCAGTACCTCTATATTATACAAATAATTTTGTAATTTTCAAAGCATTTTTACCTAATATTTTAATGTAAGGAAACAGTACTATGCCTAGGGGAAAAGAAAGGTATTGTATTAAAAAATAAAAAAGATTATTTAAAAAAAGTTTATTTGATCAACAAGATAAATTTGCATAAGTTACAAAAAGGTATTGTGGTATATTATGTACGAAGTGAAACAAATATATATGAATATTCATTTCAATGGAACAATACAAAGTAAAACCTGCAAAAATATTGTCAGGAAAATACAAATTGATGACAATTTTTACGTAGAAGGAAAACAGGTTTTGAGTTTGAGATATTTTATAGTTTCTCTACCAAACTGTAAAATATGCAAAGAAACAATTAATTTTTAACTAACAAATCACAGACTGTGGAATATAAAAACTCTACAATTAACTGCTCTTAAAAGTTAATAAAATAGATTTTCTATTAAAAGATAGCTGATGTGTATAGATTTATAGTTTAAGTTTATCAGCAAGGGAGCAGGAGAGACCGGTGCCGTCAGGTTCTACATTGAGGTTCTTGACTACTCCATTATCAATAATCATTGAGTATCTCTTCGAGCGCAAGCCTCCCAGAGGTGGGAGATCTGTGGACAGATCTACAGCCTTTGCGAGGTTTCCCAGAGGGTCAGCAAGCATTCGCACCTGTAAAAACATTTTATGAAAACACAAGCGGACAGAAAGAATATATAATATTTATTATTAACAAAAAGAAATAGTGCTTGCCTTCCCAGTGGTATTGTGTGCCTTTCCCCAAGCAGCCATGACATAGGGGTCGTTAACAGATACACAAACAATTTCAGCCACTCCTTCCTTTTTCAGCTTGTCAGCATCATTGACGTAGCCAGGCAAGTGGGTCTTGGAGCAGCCAGGAGTAAAAGCTCCAGGTACAGCAAACAGAACAATTTTCTTTCCGTTGCATAGGTCAGCAATATTAACTTTATTTGCTGGAGAATCTTCAAAGAGGTCGATGCTGGGAATTTTGTCTCCTTCCTACAATTAAACAAAAATATGGGATACTAATTAAATTCTCGAAATTATCCTTTTTATTTGATACGGGAATTCTTCTCATAAATAAACAAAATTCTCGGAAATCGAATTTTTTTACAAATGCTAATGAAAGCAAGGGTTTTTAGTTAGACAGCAGACTCGGAATGAAAATACATAACATAACCACATAAATTAACAGCATATACTAACGAATATAATATTCTCTGTCTAAAATATATTTTTATCAATTGTGTATATTGATAAAAATAAAAAAAACACATTGCGGATGTAAATTATACACAAGAGAAAATAAAATGGTAAATTTCAAAAGATTACAAATTAGAAACGATGAACAACTTAAAATTATTCTGTGGTCTTTTTTACCGCAAAAACGAAAACAGTATTAAACTAAGAGAATAACTATAATTTACAAAGTTGTAAGGTACTTAATTTGTCAAAAGTTTGCTTCCGTGAAATTCAATTGATTGCTTACATAATGCATAATTGTGCCACACATAAATGATATTACCTTAATCGGTGCCATTTTAATAACGGATAAATGCAAGGGTCTACGCGAAAACTTCCAAGCACAAGATGCTATGAGCTCTAGAACCGGTCTTCTGACGGAATTCATGAGTAGATTATTTCCTTGCTCGATAAACGTCGTATCAAGGTCATAGACAAGTGGGGTGGTGTGTTAGTGTTGCCAGACTACTATTTAAAATATTGCCATTTTAAATTAAAAAACGAAGACCTGAAGTCAAACTAATATAGTTCCATTATAAAAAAATGTTTTGAGATAAAGTAATAATAAATAATATACGAAGGATTTAATTTTTCTAAACATGTCACAGATTAAAATAAACAAATAAATAAATAATTGTATGAAATTTAAAAAAAAAAAAAGCATATTTGAAATCTTTCAAAATAATTAATCAATATCATAATTGCTAGTTTTTTCTGTGATTTTGAAATAAATTTTACAACAATTTTTCTGATTTTCAATTCCAATCTAATAAAAAATAATAATTTTATTGCTTAAAAATGTCAAATAATTGTTAAAGTGAAATGTATTTCCTCTTTACCATTATATACAAAATATTTCAATACAAATACAGAAAAAAATGAAAATATGATTTAAATTTTGGTATTTGATTATTCATATATTTTCACGTCAAAAATCTGATCAATGAAAATTAAGCAAATTTTTCTTCGTCAGCTAAGTCATGTAAAAAAAATAGCAGCAGGGCTGTAAATAAAATCGGTACTTAAAAAATTACATCGATGTCAAAAATTTAATCAAAACTTGCAATAACGTCCTTTATTTTGGGATGTTTTTTTTTAAATGTAGGACGCTATTGGCTAGCTGCAAGTTAGTGGCACGATTTGTTGCTACGTGTGTGAGGCCTTTATTTTTACCACCAAAATAAATTTTAGATGTGATTTGTTTGTTTTTGTTATATTTTAGAATCAGACACTTCTGAAAAGGTATAAAAAATAGTTCTAGGTAAAACTCAACTACAAAAAATATGCTTAAACAAAGGCAGCAGTAAACCAATTATATTGTTTTCTGATAAGTGAGAATTTCTACATCCCAAAAATATTGTTTTCAAGCAAAATAATCTGTTGATTTTAACTTAACTAGATGTTTTATTTTTAAGCATGAATAATGATAAAATGAATAGTTCTGATCTATCAAATAATAGTATTTTAGATTTTTCAAAACAGAAAAAGCGTTACTTTATTATTAGATAGATATTTACCTACCTACTTCTTAAATGTCTTTTGGAAAAATTATTTTTTATGTATAAAAATTGTGAGGTGATAAATAAAAAAAAATTATATTCAGGGGGAAAATGGTGATAAATCCATATTTTTAATTCAATTTTTTTTCCCAATTTTATGTTGAGTGTTGTCAGAAATAAGAAAAATGTTGGTAGTTGTGTTCTGTGGTTTAAACCACAAAACACTAGAACTATAAACAATAACTGCGTAAAACAAATGCGTCGTGGCCTACTATGCGTAAACTTTAACTGTCAAAAATTTCAATCCTTATTTTGATGCTCTGTGTATTCAATCTTCTGTGTTTAGGCTTGGTTAATGGTTAAGCGACACTTTCAAGCTGACAGCACAAGTAATATATTGTTTCATTTTTTTTGCTGGGTGACAGAGTAAAAGCAGATAAAATGTGTCAGCTTATTTATATTTCTCGGCAGTTTGCTGTATATTTATAAAAAATAATTTATGAAAATTGAATGTTTATCTACTAATATATACATTCATTCAATGTTTTAAAGTAACGAAATTGAATTTTTGGTTATATTTGTGAAACAAAAAACATTATACCCTGTTAAATGCAAAAAAGTAAATAAATATGTCCTATCGCAAAAAAAGGTCCCACAGCGCGCACCCAAAATATTATATAAAATATAATAATAAATTTATTGCTATAAAAAATGGGCGCATATGGGATGAAGAGTTTCGTCTATTTATCGAAGTGCCTTTATTTTTCGAATCTGACAGAAAAAAGTTCACAAATTTAGGTTATGACGAGGCTCTCCATAGGTTAAAGCGTTATATTAGATATTATGAAAGAATCGGAGGACTGAGATCCAGAAAACGGGATTTCAGGAGGTTTGTTTATTTTATTTGAATTTATTACAATGTACATCTCTTCTGTATACAATATTGGTTTTCTTTAATTTTATTCACAGAAATTGTATTTTTTGTATATTTTCAACATATTTAATTTTTCAGATTTGAGAAAGTGGAAGACTTGAATTGTGAAATTGAGAAAATATTAAATAAAAGAAGTAACAAGTCATTGTACTTTGAAGCTACTAGTTTTAAAGAAGCAAGAGAAGACCCGAGGTGAATCAATTTTTTAATTTTTCAAAATGATTCTGTAGTTTATAGGATTTACATGAAGACAAACATCGCTATGTTTCTACAACAGTAAAAATATCTATAGACAATTGGATATATTTGATAGGTTGGTCATATGTTGACTTCCGTTAATTGTCAATATTTCCAGTGTTACTAGATCCATATCAAGACTCGTAGAGTTTCATAAATATATTTTGTTAATTTTATATTCTATGAAATTTACTTTGTCAGGAGAGAGGAGGATATATATATCTTATTATGAGAGATTTACCGGAGCTTTGGAATATGTAATCTTAGACAGATATTTAAAATCTGCAGATTACATTATTGTGTAAAATTTATATTATTTGAGATTAACAAATTACCATATAAATATCTTAATTTTGTAACTTAATTACTACTTGATATTTATCTGATTATGATAAAATTTTAATGAATTTCAGCAGTTGGCAAGCCATACCAAAGAATCGTTCAAGAAATAACAGTGATTCTGATGGGTCTTCTACGAACATTGAATCGAATTCTTATGGAAAACATGATTCAAAATCTTATAAAAATATTAACAGCTCACGCGTCAGCCAGCACATTGAAATTCCACTGCCAGCAACTCATAATATTACAAATATATCGCATATTTTATCCAAATCAAATCATAAATTGTCAACTCTACATATACCAGCTGATGTCTTGAGAGTTATTGGAAAATGGGCATCAAATAACACAAAATTTATGCCATATAATGGTCTTCGTAGTGTACCAAAGGGTAGTTTTGAAAATGATGATATGTATTTTATGAGGTTGCTATCCTTATTGAATCCAACTGTTCGTCTAGAAAGGTTATTACAAGTTGATATTGATAAACTAAAGAAAAAACCTGATATCGCTTGCAGTGAGATAAGCCAAGAAGAGTTTGTAGAGAGCCTTGGCTTGATACATGTTGATAAAAGAGACTCGATTTGTAAATCTAAAATGAAGCAGTCTAGGTCTATACCCAAAATACAGGTAAAATTAATCTATATTAATTATATATATATACTGCTAATTCAAACTATAGTTTTGATGATATATTAGGCAGCCGCATTGGCAGGTATTGAGAAAGTGCGAACTCTCCACTATCTAGAGTAGCCGTGGGATATATAGGTCTTAACCCTCAGATTCATGGTCTGGTTTTGTTTATTAAATTAATTCCTATAGTCCAAAGCAAAGGTGCATGCTGGTGTGATAGTTACTTGTCAAAGGCAGATCAAACATGTTTATTGAAGATTTCACAGTAACAGGTAGCATTGATGTGTATACCAAACAAGTGAACAAGAATTCCATGTACTGAAATATTTTTCCACAGTTTTGTTTTTTTAGTATTTTGGTATTGTTACTGGCACTGATGACTGGACACATGTAAAATCATCAACTAGCATGAGTAATTTGTTTTATTTTAAGGCAACACTTTTTGAATTTTTTTTGTAGCAGGAAAGTAAAATCATTGAATGGAAAAAAAAAACGAATGATTTTGTTAGTTTGATAGCACTTTTTGCTGATTGGCAATCTAGTATATTACGCAGGATCATTGTATCCGCAATAGGCTGGTTAAATTTTTTAATGCATATTTAACACTATTTATATTTGTATATCATTGTAGTAATAGTGCAAGGGCGTAGGATCGATTTCCTTCATATATCAACAAACATATTTATTTTATTGTATAAAAACATCGTTTTATTTTAGACTCCATCCAGTAAAAAATCACCAAATAAAATTCTTAACAGAGCAACTTTCAAATCAAAAAATTCTCAGAGGAGAAATCAAAATTCAACAAAAGAAAATACAGAACCTCAAGCACCACCAAAACCTACAAGAAGACACAAGTAAAATTATATTACTTTAACTTTTATTTGTAGATATTGTATAATTTTGAATGTGCTATACTTAATTAAATTTTTTTTACCGTAAATTCTAATTACTCAGGGCAAGTAGCACCTAAATCAGATTGTGTGATGCTATATTATTTTGCACAAATGCCATACAATATATTATCTTACTTGTTTTTTACAATATTTTTTATATATACAAATAATAAGACATGTAGTATTCACTGGACGTCTATATTTGATCATATCATTTTATTTAATTTCATCTCTCGAAGGTTATGTCATGGATCGGAAGGTAAAGCAAGTCCACATGAAGAGAAATAACGTATCCCATCCACCTATATGTATGTGGTTTATTAGCAATTAAAAAAATTGATTTACAAGCAGGCATTACATTCACCTTTGGAGGTGTGTTTTGGAATAAATTATAAGAACATTATTGAAGATATTTAAGAATATTGTCATTGACTTTCTGGAATGCAAATTATGGATAAATTAATATTTTTAAAAATCAAGTGATAACTTTAAGGGTCCAGTCGAAGTCCCCTAATTCTAAATAATACTGCTATTAAAAAAAAATTCAACAAGTGAGAAATAAAATAACAATTATACTGTTTGGATTAAATGCATTCAATGTTTATGAAGACAAGTATTCACAATTTATCAATATTTAAATATACGGTGTGTGCATTAAATTTTCGGATTTTCTAAGAGATGACGTTACTAGTATTGAATCGCATAGGCATCAGGCTATACTTTAACATTTCATTGTGAAGCGTCATTGTTGCGCTTTTGTTTTCAGTATATGTCATATCGCTGAAGTGTATACAACATTTTATTTTGAGCTCAACATGTCAACCTTTGTACCAACAAAATGCAATTTGCGGGAAGTTTTACTTTTCTGTTTCAATTGGAAGAAAAAACCACCGTAAGTCACCGATTGCTGTGTGAAGTTTATGGTGAACATGCTCCATCGCAAAAAACGTGTGAGAACTGGTTTTGACGCTTTAACAATGGTTATTTTGATGTGGATGACAAAGAATGTCCAGGCCAACCCAAAAATTTCGAAGATGAAGAATTAGAGGCATTGCTCGATAAAGACTCGTGTCAAACGCAAAGCTTCAATTTCACGAAAAAATCCGAAAAAATTAATGCTCACCACCGTATATAATAAAATACTTAAGTGATTTTTCCATATGTTAATTTTTATTGGTGATCGGTTTCACCAACCATTCACATTGGCACTCTCAAACTGAGACAACAAACTGTCACCAAATACCAATCAATCAAACTGGCATTATTAAACTGACACCAAACACCAATCAATCAAACTGGCATTATCAAACGGTCACCAATAAAAATTAACATGTGGAAAAATCACTCAAGTATTTTATTCTATTTAAAATATTAAAATGGAATTCCACCAAGTACTATCTGTCAAAAATATTGATTATTTAATTTATCAATATGTATTTCCTTGATAGTAATTTATATGTATGTGGGTATATGATATCCTTTTTGTTTTAGTGATAAACTTTATACTGAACAGCAAGATAGAGATATCATAAAGTATGTATTGAAGGGTGATAATTCGACAAAAGTTAGTGGGAATAAAATATGGATAATTCTACAAAAAGAAAAAATCAAGTCGCTAGTTGGTAAGCTAATTAAAATTAATAAAAAATTATATAGTTTTTGAGAATTTATTAGAATTATGGTTCAATTTATGATTTATCACAAGATTTTAGTACATAATTTTTTTTTTATCACTTAACTTTATCTTTATTTTCAACCAAATACAATAATCAAAAATGGAGTCTAAAATCTTATTTCCACCCCTATTTGGTTATATTTCACTGCAGTGCATGTAGTTAATGGTAATTCAACCTAGTCCTGAGGTGATTTGATAATCCCTATTTTTATCTTATGTAAAAAGTTGTAGTTTTTGAGTTTTTTAAATTTTTCTTACTATTATTTCAAATCCCGAGTTGACATGTTTAAAAACAGCTTTTCACTCTATATACTAGTATTTTTTAAAACTTAATTTAATACTTGTGTAATTGATTAACAATTTAAATGTAAATACAATATTGGGAGTAGTTATTTCTTAATTATATTTTTACTTGTGTTCTTATCAAAATACTATAACTCAAAAACTACAAACGTTCTCTCAAGGAACTTTCAGGCTCCTTTTATTATACACTATTACACCATAACAAAGGATAAGTTCAAATTACCTAATCTATTTTCAATGAATAGTTGTTTTGATACATAATTCTAAATTTTGTAGGTAGATCTTGGTCCAGCTTAAGGAATCGCTATTTGAAATACATTTTATTTCAACTACGAAACTATGGATTGTTATATGCAGAAGAAATGCAGTTGAAGATTGGCGCTAAAAAAGGTAAAATGTCTATTTGTTAATGTCTAATTAATTTATTAGGTGAATATGTGTAACTTAACAGCTAATGGACACATTTCTCGTTGTTTAGAAGTTTAACAATTCACACATGCCCTTTAGAATTCTAATCATAATAACAGATAAATACTATTTATTCTCTAGATTAACTATGTAAAAATAAACTCATGACATTCCTTTACCTGGTTTTTAAGATATTGCTTAGGTTGGTAAATGTTTTCCTTTAGTTGTGATTTAACTAATGGTCTTCTCGAAAGAATCAGGTGATACACAACTAAGCAAACTGCATAAACTTTGTGTATTGTGGTGGTTACCGTTTCAGCAGGCCAGTTTATAATTCATTTCTATAAAACATTGGCCTTTATGTCAGTTTATAATATTTTTTGTTTCTTTTGTATAGTAATATACTTTTAAACACAGCAATTGTTTTATGAGGTAATCTTAATAACAGAGGTTTTTTTTTACTAGTCTGGTTTTTAGGATATTTTTAATTAATTAATTTAACTGTTTTCAGGCTGTATCCAAAGAAAAGACAAAGCACAGTATGCTAAAAATTATGGCCTAGTTATACAAAACAGAGAGAAAAAAGAAGATAAAGGTAAATTATTAATTTAATAGTTTGTTGTGACAGATTTTGTCTAATAAATGATAATTTTGTTTATGAAAAGGATTGTGGTTTTTTGTTTTATTACTGTTGGCTCTGGGCAGCGCTGTGGTACTACTTCCGGGTGAAAGCATTGTGTATTAATATAAAAGAGTCCACAGGTATACTTCCTATGCATGAATAGAATTCCATTTCAGGAGTATTTTGGTTCAATTGCAGTTTAGCAATCAGTTTCCAGTCATATTTGATATTACTGCAGAAATGATGACTCCCATTTATCGACCCTGGAACATAACCGACAATCCAACAGTGAGCTAGCTGATAGGTCCTTTGTTACGTTGCTTAATTAAGTTAAACTATAAAAAAACACCCAAAATAAGAGGAGACGCTATTGTTTAATTACTGTTTGGTTGTTGGTTGTGTCACAGTGTGTGTAGGCAGCTTTACACACATTATAAAAATCAAATTGTTAAAACATATTTTTATAAAAATGTTTTTATTTATAGAGAGGCACTCACCAATAAGGATGGTTTACAAGAAACTACCGGTTATAAAGAAAAAAAATACTTCTCCATATTCCGATAGTGATATTTTTAATGATGACACAGTTCAGGTTCCTTTTGATGAATATAAAAGGACTCTCAGAAGAAGTAACGAAAAAGTGAACACAATGTTACACAGTATAAAAGAGCCCCTTAAGAATCCGGCGAAGAGAAAATTATTTACCCAAGGCGAAGCTCAACTTTCCTCACAAAATACCACTCTACCATGATTTTAATATTTTTTCACATGGGAATATGATGGTCTGGTCTGTAGTAGTACAGTAGTAAATAGTAGTTACTTATATCAGGATTATATCTTGGTGGAATAATCAATAATGAATAATGTATATTCCAAAAACGATTTTTTGAGAATATACAAATTAAATAAATTATTATCATTGAAAGCTAGAAGCAGCTGTTTCCCCTTCTATTCATCATCCCACTTTCTTACCCGGCTACTTTCTGTTTGCATCTCTTAAAATTCTCATCCTATTTTTATCTTCTCTTGTTGAGTTTTACAAAAAAAAATTTTAAGTAATTTTATGTCCAAAGATTACAAATATATTTTATAATTTTTTTTAAAACATTCATTTCACAGACTACACGCACTGATATTAATACTGAATTGGGCCATTCACATTTACCATGAACAGTTTTTAATGGTCAGTTGGGGCAGATATAAATGGTCTTTGAATTTTATTAATATTAACCAAAAATATATGTAATCTTTTGTGAAATGCAAAGTTTGTTTCTTTTCTATTTTCCAAAGTGGTTATATTGCATGGACATCTGGAAGAAAAATAACTATGAATCAGCTTTTTGTAACAATTTTCTAAATATATTTCTGTGACATCTTTCGATTGAAATGTTTATCTAATGAAATAATAACTATGCTACTGATTTCAATTGCTATGCTCAGTTTGAAAGCTGCTATCCTTCCTGCAAATGCTAGAGATTTTATATATTTCATTTAAAAGATTTTAAATTTACTGCCCAATTAAACAATCTGTCTGATTTATGATTGGTATGCATGGTATTTATTTTGAAATTTCCGTTATTTTGGTTTTTATTTATATTAATACTGTTTTTATTTTTAAATAGTTTTAATACCACTTTTAATTTTCAACTGCTTGTTTTGTCTTTATAAATACTGGGTACTGAAGGGTTTATCTGCATTAGCCTAATTTATGTTTCAGGTTTTTGATTATTATTTTTTTTATTGAAAAAATGATTATTTTTTTATTGAAAAGAATTGAGAAAATTATTGCTAAAAATAGAGTGGCATTCTGTCTTACACAATGTTTTCCATTTTTTTAATGTTAAAATATATTGTTTTTTAATCTTTCTCGCACACGTGGTGAGATGTTCTTCAATGAGTCTATTTCTTTATTTATTTTTATACTGTCATGGGAGCTTAAAATACACAAAATCTTTTCTGATCCAACCAAAGACTATATTTATTAGTTGCTATGATAACTGCCTTTAACTTGCATATCTTTTTGAAAAATTTCTCTCTATTGGAAATTTTCATGGATGTAATTGTATTATTCTTATTTGCATTTAGTACATTTTATTTCTCTTATTTACAAAGGAAGCCTGAGTTCTTGTTTCAGGGTAATCTCTAAAAATACAAGCTTTCTATAAATGCTTATGTTGTGTAATTGTTGCATACAGGGGTTGTAGGAGAGAGAGAACGATCACTATCGTGTCGTGGTATTTATAGGGTCCTCTGTGGCAAGGAAAATTGTCACTGTTGTGATTCCCATAAATTCAACACAGCTTGTAAGATGGGAAATTGAAGTTGAATATTTCATATACAGGTAACTTAAACTTAGGTCGCTCACTTGCGAAGTTCGAAGACAACTGGTGTACAATTGTTAGATTTTACTCTTATAGATAGAATACTGACTCATATATTTTGATTGACCTGTTTCTGAATTTTTTAAATTTAATTTATTTCATTATAAGTACGTACTGCCTAACATATAGTATGTATACATGTCAAAGAATATGGTCTCAAATTTTTTTATAAAGGTAAAATTTATGATATTTGGATTTGTTAAAATCCAATCATATCAGTGTTTATTTTTAAATTTATTAACGAAACAAACATGGTATATTTACAAATTAATATAGTGTTATATTTTTGATAATGATACTTGAAATTAACAAATACTTATTAGTGGAACTTGTTTAATTAACTTAAGATCTTTTTGCAAACGGTATGAAATACATATCTTACCATTTCAATCACACGGCTATTTTGATAGTAGAAATGTTTTGACATGTTAAATATGGACACAAATTTTTTTGTTTGCTATTGTGTCATACGGCTTCAGAGCTAAAGAGTATTCGGATGTTGTTATGAATTTGTTTACACTACCAATGAATTAGATATAAACATAACTAATGTGCCATTATATAAAAGTGTTGATTAAAGCCATTGTACCTAGAATATAACAATACCATGTTCATAAGCATAAGCTACTATTTACTTATTTCTAGTGGTGTCTGAAATGGCAAGAGTAAATTAGATGGTGAATATTGTTGGAATATTACGTGTAACATTTCAATTGAATTGCATTTGTTGCTTGTGTAACATTATAAAATTTTTCACACTGTGGACTACTGTCATGTATTGTTTTATAAATTTTGTAATAAAATACTTTTTTGATATTTGTTCATGTTTTATTTTGTTCTGATAGTTTTAACAAACATTTTCTTCTATTTTTTAGATATCCTACGCACATACATTTATTAAGATGTTTTAATTTTCGTCATGTACCTTTAAGTCTTTATTAATATGTAATGTTATATAAATGTCACAGAAGGTTTTTTTTATTTCCGAGAAGGTAAAAATGAAAGCATTCATGACTTATTTGTTAAATTAATATATATATATCTATTATCTCTACACATTCATTTTATTATTCATCATATCATTTGATAAAATAGTATTGACAGTATTTATATTTACTGATATGACATTGATCATTGGGATTTTGCGTCAACATTCAAGAGATTTATACATTTTTGGCTGTCCATCCTCACATGTCATCAATTAAAAATATATATGTATAACACTTTAATTGATTGTTAATGACAAGGTATATTATTTAAAAAAAAAGACAAATTAAAACTATTATTGATTTGAATATACTGAAAATTTATAAAATTTTGCCAATTCCCAGTACAAAAATACTTTTCAATATTGTTAAATTTATAATTAAATTTCTGCTAGGTATTTCATGAATAAAATCATATCTTGGGAGGCACTTATATAAATATAATATTTTTAATAATGAAAATATATATATCCCATTTTGATCCAGATTGTCAAAGATACCTGATGGATGATGAAGATTTAGCCGACTACCAATAATGTAATATTGAAAGTTGACACATTAGCAATGCAGTTGATAAGCCTTTTTAAGACCTTGATTAATCAAATATCTGATTTACACATTTTTGCATCCAACGGTTCAGATATTTTTTACAATATCGTTTAGTTAGTAAAGCAATTTACTTTCATTGATCTTCGAGAGCCAAATGTCTGCCCTGAAGCTTGAGAAATAATATTATGCGTTTTTCGCTTATTGAAGTCAATGTACACAAAAATGTATAAAAAAGCATTTTGACATAGGAAATCATGATGATCATAATTAAATGTATAAACATTAACACTGTTCGGATAGTATTTACAAGGGAGTGGATGATTATTGTGTTATATTTTTATAAAGTTAATGTTTACATTCGTCAGCTAATAAAGTTCACATTATAACATTTCTAAAAATAAAAAAAGGATAAACAGAGACGATCCCTTATCATTATCAGTTATATAAATTTACTTAAAGTCTAGGCTAGCTAATTTACTTCTGAGATAAGTAAATTTAAGATTTCATAAAAAGGTTTGAAGAAAATGAAATAGGAACTCGCCACGTTGGTCCTCATTCATGTATACATTTGCCAGAAGATAACTCAAATCGAGGATTATTTTATTGCTTGCGTACAAATGTGAGTTCAGCAGATATGCTACTTCGTTATGTGTTCACGTTTCCAGTAGTGGCACTACTCTGAAAATATATTTTTGTTTAAAGACCCTGCATTGTTTGTGAGTAAATGCCACCCCCTGAAAATATATATAGGGCTGGAGAATGACCGTCTCCGCCTTCATGAGAAAAACAACAAAGCCTGATCGATTTGAAACCAAAAGAAATCAGGTGTTCGAATCCAGGAGGCTTTATTTTAACAAATTCTATTCGTATTTCATTTAAAGCTTATTAAATAATTTATGTTAAAATTATAATCACTTTTTCGGAACGAGACGCGAGAGTTATTTACAAGTCGGTCGGGAGGCACGCAGGGCCGCACCGAAAAGGAGGTCGGTCCCTCCCTGCGTGGGATAGTCCATACGATATGTAATACACAGATACAACAATAGTCAAGAATAAAGGGAACTTTGGAATTTTTAAAACTTACAGTACATTATAGGAACTATAGTCCGTGGAAGACTGGGTTAGTATAGTAGGGGCTGGAAATAATATCAACCGGGATAGAATTTTCATAATTGGAAAATAAAATCACATGCACGATATTGAACACTATGGGAGATCCAGTCGTTAAACATTTCTTTGGACAGACACAATACTGGAACGCATAATTATCCTATAACCGTTTAAAATATTATACACTATGAGAACGTAATCTACTGTACACAAATGTTCACCTCGGTGTCCTTTACGGTCCTCTGGAATCGTTCACACAACTACTTAGCGCCGCAGCACTCTGCGTCCCGTGACAGCCGCTATCGACAGAGTCTTCACGAGCGCGAGTCGCCGCCACTCCCTGATTGCACGAGAAGCTAACACGAATCGAACATCCCTCGGGTGTCACTCGCACTAGTCAATGTATCTATTGTCGGAGGCGAGAAGTACGGATAGATCCCATTCGTGCCGTCATTCCTGCTTCATGTTGGGGATGGGCGGGTGACCGTAGTGTTGCGGGGCCGTCACCAGTGCCAGAGGACCCCCGGCGAAGGAGTTGGCCAGGGCGGCGGCGAACATGGCGCCGTTGCCGTTGCTCACGGAGTTGGGGCTGCCCATCGAGGACGACGGAGGGTTGATCCTCTTCTCTTTCTGCCTTCTGTTGCAGAACCACACTCGGACCACTTCCTTCTCCATGCACAGGCTGTCCGCCAGGGTGGTGATCTCCTCCGAGGTGGGCTTGGGGTTCATGAGAAAGGCCTTCTCTAGCGCGACCCGCACGCTGGTCTCTATGGAAGTCCTCTTCTTGCGGCGGCGTCCGATCGCCTCGGGAGTGGTGAGGGGGTTGCTGAGAGAGCTGGGGTTGTTGAGGGTGTTGTCTGCGTCCTCCAGCCACTTCTGGAGGAGCGGCTTCAGCTTGCACATGTTCTTGAAGCTCAGATTCAGAGCTTCGAAGCGGGAGATTGTAGTTTGCGAAAAATCATTTCCGTACAGCTTTCCCATGGCAAGTCCGACGTCTCCTTGCGTGAAACCTGAAATGAAAATAAACATTAGCTACAAAAACAGTAAAAATAAAATAATGAATCATATGCTGATAATGCAGAATGTTTGATAAACCCCTAAAATATGTGGAACCCAAAAAAAATCGCCGCATATGATGAGATAAAATTTTGACAAATTCAATTTCATCAATGTGGAATGATCAACTTACCCAGCTTGATTCTTCGCTGCTTGAAGGTCTTGGCGAACTGCTCGAGCTCCTCCAGGTCGGTGGTCTCCTCGGGCGAGGGCTCGAGGGCGCGGGCCGTGTGCTTGTGCAGGGGCGTCAGGGCTCCCGAGCTGGGCGTGGAGGGGGTGAGCAGGCCCGCGGGCGGCGCCCCGGCATTAGGCGGGGTGGTCTGCGCCCCCAGCGTCTGGCCAGGGCTGGGGGAGTGCGGCGGGTGCTGCTGCAGCTGCTGTAGCTGCTGCGCCGCCTGAGCCACCGCGTGTTGCACCTGCTGGGAATACGATTCTTTAATATTTGCAATTATCGACTTCGGAGAGAGGCGCATGGCGACTAGTGTGGGCTTTCCGGCGTTCTACTTCTCATTCTATTCGATGATACTTTGCCACTTACTGGGAATATGCACGGAACTCTCGGAAGCGGTGCAACGCTTATGCAAACTACGTTTTACGAATTAATAAGTTGATTCTAATAATTTATAGAAAAATAAAAAAAAAAATTTGGCCATGCTGGATCCAAAGCGATCATGGGTGATAACGACTAAAGCCTGATAAATATTTAGGAGCCAAGTGCACTACGCGCCGATAGGAAACCATTGCCGACCTGCGCGGACGGAGTCATCCCTCTGCCGGGCTGTGGCTGTCGGGAGAAGGGTTGCCCCAGCAGACCCTGCGAGGACATCCGGTCACGGTTTACAATGCAGGCATAGTAGTTTAATTTAAAATTAGTAAAGGAGATAATATTTGCACATTTCACGAGAAGATTACAGAAGGATGCACGCTTGATCGATGCGCAACGCGAAGTGTCACTCACGATTGAAAATCTGAGAATCACACGCTCGGATTTATGGATAATATCGTACCTGATTCTGCAGGAAGAACTGCGGCTGCGCTCCTTGGGGCCCCTGCAGCATGGCGAGTCCTTGCAGCTGGGCGCGGAGTCCCGCCTGGTGCTGCAAAGCCCTCTGCAGAGCCTGCACCTCTGGGGGGGACAGGGCGGCCAAGCCAGGGAGTCCACCTACTTGGTTCTGGAGGAACATTTGTTGACCCTGCGATGATAAAATGGAATTATTACGCATTTGAAGCAGCTAAGAGATAATAATAATAGAGGCAGGTTGGCAAGTGTTTTTACTTATAAATACTTCACAGCTGACTCCCATAGGGCTAGTCAAATCCAGCGCTTACCTGCGACATGAGACTGTTGAGTGACATCTGGTTGGCCTGCAGGGCGGCCAGGGCGGCTTGCACCGAGGCCGCAGCCCCCGCCCCCGCCCCCGCCCTCGGAGACCCGCTGCCAGGAGAGCTCCCGCCCAACCCGCTACTATTGCGTTGTGATACATCGGTTACCTGTCAACAGTCAAGAGATGATTATATTTCAATTGCCGAAATTAATGAACAGGCTAAAATAGCAAATGGGCAATATCTTCTTCTAGTGCAGTCATGTCAAAGATACGGCCCGCGATCGCAATGTGTTACAGAAAGAAGAATCATGTTTTTTTAGAGCTTTTAGACTTATTTTATTTGAATCTGGCCCGCCTACACATACTAAATTTAATATATGGCCCTCTGCAAAATTGAGTTTGACACCTCTGTTCTAGTGCCTCTGGCTTGCGTTTTTTTACCATCGTCATGAATCATCATTAATATATATATTTATATTATTTTTATGAACGAATTCTGTCTGTATTTTCCTGAATTCAGCAGTTGAACTTTATTAAAATCTTTAAGCAAATATATTGCATGAAAGTTAACCTAAATAGAGCTTCTCGAAGACCCTAAATATTTATTTTCCCATCTTCCCGCCGGTAAAGAAAAATATTCCGTTTCTCCACAGTGTATAATAGGGTGGGTAAAGATCATATGTTATGTCAAAGTAACACATGTTTTCCCAAAAGAATTTAAAACACTTTATATAAATCCAATCCCTCCCTCCGGCCCTCGGTCCTGCCGGGAGAGGCTCGCGAGGGGAGTCTCGCCAAGTATGAATTCCATTTTAGAGGGACGGCGCAAGTCGAATAAGATTCTTATTTCCGTGTAAGTAAGACTCATGAAAAGGCATTGTGCAAATAAACAGGCACTTTGAGAGGAAGATTGTAGGGCGAATTCTTTGCAGCACGATGTTTACATTCCGTATATAATACTTGCGACTTTTCATATTTCACCTCTTGTTTTGTTTTGTTATTGAGTCCTTACTTATTTGCTTAACTTATTCCTTCAACTCGTGCAAAAAAGGTTTTTTACACATATTTCTCCCTACACATACTCAATAACGAAAATAGAGATACGCTACCACCTAATTCACACGTCGAGAGCCCCACGGCCTGCGCGCAGGACCAGGGGATGGTCGGACACCGTATTGCAAGCATAGTAAATAATTGTGAATTTCTTTATTTTAGGTAATTTTTAAAAATAGTTTTGGATAAGTAAACAACGCAAAGTAGGCTAACTGCAAATGTCGCGACGGGTGGAGAGGGCATCGAATCTCCGGCTGCTGTTCCCCGGCGCGTCTCCCGGGACAAGAGGGAATAATATAATAAAGTAAATCAAACTGGAAAAGGGAATAAATGGCCAATAAAATTCTTTGCAAGGAGTAGTTCAAACAGCCCGCGGCCCGGCGGCCGGGAAATGTCCTCGCGGTTATTATTCATGCGCCGGCAGGGGCGGTCTTGTTGATATTTACTGTTTTATTAAAAACCCAATAAGAATATAAAAAAATATACGTTTTAAAAATCCAATAAAACTTTTATCGGAATATAAAAGACGAAAAGAGTTGGATTGCGATTTTTATGAAAACGGTTAATTAGGGTATCTTCCTTGCAATCTAAATAGTACAGCAATACCAAATTTAAAGAAAAAATATTTGTTTTAATAATTTTTAGTCGTTTGAAACCCAATTTGACACAATAGACATTTCTAAATTAAAAACAAAAAATTGAAGTACCAAAAGTCAAAACCGGTTTGCTTTTGACAGATTTTCATATGTCAAAAGTGATTTTGTTGATACGGATGTTTCACAGATATACCAATAGAAAGGGTGGACAGGATTGGACAGGGTTGGGCAGGGGTGGATAGGGATGTACTGACCAGGTTGAGGGCGCCTCCCCTGTCGGAGTCCAGCGAGTGGTCGTCGTGGGCCAGGCGGTGCAGCGCGGCCAGTCTGTCGCTGCTGCCGCTGCGCTCGTCGCCGCTGTCGCCGCCCGTCTCGCCGTCTGGGGACCGAAGCGATCAATCCGATTCATCAATACCGACACAATTATGCACCCACGCACTCACAGACACATTGGATGCATTCAATCGAATAAACAACACATCCAAGGTTTCGTATGATCATTACGAAATGCTGCAGGGAGAAAGACTACAGTCGGCTTTCCCCGCCACGACAAAACCGACAGTGGAATAATAATTAATTTGGAGCGTTCGACAATAAAGACAAAAAGTATATTTTTTATTCGCTATTAATAGAGAAATCCAAGGGCGCCTAGAAACCTAAGCCACACGACCTGCGCGCGAGATCAGGGGATAGCCACATACCGTATTGTAAGCAATGTCCTAACAACTATTGCAATCAACCAAAATAAAATAATTTATTAAGAATTTATTTTTTTCGACGCAAAAGAGATCACTACTGGCCAGTTTCGCATCGCGTGTAGCCGGGTTTTATTTCAAAATTGAAAGAGAAGGACCCGTGGACCCCCTGCCTACACTATTCGCCCTAAGAAAACCTCGAACACTTGCTCAGCATGAGTATATGCCCGGAGAGACGGTCGCCAACCTCCTCTGAGGAGAGGCCCCCGAAGAAGACGAAGTATTTTTTTAAAGAAAAAAAAATCGTCTAGTTTTCTTTAAATATATGGGAAGTACAATGGAGTTGAAATGCTGAGTTAGCTGCAGATGGATGGCGGGCGAGCGTTTATCGCGCATTAGCAGCCAATGAGGGCGTCCCTCGCCCCGCCGCAATAAAAAAGCAGACTCCCCCTCGCTCGGCCGATAATCACAACAAAAATTACACATTTCCCAGTCAATTTCTATAACGCGATGATATACGGCTTATATTACGCACCCGGTGTAAAAACCCCTTTCGCTTTTCATTTTTTCTGGCATTGATCGGCGATTATGTGCGCCGGTTTACGTGCGGCTGTGGATAATTGCTTTTTGTTGACTTTTTAATACGCGCGGAGATCGGGGATCCGGCGTCGCCCGTCGGCAGTTTGGTGATTCGTTTTAATTTTTTCGACACGAGCCTGCCGTCAGAGTTGTCTTCCGATGATGATTTATTGGCGATTATTATCTTCGTAATTGATTTTAAAGGATTGAAGCCGCGCGCCCGGCTTATTTACGCGTCACGGTATATAAGTTAATTCAGAAAACGCGTGATGCGCGCTGTTTGCTTTTTAAAAGCATTTTAATGTAAGCGTTGGCAGATAATTTAAAATAAACCACAGCTGCGTGTAAAGACTTCAGACGATTACAATTAAAAACCGTTATGATGGCTGCGATAATAAATCATAGCGTTCTATGAAAAGTACGCAGCGCCGACTTCATTCTGAGAAGTTTATAAATAAAATCAACACGATATCCGAAATGATGAAATGATCCAGTAATGTACATTTAAACAAAACATTACGCGCATATTTAAATACATATATATATATATATATATATATATATATATATATATATATATATATATATATATATATATAGATGAATATTTGGGACAGTTTATTAAAAGGCAGTATATTTATCGAGAATTATTATCACAACGAAACGTCACGCCGCGATCGTAGCGAATGGCTTCTCAGCTGTCGATGAAAACAGGCGAGAGCAATCAAAGAAACATTTGAAATGATTGATGGTCGCCATCGCTCCATAAATCTCTCCCCTCCGAGTGGTTATTTAATCAAATACCCAGCGGAAGGGTTGATCTTCAGCGGAGGGGGCGGGGGCTCATCCCCGACACGCGCCCCTGGATACCTTTTCTGCAGTCTTTTATAAAAGTTTTTTGCTCCAAAGTTAACTTGGAATTGAAAAAACTTACGAGTTGTTCGGCTTGCACCTGGCTGCCATTTATTTCAATACTATTTTGGAGAGTGCATCCTGTGCTGTACAATGCTGGAGTTTTATGCGGACAAATGCTCTGCTCGTATTGAGTAGAATATATATTCCCCGCTTTCTATTCGAATTATTAACAATAAACGTATATAAAAGTTTGCACATAACTTAAAATTATTTATCATAGTTGTGTGTAATATAAAATATCAGGTTTTTTAAAGTATAAATTTGTTATATAATATATGTCACCTATATTATGAAATCAATGATAATTTTACACGCACGTCTGACTGTACAAACGAATAAAAACAATAGTTAATATCTCAGTTGTGGTAAAAACATTATTTAGTATTTTTTAGAACACCATAAAGAAAACTCATTCACGCGTGCAATATAATCAATGCAACAAATTAAAACGTACCCATAACCCCTTTTGTACCCTTTTTATGTTGATTTATGTAAAAAAGATTACACGCCTAATAACACTCGGTACAATAGTGGCAACTAAATTTAAATGTCATTTTTAAGCACGGTCGTTACCTGCGATAAACACCCGCGGTTTACAAGTGTTTAATTCGTGGGCATGAATACCCTTCCGCACACGCCTTATAAATAAACACATTCAAAATACCTCCGGAGACCCGCACCCCATTTTATTTAAATACGGATCATTATACTATACCGAATCTATTATTCAACCCTTTTGAAATTCAAAGTGTTGTACTACAAAATATCACCTTAAGCGGTTTTTATTTATTTTGTTATTCACGATATAAAGGCGGCCAGGTCTTGCCGCGTGTGACAAGGGAGAGGATAATATCAGGCGAAGGGCACGCGAGTACCTTTATTATAATATTAAAAAAAGCACAAAAAAGTCACCGCACAAAGTCCCGCCACGTGCCTTCATTTACCTGTAATGAATATGTACGGGGAAGGTATCCAAAAGGGTTACACTAACAATACGCGATGCCTATCTGGTGCCTTAAAATGAGGTTTGCATTTCGATCAGTAATTATCTTTGATTTGCGCTAGTGCTCGTGTTAGGCCGTGTTTTATATTTTTATTGCTTTGGTACTTGTGAGATACGCAGTGAACATTAATATCTCTACAAGTATGGCTATTACTTTATATTTATTAGTCTGTGAGTGATTGATTATAAAGTGCGTTATTAATGATGTAAGTAAAAAGCGTATAGCACGAATCTAATCGTAAAATCAAATCTTGTTATTCTGAAATTTATATTATTCACGTAGTGCGATGAGTTTCTAATTTATTTGGCAATAAAGCTTTGTAAAGTAAAACGAATGAAATTGTACAATAATGTTTTATGTAGATTATATTACAAACGAGGACACGAGAACTGTGGGATCTGTCTAAAATCGTTATCGTTCTGAAACTGAGATAACATTATTAGATTACCAAAAGTCTAGCCGAGTTGTGTAATTGTATGCTCGGAAATGTAGACAAGACACTGCCAAAAATTGATTTGTGCAAACAATGTCTGGCTGGAAGAATAGAATTTGACACCTCTGCGTGCGGACTGGGCCGAGTGAATCCCGGCAGAAGAAATACATTTCTATGCCGCATTCATCATTAACTATGACACTGTGTACCTTACAAATAAATCGATTTCAGGTTTTGGTACATTTAGATAGTACCGTGTTAAAACACAGATAAGGGATTCGCGCATGAAGTGATGATAAAAATACAAACATTTAAAAATTAAACAATAGTAGTAAGTAATGACAATGCTGCTGTTTTTTAGATACGAAATCTAATGTTGCTGAAGTATTGCAGTGTGTTACTGTAAGAGTGAGTTAGGAATATATTGAGATATAAGGGTAAACAAGTAAAGGCAACATATTCGGAAGGGACCTCCCGTTCTCACGGAGCCAAGGAATGAGAGGTTATGGAATCATTCTCTCAGCGGCCACCTCAGACATCAAACGTGATTAACGCTTCCACAAGTCATCGGCCGATAGCAATTTTGTTTAAAACCCGTCAGATAAGTAACAAATAAATCCGTCGAGAATGTTGCAGTCATCCCCGTGCGCGCCGGCCTAACGACTTTCCCACACAACTTTATATAATAAGAACACTTATTCTTTTAAGAGATCGTTACCCAAACATCACGGAGGCGCAATTCCAAATACTCATTTATTATTTAATCCAACGGAAAACACTCAGCGCCTTCTGATGCTTTTATGGGAATCAGCCTAGAAAGTTACTCTATCATCTTAGTTTAAGCAAAAAGCGGCTGATTTTGTAAGAAACACAAGAAAATGGCACAAATAAAAGTAATTCATCGTTTTTAAAATTCACTAAAAATCAAGCTTGTATAAAAAAAAAACATTGAACTTTCATACATTTTTTTTATTGGTACATGACTTGCGTAGCATTTTTGTGGCACTGATTAGCAGTGCGAGTATATAATGCGTAGAGGGTGGAATTAAGGGTATGTTGAAGATATAACTATAAAATTTTGATAATAATAATTTGAAATTGAAAATTATTAACCGATAAGTTTGAGCTGTATTAAAATTAAATTAAACACGTGTGATGCAATCGGACAAAAGCATCTGTACATCAACATATTTTAGCGCGTTAAATTTGGTGTAAATGGAGAATTATATGTAATATAATTTAATTAGCCAATTCAAACGATGATTGCGTCTGGTTGTCTGGATGAAAACAAATTCGCCGATACGCCAGTCGTAGGGGCTGTGTGTATTGGCGTATTGTGATATTTCCCGAGGAGTGTTGGCCTGGAGCGCCTCCGTGGCCCGCCGGCCTCCCCCGCCCGAGACGTGCGCTGAATGCATAATACTCTTCAAATTTCCTTACTGTCAAACACCGCCTGATTGATACATGTATTACATTATAAACATTTTCCATTTTATGCTGGATTAACTCGACGTGCGGAGAACGATCCTGCCACCGAAGTGTACCCAGCGAAAACGGGGATTATTATAGTACAAACGCTAACACTTTTCTTCCAGGCATGTGCACTTAAATTTAAAAATATGTGCAAGTACTTACAATACAATTTTTTTTTAATAAAATTTATATTACTTTACGTTTCACATGTGAGGTTTTTTTTAAAAAAATATATTTATTATAATAACAATTTGTACTGTAAATATGTTGAAACGCAACAAAAGTCTAGTCAGATTGATTCGAAATCAGAGCCGAGTGGACGTCATCGGCTTTTGTTGCGCTCAAAGGGATCGATTTTGAAATTCGCTTTAAACGCGGATGCGAGGGGGACGCCGGGGATATTTAGTCCGGCATTGAAGTATTTGCGGCGGGATATGCATAATGCAGTGCTGGACGCGGGGGGACTGCCGATGGACCGTCGCCCCCTCCCTCGCTGGCCGAGGCGGACGGGACGTTGGAAATGATTTGATGATAAAAACAATACCATTTAAATAGTTGTGATTTCAAAAATATTTTACTTATTTGGTACACTAGCTTTTCTATTTAATTATATTTTAATTTCTGTTTAATTGTGGGATTTGAACCCATATCCTCTCGACTATTATTGTCTGATGTTGTATCCCATTCAAACACCGTGTCTCTCTCGGTTACAGATCAACGGTGTCTTAAAAAAAAGATGAGGATTTTGGTGAATCGATCAAATAAAAACATATTTTAAATGTCATAATCTGGTGTAGTCAAAATTCAGATTTATTAAATAAATTATAATCATAAATTTTGTTTCAATATTATATCATATTTCAGTCACACAAAGTATGAAAATTCACTAACGCATACAGTTGTAAATGTAATTATTAAAATACTATTATTAATGAGAAAGAAGAATTAAGAGAAAATTATTTATAGCTGTTCAAAAACGGATGTCGGTTATAGAGTTGGCGGCGCTGCGCTCTGAGCCACAGAAAAGCATTCGAGAAAAGGTTTTGGTCAAATATATTTTCTGCAAACTTCATAAATTGCGCAGAGAGCTCTCGCCGACTGGTGTGAAGAATTAAATAGCAAAAAGAAAATAAAATACGAAGGGCGCCCGCCGCCCCCGCCCCTCCCGCCCCGGCCGCCAAGTCCGGCCGAGATTTTCATATTTTGTGAAAATCTGAATAACGGTGTGTGCTTTGAATGCCAAATCGGCTCAATAAAAATGTTACTACAGACGATGACCGCCGCACGGCCGGCCCAAGGAGTATCGCGCCGAGTGCAGGGAAACGAGACCCGCTGCCTCGGGGAAATGCGACACTCGAGCCGAGGTCAATGGAATCGGAAAATTTACTAACTCAGTTTCACCTCATTTCTATCCCAACACTAAAACTAAACTCTTCGGCACCTTAATAAAAACTGATTTAGCATTACTGTAAAAGTTTCAGCGTTAACTTTTTGACTGTTGATTTCCCCAGTATGATAGATACTCATCATAAATAAAATAAAAAATGAATCTGAGTTCACACCTATGACAGCTTGAAAATAAAATAAACTAAAATAAACATCACGGGGAGGTTTCGCGATTATTTGCGCCAACTGGGCCGGCCGCGCCGTAGCTCATGCGAGATCAGATATGCTCTTTGCATATGAATATCGAATAAAAAATGAATTTAAACCCTCCGGTGTCCGAGGGATTCCCGCAGATCCAGTCCGCCGGGTCGTTTGTTACGCGCCGGCCACTCGGGGAGGTATTCACACTTTATGAACACCCCGCGATGAAACCCCACCCCGTATTCAAATACGGAAAACTGTCGCATTAAAAAGGAAAAGGCAATAAAATAAATAGTTCTCACCGTGAGAGGGGGGCGGCGAGGGGGATTTCACCATTCTGCTCTGGGGCAAATCTGCAACAAAAAAATTAAGCGGGTAAAGAAAAATAAATTAAAAACATGCGAAAAAAATAAATTTATTACATTTTATGGTCATATTTTTTGTATCCGTGGTACTTAATTTTAACATCATAAATAAGATGTTCATTTTTTTCTATCTTTGAGAGTGTACAGGCATTTCACCAATCAACGCCTTTATTATTTCCACAGCAAATTGACTAAACATACAATTATCTCGACTCATCCGTGCGCAACGTTTATTGCTTCACAATGTGAGATTGACAAAACTCTTAATTTTATTTTAGAAATCTGTAAAATTTAAATATGTAAAATACTTAGGTATTCAAAGATAGACGTAGGTATTTATCAAGTTTAAAATATGATTTATCAATTGTTTTGTATTTAAAAAAAAAATATTTTCAGTATGAAGATGGAATTCATTTCAGAATCCATGAAATATATGATATTACAATACACGCGTAAAATATTTTTATGTAAAAAAAGTTACAGGGGCAAAAAGTGGGTATAAATATTAGATAAGGGAATATTGTAATATCTCACGGAGATATTCAAAACATCGCGAGAAGAGTGCTCGCAAGTATCAGTTACACTTCTTGTCCAATAAGTACGTGGCGGTCATCGTATTGAATATTAAATAATGCAGGGCGGCTAGTTTGCGGGCCGCGGCCGTCAGCCGTCAGGGCGGCTCTCGGGGGTCGTAAATGCGGCCCGCGGGCTCTTTACGGCCGCAGGTATCAGGACGCGATAATATGAGACCAATACGGGGAGATGGGGGAGAGTCGTCCACGGCGGGTCCTGCTCTGTGTTCTGTGTTCTGAGTTCTGTGTTCTATGTCGCCGGTCCACTCCAGTGCAGTTCTACCAGCCTATTCATTTAATATGCAATCTTATATTATTCCGTGATCTCGATCATACACCGAAAATTTTATTTACAAGTTTTACAATACATGCCCTCAAATACTGGGAGATTTCCAATAAAATCAAACAAAGTGATATTTGTATAAAATTTAGGATTAAAAAGCTTGTGTAATGTATTTGAAAGTTTGGCAATCATATAATCTAAGCATTTAAAATATGTGCTGCAATTATTAAACTTCGTCGTAATATGCATTGCCTCAACAAAAAAAATATCGAATTTAATTGAATGGTATTATTTGCTGAAAATTTGGAGCAGCAGGTATTTATTATATGACAAGCACGGAGTACTTCTCAGGGATCAGACATTTTATTAAGGGCCAGACGCTCGAGGCGGGGGTCGAATCCGAGATCCCTGCAGCCGCGACACTTCGGCCGATAAGTAGATGCGCGTATCAACTTCTTCAGAAGAGGGGGCCGAGTGGGAGCCCAGGGGTAAGAAAAATACAGGGCGCGTGTTGAGAAGCGAGTCCCCGGGGAGCCGTTTAAAGTAATATGCCCCTAAAACACCGGTCAGCGGGGGCCTAATCCGAGCCGCGCCGGCCCTGGCCTCCCTGAAGAATTAGTTTTATCTCCGTCCCGGGGGCGCGGGCGGGGAGGGTGCCGTGCGGCTCTGTGCGAACACTGCTCGGGGTGTTGTTTATTTTTTAATGCTGTTTTTGTTATGCCCTAAATTAGGTGGTAGTTCATAAGGGAATGGAGTCTCCTTAAGCACAAAAACCAAGGCGCCATGCGTCATGCACCTGAGCTCTGGTGTAAAGGAAAATCGCTTTTCTTTACACTCGTACATCGCGTTCGAGTGTATCACTAACTTCATATTTTAAGTATTTTTTAAAATCAAAATGCAATAAACATGATTTCTAAATAAATATTAAAATATTTAAAAAAATTATGTAACAATATTACTAGAGATTAATATTTTTTAAATACGGTTATAATTTAGAAGCAGCTAACAGAGCTGCTTATGCATTGAAACTGTTTTTATGTATTAACAGGAAATAGCAGCATCATAAAAAAAAAATTAGGTTAACAATTGTTTTTTGTAACGGGTTTTATTGAATACGCACTCAAGATATTAATTTTAAAAAAAAAATTTTAATCTACAGATTTTTAAACAAAAAAAATATTTGTGTGATATTAACGGCTATTGTTAGAGATGTGAAGGATCAAAATAAAATGATCTTTTTATTTTATTTAACAATATTACGGAAATAAATAAAAATATTTATAATAGGATATAAATAAGTATAAGAGTTCTGATCTCTATTTTAAAGAATTAAACTTATTTCTACGTACAAATTACTCGCCACTGCTGATTGCCAACTGCTGCAAATGAAAGGTGGGTACGTAATTTTTATTTTAAAATTCTTAATTATAATATGAGCATGTCGAGATTTTCTTTTTTATCATTAGTCATATAATTCACCATTGTTTGGTTCCAGAAGTGATTATCGTATGAGAAATAATTTAGAATTTACAATGACAATTTTTGTGAACTAAAACTTTCGCCACAAATTTTTCCGTGACTATTTTTTTCTACGAAAATGTGCTTATCTTGAAATCATTGACACATCTCTGACGAAATTACATTTTTTTGTATGCTTATATAACACTTTTAACTATTTAAATCAATATAAAAATATAATTCCTTGAAAAAAACAGCGCGAAATGATCTGGAGAACCTGAGTAAACATAGCCTTTAATGTAGAGCATATTAATGTAGTATATTAATGTAGTATATTAATATAGCTTTAATGTAGCATATTAATAAAAGATTGATTAATTGAAATTTTATGGAAATCAAAGTAAACATGATTGAAGTCTAACAACGCCCATAACCTAATTGAATAATTAAACTGAAAGATTAAAGTTATAGACTTACAGGCTTGTTACAAGAGATGATTGTAGTTTTGAAGAATTAATTAAAATGAAATACAACAAGGTCTGAGTTGAAACAGTCGATAAAGTAATAATTGCACTCGTCTGCAACACATCACGCACATGGTTTTATAAATGTTTTAGTATGGAAGGTACAATGGACATTACAATATCTTTTCAACAGCACTGCTTCATATTTATCCATAAAATAAAAAATAAAAAATAAATAAACATCTTTTTAAAAGTCAGTACTGATGCGCTGCCCGGTGGGCGCTTTTTCACCGTCCATGCTTAAAAAAATGAGAAACCATTATTTTATATTTGAAGTGCGCGCAGGAGGGAGTTTTCAAAAACTCGCCTCGCATTAAATATTCAGCATCACTTTGCATCCCAGACGATCTACTTTATAGGCAATATGGAGTCGGTCAAGAAACATCAGACCTTATTAAGTACAGTGGATATCCACGGAAAAGGTTCAAGTATACACTCAAGTACAAATAACCCACTAGGAGTGTGTGCCTCCCGCAAGATCCCACGGAACTCTGGCTTTCAGGCTATATCAACCAAATTGGAAATGAAAATTGAAAACAGGAATCTGGATTGAAAAATATATACACAATATTTTAAAATAGGTTAACGATGATTTATTTTCATTTTGTAATCATCATTTACAATTATGTAGTTTTTGTAACGGAAATAACGCGAGAGTTTTAAGGACTGGCGTGTGCTTATGCTATAAATATCAATTGTGTTATAAATTAAATTAAATAAGCATTGGATTTTCAAAACGTTATTATTTTCGTATCAATGAATTGCCCTGCGGTTTTGATAAAATATTCAACAATCCAATTAATTTCTGACATTTGAAACACACAATGAATAATGCTTCAGATGGATGCCCCGAAATGTCAGAGTTTTGCATGTCCGCGTGATTACTTTTATTTCTTGGTAGAAAATACACCATGATATTAATAGAATATAAAATGAGATTTGTAAGCAATCATACGCAAAGGTCAATTTGCTTCTTTAATAAAAATTAGAGGAAGGAAAAAAAATATTTAACGAAAAGCCAACTTCACTACTTGGAGTAAAAACGAATACTTTTAGTGCTAAGTTGGATATGTACATATTTGATTTCAGTAACTTAAAGTATTGAAACAACAGTGGATAATATTTAAAAACTATATCTTCAAAATAAATAAAACTGTTGTTGTTTTTTCTAGCGAAACTTGGTATTTATAAAGTGTGGCATTAGCAAGAGTTCCTTAGGGTGACAAAAATATCAGGTAAGTACGAAATAATAGTTTATCAGCAAAAAAAGCTTAGATCTCCTTCCACTCGATGCTTTGTAATTACTGCAGGTCCACTCATACAAAGACCACACTGGTGTCATAACAAAGCACAGAAGATGCAACTGTGCGGGTGGGTGGGAGGGGTGGAAAGTTTCCCGTCGCCTAGCAACCCCGGAGTAGGGAGGCGGGTGGAAGGGAGGCGGTCGCCATCTTGCCCGCATTTGCAACTATATAAAATGACCGGTGAGCGAGTAGTTACCTAGGCACTTGTACTAGAGCTTCGGAGTGTAGTGATAAATAATTTATATTGTCGCTTAATGCCCCGCCGCGTCTGCGGTCGCCGCCTCACGAGGAGGTCTAATAAAATTAAAATAATGTTTTATTTATAATGGCCGGATTAAACTGGGCCGAAACATCCGAGAGTAAAAGGCTCAGTTGGTTGATTTACGGGACCTCTCCGTGCCAGGTGGGCGCCGCCAGCCCTCGTCGCCGCCGGCTCACTGTGTAACTTGCTAAAGTAATTAATGTATTTCAGAACTGCGCGCACAAGTAATGGATGCTGTGACTTAGCCATTTTACAGTAAAAACGTGAAAAACCTATGCGAATTCTTTAAGTAAGCAATAAAATGAAAAGAAATCTCCAAACATACTGTATTCTTTCAGAATAGAATTAGGATTAAATGAATATATTTTTAGTCGTATTTGTAGTTGTTTTACAGCCCGGTTGTTTTTTTAACTAAAGTAATATGAAAAATATGTTATTAAAAATCCTTTTTTGTACGAGTAGGAGACAGGTAAGCAAGCGGAGCTCTATCAATTGAAATTACGGCTGTGTTTGGCTTACTAAAAATATTGTATTTATGAATATTTTTGTATTTTTCGCTTCTAGAGCATATTATGCAAATATCAAATGGTAGTTACATTTAAAAGCTTGGAAATATGTTACTTATTGGATAACAACAAATATATAAGAATACGCATTGCTCAAATACAGATTGTGTAGTGGAAAATCTAAAAACGTAACCATTACATATTCTTATCGTTTTTATAATTCCCGTTTGATGTATCTGAATAAATAACAAAACAAACTTTTATATGAGCAATAGAGTAAATGTTTTATAACTACTCGAAGCACCCATATAGGAGCAAAGGCAATAATAAACATAATTTTTAATACCTTCGCTATAACCGTGGCCATTAAAAATATTTCCGGCGCCATTTTAATTTTTCCCACTGTAAAATTATAAACCGGATGTGCCGAGCGGTTCCGGCACATTTTCCGGAAGATGGCCGCCGCTGCAGGAAGCGGGGAAGCCACCCTAACGGATAACGACCGTTAGTGCAACATAACTCATAATTAAGTTTCCACGCTGCGGACAACGTCGTAATAATGATTATTATTGCTGTATGTATTTCCGCCCTCTGAAGAATGCTTGGAGATTTTCTATAAATATAAAGTAATATTTCCATGTTTTTTCATCGAAAAAACTGTATATTAATCATACAAAACTATTTAAATATTTTGGTTTGAAGGATACATATCCTGGGTAAGACGATGAGAAAATATGAATAGGGGGTTGCAGTTCCCGCATTGGGCAGGCTAGCTACCATAATCAGAGCTTACCATCGTGATAAGCACTGCTGGTTTAATATACACGAAAAAACTAAATGAAACTAAATAGAGTTTAGTGGTTTGAAATCAGTTTTGTATTAAAAATACTAAAAGTGAAATGACAATAACGAATTGCTGAAAAATGATAGTAATTGGCAATTAAAGTGTAAAGCTATTTTATATACTTGCTTTCTCAGATTTAAATGAATTAACAGCTCTGTTTCAGAAACAAGTAAGAATAAGCAAGAAATTTTTTAAATTTGAAGCACAAATTAGTATATGCTAGATGTCATAAGTTGTCGCACAACGATTCTGTAAGTCTCTCATTATAGGCGGAAGATTCATATTGATACTTTGATATTACAATTTCGATTAATACACAAGTCATAGAGCATAAATCGAGGGGGTTTTGCGGCCGTAAATAAGGCTTCGATATCCCCACCCCGGCGAGGAACACACAAAAGGAGGTTTGCTTCCGCTTAACAATTAATAGTCCGGCCTGTCGCCAGCACGCGGCGTCGCCTCGTTAGTATATAATAAAGAGGGGCCGGCGATCATATATTCCACGGCCAATGCTCGCATTTGTGTATAAAGGAGATCCGGAATTACTATTGTGTTGGACACATTCCTACTTGTGTATATTCTTGGCTCCAGGAGCTCCAAGATTCAAGCAATATGTAATTAGGAAATGTAGGATATTGAACTCATTTTATCTGTATATTGAAAACCGTTTTTACAGGAAGTTATAATTAAGATTTTTTATACTTTATCAGAATCTTTTAATCGCTTTATGATCATGTTAATTCTACCAAATACCATTAAGCAGTCGTGTTAAGATATGGTAAATCGCCTAATATTATTTGGTATTTCATGGGTGAGATTTGGTATTTCATTCACATACCACTTTTATTTGACTAGACTAAATTAGACGATACAGTATGTGAAAATACATTATAACTTTTCAACGAAAAGTGAAAATATTTGAATGCCTCATAAGCACATAATTATAAATCACGTCTATTATTATCAATATTATCAATATTCTATCAAACATGAATTGTTCCCAGTGAGAACGCCGATGCTTAAAAAACCTTAACAATTTTTTGCTTGTATTCTTTTGCCGTCGAATTTTTTGAGATAAAAAAACGCTATGCGTCAACATCAAATATTGCGGCAAATTAATTTTATTTTATCAGTAATAATGTTACTATTTATGATACAAAATAGATACATTCAATGTACATTTTTAAATTAAATAAACGCATGCCAGTTACAACTCCACTACCGTGTTATGTTTTCCGTTTCAATGCTGTTATGCAATGTTATAAGAAGCTGGCAGAAGTTCCCCTCTGGTGTAGGACGACTGCAGTCTGTGCATGGGACAAGAAGAGCCTCCGAGCCAGCGGCCGTGCACGACTTCCCTTGCACCCGCACCCGTGTCGGGGTGGAGGAAAATTGCCGGCCGATGTCATTAATTAATTTCTGGTAAATTGAACTCGCCATTGGAAAAATAATATTTTTTCATTTTTCTTTCCCCTTCGAGAAGAAACTGCTCGAAAATATGATCGTATTGGCAATTAATCTTTAAAAATAATTAAAAGTTGCGAGGAATGATAAATCATAGAACTGCTACTGAGAGCCTCATTTATTTAAAAATAAATTGTTGATTTAGAGCTTTATTAAATTTTTATCAACCGAAAATATTTATATTTTAATATTAGAACATCTAACTGAATATTGAGTATTTCTCAAATAGGAATTTATATTAGTACTGGTAGTATGTTAAAAAAAATTTAAGAACCCACATAAAAAATAATTTTTTTAATTAATGCCTCAATAAATTGCAACAAACACAATGGATTTGAAGTTTGTTGTTATTTTCATAATTCTAGTTTATTGTCATAAAATTACCTACCGTTTATATAATATAAAGCAAATATATTTTTAATATGCTCGATTGTGATGTATATTAATCTCAAATAAATATTACTTCATGAAAATGAAAATAGGCTTGTTTTATTACTGGTGTGAATGCAACAAAACAATACAATATCATTTGTTCTTCAAACCTACGAAATATGGATACGTTTAAGAAAAAAACTGTCTATAACATTTTATTACTTTTAATTTAGTAGATACATATATTATCGTTTTGCAAATTTATGAAAATATTTCTGTATTAAATATGATTATATCTTGCAGTGAAACGATTAATAATGAGTGTAATCCTATTACGGAAATAGCTCATTCGCCCTCTGACACTCATCAAGTGGGTTTAGTGTTTTAAAGAGGTCAATCGAAATCATCGTTACGGATTAGTTTACTAACAATGTGATATCAAAATCAAGCAAGTTCATCCGTTCAGTAAATTATAGACACACTTCAATTGGTTAACATTAACTACGCATTGATGAAAATATTACTGAATCAAAACATTTTTCACATCATATTTAAAAAAATAAACTTATAAATTTATTAAAAAATATTTATAAAACGTATTATTAAAATCTTTGTTACTAACATTTTTATGTTGACTTTATAGGTAAATTTTAAATAATTTTTTCAAAGTATGGAAAAATAAACATGAATTGTGTAAAATTAAATTGTTAGAATTGTATATATGTTTATTGAGAATTTATTTAAGTAGGAGAAAAAAAAGTTTAGTTTTGGTAAACATTTACAAGTATTGTATTTTAGCTAAAATAAGTACACTTTAGAAATATTTAAAATGTGTAAAAACTCACGGTATCCTCTGTAGGGCGGCATAAAGTTTGATATGAGATGTTTCACTTGATTGTTGTTACTTTCTGGCGGAGGCTTCAAGTTGAGCTGGCCGCGGACTTTGCACGTGGAAACCATCACCATTGTACACGAATCGAGGGAATCGAACAACTCTAAAACGGGCGATTCGCTCGAATTTATTAAAATATTCGATTAGCTCGAGTGGTCGACTCCGCTGCGAGATTTTCCGTCCGAACACTTTACGAAGAAACCGGAGAGTTCCGGGAGGAGCGCTCGCATATGTCGTCGGGCCGGCACCCCGTTAAGGAATAAAAAGGGTGGCCGATCCGCGCTCCCCTCCCCGCGCGCCCCTCTCCCCTCTCCCCCCTCCAGCCCATCGAGACTTTTCTATCAAAAGGAGTAAGCGGAGCCGGAAACGCGCGCCCGGCCGCCCGATTCTTCGAGAAATACAAAAAAACATTTTTTCAAAAAATTACCCCTTGCTGGTATTATTGCACAAAAAACTGTAAGAAATGCGCGCAGGTAGAGTTGTCTGGATTTCGCGATGCGGAGCGCTCCTACCCCGGCGATGCGATTCCCTGTATAAATTTTAGTGTTTTTTAAAGTCTTTTGTTCGGTCGGGGTAGGAGGGGGTAGAACAGCACGCCACCAACTGCCGGTTGTCCCATTTTTTGTGAATTTCTGCATTTTTTTGGCGTCGCCTATTATTTTCCCTACCTGGGGGTGTATTTTTTTTCGCATTAACTAGATCAACCGAAAAACACATTTAAAAGCTGCTTAATTTTATTCGTTTCTTCGGAGCGGAGTTCTGCGTTATTATTTTATTTCGCCCCTAGATTCTTACCTGCCGTTTTTTTGTATCGGATTTCATTTATTTTGGGGTTTTTTTTGTGTAAAAAGAGTTTTTTTCTGGAATGGCGCATTCGATGGGGATCGGATAAGCGGAGCGCGAGGCCGACAGCTCGGAGACTGATAAACTTTTCGGACGACATAATTACGATTCTCCCGGCTCTTATCGGGCCTTTTGACATTTTAAATAATTTATCCGCTGGATGACAGAGCGGTCACTGCAGAAGTGTGCATTTATTTGTGAATGCGAGGGTGAAATATTTTGACCGGTGTCAGGTGGGAGACTTTCCGAGCGTCCGGCGGCGCAACTCCGGGGCCAGTAAAGCTTCCCTCGACAGTCACGAGATGGAGACGCTGCGGACTCCGAGTTTGCAAGCTTCCGCCGGAAGAGCCACATTCGAATAGAGAACATTTTTGTAAAGAATATTCTGATTTCAAAAAGTACAAAATGAAATGGCGGGATTGCAACGGACAGGGTCGCTTCTCCCGCTCGGGGAACATTTTACCAATTATTGTTATGGCGGTTGTATTAAATACAACGAAGATTTGTCGTTGTGATTGAACTATGTGATAAATATCCCTTTTGTGATAAATGCGACTAACGAACACAATTTTTAGTTAAATTTGTGAATTAAGCCGGCATTTTGTTTACATCGGGAATATACGGGTTAGGGGACATTCGTATAACAAATAAATTCCCAGAATCGAAATGATTCATCCAACGAGTTTGTTAGATAAAGATTTATGTAGGACGTAGCTACATTTCAAATATATATTTACATAGTAAATATTTTTTTATGTGAAGAACCTTAAATATTATTTTTAATACTATATTCTTTAATTGTAAGCTGGAATTTTTTATTTTTAATATTGAGCTATACTATCGAAGTCTTTTTTGCGTATGAATATGCGTATTTTAAGTTGACTATTAGGTATTTAGTTATTTTAGTTAATATACTTTCTGAAACTACAAATGTAACATAAAACAGGTTTAACTGCTTTTACGATAAAGATAGATGAATTCAATAGCATCATTTGAAAAAAAAAATATTTTAATATTTTTAATAAAAATTTATTTCGTAGTTGTCTATTTTCGTTTGAAATTTACCAATTTATGTTATTTATTAATAAATAAATTATTGACTTAATACGCTTACGGTGAAAATTTAAGTGTAGTAATAAAATTATCTTCAAATCTTCAAGTCTTCCGCTTCGTTTCAAAAATATGGCAATACAAAGTCACAACAACGTGAAGAAGTAATGGTCGCAAGCCGCCATTAATAATTTTTGAGTTGCAGTAAATATTTTCCGCGTCGAATAATCTCTTAATTAGTTTGCTCCCGAAGAAGCGGTTCACGTCTGGAGAGTTAAGCGCGTCGATAGGTCTCGGGGTCCAAATTGCCTTGAACGTCTGATTTCAATTGAACCCTTAAAATTGTTTTTCAGCTTCAGTGGATGCTTGGCAACGTTAGTAAGACTGCAACTGCGTAAATATCAATTAATTAGTAAATATATTTTTTAAATAAATAAAAAATCTTTATTGTTGTATTTTACATCAACAACCGCGTTAAAAATACGCAGATTCGAAGATCTTTTCCGTACATATTACGTGAAGGTTTTGATACTACATGTAAGTATTATTATATTTTTTTAACTTTGCAATACTCTATGCTAAATTTTAACTGTTTATAAGTATTTTTATTAATAATTTGCGCTTATGATATATTCAAAGAAAAAGTTTTTAAAAACTAATGGTATTTTATAACAATCATCAAATGCATGACAGAATCTAGAAAAAATAGTATGACGATATCATGTTTGGTGAAAAGTAAAATTTTTATCTCTTTTTAGAGTTAATAAATTTTGTATTCACGACTTGGCCACTTTAGGCTGAAAGCCATGGAATAATATGTAGGAATGTTTAGTGCTAATCGATGTCGTATTGAATAGGTTGGAAGTATTTTTTGTCTTGCGCTCGGCGACACGAGTAATTTCGCGCGGGCCGTTATATTTATCGTGGCCCGTTGTAATTAAATGTACAATAAATATTTCCTTCATTGGCACGGGCCATTTGGGAGAGAACTTGTAATGCTTTCGATTAACGTATTTGGCATTATTGCCTCCGTAGACCGCCATTGACATTTTTAGTGGTACTTTTGTTTAGACCTGCGGGGCATCTGTTCATAATATATTATTATTAAACCGGGAGAGAAACAATTAACACGGAGCACACTCGGATATATTTAGTCGGAAAGGTTTAGCGCGAGGAATGCGGGGGACACATTCTGGGACTTGTTTATTCGATCGAATTACTATTGCAATTACAAAAGACCTCTCTTTTTATATAATAATAGTTACAAGTACACATAGTGAACATAAAATATCCATAACATTAGATATGATGATTCTGTTTCCATCCGTTTGCCTGCCGCACCTAAGAGTTGAATGAGTTGTGAATATTGGACACATTGAATAAGTCTGCAGGCTTGAGCAGTGGTGACCTGTGTCAAGTATTGATTGGTGCGGTGACTTTTCGGCTCCAGAACTGAAAATGGATCCAGTACAAGAACCGAGACGTTATTAAATCGAAAAATTAAAATGAAGTTTAAAAAAAGTCGATATTTTCGGTAAAATTGAAATATGTAGAGGCATAAAATGTTGTATTGAAGGGAATTCTTTTATTTGCGTGTTAGTGTTTGGATATGCGTTTTTAGAATAAACGCGTGTCAGTAGAGTCCAGGTAACAGATTTGGGGTAGCAGCCGTCCCCGTCCCTCGCGGAGCAGTCTGTAGGTACGCAAGGCTTTGTTAGGGGATGAAGGGAATAATGGAAACACGTGGGTGTCGCGTGATTGTGCAACTCTTTTGGTTTCGTTTATACAAAAGTGAAAGGTCTCAATTGATTTCAGTGTCACTTTAGTTCTTTTTATTCGATTTTACGTGTAAATCTGACAGTTATTGTGACAAATTGTATTTTTTTTTACTGATATGGAAAATAATGACGATATTCAATGATAGGACAAAAAAAAATTTATGCATTTTAAAAAAATCAAACTAGTTTATTTTTATACGATTTATTTTACAAATATTTATTGTGTCATATACCATTAAGATAAATTAAAATGCTTAAAAACAGTTTCAATGTAAATAATTTTTTTGGAACTTTGTGAAAAAAATTCACAAAAATTAGCCCTAATTTAAAAGAGTATACATATTATTATTAATTTTCTTTGGTTAATTTTGGTAGGCATGATTTGGAAATAAAATAAAAATTTAAAAAAAGAAACAGTTAAAATAATGACTTATGAAATATAAAATGACACCAGTTGTGCTCATCCCTCTACCAATCGTCAAACCCTAATATTCATGAGTCTGTGCGGTACACCCCTTCCTGCAGTAGTCATTCGTTATATGCATACAATGTATCAACAGCCTAGTCAATGATTTTTTACGCACAAGTCATAAAAGGGGTGTCTCGGCCCCGGGGGATGCAAATGAGACCTCAAGAGACTGAAGGGTTGAAATTAATATTTATTTAAAATGCGGGTAGGGGTGAGAGGCTGTGCAAGTCGCGATTGGCTTGTTTTGGTTTAAAATTTGGAAGGGCACTCGCATAAGTGGTGGTTTTACGGTAGAACGGTGAGAGATGTTTGCTCTCAAGGGGAGGCCGCGTATATATTATTGAAAGTTTAAAATGAACTGTGTGTTGCAATAGATACTATAACGATACTATAAATTAATCATTATTTTTAATAAATACATGCTTATGCATGTATACATGGTTATTAAGTTAGTAAATATGATTTTTGGTGATGATTGAAAAATTGGTTTCTAGGATATAAAATGTCTAAAATACTGTTTTGAATAAATTTAAAATAAAGCACTATTTAACTACCGCTCTAGAAACAGAGAAAGGGAATTTTTAGCGGCTACGTATCTAGCAAACCCCGAGAAGTACTTATTAACTCATCTATATTTATATCCAAAAGAGTTATTTTAGAAATAAATATAAATGGGCAATTATTTTATACGAGCAGTTTACTTTCCACGCGTAATATATGAAGCGATATGAATAATTCCAATAACTCACAAGCGCGCATTAGACTACAAAATGAAACAAAAAAGCTATCCTCCAGTGAGTGATCAATATTCCACACATCAAAAAGAAATTGTAATTCATCGATTCAAGCAGGTCGAGTATAATGCAGCGGCGAGTGTCCGGCGCCGCCACTCTCCATATCAAAGCAGCGCAGCGCCGCAGAGCCTTAAGTAAATACTCCGGCTCTTTGTGCCGCTCGGCCGGGAAAAAAACGTTTTCATATTCGTCCCTTTGCGGAGAGCCAGCGGCAAAGTGGAAAAGTAAGTTCGCCTTTGAGGAAGGCAGGAATGTACCTCTCCAGGTGAATTGTTAAAGATGTTTCCTGCATTTAGCGCGCCCTCTCCTTCCGCGGCGCTCAGGACGAGGTTTGAGAAAATTTATTCATTCATTGCTTTCTACCTGTCGATTTATATTCAGAATGTGCCAATAGCTAAAGGTACTCCTGTGTGCACAGAAGTATGATGCAGGTATTTCACTTTAGACCACTTATTGCGACTTATTTAGTATACGTCGTACGTTTGTAGTATTAAATAAATATTTTCAGATCATATGTAATACAAATTGATAAAAACACTATATAGAGAATATGGGCAAACTTTCATCGATTTCTAAATTCACCGTGCGGTTGGGGTGACAATAGCGTAGGGTAGTTTTCTCGAGATCGATACAGAGGCATTAGTATTGCCTTGTCCGAGGGGGCATTATCATGTGTAAACAGCATGTAAATGTCTCGATGTTCTTAACATTTAGAGTGGTTACCGGAGTTCCAAGATGCTTGCGCAGAATGGGTGGGCCGCCGGGCGGTCAAGGGAATCGTCCAAGGACGGAGAACACTAAAATTTATATTGTTGGATTAAATTAATAATATTATAAATTAAATTAAATAAACAAATAATGTTAAAGTGTCTTTTCCGAGTATTGGTAGTTTTTTATAAGAATTCGGTAAATGCCTAATTGATTCAAACATGCGGTTTTATTTAATTTAATTGTTATAAGTGAGTAAAAAATTACACGAGCTCGTAAAATTTGTGCTATCAAGTATAAAAATATAAGTAGTTTGATTTAAACTACAAAATATAGCTGTAAGATGTTTCCAAGAACGCCACTGTATATTTGACTATGCATTCCGCAAAGGAAATGGAAACGCTAGGGTAAATATTGGACTGATGTTTTAAAATGGAAATGAAGGAATTGCAAGAAGGTTTCTTTGTAGAAAAAGACTGAAACGAAATTGGCCAGTTCGGGACTCCTTGGGAAGATGTCGAGGAGAGTGGCCTCCTATTTGTGTATTTAGTGAGCCCCGCTAGCCGCGCACGACTGCCAAGCATAGTGCATTTTAAATATCTTGACTTTTATAAATATTTGACGGCTATTTTTTCTATTTTATTTTTTTAACCTTTCTGGAAAAGTGAAATATGACCCCTGTTTTTATTACACCCCACAATTGTTGGAGAAAACATGTTTTCCAATAGCCCCCCCTTGGATATATGATGTAATAACTTGTTCGTATTACAGATTTTTATTGTTAGGATAAAACACTCACTTGTACTGATGGAGGTGACACATGCTGCCAAACGTAAAACAATATCGTTATATTTATTTAACTCTACAAGTAACACTAGTATTTAAATATTTTTCAAAGATGTTAATATTTTTTTATAAACAAGTTTAATATCGTTCCTGATGATTTTATGAACTAATACATTTTCAAGAGCTTAATTTTTATAATAAATAATCTTCAATAAAAAAGTATTTAAAAAAAATAATTATTCGTACAGTTTGACATTCTTACAATTACCTACCTGTAGTGGTTTTGTAAATGTTTCTATCTTTGTTATTTATTAAGGAAGTAGGAAGTCACCCTCGATATGAAATGTATTTATGTTAACACATCAAGATTGTAGTGAAGGGGTTGAGACTCATGTTAGGGGGTTGATAATTGATTTCCCTGAGCGGATATGTCGGAAAGAAGGCTGCGGAGGTTCAGTGGGCGCGTGCAGCCGCGGAATGAATAGTTCCTTTTTTAATAAGCAAGCGCGTGGCACGAGCAACCCTTCCGTGCAACTGGTAGATGATGCTACTTTTTGAAAGCGAAAGGGTAGTTTAAAGCCGCACGTACAATTTGAATCAATATTTTTTTATCAGTGCTGTAATAAGTTTTATTTAATTGGTATATTAATTATTTATTAAATTATTAAGATTAAAATTTAATTATTACAAATATCTAGTAGAGTGGATTAAAAAGTTTTTGACTATTGCTGAATTTGTAAAAACTTATAGCGATCTAAAATAAAATTATTTATAACGTGTTAAATAGCCATAAAACTGCCTTTCAATAATATATATTTTTTATTTCAAAATTCAAGATATATGTTGCGTAAATTCTGATTCATAAGTAGGTATAGGACTTAAAAACGTGTTTAAAGCCCACTTTGATTGTCGATCGAACCACCAAGACTTTACAAAATATTTTACAATCACATGACGAAGCCTGAAATTTACGATAAACTTAATATATTTTAGTAAAAGTATCCTTAATAACCAAAACGAAAGCATACAATAACCGTAATAGTAAACGATCTGAAAAGAAGGCAGTGGCCGCTAGTTGCCGGGCTGGGCGGCCCCGATAAGCCGCCCCGGGAATGAATATTTATCCTCCACTGCTCCTCGGCCCCTCGCGGACTCGCCGGAGAAATGGCCAGTGAGTGTAGAATGGCCTCTTGGGTGACTAGGCGGGATTTTGAAATATGGTCTCCGGTTGACATTGGCATTATTATGAACACCATTATGTGGAGTGTACATTATGGCCCTTGTCTTTGGTGATATACACAATGGATCCACATAAATAGACGTTATTAATGCTGCAATATTTTGTTGTTGTGAATTTACCCGCGAACGCATAAAGAATTCTGGACAATTGCAAATGTAATAATTTACATAGCCATCACGACTACACTTCAATGCTGACGTTAATATAATTCAAATGCTACTGTGGTGAAAAACTTATCAACTTCTACAATGATCAATAAAAAGCGCTTGAATGTATTACACATACTGCATTTAAAGACACATTTATTTAATTGTTATAAATTTGGACCGGACATTGCACAGGGGCGTGCCGATATCAAGGAGGGACGTAAAACAACTTCTTCCAAATTGAGCAGGAGTGCTCAGTTCAAGGACTCACGACACTTAAGTATATTCAAATCGAGTTAGCCCTGATTCAGTTTAGGGGAAAGAGAGAACTGCCAAGTTTAAAGTAGAAATCCACACAATCTAATGCCGAGTTGGCGCAAGGGCTGGGATTTCAGCAGGGGAAAAGCATTCTTTCGGTCGGCACATCGAAGGTGGAATTTGCTATGCTCATTGGGGCGGAGGGAGTGCATAGTTTTTATGCACGATTTATGTAACGTGGGGGAGTGGGGCAGTCCATTATTTCGCACGCTCCGAGGAAACGGAATTGAGTGAAAAGTATTTATGGCTGCAGAATGGAGTGAAAAGAACTTTTCGGCTCAAGTGAGTATAAAAATATTTGGACTGCGATAAAAAGGCGGCGCGCTCGGTGGGGGACTAATTTATATCACTTTAGAAAAGCGCCAACGTTAAAATTCACTACTTTTAAAATAAAAAGTCTATTTATAATTCCAGAACACGAGCAAGATATTCAGATTTCACTTAACTAAATACGGAATTGATAAAACTCAACTCGAAAAATGGAAATACCTTTTAATATTCTGTTTCTGGAAATATCAGGTTTAAAGAACTGATGAAACAACATTGCAAAGAGTTTTTTTGATGATGCATGAAATGTTGGGAGCGTATTACACACTTACGTATGTGCATAATGTATTGTTTCCTTCAAATGGAGGTGACTTTTTTACTGAGAAATTCAAGACAGCCTTCAAAACCACGAGAGCATTGAAATACGTATAATTTATAAAGCATACGACTGAAAATAATGTAAATTCTTTACACACGACTAATCAAAGCTATTTCAAACAGCTCCTTTAATTTGATACGGTAGATTCTTATTTACATGGCAACATTCTCGCGCCATGGGCCGAGGGAAGCTGGCAGCTTTCAAGTTTGCAAGTTTGGGCGCATTCGGGCGGATGAATACAATGTTCGGGAGAGTTCCAATCACCCTTTTCGGCCTCGCGTCGCCCCTCTCTCCGCCCCCCGCTGATTGGCCCATCAAATCGGCCATCTTTTATCCGATTGCCTCGGTGCGCTGAGCCGCTCCACTCTACATCACAAGAGACGCGCGCTGTTTCAATTTGAATCCGTCGATTGTAGCAATTCAAAAAAGGTTTTTTTTTAATGATTTTAATGACGTATAAATAATTACAAAAAAATATATAATTTTACATCCGGTAATATATTTTTATTTTACTTTGTCGCACTTTGTGTATTATTAAAAAAATCGTTGAATGAATTCAACGATTTTTTTTTCCGATTCAACGGTATATAAATATCACACTATTCAGAAATACGGATTAAAAAAGTTAAAGATTTGCAGTGATTTACTGAATTTCAATAATTTTATTTTCACGTATACTGTAAATTCACATTCTTTTTAAAAGGTTATATGAAATAAAATATATATCTAATTTAATTTAATCTCACTTCAATTTATGGGTATAAAAGGTAAAGGAACTCCTACATAAATGCATTCAATTTTGACCGCACAAAAGCTCTCTTTGACCGGGCTGGGTCCGAGAAAGCCCCCTCCTGCCCGCTTCCCTATTCCCATACAGGAGCTTTCCCATTTCAAATGACATATTTTATTTTCGGAGTAAAGCAACACCGAGGCATTTGAATCTGCCGACTTTAATTAAATTTTGTACGAATACATTCTGTAATATTAATGGTAAAATGGTAAAAATAATACGCGCTGGTGCTATGGATTCTTTTGTGCAAGTGAAATAAATATGTAGTCATAAAAGGTGTAATCATTAATAAATAATAAATAAATTGAGACAGTAATAAAATCTGAAAAATTGAAGAGTGCAGATAACACGAATTCACATTGAAAATAATGTTCACTAGTTTTTAATGAACATTGTAGCAACAGTTACAATTATACCCAAGAGTGATTAAAATTCAATCGAACTTGGACTGACATGGATGTTAAGACACATTACTGGCTACTAAATAACTATTTTAGTTAAATTATTCGATATTTACATATGCAACAAAAGGCACGTTAAGTTTTCAATCAACAATATCGTTTAAATCTGGAGATTAATGGCCATTCGATACGGTGAGCGGCTATAAATTTTATAAAATATTATAAAAGGGAATTGTAAAATGTGGAAATACACATTCTTAGGAACACCGAGAATACAATCGTTCTGATCTTTACGCAGGTAGACTTCACAAAGCTTTATTATACACCAGTAAGTAAATAAAAACTTCCTTAATTAGTTTAAAAATCCAATAATATGGCCCAAAGCATCAACGCCGTGCATATTAAATAATGCACATGAGATATTACTCAACGCGTAGGGAACAACACAAGCTTTGCGTGTATGAGGCAAAGGAATAAATGCAATTTGGCATACGTGACTAAAATACTATATCGAAGTGAATATAAAATACCTTCAGATAGGTTAGGGCTTGAATAAGATTGCAAAGTGATTTAAAAAAAAATCAACTTTGTGAAAATTGATAGTACAAATACATATAGTCTAGATTTTCTTTAGAAAAAAACACTAATGAGTACTAATTAAAGTTTTACTAATATTTTTTAATTAAAATCTGAATGAGTTTCTACGTATTTAAATTATTAGAAAGTTTTACAATATATTTTTTCTATGAGTATATATGAATGTATCAAGTTTATTAATTTTCAATAGCTGAATGTTTTGAATTTTCAATAGCCATTTTTGTGTTTCAACACAATAAAAGATAGAATATTTCTTTTGTGTATATGAATTAAAATTGGCTCAATAAAATATATATTATATCTTTTAAATAAACGTGATTAAGCAATTAGCTCCAAAAAAACTTATCTCCCAGACAATTGGCATAGTTTAGTTTTAAATAAATTTAATTTACGTTAATATTTGCTTGGAAAAAGCTTTTTATATATTTTACAAAAAAAGTCTACAATTCTCTCAAAAATACATAAAATAACGAATTACAGCTTGCACGATTTTTTGGATTAAGGCACAATGTACTCGTAGTTTCACAAATTAAAGCAATTAATTCACGTGTGACTAAATGATGCCAAATACGGAAATAATTAAGTGGCGAAGGAGATTTATATTTCAAATGTGAATTTATTAGCGTTTGTACTGCTTTGATTCCGTTGGGTATCTTGATTTTGCAAAATACGTAAATTTTAAAATTCAATTAAAATTCTGAATCAAATAAAAATCGTGTCCCAAATGCAAATGTTATTTGAAGCGTAAAAATTAATAGAGATAAAATATAATCTCCGACGTACCTAAATGAAGATGAACAACTTTGATTTAAGTACATCAAGTACAGATTTATATTAATTTAAATTGACACATTTGATATGAATATATTATAATTAAAATTCCAACAAGTCGCAATCGTGAATCAGTGAGCACTTTATAGTTATAAGCTTTGATTAATAAATTTATAATCTTACTATTGTACATCGAGAAAGCTGTACCTGAAAAATTGGTGCGTACAAAAAAAAGTCAAAAGGGGATCGGAAACCATTGTAATCGCAGTTGATTTAAAACATGAAACATGTACCACAAAGATAAATACTTCTTTGAAAATATAATTTAGTTGAAATGAAACATTATTAATTAAATTTATAAATTATTTTATTATCTTTCTGAAGTATTACTTAGATACTTTCTATAAATTAATAACGGAAAATTTTCTAGAAATTATTAAACATATGTTGGATTAAATATTAAAATTATGATTTTTTTAAATTTATATTTAATGTATTTTATATATTTCACAGCTTAAGCAGTGAAGACACATTTCCACGTGCGAGTGTGACACAGGGCGATGTTATTAAAGTTGCCACTTAAATATTCCAAGAGCGCGAGTGACTTAAAGTGGCCTAACTATTTTATTTCGCATGACTTCTGTTTAAAATTGATATATATCTTTTGATATCCGGCATGTCTCTTAATAGTACTCTCCACCTGAGGCTGCCGTCATGGCGCTTACGGACTGGTAGCGGCGACTCGCGGATTAGGAAATATAAACTAGTATCAAAATCACACGGTTGAAAACACACACTTAGTTAGTTTCATATGATTTAAGCAGTGGGGGGCAATGAGCTTATAACCACATAAGGCAATAATATTTATTTATTTTATATAAAAAAACTTAGCGAAATATATATATATATATATATAATACAGGGTGTCAAGTATACAAATCAAGTAATTTTTATTGTTGATTATAAGAATACAAAATAGAAAACTATTTTGAAAATATGATGTTATCCAAATGGTGACCGTTACGCTGCTGGCACTCTTCTAATATGAAGCAATACTAAGCATATTGCACCTTTTTGATGATGAAAACAAAAATGTGTATTTTGGGATGAATAAAAATAACTTTCAAGGCTAACAGTGCTATATTAATAAAATTTTATCATCTCGATGAGACAGTTACACATTGAACGTTTAAAGCCTCTACACACGTAGCAACAAACCACGCCGCCAAGTCGCTCCTTTATTTTGGGTGTTTTTTTATGGTTTTGCCTGAAATGTAGGACGCTATTGGCTAGCTGCAAGTCGGTAGCGCGATGTTTTGCTACGCGTGTAGAGGTCTCAAAGAGATCATCTATGGCTTGCGGGGTCTTGGACACAGGTACATATCGGCTCGGGACGGCGAGTGAGCCATGGAGGCGGAGTTCGGCACAAATGATCGCGAGCCTCCGTCCTGCCGGAAGCGGCGGCGCGGCGCGGGCTTCCAATTACTCTGACGGGGCGGGCGCGTGTCGCGCAGGTAATGCCTCGGAACAGGCCGCGATTAGGCGACACAGGTGCTCCCCAATTATCCTCCGCCGCGGGTAATCACGCCCGAACTCCGTTACTCCGGCCGAAGGGCTACGGAGCCCGGCCGAGGAGCCGCACCTCAGATGCTATCTCCAGTATTGATATCACTTGTGTCGGAACAGCGACATTCTTGCGTCACTTAAGCTCGGTGCTGTTGTTTTCAAAATAATTGCATAGAATGCTGCGAAATAGCAATATTTTTTACCCACAAAAAAATATATTGTCTTGATATATGATATATATGAAAACACATTGATTATTGATACTTTGAATTCAAAATGGTTTTTAATGAGCTCTATAATGATAGTGTATTTGCAGTATTGAATGTTTCCGAAAAAAGGATGAAAAATATCCGTGACTTACAATTGCTTGCGTCGAAGTTTAATTAATTTCTGGTTTTCCCAGCAGTGCTTGACTCTCCCGTCCGAGGAAACCGCCTTTCGTTTTGTTATCAGCCGTTCGTTCCAGAAGTATCTAATTATGGATCTTGTAAGATTACAAAATCATAGACCATACATTATTATAAAACAATGCATCCAAATTAAAATATATTACTCTAATTTAAATAAAAGATAGGACGTTACGATCCAAGTTACGTTATATTATATTAAAGTAGACGTTACTTTTACCTACATACGTAATACTAATTTAAGATAAGCTTTAAATATATAATTTAGTAATATGTTAATGAATTGAATATATTTAAAATGATGAAATATTATTGAGTAATCTTTTACAATACTTTAATGTACAGCATATACTTGAAGCAACAGAAAAAAATCACTTGCAAAAGTACTACTAGAAGCGGAATTCAAACTTACTTAAGTAACGTGGATATTGAGGTCATTCTCTATATCATGTCGAGATTTTAAATCAGCAAAATACTGATAAGGTATTAAAAAATTTCTTAATGTCTTTGCATACCTGATACCACCGTTATAAATGATTTGTTAATTTAACAACTCGTTTATTTTCAAACGAGAAACGAAAATAAACTAGGAAAAGAGCAAAATAATACAATTATAGTATTTATAAAGAAAAAACCGATTTCAGAGTAATATTGCAGTTCAGCAAACTTATGTCTCCTAGACTTTATGTTATATTATCGAATCAAACAACAGCGTGTCTTAATCTGAGGCCAGTCTAGACTTTGTGATAGTCTAGGTTTTCAATAAGCGCGGTCAGGGTGAGTCGTCTCCCTACCTGGGGAGGTGAGGCCCAGGCGCGCGTGCAAGGCCGCCTTGTGCTGGTCTATGCTGTCCAGCGGAGGGGACCTCCACGCCATGTTAGCTGCTTCACATTCGTCTTCTTTCAGCCACATCTTTCCTAAAAAAACAGAAAAAGAAAAACATTAGTACAAACTTTGCATTAAAAATTGTCTAAGCACCCCAAAAATTTAATATGCATAACAAGATGAAAACAATCAATCTATTGAAAAAAGCCTTTTATTCATGCCTTTGAACGCAAAATCTGTTAGATTCATGACATCATTAAAAAAAGTCTATGATTGTATCTATAGGCGTGGAAAACTACTAATTACAAATTCTCAAAGCAGTAGTATCAATATTATGTTTATTCATATTATACGAGTGTTTTTATACATAAGTAGTCGAGTGATATTTACGGGAGGAGACCGTACTATCGTGTGTTTACGCGCTTAGTTCCACAGAAGCGATACTCGTTTACAATAACGGCCCGGTAATGTTGGTATCAATAAACTCATATCATGTGAGCGGACCACAAACAAAGAAATAGCAAAGAAAATTGTCTATCAATCCATTCATAAACAAGCCACCGACCAAAACAATCACGCCAACAAAGGCGTATCGACCCATAAACATCGATCGGCCCTAACCTGCCCTACGCCGCGGGCGATGACGTCACCCAGCATGCGAGATCGCTGGCCGTTCATTACCGCCGCAGTCTGGCTCCGAGCAGACAAGGGCGGGGGCGGGGCGGGGCGGGCGGGGCGGGGGCGGGGGCGGGGGCGGGGGCGGGGGCGCGTCCGTGTGCCCCCCCCACGCTGCAGCCGGACTAATCAGACGAGCACGTATAAGTGATCCCGCGCTACTTGAATACTGTGTCGCGAATATTTTGCTCAAAATTATTGACCTTCCAATTAAAAGAGCACTTCATATATTTTTTAAAAACACAACACAGATAATTATTTATTTAATATATTTTTAGGCTACTGAAACACTAGACAACAAACAAAAATGAATAATGTTATTTTATAAATATACATATATATTTTTTTAGATGTTAGTCGATCCAAGCCAATTGAGATGTTTCAACTGGCGCATCACGACTTGTAAAAAACTTGCATGAATGTAATTTTTATCCGAAGCCGTGGAAATAGAGTTCATTCGTGAGAACGATGTCTCGCCGCCACCGATTACGAATGAATGAAGTGATAAAAGTTTCAAGACACGCGCCGGAGACAATTGGACAAGTGTATCAACCGACCCTGTCTCTGCCACCGCTCTTTTTGATTTATGTTCCCTGTCAAGACGTAAAGTTCTGATGAATGGCAGAAAACCACATAATTTGGGAATAACGGACGGGTTGAAATAACAAAAATATAATTATTTTAACACACTACTGTTTTTAATAACTAATATTGGGTTCTGTATTTAAACAACTATTGATAATACACGGAATAATCACCGCTGTATTTGATTTACCGATAAAATATAAATCAATTAATTTCACTATTTGTTATAACATACATAACATTTGTACATTATCAATTATTTTCCTTACTTAGTTGAATCATCAATATTATGTTCAATACATATAATACAATAATATAAACAACTTTAAACAAATGTCAGTGAGTTGAATATCATTAGGATGTCATATATTTTCCAAGATAAATGATTTTTATTGCATTCAACAAGTCTTTTTCCACATGTCTATATTTGATGTCCAATAATAGTGTAAATAGTGTAGTTAAATGTGTTTTAAGTTTTGCGCAAATAAATATATGTATAACTTGCTAAATTTTTAAATAGCTAGATGTGCTCAAAGTTGAGCCTAGAAATATAATCATTAAAATAAATTCCACGTCACTAAGAAAGTTCAGATAAGTTTTCCCTGAGCGTAGGGGTCCAGCAGAGGCCTGAAACTTTGGGGTTGCTGGGCAGACGGCGGCGTAGGTCGGCGGTGAATGGAGGGAGGGCGCGAGGGCGCAGGGCGGGGGCGGGGGCGGGGGCGGGGGCGGGGGCGGGGGCGGGGGCGGGGGCGGGGGTGGGCCTGTCGTGTGTCGCTCGGCCGTAGTAGCGCCCAATCAGGGCGGAAATGTGCACGGAGATAATTGCGTGTATTCGGAGGCTGTCCTGAGATAAGGCTGTAACGATCTCTTTTCGAAATTTTACACAAGTTTTATAGAATCTACTTAAAAAAATGACCGGAAATAAAAAAAAAAAAATTAATGAAAATAGACATTCAGCATGTCTATCAAAACAATGCATATAATCTATTTACAGGTTATTTATTCAATCAAGATAAAATTGTTATCGAGTGTCGAGTTGAAAACGAAAATTTGCAGCTTCCGCGTCCTGGCCAATAATTATCTCTTCCAGCGGGCTTTGTTTACATGTCGCCAAGACACAAAGGGAAAACAAAACAATCCGAGCCCACACGGCGCAGGCCGGGACCCCGTCCAGGCCCCCACACCAGCGCGAGGCTCTGCGGCCGCTGGTGTTGGTGCCATTGTCTATGTCGGGCGGCCGGCGGTCTGTACTGCCGAGACTAATCAATATCGCCCCCCGCCCGAGGAGCCCCCCCTGGAGCTTTTCTAACTACAACACCTCTCATTTCTTAAGATTTTATCAGGGAATGTAATGCTGCTGGAGTGTATGGGTTTTCTAAGCTACTTGTAATGTGATACTTTGTCAGATTATTTATAGACCTTCCGCAATCGTTTGTAAGAAATGTATGCTGTTTAAATAGTTGTTATTTTTAAAACAATATTTATTTCACTCGAGTTTTAAAAATTTATAAACATAGATACGTATTTTAATATTCTTTAAAATAAAATGTAGATTTCTGGTTTTGATTTAACTAGGAGATTTGTTATCGTTTGAAAAAGGTTAACTAGGCTGAGAGTCAGTTTTTGTGTATAAGTTGAATAGAAACATTGTATTATATTCTTTTTTTAATGTTTTAAGAATGTTAAAAAAAATCTTTACTGTGCATAAAAACTTTTTGTACGTATTAAGATACCACGGCATGATTAAATGCAGGAATATATAATATTTCACATAACACAGAGATAGGCTAAAAGGAAGAAAAACAAGTAGCAGTGATATTGAGCTAGACAATTTTTTTATTTAAAGTATTAAAATTAATTGTATAATTAAGTTGTAATTTTGGGATTGAAGTCTTGTCGTGTGGCTGCATAATAGTATATGGAAATACAATGCATCCGCGGTGGCTATTGCCCTATTCAATTACTGAGGGCGATATATTCTGTATCTAAGAAGGGGGCGCCCCTCGCAGAAAGCTCTCGCCTGTCGGCAGTCGCTTGTGTCTCGTAACGAATGGGACCAATTTATATCCGCTTTATATTAAGCAAATTCCGGGCACGTATGAGATGATGCATCATGAAGCGCGAGGTAGGAACCACCGCTCGCTTCTCGGGGATGTCGACCCAACTTTTAAAATTAAAAATTAGAATTTTAATGTGACTCGTGAGAACAGTTTATCGCAATAACATATTTTGGACTAAATTTTTTATAAAATATTGAGCAAAAAAAAAAAAAATTAAAATTTTAAATCTTCTTTTATATCAATGCATATAAGAAACTGCGTATTGGTTCTTATGACTTTGTGTTATTTTTTAAAATATTTATCATGACTTCGAGAAATGAGTTTTTATTTAAGGGGGCATTTTCCCGGAACGGTGAGTTGTATTTTCATTCCGCTGTCAAATACGGGGGAGTTTAAAATTCGTACTCTTGACTTTGTGCCAATACGAATTAGGAGCGCAGAGTGTTTGCTCACCAGGATCTCCGGCATCTTGGATCGAGGGGGCGGCGGGGAGGCGGTGCGGGGGATGTAGAAAATTTTTGTTGTTTCTACTGTGCCGTACGTTTTGCAAAATAGTATTTTATTTGCAGTGTGTTGCAGAGTGGGCAGGCGGCGTGTTTGCCGGCCGGTCCGGGCAAACAGAATTAGAGAGGGGGTCGTTATCGACGTATGTGCGTGTAGTTGTTTACCCTCGCATTCATTGTTTACCTTATGCCCTTTTCCGCTGATCAATACCGGGGCGCGGGGAGAGAGGCTCATTCTTCTTCAATCAAAAGGGACCCCCCCCCTTCCGCACCCGCCCGCTCCTTTTCTTGATTCAATTATTCATCCAGCCGGAAAATTATCCGATTGTTATGATTTTTGTTCTCCTATTTGATTTCGTATGGCCGAATTTTCCACATTTTCCCTGCACGTGCAAGCCTACTCGAAATTGCTATTGGGAATTGATTAACTATATTATATTCACGATGCTAGATTTAACATTGCTTCGTAAAGTCTACTTTTAGATGGAAACGTCTTACATTTGATATTCGTTTACTGAACACTATTATATTGACGTATTTTCTGAATATCATAATAATAAGCTAAATAAATTTAGTAAATCGACAGTTAGAAATAGAAAAAACCAAAGAACATACAGTAATATTAAATGAAAACAATATGATAAATTAAATATATATTTCAAAAAGGGCTATCGCCCGGAATCACATATTTAAAAAAAAAACACATTTTTACTTTCTTTACTTCTTTAGGTACCTCTCCTCAGAGACTGTTGGTGACCATCTCACTGAACATATCACTATGCATGTTTATGGTTATCTTAGAGAAAATAGTTTAGTGGGTCCCCGGTTCCTTCTACACCTATACTTTCTGATAAAAATATAGCTCCATACAAAATTTCGATTTGAGAAGATGTGAGATTTTTTTTCACAGATCAGCACTGAGATGAATCAGAGCAAATAACTGCATTTAAAGTTGAATAAATTACAGCATAGTTCATGATATCAAAAAATATGTCTATTTATCATTTAAAATGTATATAATAATTTTAGAGATCATTACATTATTTTTTAAGAATAGGTATGTAAATCTGTGCTTCTTGTACTTGTCTGTCGAAAACAGATGTCTTGTTTCTTTTACAGGATTTTTACAACATGAGGGTGAGCTTATAAAGTTTGAAGGGGTGGGGGTGGCCGCCATACTAAATGATCAAAGGATAAACTGACCTTCCACGAGTCGGAATTTGAATTAAACAAGAGGGATGAGGGTAGCACAGTCGGACAAATTGAAAAATCAAGAGTTAATGCAATTATATATATAATAGTATGTACTGGTATATAGATTTTGGAAAAGATACTTCGAATGTATATTTTATTTAAAAAAATATATTATGTAATATGTTTGAATAAATATTTATCGATAATTACCAAAAAATAGGCAATGCCTTGCCATAAATTGGATTTTATTACATAACCAAAAAAATAGGAATCTACAAATTTTAAATCATTTTATATGCCTTTTTAATTGTTTCAATTAATGTTTATAAATAAAATATATATAAAAATTCAAAAAGTTTATTTAAATTCAAGGCTTGTTGCCTATTTACATGCACAAGGTACGCTAGGTACACGGCCTTTTTGTGTTCTTTAAAGGACCTTTGGGGTTACTATTTAAAGGGTTGAAATGTAAATCGCACCATTCACGTACTAACCCCTAGTCTATTTAAATCTGATTGGCTTAAAACTCTCGTGCCTGGCGTGGAGTTTTGTGGCGCTATTCTGGTAGATTCGAGCCAATGGAATCGAGTAAATAAATAGTAAAAATATATACGTAAAAAAAGATGGAGATATTTCTGAAAACATTATTGGAAATTCAATTGTATAAGTCTGCGAATATAATTTTTTTTTGATTGAGAAATAAACTTGTACACATGTAGTCTTAAATCTATATTATATTATTTATTTTACAGAATATTGATAGGTTTTTAAAATTATATTTATTTTAATCAAACCAATGACATGAAAATATTTTGATCATAACGATAGAAAAACATAATACTATAGCTTAATACGCTTATTTTTTGTAATGGATTTCTTTGAATAAACGTGTATGATGTAATTTCTAAACTATTTAAAGGCACTGTTGGTAACTCCGCTAGTGGAGACATAGCGCAAACTGCACTGGCTGCACACGGTACACCTAATGTCAATAAAATAAATTAACACTTGCGAGGCGAGTCAAGCATTAAGGGGCAGGGGCGTCCAGGGCAGGGCCGCGAGGGGCCGCAGAATAATTCTTTGTGGCCCCCGGCAGATAAGGCCGCGGCCCCCGCCCCGCGCCCCCGGGGCAGATCGCTTAGCTGATTTCCTTAATAGAAACCCTGGCTTTGAATGTCCTCGGGAAAAGTACAGGGAAATACAAACACTGGGCGGCCGCCGGGAGGAAATCGCCGAATGGCACACGAAATGAATACTTCAAATAGAAAATACTCGTACCAATGCGACTTATACGAAAATTATATGATAAAAAAAAAGTGTAATATAGTCTTATTTAATATAACAAACAAACTCATTGTTTATCGTACATGTACGAGTCTTACTTAAGGAACCAATAAAAGCATTCGGATATATATAATAATATTATTATTACATTATTACAACTTTTCCACAATAGTTAATTTACTCGGGTTAACAATTTTTATTAAATAAAATGTTTTTATTTGACAAATTAACATTTGTAATTTAAACGAAACAAGCACAGAAATGCAAAATATTTCTATGAGTTATAATATATAAAGATAATTATAATGTCAAAGTTAAATTTAAAATGAAATAATTCTGTAAAAATGGCTCACCAAAAATGTACGTAATGTAAAATGTTCACATATAGTGAACAAGGGAAGCAGTTTCCCTGCCGCAAAATATATTAAATAATTCAGGCTGAGTAATATTAAACTTGTGGACAGAAAAATATGTCTCAAGTCTGCTACAGAATTTTTCCTTTACCAGACTGCGTTCTGGGAACACGAGTACGAAGATATCAGAAAGAAGCAAGGCTGCACCGCCCGCCGCCGGCAGTAGGCGCGATTGTGTGAGTGCGTACTTAATATTTAAACTGCTGCGATTATGGAGATACTAAAGGCGTAATTAAAATATTTAATTGTGCAGAATGCAAAGACCGCCTCGCTTAATCGTAGGTAAATATTGCAAAGAATGCCACAGAAACGAGTATACGCTTCTAGAAAAAATTACATCAAAGACACGTATGCCTAGGGACTGGATATTTCTCGGAAATTATCCCACAGCCAATTACAACGCGGGACGCCACATTTACTTAGATCTAGAATTATTTATTCAAACCGAGTATTTTTATGTGTTTTCTTTTGTAATGTTTGAGCTCGGGTTGAATGCGCAATAAACAGCGGAAAACTATCAGAAAATGTCGTAATAGATTTTACGGGCGGAATTAAATCGCATCAAATAATAAATATTACGTAAGCCTCGCCATAAACCACCACTACGTACGAGGGAAATATGTCTCGGACTCTCGCGAGTGCGGGTGCCTCCGCCCCGCCCGAGCGAAGCGCAGCACCACCCCTCCGGCTTCCCCGGCAGCCCCGCCAGCCCGCCAGCCAGGGTGGTGCAAAGCCACACGGACACTTCATACGCGTCAGCACGAGGACCCACACGTACGAAGGCAGCCGGCAGTGTGGTGCGGTGTGGGTGTGTCGGGCGGAAATATACATTTTGTATATTTATATAAATTTCACACCCTCGTCGCGGGTGACAGGCGGGTGGGGTGGCGGGGTGGCGGGGCGGCGGGGCGGAGGGGGTATGGTTAACACTTTATGCGCTGGAGAGGGAGGAGGGGGGACGCGCAGGCGCCGTGGTGCCCAATCGATTTATTATTCTCGAATCCAGTGTTTGCGCCATCTATTCTCCATACATGACTATGTATTAGGCGGCCCGAGGAGCTTTCCGCCGCTGGAAAATGCAAGCAGACATTCGTCGCTCGGCGCGGCGGCCCCGCGCGCTGCGGTGATTCGCCCGTTCACAAGTGGAATTGCTTATTTTTGGTCAAGAGCGGCCATTTAACAAATACGTTTAAAAAATATTTAAAAAAATTCTAGGGATTCTTCAAATATTGTGGTGAATAATCCTTCTACCCACATCGCGACACGACATGCGACCGATTAGCAATCAGCCAATAGCGTCCCTTTATTGTAGTTATGCCAAAGACGCTATTGACTAATATCAAGTTGTATCGCGAAGTGTGTAGATGGCTTCAAACGACGAAGATAACTGTGCGGCATAATTGTGATCGAGAGCTTGTAAACATTACAATTAAAATAAAACCGAAACGAACAACTGCTTAGCACACAAGTTGATTACTAAATCAAACAAGCATTCATTGATACGAGCGGACAGCCTCGGGCGGTAACATTCTGTCGAATGAAAAAAAAGTAACAAGCGAGCGTGTCCATAGACAAAAAAGCGAAAACTCCGCGGCTGCGGTCGACTCCACAGATGCGTCAAAGGGTTAGATATAATGGGTAGAGAAAAAAAACTGGATGCGGCTCGTGTGCCCGTACCTGAGAGTGGTCGCGTGGCGCGGCCTTCCGTTACTTCTGGCCCGCGACAAACACAACAGCCGTTAAAGAAAGTGAAAAAAAATCTAAAAAAAGGAAGGGTTGATTTTTTCAATACGATCGAATCCCTTTAACGGACTCGCGCATTGTCAGATATTCAATTTCTACCAGTTTCCCTTTTATACAATAGTCGCATCTGTTAATCTCGTGCTTATTTGCGATGTTATTATTTTTTTAAGATACATTCGACTCCTTTTGTAGCGCATTCTTGGTAACAAATATGGGAGGGGGGCGAGCGATCACTTTTTTATCGATGATCGGATCAAATTGGAAATAATATTATAGCTTGCAGGGTAGAAGGGTTGGACTTTCAAAGGAGAGAACAAAGCGTGAATGGGCTCCATTATGCACAGTGCATAAATGAATAATTCTGGGTTACAAACGGAATTGGTGACACGCGCCAAGCTCGCATAATGCCCATAATCGGGATTGTATTTTAATCGGTGTGAATTAGTTCTAATTGATTGATGTTGTTTATATCGATATGGATGTCGCATTGTTTTTCACACTTTTGTTTTAAAAAATAGTAAAAGCGTTGTTTTAGATTTAGGAATTTTTGTTTGTGTTACGGTATTGATGAATAGAGAATTCATATAAAAAAGCCTTTTCGATTAGATAATAAACATTTGGTTGATTTTAGTATATAAAAAACCTACCACCTATTAATTATTGAGTTTTTTAAAAAAAGATAAAACAATCGGTTTAGTGACTTTGGCTATTAATTTGTCAAAAAATTAGATTAATTGATTTGTTTTAAATGCAGATAAAAAATATGAAGTATCGGTTTTACTGTATTCCGTGATTTTTTTCTAAAAATGAGATTAGTTTGTTTAGTGCAAATGTATTATATGAAACGGTTTCAAAATAATTTTTTGCACATTGCAACCGGAAGCGACATTAGTTTATGTATTTATATACAATATTACAAATTACGGCGAAACGAAAAAAAAACTAACGTATCCGTTATTACAAAAACTGCAACAGGCAGCTGCGTTTGATCGGCGCAAATTAAATATTTGGATGCAAGGCTTTATAGTCGGGATATCTGATTGATAATGTACGGTGAAATCCACACTGCGTGCAAAAACAATGCCAAAGTTGAGGTAGTTCCCCTTCGTAATGCGAGATGACACTCAGGCGCGGGGGCGGGCATTAGCGGAGCTCCGGCCGGGTCGGGCCATGGCAGTGCCGCCAGTCCGGAAGTCCACTGTACGATAAAAGGCTTGATCTGGAATGAGGGCTGATAACCGTCGATTCTAGCTTTTCTTAAATCAGTAAAATAAATTTGCGAATAAGGATACCAGCAAGAGTTTTAGTAATTGCATATAGTTTTGGTGGACTCCATATGGCAAGTAGAATGGATTTACAAAATCACTACTGAGATCAAAAATTGAAACATTACTGTGAAAGCTTATGAACGTACAGTAGATGCTCGTAATGTGTTTATTCATTAATTTGTAAAGATCGATAAAAAATACAAAATAAATGCTATTCAAAATTAAGTACTAAATGGTGTAATTACAGCTCATTAACTCAATCTAAATTAAAAATAAATCTTTGTGCTTTCCATTTATTATTCCACATAATAACAATTAATGTTTCAATGGTCAACTTCATTGCAATTTATATTAAGTATACAAAAAAATTACCGTCTAATACATTTAAAAAATAGCACGTTTTTGACGTTAGTTATATAAATCATTCTAGAAATAAAGAAAAATATAAAGCAATTTAAATTTTTTGGCCCAAATTCTTTAGTGCCACAGTTTTTTTTTTAATTAAGTACAACGGATTTATGATAGATTAAAAAACATATTCTGGTATCATCTGCAGTAATGTTCTGGATATATTCTTATTTTTTCGTAAGGTTATTATTTCCTACGATCGAAAATATGAATTTCACAATACATTTCAATAACAGCGCCATTGTGCGCCGGTTGTAGTTTTGTATTTGTACCCAAAATAAAAATACCGGCGAGCGAACGTGCTGTCCTCGTGCGCAGTCCTAACAAAACAAAATCAACCCCTTTTCAAATCCAACACGTGATTTCAAATGCAACATAAAAAGTTTTAAAAAAAGTATTAGGTATTGAAAATTTGCCACATGTATCAAAAAGCATTGTGCTGCAGATCGACTCCGCTAAAAAAAAATCTCTCCCTATGATAAAAATATTACGTGCACATTTTAATGCATCCTATAAAATCCGTTGAACCTACACCGACAAGGGTACTTTAATTTAAATCGCAAACGTTCGGGCACATTTAGGATTTATATATATGTATATGTATACTTTTTTTGTTCAAAAGAACGATGGTCGGAAAGGATGCATTGCAAATAGCGCAGACATCCTTTATAATATAAAACCCAACGACTGCTTGAATAGGGTTTCGATAAAAAACGATTGCAGTATAAACAAATATTATATAAAGGTGTATTTTATATATGACGGAGGTATGAATGATGCTTTTATGTGTAGGTTTCGTTTTACATAAAGAAGAATATGTAATATTATACATGGAAGGGTGCCGATCCGTTTCTTTGTGGACCCCTTTTTCTTCCCTGGTTTTTTACGCGATCCTGCCATTGGTCGAGACTTCCTCCAATCCCCGGACCCTCCCTGCATTGATTCCACCCTACTTTGCATTTCAGGCGACGACGGTTTTCCCACCCTGAGCTTCCCGAAGCTACTGGGTTTGTATTGAAATTTGTGCTGGTGAGCGTAACCCCGATACAACACAAGAAGACGCTAACGTGTGTGTGTGTGTGAAGTTTCAGTTACAACGTTGAATTTTATTAAAAAATACTAACTTTACAAAATCTCTAAATTAGGAGAGCTATTAATTCATATTGAGTTGAATTTTGCTTTGAATTTAATATTTTGATGCAATGCTTAATGAAAAGTACATATAAACATAATTTAAAAAATATGTATGTAAAATTATGTAGAGTTAATTTTTGTATTTAATCGTGCTTACACGCAACTTTTTATATTTTCAATAAGTCAAAGTTCAAAAAATAATAATAAAGTATATATTTATAGCAGCAATAAATAATATGAGTTACCACAAAAGATTACAATTTAATAAAAAGGACGGAGGCATTATTTTGTTAAAAACATCGATTCCGGGTAAAAACTCGCTGTGAGAAACTAGTAAAAGGGATGTAAAAGTAACCGTTAGACATGTATCAACCCTCGATATCCCAATAACGAATCTTTCTCATCAAACAATAAATTTGTTCCGCGTCTTTATTTAGAGAGTGCATTCAGTATTCCAAAAAAACGGTAAAAAAATATAGGGCAACATCTCCGCAACAGTAAAATCGCGAATTTCAAAAAAAGTCTCACGACCTTCCCTTAAAAAGTGGGTCAAAGCAGAGAAATATTCAACCCCCCTTTGTGTATTTTTTAGGTAAAATCCAAGATTTTTTCGATAAAAAGGCAGGCATATTGTCTTTCCCCAACCTGCAGGAGAACTGCGCCACTAGGGTAGTGTTACATCCCCTGTTTGCTATTCAAAATATACTGCACTGGGGTTTTTTGCACCCTCCGCAGTCACCGTGACACATTTTTTTTTTGTAAAAAATGTAATATTCCAACAGTTTTTCTCAAGACCTTAAATCTATTTAACAATGGATTCTTTTTTTACAATGCAACTAACTACACCGTTACCTACATATTTTGTCGCGTTTTGAAATGCGCAGTTGTATTAAAAAAATATCAGATTTTATAGTCATATTTCTGTGTTCGTATGGGGTGCAATTTGCAGAACAAAGGGGTTTAATTTTACATTCGAAATTTTGTCGATACAATGAGGGCCCAGTTGCGCGCTTTGTGCGGAAAAGAGTTTTTTTTGTTACTTTTTTTGCGTTTTGAGTGATTAAACTGAATCTGACAGCGTAAATCAGTTCGCCCTCGTGGGCAATATGTTTCAGAGAGAAAGGTACTTAGAAGGTATAATGGTTATGTTGCATCATCTAAGATCGAAAAAAAGGTGTTTTACATTTTTCCGTTAAAGTAATAAGATAGAAAAAAATATCAATAGAATTCTGTTGGAAATTTATAATTTAATATACGAGTTTTGGCGGTTGGCATAGTTGATCGTGGCTTAGCACTTCTTCACGTGTGGTAGTTATATAACGATTCGCGAGTGTGTTGATTTTGAACATAGTATTATGTTTTTTGTGCACTTTGGCGAGAATAGTTACGCGAGGGAATCAAAACAAACAATCACGGCCCCCAGGCAGTTGATGAAAGTTTTGACGCGGAAGTCCTCTTCTAAACATCCGGCGAGCTTTTGCGCCAGTTATTTTGAAATACCATCCAAAGTGACAGTTGAACCCAAAAGAAGTAAAAAACGAAGACGCCTCTGTCACGAAGCCTTTGTCTATTTAATATATTGCAAGCACAACGAAATTTTCATGAAATTCGTGCATACAAAAACTTTTTAACGGGATTTTGTATTTTTTTGTTATAAACCAGGAGCTGATGGTGTATTAATAAAGGTTTTAAAGGGCTTCTTCACAGATGTCAATCATTTTAAAATTATCATGACCTAGAATTTGAGTGTTATTATATCGAACTGCTAAGACTCATATTATCAATAGAAAGAATTAAAAGGAATGCCCATTGTATGGTTTATAATAACCAAAGTTTATAGTGGTTTTTGACTATTTAAATTTTATATGAAATGCTTAATCAATGCATTTTTATGTTTTGCTTATAAATAATGGAAAAAAATTACGTTGATATTTTGATCAGTATCAGTGATTATTTCATTTATTTTACAGATAAAGTTAACTACATATAACATTTATTATGATTCATATTTAAAATATCTACAATGATGAATAATGTTAATTATCATTATGCAACTAAATTAGCATTCAACTTTTAAATATCTTAGATACAAATAATAACAATACAATATTAGTATAATATAGTTATCAATTTCTTCGGATTACATAATTTATATTTTAATACATCGAAATAATAAATTGTTCAAACCGGTAATACTTTTAGAAGTTTTTTGATAATTACAATATGGAAAAGTGGTTCTTAGACGGATTCCTTGGCAGAGATCTCAGTAACAAATGGATAAAAAAATTAATTAAATACTTGGGTGATTTCCCCCTTGTACGATTTTATTGGTGACTGGTTTCGCCAACCTTTCACGATGGCATTATCAAACTGAGTGAAACTTTTTAGACTCGATTGATAGGTAATATTAAATAGATAAATAAGCATAGTGGCTCACGACAGTATTGGGCTAAATATAAAGTGGGCGACGTACTCAGACGGTTCATCCAAATCCGAACAAATGGCTCAGTAAACGAATAGAAGGTGGGAGTTTAGGGAATCTGCCCTAAGTGGGGTCCGGGCCCTTTGAATAAACCTAATAACTTTTTAAGTATTTTGTAGAGCGAATAAAGAGTGCGGGCCAATCTCTTTGGGGGACTTTACTTTGTTAGGGACTTACATTAACATAGTGCTTCTCTGTAAAATGTTTGCTTTATTTAAAAATGGATTTTGAGTGCCTGAGAGCTTTTCATAGATCAATCGAGCTTTTTGTAAGCAAATTTAACGAAAAAGAACTATTTAATACATTTTGAACCAAAAAAATATTTTTTCAAGTGTTAGCTGATCATTTAAGCTCATACTAAAAATTCAATAATTAAAAAACATTATATAGATAAAATCATTTTTTAAAAATTACTAAAATATGGTAATACAACCAAGGATTTTTTTTAAACATAGTGTTGTTAATTTTTTTAAATTTTACTAATTGTGCCGGTTTTACCTGCATGTGTAAACTTGCGCAAGTGTGATTATAAAATTATTTTTTGTATTTTTCAATTTCATATTCCAGTTTACGTAAACAGTTTGAGTTGACGTGACATTTATTTATATAGAAAGCGAGTACGGAATTGGGTTCACTTCACATCGTTCATTTATCAGACAAAAAGTAAGTCATTCGTCTTAGTCGGGACTCACAAAGGTGGTCGGAATAGGCTCGCATTTACACTTGTCAAAAACAGGGTGCGAGCTTGCCGGGGGCGGGGGAGTAGAACCACCCCAGGGGTGAGTTCAAGTGGCCGCAGTGTGAGAGCTTTTGGAGCTCAAATCGAATTTGGCGATGGCCGTCCTTCTAGTGAATATGCACTCAACCTGACGTTCCCAATTCAATTTGTACCTGGCGCCCGGGTGAGTGGACGTCGGACTCCTCGCGGACTCCTAGCTGGACCCACTCCGCGGTGTCATGCTGTGAAGTGACACCTTCGCAGCCGCAATGCGGCCGTATTATTGAAGTAAACCAACAAAACATGCTTGGAAATTGAAAAACATACTTTTTTAACTGTTCATAAATATATATATTTTTTTATAAACAATTTTCAATCCGATAATTAATTTAAAGCTGTACAAAAAAAAAATTTTTTTCATCATCTAGGTCTAGGAGGTTAGATAACGTTTTCGCCTATATATTTTATCAAACCATTGATAATGTTGAAAGGTTTGATCTAACTACGGTTAATATTTTTGGACATTATAAAAAAACAAAAACTTGATTAATTCCGAAATTTTATTATAGGTAATATAATGAGTGGAGATCGTAGATTATTAGATTGATATAATTCATCAAATCATCAATACAATTTACAATACAAATAATCAGAGTACAGCTTACATTTTTTTTATACAAAGCATGGTTCGAACATTTGATGAGGTGATGATATGGAATAGGTAAGTAACTACTGCAAATGCAATGTAAATTGACAGTTAATTTCTTTATTTGTCGACGAAACAAGACATTCTTGACATAGCAGGCCTCCACGTATATTATAAAACCATTAAAGCTGTTGATGAGCAGAGAGCGCTTTCTCCAGCTCGGCCAGGATGCTCGGCATGTAAATAGTAAATAATGAAATATAACGAACCACGCGATGGCTCATACGAATATGTCACAGCCAGCGTGACGGGCGACAATTTTCTTAGTAATTGCGTGCACACAGCCGAGGTGACGAACAAAGGCGAGTTTAATAACATACGTCATGTGAATCTCTTATCCGAAATAGACGATCTTTAAAGACGTGACTCTTTTTTGCGTGAAAAGGCTTTAATTTTCTACATTTAACAAAAAAACAGTACCGCAATCAGAGAACTGTACGAATTATACCATACACAGACAAATGCTTTGCAATTTTAGATACGGTGTTGGATTGGCTTTTATATTAAAAAATAATTCTTATTACTCATTGATTTAGACAAATTTAAAGATTCAAGTTTTTTTAATGTATTTTTTAGATTAAGATTAGAGGATTAGATGAGCTCTTTATTTATTCATATTATTTAAAGTGTGCTGCATATGCTAATTTTATTGATAGACTTATCTAAAAAAATTGCAAGCAAAATCAATTGATGATTTTTTTAAATTTAAGTTTTGTGATACGATTCACACTTTAGTAGAAATATCTCAAATACGATGTTTTATTTTAATATCGTTTTTGACGATTGAGAGCAAACGTCTCTATGCAAATGTTGGGGAGTAAATCACGAGATTTCCGGCCTGCTTATGTCATTATACCTACCGAGCCTGTCGCGATACAGATCTGCTAATTATAATATGGAATCTCCGCGCGAGCACTTGCCCTCCGCAGCATATAGTGCATTCATTACCTCCGTATGAAATATGAACATCGCCGTATGCGCAGTTCCGGCCGGAGATTCGAGCATTCGAGGCAGGTACGCAGAGTCAGTATATTATGTTTACAATCGCAATTATGAGCAATAATTAGTCTTCACAGCCCGCGTCTATCAAAAGTGATTTATTAGGAAAATTAATTAATATTTTTGAACAGCCGCGTGAATCCGTGTAAAATAATGAAGTAATATGTATGCATAAATGAATCTGTTTTGGTGACTGCAACGCAGACCTAGGCGGACCGAACTTCGTGCGCGTGGATTTAAATATGAATATTTATGGCCGCATAAGAGCTCGCATCTAACAATGAAGAGTAATTGATAAAGTGAAAACTTACGAGCTGCCGGCCGGCATGATGAGATCCGAGAGATCACAGTCGGCCCATATAACATCCGCGTTAATTGCATATGGAAAATTGTTAATTGTTATTCTTCAGTAATTATTAATTTCATCCTCCGTGCGTTGAAAGCAGGGGAAGGCGTGAATTTCGCCAACTGATTGAGAGGTTATCGGAATGTTTGCACAATGGATAAATGAAAAATTTTACTTGTGTCTTGTCCAATAACGTCACATCAATATTGACCAGGCGAAAGAAAAATTATTTGCAAATAAATTCCGTTTATTATTAAAATGTCACTTGATATCAGGGTTAGGCAGGGAGATATGGATGATTGGAAATAACAGTTACACACTCATTTTTCAACGAAACTAAAATTTTATTTTTTCAATGTGTAACTTGAATGTTGCAATAACAAAAATCTCTTGTTGAGCAGATACCTTCACTCTTTATCCACCAAAGTTATCCCCACCTCGTGTGGCGCCCCGTTCAAATCATTCATACCTCCTGCCTAACCCTGTATATAAGTTATTTTATTTTTAAAAAAATCGCTCCAATTGAAGCAGTACGTTTGCATTAATAATTTTGAGGAAATAATCGGTCAGTGATAAATGTCACGCTGTGCGGTCGTGTGTGGGTGCAATAGAGCAGGATTAGGTGAGTGCATCTCGGATGCACCCGACCCCGCTCGTGTCGGTGGCTCGTGCAGTGCGGCGGGATCCTCCGATGTCCTATCGGCTATGCTAAATTTCAAATGCCTGTTTCTGCGAATGCTGGGCTTCGGCAGTAGGAGCTGACTTCACGTTTCGCGTACTTTTATAAAGCGCAGATTGTGGTCCTCTAACGGTCGGCAGATCCGATAAGACGTGCGCGGCCGTGCGGCCGCGCGCCTCGTGAATTGTAACAGTTTTCTGCTAAATTGTTGCGCGGGAATTGTTAGCTTTGAGATTGCTTAAAGGTTATATTTTTTTATAAAAGCTAGACTGGGAAAATGAACTTACCGTAATTTCAAAGCGTCTGTATATATATTATTATACAGCAGTATGTTCAATATTGTTAAATATAAAATACAGATTGCTGGATCGATCTCATACACCGTAATTTACTGTCTTCATAGTGCACCCACAAAATCTTAAGCCATGGCGTAGTTCACCAATATCCATGTTCTTTTATCTTGTTTTAAAGTTTTTATATTTTGTATGTAATTATAGCAACACGAATATAGTATTGTAGTTAACACCATATCTGATATTCAACATGCAAGAAGTGTGTAGCGATTGTACAGACCTTTCAAAGACTCGTGTCTAATAGTTCAACAGGATTGACTTATGCAAATAAAACTGATGTATGACCTGTTCGTTTGAGTTATTATTTAATAATAGTCGCCAGTAAGTTTATTTTTGAATTTAGTGGATGATTAAGATGTAGCTTAGAAAGAAAAACGAGAAAACGTAGAAAGCTGCAACTAGTTAATATATGGACAGATCATAATTTAAACGCAGGTATAATTTTTATGCACCTGAGGTGTCGTGAAATGAAAAAAATACAGAGTAATGGATAATTGACGGGAGGCTTTTATTCGGAAGTGAGAATTAATTCGAAGTTCATTGTGAGAGGAGATAAGGATCGCCTGGCTGTAGTCGCACGGCCGCGGTGTCCCCCCCCCTCCTGTGCCAGGCACCGACATTGCTTGTCATACGGCTCTAAGATTCATTACTTAATCTGTACCTGAGCGGCACTGCAAAATGACACATACTAAAATATAATAATACAAAAAATATTAAGTAATTAGAGAAAATAAAAATATATACTTGAGTCTGACACGTACAAAGTTTCCAGATCTACTATTATAAATTTGTTTATTCTAACTATTAATTCAAACGATTCCTTTAACTATTATATGCAAGGTGGCCAATGGTAATAGGCTAAAACTTCACTGTCAAAATTAATAAATTGTGTTAGTTTATTCTTTTTTGAAGTGTCCGTGAAAAAAGATAAACATTCTTACTTATTAAAAAAAAACCACATTATTTAAATATTGTTTTTATATTTACCATTTTTTTAATATTAAAATAATTAACTTTTTAAAGTCTCATTGTAAATTAAATTTTTTCCAAAAAATATTTTTATTTTTAAACAGATACTAAAAATTAAAATCTACTATTTCATTGATCACTTTTTTTAATAGTTTGACAACATCTTATGAGATAACTATGACTAACAAAAATAAAATTAATGTTTCTTAAATTCGTTTAGATCAAAATTTATAATTATTTTCAACACTTTGCATTTAAATATATTAGATACTTAGCAGCAAGTTATATTATCGCTTTAAAGTTTTCAAATGCTATTTTCTATTTAACGAGCAAACGTATAAATACTTAGTTTATTTGGCCAAGGCATTCCATCCCCTTGCAGGCGGGCACGGGTCAGTGTCTTACCTGGCCAGGTGTGCCACGGGCCGCTGATTGTTATTTGCGCTAATTACATTAATCTATTTTCATCTCACGAGGACCCTTCGAGGACAGGTGTTGCAGGTACTCCGAGTCGGGTACGTCGTTAAGTGCATCCATGTTAATAAATGATAATGAAATAAAGTTGTTCGAATAATTTTAAAGCAATAACAAAAAACGTGAATATTCAACAGAAACAAAATAAAAAAGACGTTTGAAATAAATAAAACAGGAATTAAAGTAAATGGCAGCGTGGATAATTTTAAAAATAAAAATACTTTTTATTTTTAAAGGGTTTATTCCGCTTCAGAGTTATTTAACTATTTTAAAAAAGTCAGTAAAAATATACTTTAAAAAGGCTGAAATTAATAAGAGGCGAAGTTTGAAACAATATTATTTCAATTTTATTCTGAAGCATTTGCAAGAAATTTTTTGGTCGTATAGGTGAATGTCAGGTTAGTATATAACTATATATTATTACATGCATATAGCATGTAAAATATTTAGATATTTTATTTCGAAATAAAAGATAACGAACTTCATGGATTTTTGTTTATTATTTTATTAAATCGGTAGACCGGTAAAATCTGAAAATGACCATATTGGATAATTTATATTTACGATGTCAAATGCAAGTAAAATATATTAACATACGATTAAACCTAGTTTTAATTAGATCTTATAGTATTTAATACTCGTATATGTGTGCTGATAGGTGTCTCGGCGAGCACTTCCTTTTAGGTATTGCATAAGTCAGTCGAGCCATTCGTCTCCCTTGGTCGGTAGTCTGTCAACGTCTGCTGGTCGGCGGTCGCATAATCTCTAACTGTTTTCACTTCCTTCTGATTATCATACCCACATCTCATAGATGCTCGCTGATCCGTTTGCCTCTGCAGTAAATCAGTCGCTGTCTGCGTTGCAGGTGCAATAAATTATGCAATTGCTGCATTCTAATAGCGCGACATACTTTTCGATACACCTATAAATACAGCAAACAATTTCAGTTCAACGGCTAAATAAACCAGAATAAATTTTATGCATTAATTTGATATATTTTCTACGATTCCTTTTTTTACAAGAAAAAATAAGGAATATACCATAACACAATATTTTATATATCCACGCGCTACTAAATATATAATACATGGCTCAATCGCTTTCTATGGTTTTCAAATTATTAAAGGTTGTATGTGAAACATTAGTTAAATTCATTGAAAATATATAAAAGTTTAAACTGAAGATACAAGTAAGATAAAACATGTTTTTAATAAATTTAACCGAAGCTTCAAAATATTTGCATAGTAAAAAAGCAAATGCTTTAAATAATGCAGTTGCGATATTTTTCAGGCTTAATTTAAAAAAATACGAGTGTAGTTATTAAATGATTTAAAAAATATATTTAGCAAGAAGTAGAGGTAAAGGCATGTTTCATGTAATTATTTAAAAAATCAATGCCGTTTTAATGGCGATTGCGGATTTATCCTTATTTTAATTTTAATAAACCAATTTGATATATCTTGAAAAGCGTTCTTATAACAATGAAGTTAAAAAGCATTCGTAAGTATGTATTTTAATTATTTTTTAATAAATTGTTTTTATAACAATTAATAATATTTTTGATTCAATTATCAAATTTTAAAACGGCAAGAGATTGATAAGATAAATCAGCGAAATCCAATTAAAATGGGTTTCTTGTAAGAATTTGCATGATTTATTTACACATTCCCTGCTGGAAATAACGGTGCACATACTTCATAACGAGAATTAGATCATTTCCATCGCAAGACAGCGAAACCCCATTCCCGTATTTGAATATTCAAATTGGAGGCACTCCAGTAATTGCGCCTGTCATAAGGGGCATGCGATTAACACATTTGCAACGCCAAAGCGCCCCTCGACTGTCCGACACTAAAAGCCCACGGAGCTTCGATCAATTAGATTATATTTGATTTTTTTCTTGGAGACACAGCCTGAGTGTAGGTTCCAGTTTGAGATATGTCTGCAGCTGTGAATGAAATAATGAGAATTTATATTTGATTATGTATATTTGAATCGATCGGCCCTTTTGAGGCTGTGCGCGCAAGTCGGAGCCACAGGGCCGCTTCCCGGACGGTCGCGGGCTTAATGACATGCAGGCCGGAAGCGGGCTGAGAATTATTATGCTAGATTTAAATTTATGATAAATCCCGTAACATATTCAAGTCATAATATTATGTTTATAATAAAATATAGACTCATCTAAAAGCAATTACACAATTCCTCGTGGAGTTTTGACAAGAATGCTATCGCTAAGTAAATCGTTTGGTAATTTACTTGCATGAAAAAAGTACTCAATTTACATGATTCTTTTCAGATAATAATTAACTGTGTTTACGGTGGTTTGAATAAGAATTGTTTAAATGGAGTAAACTTTATTTTAATTCGAATTTAAAATAATTTTTTTAATATATTTTTGCTTAAATTGTATCAGAATATGACGCTGCTTAAAAATTTTAAATTATGGTCATTGAGCTGTTTGAAGTATGCCTCGAGTATTAATATAATAATTTAAAACATAATCAATGTGTACGAATATCTTTACAAAATATAGGTTTCAAAGGAACATTCTGGTTGTTTTTTTTTTTTTTTTAATTATTTACAAATATTCATTACATGATAAGTCAAACAGTCTTGAATAAATAAGTGGCATTTTCAATGCAATCACGTGTCTCCTTCTATGCAGGTTTTCTAAAGAAAGTATTATATGAACACGGTAGATTTATTAAATGTCGTTTATAACATAGCTAATCGAAGTATTAACTATTAAAATGTTATTAAAGGTTAATATTGGTCCATCACAATTTTGTGATGAGCTATAGTTTATTCCTGTAGTAAAAGTATTATGAGTCCAGTGAACTCATTAATTTTAATAAAACTATCCACGTTTCAATTTTTTTGCTCAATAAGAGATATAAAAAATATGATCTTTGTATTATATTTAAATAATAATATCCAAGTGTCAATGCCATTGTGTGAAATGGTCATGTTATACTCTGTTACTCATTATACCTTAAAATTCATGTATGCTTTAAATTTGAAATAAAAAACCACTTTAAGTGATTCTGGTAACTTTTAAGCACGTACTAATTACCAGATTCCATCGTTAATTCGTCTATATGGACACATTGCCGACAAAAAACTCGTATGGTTAATAGCAAATTTACGACACTAACTTTGGTACCGGTAATTACTTACAATCATAATTAATCTAATTAAATAGGAATAAAGATATGCAAAGGCGAGTAATCTGCTGGTTTGAATATGAATTGTCGGCGGGCGCTGTTGGGTGAGCAACCACGAGGCTTGCACACTCGACATTGGCGGCCATTGTAAAAAGAAAACAACGTTACTAGATTAGTTCATTTTATATGTAAATAAAGCTTTATTATTTTTTAATAAAATTTTTGTGATCCAATTTTTTATTAATTTCTCACAATTTAGTTTATAATGCTACAGCCAGACTTCAAATTTAAGGGCAGTTGTAAAATCATGTTTTTTTTTTTTAAATAATTGATTTATAATTATGTTTACAGCTTGAGATCTGAATATCATCAATGTCTAATGTTTTTTTGAAAAATATTCCTGTTCTCAGAAAAGTGCTCTTCTTTTGTATAAACCAGAATTTTAGAAATATATATTTATACAACAAGAGTCTTGTTATTTCAGGCTGGGATTTGTCACGATCAGCATGAGATCGAACCAGTAAACTTTCAGCTAAGAGTACACGGATTGCCTTCTGAATCACCAAGGCGAGCTCTGCGTGCCTGTTATTGAAAATTTGTTGATTTATTTGGACTCTGGTTTAAATAAAAATTAGATTATGGATACTTGTGAAGATTTTTTTTGTTTAAATGACATTTAATACGAATGGATCTACTTTAAATTGGGTTCCACTCCGAACAACTGCCACCCACGAACAAATTGATTCACAGATGATTATTAAGCGATCCGTGTTAAGTTACATAATGAGACATTTTCAGATTCGGAGCGGAAACGCAAGGCTTCGATGGAATCACGTCGGACTGTTTAGTTCTGGTGCCGCTGCATTTAAACTGTCTTTTTTATGAGTAATTGTTGAAAATGTTTAATTCGGATGGAGAATTACAATTATTTGTGGCGTAATAAATATTCAAATCACAGCTTTAAAAAAACAAAATTTAGGTTAGAAAAAAAATTACAAAATTATAATTTGGTCTTTTCTTTGAAAACTAGACACAAATTTTTGAAAAGCAGTAGTTAGGTAAGGTAGTATGACTACACACACTATGTTGAAATTTGACAGATAGTTTTGGTAGATTAGTATGTCGATTAGTAACCAACCGCGTAGTTTAACTTTTGAAACTAAAAATGAACAGTGAGATTTCAATAAAAAAATATTTCTGGGATTGGTATGAAGCATATTTTTATATGCCGGACTGTTACCACTAAAGGTTTATGTATCAATTAAATGAATAAGATTGTAATATTTTTGTACATTGAAAATACTGCCGGCTACAGGGTAGAGTAAAGACTATAGTTTATTGATAAAACTACTAATGATCTAAAATTTTTAATATTGATTCTAAAACTGTGTTGTTTAAGAAATTGACTGAAATAAACTTAAATTATTAATATGTATCAATACAGTACTAAAATAATATATTTTTGTTTGAAATATGATCAAATATCATTGCTATAAGGATATTTAAAAATTGATCTATTACTTATGATAAAAGTAGCTTTAATTATGCATTTGGATAATAAAATGTACCTTTGAAGATTCAATGTGATTAGTTCGATCCACCGTATAGTTGAAGTGTGTTAGAAATCCATTCGAGACAGAGGCTATTTACTCCGCGTCCATTCAACTCTTGCTTTATCAGAAGTTACTGAAGACGCTAACGCGATGGATAGAGATAAGATTAAATATCTTCAATTCAAAATCAATGTAAAGTAATGTGATAAGCATTGTTCAGTGGAAGTTCAATAGATCTGGCGGCGGCCTGCACAAAGGGGAGAACTATTTAAATGTCGGCAAGTGCCGAGAATAAACCGTTTGAGAGTATAAATCTAATGTATTCATCGTGTAAATGAATTCAGATTGAATTACTTTATAGCAGGTGTGTGTGATGTGAGGCAGATGCTTTTACTTGTATTACACTTATTATCACATATAAACCTTTTTATAAAACTATTTTGTCACTGTCAATTTAGGTAAAGCCAATATTCACAGAACTCATAGAAAATCGCAAAATACACGTACAAAAATACAAATTTAAAAGTAAATAAAGAAAGTAATTACACATATATTTTGGATACACAAATAAGTGCATTGTTAGCACAAATCCTTCGTTTGGCTTTAGCTTAAAGATTAGCTAATGTCTTTATATATTTTAGTTAGAAAAATATGCGGTAAAAAGTGTTTGAAGAAACTTTTATGCAAATTGCATGCTAAGTAGACCCGGGTGATTGATGACTTGGCAGAAATATATGTTTATCGTGTAAAAATTAATATGTATTGTTATGGTTGTTCGCCTAGTTAGCGTTTCGTTTTTGTGTTACGCTTTGGTCGTTGTTTATGGTTGATCTTTTTACAAGACAAACATGCCCACAATTAAGATCGCGATTGTTTATTCACAAACGAGTAACCGTTTCCATTAGCATGCAGGCGCTTCCCTCGCACCGAGCGCAGATTTTTTAGGCCTTAAAGTTTTAATGCCCATTCTCATACGCGCTCAAGAATGAGCCTCTATTGAAAAATATGCAATAAATTAAAAAGAAATATTTTACTTATTTCATTATATGACGGCCAATAAAAAGCCATATTTAAAAGTTATAAAGTAAAAATTCTACGATAACAAGCATAACAAGAGTGTACTTATCTAGTATAATAACATGTGGTGTAATAATATAAATGCTGAAATTTATGAGCATTCGGAATGTACGCTGGAGTTGCGTACAGAGTCGGAAATAATTAACAGTAAATAGAAATTAAGAATCGCAGTGCTACTTCTGCATCAGCACGTGTGGCCGTGCCAATTCCCAACATTGAAAAAGACTGTCGTCACATTTGACCATAGATAAGGATAAACAAAGGCAATCGTCATTCCCATAACAGCTCTTCTTTGGCGAGTGTCACTCTTGTATTAATGTCGATGGATCTTTATTCATCGCGAGAGATCGCTTTGGAGTCATTGTATTTTTTTCTACCGACAAAAACGCTAAGAGCTGATAAAAGATCTATGTAATGAAGCGTGAAAGGGTTACATTTGTCAGATGAAAATTAATGCAAGTTTTAAAGGTGATGTATGCTCTTATTGTATCAGTTAAACTCGTTAATATTCACCCGGAGAGAAGTTTAATTATGTAAGTGGGGTATTGCATATGATATATCGTTACCTCACTATGAGCAGGCGGCGAAAATATAAATTTATCTTTTCTATACCTGCTAAAAGTAAAGTAGCATGAAATCTGATATATTTCCAAGCTAGCTCGCGCCCGAGACCGCGTCAGACTACTTAGCAAGCACTGATAATCGAAGCTTTCATCTGAGCTAAGCTCGAACCGTCGAATCTCTCGATCTACATCCGGATATTTTTAATCGAATAACTGTTGCCGCCTTGTTTTGGCATAAAGAGTAAATAAAAAAGATCTCAAATTAGAACACGCCTAATAATATTTTTTCTTTTGCAAGTCTAAATCATGAATCGGAACGAAAGTCGAAAAAATCGATTCGGCAGTGCCAGTACCTAGTTGGCCCGCGCGCACTTTTTGCCGATCGAGAGATCGATACCTATATTTTCCGCACGACTAAGCAGTTTCTGTAAGCGATTTCATCTCGATTTTTCGACTTAATTTGATTTAATTTCGATTTGACGTATTGATTTTAATTAAGTTTACTTTTTTTCCGGATCTCGTGGATTCTGCCGGGATTGGTATTGAGCGATGTATTGGATCATCTGTTGTAAATCGTTTGTTGTAAAACTTGGTAAAAGTCTTATCTTAATCGAAATATTAATTTGCGGTATTCGTTACGGTTTCGAAACAGATAATATATCAAGTTTAAAATGTAGGTTAGGTAACAGGTATGAACCGCTACGCATCCATCCCTTGCAGGTCTCATTTGGTTACGCGGGCAGGTAATGCAGAGCCGAGGGTTGCGAGGCACAGGTGACCGCCAAACGATCATCCCCCGGCGCCGGATATCGCCAACCCCCAGCCAAATTACAATTTGATGAGGGTTTTGCTTTTTACACCAATGCAGATGCCAATCCATTATGTATATTTTTTATCGCCTTAGGGTATATCAGAGAAGCTGCTGTAGGTACCTATACAAAAGATGTTGTAAAAACAGAACGGAAAAATTCCGAGAATAATAAAACACGAATAATTATAATAGAGGTTTATTATATAGACTGTATATTCTGATCTTATAGGAAGTTTATTTATAGTTATACCATAAATAATTGAAATATAGAAAATGCATTCATAGCTAATCTGAGATTTCGTCCAATTAGTTGATTCCGGTAAGATTTTTTCCTCACCGATACAAACCACAAATAATAAAGAATACAACTTAATTATATTATTCTAAGTATTTTTGACCGGGGGAGACCGAAAGTGTCCGTAGAAAACCGAAGACAGCCAGTCGGCGTTTGCCTCTTTTAATTGCGTGATAATTAGAAATTACTTTTAATTATGTAAAGCACCGCACGAGTATTTCGATCATGGCGAGAACAGGCGAGCGCCCGTTTGATTATCAGGTTGCTTGAGTACGATACGCATTATTAAAATACCACTGATTCCCTTGTAACTATTTTTATTGATTCCGCCATATTCATAAGCTACCTATAAAAATGCAGTTTTACCGCCTGCTTCTTTATTTTATTTGAAGTTATATCAAATGAGGAAAATAAATGCAGGTTATATGGTAGTAAAAAGAAGTAAATAAATAACTCACCGTTAGCGGTGGGTCTTGGATAGTAAAAATTTGATTTTCATTTGATTAAAACAAAAATTAAAAGTAGACTCAAATAAATCAATGCCGCATTATCTAAATTAAATCTTTGTACAATACGTGTTAAAAAAGTATAAATTGTAATATAACGAGCTAGTAAAAATATGAATTTGGAAAAGCTCGGGTAATAAAATTTAAAGTGCATTTGGACCCTTTAATGGCCCCGAGGAGTCTCCGTTCCCTGCACGGCATTTGCATTTCAGTCCGGGGATTCCACGTGTGCAGTGCAACAAGACACATATTTGTTTTGAGGTTCACATGGTACTTAAATATTCAAAGTAACCTCATAGATCATACTAAATAATAAATATTTAGGCATATAATATGTACTGAAATTAAATTTAACTTAGCTTCAACCGTGTGTATTGTTTCGGTTTTGTTCATGTTTATTTATATTTTTCGTGTTTTATAATTATAGTTATTTAGTCATTTCCATACATATTATGCAAATTATAATTCTCGAGTTGATTGTAATAGATTTTATACATAAAGATGCATATCTTACGTACGTAAATATTCTTCAACAAATTATCACAAAATGTAAATAAATAATAAAAGTTTTGAGAAATATTCATAATTGAGTAAAATCGAGTATAAAGCACACAGTACAATAAATATTTAGAATATTATCATGAGATTCATTAAGCGGTTAGGGATTCGGTAAATATACCTTTACAAAAACAATGAAAATATGCTTTAAAAAAACATTTTGTTTTTTATTATTCAGTACAACTTGCCCTTGGTGAAGTTATTGATGTGATCAATTATCAAATAAAATAATTACATTATTTAAATATAGTATGTAACTTTATTCTAAATTATATTAATTAATGATGTTACCTGCATGCAAATAATTGTATATCACGAGTGCCTGTAATTAAATCAATATGTCATTATCAGAATTACATATCAGTTTTGAGAGTCGCTGCGTGTACTCAAGTATACAGATATGATTATAGTTATAGTTTTGAAAGTAAAGCCTTAAATTTAAATTTTCGTCCTTCGTTAAGATTTTACACCGATCTTGAACATTTCATGTACTTCAGGTCAGAATTACTTGAAACCCTTAGCATTACCGTAAACTTATCTTACTCGTTGGATTGCCGTGTATATCACACAATATCACGTCGGATATACTACTATAGATATTACCATAGTTAAGCTTGATACTGTTATTTTATAGAATGCAAAATACAAGGACTGCGGGTGAAATATAAAAGTACAACATTTAATCACTTAAAACAAATGACATAACAAATCTTTTTTTTTTACTTTCATGGCACGATTTCAGCGCGTGTCTAGTTTTTCCAATATCGGCTCTTTCTTATATTTTTTATTGTCTCTAATTTAACTTTCGAATTGGTTAATCGTTGGTCGTTAATCGTCGATAATTGGGTCGCCGTCCTACACGGAGTTATATAATGACATGATTTTAGAATTAAAATAAATTAACACACCGCGTAGCCTGGCCGGCGCGGCTCCCGACTTGATCGCTGGGTGGCACGCGAGATTTTTAATTTGGTTCGCGTAGTAGTGCGTTAGATTTATTGTAACACTGGCTTTTGTTGGTTTTTTTTTAATTGCTTTGTTTGAAATCACAAAAACACCCCTTCCTTACGAGGTAGTGTCATTAATAGTTAAGATGCTGCCGGAAGTCGTTTATTTAAATTGATTTGTTAAAATATTTTCTATTAGTGTAATATAGTTCAAAATAGAAATCAATGATTTCTAATTCCTTGATAAAAAAACATCAAAAGCGATATTGCTTATCTAACGTATAATTATAATTTATCGTAATTTTACGATAAAAAATGTTTTTTTTTTGTATTTTTACATCAATTTGCATGTAATAAAAAAAGTATATTAATAATAAATTCGCTTGTGTTGCTTGAGTTGATTTAAAATAATTTAAATATATGAAATAAATATGACTTGTGGCTTCGGTTTTATATAAAAAAAGAGTTACTGTTGCAAAATAATTAAAATAAATAATATCAGAAGAAAGCGGCTCGTAAAATAAACAAGTTTAATGAACATCAGTCATAGAGCACGGCATGCAGTAGTAGTTATGGACGGTGAAGTATGAAGAAGTGTACCTCCCGCGGAGCCGGCCGGTCCATTCAAATTAGTCCGGACCCGCCCGGCCTCTCAAACAAACAAAGGTATTGTATAACGCGGTACAAATTATTCCCAGGATCTCAACGTGGAATAAATCCGACCGGCAACAAACTAACCGGCCCGCCAACTACACACAGCGCCGACTGCGCCACAGGTGCCTCAACTGTGGGCCGCGCCACACCCCCCAGCTCGATCGTGGTGGGTAGCAAAAAAATAAACAATAAGCACCCATTTATTCATTAAATGCGGATGAACTATTCCGACGTATTTTGGATTTGTTTTTATTTATAAATAGAGCTAGAGTTGGATAAAATGAGAAGTTGAAGTCGGGAGCTTTTAACTGAGCTAACGTGGAAGTAAATTCAGAGTGAGTTTTGAGTAATGACTTATTCGTCGCAAAGCAAAATTGAACTGTATAAGTTCTTGTTGAGTTATATTATGTACTTTCAATTCTGATTTTACTTAAATATTCTAAAAATATATTGTATACTGCGGAACGAAAATGAAAATAAAGTCCACGGAAGTTATTCTGTCCCTAAAAGGCAAGACAGCATCGGTGTCCCTTATTGAGGCAGGCTTATATCGAAGCACAAACACACGCTTTAAACTTTAAATTTTTTTGCTAGCCATAATTTTCAAGTATGAATTATTAAACTTTAAAGAAATATATGAATATTTATGTTCTTTTAATATTCTCAGTAATATATATTTTATTTATTAATTATTTATGTTGAAAAGAGTCGCCAGTAAGATTGCATAGTTGCATGTCTGTCATACGCAAGGGTCATTGTTCTATTGTATCATTTGTTGTGTTGTATTTTATCGGAAAGTACTTACATAGCGAAGATGAATATGTCAGTGCTAAATTTGCGTAAACATTTCACTTACCTGAAAAAAAGAGAAAAACGCATTATTAGTAAATACAACAACAAAAGGAAGAGGTATCCAATTATAAAATATTTGTATGATTATTAAATATTATCGTATTCTTCAGTTTAATTGTTAAGTTTATTTTTATTTAATTTTAACAAACATTAAACAATACTAATAGAAATTATTAAACAGTGAGCACAAGATTTACTTTCACGTGCAAAAAGTAAAAAGGAATCGGCGTTAGATACTTTGAGAAACTTTGTTTTATAATACTCGGCCTATAATAGAATAGCCGAGAAGAGGATCGTGAAATTAAAAAAATTAAATCAAGGGACTGATTTATAAGCTCGTGAGCTGCGCTCGGCTGGATCGTTGCGTTAATAAATTGAAATTCATAATATTGTACCGGAGAAGTTCGTGCGTATTCGTGCATCTCCGCGCCGCGCCGGGAAATATCACTTCGCTCCGCTCACCGCTTTAAATATTGCTCGCTATTTATTCAAATAACTCTTATTTATTGTGTTTGTATAAGGCAATATAGTAAAATTAATAATGGGAATATACTCCGCATATCGTAGATCCATCTTCAATCGTTGATGAGCTTTTATTTTTTATTTTATTTTTGGATAAAAATTCGGAAAGTGCTTTCGGGAATACTAGCGTCAAAGCCGTTTCTCTATAAAAAAAAAACACGTTTTACCGAAATTTTGAAAGCTTTTTTGTTTTGTTATATTCAATTATTGCTTATCTTAATTTCATGATTTAGGGGTTGCCGTTTAAGTCAAAGTCTGTCATGCGAATAATGTATGCATGACTCAAAGGTCAAGCGAGCACCCTAAAAGTGTGACGTTAGGTAAAATAAATAATTCTTCTTATATTGGTTATAATAAAAATGAAGTGTTTTTATTTCTCAGATTTCTTATAAGAAGTGTAGCCAACAGAGGCGTGAAATATTGGATTCACGACTTGTTTAAAACAACAATTTAATCGTAACCAAAACATTGTGGGGATATTTGGATTTTTACACTTTTTGCGTTACTTGCTAATTTAGCGTCTTTAGCAACAAAACATTTTTTTTACGAATTCTATTGTTATTTTTAAGTTCACAACAAAAAGCAATTTTAGCCATAGAAAATTCTTATAAAGTTAACAAATGGCTTTTGAATGATTTTTTAGAAACAGTAATATGCAATACAAAAGTAAATATAAAAAAAACCAAGCGTATGCATATCATAAAATATTAATAAGTTACATTTATACAGCATTGAGATTTTCATGTTTGAGGTACTGTTTCAATTTATTGGTTGAATTTTATCCATATATCCTAGTATTCTGTATTATTTGTAAATGTGGCTGTACACGATTTTTAATATCTCCTGTTTTTGCGTTGTTGACTTTTGTTTTGTATGCGTTTAACTTCATCAGAACCCAGAGCGGGAGAGACCTCTGCAAATGTTCTAGTCTCCGAGAGGGCTGTTAGAATAGCGATGGATGGAAATTCCACCGCGTGACGGCGCGAGGTGACCGCGGCAGGTCCGTTTGTTTGACCGGGCGGTGGCAAGTGACGGGTCGGACTCGAGTCCGGGCTGGAGCATCAAAAGCGCCGACTTGGCTGATGTGAGCTGGTGAGCTGGTGTGCTGGTGTGCTGGTGAGCTGGTGAGCTGGTGAGCAGCTGAGCGGCCGAGCGGCGCGCGTCCGTCATATCGCATGCGCTGCCCTCGCACGCCGCGCGATGGGGTGGGAGATAGCCGCGCAGGACCGGACTCGACCAAGTGCCAAAGTGCCGTTTCCAAAGAGCAATAGAATATAATAATAATAAAAAAAAAATCAGTATATGCCCACCTGAAAAGTTATTTCAAAAACAGTGAACTACTCCACCAAAAATAAAATTTAAACAGGTTTAAAAAAAAAAAAAAACATATTTATATGTTAATTAACCGCATTATGATAGTATTTATCGTATACTATAGTATTATCAAAAAATATCAACCATTTTTTTAAAAATATAAACTATTGAAATCTGACATCTTGAAAATATTTATTTTTAAATCACGGAAAGGATATTTTAGTTAATCGAAGAAATTTATGATAATTTAACAATGAATACAAAGCTTTTTTTAAATCTTAAAAATTTAATTTGTTCTTTAATTGGTAGTTGCGGCTGTGGATCTGGACCTGACGCAGTGGCCGAAGGAAGTCTCTATCTGATGAGGGCGCGGCGAGGCAGTGTCGCCAGGCGGGCCGTACCGGATACCCTCGTTATTCTGGTGCCTTCCATCAGATCTGCCGCAGATCGGATGCAGCGTCAGCAAAGGCGCCGCAACGGTCGCATCCGTCACAGACACCACCGACTATCGATATTCCTCGCCAATTTTCCAACCATAGACGAACGCCTCATTACTCAGTTTCGCCTTTTATGGATAAAGCGACCTACACATCAAAAAATATAATACATAATTTTCTATTGCTATGCTAGAATGAATTCATCCTGTTCTATTTTAGTTAACATGCTGAACCAATTTTACATATATCATTTTTTATTATTTTATTTTTTGAGTAGTTTTTTCTGCGTTTTTATTAGAGATTTATAAAACAAATAAAAATAAAAGTAATGAACCTAAAACCATTTAGCATATCGGTGTGTGCGTTATAGGAGCATGAAAGCAAAGCCGGTACTACACGGCCCGTTCCCACACTGCGCAGGCAGTCCAGAGCGAGTACAGTCCTTATTAATAAATTGAGCGAATTATTTGCGGCGTGAGGACGGGGCCGTGTCAGACGGCTTTTATTCTAAATTACAAGGAAACTCGTTTGATGCAGGGTGATGCCGCAGCTCTTGTAACACATAAAACGCACACGGGTTGTATATAAAATACACTTAATGCATATCAGTGGCGTGACATGAATTTAGCGGCAAGGCAAACTCATTTGCAATTTTAACTTTAAGAGAACATTTTTAGTTGAAAACCGAATTTTTTTTCTCAAAACCTTATTTTATGCATATTAATTTTTTCAATCGAAGTAGCTTGTTTTACGGATGAAATAATATTAGTTGAATTAAAGACATACTAATTGTTTTTAGCATGTCAGAGCTACCGGATCAAGCAATGAATGAAAAGCTGTCTAATTAAATTGTTTGCTTTTGATTTTCAGGACAAGGACAGAAACACGAAGAAATATAATATAAGTGAAGAATGTGTATCTTGTCTTAACAAAGATCATTTTGAATTTTTTTATAAATAAATCTATGATTCCGAATTTATTATTCTTAATAGTTAATTTAAAAAAAAAAAATAGGATCAAAAAGCTCGGAAATATATATATATATATATATATATATATATATATATATATATATATGTATATATATATATATATTTTAGTCGTTTGATGTGTGAATCGAAAAATAAACATACACATAAAAAATGATATAAGCCAGTAATATCAAACTGCACTTAATTTGGTTTCTTTTTATTGACCCTTGATTAATTTATCTCATTATCACGTAATAAGTGAAGAATTGAACAGAAGTAGATTATCTCATTTTTAGTGATAAAACTGAGTTAAGATCATAAATTTGTAATTGAACTTTTTATTCTGATTTTTAAGCACGAATACTAAATCAGGCTTGCCGGTAGACAAAGAGCATTGCTGAGAGGTTTTTTCTTACTGTTCGGAGATAATATAATATCTATTAAGAGATCAAGATGAATAAACAATGGGAATTATTGAAGCGTATCGATGTATTTAAATGCGCCTCGTAATCAAAGCAGGGCTGACACCGCTAACGGGGAATACCACGATTGCGAATGTTCACACGCGATCAAAACAACACTGCTGTATTTAACGAATTTACCAATATTACCGAAAATTTCTAATTACATCTTATTAAATTATCGAGTCAATATATTGTGTATATTATTATTTATTTGATGTTGCATTAAAATATTTAGAAGATTTAATCTCAAAAAATTTAGTCTCTCAGCCCTGAAATAATTAATACTATCCTATCGATCCCAAAAAATAATTATATGAATATTGACATTTTAATAATTTTATTTAATTCAATGTTATTAATCAGAAAGTATTTGTTTTTCCTCTTCCTGACATTTAAGACAAATTTTAGTGTAAAAAAAAAAAATCCAGGTAACTTCAATTTGAGAGCTGGCAACCCTCTCAGTGATCGATTTCGTCGTGGCCAGCTCGCACGAGAAGGGCCTCGGGCTCCCTAACAGATGATACTCATCGCGGTAATTAATGTTGTTATTATTTGATGCACCAATATCACTTACGAGCGCAGCGCCCGCCTGCCCCGGCGCTCACACCGCGCGGCGGCCCCGGGGCTCGCGCGCCCCCGCAACCGCCCCTTGCCCCCTGCCCCCCGCAGCCTCTACCCCCGCGGCCCCCTGCCCCCCGCGACCCCCCTGCCGAAGCCTGCAAGTCAGCGACAGGCCGTGTCTTAGATTGGAGACATTTATAATTTTTAACATTTCGCTTTCATATTTCGCACACGTTGGAGACAGTGTCTATAATAGTTTGATAACATCATATTCGCATAAACATAATGCATAATGAAATAATGTGATAAAAGACGAAATCTTTTCTTCGGAAAAAAATCACTGGAAAAAATTGTTTCTCACAATTTAAAATGTGTTTTCTTTTATATGTTAGTGCTTTATAAACATATATAAAAGGAAATATAAATGCAAAGGTATCACTAAAATATTTTTTTTTATGATTTTTTTTATTACTTAATTTCAATTTGATTTATAGTGGGTAAGTGCTAACTAAAGCAGCCGCGTTATAGTTAGTCTAAATATTTTAATTGCTCGGATATAATGAGTCTTGAATTCTGATCAGATCACTAAAAAGAGTCCCTGAGGAAGTTTAAATAAATCATTGTTTTTTACGACGCCGAGAAAGCAGTCGTAAATGTGACGTAGAATGGTAATAACAATGACACCCTCCTAGCACATGTGCCGAGAACGAAAGACTTAATTAACGCTTATACTATTATTTGAATATTAAATTTGACTTATTTAGTCATAAATATACATAAGAGAGCTTCGATTTTAGCCGAACGGCTTGAAACGGGGAAGCAACGAGAGAAAAAATAAACCAATTATAGTTTTGTATATAATATAAAATAAATTTAATTACGTTTTTATAAATTTCGGCATAACGTTGTTATAATTCAGTTTTGTTAAATAACTAAAAGCAATGAAATACATTTTATGAACAATTGATAAAAAATTAGAAATTGAAAAATCAGCCATATTAAATGAGTAATTTGTTTTTCCAGATTTAAGCTTTTGTCAATCGTCAGAAAATATACTTTTTATTTTTATTGTTAGACGTAGCGATTAAAAAAAATGTACTACTATAAAACTGATTTTATATATTTTTTAAAACAATAATAATATTTAATGAATGAGTATAGCTATTTGTAATTACATCCTCATATGATTAGCATAGATTATATTTAGCACAATAAAGTATGCAAACAAGGTTGTTGTTGCACAGTAACCGCTTCGGAATTACGTTGCACATTTGGTATTGCGAAATATTTGACCGGCACTGAGTGCGATTCACTTAATATATGACTCAGTTCTTAGTTACGTGTCGGCTATCATTGGATAAGAGCACGGCGAGCCTCGACTCGGAGGTGTTACATGCGATGGCGCGGCTAAAGGCTCGGCTACGCTGCAGGCGCGTCCGACCACTCCGACCGGAACGGAGTGTCACTAAAAGTTACCTCTTAAACCGAAAATATAAACGGAGAAAAGTTTAACTAGGCAATGTTATTGTGTTAGAAAATATAATACTACTTTTTACAACAACAAAAAACCCAGCTGTTTTAAGCGATTATTAATTATTTCTTGTCAATGGTTATATCTTATTTACTTGCCTTGTACTTTTGAGATATATAATAGGCTTTTCTGTAAACAAAAAAATATTCAATAAAAATTTTCTTGGGCTTTGGCGAAAGTTAAATTGCTGTGTGTTTTTGTCGGTTTCAATGTGAATGAGGGTAGTGTAACCAAAGCTTTATGCTACTGAGAGATATACGGCGGCTGCATTGTGCATCCGATACTGTTGTCGAGACACTCAATATTTGTACGATTGGCATTATTACTTATTGTGCGCCTTGGATGCAGGCAGATTCCGTGGATGTATGTACGAGTATATAATATACGTAAATTAATTTGAATTTACTTAAAATAATGTTTAATTTTGATTATTTTTTATAACAATGTAAATGTGAAATAAAACGGTTTTTGTTTTGTTTTTAATTTGAAATAAGTAAAACAGAATAATAATAATAATGATTTTTGATAGTTCGTTACTAACTCTTGCGAATAAATATCAATACGAAATTAACAAAAAGTCGAGCGTTCATATGCGCCGTTAAACTTAACAGCATGTTTAAAACTATACTTACGGTCACAAAGCAAACTCGTTATGAACATAAAACATGAAGAATTTAGTCTTATTATGTTATCAGTGGAATGGATCTGCAGTCCTCGCCACCCGCCAAGTACGCCGTATGTGGTATTTATTTTTATAATTTGTATGCAGTTTTTACATTGAATTGAAAAAATATATATATTAAAGTTGACATTCAAATTAATTAAATAATAATTTTCTTTTAGTATTTTAAGTTAAAGCCATGCTCACGTTAGGAGGTTGGTGACCATTTCATCGAACATTTCCCTATCCTGGGCCAGTCTCGCCAATTCGGCCGCACTTCCGATCTCCAGCCACTGGCGCATATTCCGCATCCACGTAAAGTTCCTCCTTTCAATGCTCCTTTTCCTTGGACAATCAGCTGGAGGATGCTATATTTATTGTTACGAAAATTTTGGCCAAAATAGGAGACCTTCCGCTTTTTTACAAACGTCAAGAGTTCCCTTTCTTTGTGACGCGGTCAACCCATGGTATATATAAGTATTGATAAAATAATATTTGTTATGTTGAAGTTTGATTTGTTTTTTTTTTATTGGTTTGTTAACGATACTTATTAGTATAATTGTTCTACAGCATAAGTGAATATTATAGATCTTGTTCCAGACGCCGCTCATGAGGGGGCAAGCGCTCATTTGTCGGGGTCAGTCTGGAGGAGCCCCCTCCTGGCGCTCCATGCGTCTCCCGGGCTCGGATAATGACTGGCCCCCCGCCGCTGCGAGGGCTCCCGGCAACCCACATACAAACAGACTGACAGTTAAATAAATTCGATTAATTCGGCTATTCAAATCGATTCTCGAGCGGCGCTGAAGGTGACTGGAAACACGAACGCGGGAGGAAATCGACATGATTACTCACCTGCCTTATATTCCTGTGGGCTTTATAATGAGCTACTTCATTCAGCGACTGTTCAACATCTTCAAGTATCAAAGTAACAAAAAACACGCAATATACGTGTATTTAGAAAAATTGAGTATCCAATAATAAATAGACTAATTTCAAGATCCAAATATACTTGATCCGGTATTGGGAGAGTTTTTTTGGAATGAAAATTACCCGGGGACCAAATACAGGGATGCGGATAAAATACTTGATCTTATTTTTATACAATTGTCTAATTCATATGTATTTTTGGAAATCTAATAAAACATGCGTATTCACTTAACAAGCAGCCTAACCGATTATCTAGGCTTTACGTACATACTATTATTTACATGTTTATATGATAATAAACATATATTTTAATAATCTTAATTATTAAATTGAACTAAATAAAAAGTACCGATTAAATGGAATTGTGATTTTTATTTAAATTTGCAAATGCATCCATACATTTTCCACAATCTGACAATTGATTAATCTAATTATATGCATGCCTGTATTCTTCAACAGTTGAACGAAAAAAGACTTGAATTAAAATAAAATTATCATCTCAAAAATAGCATCGAAATGCTTTTATTTAGAGCAATGACTTTTTGTGATTTTTTCAACAAAAAAGGTCATTGCATTAACGATCATCTAATACTGGATACATTTATTACTCAATCATCTTAGATCAAACGAAAAAAAGTTTTATGATTCGCAATTTAGTCCCGACTCAAAATTGTACTGATTTTTATTACGACTTTTGAAGTTAATCAAAATATCAATTATTTTTTTAAATATCTGTTAAATAAAAGCAACATTTGAAGTAGCAAACAAGTAAGTAGTGTTGTCTTTTAAATCTCTTAAAATTATTTTAAATTACTTGCAGAGTGGTGAATTTTCTGTAAAAACGCATTGGTTTTTTGATTTGAAATTTCCACGCGTGCTTATTTTTCCGTTGTGGACGATTAAAATTGAGGTGAAACTAAAACTCGCGTTAAAAATCTCAAGATTCAGATTACGCCGCAGAGCGTGCACGCTGAGAATTAAAAAAAAAGTGTGATTTATATCGTAAATTTATTAATTGAAGAAACTTGTTTGAAACGCTTTTAAAGCCATATTTCTGACTGATAATTACAATCGTATAACAAATCACCAAAACAGAAAAACCATACGTAATAAATTCAAATTTCATTATCTCGACGAAACATTTCTATTAAATCATAAAATATTCACGGCTCAGATGTTCATTTTATTATATCAATTTAAAAAACTCGAATCTTCAGCTGAGATCGTATCGTTGAATTAATTGGTTAATATCTTTGTGATACGAACTCTTATATTCTCTTAACTGGGGTGAGTCTGTGAATGATAATTATCCGCGATACATTCACTCAACGCCCGCAGTCTGTCCGGGCGTCCTGTCACTGCACGCGGCCGCGACGTGACGCGACGTGACGCGACGTGATGTGACGTCGTGACTGCTCTTTTTTATGAGTAAAGCTGACGTTAAAGGGGATTGCTTCAAAAACTAAGAAACTCAATAGGAAAGTATACTGATATACATTTTTTTTTTAAACTTTCAGACCGAAATTACAATTGGAGTTTTAGCAATTTTGGTGCTTAAAATATATTTTTGAGTAAGGCCGAGCAAATGTTAAATTATTTAATTCAATTTTTCCTTCGCAATTTCATGGCTTAGTAGATAAATAAAATAGTACAATTGTTGATTGACTGTCGGTTCGATTTCGCGACTCTTTGTTTTTGCCGGTTTGTTAATGAAGGGTGCAATTATTTTTGTCGATATACGAAGTTATCACTCTGCTCGAAGCAATTTTGCAGGAACGATGAAAACGCACAGCATGATAGCGCATCAAGGCAAATCCCAAGTCAGTTGAAACGGCTGATTTCGGTTTGTATTGCATGATATTTTAGACCATTTTAATAATTAATTTATTTAATAATATCATTACAATTAAATAAATATAATTGCAATTGAGCAAACGCCCGCGCCGGCCGCGCGCCGGACAGCTCCAGTTGTAGGTCGGCTAGAGAAAGTTTCGTTTCGGATGTGCGGAAATTATAAGGCAAGAAAAACGCGCAAAGCCGGCATAATGGACGCCAGTTTTTTTGCATACTGTTTATTATGACTATGTTAATTCTGTGAAATTGCTGAGTATTACTTAACTGTACGGAGTGCCGCCGCTTCCTCCTGCCGTGAACTGTACCGCGGCCCGAGCGGAACGGCCCGAGCCGCACGGAGCTTCGCTCGAGAAATGTGCGTACACACGAGTCTGCTCAAATCTTACGTAATTATAGGGACGTCGGCTAATAGATTTAGCACATGCTAATATTGACATTTTCCAATTAACAATTAGCATTAATTATTGATTTAATAAAGTATTACTTGGTATTTCAACAGCTGCCGGCAAGAGCATTTAAATGATATTATTTCTTCGGTGCTACGTTCCTAGCTGTTGAAATGACTTAAATACATAGTTTACTAACAAACACAGCTTTGAACGATACATTTGTATCATTGAATTGAATGACCTATGCAGATTGTAGCACGCGAGCACATTTTGTAATTAAAAAAAAGTTACAGATTTGAGAGGGATTTTCGCATTCGTGTGGCTCGAGATGACGTGATGTGATTTGATAAACTCATTTGAGAAGCTGGTGCCTTTTAAAAATATTTTTTGTTTTATATAAGCGTGAATGAGATTGAATAAATAATTGAATTCAATAGAGGATCATCCGTGCATAATAAACACAAATTAATATTTTCAATGTCCATCAATTTATGCATCTAATTAATACGTTTACAGTATAATTTTTTTTTTTAAGCAAACTGATAAATTCGTAACTGTACTTTAATAAGTTGTTTTTTGTTTAAAAGTTTGAAATAAATAATATGGCCGAACTAAAATATATCTAAATGGGATTAGCTGAGGCTATCGGCAGGCCAGCAGCCCCCGAGACCGGGAGCGCCGCGCGCTGACAGCTCCTGCGCCGGGGGCAGAGCGTCGGGGCGGACGTCTTCATGCCCTCGCCGAGCAGCAACCTTCACGGAGCCGAGTTTATAAACAATTTTAAATATCTCATGCGGTCAGAAGTTCTTTTCAGTAAGTTAAATCGAATAAAATTAAACGAGCCGATCTTGCACGGCATTAAGAGAAATGTAAGCGCTAATTTTAAATACGATTTTTATCTACTGTAATGTATATTTTTATGAAAGCTTGTAGTTGTTTTTGTATTCTGCGCTAGCGAGCGTATTAATTTGTTATGTTTCTGGAAGGGCTGACCGCACTGACACGATGCTTAATGTGCGCGGGACATGAACGCGGGTCCGGTGCGTCGGCCGCGGCGCTGGCGGGCGCCACTGCCCGGTAATTACCGAGGAAATTGGACGTCATGACTCACGGGACTCTTCTGTCTACCTCGCCGAGTTCCCACTACCCACTACCCACTCGACTACATTCTTAACAATAGCTTATAAATTTATGTGACAATAAATATAAACGGTCTTATATATTCAGCAGGTATTTTAATGATCTCTAATCTAAACACAAATCAGTTTTCGTCAATGTAGCTTACCACATGTGAAGCTATGATAATATTACAGTTTTACAGCTTCACATAAATTCACAAGTTAAAAAGCTAAAGAATATAATTTTTATATTTAAATGCGAAAAAACAATCAACATAGCTTTGTCTGTCGACTGCAATTCAACACGATCGAATTATAAACCTTTGATGAATTTTAATAGGCAATCATCACAAGTCAATAAATCATTGAGAAGCTTTTGCTAATGTTCAAGTTCCGCATATGATGCCCTATAGCATTGTATCGCTTGTATAGTGAATTCCTTTAAAACTGACAAAAATAAACTAATTGAGATTAATTTCAACTAATAAACATAAATTTTACGATTGTCTAATTAGATACGGCACCAAGACTCGAATCCACCTGTGACAGTTGGGGTCTTGTGTCGTCGTTTCGCGGGTGAATAAGCTGATATACGCAATAAAGCTGGTTGGCAAAAATACGGATTTATTAAATATTTAATGAAAATTAAGTATTTTGGATTTGTGGCAATATTTTGTTTATTATTGATAAGCACAGGTATACAAGGTCCGCATCTTCACCTCCGCGCGGTGCAGCACGGCCGGGCACGCGATGCGGCGCAGCTGGCGGTACACGTGTTTCTCCACTCGGCCGAGCCCCCCCCCCCCGCACCCCGCACCCCGCACCCCGCACCCCCTCCCCCTCCTCCCCCTCCCCGGTGGTTGCATCAAATCAATAAGCGATAAATCAGGCCGCTTAGCCCGCCGGGCATCTTTAGCGTGTAATGAAATTATAAGATGTGCGCGGCCTGCGCGGGGCCTCCCCCGGCCTACTCGAGACTTGTTGTTTTATTCGAGGTTTAATACTAATAAATTAAAGAACGAGACAAAAAGGAGAATTGTTATTTATATTGATAAATATATTAAGTGTCTGAAAAATTTTAATTTTTGAATTATAGTATTTGTAGACCGAAGTGTGCCTAGTTTGAGAAGAGGTTTCGCTGTTTTGAAACTAAAGAATATTACTGTGGTAACAATTTGATAACGCGCGTTATTGTACACTCGTATAGTTTTAAAATCACGGCATCAATACCGAGGGTCGTAAAACCGGATGTGAGTCTCAATTAATGTAGTACGGAAACCTAGAAGGACTTCGGTGGTACTCGGTCCTTTGCATAGGCCCGAGCGCTCGCAGGCGCGCTGCGGCGGTTACGCTACACGGAGTTAATATTGTAGATAATTACTGACTGTACCCATTATTATAAAAAAATAATTATTAACCGGGTCGTTTAATGTCATTATACTGTTTATTTTATTAAAACAGTACTTTTGAAGCTAATTTCATTATATTCCGCTTTATATTTAGATTAATTAATTCTGAATATCCTCTGCCGTGTATAATGTTTTGATTGATATGCAGTCGGTTGTCGTGATAGGTTTTGATTATAATCATGCAATGAAATCTTATCTGTCAGACCAGATGACTGACCTGTCAGTTTGTAATAGCCCTGTAGAGTTGGCACTCAAAACTATAAAGTTTTATGCGAAAAGAAAAAAAACACGAATATTAATTATCACAGAATTAGAAGCAAGATCGAGATGTTGGGGGTTTTAAGGGAGAGCAATTGAAACAATTTTTAATAATAAAGTAAAACGTGTGGTTGAGCGAATGTCAAACTTAAATAAGTAGCTTACGATTTTAATATCTTAGTTTAGATAGTTTATATATTAGTATATGTATAGTTGGTATTGTGAGTGTTTTTATAGTAATGTTATCCACGACTTTACTAATGTAGAGAATACAACATCGACTTTCGGATACTCCGAGCAACATCGCGTGTCTTCGCCGTTGTTATAAATGATTTTACTGGCCGCGGTAACCTCACGTGGTTCATATAAAGAAGCGTAAAATAGTATCGAGGTATCACATAGTTATTAGAGTTTAAATGTTTATTGGATTAATATCGATACGGGTCTGCGTCCTACACGGTCGGACACGTGTACACGCATGAATGAACACGCGGTAGGCTGTTGAGGTTTGTTAATTAATTGTTTGATGCTATAATGGGAGATTTATGGTGTTTCTTTTCAGGACAGTAGCTATAAAAATACCCCCACGCAGAACAGTGCTACCAGAAGGGTAACATCAATAAAACATAATGCGCCTAGTTCAAAAAGAACTGAAAACATAAATAACTGTAAGCATTTTTGAACAGAAATAGCGCACAAGTTGAGACGAGGCTTGTCGACGCATTATTTATGAATAAACAGCTAATTCATTTCAAATTTGTAATCTGTCCATTTACATCTTTCTATGTTACGTCAACGTAAGAACAATACCTTCAATATTATAATTAACGATGTTTTATCATATTTTATTTACATATTTTTAAACGTAAAATAGTAGAATAATCATGAAAATAAAAATAATCAGTTGTGGCACACTATTAAATCCTCTTGCCCAACAATGTTTACATCTTTACATAATAATTTATGCTAAAGTTAATTCTGTACAATTTCCTTGCACTCACCTTTTAATATCAACAATAGATTCGTGATGCTATCAAACATAATGTGTATAGATTGCAGATGGCATTACAATGTTAACATTCACTTTGAAATGCATAAACCTTTAATGTGAATGTAAAGACTGAAAGGTCGCTATTGAAGTTATTTGCATAACATGAAATCTATCATCGAATCAGAAAATACCCTGCGGAAGGTACAAGCAACCTACGAGACGAAGCCTTCTTTGCTTTAAAGTAAGATTGGTTAACGGTCGGTGATAGAACTCGAATATATATTTTTTTTTCTCCTTTAAAATTGTGCAAGTGATATTGTATCTGCTGCATCGACAGCTTAGAAAACGATTGGAATAATGTATGTGTAAATGGACTAACAACTTTGTTGAATGGTTGCTCTCAATTGTAATGACAGACTTCAATATTCTGGAAATTTCTATAGAACGTCGATACCAGTTTATTAGTATAAGTTAAAATACATATTCATTATTTTATATGTATTTTAACACCTGTCCTGTCATAAAAAATACAAATAATACAAATGTTTGTGCGGTTTTTTAAAAAGGTTTTTTGCATTTTTAATAATAGAGTGTGGATAATTTACATGGTCTTTAAGCCACCCAAGAAACGGAAATATAAATAAGTTTTTATCAAAAATATACGACTGTTTTATTGAATAATAATTTTTAGAATAATCATTTTTTTTTTTTTAAATATATGTATATTTTTTAATAATTATTATTTAATTTCATAGTTGTAAATATGTATGTGGCAGGAATTATTGTAATTAAAAATCTAAGTAACAATATTGATACTTATCGAGTAGTGTTATCAAAGTTTTTGTTTGTTAAACATTTTATACATTATTTGATTCGTAGTATTGGTTTTAAATGAAATTCAATTAAACATTAATTGTGTTAATTTTTTTAAGAGAATTTGGTTGTGAACTAACAACAAAAAGTGTTAAATATATGCAGAGTAGCATTTAAAATATGCAGCCTATTTCATAAATGACGCAATAATGTATGAATAGCCACAAGGTAGTTTGCATAAATAGGCGATATAAAATAATAACAGAAACTCATGCTGTGAATAATCATCACTTTACATCAAAAAGCATGGGACTCTATATTGGGCAAAGAGGACTTCAGCCATGAACAAAAGGTGTGCATATTATAATCAAGTAATAATGTTTACATCTGAACACATTGACATTAAGAAATTTTTATAAAAAAACGTATTTAATAAGAATGTGCATATCCAAAGAGTTTCCGCATTAAGAAATAATCAAGGGCCGTGTTGACTTACGGAGTGAGAAGATATCGAGTATTTGCATGTGCTTTAGGCGCGTCCGCTCGTCGCACCTGCGGCCCGCAACAATACCCGAGCGGCGGTACTCGTCGCATTGCAACAATAATTAAAACTGTTCAACTCAAAATTATACACATTGCATGCGAGCGAGAAACAATCGCTACCAATGCGCGGCAACATAACTACACGAATTCCTGTGCCGTTTACACAAACGCACAGCCTTATACCGCTTCAAAACCTCCCGGATACTTTCTCTCTTTCTTTCGCTTTGAAGTAAAAAGAGCAAAGGCTACTGCGACCGCGTCTACGAGGGTATTCGGTTCGAGCTCGGGCAAGGTGGACGCAATGATATGAATAATTCGAGCTCTGGATTGCTCCAAAGCTCGGGTATCAGAATAATTCAACTGGTTTTTTATTAATTTCCTGTGGCGAAGAAGAGTCGTGCGTGTGTTACTCTCGTGTTAATTATTGTTTTTGAAAGTTCGCTTTGTGCTTTCGCAAATTTTAAACATTCCCATGCATCGTTTGTTGTTCCGAAATGTGAGAATCTATCTCACAGAAATATCTTCATTCATCAAATCGAGCTAACCGACGTCACAAGTGCATTTCGTAAGAATCAACTTATTAATTATCAAGAAAAAAAGTACCGTATTGTGAATATTATGCGATATAAATTTAATTAAAATTTGATTTATTGTTTTTTAATTCTATGTTTATATTGAGTAAAGCATGCAACTGAGTATGCACTGGGTTTTTTTATTCAGAAAATATACAATGCCACAAGTTTCCTAATTTAGACGATGATCTATTCGTGGCTATTATGTTCGGACTTGAGTTTTTATGCACATAACGTCATAATTAAGATGTACTATTTTTTGTTATACAGATAAGGATAATTTGATAATTATGCATTCAGAAGATTACATTAAAATATTTTGTAACGAGTAAGGAACAAAAACACATAATTATTTTTTATACGGTAGAGATCCGCGTCACTTCGGCGATACTATTGGAAACTTAATACGATTATAAATATTTATACAAATAAAATGACAGAATTAGCCGTGAGTAAATATTTTTTCCATAAAAAAAATTGCGCTCATGTATATATAAACATGTGAGTGTGATTATGTATAAAATAAGTAGTTTGATTTTTAATGTGGTCGTTTTGTTGTTTAAATCAAACCGCTGTAGTTATGACTATTATCAATTCTACGAGTCACATTGTAACGAAAACTACGTTGTATAATAAATTAGATTAATGCTTTTTGTATACAAAACAATCGGTCCGTTCGGTTAGCAATAAGGCATCCAGGCGGCAGCTGGTACTAATATCTTTGTCGGTAATATTACTTCTTAATTCGGTCCATCATTATTCATAATAGGTTCTTAGAACATTCTAGAAGCCAGGAGACCGGCAGCGGCGGCGGGTGGCCGCGTGGGAACAAACCGCGGCCGGAGTAACGATATATCCGACTATCGGAACATAAATATGTTTTCAATTAATACGTATAAATATTTTACAAACACACGGCAGATCAAAGCAGGGGCGAGTGCCCAAAGCTCCTTCGGCCGGGATCTGAATATGATGATACAATGTGTGCAAACGGGTTTCATGCACAAGAACTTTGGTAGTTTTATTGCTAGTAAAATGAGAATGAAAAAAAATAGATATATTTTTTAAAATATACAAGTTTATAATAAAAACTCAGCATCGATGTTGTTAAGTAAGGAGCAGTCAAAAAATGCAGCTAATTACATAGACAAAGTGAGGTAGAGCATATTGAAGCCGAGGCATTCTACGTCCACGAGACGGGAAGCGACTTAAGCACGCCTGGAGAAGATTAATAAAATCTAGAGTTACAAAGCACAACAAAGGGGGTAATTAAATATTTATACCCAATAGTCGATTTGAACCGAGAAATGTGATGAATTTTGCGGAAATATCGGGAAATACATTGGAGTTATGAAAAATAATTTAATTTGCTAAATTGGCTCAGTTGAAATCTTGATTATCATCATCATAATTTACAAGAGCTCAATTATAAATCACTTCTGCACAAAGAAAACTCGTAGAAAGGTCTTTAGGTCAAAAGGGCGAGAGGTCACTTGAATAGTTTATATGACTAACTTTAATGTCGGACTAGAAGCAGTTGAAAAGTATTTATTTAGTAGTGTACACTATCATATCGTATTTCAGAACATTTGATCTATTATCTGCTGGATGATAGCCATTCCATAACAATGCTATTTTTTACTAGTTTTTTTTAAATTAAAAAACAAAAGCTATTGATATCTTTAAGTATACAGTCAATAGTAGCCTCAAATTTGTCTCATTTTAATTTTTTTTTAAATTGATTAAGCTACGTGTTTATTTGAATCATACATGCATTATGAAAAGCAGGTTTCTGTTTTCGCGCGTTCATTGAAAACATTGAACTTGATTACTTGGTTACTTACTACAAAGACTACTTGATTACAAGTAATAATTTGAAAATTGAGTAAAGCTCATACATCCTTCGATGGAGAAGATTTCTCCTCGCGGGTGAGAGGTCCATCCAGACAGCGGCATGAGAATCAAACCATCAGACGTCATCGCTTGTTCTCTGCTTGAACCAATTAACAAGCCATCATTCAATATCAATCCGCGGTCGGCAGGCCATGTATCATCAGCTACAAACTGATTTATTGTTCGGCTTTATATTATAAGCGAAAGGTATTCACAACAGGTAAGTCGCGTGAGAAAATACAATAATTGGTAACACACATGGTATTGTACACGCAATTGTAATTGTTTCACGATGTACGTTTCAACAACGCATCATATTGATTCCCCTACAATACTAATACTTTTTACAAAATGAATTCTGTACCTATTGTGTAAGTCATTTAATTTATACATGCATGTTATGTATTTTCGGTGTTTATGAATGTAATTGTTAATATAAAATCGTGTATTGTTTTCTATGTCTAAAAGTTAATAATACATTGATGAAAAAAATTGTTTTTATGTAGAAATTTTCCTATAAGTGGTTTCAGTAAAATGAAAGATTTATAAATCAATTTATCAAAAGTAGCCATAATTTTAGTGGTAAAAATAAAAATTTAAAAGCTAGTAGTGTTATTCAGTAACGTTAATGCTAAAAAAAAACCTATGAATATTTATACAGAGACTATGGTCACGTGAAATACTATACATAACAATTTAAAATTACGTACTAATCATGAATAAAATAAAATATAATAACGGATTGACTAAACACATTTGGCCAGTTTAAATTAATCTATTTTGTGACTACAAAGAGTACTAAATATAATCTAGTAGCAAATATTATAACTGGATGGTACTGCTGCCATCAGTTAAATCAAGGTTCGACTCTGTAGCGTGAATTGTAAATACACGTTGAATACACCCAGCAGAGATTAAAGAGTGGCATCTTCCAGCGGACGCTCCACGTCCATTTTCAATTAGGTAATTTGGCTCGGAAATTATTACCTTTCTTACGTGTAGGCAAAGTATCTGACGCAGCGGGCAGTCAAATTAGGTTTTTTGTCGCTGGATTGTTAATGCTCTCCGGCCGAGACACAGCACGGGCGACCGGCGGGCAATTTGCCTACCACACAGTTTGGCTTCTTCAAATTCTGTCAATTACGGATGGATGAGCAGCTTCCGAGGATGCGAGGGGATAGAACGTGTAAGTGGCCGTAATGAAGGCCGGCAGTTCTGCGTCAACAGAAGGCCGCCGCGGGACTCGCTGCGAGGTGCAAGCCGACTCGAATGCTCTTCGATTTAATCAAAGGAAACATTGCAAATTTTATACGATATAACTGAGGGAAATTTCAAACTATAAAGTAAATTATTAAAATAATTTTATATGCAGTAAGCGAATATATGCAGTTACGTGCAGCTGAGATTATCATTGAACTAAGGAAACGTTTATAGATACTCTCAAGATTACATTTATATCTGTTTATAATTGAACTAATAGCTACTCAGCTAATGAGTTTTATTTAATAGAGCATATATTCATAAATAAATAAAAAAATGAAATATGTAAATTGAACAAATTTTTTGGTATTGAAAGTATTTATGTACAATAAAGATTAAGTTGAAAATTACTCCTGTACATTAAAGAGGTTAAAAAAAATTAAATACTTTTTTATTGACTTATTTAAAAAATACGTTATTAATGATATAAAGAAAGCGTGTGACATTGATATATTTTTATACACAGAATAAAAAAATATTTTATATTCAGTTTCGTAGTTTCAATATTTATGCAATATTCATCCGAACAAGATTTATTTTTATATAAACAATAACGATTCAATGCATGATTACATTAATTTTATATTGAATGAAATGATTATATTCCTAGAGAACTGCGGTCACCGGCTCATGAATGAATTGAACAGGAATACGTGATGACCTTTTTTTGGTGAATAACTGAGGTCTGCCTGTTTTTCAGCAGGTACGCGCAGCAGCGGCTAAGGCTGCACAGAATGTACCACAAAGAATAAACTATTTATAAAAGAGATTCAGAACGAAGCGAATTTGGAAAAATTGAATGAGCGCCCGTTAGAGATGATTTGAATGAATCCGTGGTACGATTTGCGTCTTTGTGCGCGCTTGTGGCGGACTGAGGAGTGGCAACGCGTTATTAAAGCTTTTTTGCGTGGTTATTTAAATTAACTTTAGAGAAGTCAATGAAAAATAAGCGCTGTGAAGGTTGTGCTAACTATTGTTCGGCTGTCATTGACTTTTTGTATTGCCTGCGAGACTAGATTTATGAGAATTATTATAAAATGTATATAAATTATATAATGTTTTTTAATGTTCTGTAATGTAAATGAAATATGTAAAACATAAAACTTTGTAAATAAATTTTATGAGTTGATCAATGTGGAGAATTTACATGATATTTTGAAATATATGAATAAAATCTTAGGAGAGGCAAAATAGTTAAGGTGTTTTATTATTATATATCTAAAAAAGTTTAAAAAAGGTTTCAGGTTTTACAAAAATACTTTAATGAAGAAAAAAAGACTATATACTCATCATTCAGCTTCGCTTATAAAAGATAATAAAACTACGAATTTTAATGGGATGTCGAAAAGTATTTTTGGTTTTAAAACGTATTTTACTCAATTATTCATTTAATTATATAAGTCTTTATATCCTTTATATTCTTATACCATGAAATTACATAAATAGAAAATATATATTGCGTGCTTCAAGTTATTCTAAATTTTATCAAATCTAAGAATAATTAAAGTTATTCTGAAACACAGATATTATTTCAAAATATCATTATTTCATGTATATTCCTTTTTTGCATGACGCCATGTACACTTTTAACTGATGCTATTACTGATGGCACAATACACCATTAGGCTTGGATTACACACAATATAATTTGTCAACGATCGGCATGCAAGGTAGATGAATCCGCCGTATTTACATGAAAGAACAATGTACACATGTGTGTTCCTGCACAAAGTGTGGCTGAGAAGCATTTATTAAAATCTACTTAACCTGGTTTGGGTAGTAAAAAAAGCGGCGTGTACTCGTACTGATACCGCGGGGCTTTGAAAGATGTCATTAATATTAGTAATATTACAGTTCTTTGATACTTAAAATTTTAAACGCAGGCGTATGAACTCTAAAAAATATAAACATTAGCTGGAATAATCATCTTTGCAAAGGGACATCGTTTTTTTGAAACGCACATATATTGCTGAAGAAAATTGACGATTATTATTTGAAAAACTTTTTTTTATGTTTCAAATCTTGTTTTTTTATCAGTTATAAAGAAAACTGTAAAAATATATATTATAAAAAATCTTCAGAAAATCAGCTTGATTGGTTCAAACTCGTTTGGTTTATTAGTGTTTTACTTGATTTATTATATCTATCTATTTCAAAATTGCTCCACATTACGTTTTTATTTTAATAATTATTTGAAATTCTACGACTATTTTTCCACAAGAACAAAATTGTACGATAATAAAATTTACTTTATTCCCAGGAAAGTTAATATTGAAACAACGTCGAAAAAAGCCTTTTAGATATATGCTTTAAAAAACAACACTTTATTATAATTCAATTAATAAGATTACTTTTTTATATGACGATGTGTGTTTTTTATATTTCGACAAATAACTACACGAAGACAACACACAAAATAATATAAACTAAAACTTTTTTCAGGAAATATCATACATGTACATAAGTGTGCACACTTACTTGTGTTTAGCCTGTCGAGCACCTTGGTGCCTGCGTACTACGCTCTAGTATTTTTTGTTGTATTTAATAACATTAAGATAATTACACTAAAGTAATATGAAAAATATCCGTTTAAATTATAATCAAATACGAAAATTGCCTAATCAATCTCAATTTCCACATGTTCGTACGCCAGTGCAGTGTTTCAATCAAACTACCGTGCGGTCGCAAGGATATCTTGGATTAATGCTAATTTCAAATTAATTGTTGGGCGCATTTCGAAATGGTACATTCCTACGTGAGTTTTTGCAAGACTACAATAAAGCTGAATAATTAACCCAAATAATCTAACAGGCAGCTAAAACTCGCTCGATAATCACGAATGAATATTTATTCGTATGACTGATATGTGTAAATCGTGACTTGGTGTGATATATTAGATATTTGAAAACCTTAACTGCTTTTATGAAACAGTAAATAAGTATTGTTAATGCTTTGTAATTATCAGAAAATTATCATAACTCATAACCAAGGAAAGTAACTGAAGTCAACATTATTTCAAAAAGTTGCATTATTAAAATAAAAAAACATTTATTTATTTTTATGATTATGAGCGATATGATAAAGCACATACTTTAATGATAAATTTCATGGGAGAGGTAGTTATAAAAATATACGGCATTTCATCTTATAGTCGTTATTATGTATGAAATTGTCAAAAAATATCGATTGTCAATCTGTGATAAAATCCAATAATTGCAAGAAATTTATCGTATGCTATACTATACTATTTATAGCCAGACAGTAGTTAAATTAATATTATGGCAGTGGAAGATGGTTTACCTCGCCTGAAAGTACAGGAATGTCGGCATCAACCCGTTCCAATTGCAAGTAAAACTAGGGTGGTTATTTCAATAAGAGAAGGCTGGATGGGAATCTTTTATATTCGTCTACATTCGATAGCTTTATACCGAAATGTACAAGTAGAAGGGAAGATAATTTTTCTCTTACAGTTTTTCTTTTATTTGAATGTGTAGTGAGTGTATGCTTTTTAAAGATTTTTTACTAGGATTTAAACCAGGATGCCCAAGGCAAACAAAAAACCTATCTAACCGTCGATAGCAAGCTACGTGGGAGTATTAAAAGTAAAATGTATACTTTTTATTGTTTCGCTGGCATTATCTTATTACATCGCATACACCTTGTACGGGCGGACATCTTGCCCTCGGTGTTCCCGAGTAAACACAACAGAGAAGCGTTAGAAGCAAATTCTGCGAATCCTGTAAAAAAGCAGTCATGAAAAGCGGTAATTCACGTTCAGAAGGCAGTGCTCGCGCGGGCTGCGGCGGCGCGCTCCCGACTCGCCCTGCGGAGCCGTGAAAGCGCCTAACGCAATGCGATGTGTATCGCACGCAATTTTGATTTGATTGAATCAAATCAAATTCTAGGAAACCATTATTCACACATGCGGAAGACCTGAATATCAAATATTCATTTTGCAAAACTATAATTTTCCTGAAAGTAATCGGAGTAGCAAGGATTATATAATAGAATTAAAGATAGTTTTATTATATATTTCCTTGCGCTACTTTTTTTCCCTGTATCTTTTATAATTGATAACATTTATTGGTTAATTTAATTATAGTATCATTTTTTATCAAATGTTTCAATGGTGGTAGATTATTTATAATTACTCGATTTTTGAGAATGCTGTCATGTAAATTTAAAATTCATGCATTGAAATTTTGCTTTTCCAAGTCGTTTATTTTTATATAAAACTTAATTACATAAATTACGCCAATTTTTTTTTTATTTGGTTCAGAAAACTATAACGTCTATATTTCTGTATTAACACATGTATTTTTACTTGAATATTTATTAAATTCCTATGTTATCTTAACTTGTCGCTAGCGGTTATCTCAAAGGAAGTGTGCGATAATTACGGGTTAAAAACACTTTTAAAAATATTTTTATTAAAATGCAAATAGACTTTAAGTACTACTTTAAGATCATAATTATTCAAAGCGCGTTTTTTGCTGCCAGAAAAACTAACATTTATCGTTTGTGGCTCGGTTTTATGAATGAAATATGCAAAGGCGCCCGGACTCACGGGCCGTGGCGACAGGACGCATGGATATAAAAACTTATGAATTAAAAAAAAGTATCAACCGAGACGTTGGCGATGTGACGTCACCGAACGGATTTTTATTAAAAAGTCATGCACTAGTTAGGGCGAGATCGAATTTGAGATAGAATTTTTAATATGTAATAAAACATTTCGTGTGTTTACTTTATAAGCGGATACGATCTCAGAGCGCCCGCGAGTCGTGCGCCGGAGGACCCGGGAGCGGATTTTATGGGTGCTTTGAGATTTGTTAGCCTAATTTTTTTATATTAATTTTCAGGTGTTCGGATCTCGCGGTGGAATTCATTCATCGTGCTCGCTTTAACAAGCTCGGAACGAAACGTAACAGAAAATATCGTATTCCCGAAAGATGAAAGAATTTTACAGTTATATATATATATTGTGTAAAAAGTTTTAAATTTGCAAAGGTTGATTGCGATATTGATTGCGTAGGACACTTGTCAGAACGGGAGTTAAACTGGCAAAATGTCAATCAAGACTAACGAGTCAAGGTTTATAATTACAATGCATCAGTAGTGTAGTTTCGTGAATCTAATTTATTATTATTATTATATATATATATATATATATTAAGTTCGATCCATTTTTAAGGAGTTTTGGTTGCTGACTTGCGTAAGAACGTTAAAGTTAAAGAGTTATTTTTTCAAGCAAGATTCCAGTTCATCAAATACTTTGAACGCTATTAAGTTCGGACACGTTTTCAATATGAAAATTTTTTTGATTAACGGCGCCGATGCTCTAGATAAGAAAACCTTTACTTAATTTACAATAGCTATCAAATAATGTTTATAATCCGCTCGTTCCCCGATCACTTAATACGAAGACCTCTCGAGAATTTGCAATTGTAATAAAGAATATTTATTACAAGAGGCGTTACACCATGCTAGCGCATATCATAAATTTGGTTAAGTTCTTGGTTATATTTAATTTAAAATAATAAAGTGTTTAGCAGACTTACAACGCTTCGACCGGTTTTCGTTCGAACTGTAGAACTTAAGGAGCGCTTTGTGAGTGTTATTCCAATCGCGGGGTTCGGAAGGGGGCGAAAGGAAGGGTGGAAGGAGGCAGGGCTGGTTAGAATAGGATGAAAACGGAGGATGGTTATTGGAAATATTTTTCCGCTCGGTCGGTCCGGCAGCCGATTTAAAGTGGTCAAAGAGGCATAAAAGGAAGGCAATCTCCTCCTCCATATATCAGAGTGCGCCTCCACCGCGGGTCCTGCGCCACGAGCGGTCGGGGGCCGCACAGGTTCTGCGGCAAAAAAATCAATTCTCCGTCGAGATCGCATTCTCAGTCCGGGTCGTACCGTTGGCTGATTGACGCTCGACGGCAGTTGTTGCGGAGCGCCGGTCTAATGGGAGAGATTACCCAACCTGTTCCGCTTATCTATTATTCATAGTCGATCGGTTAATTCGTATAATCTTGTGATTTTAATATGATCGGTTATTATATCAAAGTTTACACAGGCGAGGTGTTAACAGAGCGAGGTTATTTATTAGTTGTACTCGGAAATGGGAATGACGACTTGATTTATATCTAACATGATAATTGTGGACTGGTTGAGGAGGTGAATTTGAGTATGCGTTCATACATTACGAATTATGTTCCTGCTCGGATAAAAAAAATCTTTGAGTAACCTTGTTTTTCAAATTTTAACAAACAAATACAGATTTTATAAAAATAAACTAATGGAAAGTACGTAAGTAAAAATGTGTTTTTCATATCTTTGATCCCTATCCATTTATACTAGAAAATTGATTCCGAAGTGGGCTTCCTCCGTTAATCGGTGCATTGCAATGCGTAGGAGGGTGTTGTGATTCCGTCCACTTGACTGGCCGGGGTGCTCCGGGAAGGGGAGGGGATTTCAATTTGTGTTTGAAAATGGAATCGTGATCGCCTATTTGCTTCCGCCGCAAGAGCCTCTTCCGGGTGTGAAGCACGTGACGGCGACAACAAAATGGCCGGTAGACCACATGTTACGGCCGGAACATAACAGATTAAAATACTTCTATGTAATTTTACAGGAGTACCGTGTCTTTACTGAAGAATCTCATGTAAAAAAAAGAAATTTATACGTCCATAGATTTCAAGAATTCTAACATGCGTTTGAAAGTCTACGCACATGCCGAAGTGTAATCATATCTACTTAATACTGAGACATATTGAAACAGTTTGTTGGCAGGTGTGGTCCGAGAAGTTATACACTATATAATGATGGCGTGGAGCGGAAATATGAGGCCAACTTCACGCATGTTAATGTGACCTTAAGTTTGAGTATCGTAAAAATTACAGGGAGGTGAGCCGGGCGGAGGCACCGGGTGATTAAACTTGCTCGCTTATTAAAAATTATATGATCTGTAGTTAAACTGTTACAGATGCTATGGGATGTACGCTCCTCCAAAGCGTACGAAAGAAATTAATTATTAAAATAAGCGTACGTGAGTCCCGACATAAATTAATTTGGAATACGAAAATTTAATATGCATTTCGAGAACAAAAAAAAAACAATATGAAAAAGCCTAAGGAAAGATAAGACAAACGTAACGCGGGGTTTTAAATGCAACCTAGAATTTATGGCAATTAAATTAGGTGACTCTCAAATTAAGGTTCTAATTATTTAAACTACGATGGCATAACATATCATATCTTTTGTATAGAGATGTATTTCAACAATTTAACTGCATTAAGCAATGCTTTGTAACATAATTATTTTACAGTCATTGCATTTAACAAATTCGAAATATTATATTTAGTATTGTCTTGTATTTATATGGTAATGAATGTTTAAAGAGATCGTTAGAAATCTCAAGTATTTTTAATGCATCATAAATCATACATCAGAAGTTGGTTGAGCTTCTTTGCAGGCGGTGTATTTACATTACTAGAAATAGAGAAAATCCGATGCGGTGGTCATACCTGTCGTCGTCCGGTACCTTAAGTAAACATGGAAATCTTCTTATTATCATGAATACATAAACAGTTTATTTATTTTTTTTAATAAAATATTTTTATGTGACACTTATGTTTAATGATTTTCTATATTATTTAAAAAAATAATTGAAGCGTTGCCTGCAACACTTTTTATCAAAGTGAATTAATTCTGTTTACGTGGCAGCGTCTCCCACTGCAGAGGCGCGGGGCTCGGCTCAGCGGAGCGCGAGCCGGGACAGTCCGCAGAATGCAGGCCCGCCGTACCAGTTCTGTCCGGCGTGGGAAAACGCATCTCAATGCACCGGCGCGGTGGCTGCCATTTTCTTCACAGCTCGTCAAGCCAGGTAATCGGTATGCGATAAGACGCCTGACGCATCGGCTTATTGATTTGCGGCACCGATACCGTTTCCTGCTAGATTCCTGTTCGGTTTGATATAATCGTCCGAGATCGCTTAGAAATGTTCCGACCGGCTCCGCGCTCAGATGAGATATCGATTGAAACAATGCGATCGGCGCGCACACGTCGACTCGGGAATTTATAGCGTTCACGAGACTTTAATAGCGATTATTAATCCGTATAATTCGAGAGTAATTGATTGAAATCTAGGTCCCGCCCGTTGTTCTTTAATTTTCCGCAGAGGTGCCGTCGGTCGGCCGGTCGACAGTCGGCGGGTCGTGCCGCTCGGAGCTCCGATAATTTAAAAAAATAACGCTTTGCCGCCGAGCAGATTCGCCGGGACTTTAAAGGGGGCCGTTACAGTCGGCCGAGAGGGCGACGCCATTATCTCGAGAAACCGAGATTACAGTGATCGCCGTAACTCCTCATCGGAGTGGGTCGGCGCGCCTCGCTTCGCGTGTACGTGAACAAATAATACCTAGAAAGTGTACCCGAGGAGGTACTCGCCGGTTCTGGGAGTCAAAGCTCGCGTCTCGTACCGCGCCGGTACCGCCCTAACAAATCACGCACCGTCTCTAATCTCCTTTTAATTCCACACTGTCAAAATATAACATTATACACAGGTATCTCATTTGTTTTTTTAGTTTTTTAATAACCTTGCCGTGCTGGCATTTTTTCTAGCTTCTAATAAGCGGGCCTGCTATTCGGGCAGCGGGTTTTGTTTCCCCGAGATCGCGGCGAGGAGCGGGCGAGAGTATGTAAATGAAACTGCGCGGGTCCCCGCGGAGCTTCCGAGAAGCGGGCGGCGGGGTATGAAAACGTGAATCAACAGATATTTAAAGCGTAGTATCTGCCTCCGCCTCGAATACCTCGGCTCGGATGCCGTGTTTCTTTGAAACTGATATTGACTAATATGTTTTTGATTGTTCAATTATAATGCATGTCGAATAGAATAAGATGGATTGAAAGGCTACGTATTGGGTGTTATCCGTATCGTTAAAAGGTACCTCCGCTATGTCAAATATCATCACCCGTGCCGATCGCTTCCGATATAATAAAAATTGCGATGTGGCGTGACCGATGCGTGCTTATATACTAATTATGACAGTAAAAATGCGAAGAACTAGCTAAGTTCAGGTTTTGTTTCTCAATAGGAGAAAACGCCAAAGAAACCCCATTTCGACAATGCAACGCAACGCACTGCACGCACTGCGCCCGGCGCCGTGGCGGGCGGCGACTCACTCGTGAATGGACTATTATTCATGTCTATGATCAATTTATAAGCCCATAAAAAATAAACGTTTTCATTGAATCTGCAACATCAAGTAAATAATTAATATCACAGATGGTGTAATGAGAATTTAAAAAAAACCAACTAGTAATTTTAAGTTTCTTGATCAAGTTTACCACGGTAATTAAATTACTGGCACTAATTGTCAATTTAGGGTAATAAACAAGTTTATTAGAATCCTCCTTCCAAAACTTGACATAACGACCATTCTCGAGCCGGAGTACAAGCAGCGAGTTACTATCGATGGACCGTTATTGTTTATACTTCAAAGCGTACCCAGAAGAGGAGCCCGGGTCGTCGGCCAAATTTGAGTGTAGTATTGTTTATAAAGTAGGGTAATACCGTCTCATTAGATGGTAATCATGTGTGGAGAAAGTGAGTGAGAAGCACCATGGTAATTCGGATTGTTTTGGACGGCAGCTCCGCTAATGCGATGTCAACGATCCAGAAGGTGACTCTCGGCTGATGATGATAATGCTGTGAAATGTCTCAGCATTAGAATATGAACACCTGAGTAGCGGCAGGTACGAACGAACTACACGCCCGCGCTCTGCACGCTCCCGTGCTTCTGTTGTCGGACTCCAGCCTGGCGCATGCAGGTAAACTCACTATGAAAACGACGTGAAAATAATTCACATAGAAGTAAACATCTATTTAAATACGTCCAGATGAGCTCTGCAGCGCTCGAAAGAAGGATGTTGCCGCGAAATGATCATATTTGAACTCGATGACGTTTAAACTTATACATTCTTATTATTTTATATATTGGCAGTAAGTTAGGTTGTTTCAATAAATATATGTATAGTTGATTTATGTAAATCAAATACTAATCGGTTCTTAGCATTTCACATGTACGTAAATGATTTCAAGCTCCTTTTCCTAAGATATTTTATTTAATTATCTTTGTTAAAAATAACCACACCCGGAGGATATTTTTAAAGTTTCATTTTTTTTTTTGCGTTTGTTAATATTTATCAGTTTTAATATCGTACATAAAAAAACTAAAATAAACGAATTATAAACGTAATTTATTTGCAGAAATAACCAATCACTCCATAAAATATAATGGCATCGATGGTTCAAAACGCCAGTCCGCGCCGCGTTTGTGGCGGCTTAATGGATAGAGCACACCGGGGCCGGGGGGGCGGGGGGGGGGGGGCGCCTCACCTGAATAATTCCACATTAAAGGTGGCTCTCCCGAGCTTATTAGACGCCTGGCTCCTCCCGGCGCGCCTAGCCGCCCCTCGCGAGATCAAAAATTAAAATAGTGATAAAAACTTCATTAGGGACCGCGAGCAAAATAATTTCACCGTCATAAAAAAATGTTGTTGATCGGCGGTCTCAGTCCTGTTACGGTTTAATCGGATATTTAAATTAACTATGTGTGTAGATGCACAACCTGAGATAAAAATTAAATTGAAACGTTATTTATTAACAAAGCATGAGCACTGATGTATAAAATATTAAAAAATGTAATGTCTATACAAATCGCTTTCCACTAAACTAAAACAAGCATAAGTATAATTGCAATGGCTATTCACGTGTCAAGACGGATGTCGAGCTGAAAAATTCTCATTACTTTTTAACAATTGATAACCATTTCAATAAAAAATTACAGGCATGTTAAATTTTTCAAAATGTTGGACTTTATGATAAATTTCATTAATTGACTACACGCATACTAAATTGCGTAATTTCAAATTTGTATCTAGCATTGAATTTTTGATGTGATATTGAAAGTCGTGCCCTTGTTATAAAATTTAAATATGTAACCATGGTTAGCAAATTAATTATTTTAATGCGGCGCTCAAATAAAGAGCTCTAGTAATTAACGCAATAAAATTAGTTTCCCTTAGGAGCTGGTTACACTTGCTGTCATAACGGTCGATTTAAACATTTTACTAGTAATTATTATAAACAACATCACGTGATGCTACAAGAAACAAATATGTTATTGTATCCTGTAATATTTAAAAAAAATAACTATTAGAGAATTGAATCAGTCTTTTAAGTTAAATATCGTTACGTTGTTGCTGTAACGGTCGGTTTATTAATCTGTTGTAACCGCTTCCTTAGGCGAGCTTCGCTGGTTATACCAAGCAGGGATGCGAGAGTCAAAATAAGATTAAAAAAATCATCTAACGTAAATGTAATAACGCGTTATTATCTTAATGATTATGTTGTTATTAATAATTAAAATTAATGCTTGGAATGAGTATTTGATCGATGTAAACGACAGACCAATCAACGCTTAGTCTACCTTTTATGTTCATGCCTGATGGGTCGGATACGAGGCACGATGCTCTCGATGTTGTAGGGAAGTTATTTAATTCAAATTCATTAATGTTTCAAACAAATCAATGTCAAATTATCGATTTGAAATTTTACCAAATACTTTCTATTAACATATTGAATGTAACTGAAATAAACATGTAATGTGCGAGCCTAAGATTTTTTTTTAATAATATGCAGTATTTGTTCCGTTCTGGAGCCCTGATTAGAATATCACCGCCGCCGGCCGACGACCATGCGAGTGCGTTCATTTTGATGCGATAGTGAGCGGTGGCGGGTAACTAACCATGACAGTGGCCGACAATATCTCGTGTGTTTATGGGCAGAATGACATCCCCGAGATAAAGCTGGCCTAATTGCACCGTGGACTTGGAAATTAAGGCGATCCGTCGTGCCTCCATCGGACATACTGATATGCTTTACCTTACAGCGGCTTCAAGCGTAAAGACATAATCTGAAAATATGCAAGCAATTTTTTTTAAGAGGATCAATAGTTACGGAAAGAACTTCGCGTGCTGTGTTTAAAGCCTCGATAAATATGTATCTACATAAAAAAAGTATTATAGTTATAGCTTAACTATCGGTTCTTACTTAAACTCTACTGTATGTATATTGCAGTATTGAGTACCTTCATGATTTTAAGCCCAAATATTGGTTCCTTATTCTACAAGCCAACATAGAGAAAAAGTTTCCTATAAAGGGGGAACACAATCGACAACCTACCGGTGAGTAAGCTAATAGCGCTCTTTTTTGTTTTTATAGAATTTTAAACAAAAACAAAAAAGTAAACAATTCGCTACTTATCGATCGGTTGAAGTGTCTCGTGTGTACACTGCATATAAAAAAAACGACAAAAACGGTACCATCAGGTTGCAAAACACTGGACTGACCTGTTGGAGAAGCATTTTGTTGTGTTTGTATAAAAGTTTTTTTGCGATAGTCTTGACGAGTATTTGGCCATTTTGATGAAAATACAACACAAGACGTATTTAAATGTCAAACATATTTTCTTGTTGCTGTTTTCCATTTGGATATCACATTTTTTGCAAGTCCTTTGTGCAACTACACCGTCAGTCGATACATTATACTATTATCCCCAAACAGAAATGTGTTCTTAACTGTATCGTGGTGTGTTTATATTGTAAAATTAATCGTAAAATAAACAAGCTCACATTTGAATAAGTATTGAAAAACGAGAAGTGAAGAACATTTTGAATGTATCTTAGAAACAAATCTAATATTTAGTATTTGACAGAGTGCTTGCTTCGTTGCGGTATTGTTGCCTGGTAGGGCTGCAGCGACTAGGAGAGTGTTTCTTGGTAGAATACCGTTTTAACGAGAGCTGTAACGTGGTTTTAATGTTGGTGTCAAGTTGAATTAACTCACGGTTACACGCACTCGGGTAAAAAATCATTTTGCGTATAAATTCGGATGGCATTATAATATTTCAAACACTAACAATTTTTTGTAGTTGCTTTGTCCAACAACACCGACATGAACTCAATTTACGTTACATTGCTTACTTTTTGAATAACGTAAGGCACCACAGTACGATCATTAACGTTACGAAATTTATAAGTATTATCTTCATTATATTTTTTACAGCAAGTATTTCGAGATTTAATGACATTATCATTTTAGGCATTTTTGATCCATTGATGAATGAAACAAGCTATGTATTTGGGTCACACATAATGTGGTTGCGTCATTTCTTTATTTTAAAAATGCCCTTGTAAGGCGAAAGTTGTCTCACAATAACACTTCACTTTAAAAATATTTATTTAGGCATCATGTTCATCTAAAATCATAACTAAACCCCATTTATATGCTATATTGCTCGATTCGGTATAAATTCAATAGAGCTTGGGAAAGTAAGGTTCGTGAATAAGAGGCGCGGAGTATAGTAAGATTGCGCACGCACGGGCCGCCTGAATGGGCCGGCGGAGTGTCGGGGGCGATGGCGGGTCACGTGGGCTGCGGGTTTTTTTATTTCCTGCCATTGGCCCGCTCCGATCAGCTGGTGGGATTTAACAATATCGACCCGTGATTCGATACGATAAGTATTTGCTATATTTCATGTGTCAATTTACGGAAACAAATCGTATCGTTATTTCTAATTAATTGATTTGGAACGAATAAAAGTTAATAACAATACTTAAGCCACGAAACTATATTTAACATCAATTAGATTATAATATAATAATCAAAACATTTATTTTTTATATACATAAAAACAGCTGCTAATAATTAACGACCAGTCAAATATATTATGTGTTAGAGGCAGATTGCATTTTACGATGGTAAAGTAAAATATATGTTATTTATTTTTTCAATTCTATTTATTATGTATATATCTCAATCATCTGTATATTAAAAAAGTATTGTAGCATATAAAATCAACCAAATAGCTGGAAGATTACGAATAATGTGGGGGGAGTATTTGCAAATGACAAAAGCTCTCACTTTATCAGTGAGCAAAAAAATATTTTGGTAGTATGGAGTATCCACAAGACCTAAATCCACAAATAATAATATATTACATGGCGAAAGATTTACGCGTTTTAGGCGTTAATTACCAGGGTTGTATTCGAATACTGGTTACGTTGTTCATTATTGAATGCGCAAATCACTGTTGACATGTTGTTGAATCCAACTGCCTCAATAAATAAATAAATAACCGAAATGAGTAGATAATTGTATTGAAATATTTTAATTGTTTCAAATTACCATACCGACCCAAAATATTTAGATTTTCTTTTGTAAGAATTCAAGAATTTCGCTGAGAATGCAGTTCGGTTCTGGCCCAGCGGTGCCCCCAGGTAGTGCGCGTACCTGCTTAGAGTATTGACGAGAGATTGAGGCGGTGCTCGCAAAAACTGGCGGCGCCCAAAAAAACACACAATGCGGGTCATCATCGCTGCCGTTGGAAACAATGGCCGAGGAATTCTCCATCATCAGAAAAAATCTCAAGTGTGACTCGCAGGGGTGGTGGACCGAGGAGCTGCAGTTTAATTATATTTATTCCAAACAACACTAGATCCCTTAAAATATAGATTTAAGCAAAAATTTAATTTGTATATATATTTATTGATTACATTATAAAATAATAGCTATATAAGAATAAACATTGAAATAAAAGTGCGCTTAAAATCAAATCAAAAGTGCAGGCTGTAATTACGAGTATAATAAAAGATTTTGCAAATCGTGTACAGTATGTTTCGGTGTTGATGGTAGAGATTGCGGAGTAAATTATACAAAAAAGACTTGCAGGACAAAGCAGGACGTTTGTAGCAATATTTAGTGCTAACGAGAGCTTTCCTGTTTCAAGTCGCAATGGACAGAGGCGCAATTGATGCGATAGTAGGCAATCTCACACGAGGAAGCAGTAGAACATCATATTCATGGATATTATTTTAGAGTTTAGGTACGTATTAAAGAGTATGATCATAGGTGTACAGTGTTTTTAAATGGATTTTTTTATTGAAATACTAATTTAATTTTACTTTGTATACTAATGAATTTTATAAGATTACATTTATATATGGGCCTATTAAAAAAAAAAAGTTTAAAGGATACATACATGCAATGTATTATATTTAATTTTGGGATTTTTTGTTATAAATCTAGTGTATAATTAATCAAATTTATACAAAAAATAGCAATGAAACAAATATGCTACTTAATAATAATATTTTTTTATCACGGAGGTTTGCTACAAAGGTGCGATATCTCTAAATAAGGTTCTACCGTTCGATTCTCGATCGCCACATTACAGCAGGTAGATGCGTTAGGCGCAGGGGATGTCAACCTTTGGATGCAAAAACTAGGGTCCGCCGCACGATGGTATCTATGCGAATCAACGTGGGCAAAAACCTGTAACGGGCAGCATTGGACAAGTGTGCGATTTTTGAATGGTTATAAAACAAACCCACATAAACACTGTTTGAATGAAAATAATTTAATAATATATTTCACGGATGATAAACTGTCGTTGATATTACACGCATATGTTAAATATATTTTTTCGATTTGTGAAACATGACGAACCAGATTCCAAAAAAAAGTGAAAAACTGAAGAAAAAAAAAAATGTGTTTTAAAGCATAGGATTTTTAATGATTTTTTCGTTGATTTATAACAACCGTGCTTTTGTGGTTTTAAACAATAAGGCGATAAAGTATCAGCTGCGTGCGATTTAAATACTAATGCGGCCAGATGAGCGCCGGCCCCTCGGCTCCGCGGCCTTGCTGGCGGCGAGGAGAGGCCGTTTTTTCACTGCGAATTGTTTTTGACGCTTTTTATCAATGAACCGCGCTGACAGCCCGAGCAAACACGCGGAAGGTGAAATTAACTATCACACTTACGGAATTGTGGAGTTGCATCCAATAGTTTCATTTTTTTATATCTATTTTCACAAAAGACTTTTCCATTAATAATTATTTAATACCATCCACGAAAGTATAAAATAAACATTTTTGGCTTGACAATTATATCAGACAACTTTACTCAAATCTGGCCAAAAGGTTTATTTTAAAAAGCGCTAGAATTATAAATTACGTAAACATTATAGAATTCTGTGATCGTGATTTAGATACACAAAAAAAAAAACAAAAAATTTGAGGCGTTGTTAAAAATGTTGTTGTTTTGGGAGTGTAATCTCTTATCGTCGATCCTCGGCGGCGCGGGCGGGACGAGCCTGGCCGCCGCAATTAGCGCTGCGTGCTCTATCCGCGATGGCGGATAACCCGCCCGGCTCACCGTGCCAGATATCATTTAAAATATTATGCTGATGTATCTAAAATACACACTTTCATGGCTGAGATGATCGAGGTAATTCCCGTTCAACGAAATTAAAAATTCCTTCGACAACTCACACCTTCTCGTCTCTGTTAAAATAGATCTGTAATTGTATCTAAATATCAATAATATTTTGTTTAATTTAATATAACTGTATGCTTAGTTTAGAAAAATAACGTACATTAGTGTGAATATCTATACATAAAAGTATTTTATACAGAAATAGCTTAGAATTTATAATGTTGTAAGTAAAAAAAAAATTATTTGCAGCTCTACGTTATTGAAACTAAGCCAATTGCACGCATTATTACATAATTATACGTGATACAATGACCGTAATATCAATACCACACATGTAAAATAGGCAGTTTTTTTCCTTTCTCTCCAAATACAGTTGATATCTGGTTTTATTATTAATTATCACATTTACTTATTCAACAACAGTTGCACTTAAATCTTTCGATGAATTATTCACTATCGTATTTCCATTTTGATAGATTTTGACCTGTAACACATTGAAAATAAAGTACATACCAAAAAATCTGAGAACTATAATATTTTTTTACGATGCTTAATTTTTAGTACTGCACTAAATTAAATTTATTTCAGTGTATTTAGGCTTTGTAGATAGCTCTGCCGCGCTAGGGCAGGTGAGCCGCCCTGGATGACTTGTGTGTATCACGACGGTATGGAAATTGAGCAACGAGCCTCTCGTAGTAACCTTTACGAGAGTTCCACCGCAACATCGAAAATTACAAGAGGGAAGGCAACTCACACAAATCATATTAGAAAAGCAATTCACACGGAGCGAGCGAGCTTAAGTCTTAATTGCTAATTGAAAGAGCCATGCCTTTCCGGCTACATTATCAAATCCAATCCGAGTGGTTTGATTTATACAATATATCGAGTATTAGAAGTCCACTATATGGAGCGCCGTGAGTATAGTCCTACAAACAAGTCTTTAACAATAATTTTATTTTATAACTTCATTTATTAATGCTTCTCATCTAAAACCCGGTTTTGACTCTTTATTGGGGAAAAAGCACAGCAGTAATATAATTAATTAAAAATGCGGTATTAATTTGACCATAAATATATCTTCTGCTTTAAAGAAAATTTGTATTTGAAATATTTTAATTAGTATGTACTTCAATGTTTTCTTTGAAAAAAAAACTCTAAATCATATTTGAACTACGTGTAACAAGAAATAACAAATAACCGTTGGTATCTTTTTCAAAGTAAACCTACTCGATACATATATGAACGGAATCAGAAATAAAGCCTTGATATGTGATCACTTCGTGTAAATGGAAACCATACAAGTTAACAAAGCTGTAAATGCAGATACCTTCAGTCAAAAATATCTACATACTCGTAGATATTTTTGAGGTTCTGCGATTAGACTATATTGCTGCATTCATTTTTATTTTTATTTCTGTACGATGCTAACAATCATCATATAAATAATATCAATGTGCCTTTAAAATAAAAGTGCTTTGAAATATCGCGGTACGATGCCGCCAAGGACGTTGAAGCTTTTAAGGGAAGATTATTCTTCAATAGTTGAATGAAACATTCATTTTGTTATAAGTTGTTATATTTTAAAATTCACCTTTATAAACTAGCAATAAAAATATAACCGATTGTTTTGTGCTCGTGATTTATACATTTTTGAAAAATATCGAAAATTGTTATTCCGGTGCGGATCGATCTTGAGATCAGGAGCAATCATACTCTAGTGAGGTAGTACTCAAAATGAACTGAGGAGTAGCTCGCCTATATGGAAATAAAGTGGTTGCGTTGGAAGGGAGGGGCGGGGGGCGTATGCAGATTACGTTTCGGATAGCGCCCGCGCTCGGATCATGACCGGAGCTAAATTGGTTTTACAGCCGCTCAAATGGGAGCGCAGGGCAGGCCGTCGGGGCGCGGCCGGGCGCTCTCGCTTCGGTCATGCGCATAGAAATTTTGGAATTTGGAAAATAATAAACTAATGACAATATATATATAATATGAAGTTTTGACTATTAAATAAAAATATTTAAAAACACGAAAAGTTACATCACAGTAGATTTAAAATTAAATACATAGAAAAGGAGTTTTTAGATTTTTGTTATTTTTTTATGTAAAAATTATTTAAATACACCCTGAAATTGAATAATATAATGAAAAAATATTATTTACTATAAATTAAAGAACTGCATGCTCTGATTTAATATTTACTGCATATCTTTCTCAAAACGTAATTTAATTTTTTATAGGTATATATTATGTAAGCTATTCGCAGACAACTACTAATGATAAAGACTATTGATCAAACTTTTATCAATCCAGATATTAGTAAGTACGCCTTGCGGTTGATCTTGGTCATGCTTATAGAATACTCGATACAGTGTCGGTTTGCATGTTCGTGTGGTTTTTCTCGACTTACTTTGGATTATCAATTATTCTCAGTGTGTATGCAGATTTTGCGGTTGATATAACAAATGCGTTTAACCAACACTCAGTTGTGATGTCCGCGTACCTATTATGCGGTTTCTTGTACAGGTGTATTCACCCACAATAAGTTTGCTTTTATAATATGTAAATTATGCAATAATGCAAGCATTGGCAACTCCACGCGCACTGCAGTAATATTAGAAATAAAATACTAAAAGCTGATAGTTGCAGTAATGTTTATATTAAAACAAAATATTGAGTGCCCTGAAAATATAGGTCTCTAATACGTTATCAATTTTAATTTTAATGTTAATTATACTGCTTAGTATCGGAAAAAATATGATTTTAAGTGAAATTGCCTCTGCTGGTCTAAGTTAAAACTGTGGCTAAAAAACCAGATTTTTTTGTTCAGTTTTTTTAAGAATGAACTTCTAGAAACATCTATCATAAATAAATGCAAAACATTACACCTCTGTGAATATTTATAAACATATGTAGATATATTTAACGTATGAAAATAATCTTATAATCAAAAGATAAATCCTTTTAAGCGCGAATCTCCATAATCTAAGCCAACACACGTGGATTATTAATTTAAACCAATTATGATAATGGCGTTTGTTTGTAGAGCGGATTTGAATACATTATTCTAATGCCGGTAGTCGGAGCGGTGAGGCGATTCTCTTACACCTGCTCGGTGATTCAATTAAAGGGAATCAGTCGGCAGGACACGCGCCAGGTGCGGTCTCATCTCTCCATAGAGCCGCAGTCGAGAGTTCTGCCAGAGAAAGCGGCCCTCGGCAGGCGCAAGCCGCGGGCCACCTGTCAACCTCGCCTACATTTATTCCTATATTTATAAACTAATTCCAATGATACGCTTTTGATATAACTAAGCCAATCGTGGCGTAAGAAAATGGGAAAAGGTGGTAATTTCATTGGTGAGAAATGGTCGTAATCGGGTTTTTACCCGGATCTGATTAAATATGCACTTATACTTTTTAATTTATTATTTTTTTATTCAAATGCGAAACTACACTGCGAATTTATGGACCCGAATTACGTGTTTTCAACATCAATAAAGATTTTTTTATCAAAAACACACCTATTTTATTTACAAAAAAGTATTACTGAAAATTATATCGGTCAGAACAGTTAAAATATGGATATCGCATATAATAATGCATGTTTTGATAAAAATGTTTTTTTTAATTGAAATTAATCTCCACATAGTCAAGTTTAAACATAGATGCATATTTTTACTATAAAGTGTTATTTCGGATAAAAATAATTCATTTTTCCATCACATATTCATGTACAGCCTGCACGCATAAAATGTCACCTGCGTCACACAACTTCAAAAAATAACACTCATGCTTGCGTTTCTACACCTGATTTACTTTTAACACGATAACAGCGAGGCGTATCTATTAAAACACGTTAACCCATCAACTATTGATTAATTTAACATACCAATTAGGGCCGGTGCACACGCATTCTTATTAAAAGCCTCCATTAAGGGACGGAAACGAATCCTGCGGACTTTGCACTATGCAAAGTTATGGGCCGAGTGAACTTTACAGAACCCGTTTGGGAAGAAAACAACGGGCCGGTGTGGGACCCGCGCTGGCCGGGGTGGAGCGTTTCGCGCAATAATCTACATATTATCGAAAATGAAATTTGCCTGCCCTATAACGATTTGCCGGTAATTGACTCCAGCACGGAGCGCAGCTAAGCGGAGTTAAACCATTCAACATAAAAATATTAATTAATATAATTTAATTAATCCTATTAAAATCACCGATAAGAATTTAAAATAAATAATTTTTATAAATATATGCTGTGATCATTTCATGAAATGGCGTAGGTATAATCTTAATCAATTAATAAAGTATCGTTATTGCTTATAAACCAAAGGCGGTAAGGTGTGATAATTTCTTTTCGAAGCGTTCACAGGTGTTAAAATTTGAGTCACATGTTTGCGGTCAGCAGATCTGATCGACATCGTGAACTGATAAGAGAATTTAATTGAGTTATAAAATGATTGGTAATTTTTTTAAACCTATTGGCTGGGTGTCTATTATTGTTAAGTGACGAAAACAGATCATAACGATATCGAACAATAGTTTACCCAGACATGTTTTAGTAAATTAATGCATCGGATTAGACCCTCGTTATGTCAGCTGATATCAATATAATCGAGAAGATTGAATTGTTTGTTTTTGGTTAATAATATATATTTTAATTTATTGTATCATTTTTGGGCAGGTTTTCTATCCCTGTCGCACACCTTGCACTTCAGGTGAGAGGTAAACGGACGAGGCGCTATCACGTGATCAAATCTCCAGGGGCGCAACAAAAGGGGACCTCGATCCCGGCTATTGGAATAAGTCATTAACTCGACTGACTATCTGTGATGGACGCGGCGGAGGATTCGATAGCGAACAATTACAAATTATGATCGGGTGATAAATGGCTGCGATTGGTCGGCCGATCCGCCCGTTTCCCGTTTACTGACAAGCGCTCTGTCAACGGCCATTGTTCTACAGCCTCCGCGAGAGGAACTAAGTGACAAGATAATGGAGCTGTGTAAGAAATTCGTACGAGATGAATGAACAAATATTTTTATCGAGATGCATATCGGGGCGTCACTGGCATGAAGATTAAATATAAATATATTTATTGAAGCGGTGCATCTTTTGAATAGGAGCGGTTCAAAATAAGCGATTGTAATATTAAATTATTTGACTTCAGATAAGATTGAATTTTTGAAAAGTTTTTAATTTTTTTTGCTACATTGAACTATAACTGGAGTTACAGCACTAAATAATTGTGGCGATAAGGTATGCATTCATATACTTTGCAAAAGCAAATTAAATGTAATATGATCAAATACTCGTACATTGCTTTAAAGAAGTTTATACATATGTATTAATATTGAAGTTTAAATATTAAATAAAGTCATTTATGAATTCTTAAAAAAAACAATTATGAAGTATAAGGGTCCAAAAACATATGTGCAGGTTTTCTAAAAAAATTCCTTTATTTCACATTTAATTTTCAAAGTAAGCATTGCAAATATTAGGGGTAAAATATGAGGGTAAAATAGCTGAAAAGACGGGAATGTGGGGTTGCACCCCCCGGGGTTGTAAAATTTGTTTAGTGTGTGTAAATGTAAGAAGAGAAAGCCAAAAAATGAACATTGAATAATGCCGGTAATAAAGTGGAAAGTCCTTGAAAAAATAATTTTTAACGTTTTTTAGAATTCACATGGATGGGGTAGTTAAGGCGCATATCAAGCTGTGTCCTTCGGAGGGGTTGTAAAAATAAATAAAAATCAAGGGGTATACTTATAGTTTTCGAACGTATAATTATGTAGGTACGAGGTTTTTTTAATATTGAGTGATTTGAGCTTTCAATCAACAAGCTGTTTTATGTAGTAAGCATTTAAAACGTATTTTAACCGTTAGACTATGAAAAAAGAATCAAAAGTATAAGTTAGATCGAGTAGAAATAAAAAAATACAAAAAAGTACTAAGCTAAGTATTATTGTATATCATTATTGAATTATAATTTTTATTAACATTTTATTATATATTATAAGATTATAATGTTAAGTAACCAATTAAATTTTATCTACTTTGAGAGTTACTATGAAGAAAAAGGCTTCAGAAATAAATATGATTGATTGGTCATTATATTTTCATTAAAAAAAAATCATTTAAATTAAATCTAAGATACAAACTAATATTAAATGTAAATAAATATTCGCTTTTCTAAAAACTTATACTGCAATTTTGTTTGTATGGTTAACAAGTGTGTTTGATGAAAATTCAGGTTACATTCAAAAACAGGTTAGTATGAATCATTGTTTCTCTGGTATTAGTAAAAAAAAACTTTAATTTACTATTTTACAATACATTTAGTTTTTAACGTGGTTTATCAAGAATATTTATAGTCATAAACAACAACGATTAAAACATGTTTTTATTTGTTGTTGAAAATTTTCAAAGAAACGCCGATCTTTTTTTCTCCAAAGTCGCGTAACATTGCAATTTGGCAATAACCCTAAATGTCGGTAAAATATTTGTGCAATTTTTTTTACAAAGGAACCCGTAGGAGCACGTCTAGCGTTGTAAAATCATCAAAAAAAAGCGACGAAAAGTTCAGGCGAAGTCATTTAAACAGCAATATAACGGAACAACTAAAAAAATACTAAAGATGCCGTTTTGAATGACTTATGCAACTTTTTATGGGACTTTCATATTTTATTGCTCGAGAGTAGGGATGTAAAACACAAAACGAGTAAGTGGAATAATAAAAAAGGCGGTGTACTGTTTTTGGCAAGAACTTCATAACTGCAAACTAAAGTAATATATCTAATATTGCAGAACGTTTAACATTTGACAATTTATTTTCAAAACAATTTAAACGGCTTAGAAACAAAAAGAATTGCCTTAAAATAGTCGTTAGAAAGTAGTAAACTCGTTGAATTAAGCATTTATTTAAATTTAAAAATAAAATACTCACCAAACTGCTTATCTCTCATCGTTGAAGATTCGTATACATCTGCGAAAATAAAATAAAATATATTAATTTTAACCAAAGTTTACGCAGTTAACAAAATATTGTCGATGTATTTTGAATTAATATGCTATCATGGGAAATATTCCTGCAAATAAACTTCATATATGCTAAATCAGGCAAGAGCTTGAGTATAAGTTAAAAAATTAAAATGGGGATTGATTTGCCCGGGTTTTTATTTATGGAGTCGGGCATTGTATATTGATATATCAAGCCCGTTCCCGAACACATCTAATAAGCATTTCAATTTTTTCAAATTTAATTAAAAAAGTTATATGCATTTTTAATTGCAAGAAATTTAATATAAAATCAAAATAAAGTAGCCGTAAATTAAAGTACATCAATTTGGGACCACAGTGATAGAGCTTTGCCTTTTTGGATAAAAGTCGAAGATTATAGTTATCGGGTGAATAGGCTAATTTGAAAACGTAAATTAAATATTCAATCACATGTATTTTTATTATTAATTTTAACTATTTAATTACACGGGTTTGTGCAAGAATAAACGTGTTTCGTATCCGTTACGGTCCGATTCAGGCAACCTTCGAAGACTGATGGAAATGCTTTTCTATTCCCAAAAATTCTGAATGAATTCAAAATGGGCAAACTTCTGAATATTTTACTTCATTCATAGTTCGTTCCGGCGTTTCCCAAACTGTGACCAATTACCCAACCACGAGCTTTTTATAAGGTGATCGGATAACAAAATACTCAAACCAATTAGAGACAATGTTAATCTCAATTTAATATACTATACTGCTAGAATTTTAGCTACATATTTTCAAATTAACATGTCATACATTCGGGTATATTTATATTTTTGTCGAATCAATACGTTTTTGTAAATTTACAATGCTAACATTTATCATATATTATAAATGCAAAAAATCGTTATTTTTAATAAAATTCTATTAGTATTGCGTGCAGTAAGGACACGTTAAGCATAAATATAATAAAAGTCCGGATAAAACGGTTTGTTGTTGATACTTAGAAGCAAGGCAGTATTATCGCTCCCGTATTAAACGCAGTGAGTAATAAAAAAGCCAGTTTTTAATACAATGCGTGCCTTCAGCGCATGTCACGAGTATTCATATCTTAATTGTATTAACAAAATATGAAGTTTACTTTAATAACTAAGAATTTGTTATATGCCTTTATATACATTGTCACAAATTTTAAAATAATACTTTATGACATTTCGGAATTAAAATTACAGAAAATGAAGTTTTTAGCTAATACGCTGCAGGTTAATTTAAGTGTTGGGAGTACGCTTCGTGTAGTTTATGCGACTGTTGCCTAATATGTTGAGAGCCTCTCCTTGCTTTATTTAAATTTGTTTCGTAGAGAGCCCGGGGCCAAGCAGTGGTCAGCGAGGGACTGCCTTATTATTCACACTAGTAGCAGGCAGTGCTGGCCGCCGAGGTTTCGGATCTAATGAATCATCCGACAGCCCGAACGAATCGTTTGTGTTTCCAAATCGTTTAGATTGTCAGAAAAGGTAAACAAGATATTTCATCAAGCCTACGAGCAAAAAGCTGTTAAATAATACATCTTATTTTAACAGTCAATCTTAAATAGTAATTAAACGTGATTCAGTTTTTTAATTATGCAAGAAATCATGATTTTCTTGTAGAAATATAAAAACGGCACTGGGCAAGAGCAAAAAAGAACAATTGATTAATTGCATAATAATTGAAATGCTCGCTTTGTCAGTTTGATACTGTTTTTATTTAACCTACTTAAATCAGAAAACGCTAGAACCCAGAACTGATCAAATGGCTACAAATTGTTTAACCATTGTAACATGAGATATAATGTATCTACTTGCAATAATAAAACGCGGCTTTATTTTGGAAGATAGACTGGGCGATGTTTTATACTCGTTAATGGTTCATATTATTAAAAATGATTTTGCGTTACTTTAAACACATTATACAATGATTGATGAGGTGGTACTTCGACTATATTACACACAAAAAATCAAGTTCGTAAAAATCCCACAGTGTTTAAATTCATTACAGAGAACACTGGGCAACGTTTGAGTAAGTTAATTTACTAATTAAACATATTTACATGTCTATTTTAATTTTCTTATTTGTACTTACAGAAATGATTTAATATTTTTTATTTCATGGAAATATTTACATACGAGTACGTTTTATTAACAATTCACATGTTACTTGTGATTGGATATTTTTTGTTAAAAGGTTCAATTGTCTACTCATCTCGAGGTGGTAGCAGATTGTTTCAACTGATAAATCACACAGGCTAATTATAAATTTGCTTCCTCAGAGGCCGGCGGATCAGCTGTCGGCGTGGCCGTGCTCGGTCCAGCACGTGTTAGAATATTTGTCTCAGGAATGCCTCGCACTTCCGAGTCTATTTTAAAGTTCGCCGTAAAACACACATGTTAATTAAGCGCACTCGTCATTTGAATAATTCTCGAGTAAAATTTTATGACCATGAAAGAGAAGCAAAAGTAGAAGTTAATCATATTAAAATTACACACTGCTTACTTATTACCGGTTTCAACATTTAGAGGATGACGACTAGTTTAATGAAATTTAAGAAGGAAGTCATAGTTTGTGTAATATTCTAATTATACAAAGTTCTTTCATGTAAACAAGACCACAGAACTAACTTACATTGCATAAAACACATCCTCGAGCGTATTTTTACACCAAGTTAAAAACAAAACACAGACAATATAAATATTACACATATTTGAAATATTAATGTGTACGTATCAGTGATTGATATTTACGTTATGAAATAACAGCCACTAGTTTAGCAACGATGTATTTCAACTTTGAGTTAGGTTTTGCAAAATACAAACTTAAAAAACCAAAACTCTTGTTTCAATTTTTTACGTTGAACACTATGACTATGTAATGACTAGTTTTGTTGCCTGGTTTTCCAAATACAATTTTGTTATATTTACCATACTTTATATTATATACTATAATAATAGCATACGTTCCCAAAAAAAATTCCTACATCAGTATAAAAATGTGTAGGTAGTAAATAGTTCAAATTTAGTACTTCTTTAAGGTAGAATTTCCTGGAAAGGTTGAATCTACCGACTGCGGTGGTGTCCACGAAATCACGTCTCGGGCCGGAGTATTATGCAAAAGGCAATAAATCCAAATGAATGTTTGTCCAGGTAATGCCGCACAGTAACTGCCGCACAATGGGGAGCTGTGCAAGAAGCTAGGAGTATTGATCACCTTTTGTGCCAAAAAAATCGGCTGGCCGAGGAGGCACTGTGCGCCGAGAGACAAAAAACCACAGCTAACGGTCGGCGGCCGGGCCGGCATGCAAATCATACATTCGTTTCCTTAAACCTTATATTCTGCTTGTGTTGAAAACACGTGCTCGGATTAGTCAGAAAATTGTAACTAATATAAGTAACATGCTTTTATATTTTTAGAAGTTAATGAATTGTAACTCGTCATATTTGTAGATGTTTTTATACTAAGAAAAATTCTCAGTATAAACATGCTAAGATTCAAGGTATTTAGACATTTTTTTAGATGAGCAGATCTTTATATAGCATACGTATTTCTCACAAATAATATTGAAAGCGTTAGATCACGTATAAAATTACCCAAGACTGATTTTGTAAAATAGTTTTAAATTATAATAAAACCTCGCCAAGTTATAAATGCCTCAATGGAAGATCGTGTCTAGTTGATTACGTAATGCAATGATTCGGATTATAGAATTTTATGGTAAAACTGAGCTATTGAATGTTATAAAGCTTGGAAAATGAGGAAACAGACGTTTAAATGTTGTATAGACGATAGCAAGTTAGGATAATACATAATATTACAGTATTTATCGAAATAAAAGTATTATTTTTACGAACAGTTGGATTCTCAGAAGGTATATCTGATAAAAGTACTTATGTATGTATGTTAAATACTGATTAAAATCAATCATTTATTTCTGTTGAAATGTTTGCTCCGTAATTATCTATCAGTCTTTTAACTGTTCTAATTTAAAATTTTATATCTTATAATTGCTTTTATCTAAATAAATATTCTCGGTTTTCCAGTAACTAACGTAAATAAAAACAAATAAACATTATTTACAGTGGTGTCTGGACTATTCTATGGATTATAGAAATTATGCCGGTGTTGTTATGAAGACAATTTTTAATTATTTTAAAGGCACCTATTTTTCTTGGGAACTTATATCAAACTGGACACTGCTGTAACGAGATCAAAATTTAACTGAAGATCATCATCATCATGATGCATATATTACAATATTAGAAACTAACTAACATATACTTATGTAGATTGGTTGTTTCGGATATATTTAGTTTTGTACAATTTTCCCATAATTATGCTGTTGTGCGAGTTCTAAACTTATACTTCAGGTTTCATTTTATGTAAATTTATTGGAAACGAATTTAAAATGATACATTATATTAGAAATCAGTTGTTGTAGTTCTGTGACTGCAATGTGATGTATTTTTAGTATGCCGTAGTAGTGAATGGGAGGGCACCATAAAGTACCACAAATTAAGCACATGCACACCCGAAGCCACTTACAGATGAAATCCACGGACAAACGCATATTAATCAATAATAACAAAGATCAGACGTCGGGAGATGCGGATGATTGCACATAATTAGATGCAAGCGATCCCGGAGGAGCCGTCGCAATCTGCGCGTACCTGCTGAGGGATATGCATAGCAAAAAAAACCATTATTATTTCGGGCATGCATATTCGGGGCCCGGTAATAAATGGGCCCGAGAAAAAAAAACCGGGAAGAATGGGTCCAACTTCCATCTGCATTTCGTGCTTCGATCCATAATGGATTGGAGGCCACTGTGTCGCGGGAAGAATGGAGCGGCGCGGCTCTCCTACCTGGCGTTACTCGGTCTGCACTTTTGGGGCAAAAACACGGAATGGTGAATACGATGTTTGTTCAATTTGCAAGGCCTGTTGCTAGGCGTCGGTTGTCATTCGTCACAGTGCTAAGAATAAATTTTATAAGAATGGAATTAATTTAATACTGTTAAGGTTGTGGGAATTAATGTTTAACTTTGCAACACAAAGCAATTTGTTGTCTAAATTTATTGTTAGGTTTTTTTATTAAAATAATCAAGTACTTTAACATAATTAAAATGTCATCTATTCGATTGCGCTTATATTATAGTCAGAGGCGTGTAGTGACTTCATCAGCAGGGCAAGACTGTGTGCGTTTAAATTTAACAAAACGAAACCATTATGATGATTTGCAGGTGGGACAAACATAGTAGCTTTCTATTAAATAAAATTATGACGAGTTGAGCCTGACTCCGAGGAATGCTTTGCAGTACCTTTTCTGGACACAGGCCGTAACATTTTTTTGGAGTAAAAAATATTTTTTAATTATTAGAACTATTTAATTACACGGATTGTATTCTGCAACAGCCATTGATACGGTGTTATTTTTTTATAAGCGCCATTGTGCTTATCGACATGCAGTAATTTTGTTGTACTTGTAAATGATAGTTATTAAATCAATTATAATTTGAAATACATATATTGAATTCGATGGTATAAATAGGTTGATATTGTTAGTATAACCGAAGTCAAGTAATGTGGGTATGTTGCGGAGGCGGGGGGAGGGGCAGAGGCTTGCCTTTTGATTTTGCCGTCTAGCCTTTCTCTCTCTCCCTCCAGCGAGCGGTCCGCGGGCTAGAGCGAGACGCTGCGCCACGCTAAGATTGGCAGTAAGCCTGAGAAGAGACGAGAAATCAATTTATCTAATATGTTCATGTCAAGTAAATATAAATACGAGAAGTGTTCGTGTTTTTTATATCGATAATTGATTCGGAGCTTATCCTAATAATAACAACCAGGTAACTAAATAAATAAACGAAAGTACGACTAATAGATTTTTGTAACGACAACAAAAAATATACACGCAAAACACACGAGAAACGCAGTCATTCAACCGCTCAATAGCTTTATTTGAGTCTGTCGAATGACTTCTGTGCAACGACCTCGTACAACGACGATTGCGGATCGAACGAAAATAAAACAACACTAGAAACAAAGACACCAACAACATGTTACCATAGGCACTGATCTTTTATTTGCTTCTGCTCTAGTAATGTAACATTGATATGAAATCCCTTCGTCGATTAAATTGTAGACCAGCACAACTTTGCAGTCATTAATTAACTAAATTATCATAAACTAGTAAATTGATTGGTAATCGGCCTGCATATATGATAATAAAAATATCTAACGCTATCACAAAAAAACAGATTTTCCGAATGTAGATGTAAATACTTATTAGGATACCAGAAAACCTTACATACTACTACATCAAAGCAAATATATGCAAATTCTAAACATTGCCTTGGAATTCTACAAGTACAAAAAATGGAATTCTCATGACTTCTATAATTGCAAGTTTTTTTAATTGTTTTATGTATGTGCTCTAGTTTAAAGTAGTGAGTAGGTCTCTTATGGCAATAATTACGACTGCTACAGTTCACCTTTTCCATAATTTGCAAGGTGTAAAGCATGTGTTGACTAAAAATAGTATGCGACTGAAAGGTGAATGGTGCTTACAATGCCTTGATAGTGTATCGGTTAGAACCAATATACTATACATACATACATATGCATATATATAATGATTTTTATTGTTACAGATTTTCGTGTAAGGTAGAGGGCAATAAAAAGGTGAGTGCTCGAGTGAAGTTACGAAATTGGGTAAAACGTGTATAATGCATGTACGAGCATTGCCGGCTAGCGGGCGTAAGTGGATAAAGGCCCGGCGCTAAAGGAGAGCGAGGAGATAATTCGGCGGGCACCCAGGGACGCGGTTCCCAGGCCGTGAGCCAGCCCAGCCCGCCCCTGCGCTGATTGACTGCGTCCGTATTGTTTCACCGGCATCCGATACTATTCAAATTAAGGGATATGCTATAGATCATCTTAATTACAGAAGCTGCCGTCAGTTTTAAAACTTAAAACGTTTAATCGACAAGTGCTATATTTAAAATTGTACTGCTTTCCAATAGAAAATCAAATTCATAATCACGAAAAGTCAACAATCAAAAAAATATAAAAAGTAGCCAAGGTTCTAAATTAGGTAAACGTTACACAGATCCGCTGCTAAATGCTGTCGGATGCTCCGATTGTCCCGACTTTTTTTGTTACACAAAACAATAGTCCCCGTCGCCGGTGGGGCGGTAAGGTTCCCGGGATTGTTTTATTAGGTCCGCGAGAATTGCTCTCCTAATCACAGGTGGGAGTCTCCGCGGCCGGCGACGGGCGGGTCCGCTAGCGCCGGCCCGCACGCGGCTTCAGCCCTTTACAATGCCAGCTATTTTTTGTATATTCATCTTCAATACTTAGCTACAATTAACAGTGGCACAATGCAATTGCCTTAACAAAAACACCTTTCTGAGTTTGCAATACACGAGATAAAATCTTGGCTGTGAGGCAAATGAAAAATCTTTTGAGTATTAAAGAGGACATAGCAAAACCTATTAACTGCAATTAATTAAAAAGTGCATTTATTAATTAATTGCGGTTGTATTAATTGGTGGTATTTTTTTAAAACTAAATCCACCCAATAGTTGACACAGGGTCACAAAATTATGATATTACTCGTTGATAATGAAATTCTGCGTGAAGCAATCTATCAAGTAATCAAGTGCTGAAAAACTTTTTAAATACAAAATTGCTTAAGTACGTTGTAACACAAATACGGAAGACGTAATCGAATTTGGCACTGCAACAACCTTTCATTAGTTAATCTCTACCATGCTCGTAACACTTTGCAGGTGTTGCATAAAAAAATGTCGATTCGATATCAGAGGCTATTCGAGGTTTCGGGCTAAATAACACCATTGTGCCCAAACCATGCAAATTATTCGCGCTGTTTTTGTAAATATTTTTGAGCTATAAAAAAGCTTCTTGTTAATATAAATATGCAAAAACTCGACCGGAAATAACAGAGGTTTATATTGCAACGGCCATGCAACCGAAATCGGATTAAAACAAACGAAAAATGCACTAAACCATTTCAGAGTTAAAATCGATTAGTCAAATTAGATTCGATATCCTTTCCCGGACAGCTCACTCGGCAGCCAAAACCACCGTTCGCTGGAGACAAAGAGAAGCATTTCACGGTCGTCCAGATCCGGAGACAGGACTGTCTCACGCCGGAGCGCACGTAACATAGGATGACTTGGAGAATCTCGTCTTGCCTCCGAGGGTGCTGAAGATTTGGCCACTTAGCAGCAGTCCCTCGGTTTCCCATGGTCTTGTTTTTTGTTTGATCATATTAACGATACTGTTCACAGACTAATTTGTTAAGTTTATTCCCAGTGTGTCATTCTTTGAAATGAGCACAACCTTGGGAACTTACTGAAAATGCTCTTCGACATGCGACTCCCAATTTTTTTATGAGATGATCACCACTTGCGCGAAGTTTAATATGTACTTGCGTAATATAAAATATTTTACATCCTAAACTTTAACTCCTTATTATGTAAAACATACTTAACAAAATAGCTTTAAAAAGTTATCTTGATTAAAATATTATATGTTTATGACACTTTAAATAGTAAATTAGTAGTTTTAAAATACTATAAAAAATTAGAATCTGGTAGAATAATTATTTAATGATGCGGGAGTGTTATAAATCAAAACTATTGAGGAAAATATTACAAAAAATATTTTTTTCCCAAGTGTTAAAAACATATTTAACAATCAATATAATTTAAGATTTTTGTGAAAGATAAGATTTGAAGAAACGATCGATCAACCGACGCCGCCCCTGGATTCTCGCGGTAGTTCCCAGAACCAAACTGTTGCGAATTCAAATGAGTTCCCCAAAGGACCGCCCGAGAAAGGCGCCTTCCCGGAAGTCAGTGACCTTATGGAGATGTCGATTAAAAAGACTATTTTTTGAGGATAATACTAAAAAACAAAAGTGGCTTCATATTTTGTAAATACACCTCGCTAAATCAAGTTTAACTGAAATATATTAATACGTGAAATCAAATTTGTATTCATGGATTGTGTACACAGTTTGCGTGCTCTGTGCGTGCGTGGAGCCTGCCCCAAGCCGTTTCCGGTCCAGAGGCGGGCAGTTGTCGCCCCGCGCGCCCCCGGAGGCTGTGCCAGGACCGCCCCAGCAGACGCTGCTTTTATTGGCCCAATTAACAACAGCTTTATAGCTAATTTCAGACCCAACTTCTGATGCCAATTACATTATTGGAAACGCGCTTCAGGCTTAATCACATGTCGTAAAAATTGCCTCATAAAATCTTGTAAATTTAGATTCAATTTTATCTCCCTACAAACAAAAGTATTTTATACTTTCTTCAAAATAAATATTGGCTTTTTAAAAATGTTGTATTTTTACGTGAATGTTTAATATTAACTTAGCTTAATACAACAAGTAGGTTATAATAATTGTAATATTTTAAAAAAGACAGTAATAATAACTAATTTTTGTAGAGATTTAGTACATCGTAAATATACGTGCACGTGTGTAGAAATGCAATCCGACTGTTGGAAAATACAATTCGAGGATACCGCACCAATTACGCAAACATTAGTCTCAAGAAAAATATAAAATTTTATTGCCCTTAAGTATACCTAAGTAATAAATATTCATATTCGTGTCATAGAAGGAATAATCATGACTATTAATGTGACAAGAATAATATAAAAGTGTTATATTACAAGCTAAATTAATCATTAAATATCTTCATGTCATTCTAATGAAAACAGAAAATGATTTGCGTCATGTTTATGGAAAATACCTACGCTTATATTTCTATAAAATAATCTACTTTAAACATATGCGCATCATTGATTTAATACATTTATTAAAATAATACTAAAAAGGATTAAAATTCTTGACCTTATATTGCGCTTAATACGATACTTAATCATAAATTAAGAAAATCCAGCTCTTAGGAAAATATCATAATCATTCAAATATAAAACAGACATGCCTGATGTAGAATATTTAACCAGAGATTTTTTAATACGAAGGAATTTAAATGCAAGGTTACCCTACATATTAATATGCAATTAATCATTAATACACCAAGATTCGCATATATATTTATCTCTATATTAATTAATAAAATTTAAGTTGCGTTCTTTGCAATGATAATTTATTGAATATTTATATCGAGCTAGATAAATAATTTTAAAAATAAAAAAACATTACATGCGTCTGTTGAAAATATGCTACAAAGCAGCCCGAATGCTTCTCTCAAAGTGCCTCGAAGTAGTTATTATCTCGTACCTGTACCGCTTAGCGGTAATCTGTCAAACATCGAATGGGCTTCTATCCCAACGCGTGCCTCACACAAAAACGCATTCACGCTCACCCCAAGGCGAATTCCCATTAGTTTATTTGCCATTCAAAAGCTGTTGTCTACGCAGTGTCATACAAGAAGATCTGCAACCCTTTCTCTGGAAGCGAGCCTTCCTTCGCCGGGTGCCGCTACCTACTTGCGGAGGGCTCGAGGTTTGACGCGCGCCGAGGATCCCCCTTCGGCTAAAAAGGATTCACGATAATCACTGTTAGTGGCGAGCACGCTTTTGGTATGTTAAAAACCTTGTTATAAAAATAAAAGAAACCGTGACTTTCAATCGAGTCATATTTAAGTATTTGTTTGTTTTATTTATTCGAAAAAAGGGCATTATTTTTTTCAATGAAATATATTCCAATTTAATACTTATTTTGACTAAACTGTTTCGATTAATTTATTGAATACAAAACCCGGTTTTTTTTTTATTATATGTGCTGCTTTTTTGAGATCCAAATTAAAAACTTGAAAACATGATTTATAAAGTAGCAATTTGCACCGAATACGAAGGATAATTTTCATAATATTAAGTTGCATGGGGAAATAAGTATAACAATGGGATACGCAAAATAGTGAAGAAGACGATTATCAACGTGTTGGCAATGCTAATAGGGAAACTGTGCCAAATAATTATAATATAAATTTAAAGCAAAGGAAATAAGGATAAGATTATATAATTACTATCACGTATCTAGTAGATTAATGATTATTTTTAGATTTTGATTAAAATTAATTAAGCCTGGAAATATCGTTTCCATAAAAACCGTGAAAAAGAATTTGACATAATAGTTAGTGCCATATTGAAATTAAGGATAATAGTTTTCTTTGGAACCAATTCCAAGATGTTTAGAATGATTCATTGTTGCGTACAATTTATCTAACTGAAGGTTATTTAAACGGTAGGTAGTAATGTAAGAAAAAAAACATTTTCGTTGAGATAAATGCATGAAAGCCTGGATGCTTTATTAGGACTGCCGATTGGCTGACGTGCCATTAATAACCCCGGCTTCGATTCCTTTCAGGGCAACATTGTTGTGCTCCCATTATTGTTGGCTGTACTGACAATAGGAGTGGACAACTGGAGATTTCACAACCATCGGACACCCCAGCAGGATGCGTTCACCTTCATTGCGATTATCATTTCGATTTATTTATATAGTATATATATAATTCAAATTAGTTTTTGAATATTTTAAAAGGTGAAAAATTGATTGACGGACGTTATATACGTTTAAGAAAAAAACGTCCAAACGCCTGTTTATAGACAAAAGTACGATCTGTATTTTACTTTGCACAACAAAAACATTACTATCTTTTGTAAACTCATACACTTATGCCGAATTACTTTTAATGTCGCTTTTCAAGAAGTTTAAAAGTTTAAAAGAAATAATGAAATTAAAAGCTTTCCATACCTTTATTTGTGCTAGTAAATATGTCTATACGCTTAGGTTATGCTTTCATAAAACAAACAAATAAATTGTCGATTGATTGGTATTTGATTTAGTATATATGTAATAATACAATGCATCAATCATGTATGATTTTTTGATCCAAATTGTACATGTTCACAATTTAAGTATTATTTTCGGGTTAAATTATCACTATCAAGTAAAATATGAGTATTTAAGATATAACTATTGCAAGAATTGGAAATTACATTTGTGTATATATAATTACTGGATTACTTGTGATATTGGTACCGAGAAAACAGGTATAAAAATATGTCTTTTGAAGAGGATGTGAGTATTACATGAGTAGACATCTACTTTTATAATTGAGCTCACAGGTGAAATAAGTACAATGTTGCTAAAAGAAAAAATATCTCGGGAAATTATGCTACATGCAATGTAAAGGTATGGGAATATATATAATGGATTTTAACGCTACGCAACAGGTTGTGGTTTGAATCATGCAAAGGAAAATATAGGCCTAGAAATAACATTGGTAAAGCTCTTTCGATGAATACTATTTAAAATATTACTGTAAAATATATAATGATAACTAGTAATTATTATCGAAATACAAGACTACATGTAATAACCGTCATCATCCTCGGCGCTACGTCCCGCGGTAGTCCTGCAAGAGCTTCAGCGGTTCCTGAATATCTTTGAGTTTATTTCGCCTAAAGCATCAAATGATAAAACTATTATTTTTTAATCAATTGAAGAAAATCAATTAAATTCTTATTTCATAATATAGAATGCAGTCTGTGGTATAAAACAATCTATTAGTTACTACCTACATACAAAACAAATTATTTTTACTAACAATGTTTTATAAACAAGCAGTGTGAAATAATATTTAGTTTTATTTCTCGTCGAAATAAAACTAAAAAAAATTATTACATATTTACGACTAAGAGCTTTGAATACATGTTAAAATTTTAAGAGATAAATAAAAAAAATCCTCTCTTATTTAAGTTATTACGTTTGAAATGCTTAGTTATACTTTTGCCAAAAATGTTTTCCGCCCCTATTCGGGGGATGCAAAGAATTGCGCGGGAGGATCCATTGTCAGGGGCGCACAAAGCGGGGCTCCGGCTCTCGGCGGACCGCGGCCTGACACGCACAGGTGAGCGTCGCTGAAAGGCAGGGGTCGTATGGTCAAACGTGATTTATGTGACCGTGTGTGGACGGAGGGTGAAATGGCGCGTGTGCCGACCCTGACCAATTTTTAATTATTTTAATAGCTGACTTAACCGAAAAGATAAGCCAAGAAAGTTTCAAGACTAAGTAGACTTTTTGGATGTTTTTTTTTATCGTAATCATTTATCGTGTCTAAAAATATCAAAACACCTACAGTCTAGTGTGAGGTAATTAGATTTTTATTTAAAACAAAATGTTATTTTTAAACGGGTTCTTACGAGAGATCTCGATCGTTTCGATAAGGATCAAGTATTAGGTGTTAATGTAATAGCATCTATATTTTACGTTTTAATCAATCATCAAGAATTACAACGAGAAAATCAAGTGGATGTAAGACAATTTAAGATTTTAATCGCGTTTTAAAAATAAATGATTTAAAATGTGCTATACTTTTTATCGTTTGAGAATTCATTTTAAAACCGTTGGAGAATTTGTGTTAGAGGTCACTGGGATGCCAGAATCCAGAACGACTCCTTCGCCCGCACTCTAGATTATCCTTCTCCAAAGAAAAACGACAAAGCCTAATGTGCCAATTGTTAGGGAGAGCGCAGGCGGCACTGGCAACACCGCAATTAAATATCTCCGCAGAATAGCCGTAAAAGAACTAACAAAAACTGCCAAGTATTATTTCTCTCAATTCAGTAGCCAAAAAAAATGTCTAATGGTAAATAGTTAAAATTTTGATTATTCTGCGGCGTCTTTCTTCGAAATAACAGGCACGATTTGGACAATTATTCCTTAGTTTATGGCTCTCAGACAGAAGCAATTAAAATGTGATAAAACGAATGCAGAAAGTACACAGAGATCATTTGGTTAATTGCGGGTTGCTCGGACCGCGGTCTAAAGCATATAAATATTTTCTTCCTTCGAGGAAGCGGGACCGTTTAGCTCCGACTTTAGTATTGTCTTAGCGGTGGCAGGTAAAATGATCCCAATCGGCTGGGAACGAGTCGGGCTCTTCTAGCACTATATTACTTTGGCATGAATGAACGGCTTAGACAATAACAATGTTAATATAATTAAATTATGAATAAATTTAAAGATTAGATATAATTTGTAAATGTCATGATAACTGAAGTTTGCTATTTAATTATTATCTAAGATGGGTGTGTGTAAAAATAATGATAGTTGATTCGTAAAATTATCTAATAAGCGCAGATAATAATATATGTATTTAGGTCTTTTTGATGAATTAGAAAGATAATCGATATTTAAAATAATCTCGGGTTTATTTTCCACTAAGATATAATAAGAATTAAATAGGTATTGTCTGTCTTTTTAGAATTTATTTTATAATAAAAATTATCAATCTCAAGATTTTTTTTTACTATATAAGGTAATAAATAAATACTAATATAAAAGATAATCTGCAATTGGGTTATTCTAATACGATTTTTTTTGTTGATAGATTTAGATTAACGCTTATCAAATGTCAGTTATGGAAGTAAATTGTTGCTTTTAATTTTTCTATATTATTAATGTACAATTAAACGATTGGCTTATTTTTAAATCGAATAATCGAGGATATTTTGTTAATATTTATATTATAGTGCATACAGTGATGATACGTCAATTTCGACATTAGAAATTACCGAAACAGCTGTAACAATTAACGGTTAAGCTGTACTTGTCACTCAAGTTGATGTCCGATAAACACTGGGCGGTCACAACAAACGTCACTCGAGAGATGCACTGAGGCCGGTCAGGTGCGGGGCCAGATCTGCGGCCGGGGCAGGTGAATCACAAAACCGAAGAAATGACACGACAGGTCGGCGAGTCGAACGCGGAGGGTGGCGCGGTGCCGAGCGATACGGGGCGGCGGGAATCGGAAGGGGTGGAAATTGAACAGGTGAATTTCACAACTGATAATAATAATAATAATAAATACGCAAAATTAGGAATCAAATGATCGGAAATATCGTGATATGACGGTCATCACTAGAGGGGGGAAACGGGCGACACACACGAGATCGGGAAACGAGCTACAGCGAGCGCACGGCGTCGTCATGCGGGGAGGGTTCTGAGGGTGGACATGGCCAAGGCGGCGGGGCGCCGGTACCTGAGGGCGGGCTGGTCGGGCTGCGGTCGCGAGCGAGGCGGAACAGGCCGGCCTTGCGCAGCAGCAGGCGGCCACCCAGGAGATGGGGCGCGTGGGGCCCCTGGAACTTGGACATGGTGAAGTCCAGCGGCTGGTCCCCCTCGGGGCGCCGGGCCCCCAACACCATGGGCATGCTCAGCTCGCACAGCAGGTTGTTGTTGTCGCAGCGGGCCGGCGGCACGGCTTCCCCGCGCCCCGCTCCCTCCAGGTCGGCAGCTCTGACGGGGGCCGGCTAGCGGCGCGCGGGCATGTCTTCAGGACGGGCGGACGCGGCTGCTGGCTGGCGGTGCTCGGGCGGCGAGGCTCGGGGGCTGACTGAGCCGGCGCGGGGCGCGGGCGCGGGGCGCGGGCGCGGGCGGGGCGGGGGAGGGGCCACGCGCCGGCCAATGGGCGCGCCGCACGCACACTCGCGCGCTCACTCACACGCGCGCTCACTCACACTCACTCACACGCGCGCGCCGTCTTCCGCCGCTCCTTCCCTTTTTCTACGTTTTATATGAATTTTAGCTTTGCTTTCTTATTTCGCATAGCACTTTTTCTCTTTCATATCTCGCGCGCACTTTTGCTATTCCGGTTTATGCCGTTTATTAAAGGGTTTTCGTCTCGTTCTTTTTATGGATTTCTCCTACCTTTTCGGATAATGTACATAATATATTTTTTCATATTCGCCGCTCTCTGTTCGAGTTCAAGATCGTAAATCTCTCGCGGTCGAGAAGAATAAATATTCTTGAACTTTTCACGTGTTTCCTCCATTTTCCTCGAAATTTCCAGATTTGCACAATTTATGATTCGGCTATTATTCATTGGAGTCGAGACTGTTGGGATATTTTAATCACTTTTAAAATAACTTCTAATGTAATGTTTGTAAGTTACGAATCTTATTGATAACTATTATTTGTGCTGATAATCTTGCAATCGGATCGAAAACTAACTGCCAAAAGATAATTTAAAATATATTTAAATAAGATAAGTTTTAATAGATAAACTAAAATATATCTAAATAGATAAAAATTTGAATTATACAAATAGTGTTCACAGTAGGTTATTTAATAAGCTCTATCTATTCATTTGGTGTTATGTCCAAATTTTTATTGAGGAATTAATAGATAAGATTTAAAATCTTGCAACAAAATTACTCTTAAGCTATAATATGCACTCAGAATTTATATATCAATAAAATATTATACAAATAAACGTAGGTGAGTTTTCCATTCAAAATTATGTAAAATATTTTTCTGTTAAAGTTTTCATCGTTAATATGAGCCCCAAACGGTTTTGCGTTACAATACACCCTTGACAATATTGGCCGTCCTCGACTCCCTGACCCGCAGATACATTTACAAGGGAGGCATAAATCACTACACCCCCGCCGCATGCGTTACCCTGTCCCACCACCCTTAATGAAAACATTCAAATGCTTCTACCCTGCTGAGCATTGTACTCCACACTCACCTGGCCGGGGATGGGGCTACAACACGGCAAATTGGCGGAGGACACAGTTTTTATTTAAAAAACCATAGTTTATACGAAAATACTAAAATTCAACAATACACTAAATTATCAATAAAATATACATTTATAATAATACTTTTAGATATAATTCATTATAATCAAGAGTTTTGACTCCACACAGTAACGGTCAAGCCGACTGATGTTCTCGTTTCCGATCGGGTTGTCCCCCGTCCAGAGCAGCGTGGTGGCCCTAGCGGGGGTGGTTCAGGTGAGGGCGGAGGGTGAATAGGTTCTGACCCGTGATTAGTTTAATGAAATGCCGTAAATTTAAATTCACAATGGGTTTTGAATTGCTGCGGCACGAGCCGTTATGGTCTGTTTTGTCCCCTCCCGTTAAACGGTTAAGCAGTTAAATTAAAAATATTTGAGATTATATCTATTATTTCTTTGAATTATTTATAAATTTTATATAAAAATGTAATTGAATATTTCAGAAAATAAACAAGAAATTTGGAAAGTAAACAAAATCAAAGTAGTTATGATAAATTACCAAGCGAGTGTAAAAGCATTTTGTGATTTTTTCAAGAAAATTAACGTAAACTCTTGAATAAATTTTGATATTTGATTTAATGTTATTTAGAACAAATTCAAATCTATTTTTTAGTTTATTAGAAATTAAAAACAAATATCAAATTCACTTAACTTAAGTTGCTCTATTTAATATACCAAATTTTTTAATTAAAAATTGGTCCTGATCTATATGTATATTATATGAATTTTTAAATAGCCTATACACGTTTCAACGTAACCGAAAAGCCATTTTTAACTAATCAATAGTGCTTTATTCTTTTGGTTGTTTTTTTTTATTGTTTTGTCTGTTGCAAAAGTGACGCGATTGGTCAGTTATCGGTTGTCGATTGTGTTGGTTATATTGAAATTCGTTTGTATTAATAAACCCAATAATCATTAAGCGTCACATTCAATGAATCCATGCTGTTTTCTATAGTTGGCTCGTGCCTGGTTTAGTAAATTATATATTCATTATTTATGGAGTTGCAAGCACTGAAACAGTGTTTTTGCAATGTGCATGAAATATTTTTGACTAGTAGCCAGAATCATCATTCATGGGCTCGATTCTGTTGTATGTGGGTGCATGTCAAAAGTAAAACATTATTTGACAGCCTTGAGAAGTAAAATAACAACCGAACTCTAAAGATTAACTAGTGTGTGGGTGCATTTGAACATGAAATGATATTTTGGCACAGTATTTAAATTAAATAAATAAATTTACTCATTATTTTGTTAAGTTTATAAAAAAGAGTAAAAATTCAATTATTTCAAATTGATTCCCGAATTAGCATATGTTTAAGAAACTCATTTTATAAGCTCAGTCCATTTTTTATCCAATTCGCAGAGCTAGCAAAAAGAAATGCTAATTTATCCCCCGTCTCCGTCACACTCCCGAACAATAGAGCCGGGCCATTATTCGCTGTCTCTGTCGCATACAAAGTTGTAAAAGAAAACGGCGGCATTTTTCGGCAAGTCTTTCCGAAGCGAGTCCAAGTAAATACATCTGCACTGCCGGGCGACTCTGGACCCTGCTGCCGCGGGCCACAAGGGCCATTCTTACGGGGACTTTTGTATGAACTTGAATAAAAAATCGATCTTCTCGTCATTAGTCACAATAAAATGTTTGCCTAATAACTGGAATGCCATCAGATGTTTCCGTACAAAAAGAGATAAAAAATCACTAAGGCAAATGAATCGTGCCTATTGGATTATACCAAATGACTTTGTAACTTTTCTTCCACACGGTCAATGTATGTATCATATGTGCACACCGATACAAATGGCGGGTGATGCATATTAGAAACAAAAAAAATATTGCATTTTTGTCAATGTCATAGGAATCGTTTTACTTGTCGATCGTTGTCGATGTATTAAATTATTATTAGTACATTTTCACACAAACTAAACGAATAAAATAACGGTATTATTAAAAAAAAGCTTAAGGAAAGAAAAATTTAAAACTGAAATCTGAAACTCGTGTGCTAGTGCTCGTGGACTAAATCGCACGAGCACAGTTTTTAAGCTCAAAAGTCTGCTGAGAATGGGCATCATTTCTGAAAGCTTTTTACGATTTTGAATAACAAATCATAGTTTTAAAATGTAAAATCTACAAAATATTTCAGTGAACTGTGACAGCCGCACAGTGGCTGAAGCCGCAGTAGAACGTCCCGAGGCGTTGATGGGACGTAAAAACGTCAGTTATGACGCGCCCCCCGCGCCCCCCTGGCCCCCCTCGCCCCCTCGCCCCCCTCGCCTCGCCCCGGCGCCTCATATTTTCCAGCGCCGTTATTGGTCGAATGTTGAAAGTTGAAAGCCCACCGCCACCGCCACCGCCACCGCCACCCCCGCCGGCCGCGTCCAGCCGTGCGCGCGTCGCATTTCCCGAGCGGCGCTCGCGGGCGGAGGTGAGAGCCGCCGGGAACTGTGCATGCATAATGGGGCACCACCCACCCCTCGAGCACTATATTAACTATATACTTAAATTAATAAAAATAATGTTATTTTTACACATATTTTTCCTTGCACAAACTCACTAACGAAAATCCATGTACGCTACTACCTAAGCCACACCTTGTAAGCCCCATAGCCTGCCTGCAGGATTAGAAGATAGCCATATACCATTCTGTTGCTTGTGTATGGCTGCCATTCTGTACCCTGAGTCTGTGTAGAAGTAATTTAGTAGTGGATTTTGAATGATTGCGGAAGGTTATGCTCTAAAAGCACATTGTCGAAGAGAAGATAGTTCTGTAACCTGATGCAGAATAAGTATCAAATCCTTACGCCAGAGCTTTGTAAGGAAAGGATTATATAATAATGCTATTGGGCAGCAGCAATACGCAGTCTTTTTCTTTTAATATAAATCTGCTGTGTAGAAGGACCCGGAGACCAACTGCAATATTTTCCATAAGAAAACCATGAATAACTGGCACAGCATAAATAAACGCTCAGTCAGATGGTTTCAAACCTCCTCTGAGGAGAGGCACCCGGAGAAGAAGTTTTGGAAGCATTGTCAAATAATGAATCATGAATGAATATGTACTTTGGCGCGGGTTTTTACATCATGTATTTATTGTTAATATTATCAGGTAAACATTATTTTAATATATTCATATTTGAGAGATATTTTGATCCTATATTATTTTATTAAATTTTTGTAATAGGTGCCATATCGTTAGCTATATGTATATAATATATATTTTTCTAGTTATAATAAATAACACTATTTTCATTTTTATTAAAACATATTATATACATCAGACATGTTTTTAAATGTGACAGTAGCGAAGTACAAAGTTCATCATACAGATTTACGAATTGAATACCGTAAAAAATCTATTTAATGATGTAAAATTTTTGGATGAATATGTAATTTAGTTAGTGGCGTGCTTATTCAAAATAAACTATATCAAACACGTTAATAGTTTTTATTACGGGAATATACATTCCACGTATACAGATCGAGTTACGTCAAAAGTTAAAATGCACATTTATATTTTAGATTTGTTTAGTAAAGTAGAAAACTGTCTAATGTCAAAGACATTATTATTTTTTAATTTATTTATTTTTAATAAAATGGCTGTTTTATATATATATATATATATTTTTATGATATATATATATATATATATATATATATCATAAAAAAGTCAAACATGCTAAGTAATAAGGAAGCAGTAAGTATAACAAATTATGTAAATAAAAAAAGGCTTTAACATTAAAGGTTTCAATAAGCTATACAGAAAAAAAAAACTCGGAAGCACCCTTGGGGGCTGTAAAAATCATCACAATCATTCACTGGGGTAAGAAAATCATATTTTAAAAGCGAAATTGTATTGCAACCCTTTCGTGACGGGCGGGTGATTTATAACACTTTCGCCGCGGTCCGGACGGGGTCGGGGCGGCCCATTTTTTACAACCAATGCTTTCAGCCGGTCACAATATTGGCTCTGCAGCGCGTGCCCCGGGACAGGCTCGGCTTTTTTTGTTTTAGGGTTAATACTCTTGCTTCATTAGGAAATGCGTTTAGTTTGACAGTTCCAATTGATTACGTTGCCCGGCGAGGGTTATTGATGAATTGATTGTTGATTTATTTGTGTATCTTTTTTTATTAACTACAGTTCAATGGCATGCGATTATGCAGATTTATCCACAGCGTGCAATATATGTTTAAAATATATATATATATATATATATATATATATATATATATATATATATATATATATATATATATATATATACATATAAAGTATATTAACATTTATAAAAACACTTCTGCGACACTCCTTTAATAATGTGCTAATAAACCTATAATCTAACAAAACTTCAAAAATGAAGGTAGATCCCATTCTTTTCTATACATCATCCAATTATGAGAATTCATATAACCCTTTGGGGCATAAAATTCTAATCCTATGTAAATGGGTATTTTTAACCCGCCTAGCGACTTATGGCGCGGCCAATGCGCAGATTTTTCATTATAGAGAAGAGTTAAAGCGCACGGCATGCCAATGAGCATTCTGACAGCCCCCCTGTCACAACCGGAGGTTAGGGCGACCCCCCCGTTAGATGCCGGGCTTAAAGGGGTAAAGTAGGCCACGTGATATGTATTTTTTAGCCGTATAGAATATAGGTCATTGAAAAAACAAACAAATTTTATGCCATGTTAAGAATTATACACGTCAAAAACCTTAAAATTGTTGAGTTTCTCACTACGATTACATTAAAAAAAATGTATTGGAGCATAAACTCATGTGACTTCATTTAAATAAAATATAAATTACCTAAATATATGATCACTGTAGCTTACCGACAAGAGGTTCTCAGACTCCAATCCTGAAGGATTAATTTTTATGGTTTTTTTAATTTATAGAAATAGGATACTTGTCAAAATATACATGTAATTTCTCTGTATACAAAAAATACAAAAAACCTGCGCCAAATTCTAGTTGCTTCAAAAACTGCTTGTTTTTTTGCTAAAAATGTGTATGTGAACAGCAACTCTTGTTGAAAAGCTTTTTTATTTCTATAGTATAATTTATTATTTAAATTTAATATTCCCACACGAAAATCCGTAAATGCGAAAAAATCTGCATTGCATCGTGAAATATAATTCTAAATCATACTCACGACACACCTTTAGTATTTTTTTAAATGTAAAAAAACCTCTGTATAAAAGATATAGCTGCGCATCAATCTTGATGACTCTGAATATGATATTTGAATAAGCCGATGATCACATGTGCTGAGCCGCGAGCTCTCACGCGGGGCTCCGGCGCCGCCAGGTAACTGCCATTGTCCACCTCTCGCGGAGCACAATGCAAAAAGGCCGGCACACTGGATGTTTTTGGGTCACATTTTATGCACGTTTATTAAAAAAACTGATGTGATTTTTTACGGGAAGATGATTTTTAGGGAAACTTTTAAAAGTAACCTTTTTGCAAAAAAATATTGACAGCGTGAGAGGCTTGCATCCATAGTGGAAGAATTCTGATCTATTTTTTTGCGAAACCAGGACTTTTTTAAATCAAAGATTATCAATAACGCTCATAAAAAAATCGACCGTAGAAACATACATGCTTAATAAATATGTAAATTCAAGCAGAAAAATAATATTTTTATTATTAAGAATAATGAAAAATTATTTTTATTTGCTGAATTTCAGCAAAAATGATGTATAAAAACTTTTAGTGACTTCACGGTTTCATAAGCATTTGATATATAATAACTATGAAATGATATAATTATATTGAGAATTGTTACACATTTTACCCAAAATAGAGATTCATTTGAAACAATTTACATTTGTCTGCTTTATGACTGTGAATAAATTATTTTTTAATTATTAAAGTATTTCAAACGAAGGTGTTTTAAGGATCTACCGAATAACGTACCTTTTTTATGTTAAGCAGAAATTTGATGCTCAGTGAGCAGGTATTTTTAATAGCTACTATAGTATAGGGAATTCCATTTTAGATATCTTAAAACAATTACAAAATATTAATAAATATGAATAAATCAAGATTTCACTAAGATAGTAATCATACATATTAATTTAGACCTGAGTCAGAATTACCAAAAGAATATTCAAGCAAACGAATCAAGTTGTATCAGTTAATTGATAAATCATCTCCGCACCAATTGCTGCATTGTCAGCAGCCCGAATACCGATCTATCGCATCGGGAAACGTGACTTACCAAAATTTTGGCATAGTATTGTAACGCTCCAGCATCTGTAACCAAATTATACAAGTCAGATCGTTGCCATAGACTACGTGACTTTAGATCTGCTCAATGAAAAATGCGCCTTTGTGGATCACGGTGAAGTAGGTAACAAGGCATTTTTATTTTTACGTTTTCGGTATTTTAAAATACTAGTGAAAGTTGCCGGTAGGCCTTTTTCCTGGCTATACTTTTTTTATTTAGATAACTCGACACGGCCGTTCGATCTTTTGCTTAGCGGTGTTGCAATACTCTGAAAGTGAGCTAATTCGACCAAAATTAGACTGTGTGATTAGATTTGTGTGATAAAAAGAAAATGGTGGATATCGTTGCGTTTGCGGATGTTCGGTAATTGGATCTATACCGGAATTGAAAACGCTGATAGTTTAATTAGTTAATGCAATACACCCGTATGGTGTAACTTATTTAATATAGGTAATTAAGATAGTTTAAAAAGGATAATATAATTTACCGATAGGATTTGATATAGCAATCTTGTAAATAAATATCTGGGGAACGCTTCATTTGAAATGTAATTTTGATGAGAAATTTCATTAATTTCTTGGAGCGATTGCGTTTTCAAATAATAATCAGTTTGATGGGTGAATTGGTAGATGCGAAGACACACAACCAACTATATTAAAACCATATTATTTCATTCTGGTTAATTCAGTCTTGTAAAGGAGTTAAAGGCGTATTTTATTATTGAAAATTTTAAATTCAACGTAAAAAGTAATACCAAGGAATGCAAAGATAATTCTGTTATTTCTTTTTATTATTTTTGATCTGAATGAAGTTAATTCAGGTAACTGTCCGTGTTGACAAGCGAACCGAATTTCTTACATCACAGAGCTACTTTTTACCAGATCAGATGATACTCCACACTATTTGGATTTTTTTGTTGGTCTCTAGATCGTATTTGGAAATTATTCAATAGTAGAAAAGTAAGGCTTTAGTAACAGCTGTTCACCTCAAAGTTTGTATTAAATATTCGTGTGTTGTTTTGATAGCAGTGTTCAGAAAAATGCAAGTTATTTTTGAATATTTACCCCTAAAATGCAAAGTATAGGGGAGGCCGTGACCTAGCAAAATAAAGTTCAGCGTCGTACGCAAACCTAAATAAGTATATAAAATGTAATAAATAATTTTCATAAAAATATGCAAGTGTGATTTAATAAAAAACTTTAAAATTTATTACCGATTAAATTCAATTATTATATTTACAATAATCACAAAAAAAATAAAATTTAAATTCACGAATAAATTTTAATGTTGATATTTGTTAATATAATGGTTATTTATACCTATCAAATGAGAAATTATTTATCAAAAACATTGGGACTTTAATCTTTATGTAACGATATTTGATTATGCAGCCAATATTTTGCATTTATTTTAGCAATTGTTTTTAGACCTTGAAAAATACGATTAATCGGTAGTAATGTGTTTTTGTAAGTAATAGGTGTAAAAATGGTCGTAACTATAATGTATTAAATAAAATATAACCATAGTTCTGAAAAAAATTAGAAATTCGCATTTTTGATTCTGCGTTGTTTTGATTTTAGACTGATAAAGCATTTTGAATTATTTTGTAAAACCTTACAATCACAAAATATAGAGTGTTTAGAATAAATATAAACAAACAATTTCCAAACTAATATTTATCCACCTTAAAATAATAATATCCAACAATCTGAATTGATTTACTGAAAAAGTAATTTATAATTAATTATGATAAAATAAACACCAACGTGAAATTTTATAAGCCGTGCTGCCGCCCTTGCAAAGCTTACTATAATTTCAATCTCCTATCCGGGCAGTAATGGATGCGAAGCCTGTTTGTGATGATTCATCATCCCCTACAGAATGCTTAATATTGCACGGGGGATGCAAATTATGTGAGAAAATAAGATGCGACAACAAAGGCGACCCTCCCTGCCGGACTCGAATATCGCATGGCATACCCGCCTATTTATTAGGCTAGAATAGAAATTACAGTAAAAAAACTAAAACGTCATTCCTGGAAAGCATAGAAGATCCCGGAAAGCCAATGTCACTTCTCTCTCATTATGCTTGTTTATGGTTATTACGTCAGCTTTGCAAAGTTGTTTTTTATCCTTTTCATTTTTTAAAATATATGGTTTCTTTGTGCTTTCGCAGTGGGAGCTTTCTTTTTTAGAGTCTATTGTTGTTTTGCATACTCGCTTTTAAACTTTTTATATTTTGTGCAATGAAAGTTTTTAGGAAGGTATTTTATATTTAATTCTGTTATTTTGTTATGTATCTCAATGCGGCTTAAAATGGGTAATATTAGGACATTCAATTATTTAAGGCTGATCAATGATAAAAATAATAACTTTAAACAAGTTCTCCAAAGTGCGATATGTGATTTATAACGCCTGTACAAACAACCTTTTTAAACATTTTCTTGTATCGTATCAAATAATACACATTATCAAAGAATGCAATGACCTCGCAGGTGAACTTCCGGTCTTCTAACAGCATCCGCTCGTAGAACGGAAGACCTTCTGTCATAGGTCACTGCTTCTCCGTCAGAGAGTTGACCCCGGGACTGAACACGACAAATAAAAAATAACCATTCTTTGAAAACTGAGAAAAGAATATCGTGTATTAATTAAAAATATAAACATATTTAAAAACATTACATAGCTTAGTATAATCAAGAGGTATAAAAGTCCCTCATTTAATTACTATGTAGAGTTGTGACGAATAATATTAAAATGGTAAAAATATAAACAATAAATAGATTTTTTAATATATAATAAATATTTATTCAAAACTGCATATACATTTTATGGCAGTATTTTTTTGAAAAATCTCTGCATTCTAATATAATTTTATTTATAAAATGGAATATTGCAAATGAATATCTCAACAATTAATAATAATATAATTAAACTGTGTCTTGATAATTCAAAAAAAAATACGCAGTGCTTTAACATTGCAAAATAGAAAATAGGGACCAAAAACGTATACCTGGAATTTACCTGCAGATAAATTCCATGACTTTTGAAAGATCTTTACAAAAGATTGCACAATTCAATATGGCGGTTGTTTGTGTCCTGCCTACGTGGAATATTGATACATTAAGCACCTGCACACATAAATCTGACAATAATGCTAAATGTCTGAAAATAAATATCTTCCTAAATACCAAAGCGTATTTTTCCAAACATTCATCTAATATATTCAACAAATTTAATAATAAATTTAAGTCTTACTTAATTAGTATATTTCAGGTTTGATTGTTTTATGGGTTTATTTTGAATAAATAAATGATTTATATTAAATAAGAATGAATTTATAATAAAATTACTGTTTGTTCTCAGGCAGGGGTCCATTTCTGCGGGCCGCGGGCACCGCGCGTGCCGAACGCAGGGCCAGGCCATTAGCGCGGTCACACCTTGACCTCCCCTGCCCACCCATGAGGTCCAGGGAAACCAAGTGGATTCAGGTAACATAATATTTATTTTTGATTCATGAAAAAAATAAACGTGGGTTCTTTTTTTATTTGATAAAATTTCACGTTTTCATTGTGATTCGTAGAGATTCGTAAATTTTGGTTCTCTTCATCAAATATACCATGGTTGTGACCTAGATTTTATAAATATGAATTTGATATTGAAAGACCCAAATAAAAACGAAACTATATAGCACATATACTAAAACTGCAGAATAGATTTTAATTCGTTTATCGAAATTTCCATGGAAATGCTTGTAAGGTCGAAGAATTTATAATCAAAACACAATACAATTGGTTAAGCTGAGAAAGATCACATATCAATTGCATTATTGTCGTTGTATGAAATTCAATAGTTTGTCGAACAGAAAGTTACAATAAAATAGTGGTAATTATCAAACCAAACTGTTAAAATATTACTAACTAATTTTTCAGAATACTTATAAATAAGTAAATTAATAGGAGTGTCGTTGAAGTCGAAAAAGCTATTTTTAGTCGATTTCATTATACAGTTACCTTTATTTTGAGAAGAGTTAATAATTTTCACTATCTTACAAGGATTTGAAAAAAAAACTTATCTAGACTCATTTCATCGAATGCAATAAAACATTTTTTCCATTACATTCTTGATAAGACTAGTCAACGACCTAATTAGATTTCTATTTGCTAAATCACAAAATATTCCTACACGATCATTATTAAAATTAATTCAAAGCGCTAAACTCACAAATAAATTATTCGACAATGAATACAAATTCATAATATTCACTACCAAATCGAATTCAAAATATTCAATCATGAATTTATTTTCAGTATCGATAATAAATTAAAGTATTATAATAAATTGATTGAATTGTCGTGTCTCCCTGCATCGTGATAAATCACACGTCCGTTATAGATCTTACGAAGTATTTAAATCCAGCCAATGTCCGTAACGGATGCACCGGGGAGATTTCAGATCGATGATCTGGCAAGAAGGTTTACGACGAGGTTCACACGATGCGATTTTATGAAGGTACACCTTTATGTACGCAGAAATAATATCAATACAAAATTTGTCTGTATACGACTTCTTACGTATCAAAATTGATCTGCCAACTAATTCTTGATGTTTTGGCTAAGATGAACTTAAAAAAAAAAAAAATTTATATATATGTAACGTTAGTATATATGTATAGTATATGTTAGTATTCAGTATATATGTAACGTTAAACTTGCACATATAAGTTTAACAGTTGACTAATATTTCTATTACATAAACCATATTGCGGATGATTTACATATTAAATATCAATAAGTTCAAATTTATTGTGTCGCGAATTTAGGATTTTATGATGAAATCAGTTTTTAAACTGAAAATAAAAAAAAGTCATCGGAGGCGCGCACACTATATTATGATGTTACTAGTAATGTAGCCCGTCACAAAATGACGTATTTGATGAACGATGCGTCTTTTGTTTTTTTTGTAAAAGTTCTAAATTTGAAATTCTCGCGGTGAACGACATCTCGCGGCGAAGAAGTGAATCATATAATTAAAGTTTAGCTAAAGCATATTTTAAAGTTTATGAATGAAAATATTATCCTATCGTCTTGAAATTCGGCACATAGCTGCGGAAAAATTTACTTAACTTATGTGCAAAAAATCAGGGTTGTATCTTTTAAGATATTCTATACAGAACGGAAAAACGAAACATACATACAAACATACACACAATGGCTATTATTATAGTAGATTGGTACAACGTATTAGATTAGAAATCAGTATACAAAACCTGTAACAAAATGATCAATGCAAAATACATTTTGGGACGTTATAAATAAAATATTTTTTTCTTCTCGTTCTTTTCTAATCATTAGAATAATTCGAGAAAAATTTCTATGAAAATGAAGACTTTCGCTCAAAATTTTATAAGGGTGGTTTTGATAAGTATTATAAAAAATATATTCGAATATATATACGTTTTCTATAGATAATTCTTTCAAGGTAATAAATAAAATATAAGCATCGTTGTTCGGCTTCGGGTTCTGGATTAGAGTCGGTCGCTTCCTTTTGGTGCGGACTGCTGTCAACCAAACTCGGCACGCGACCGGCGCATCTGCCGCCCCCATGCTCGCTCCTCCAGCCCACTGCACGCCAGCCCGGCGACTATGAGCCTTATCGACCCCGCAATAAGAACGCTCAGAGGATGGCCCATAGAGCGTTCTGGTGCTGAGGCGATTACGGCTATTAGCATGGAATATAGGATTTTAGGTTAATTCTAAACTGGAAAGTTTGACATTTATGTGAATTTGTATAAATGACCGTTTGTAATTTTGGAAGCTCTGGCGTTTGGTGTTATTTTTCTTGTTGGATTTTATTAGAATATCTGTATTCCTATCATCAATACATTATAAAATTTATAGATTTTTTTATTGTAACTATGAAATCATTAAGGTGTGTATCAATTGAATTATTTATCTACAATAAAAAGGTATATTTTAGTTGCAGTTAGATTTATGTGGGAATATTGATAAAGTCTTGTTAGATTATTTAAAAATAATATTTTAGTATTATTATAGTAAATTTATTGGATTTTGAGTATATTGATATGGGCGAATATATTATATAATTTTTTTAAAATTATAGCCAATGGTTTAGAAAAGTATTGATATAGACACATTATACTTGGGTGAACTCTGCTTGTGAAGTATTATAATTTTTTTTGAATAGTTATATAAATATTACGATACACACGTTAGTCCCCATTGAGCGGAGTGTACGGGAGATGACGAGGCGGCGTCGCCACTCAGCAGCGGCGCGGCTTAACGAGACCAGATAGAAGACGTCGCATAAAATATTCAGAGATGCTAAAGAGCTAATTACAATCGGCCACATGAAAGGCCGCGACACCACCGGCCGCCCCCGCGCCCCCGCCCCGCCCCTCCCCCGCCCCCGCCCCCGCCCCGCCCCCGCCCCCGCCCCCGCCCCGCCGGCGCAAGGACGCCTCGCGAGCGGGACAAATAATTATTAATTAACACTTAATTTTTTTAACCGCTGGCTGTTGTCGGTTCCCGCTCGTTGTGAATATTTAGGAGTCTCAGATGTGCGCCGCCGTGTAACGCTCTATTAGCGCGAGCTCTAATTGCGCAGCGCATACGCCGCATTAAGTGATTTAATTGCAAGATTTTTTGCCGTCGCTCTATGGGATGTTGTGCAAATTTCGTAATTTTGGCACGCGAAACTGACGTATTATTTTCTATAGAATGATATAATACATCCTGTCGTTAATTGAGGTTTAACTGTAAGATAAAAAATAGCATATCGTAGAATGGGATGACTTTGGTTAGGATAGAGGTTTTGACATCGATATTTGTGTTTTAAACCTATTATTTTTATAAATGTATAAATTGTAAAAACGCAATTTCTTTATTTCAATAAGAATAGAAGCGCATCTGAACTCCATTATATGGTTTCTATGTGTGGCTAGAGAGTTCGATATGACCTCAATTCAGACTGAATTCGAGGTTCTTGTCTACTTTACTCGTAAGGGTCGGGGGCTTCAGTTGGAATAGGTTCAGATATTTAATATGCCAAAAAAATTAAAGACCATTAACAAACCTATACAACTTGTTATGCATTCGGTATTGGCGTTATCATATATGACGTATACATACAATCTGTATTACTGAAGGTTTTATAGCATTTCTATATTGATATTTTACATAAATTTACGTATATGGTTTTATAAATTTTTTATAAGCTGTTTATAGGTCTAGTTTTTTAAGTTTTCATATTTATATAATTCATAGAAATCAATCTTAAAATCTAACTAGCATTAATTTAACCCAGTTTGAAATGACAATTTTTTTTTGATAAAAAAAAAATCATTTTACATGAAACAAAAAAACTGTTCGCCTTTTTATTTAGTGAGAAGTATTTCAGATAAACGCATATAAACTGAACAAGATACAACCAGGATGAGCGATGTTTTACTGAAAAATAATATAAATACAAAGTATACTAAATATTCATAAAATATGTCCGTTTTACCATAAAAATCAATTGTAAAAAATAAAGTTGGAAATTTATCTACATTGTGGGTCAAAGTCACCCCACAATATGTTATTTCTAAGTGAATATATCCACAAATAAGCTATTTTTAAATTTCTTAGTATTTTAAGCAAGCAGCTCTCTCATGCCACCGAATCTAGAATGAGAAGTGGCAAAATAACAATATAAATCAAAACATAATCTGTATACCTAAAAAACGTAAATATATGGTAACTCTACGGAGCTGTATACTTAAGAGTAGGTCCATCAATTGCATGTCATTGTATTTTATCTTTTCGAGGAAACGAGCGTGGTTTTTGTGTATTGTGTCACAGCCCCGCACGCGAAGCCCGTATTAATGTCCATGTTGCAATCCCGCGTGACGTCACGGCGAGCCTCGCTGTAGAATTTGGATATCTTGAATATCAAAATGGACGGATCATTTTGGCATTTCGAAACCCGGCCGAGGCGCGGAGAGTGCAGCGGCGCATCCGGCCTGAGGAAACCCGCGGCGATTATTAAATTATTTTAATACTGCCACTTAAGCATTAGTATTAATTGAATATAAAATGGCGTGCATTACTTTGCGTAATGTTTATTTTAAGCTTATGACATTAGAACTTTAATATGTTTTTAAATGTTGGTAAATTTGCGTGTGTGCTGCATGACGATAATCAAAGTTTACCAAGTGACGCATCGCACAGTCTCCGAGTATCGATAAGAGTGAAGTGCATGTTAAAATACGTTGCCTAGTGCATATTAAATACTTTATGATATACGTTGAATTCTTTTTAGCTGGTTAATTTTACCAAGCATCATTATAATTGGTTTACATGATGTAGTGTATCATTCTGGAGTAAAACATGAATTTTCTTCGCAAAACTTTATATTGAACTTGAAAGCATCTTATTTTTAAAAAAATCGATACGTTTCAGGACTACTATAAAACTCGGGTAAAACTGAAAAAATCGTCACAGAAAATAGAATTGAATATAATATGTAATATAGTTTTCGACCATAGAATAAATAAGCCACTTTTTCTTTCCAGCGCCGATAATACATACTCGTATATATGGGTTTGATTAAACACACTAGTGAGGTGAGATTGGTTGAGCAATGACATTATTATTTTCAAAACATAAAAATGTGGAAGATGCATACAAATTATGAAAAATCTGATGTGCAACGCTAACAATAGACACAAATAAAACCCATTTTTTCCATGAGGTAAGTGAGTTTTTTCAAGGAATTTCAATAGGCAATAATTATACGGCAGTTGCATAGTTCGACTGGTCTCAGTGCGAGAGAACACAGTTTTTGCAATCACCGAGAAGTCGATGTAATGTTGCGATCTCCTTATTTAGAGGCACCGGCTTCTAATGAGACTTCTGATATGCATATAGCAATATCCATGGGAATGTATATATGTTAATTTATAGAATATGACTGTACGAGAAGGGATTTGTATAGTCAGTTATTCTAGAAACCAGGAAAATATTTCTATTTTATTGGAAATATGTTTGTATTGTAACAGAAGAGCTAAGATAGGAAAGTTGATTACCGTACCTAGAACTCCACATTAATTTATCTCTAGATTTTATCTTAATAAAATACGTGTTGTTATAGCGGCTGTCAGTTAGAATACTTGTAATGCAATGTTATACGCCCTCAGGAGACAAAACAAAGAGAACAAAACGATGTAAAGAGTTCTAGATGATCTAACGCTATTGAATACACATATTTCAAAAGTTTTATACAAGAACAGTATTTAAGTAGACGGTCAAGAAAGAATAAGGAATATGCAAGTATTTAATAAATTAGATTACAAAATATATATAATCTCAATGAAATTTATTAAGAGTAAAACAATGTCAAGTTTTTAAATTTAAAATCTTTTCAAACACGAGGTAGTTTAACTTAAGTGGTCAAAAATATTGCAGACAACTAATCAACCGACAATTATTTTAATCGCGGGAGACATTTGAGTTTTGATTATCTAAAAACAAAAAGATTATGACCACCCTACTCTAAAAATAAGGGTTGTGCGGATGTATCCAGCTTGATGTATCTGAAATTTGGCTTGCATGTAGGAAAATACCAATTAAAAATGAAAGAGTTTTATTTTCATAGAAAAGTTTTCGCTTTCTCTAAGCGTGGAGAAATTTTGCAATTCAACAATTTTGTTGCTTCATCTGTTTCAAAATTAATCCCATAACTCGTGGTCTGCAAACACTGGTCGGATTGGAATATTTTTGCTTCCGAAACTCTACATCAAACATCAGTATTGATGCTTCAATATTATTTCATCAATTAAAAGCACTGAAATGCTATTTAGTATGCTAGCTCCTTTTTAAAGATTATCTGTTGATCAAAACTAATTAATGAGTCTATTAAAATATTCCACAGCAATTACATTATACGTCGTGCGGCATCGACAATCACCCAAATCCGGTGGGTCGGGGGTCCGAGTCCTAGGAGACAATGATGATGAGGCGATGAATATTCGTCGGAGCGCATACTGAGCAGGGCCGGCTCGCACCTGGGCTGCACCTGTGGCCAGCGACTTATATAGGACACCGGGGCGACTCCGGGTACTTCCTCGCGCGTGACGGGCGAGACAATCGCCGGCTTTGAATATTATGAATACAGGAGGACATGGTAATTTGTACACTTGGTGTATTAATATTGATGATCGTGACCGGATTTGGAAGGTGATTCATATTGTTACATGCCGGGTGACATGATAATTACCCGATTGTTTAATCGTTTAGGCAATGCGCTGTTTTACGCCTATCTTCTTCTACGCCTTCTTGTGCCTTTTACAAGACGACGGTGTGATCTTTACACTACTAAATCTCACGAATTACTCGGCAAATATTCCTTTAAATTTTATTTAAAACAAGTCGATAGCTGTTCTACGTCCATTGTACAAAACAACCTGTACGATGCAATATCACATGTTAAAAAGTAATGAATTTATCTTTACGCATAATATAATAATATCCGATAAATATTTTTGTCCCTTTTTTATTGTATTTTTTTTTTAAGTTTAAAATTATTAAAGTACTTACATAATTTGTAATACTATCGATTGGCCGATCCTTTGCTGATAGTGATCGCAACATCATGCGCCAACATGAGATTAGCGATCTGCGAGAGGAGTTGACAATCACGCGAGTTGCGTCGTTAAACCAACGATCGGAGATGATAAAAAAGAAGCCAAACGAAGACAATTCATCACAATTAAGTTTAAATGTAAAATTTCCCGAAAATAAATGTATATTGATGTTATTTATTGAAAACATCTGCAGAAATAAAGGTCATAGTAACGTGACGACAAATTGTTGTGGTAATAATTTGTACACTTGATGAATAGTGCACGAGGAGCATGCAGGTGAATATATACTTTTATTTCCGTTAAAAATATTTAAAACTGTTCGTTGTTTATCTGTTTATATAAAAAAAATATACGAAAACATATAGCTATTTTACATGTAGATGGTAAAATGCCTGTGTTTATCGATATTATGGTAAATATAGTTCCCATAAATTATATTTTTGTTTGTTTTATTAATCTATTACTTAACAGTATTGAAAAAAATTACTTTGTTATATTGTGTACTTATTCCTCATATTTTACTTGTAATAAAATAAAATTATTAAAACCAAAAGACTCTTTGTAAATTCCTGATAATACAGAGGCCGTGAATTGATAAAATAATAACAAATAAATGCTTTTATACAAATTATAAGTTGGATAATATTTTAGCTACCCTTGAATTACCATTTAAAGAAAATGTTTTATTTTATATCATTTATACATATTAAATGCAATGAATTCAGTTTAAATTGAGTTCGTTCTCAACTTATTATTTCTCGGCGATACCGAATACTTAGCAATAGAGTTATAGTAAAAAAATGCATAGCAAAAAAAGGAGCGCTATACCCCTGAGCAATATTTCTTCACTTGTCACACTTTTATTTTAAAAATGTACACTGAAGACTGCAATATGAAACATTCATCAAATTACTAAAGAACAGTGACGTATTGCGTGCATCCATCAGCGCCAATTTGGCTTACAAATGACCCCTTTGGAGGGCTCGTAATTGGCGGTATGCAAAGCGCGTGACCGACTATAGTCTGTTCGTAAATTAACCGAGCGACCGACAACGAACACGGTTTATTGATTTATTCCACTATTGAGATATATTTTTATTCTGTTTCCATTAAAAGTCCAATAAAATTTTATTTTTAACGGAAAGGAAGGCTTGGGCGTCTTGGCAGGATGCTAGCGTCTCAGGGCGGTCAGTGGTTCTAATCCTTTTGTAGAATAATAAATGTAGAACAGAAATAACTTGAAAATAAAACACTGCCCAAAAAAAAAGTTATATATTTATGATTATAATATTTTAGTGCTGTTATAATTTAAGTCTTTGGGTGTCGTATTCTGATGACAAAAGAAATAAATTAAATGTTTTCGATTATGAATGTATAATCAATAAATTTAAATTAAACAGTTATGGGATTCTTATTGAATAATACTAATTTGAGTTTCTTCGTTTAATTTAGAATGAAGTATACGGAGTGAGAGCACTGGACGTGCGGGCTAACCAAAACAACAGCTCGGCCGCTAGGGGTGGCGTTGTCCTGTAACTGTTGTATTTATTAGGTGGGAATAATTTTTACCGGTTTGAACTTTCTTGGTATTTTTAACGTAGAAAGTTGTGTGACATTCACGCACACGTATTTAAATGTTGAAATTCATTTTTAACACGAAAACTTCTGTACTTTTAAAATAGCATCGTAAAAAAACATTTTATGTTTGAATAAAAAGAAGGTCATACAAGTGAATGTAAATATAAATATAAGCTCAATATTAAAAAAAAAAATTGCCTATAAACTGCTCAAAGATATTATGTAATCTGATAAGAAACAAACAATGGCTGAAGAAACGGAAAATCTTTTAATTTAAATAATTTGAATCGGATTGGTCTCTGAAACTGAAATAGACATTTTGGTACGAAAATAATACGACATTAAAATGAGACTTATTTTTCTTAATGTAAATTCACATAAAAATATGTGTTATAAAAATGCCAAACACGTCAAAAAAATATATGTAAAGAATAGCGTTATGAAATTGTAGTAATTCTGTCTTCATCATCAAAACCAGAAGCCCAAAGAATAGCATTTATCGCCCAAAATTACGACAGAAAACCAAACAAAAAGCACAGCGCAGTTATCCGCCGAGCAATTTTAAAATAAAACAAGCCGGAGAGTATTGTCGCAGGCCGCGGGCGTTGCGCGACAGGCCGGGCTCTAACGACTCGCCACAAAATAATATTGAATAATTACGTGGCGTGGAAAATGCTACGGTAATCATGGCTAAGTGTAGGCCGGCCGCTAATAACCGGAGCGGCTCCGGACTCATTAGCATGCGCGCCGCGCCAGGACGCGCTGAGCACCAGAGGGACCAGAGAACTACATGTCGATAATCCTTTAATTTTTGATTGGCTACCTCGAAATCTAGCGTTGGAGAGCATTTTGAAAGAATCCTATCCATTTTTTTCTACTCCAAGGAGCGTCGAGGACTCGGCGTTCATTAAAGTGATTCATGGTTTATAAATGATGTCATTGTTGCCGCACACACCCTCTCCCCCATACGCACATTCGCTGAGTATGTAGTTCTATTTATTTTATTATCCTTGTTATTTAGCCATTAATTATTTATTTACTTTATTCATCAACTCATGCAAAATTTTTCGCTCCACAAACTCAATAACGAAAATAAAGAAATCCATGTACGCTACCACTTAAGCCACATCTTGTAAGCTCAACAACTTGCGCGAAGGATAAGGGGGAACTATTGTAAATTACCATAAAAGAATTCCAAATTTTATTTTAGGTAATGACTTTTATACACGTATAAGACAAACAAGATAAAAATTAATTTTTACTATGCACAAATATATACATTATTTTAAATTTATATATTGGTTCTTGTAATAATTGTATTTTTTTGTCTAAATGAGTTTTGTGTATATTTTTAAATATTAAATCATCTGAATGTATCCCTAAAAGTATGTGCCACCTTACTAATTCAACCAACAAAGAGAATATATAATTTTTGTATCTTTCGGATTTGTCGCAGCATATATGATGAATGTAATTTTTGAGAATCCATTGGATTTGATGATTTACGGTTGCGTGGGACGGAGGCGGCACTTGCTGAGATGCTATCTGTCCAGAGTGTGGACTGTTTGAACAACTCGGTTTTAAGAGTGTCGTTTTAAATTTTAGCTCGTCATGACTGTCCTTGCCATTGAAAAATGTTTATGTAACGTTTGATGTCTCCTAGAAAAATCCCATGCCGACACACTATATTACAAGTTTAAATTTACGTTACCGATCAATTGACCGAATTAAAGAATAGTTTTTGATGAAGTATAATAAATATATCAATATATACACGTGTTCATACTCAAATATATGCTGTAAAAGTATAAGAAAATCGCATGCAATAGTGTAGAATTTAAAGTGCGCCGTGAAGAATGTAGATTTACGTTTATTACTTGTATGGAAAATGATTTCTAGAAATCATCCCAGAGAATTCTTTGCGGCCATATAAATAAACTTTAATTAATTATTTTCAGAGTTGATAATGAGGCAGATGATTATTTGAAACATTTTGAATATTTCTCTTCGAGAACTAGCCATACATGATCGCATACCGAACCGCTAACGCAGCGTTTTTAGAAATAAAACGCAATAATTGGAATAAATTTTCACCTGCCGGTTTGATGTGATACCTTTTTTGACACGCATGAACATTCATTAGTTGGTTTTAGCGTTTGTTAAATACATAAATATATTGAGGTTGTGAAAGAATATTATACAAAAATATTACATCGACGCTTGTGACTAAAACACGCTAAAAACGAATAACAAGTAGTAATGTAAACCAATACGATTTTATTAAATCCTTTTAAAAAAAGTGAAACGGTAATATGTGTTGATTTTATTATAACATAATCTACGAAATTATGAGACAATATTTCTATTTTAGACAAATGTTCAATTTCATTAATAACAAAAACGAATACTCTGCACATTCGTTAATGATATAATTTTACCAAATAACTAACCAAAATGAAAAGTTATTAACTTTTAATACATACATTAGGTGAACAGTGGTTGAGCAATTTATTTATTATACAGTCAGACGTGTGTTACTGCAGAAGAAGCGGAATCGATTATATTATTCTACGAGAAGTATCTGTTTTCAATTAAACAAGCAAATTTATAGTTAATGTTTATCATTTTAACAAAATGTGCTAAAAAAATAAATATGCATACAATTACTATCAAGAACACGATCAATTAGATTTTAAGCAACATAAAAATAGTAATATACTTTGTTTATTTTTTAGCGTTGCTTGTATGCTTTTCATTGGACTCATTGTTTGCATTGAATAAAATTTTAAGTCCGTTGTATATTAAGAATATGGATAATGACGATTTGTTGTACATCATCATTCCCATCACATGTCCTAATTCCTCCTTCCAGTTTGCGAGGAGCTAACGATGGATCCGCACGAGCGCCGAGCAGGTGCCGGCCCGAGGAGACGTCACCGGTCCAGTTGAGCTGATGAGGCGGCAAGTAGCGGCGCGTATGATGTCTGCTCTGCCCGGGAATTAGTACTAACGGATGCAATGACTTAATGTGCCTCTACAAATGAGGTCTTATGCGAATCATGCCCAAGGCTCTGTTCTATGTCTTATTTCTAGTAATTCAAAGGTTAAAACAACGCGTTTTAATATTGTATGTTTATTTAGTTTATGTATGGCCTTTTTGATGTACACTTCATCTGTTCAAGGTTGTATTGACGGCTTTCGCGGAAGCTTTAGATTTAAAAGCAGTCGGTGGTTCGTTATTCTGGCCTAAGTGGCACATTAGCAGGTGCGCGGCGCCCCGGGCGGCTGACGTTACACGTAACACGTAACACGTGACAGCGGTGACACGGAGCGGTGACAGACGTCACACTGTGTCTGTGTCCGTGTCCAACGGCGGTTTTAAGTTTAGGATTTCGGAAATCAGCTCGCTGATTGGCAGAAATATATTCGCACGCATAAAGTAATGGAAGCAGTTGTTGTTTTTGGGTTTTTACTAACGAGACTAATGTTGCTTTTGGTGGTAATTAAGCATGACAGCTGAAAAGCTAGCATCTTAAATAGCATTAAGGAACTTGTTAATTGTATACTAAATACAAAAACTAATACTGAGACGACTTTAAAAATTTTAAATTAAAAAAATATTTTTTTGAATTTTGTATAACTTTATTTTTGCTACTTGTGCTGGTAGAGCATTTCAAAACATTTAATTTTTTTTATAAATTAAATATATATTTTTTAAAAAATACATCCCTGTAAAATTGAAAAAAAAAAACCAAAACAAACGCATGGCTTATGTTGTATAAAGAGCACGATCAACATACTGCCAAATGGCTCCGGGGGGATAACTCCTCTGAACTTACCACTGAGCTTTCTTGTCACTGTCTTGTATTGAATAACTAACAGAATTATATAGCATGGTGGATATTTTTTTGCATTATTTATGGGAAGCATCACTATTTAAATGCAAATTCCGCAAACTATATACTGATCTAATGAATAATTGATAAATCTGATGGTAAGTTTATTCTTACCTACAAGCACCATTATTATTTATGGTTACGAAATAGGGTTAATTATTTTGTTAGTAGGTAATAATTTATTGTACTTGTCCATAAGATCACAAAAAACGTTGATCAGTGTCTAGAAATATTGTAAGGTACAAAAGAATTAATAATATAAAATATATTCACCATTACTTAATTATAATAACTTTCATTGTGCTTTTCACTGGATAACATTTTTATCGCGGACGTGTCTAGAATACTCCATCTTAATTGAAAATATTTCAATGCGAAAATCATTGAATAAACATTTTTATTTTTCCCACTTAGGGTTAAAATATGAACGGACGAACGCAATATGATAAAAAAAACAGACAAGCTGTTAACGAGAAATGTAATTCACCGGAGTTCATATATTTATAAAGGGACGTACTCAATTTGACGTTTAAATAAAGTAAATAAAATGGTAATTTTATTTAAGTTCTTGTGTTTTAAACAAGTTTTCAGCCTTAAATTTTAAATAAAATACGATTGACGAAATGTTTTTAGTATTCTTAAAGGTAAAGCTTTATAAGAATATGATTTTAAATTGCTTTTAACACGCTTTAAGTATTGCGATACACTTGGCTCTCAAAAACTCAAATATACATGTTAAACAAAAATACGTTTTACGAATAAATAAATTGATAGTATTTGTATTTTATACATATTATGGATAAATATTTTTTATATGGTAGGAAAAAGAGTAACAAATAATAATTGCATTTGAAAACACTTTTTTGGTTTTTGAAAATAAAGATTTTGCTTAAATTTATTTTAGAGCCACATATTTCTAAATTAAAATGCATTTAATAACATTGAACCGAAAAATTGTATAAATAAACTTATTATTTCAAATTATTATTCCCATTCATAATCCGATGTTTATTTAATAATTTTCCCAAAATTCACAAGGTATTTCCGTTAGCTTGAAATATATTAATTTTAGTAAAATTGTATATTTAATATTTTAACATTCGGATACATTGAAAAATCTAAACACAGCCAGATGCCTGTATTTCAAGACTTATGTGAATAGAATATTAATATTATGTAGAGTAGAACCTTAAACTTATGTACAAAAGCACATAATTTTTTGAAAAGCAAAAGTGAGCAAAGAATGTTGCAGTTATTTTTCCAGCTTAGCAGATATTTGTTAAAAAAATCATTTGAATATATCTTATGCCGTACTTTTATCTAAAATAAATACTTGTACGTTGGGTTTCGGCTTTGATTGTACAACAAGCAAGATACTTGCGTTATTAACTTTAAATTATATATAGCATACGCATGATTTATGTGTTAAAACAGTAGCATAGTTATGATAAGAGGTATCGAATTAACTGATTAGTGCAGTAATATCAATAAGGGATGAATTGACTGAAAATATTCTGTGAAGTTTTTTGAGTTTGACGAGACGAACATAGGATTACAGTAAAAATTGGACGCAATTCAGGAAGGTCTCAGAGCAGTATGATTTATTCTCTGCTTATTTTGACTAATATGTAGTTAAAATATGTCAAGTAAATGAATTGTTAATAATGTCGTTTATGTCGCGCATGTAATCTGTGCGCAACGGCCGTGTGACACTGTCATAGAGGAGTGAGTTCGGTGAATATAAACTATACGTCGACTCTAGTTGCCTTTTTGGATTATTTATTTATACTGAATTTCGAAACCTTTCAAAGCAAAATTAAAATCACTAAAGTTAAATACATATAATGGTACAATACAGACCTTCCCGTCGAATAACATTATTTACTAATTGTTATATTAAAGATTATTTGTCTAACTAGATATTGTTAAAAAAAAAGATTAATAAGCATGATGCAGTTGGGGTCTTTATTACCTCCGTATATTGAATACCAATGAAAGCTTACTAGAGTGGCTTGATAACTAAGTTAGTAGAATTTTAACTTTTACCAAGAATCCTGAACTGATATCAAATAACCTAATAATGCCTGGTTATATATATCCGAGAAAATTTATTATTATATTGCATAGGCAAATAATATATTCATATAATGGCTTAACGATGTAAGTATAATTGCAGCAGAATTTAATACAATAAATTTTACGGTCTCATAATTTTTACAGAGCCTTCAGAACCCTGCCTTTCTGATAGAAATCTGCGTTTATATCAACATGTCTTTAAGTTATTAATTTTATTATATTGAATATAAATATACAAGTTACTTTAAAGGTTATGATTGTTTATAAATAATTATATAAATATTCATACTATCCATATGAAATTAAAAAAAAAAATGCACATCATTTAAACATGACGCTAATTTGTAAATATAAAATACAATGACAGATATTAATTATCGTTGTTGAACGACAATAAAAATATGCTTAAATTAAAATATATTATTGTAAAGTTCATAATTAATTTGATTGATTACAAACTATTTTGATCAAAGGTTTGTTATTGAATATTTAATAAAAATCATTTAAAATTGAAAATTTTAAAATTTAATTGAATATATCAATAGAGAGAATATATTTTATTAAATACAAGAAACTACCCAAGAAAGAAGGCCTCTTACTAAAAAGTACTTGATTTAATGTAAACAATAATTTACGTAAACTATATTTTAAGAAATTCAATGTTTTTGACAGAGAGTACTGGGTGGAATTCCATTTTAATATTTTTGAATAAAATATTTGAGTGAGTTTCGCCAACCTTTCACGTTGGCATTATCAAACAGATCTCTGTTTGATAATGCCAACGTGAAAGGTTGGCGAAACCGGTCACCAATAAAAACGAAAATGTGGAAAATCACTCAAGTATTTTATTCAAAAATATTTAAACTATATTTTAGTCGACACTTTCATGCCTTTCAATTGAGCTTTTCAAAAATGGTGGTCCATAAAAAATGACCAAATCTACATAAATGACTGATGTTAGGTGTTGAGAATAATTTAAGTTTGGATATGAATAAAGTATAAAAAATATTATCAAATATCTAAATCCTCTACAAAACTTTTGTCTTTTTTATTTTACGTAGCTGTTTAGAAGAAATTAACCTTTATATTGTTTTTGTCAAAATTTATCGGTTATTCTGAAATTCTGAGTAGATAGTTTTGACTTCATCAACATGTTTTTGAATAAAAAGATGTCTTTCGACAAAAACAATAACAAAAATATGATTATTAAATAGACCAAGGTTATCTCCATTTCAAACGAAGTTGCTGTTCGTAGGTTTTAAAATATTCAATTTTTTCTTGTTAGTTGAAAACACAGTTCAAAGAACCTCTCCAAAATATTATATTAAGATATTTAATTGTTTCCTTCATAATCCTGTGAGATCTAAATAAATTAACAAATTGGTCATGGCGCCTGTCCCGGTGCATGCCGTGAATCATGGCGCGTTAATTTTATAACGAGTTATTATCCAGAGCGATAGCTATCTGTCTCGTTCCCTCATTATGATCCATTATTGCGGAAGAACGATGGAGGTTCTCATAGGAAGGTCCTACCCTGACTCATTGTTGCGCTGATAGATTTCTGAACTTTCAACTCGTCACGCGCTCGCCGCGCAGGCATTTTAAACGATGTGAGAACAATGGCAATTGCAATACTGCGCCTCCGCCTCAGGCGAGGTGTCACCGGCGTAAACAAGCGCATTTCTAAAATACTAATAAGTCACGCAATAAATCTGCAGCACCGCATTTAGATCCACTCACAATATTGTTATAATTAATCCTTTTCTTCTCCAAGTGCCTCTCCTCAGAGAAGGTTGGTAACTGCATCACTGAACATGTGTTTGTCCTGAGCCAGTCTTACTAATTCGGCTGCACCAAGTGGTTGTAATTAAGGTTTATTTATATAAACATGTTTTTCTGGCACAATCAATATTAATCAATGCAACTTTGGGTTTGCAGTTCTGTCCTGAGCTGTTACAGTACAGTAATAATTTTTAAATTTTATACCAGGATTGAATCGAAGTGACAAGTAAATGGATTTCAGGAAGAAAGCGTTTATTTATGATCGTCATTCATTCCAAACAATTAGAGGGTAAAAAAACACTCCTTGATATAATGCAAGTTTAAAATTGATGTTAAAACTATTTAATTTTTCCTGTTTATCTGATTAATAAAATTGAGTTGCATTTTATTAATCAAGTTGAAATTATTTGTTTTAATACTTTTGAATGCTTTTATTGTTGTTTTGGTTGTTTTATTTAATTAATTTACGACCTGCTCATAAAGATTTTGTTTGCTAAAAAAAAGTAATTATTGGGATAAATTCAATTTTTTTTATAAAATATGTTTCAATAAAATTTTATTTGGTGTTCTTTACTTAAAAAAGGATATCAAATTATTGGATTTAAATACTCAATAAAGTGTCAAGAGCCTGTAGATCATTACGGGCAGCGGCAAGGCCGCAGTTCCCACGCACGGCAAGGGCGCGTAATAAACGTGTGCATCGGCGAGCCTGAAAAATGTGTAACATGAAATTCTTCGCCGATATTCAAATGAGCCCACGATGTTCGTGTCCCGCGGTCCTATCGGCGCCCATCGCGCTGAGTTATTTCGTAGCTGCGCCTGGGCGGTAGGCCACCCCGAATCGTTAGCAATATCGCCCGCACGGTCTCACTATTGTTTATAATAATTATATGAACGTATAACGGCTATCATCCGCCATCTCCTGCCGCTCGCTGCGAGCCTGGTAGTTTTTGGTGGCAGATTCGGCGCAAGAGATAGCGAGCTCCCGATCCCGATCGGAGGTGTGCGGCCTGCGCTGTGGGCTGTGTGCCGAGCCATACCGGCGACGCTATGAGAATAACACTAGGAAAAAACGGAAATAAAAGCGTAAATAAACTATGCATTTTTTTAACTTTGTATAATTTAATTTTAATCTGATTATATTCTCACTTCTCAGTGAGTAGTTGCGATGGATTATAATTATAACGCAGGATGCAACTTTGTATCAAAATATATTATTTGAGCATGTTAAAAATAAAATAGTCAGGTTAAGTAAAATAACGTGACATCCAATCTTAAAAATAGTCAAAAGAGTAATAAATATATTTTTTTAAATTTATTTTTCTTCCGGTGTCCTACTACGCAATTCACACATTTATACACATCCAACAAAATAAAAAGCCTACAACAACACACGCACGGATGAATGGACGAGTATTTATAATAACTATTGGAGATGATGCTTAATATTTCTAATCCCAATGCAATAATGGGCATTACGGTAAGTGCGGCGGTCCCCGGGGGCGCGCGGCCCTGCGCCGGCGGGCGAGCGCACTTGCTGCCCTCCGGGATAATTTATGATACAAGGTGGTCACGAAGTTTGTTTATCTTCATTCGCTATTTGATCTTGGACGATAGCGTGATGTATCGGCGGAGGCAGCGCGGCGATGCCGTGGATGGGCTTTAATCTTTAATTGATAATGAGTGATTGTTCACATTTTTAATACAATATTTGATACAAAACGAACTGAACGAACAAAAGCTTGACTTGATTAAAATAATTTAAATTTAACAAGTAAAAAAATATTTTTTTAATGTAATTAATGTATTTCTACTTATACTCTACAAATCGTTTGTTCATATCTAATCAATGTTATATGAATTAAAATATTAACCTTACAAAAAAAAAACCAGTTTGGAAATTAAATTTGAGCACAATATTAATGAGAGTCCATAGCGAGAGCACTTCCGGACAATCTTGATCACGACTGAGGTGATAACTCACGAGCATTGTTGCCGAGCCGCGGAGCTTCCAGACCGGCCGGCGCGCGGGCCGCGGGGATATGCCGCACCAGCAAGGCATTAAAGTCCTCAGCACACGCAGCGACACAACTTGCTACCGATTTGCAATCAGCCAATAGCGCCCCTTTATTTTGAGAATTTTTTTATGGTTTTGCCTTTCTAAACAACGCAAAGTAGGACGCTATTGGCTAATCGGTTGGAAGTTGCGTTTCGAAGTGTGTAGATGTCTACTGTGTGTGCTCAATTGTGAGTTATCTAGCTTGTACTTATTTGTTTATTTTAACATTTTCTTCAACTCATGCAAATGTATATTTTTTTACACAGATATTTTCTACCCAAACTCCACAGCAAAAATACCACAAAGAGCGCTACCACACAAGCCACATTATGTAAGCCCCACAACCTGCGCGCAAATCAAGGGATATCCACACACCGTATTGTAAAAATGAATTTTAATAAATAAAAAAAATTGAAAAATATTTTTTAATCGTGAGATTAAATTCAGAGACCTATGAGGTGGTAACGCGGAGTGTGCAATCCTTAAACTTACTTAATATTGAGCGATGAAAAACAAGTGTAGAATAACGTTTGTTATATTATAAATGTGTATTATGAGATTAAATAATGTAAGTATTAAGAATCAATTTTTTAATATTTTTTTAAAACCAATATTATTTGTTATTTGAATATATTCAGTCAAAAAGCACAATAAAATGATATGTTCAATTTTATATTGTAAGTACTGTGTACAGCATATATATATAAATATATATATATATATAATGAATGCGTAATATTTCTTATAAAATACAAATATCTGTTGTCTTTTATTATTAACACAAAAAATATATATAATCAATGTGTTTTTATAAAAGCACAAAAATATTTAATATTTGTATTCTTTTACAATAATTCCTTGGTAATAACGATATAAACATACATCGTAAAAAAATAGATTTATACCTTTTATAAATAAATGGTATATAGTCACCAGTTTTCAGAAATTCAGATCATATACATGGTTGTTTTACATCTACGGTCAGATTCTGTTCACGAAATAACCAGAAATTGGAAATCCCAAATTAACACCTTAGCATTTTTTTCGATTCTTCTAATCTTGTTTACTTTTCCTCGAACAGAGTAGCGTTGTTTAAGCAGTGATTGCGCCTCTCGCAAGTTGCTGATGTACATAGATGATTTCTTTTTAATATAAATAATAACTTAATATTACGCGACACCGTAACCAAACCGGTATATTTGTTATATTATATCACAACATAATATTATGTCGTTAACCTGAATAGAAAATTTTGCACAAGACAAATATAAATTATATTTTTTTACAATCCAAATGATGTGTTTGTTATAAAATTTCCAGTAGCGTGAAATTTGCTTGAGTGTAACAACCAGTCATTGAATGGCATCTACATCTAGTTGCTTCACGTCGGTAGATCTCTTGATTTAGTAGTAGATAATAGAATAAAATGTACAGACCCATAAATTAATAAATGCCTACTTAAGCCTAATAAGTCATTAAGGCTCTTTTATTATTTATTTTACATCATTGATGACATGAAATTACATTGAGGGAACATCAAAAAAAGAACTGTAAATTTGACTTTCCTCTTTTAAGTAAATGTAAAAATAGTTTGAATAACTGAAAACCATGGTAAGTTGTTCTCTGTGTTTCAAAATGCTACTGAAAAATTGTGATAATTTCTCTTTGAAACACGATTTAAAGCTTTGTCTGAAGTTGTCTTAGAGTCTGAAAAAAATCACCAAAAGGTTTCAAAATTCACCAAGCCCAAAGAAATGACAAAGGTTTTTTAAAAACTTACAGTTTCATTTTTGCTTTAGAAATTATAATATAAATTTAAGTTTTTGAGTACGAAAAAAAATGTGAATTCCATTGCAGCAATGATTATGGTACTTTGAAATATTTGAATACTTAATTATAAAATGCTCGATGCTTTGAATACTCGATCATGTCGAAAAAACAGAATTATATTTAACAAGCTCAGTAATGGGAATAATAATGAATTTTAATAAATTATCACGCATGTTATCGGTGTAGTAGATGAAATGATACAACTTAATTACTAAGAAGGCCCTGCACAGCGAGCTAATGGCTCCGTTTACGCGACCCGGGCTTCGTTTAAAATTATTCACCCGGGCTGCGTTTTAATTGTATATCATTTGGCAGGTAAACTCTAAAATGCATATAATTCGGGGCGGAACATGCGCCGCGCCGGGCATTATTCGCGGCGCTCACACGTTTTAGGGAGAATTTGCATAAATTACGCCAAATTTGAATGGGCCGAAGGTTGCTTCCGAGATGCGCATGCACGGAATACCGAAGCACGGGGCAAGAAATAAAACAATTATCAATAAGTCCGATAAAATTTCAAAATATATTTTCAAACAAAATATATGGATCATTTAAAAAAAATTCCACATTAAAGTCAGAATAACACACGTCGACGGGTTGTCCGCTAATATCATTCACAGCTTTCAAGTTCTGAAAAAAAATTACCGAGATGTGCAGAAAATATCAATCGTGATATAAAATAAATCATCATAAATTTAGTTTCCAAGAATATATATTTATAATTCAGACAGTCAGAAAAACTTTTCATCTTACAGAATTATTATAAAACTTCATAAAAATAGGCTCAGTGATGATTGCGAATATCTTCGTATACTATTTGGTTTTATTTCATATTTATAAAATAGAAAACTAATATATTTAATAAATTGATATTACACACAAATATTATATTTATTTATTCAATATATTATTTTAATAATTGAAGAGTTTTAAGGTCATACAAATAATATTGAATAAACTCATTTGAAAATGTAAGAGTGTAATTTTTCAGGGGATTTGTATTTTTCATTCTCCACCTGCTCCGATTCACACAGGAGCTACCGAGCGAGATAACGAAATACATTGCACGTAACACAGTGTCCAAACGTCGTCTCGCATTCTCAAATAATTTGACCATACAACTGGAATAAGCCGGACATATTTAATTTTATAGCAAGGAAATGTGCATGGACTCATTTAAACCTAGCAATTTATACGGTTATGGGCTGAGATCAGCTTAGGAGCATTTTTTACGGAAAATAGATTTGAATATTATTTAATTTAATGCAAACTTGATTTACTAAGTTCTCGCTCAATTGAATTCACGAATACCAAAATTAAAAAAAAAAAAAAAAACCTAACAAACTTTCATGGATACAGAGTTGTGTTCGTTTTAATAAAAATATACATAATGAAGTATTTTTAAAGGTCCTATGAATTTCTTTGTAAAGAGTGAACTGAATGAAGTGCTTGATGCACATGGTTACTCGCATGCTGAACACAAGACCTGCAACGCACGCGCCCGCGGAGGTGTGCGCCTGCAAAGTGCGGTAATTGGCGCGACGTTATCTGCCAGGTGCTTCTGTGGGTATATTTTTGCATGCACGCAACCCGCGACTCCCCGGGGATCTGTATGCACGGAATAAGTGGAACGGACGCGATTCTGGCCCTTATCGCTGATGCTCCGTGTGAGATATGGAGGTGTCTTCGTTGAAAATAAAATGAACCTTCGTGGGTGAGAGGTTTTTGCGATTGTTTTTTTTTTTGTAGATCACTGATTTTGCTGTTCACTCGAGTTATTGATATTTTTAATTATCAAAACTTTGCAGGCTTGCACGTATAATTTTGTAGACTGTTTAAATGTCTGGAACGTCTTAAAGGTTATAAAAAATATTTTAAACTATTATAAAGTGTTTCACGTGAGGTTTATTCTAAATCATGTTGATCATTATTTAATCATCAAAAAATCATCAATCACAAGAAGAACGCTTAAATTTCGTTTAAATTTATTAGAAACAGTTTTCTATCCCACTAGCTCTGAAAAAACCATTGCACGAAATATTATTTAAAACGCATACAAGTAATTCAGATATGGCGTTAGATTGAAAATAAATTGTAGTCATTTTTAAAATATAAATCCAATAATAATTTGTTCTATTTGTTTTAATTTTGGCCTGACATAGGCGGATTCTTATAGGCTTTAAACAGTTGTCACAGGTTTATATATTTTTTTGTATATGTTTTAAATAATATATATGTTTATATAAATATTCATACATGTTTTAATTACATTGTTTTCACGCGACACGTCTGATGACATTTTTTGAACGTCTGTGATCGGGAAGGAAACAAAGGCTTTGACCGTATCGCACGCTAACAAGAGATTTCCATACAATATGCAGGGCCTCTTATTATATTCAAGATTTATTGATGCAGATACCAAGAATATTGTGAATATTGTTATCAACTGGAGCGAGGGAACTGCAAAAAACGCATGGGCACCTCGTGATGATCAAAATAAATAACATAGCATTCAATAAAAAATAATCGATTTCTTATATTAAATAATTTATTTGCAAATATATTATTCACACACAAACATAACCAAACTAGATACTTTACGTATTTTTTCAAATATTTAAAAAAATAATGATTTGTTTTTATATATAGTATGCGATAAGCTTTAAACATAATAACCTTAAACATTTTTATAGACAAATAAAGTATTTTGATTTTTTTTATTTTGCATTCAACGAGTCAAAACATTCTAGAGGAAATACAGTTATACATCATTTTTTTAAATATTAAATACTAGTTTGTGGAAATTTAAAATGAATTCAAAGCTTTGACATTTATAGCAGTAATGTGCTTTTTATTTAAAGGCAAACATTGGCTCAGCCCTGCACTTGAAGTGAGATATTTCAATTGCTTATTTAATAATATTTGAGTATATATATAAAAAAATATATAAAAACTAAATACTTGAGCCAATGAATAAACGCAGGACGCTACTGCTCGGCACCTTGAGGGAGTAGCTTGCTTGTGCGTCATACGGAAAAAAATCGAAATGCAACGCCTTATAGGTAATATGACAAGGTGTTGAGAAAATATTTAAATACAATATTGTGTGTATTTAACGAGTTCCATGTATCCTCAAACGATCTCCGGTTGATATAATAATGTATATATTTTATAAATCTTGTTCATAAACCTTTTTCAAGAAAACGGCCTGATATTTTATCATATTATTACAAAAAAAATACAAGTTACGATTATAATGAAATATATAAATTATTATGTGAAAATGTAAATAAAAAACGTTTATTACAAAAAGCAATGTCAAGGATTTTAATATTTTTCTTTAAAATAAAAATTATGAAACTTTTTTACTTTTGGTTTATTGCTTATCGGTTTTTCCGAAATATATGCGGCATTTTTCAAATTCTGGTTTTTATGCACATTTAAGTAACACGCAACGTTAATGTGATGACATTGTTAAAATATTTTATTTAAAATAACTAGCGTTTATGTATTAATTTATATTTGGTTTATAGAACTGGCCCTTATTCTGCTTACTAAGATGAAACATATTGCAGGTCGTAATTAATTGAAACGAACTGTAATGTTTTTACTTAATAGATCGGGTATGCATATGTACCGGGATCATCGGTAATTATATCAATTGAACCCAGTCGGGGTTTTCTCGAAGGCGCACACTTTTATCTTTGCCTAAGTACTAAATAACAGCTAAATTAATTTACCATTAGCCGGCCATGGAACGGGCATAAACAAATTATCTATCTTTTTTATGGGTTTTAAATTAAGGGAATAATTTAAAATTCTCTATTCCGTTTTTTGTGATAGATGGAACATTCGAGAGAGAAAAAAATGATAATGGACTGAAGAATAACACACAATAATATTTAATCGTTTGATAGCATGATAGTTAGCGGTCTTTTAATTACATTTTAATATTTTCTCTGAACGGTCCTCGGACCATAATGTACCAAACATAGGGTGTCCACGAATTCTGTGCGTTTTTAAGGCATCGAAGCTAAATAATTCAACAAAAAATCTTAATTTGTTTTTTTACTAGCAAATACAATAATATTTTTTTTAAAGAGAAACTCGGTCTTTACCGTTTGTTTGATAATGTATTGACCTCAGTAATTTTTTCCTTAATATTAACGAGTAAAATAATCAACAATGATTAATACACTATATTTAGAAAATATTGAAAGCGAAGGTAGTAAAATAATTACACTCAATTCAATAAGTGTGCTCTAGGTACGTTAATAAGGGTAAAATTTACTTTGATTAGCCTTTATTTTGTATTATGTTAATCAATTTGTTAAAATAATTCATGATTGCGTTGAAAATGCTCACTGGTTATTACAACTTAGGATATTTATCAGTCAAAATTTGAAATATATCCTATTTGACTTGTTTGTTGAAGGACATACAATGATTATAATTAAAAAAAAAAAATGCAGAGAAAGCGGAGCTAAAATCGTGTTTCTGTTGCCCAGTATCTGTTGAATGATGGTCACCCTACCTAGGCGCCTTAGGACAATAAACCTTAAGCTTTCTTGATAATTTTTAGAAATTAATAAAATGGCCAATCAAATAAAGATAATCTCCAAACTTTAACAGATTATCTGTTTGGGCTTATTTGGATAAGCAGGTGGGAAATGTAAAGAAGAGCACTCACTACCTATAACCTCTCTCCACTATTGAAAAAATTTAATTAATTAATGAGATTAAAAAAAATTTGCTACTATAATTACAAATAATTCCAATTGCTTCTATATATCAAAAGAGAACTGCTATTTATAAGGCATTTTGTGTATATCTGGTAAGAATAAATAGATTACAAGTAATAAATAGATAAATAAGATTATTTGATTGTTAAAATTTTTTAATGATATTATTTATTAAGTAGCTTGGCTGGTATAAAATTTTAATGTAATTCTTTGTCCTTTGTTAAAATTAAAAAGGCTGATTTATTATATATGTGTATTTAACATAGATAAATCGTTAGCATAACTATAGGCCAAACAAGCAGACTAACTTTTTGGTATATATGGATTTTAGAGAATATTTTTGCCATCATTATTCATGCAGGGCTCAGTCAATTACTTATATTATAAATGCATCCCACGATTTTAACGCTATGTCAGAATAGATATTTTTGTAAATCAACGTTAATTGCTAAATTAAGTGCTATAGATGTAAAAACAAAAAAATGAAGAAATTATTCTTAAAATTATTGTATTATGAATAAATCATTTCGCGAACTGACAGCGTATCTAGAATTTAAATATAATTTCATTCAAGTATTTATAGGAAAAGGGATATGAATGTAATATTATAGTATGGGCAGTCCCTTGATATTTTCTAAAACGGTAGCAATTATATACAATTTAAATAACAATTAAAATGAAAACAGAATACCAACACGAGAAACATAACTATCGAGCGCTGTGATTTGTGGCGGCGAATCACTGTATTTATCTGTATCCCATTTTTTGTTTATTTAATATGTTAAGTTGGTAGGGACCCGTTAAGGGTGCGGCGCCTTTTTATTTTTGTTAACGCCGCTAAGTGGAGGGTCAACCTCAACTAATGAACTGCAAACTAAACGTTTCATTTTAGAAATATGAATTCCAGCTCGAGACGGTCCGCTGCGCCTGCGGCTGCTCGGCCGCGCTGCCTCCGAAACTGACTGCTTGGTGCAGTCTGGAAATGGCACGACACCGAAGGATGAAAGAACCCAGAATTTTTATAACCATATTTGACGATTTTAAAAAAATTACTGGTCATAAAATTTTAAGCAATATAAGTGAATATTCATCATCAATTATCATTCACGTTGTCATTTTTCCTAATTATCAAGATCATTAAAATGTCTACGATTATGATAGTGTTTTCTGAGCATGTAAAATTGATTAATGAGAGCAAAATATTATTATCTTTTTGGATAAAATTTATTTTTGTGTCAATGAAGACGATATAATTTAATAAAAATTAGTGAATTATTTTGTAGTACTCAAATATATAACATGATCAGTTTTCAGAAAAGATTGCTTGCAACATACGTTTTCTCAACCTACTTAATTCTTTGGTTGTATTTTCATCAAGTTTTTAAGTTTTGCTTCGAATGGTTTAGCAGTAATAACACTTGGTTTTATTGCATATATGAAATAGTTTTCACTGTATTTAGATGGTCTGAAGCAACTCAAAGCAAGAGGAGCCGTTTAAAGTATTGCCTGCGCCAGTCGGGCCGGGGCAGGCTGGCGGCTCGGGGCCCCGCGCGTATGGGCGCGGCCTCGCAGTAACGGTCGGCTCCATGGCTACCGACATCAATCACACTCACGTCTCCTAGTCTATATAATTATTTTATCTGTGAGACCAAAAAATGATAATTTCTTTAGTTAAAATTGCTATGATTCAGCTTCACGAGAATTTTATGGCTGCTCGGGATTAACTATTTACCGAAATGGCCTTACATCTGCAAACGGTAACTTCCTACTTAGACTAAATCAATTAACAATTTGTTTATACTGTAATTAAAACTCATTTCAAATATTTATCGCAGAATTATTTCACATTACGTAAAAGTTTTTTATTAACAACTCTAAAGCATGTTTGCAAAAAATAATTCAATAATGATCGAATAAAACCTGCGAACCTTCTTATCATGATGAACTCCTGTAAGCAGTCTACAACGTCAAAGTTGTTAAGGCAGAGCTTCTAGGAGTGCCGGAGACATTGTGAGACTTTCGTACAGCAGTGGATCGATAGTAGATACATAAAGCACAATTTTACTGATATTGGAAGATAGTAAGTCTTATTATCATTCTAATTGACACTAAATAAGTATTGTTGTTGGGCATTATGTGAGATAGTATCAATTCACCACAGATTATTGTCAAGCTATATAATTTTTTCTATGGTAATGATTCTGTATGAGCTCTGACATTAATAACAAAACTGTTTTGGCAAGAGCCTCGGCTGCTTTTCTATTAGTTTGTTTTGTGCCGCCGTCTGGTGCGCTATGGCAAAAATTAAGTCAAGCAATCGCATGACATGTCCTGTCCGCCCGGCCGCGCGTGAAGAACAGGCCAGGGCGGCGGGTGCGAAGCCGCGACTCTGATGCGAGTAATTGAAAAAAAAAATAAGTTGTCAGAGATAATATAAATTAGATTAGTAACAAAATTCCAATAAAAAAAAAATCTGATTTTAGTGTATTGTATACTTGTAAAATACTATTAGCCAAAACGAATAAAAAAAAAAAACGTTAAATGTATAAGTGAATAGCATTGTTAGTTTTCACTAATATAAATAAACTTTTTATAAACTGTGTAGTAAGATCTTTCAGAGTGTCCTTTTCAGTTTCAGATAGTCACCCCGTCACTGACCAATACAAGAATATTGCCTAACCGAGCGGAGTCTCCGCAGGGTGCTTCGGGAATAACTAAGGGATGCGTCATAGTAATACGGAGTCCACAGAAAATGTCTTAACACAAATATCATAAACATTAATCGCATTAACTAATATATTTTAATACAAAGCACCAAACAAAAATGAATATTTTAATTATGCGAATTTGATAGCTCGTTGATAATTTCTGTTTATAGATATAATTCATAGAGATTCTTGTGTGTTTTATGAGAAAACGGTTCGGAAGACTCAAAGACTTGCGTTTTAAGGCTGTGCATAATTGAAGGGCTCAGGTTAGGCGCCCTGGCGGACCGCAGGCGCCAGTAGGAACAATTAGAGAGCCCCTTGGCGACCGCTGCCTCATGATGGATGGATGTATTTCGGCGCATTATCGCCAAAATTAGCCGCTTGGCGACCCCAGCAAAAAACATTTACAAAATATGACGTTTGGTTAATTTTTATGAGATTTATGACTTTTACTGAGAAATTAAGAAAATATTTTTGTTTTAAATATATATTTTATAATAGTTCACTGAATTAAGGTTTTCATAATAAGGTGCCTTCGCATTATATTTAAAATTCTTTTGCCTCACTATTATTATAACTGAATGATCTGAATTTTTTTCTATAAATTTGCCCACTGCTTTTGTGGTATTAATAAAAAAATAGCATAAAAATCAATTTTATTGTAAATATCGAATCAAATAGTTAGGAGACAATAATTTTTTTAAATTAATTTAAATAAAAAATTTATCACTTAAAATATATACTATACTATTGATTTTTGTACAGTGGACTATTAAAATTATTCAAGATTCCTTAATTGGTTTTTTTGTATGAATTTCAAATATTTGAAATACAGCACATGTATTATATCAACAGTTTATGCCTCGAATAAACACTAACTATAACTTAAGTAAATCAAGTTGTTTTACAAATTAAAGTAAAAATTTCGAAAAAATAAAAAGTAATTTTCGTTATTTATAATTTTATGAAGCAATACAAATTATCCACTTACTATTAATAAAACGTATGCAACATGAAACCGGCTGACAAGACCCGTAACGTAACCCTTTAAAAAGCCATTAAACTATTTCTATATTAGGGTTTATTAAGCGGTGACCGACACGTATAATTAAACAATAACGCATCTCGTTACTTTCCCATTAAAAATCCACGTGGCGCTATCGAAGACAATTAAAACGCAAAGCTCATGGTGGCGCTCGCCGGGCCCCACAAAGCTCGTCACTAATTCCGGAGTGACAGTCGCCATAAATTCAGCTCTTAAGCCTCGCTGCGGCTGATTCTCAGCCATTACCCATTAGTCAGTTATAGGTGGAAACAAAGGCGCAATTAACATCTTGAGAAATTATTTGAAATTGCGTGATTAGCGTCAAGACATTTTAGCGTTCGGCTGCTCGACTTGGGACTGAACTGTTTAATATAATAGGAGCTCTACATTGAAAACAAAGTTGAAGCAATATATAATGTTATATTCAGTTCTTACAGTGAGCTTAGTAAATTTCATCGGACGAGTTAAAGAAGGAAACATAATATCTTTTCAATCCATTTAGTTGATCCGAGTTTGGATGATTTGAAATATATGATTGTGAACTAGATTTCATGGCTGCAAAGCAATAAGACTTTATGTAAGTTGATGATGATTAAAAATTAAATATAAATTTGTCGTTGATATTCTCGTCCGTGTTAATTGTGTTAATAATGCGTTTTTTTGCATTTTTTGCAACTAGAAAATCATATGCATTATTTATTAGATATAAAATATTTCATATTACAATTACCAATAATACTAATACATATACAAATTATATTTTCCCACTAACATTAAGCAACCTGAATCTATATATATATTTTAAAAATTGCAGAAATTTACCATGACAATTAATTATTTATCACACACCATCATTGTTTAAAATCTGAAGCATAAATTTAAGTTACATGAAAAAATAATTTTCAGTTATTTCAAGTAATTGTTATTTGTCCACTTAAATTTCTCACAATAATATTTCAGTTTGTTTGCATTAATGGCGCACACAAAAGATTACGCAATAAACAAAGCGAAACAAAAACAGATCAAGAACCTTTTTGTAACAAGTGAAGCGTACCCCCGCTTACCTAACTGCCCATGCAGAGAGTATCCATTACGTTTATTTGAATTAAGCTAGTTAATTTATCAATTTAATTAAAACTGCGTTTAAAAATTAGTCTTACAAACCTCGGTAAATAACCCGTGACGGCAACAATACCCGCCAGATCCAGTGACAGATATCCCCCCGTCTGCATTGTACTCGCTTATTATATTCACTATCGCGATCGAAATTCACAAACAAAACTACAGAATTATAATTAAGCGCAAAGATGTGTTTATCTTTATTCTTCTTAATTTTCTTTTGGATCACTTCAGTTTGGTAATTAATTTGAATCCGAATCACGATCAGATATGAGAAAACAGCGTCAAATTAACGTGAAAATAAACAGTGTTGTTATATTATGACGTCACTGCAGCCTCTATTTTGCACGCTACAAAAAAACGATTGTTCTCTTTGTATATTAAATTGAAAGTGTTATTGTATTTTTCTTCACATCCCGTGATTAAAGGCTATTTTAAAATTAAAGGTTGCAAATGTGTCCGACATTTATCAGAACGCATTCACATCTATGATAAAAAATATTTCTATACGCGACAATAACGCATTGTGTCAAAATTTAAGCTGCAACACATGCAAATTATTCAACATTAAGCAATGTTCTCAAATATTGTACTGTAGGCGTTAAATTTAATATTTCAGCTCCTTGTTCATCTGAGTAAGGTATTAGGACGGAAAGTATTACGATGTATATACAAAGTTACTATTGATATTTTTCCGTGTTTGTACTTCATATAACTCAGCGTTGTTTACATGAAAATGACAAGTACGTTGGAAATTACATGTCACGTCTTTTTACTTCAGTTGTTATGACAGCACTGCAAAACAAACGCAACATCAAGAGGAAGCCATCGCAAAAAGTCCGAGATGGTTCAACCATCTACAGCTATTTGCTCTCTGCTCGGCCGGCGCAGAGTAGCGGTCGACACGGGCGGCGTTGCAGCCGAGAAAAACTCCGCGGATTCTGCCGAACGTCACGTGTTCCAGTTTGTTACACGCCAATTAGTTGTGCAGATTAATTGTCGGGTAAAAACAGAAGATCGACTCACCGGGTCATGTCTGGGAGATTCTTACTTGCGTTGGGGCTCAGCCGCAGCTCACGCACCCGAGAGTTGAATTCTTCCTGCTGAAGATGTTTTATGATATTTCAGGAATTTGAGCTTAGAATTCAATATGGTCACGAGTTTGGATTACTTTAAACAAAATATGCGTTTTGATACACAACATATACATACAGGCTCAGGTCGTAAGAGTTGCGAAAAAATGTGAATTTAATTAACGAATGATGCTTTCTGATGTGTTTTTAAACCATTGCCATTATAAATTGGCTGGTTGTTTAAAAAAAGTAATTTAAAAAATATATATTTATATAATAATAATATAAGGATCAATATTTATTAAATTTCTTTGGATGATCGGCGGTGACGCGTTGCAATGGTACAATAGCAAATAGCTACTTCAACATATCGTCTCTGTAATCTTAATATCTATTTCCAAGTCAGTTATTCAAAGTATCGTTTCAAAGTATCGTTTCAAAGTAAATGGCTGTGGCTGTTTCCGTTATATTTCAAATCTGGCATTTATTTTACTGTATAGAAAATATTCCTAGATAATAAGCAATACAATTGAAAAAAAAGATCAATCTTAACTTTTAATAATCTATTTTTTCAAATATTTTAATTCGGATTTGAATCTATGATTGCTTGTCTTGCGAAACACTTTACTAGCACTACACTACAAGTGGTTCATACAGTTAAACTATGATAGTGCTAGAGATAAAATATTACCTGTAAATAAATGTAGGTATTCCCGAGTACATTCAGTCGCCAGAGGCCGCGTCCAATCTATTTCTCCTACTTAAGCATTCATCTCAATACGCCGGGGCCTCCCGGAGATGCCTCTCCAAACAAGGCAGTTTATTAAAATAATATCGCCGCACGGAGCCCCCCTACCCCCTCTTATTATATATTAATCAGTATGCTGCGCCACACCAAGCGGACTTATGAAGTTATTTCCCTCCACCCGTGATATTATATGAAATGAAGAAAAACTTCCCTTGTCTCTCTCATTCAAACTATAGCCGTGCATTTTCTCATCTTCTCTCCCTTTCATGCACATCCCCCACCCTTTACGTTATACTGGGAGGTTTAAAATGTTTGTAATGTTTTATGTTGAGAATTGACTTTTTCTAATTTATTGATTCATTCATCTACGCTGTTGATGAAGTCAAATTTATTAATACCATGATTTTAAAGCAACGCCTTACTTAAATTTGGGAAGTAGTCTTTTTACCTGACGAATTTAATGCAATAATTTTGATATTTGTATTTGTTTGTGGCCAGTGGTAGAGTGGTTCCATCAGATGAATCCCAAACCTACGTTATTAGGTTCACGCTAATTTCAGTTTGGTTTAAGACGACTTGTACTAACAATGCTTATGTTGAAATGTAGTGTTTAATGCAAAACGAATACCTTGGACTTCAAACTGAATTTATTTAATTAAAAAGTAAATTCGATGTTGTTATAATATTTTCGTTTCTAATTCTAGAGTGGGAGATTCATGCATTACGTTGCGGAGCACCCTATATACAGGGCCCCCTCTAAAGTTTCCCCCGCCTCCCAGGCCCCCGCCCCCCCCGTCTGCGCGGGCTTAACGAATGAAGAAATCTCCTTAGATTTTCTCCGGCCAAGCTTTTTATTCTGGAAACTTCGAAGGACGCCGAATAAATAGCCCCGCGTAAACTTTATGTGGCGCTATTGTGAATGTGAGAAATGATAATGTATTTCTGTTTTATTATACGAATTTGAGTTTGAAAGGGCGCGATAAACATTCAGGAGTCCGCTGAAAAAGTATCTTTATGATCCCTCCCCGGCGCTGGGCTGTGGGGCTCGAATGTCTCTGAAGGATTGCGTTATTTGGTATCAAAAATGTAGTCGTAAATAACTTAGGTGTTTTTCTAGATCCAGACGATAATGTAATGCGAAGAATTATGTTTACTATCGTTCTTAACTCGTAACCTGTCTCCTTTTTTGATTTTATAAAAGACAGAACCTGTTATTGTACATACATTAAGTAAAAATGAATTATGTTCAGAATTAAATAGCAAATATTATAAGTAACAAAAGTATACTTCAAGTGAATAAAATTAAAGTTTGTTTAATTTATTAATTTTAACTTCACGTGAGGCTCTGTTTATTTGCAGCTATTTATTTTTTATCGCAATAAATGCGGTATATCAATATTATAATGTTTTCATATGTAATTTTTATACTGCGTATTTAATTATTGATAATTTTGATTCCAATATTAAAACATTGTTTATTTGCCATTAAAATGTTTCAAGTGTTATAATAATTCGTATCGACACAAAATCAATAGGTTAAAGATAATTAAACTTGGTATTTGTATTAACAAATGTAATGTTCACACCAGGTCACAAATAAAATAAACGAGCAATTTAAAAGGCAAATGAATACGTCGGTACATTTCTCACACATGGTGATTACATCGCAGCTGCTAGCACGAAATCTATGGCTTGTCTATGGGAATAATGTTATACAAAACGTATTCGATATTATGTCGACTCCTCCCCTTCTGAGATTTCTTATCGACTTGAATATTCTCAATTAAAAAAAATCACGAACTCATTTGTAGTCCACCTGAGCGCCGGCTAATGAGGGTTTGAATGACAAATTGTAAATTAGGTATAGAATTTAAGGCTACGTATTATAAGGTCATTATCACGAATATATTAGTGTTAATTTTGTTTTCGGTTCTGCTATTTTTGTAAATTATAAAGGTTGTGTAAATCAAATAGTTCTAATTAATGTATACAACAATATCATTAAATATTATTTGCAAAGAAAAAATTGATATTTAAAAATTATTTCTGCACATTAAAAAGAGCAACATTCTATACACCCAATTTGATTGTTTAAAATCATAGAATTTTTATGTTTTACAACAATCAAAAGTTTTGCAAAAAATAAAATAAATAAAACTCGACCGGTAATAAACGTAAAATGATTTTACATAGAAAGTTAAGTACAAAAGAAAACTACGTGTACAAATAAAACCAGAATGTACATTTAATAGTTTCATCTTTAATTTTTATTTTTCCAACTTAACTCAGAAATTAAAGGCGGTATCATAATAAATGAGTTGAAAGAATTGTATAGATGTGACGTCATTTCTAAGTTTCGAGAAAAACTACCCTTCATTTAGTAAAGCCCCGCCCATCTCTGGTAATTTTCTTCTTAAATACCCAAGTTTCCCGGGGCGCTCGTCTCGCAAGAGAGTTTAAAAATAAAAGTATGAGATATGGAGGCCTGCTCGGGTCGGTGCACTTTATTTACGTGCACCCTGTACCAGAGCGGCATACATAGCTCATTGCACCCTGTATAATAGCAGCAGGATAGATAATTAGCCGCAACGATCTGGCTTAAACTCCATGCCTAAAAACAAAAATATATTTTTACTTATTTTCTGTAGTGTTTGAAATTTGATTTATTTATCACAAAACAATAAAGCAATATTAATATAATTTCAATATAAATAAAAGTGAGTTAGTGCAGTATATAAACAACGCAACAAATAGGCGAATATATATAATTTTAAATATTTTGAATAATATTGGCCCTATTATTAAAAAAGTTTATCAATATAAAACAAATATCCTATACTAAAGAAGATTTAAAATAGAGAAGCACAGATTTGCTAAGATCAAAGGCCTTGTGAGGCTTAGGGAAGTGCTGCCCAAGGAAATATGAAAGTCATCAATCACATACATAATCCAATTATCCGAACTCGACGACCAGTCGCTAAAAAAATCACAAGACAGCCGCGGCGTCTCGGTTTTTTAAAGGTTGCGTTTGTCTCATAAGCATATAAGATATGCATTTACATGAGTTTTTAGAATGCACGAATGATCAGATAATTTTATCGTTAAATAAACCAATATTGATGAAATATGCAAATTTTAAAGTCAAAATAAAAACGACAATAATTAAATACGTAAATGTATTTCGTATGCATTTAATATTCATTAGACTGTCATTAAGCACGCACACGGGGTTTCTAATTAAACAACGTTTGTTTAAGTTTACAACGTGTTCTTAGCTATAAAGTTTTATTTTTAATTAAGGAATATCATGTGTATTAATAGCGATTCTTTACAGTTACGTATAATATATAAAAAGTACACTCCATAGAATTGTTTGCCAGCGATCTCTATTTTAATTAATGGTAATTAAAACCGAGGAGAAGTTTTTGAATTTAAAAGAGTCACGATTTTTTGAATGCCTCAAACGGAAAGGTCAAGTTCTGAATTACTGAGCGTAAAGGCTCCTCAGGTAAAAGGTTCCAATAATTAGACGCTCCACGCCTGAATTGGAATATAAAACCCACTATTTTCAGTGCAATTAATGTTAATATATTTTAAAAATATATTCGTATAACAATTAATGACCCGTAAATTGTGGCAATTATATAGTATGATATCTGAGGGATTCACTGCACCTTGTAACTGTAATTAATTTTTTGGCGTAACGCTTTGCTTGGCTATATTTTTGAATAGTTTGAAATGAAATTGCCATTTTTAGTTCACTGCTTGATGTTATATCCCTTTAGATGTAGAAATGAAGGATAGCCTTCTGCTCTAGCAGACGGGTTTGGTTTGAGAGGTAAGGTTGGATAGAAATGAGATATTGTCCAGCTGTTTTTTCACCCCTGTTGTTTTTAATGAATGAACGCCAAATCATGTTCCAAAAAAGACATGTTATTAAAAAAAAAAAAAAAATATATATATATATATATAGAGCCTGAGAGAGTTAATAGATTTCGATGTATAACTTGAGAACTTACAAAAAGACGAATAATTTGTAAATTATCTTTCACTTAGTTATATATAATCGGATTGGTAAATTTACTGTCTTATCCAAAATAGATTGATGAATTAATATAGTGAAGAGAAAATATTGGATTATTGACAGTTTAAAAGTTTAATAAAATTTATAGGCTCTTAGAATAGTCAATTTTTTAAAAACGTGTAAAAATACGCATAAATAATAAAAATGAATATTTTTTTTCATTAAAATGTTTTCATTTATTTTTAAAACGTATTAAACCATTTTAATGTGTGCAGATACCGCTTCTTCTCGGCACACTCACATATCATGTCCGGGCGAATTTATATCTCTCACATATAAATGAGAAAAATTAAAGGCAGACGGGCGAGGGTGGGTAGACACGAAGGGTGGTTGGGGGAATGATATAAAAATATGACTTCCCCGCAGTAACTGTAGATGTTGCTTAAGCGGAAACTGCAAGAAAACTTGTAGATATTTTATCATATAAAAGTATTAATTTTGAGAAATGAAATTTTTTTGTATAAAAAAGTTTATTCATCACAAAAAAGTATAGGTAACCACAACGTAGATTAAATAACACATTGAAAATACTTTTAAGTATTAAATAAATTATATTCTAAAATAGGAAATTGCCTTTAACTTAATTTTGACATTATGCCGAACCAGGGAATTATTAAACGATAGCAATGGGTGGGTTTATCTTAAAACATTATTTTTATTATTATATATGTAGATATGTATTGTAGACAGTCAATTTTTAATTAAATACGTTCTTTTGAATACTTTTATTGTAACACTTTAATTTAATTATTTTATGTAAATACTTTTAAGGATAAGCAACAAATGGTAACAAAAATCGTACCATTGGACGGTACTGCAAAACAACATTTTTATCGGGATCATAAAAGAGCTATAATTAAACATGATACTTAAATTTTTAATACCAATGTTAATAAAAGACATGCAAATGAGCAATTTTACAATAAAAACATTCATAAAAACTTTATAAGTTACTCATAAACATATTTTACTTGAGCTGTTGGGTCTGTGGGCAAACGGAGGCCTGATAAATGACCCCAAGACTGAGTAATTTTGCATAAAAGCGTCCAGCCCAGGTAGATTGCTCAATTAATTAAATACGAAACCTTATCATTACCGCAAATTTATAGGCCCTTCATATTTTCTCTTGATTAATCTGATAAGTCTACAAGTTGCATTGTGCAACAGTACGAAGGCTTTTATAGTGAATACAATCCGCTAGCACCGCTGAAAAACAAAGTATCTTTATTTTTACTGAAAATAACGATAGCTAACAATACTACACGTTTAGAAAATATGCATATAATATGTAAAAACAGTTCTCGACAATACCACTGATAGTAATATATGGAAATATATAAACGCATTGATCTTGATTGAGGCATTGGATTGTAGAAATGAATCATGAGATATGTATTTATTTCCATTATAAATATTATGATATTCTAGATATGAGTAAAATATAGTTTTAAAGTTGATAATAAAACGTATTGATTAATGTATCAAAAGACGGTGTGATTACTTTTTTATGAACACGGATTTTTATTAAAAAAAATAAAAATGAAATATATTTTTAAAACTGCTGAAATTCTATTGAAAAATAACATTTTTCAGCTTTTTATTAAACAAGAAAACATAATTGCAAATTTTAAATATATTTGCAATTTGATATATTATTATTACGACGCTTATAAAATTAGTTCGTTTATTTATTTTTTAAATATATTAAAAGCAATGATGCCGCTTACAGTGTTTCAGCCTGCTAGTGTCTTAAGCGATGGTCTACCTTTGGCATCCCATCACAATGTCGGAAGATGCATATAATTATTTCACACCGAGCTATTTAGATAAGTGAGTAAAGATACCTGGGCAGGTGTGCCTAACTAATTGGAGAGGTGGCTGGACATAGGTGAGTTACGCGAAGAATAAGTGTTCACCGCCGTGCAAACTGTTTATTTGATTATGTGCTTTTATAGGATTTACTTTGTGGGTTTGTAAATGCGTGCGTACATTGTAGTGTTGATATATTTATTGCAGTAGAGATGGTATAATTGGATATGCGTTATATGTAACGTGCATATAACGTCACGGATGGATTTGTTGCGTGATGTCCAGTGGTTAAAATAATACCTTCGTTAAAAAGCTTTCTTTCAACGTATTTTATTCATAAAAAAATATTGAGAATTTTATGCACTACAATCAACCTCTTCATTCATTTGTTTTTAATATAAAATAACTGAAGTTTTCAAATTATTTCAATCAAAATGATATATGAGTTATTGTAAAAGAAAAAAAAAATCACAAAATGCAGAATGTTCTTATAGAAATATTTTAAAAAAAATTAACACATACCATGCTTTTATGAAGAGTGTTAAAAAGCTCACTACCAAAGAATCATATAGATTTAAGATACATGTCGTAGATACGGTAAAATAATAGCCACTGCAGTAAGGATACTGACTGATGTTTAAAGTAGTCAAAATTATTTCAATGAATTTTAGAACTTTAATAATTTCAAACGACGTCACAGTTTTTTTCACAATTTTTTTTACGCATTAACAAAAAATAAGTGGGATCCGTATTTGATTCTCGGTCCAACGTTTGCCGATGGCTCCGGGTGCACCGCACTCCGAGGCTGTGAGGTAGTCAGGATAATTACCTGGCGATTTATTTAGCCCTCAGTTTACCGTTTATCCCCCGAGCAAGGCCGGCCATATTGTGCTAACTCCATAATAACATCGTTGGGCCGAAATCGATATTATTATCGCGGTGCGGGCAAGGGCCTTACGATGTGCAGTGATTAAAATGTGGATCCGTATCGATGAAATTATAATTCTCTATCGGATCCATGGTAAATACGTGGTAGGTTGGAAATTTTCATAAGATTGACGGTACGAAGGGGGTGTGGTAGGCCGTAAAGCAAATGGGAACTACGACTAAGAGCACTAGAGAGGAGTTTCTTACAGGTAATACTGTAGTCACTTGTTATATCGTTATTTCAAAAGAGAACTGTGGATTTTCAAGTTATGCCTACTATTAGTCTCTACTGAGTAATTTAGGGAACAATAATATATTTTATATGCCAGGCTAGCTAGATTTATTCCAGTTGATCATTGTTAATAGCTGTGAAAAAAAATACACTGCGCTTAATTTTACCAGATCTGAAAATGTGAAGAGTAAGTAGAAGTATTTTAAGAACACCACTTGTTGTAATTTTTTATAAAACAAATTTAAATTTTGTTCATATATCATTTGTTGCAGATAAATGTTGAAATACTTATGATTCAAATGCTTGGTTTTTATATTATTTTTTTTATTTTAAAGGTATGTTTTATAAAGTTTTACGTAGACCACGATAAAATATATTAGCTCTTTGGTTTTAAACTTGTGATTTTTTAGGATTTGATAAAAGGTAAAAAAATAATATGTTTTTGAAATCTACTAAAAATTTGTAATTATGTTTAGTATTAAAGTGGCCTTTGCCTTAATTTGCAAATTAATCTCGATGGAAAATTGACGCACGCATTGCGATCCCCATGAGCTGATTTCGGCTTTAATATGCAGCATATCACGGTTATTAATCAGCCGAGGTCACTCGCGCGACCTCCACAGTCAGGGTGGGTGGTGCTGCAGCCTCACTGATTGGACACGCTGTTTAAGGCTTTACGGCCACAGTCACTGATGTCTTAATGAGTCCCCATGCGAGTGCGCAGTCCAGGGGATAAAGTGCACGCCACTGAAATACTACTACTTTATAAAGTAATAATAACAAAACGAACGGCTTGAGGTATCCCACAACCGTTTTAATTTTTTCTGACACTGGTGCAAATTGAACCTAGACGGCTTGCTAGGGATTATTATTGTTATTTTTATTACTATTACTAAATAAAAATAAGTAAAATTTATATTTTATGAAAAAGAAAAGAATGTAAATTAATGAATACTATTTATGATAAACAAGGTTCATTATATTGTTGTTTTTGTTAAAAAGTTTATATAAATAAAATAAAGAGTTTCTTGTACTAGTGCTTTGGATTTTGTACGCCAGTATATTTATAACAAAAAATTTATATTATCTTTTGATATAATGATGGTTTGGAATGAAAAAAATGTTTTTTTTATAATTAAGTTATTAATAATAAAAAAATGTACTTAATTTATATTTTTAAATTTTATGCTACGTTGTGACACAACTGAAAACCAAATGGTCTCTAGTGTTTTCTGTTATGTTATCAACTAAGGCTAAACCACAAAAAAATACACAATATGAAGATTGGCTAATTGCAAATCAGTTGCTAGTGAACTGACATTTTCACATGTAACGCCCGCAGTGCAAGGATAAGACGTGCATTACCGTGTGACATTTAGAATATAAAAACAGTGATATTGGATATTCAGCGGAGAGCGAGTGCGGCCGGAAGTGGGCAGCAGTGAACGCGTTTAAAAGCATTTTATAATATCAATTAAAACGGAACCTCGCGCATCGGCCGCTCTCTAGCCGCCACCGGACACCTGTTTGGGAAGGAAAGAAGCAAACGCAGCTCGGCTAAAGGTCAGCCAAGGTTAATGGATAATTCATATTACTTCTGGTATCGCCTCTTCTAATAACTGCAGCAGTGGCGAACCCGAACACATTAGCTAGTAATAATTTTCACTAGAAAAGTTTTTGTTATATTTAAATCAAAGTAACGGAGTGTTGTCGTCTTACGTTCAGCATACGATTTTGTTATTTAAATTTTGCGAGACAGGAATTTTTATCGAGCTTAAATTGATTATATAAAAAGTAGGTTTGCTTTATATTTTTAAGAAAGCAGATGTATCGTTACAACACAATGTACTGTCTTAAAAAAACTGTTATCCAGTGTTCAGAATACTGCGCAAATCCATTGCACATAAAGGAATAAGAGATGAATAGACAGGTGTTTTCAGCTGCAATTTTGTAATGCAGCAATACTTGCTTTGAAAGAATGGAATAAATTTCATTTAATGTCAAAAGAATGCCAATTATGAAAAATACAACGAATAATTCTGAGCACGTGTTAAATAGCAGATAGAAGACGACAGTGCGAGTGCGACTCCGCGCCAGGCCGGGGAGTCGGCTGTGCGTTGTCGATTCTTATCGGAGGACTTTTGACTCCGAGCTTTTTAATATGTAGCATATTTCAGCTTAATAAGGCCCGCGCTGTACTCGGGTCGGCGTTGTATAAAATTACGTTTAATAAGTGACCGGGGCCTGCCCACTTTGACTGCGAACTGAATTATTTATCTGCAAACGTCAATTTTCCTCTTTGAGGAAAAATAATAATTTCAAATGACTTTTTTTCGGCGGCTCGTACGTCAATACCGGACGGTCGAGTGTACGGAGCCGACGGGAGCGGAGTGAGCGTTCCGTTCTGCAGAGGTTTTTGCCGGTCGCCGCCAACTGATTTATATATTATGTTAAATTGTTTGCCTTCCAGGGTGGTTTTTTGCCGGCGCGTACTTTGGAATATTCCCTCCGGCTTGGGCATTTTAATGAAATTTGTGCGGATTCCGCCTCGGCGGGCCGCGAGTCTCCGCGGTCTTCACAATTAATATTATTGAACGGTGACATAAATTCGGTTCGCTAACCGAGAAACCAAAGAAACGCAGCAGATGACAATAAGCGCTGCCGTTTTTAATGAAACTTCTGTACAGATTGTTTCCGGTCGTTAATTTGTAGGATGAAACAAAAACTGGAATGGCTGCTTTGCGTTATGATTTTTATACCCAAGTGCCCATTTAAATCAGTGGGTTATTGTAAAAAATAGTAATAAGAGTATTGGAAAATATTTTCATTGTATTTAAAAAGGTAATTTCATGACAATTGAAAATAAGATGATTTTATATGAGATTCTAAAATGTATAATATTGCATCCAATATTGATTGTTAAAAATACAAATAATGTAATTTCTTAAAAAATCGAGTATGTCACGGTTTTGTGGTACTTCTGAAGAAGAGGATACCCGACGCGGCCACCATTAATATCAAGCGTATAAATATTTTTAAAATCTTGATTGATTATTATATTCAATTAATAAAAATCAAAACCGAGCTGGGGGGGATGCGCTAAATTGATTTCGCGATAATGGGTAAAGTTGGAAGACAAGCCCCACGGCAGCACTGTCCCAATCCATCCGCCGTCATATTAGAAGCTGAGGAGCGGCCGCGGTAATGGAAAAGTTGGCCGCTAATGCTATTATGTCCATCAATTCATATCTGGCCCGCTCGGCAGCGAACTTGCAGGACTGCCGGGGAGAGGCGAACTGGACATTCTCACTTTCATACAAAATGCAACCTATTCACGAAAACATGACTTGAGAGCCGAGAAAATTATTACGAATAACATAGACCAGTGCATGCAGAATTCATTTTTGAAATATAACAAATTTGTTATGTTTTTGTTGAGTATTTATACGTTTTTTATATAAAATACTACAAAAAAAAATTTATCGAATTTTTCATAGCCTGGGATGTTTTAATCTATTGCTATAAAAGCAAATGTTTTTTTAACTTATAAAAAATGCACCATAAATAAAATATCCGATTCTCGTTTTCTCGAGTACTATATATAAAGCTGGTTATGCCATATTATTGTTACAGTATGCCCATTTATTACTTAACCATATACATTTTCATTTTGATCTAAATCGGTAAAATAGTAATTTATTCACTTTATATATTTTTTGCTGGTTAGCGTTCCGGCTCTGCTGTAAGCAATTCAAGAATAAATATGTTTTTTTATTTACCGCGACATAACAAAGAGCCAATCTTTTTCACAAGCCCAGCAGGACACCTCAACTTCCTAAGCAGATGAAAAGTTTTCACTTACGATATTAAATCAATCCTAATCAAATCATGTTGTCTAACAACGATTATTCTATGCTATTGGGAAAACACTAATTAATCCATACATGTATACGGCGGACTAAACGGAGAAGAATTTATATATATAGTTTGATCAATATCAATAAACTAAATACAGTATAGCATTCGCATTTTTAGTACAATTTTGGTTAAACAGTAAAAAAAATATATAGACACTATTGCTACTTGAAAAGCCTACTCTCATCTTAACATGCTTATGCTCGTGGAAGGATAGAAAGCATTAGTATATAAGTATATATTGAGATAATGATGATGTTATGGCTGAAATATTTTAATTTGATTTATAAAATATATATGATTATTATCTAACCACGGAGAGTGTGACAGTGTTAACTTAATTTCAATTAATAGCTATTTATGTTTGACAACCAGTGATGTTCTCGTGTTTGAAAACAAGATAATTGTAGAGATCTGTTTTCCCGTCAGATAAGATTAGTGTTGAGGCAAGGTTACACTGTACTAGCAGTACATTCACACTTTCAAAATATTATTTGGCTTACACATACTTCTCACTAGAAGTAACGTTATTACGGAAAGTTTACACTGCAGTAATATAAGATTTGGCAATTTAAAATTAAGTTTTAAAATATTTTTACCCTAAACTCGTAATAATTCTTATTTAATATAACTTTAAATGAAAATCTTAAAAATACTATTTAAAAAGATTATTTTGAAAAACAGATTGACTTGAATAAACAAAAAGATTGTTAAATACATAATATTGCAAAAGTCGGTAGTGGAAAATCGATTTTATATATTTTAAAAATTACAGTGGGTATACTTCAAATAGATTTCATAAAATGAAAACGACAAGTAAAATTCACTGATAGATATGTAAAAAAATGCTATGGTTGATTTTATGTAAGTGTAAGGTAGAGTTACTAACTTTTCGAATAAAAAGAAGAAAATAATTATAAGAAGATCTTTGTACAGAATTCAAATCATATTTATTGATGGATAATAAAAAAGCATAAAATCTGAAAAGTGTCCTCATATAGCACGGCGCGGGGTTACACCCGCGTCCCCAGACGACAGATTAGCGGCAGTTAAGCAAGTGCCAGTTAGCCAAGCGTCAGTTAATCGAGTGTCAGTTAAGCGCCGCATGGAGTGGGTGGATATCATTTAAGTAATTAATCGTGAGAATTGAAAATCAATAAAGCGTCCGTCCTCCGCAGCTGCTCCGCAGGCAGCTGGAAGAGTGGGGGTCGGGAATGTTGATTATCTGAAACTGTATGCGTGGGTAGATTTAATCTAATTATTTGTACTGCAAAGCTTTTTAAGAAACTAATGATCGTTCATATTTTTAAGTTGAAGTAAACAATTTTATGTTTCTTCGAAAATTTCAATATCGGTGCCAAAGCGTTTTAATTTGAATTTAATGAACCAATAGTTACCACTTCATTAGATTATATTATTCCAAGAGAAAAATACATACCCTCTCAAATAAATTAAACGAATTGAACCTCATGCTCATGAAACTCACTACTCTGTTAGCCGCAAGCAAAGAGTTCAAAGCTATTAAAAATAATTGTAGCTTGCGTATTAATCAACGACGTTATCAACAAAAACCTGCAGTAGGGGGTTTTTCATAGCACTTGCACAAAGTTTATATCTTAAGTATTAAAAAGAAAAAAACTAACTGCTATATTCTTAATCTCGTGGTCTTTGAGCAAGTGTTATTACGAATAGACCACGAGATGGAATATCTAAATATAAATTTATAATAGTTTTACAAAGGCTTTAGTCGATATTCAGATTCACACAGATGAGTATTAAAAATATATAAAATTGGTAATTAGTTTAATATTATGAATTTAAATTGCTTTGAATAAAAGCAAAAGCTCCATCCATTACTCAGGCAAGACTGCACATAGGATAATGCTTCCAATCCCCTGCACCTCTAATAACAGGTTACCGTGCCTTACCCGTGCCAGCCTCTGTCATGGAGCAGACGAGACCAACAGGCAGTGCCTCGGATTCAACAAAAACTTCCCGGCGTATTTTTCTATCTTATAAGTTTATAGGAATTTAAAATAATGTGCTTTTTCAAAGAAATAAAACAGATTTATGCAGACCGTGTTTCTTTGAATGCATTTTGGCTATCTACTGCCGATCTGGAAAATTTTCACAATAAACAAGTAATCAAAAATTGCAGTCTCAATAATTAGATAATATGTTACAAAATATAAAAATTCACAATTTTCATCAATTTATTTATGAAGCATTTAATGTGTAAAGAAAAATAGTTGTGACTTTGATTTTAAATAATTCATGATTAAAGCAAATGTATTATCGGTGATTAGAAAATTGTTTTAATTTCATTATTAAGTAATTAATTTAAAATGTAATTATTTTGTAAAGTTAATTGAAACTCATAAAAATACTTCAATGCATAGGATATTGCTCGGACTGAAACATAATTTCAAATGAAACGCTTTCTCAGGTCCACTATAGTTATAACATATCTTCACTGGGTATTTTTAGATTGTAAGTAAACGAGCTCTGCTAGTTGAAACATCCACATGAAATTAAAAAGTATATTTTAAATGAAAGAATGAAAAGAGCTAAATAATTTGAAATATCTTTTTGAAACAGGAGGCAGAATATCAAAATATATATTTTTATTTTTATAATGAAAATAAGTACACCTCTTCCTATTGCTCTCCCAGTCCCAGCACACCTGAGACTCATCCAACCGCTATTCTGCATACGCGCGGATTATAATTACGCAGACCGGATAATTATTCATCCCCAATTACCGTGTAGTGCTCAGTGTTCAGGTAAAGGGTCGTTATGTATGAAATTGAAGCAAGCCGCGGAGATAATCTATAATATCGACAATATTGTGAACGACTCAAACGTAATTATTATACCTGTACACAATAACGAGACCTTGAATATTAAAAGACTTACAATTGCTTATAACGTGATTTATAAAATCACACATACCATACTTCATTATATTACTGATTTATTTATTGATGGTCAATTTATGATGAGAAAAATTATTTATTTGGAATTGCTTAAGACTTCGAGCACTGCTAGATTTACTATTAATTATCACTTTCGTGATTGATGCAGTAAACCAACGGGATTAAACATTTTAAAAAATACGACGAAAGCAATTTGGATTCCACAATTAATTTTACATTTTAATAAGACTATTTAAAAGTATAAAGTTTTTATTACATCAATTCGACTCAAATAAGGGTGTTCCTATCCTTTTGTGTCCATTAGGTCTTGAGGATATGAATCATAATGCTCATAATGCGCAGTGTTATGGCGAATTCTTCAACTGTTGCCATCTTTTATTGATCTATATGCGTGGCTGAGTATTTTACATTTTATAGTTTATTTTTCCATGTGCAGCTGAGTATAGTTTTTGTACAATAAAGATTTCAGTGATGCTGTTGCACCGATCAAAAAGAATTTTCTCCAAAAGTTGAAACAAATAATTATATACGCTGTTGTAGAAAATAGGTGATATTATTCCGATAAAACAGTTTTTTTCAAGTACCTCACCTCTACAAGAATTTGGTGACGATCTCTCTAAACATATATTTTTGGGTTATTTTATTTATCACGTACTACTGAAAATCTGATAATTATACTTTTTATTAAAAAAATATTTGTCCAAGGCAAAATCGAAGGAAAAATAGGCATTGGAAGTAGAAAACTTACGTTGGTGCGGAATTGGCGGCGGTGACTGGAAGTTGGAAGTACGACCGAATCAGTGAGACTGGCCAGGATAGAAATATATTTGACGAAATTGTTATCCTATGATGAGAGGCACCAGAAGAAGGAAAAAAAAAAAATTTGTTTTGATTTATATCACATTCAGTTTATACACTTCACCTTATGCTTAGTAACACGGGATGGTCAAACCTATGAACTTTCGCCAAATCAAAACAAATGTGAATGAGTCACCCACGAGAGCTTAAACGACAGCTGTTTCAGGAGCCAGCGGGAAGTAGAGACAACAAAAAGGCCGCGAGGATGTCCCGGCATGCCGACAGCGCGTTGAGGTTGGCCGGGACGAGCTTTTTGCCCCAGCAGGCTAGTTTTTGCCGGGGGACGATTTACTGACCTCGACTCGCACACTTGTTATCTTTGGGAAAAATGCCGTTTCTCCTTAAAATTACTCGTCAAGTGTCACGGCGGAAGCATGCAAACTCTTGTCATTCCAATACTCGCGACTCGCCATCGTTTCGTATTTTTATTAATTTGTTTTATTAAGTGATTTTGGCAGTCAATGATATGTTTCTTGCAGGGTTTTATGAGTAGTCATTATTCTGATTACTGTTTTACTAAGATATTGAGATAACAATGCAATAGATACAAAGCTGAGAGCTGTTTTCTATATAATTTTACATGAGAGGCTTCTCTCGGATATTCTAGACTCAAAAGAAGTGGGTTTTTTTATGCATACAATAAATAATTCGTTGTAACTGCAACCAGTTTTTTTGAACATCTATTGAATTTGTTCAATTGTATTAATTTTTTTCAATATCTGAAATGAGTAGGTTGGTAACTTTTGTGAATCTAGAGAAAATAAGTTGTTTAATATATTAAAAATACTTATTAATAAATACTAATTACAATCGTTTTTGAAAATTGTTTCATGTTTTGAGATGTATTAAGGTTAAAATATTACATCATCAAAAGAAAGAATATAATTTTATCTCTGTATTTTTTTATCATAAAATATTTCCATTGAACTTATTTTATGAGTTTATAAAATTTATTTAATATTTAAGTTTTAAGAAGGCATCGTTGCGATTGATCGATTTGTAAATAAGAGTGCATTTTTTATTTTCTTGTTAAAACTTTTAACGAATATTCATCAAATGTATACGTTACATTTTACTTTTTAAAATATAATAATTATAGAAGTTTCATACAAAAAGCTGAAAATGTCTGTTTGGTCTTTTTATAAAAATATATATTCATTTAATTTTTGATAAACGATGAACACGTTTCCTATTATAATTTATGGAAAAAACCTTCAAATCTTCATAATATAATAATTCGAAATGCAGATTATTACACTTATTAAGATGTAGTTTGCACACGAATAAATATGATGCATTATTTAGCACGGCTGATGCAGTCAGTACATCTAATAAGCATGCACGCAGTACCAATGTACCATGTCCTGCCTGCGTAATTATTACTTTATTCAAAATAAGGTGTTGTTAAATGAACAATTACGGCTTTCAGCATTTTCCCCTGCGTAATATGAATACGAGTCCGGAATATTAAACACTGCCTTATGATATTTAATAATATTATATAATAATATTACAAGCTAAATAATGATGAGAATATTAATAATAATTACGAGTAAAACGGGACCAAAATAGGTTTGCACAAGTACCGATATATATTTAGAAATATACAATAAATTTTACATAACATTTTTACATAAGCTTGCATTGGTTTTTTTAAAGCCTATATTTAAAAGTGATCATATTTTTATAATGAACATGAGATAAGGTCATCTATAGATGCAGTAATTTTCAAAATTATCAATCAAGAGACATCTAGAAATGTAAATATTGTACGTATCGTAAGTAATGTAATTTTCTATTAAATCATACATTTAACTTTTGAATTACCGAGTGAACCGGTAATTTTTTTAATGAAATATCCTCTCGTGTCGTTTTCAATATATAATTAAATACCTCTCACCTCCATGTCACTCTCAGTTTTAGGCTGTTAAGTGTACGGGTAGCTTTGTTTGTTTTGTTTGCCTTTTTTACTATTCGTTAAATCAAAAATAAAATAATATGTAGTACAAACGGTAAAAGCCCACTGATTTAGAAAATGCTCTAAGATAAAAGATTATAGAAGGTTACTGATTCAGAGTCTTCTCTAAGATTAGATGAGCTCAGTAAGAAAGCAAGAATAAAGTAAAATTTTAGCTTGCAATGTATCTAGGACGGTTTAAATTTTTTGTGTCGGAATATAAAAAAAGTTTTTTTCTTTGGTAATAATAGGCCCAGGAAAATGGCTGCGTACGTTGTTTAAAGCTCAATGAATTGAATAAAGCGGTTTGAGCTTGAAATTGAATTAATAAATAGTCCATAAATAATCAGATGAATGAGTTTCGATAAAGTTTACTTATGAGTGATGGCGGCTTGTCTATACGGCGGAGGGGCTATTAAAGGACATTACCCAGCGAAGCAGCGGCTGCGCCATAAATCTCACTGTACATATCTACAAGAATATACGGCCTAAGGATTCAAAAGGAAATTGATTACCTTTTTTAAATTTATATAAATACTTCTTACTAAAAGTACTCACAAATGATTAAATTTATTTTAAAGTTATGGGCGGGGAACAGTTTTTTTAAAAATGTTTTCTGTAAAAGTTCACTGCTTATTGCCATCGTCATGTTAAAAGATCTAAATTTATTCTCTCAGTATACCTAAAAAAAAATCACGATAGAAAATAAATACTTTTATTTATTGTTAGTTTAATAAACTACTAAAATGAAAAACTAATAAAACTTTAAAAACTTTACTAAAATGGCAACTTATAAAAAAATTTTGAAGTTGATAGAATGGACAACTAGATTAAAAAATATTTATAACCATGAAGCAAGAGGTATAATTTTTAATCCCGTCTGTGAAGAATATAAAAATGTTGCTTACTTTTTTTTTTGTGTTATATGAATTATTTTTTCTCATTATCAAAATAAAGTTTTTGTTATAATTTTAATTGTATGTTGTTTATTAGTCAGCGTATTTATGTATGGAGGTTCATTTTAAAAGGGTCGTTGCAGAGAAGTGAATGATATATCATCCTGATTGCGCCCCTATTGCAGACGGTGGACCACTGTTTGCTGATATGCTTAATTCAAAGGCCAATACTGCAGCCATTTGTGAACCAATAAATCAATTACAATCAAATAATCCACTTACAAACTATCATATATATTACCAAGAAGCATCAACAGTGCTTAATATAAAAATGTTATTTATATCAGTTCAGATTATCACTATATACTTATTATATATTGACTATAAATTATTGAAAGTATCTAATAAATTTATTGAAACTCTTAGATTTTAGTCATCATCTTTATAAACGTGCAATTATTTTATAGAAATAACTAATTTATATCAGATAAACATATGAAGTCTTTGCAAGTAAAACTTATGTCTGAAAGACCCAAGAACTGAAAAAATGTCAAACATTTACGTAAACTACAATACATGTAAATATATTATAACTTCAGTTATTTTTATCAATAGCTAACGTATTTTAGACAATGTGCGAATTTATCCAAACATTTTATGTCTGCGCACAAAAAGTTTTTATTTATTTTAATTTGACTTTATTTACTTTACAGTCTTCATATTTACTCGGGATATGATTTATGTATCTCTTGAGCAATTATGAATGACTTGTTTATTTCCTAAGCCGTGTTGCTGGTCATAAACCTGTCATATAGGAGAATGTGTTGCTGAAACGAAATCGGATTTCATATCCAGCTATTTGTGTTTGATCGACAAAAAATGCACTTTAATCAATACCGCAGCCTGCAGAATGTATCATTTTAATTTTGTGCCGTAAATGGAGCTGATTTACATTTATATTAATATATTATAAGTATACCTTGGCTACATGAACAATTTACTAGTTTATTAAATTTATAGTGTTGATCAATAAATGATAATGTATTTCATACGTGTATAAAGAATGAAAACGCTCCAAATTTATCAAGTATTTAAGGAAAATGGAGCATGCACATAACAAGACGAGAAAAACCTAAGAATTTTTACCTTGAAAAACTTGCTGTAAAAATTTATTTATACCGAAATTAATTCAATTGGTTTCATTCACATTATAAAAAGATATTTAATAATTTGTCTATATCATTTAAAAAATGTTAAAATTATATGAGGATAATTATCACGCAACTACAATAATAACAAAGATAATTATAATAATTACAGTTGAAATTTTTTAATTGTTATAAATACCGTAACACTATGTCATGAACGTATTATATTATTCACACGAGCATTTTGTTACAAATTCTTTACTCTGAATATCCCCTACTTTTAAAAGTCACTTGGTGTATAGTACAGATGTGGTATTCAGTATTTATATGATATACATTTAAAATGTATTATTCTTATGTAACAAGACTAGGTACGCGCTGGCTCTATATGTGATTTAAAATAGCCAATCACATTGCACACAGTCATATTTATAAAAGCATTACTTTGGTGCAGAGTCGGAGTGTCGTGAGAGATCCCCGTATGCCCCTATAGGGTATATCACCAGTATCACGATGGAGGCAATCGATACAAAACATTTTATTTATCAAGATCTATACGGTAGTTAGATTTCATTGAAAAGCCAGAATAAAGTATCTCAATTGTTTATTTAAATGACAGGGGAGTCCGTTTCCGGGAACGATGGAATAAATTTAACAATTTATTCTGAAATAGGTCGGGAATCAATTGGTCTACTCGTGCTTAAATATTGTGGATGACTGTTTATCAAATGTTTACTTAAATCATCGGATTTAATTCACTGCCCGCATTCAACTTCAAAAGCTGCAGCCAAAGACTTCGCACTCCAAAGCGTGGTTGTTTTTATTTTGAAGACGCATCCAATTTGGGTTATTTTTGTAATAAAATTATTTCCTTACTCATAGCTTATCAACAAATCACTAAATAGTTTATCACATTACAATATTTTTCAATAATTTGCACAAAAAGCCATGTTGTCGATCTTAGTATTTATATTTTCAGCAACAGACTTTTTATTTGATGTGAAGTTTAAAGTATTTAAGTTCCTTGTAATAATACTTAAATTATCATATATAATTTGAATTAACTGTAATAATCATATTTACAAACAGTACTAGTTACCAATGGTACTTATTGTTTGAAGTTTTATTATTTCCGAAAGAGACAGGCAATGCCAAACATTTTAATCGTCGCAAAAAGAAAGGCAAACGCATTGTCAACATTAATGCCTCCTGCAGGTGGTTTAGAGAAAATTACATTAAAAACAACAACTGGTCATGAAGCACATAGTCCGCATGACTAAAATAAAAAAAATACTTAGCATCTTAAGAAGAATTCAGGTGACATGTCAAACAATAAAGAACTGGTCGGAAATCTTAAATATCTACGCGATACACCCAGCCTACACGGGAAGGGGCTTATTAACTAGCTGTCCGCGTGGAGGGCTCTCTTTTTGCAGGAGGTGAGGTGCAGGGGATCGTATTTACAAATAGAGGCTCGGCCATATAGGCTGTCGCGGAGTGCAGCGGCCCTCAGTCGTTCCTCTGGCCACGCGTGCAGGGGTATGCAACCTTTAGCAGCAAGTTATAGACGGTTTGTGCTGATTAATCCGACCAAGTTCATCATTTCTGCAAATATGGTTTTTTTTTAATTAAATTTGTTTTCAACATATTATTATCATGCTATTATTATAATAATTATGTTTTCGCTATAATTTTCTATTTTTTGTATAATTTATGTAAATATGTCATTTTCAGTTTTATTTTTCAAGATCAATCGGTATTTTTCAGTAAAAAAAAATAAGTTTGTAAAAATGCCTGACAGTACAACATGGACGCCACTGACTCGGTTGGTAGAATGTGTGTTCTCTGTAGAGCCCCACCCGGGAGTCGAGACATGTCCGTAGCCCTACATAGGGCTCCTTGCAGGTGCCCGCAATAAATATTGCAACAGGTAATTGAATCTCTCAAAAAACATCTAGAAATCATACAATTGAAATAATTGTCACGTAAATACAGTATATCATGAATGTTATTTATAATTGAATTAAGTGTTTCAGGAATTTCCGTCAAATAAGTAAAAATACGGTTTTCACTATTTGTCAATTTAATTTTTAACGATCCTATTATACCAGTTCTTTCGAAAAGATTTGATCAAATTAAATGGTTTTTTTTTTGAACAAGCATAACAGATATATTAAATGTAAATCCACCTAATAATATTTTTGCTATTGGCATTTTTAACATATAAAGTGTTAAAGACATACGTTAATAGTTATGATAATATTTTTCAGGTTTATATAAATGAATTTAACTAATAAAAACTTAATAAAATTATCATAAAAGAAGTGTATTACTTAAATTAAGCATGGAAAACCAAAATTAGTTAGATAACGAGAAATGCTCGACAAAACGCGTTTGATAAAAGGTTATGCGCTTATGCTGACAGAGGTATGTAATTTAATATTTAATAAAGCAAGTAGCTGGCTCAAATAAATTAAACACAAATAAAAACTAATTTTTATAAATTAAAAAAAAATAAATTATACTAAAGAAATGAGTTTTATTCTAAAAACATTTTGTACCAGTATTAATCAAATACAGTATTCTGTAATTAGTACAGTTAATAAGTACACATTTCAAAGAAACAAAACAATGCTTTACTGTTTAAAATATAATATAATATTTCAGGCTATATCTTGAGGTTTTTAGACACAAAATGTATTAAAGATTTGTACATTTTTTTAAGACAGCGAAGTCATGAGAACGCTATCGCAAGTACAGAGAAGATGTTCTTTGAGCCACATAATGGCAGTGTGGTTTCGATATGACATGTGTCAGTCGAATTAACTTTGACGTAAGGAGAGACGAACACTCGACAGAACGAGTATAATTGATTCGAAATTAAAAAAAAACATGAATTTTTGTTTCGATATGAAATTGTATATTATTAAAATAAATATTATTATTGCTACGGTGATTGATGTAATATAAGTAAAGATGCACACCCTATAAAAGGCCCCGACAAGAGCGATGACATGTACTTGGATCGAGTTGTGTGCAAATAAAATATAAATAAATCATGGTGGAAATAATTTAGGCACGAAAATGCGGCACCAGAAGCGACAAGACCGGAAGTGCGCGCGAGGGAAGTGCAATAAGTTATTTACTTATAGATATCATAAAATAGTACACTTTAAAAATAGGTTGTTATTTGCGTAATTTTTGAGGTTAAATAAGTGACACACTAGCTAGCTACGATATATATATATATATATATTTTTATAATTTTTTAAAAATATATATATAGTTGGACAGAAAAGCAGCGACTAGAATATAGGTGCAATGATGAATGACAGTACCCATTATTTTTTTGGTTTAGCAATTGAGTCAAAAGTCGGGCAAGTCCTGACAGGAGATGATCGGAGATGGTCGGAGATGGTCGGAGATGGCAGGACGGCGGGCGGAGGAGCGCGCGGCCGCGGCGCGAGTGCGTCGCCCACGCGCAGCGCAGCCTCCGCGGCGGCCAATGGGCGTGCGGGGGGCGGGGCCTCCTCCTCTGCGCGCCCGCCCGCCGCCTGGACTCCCGGCCGCGCAGGCCAAGCAGGCCAAGCAGCCCGAGCAGCCCGAGCAGCCCAAGCAGCCCAAGCGGGCCAAGCAGGGCGCGGGAAACCACCCGCGGTATTCAAATTTAACACCAAATGGCCCGCAGACCGTAGAGGTTTGTATGTTCGTGGCAATGATATATTTGGTATTTTTGGCACAAGGTACTCAGTGGAATTACAGTATAATATTTTAAATAATATACTTTTGTTATTTATCCTTCATCAAGTGCTTCTTCTCAGAGGAAGTTGGTGATTATCTCATTGAGCACATACTCATGCTAAGCCAGTATTCATGGTTTTCTAAGGGGAAAATAGTGTAGTGGGTGCCCGGGTCCTTCTATATTGAATGGAAAAGTCTGTGTATTTCTGCGATTGGATTTGATACTTATTTTACAGCAGACTGCAGAAACAATAGCAGGAGTCCCCCCACCTCGACAAGGTACTCCCAGAGCACGTCCCTCTACAATCATTCCAAGTCCGCTTCTCCATTTCCGCTTCTTTGCACCCGCTCAGGGTACAAAATGGCAGTCATGCACAAGCAAAAGAATAGGGACAGCGTTTTTAACTGAGGCCTGAACACCTTTGACAGCTACAATTCAAAGAATGGCTTTATAAGAGAATCCTTAAAATACCTTGGGCTGGAAGTCGGAAGTACGGCTGAATTGGTGAGACTGGCCTAGAATCGAAATATATTCGATGAAATGGTCACCAACCTCATATGAAGAAAAGCACCAAAAGAGGAAAAAGAAGGTTTCCCGGCTTCACCAACCCTTTCTTCTTCTTCAAGTACCTTTTCTCAAAGGAGGTTGGCGACCATTTCACTGAGATACTCATGCTAAGCCAGTGTTCATGGTTTTCTAAGGGGAAAATAGTATAGTGGGTTCCCGGGTTCTTCTATAACCTTTTACCTTGGCATTATCAGACGAAGAGCCCAAAAAGTTGTAGAAGCAGCCTAAACTATATGACTCCGTGAAGAAAAACTGCAATGGTACAATATCCGTGCTACTCTAAGTGTTTAGTTATATTTATATTTTAAGTATTTTACAGTGCTGTTTATGAGATGTGATCATCACATGTAAATTGATTCATAGAATTTTTCAAAGCTTTATGTTTACAATTATTTAAACTATTCTAAATTCTATTGATTCCGTATATATAACAAATATATAGGAGCGTGTGCATATTTGAATTTTATTAAATAGAGCGAATATGAGTTTTTAAATTTTTGTATTTATTTTATTCTGCTGTAGAAATTTTTCGTGAAATACAATCCTTAAATTGTATACGTGTTTTTTTAACCAGTTTTTTCCTCGAAAAGATGTTATGAGCGAAAAAAGCTTGTCTAAATATTGAATAACTCCCTGCAGCGGCGAGTGGTCTCTCAGAATGCAACTGTCACAGACGCAGGGGTCCTGGCTCCTGGCTCCTGGCCCCAGGCCCGTGCATTATGCATGCACGAGCAGCCGCACAGACTTGCTGATGCGTCGCTGCCAAGACCTGCATCTTGAGGCGTCTTAAACCTCAAACCGTGTCTAGCTCACACTGAAGTTCAATATGATTTCAAAATAGTTACTTTTAATAAATATTGCCATGGTGACTCAACAAGGACTGGTAAAGATGTTCAATTAAGCTATATGATCTTGTTGAGGGACAGGGCATTTGATTGGTGAAAATCTATTTTTGATTAATGATAAAGGTAACTTTGTATTCTTTCTTCACTTTGAGTTTATTATATTTTTTGCATGACTAGTTTCGACCAACAGACTTGGTCATCGTCAGATGTTTAGTTATGCATCTGATGATGACCAAGTCTGTTGGTCGAAACTAGTCATGCAAAAAATATAATAAACTCAAAGTGAAGAAAGAATACAAAGTTACCTTTATCATTAATATGCTATATGATGATGATTTTCTATTATACGTCTTTACACAAAGAAAAAACATGTCAGTTAGATATTGCGACCGTAACACAATATTTATGAATACCATTAAAGTGAATAAGAGTAAAAGAATTAAGATTAATTGTTATAATTAATTAAAAAATTCAACTTACAGTTTTTAGAACGTTTAATTGCTATAAACCTCAAGCCATAGTCGTACTCAAATATTAATAAATGTAACTTAATACATGATATCTATAGTAATATTTGCTTTGTCGCATTCAGATTAAGGCTTTAGAGAGATGGTATGGTCAGTTGATACACGCTACAAACTGTTGAAGTTGTGATAAAAGAAAATTTCCGGCTTAATAAAACAAAAATGGTTTGTCATATTTTGTATTGTATATCTATGTCTTACTCCGTATTTATCATAATATATTTAATAAAATATCCTGGTTTCAGGATATTTTCAGTCAATAAATATTTGCAGCCACGATGGCTGATATCTGGCTATTTATAAATGAAGGTTAAAATAACGTATTTTATTGCTAAAACACTTCCACCATGACTTTTGAAGATCAAATTAAAGATATTAGAAATTGAATAAACATATATTACTTTGGATATTTTTATGACAGAATGCATTTTGTGATTTTTTTGATTTCATAAATATAAACTATAATTTTTTAACGTTTAAATACAAGCCAACACGTACACTGTATTAAACTTGATTAGCATTACAGTCACACAAAATGCTCCAAATATGATTTCGATTATTATTTATTAGTAGTTTTAATAATTACGCGAACGGTTTGGAGCCACTGCGCAGATCGATGGTTCGATAGTCCACTTTGATTGCAGTTTGAGACGTTACGGTGACAAGTAGTTTTGTTTATGAACTTTTTGTATGGTGATGCCGGAGTACATAAAAATAGTTTTTCAAGGCAGCAAAAACATGGCGGCGGCGAGTGCACTTCTTCTTTGCCTTTTTATTGGCAGAAATGCGGCGCACAGAAAGAAGGATGCCTTATTTGGTAATGTTTTTTACACAATATTGGAAACATAAATTTATTAACAATAATTGGAATAAAACCTAAGATCAATCTTTATAGTTATTTACTAAAACTTTTTTTCGTTGTGTGCTCGTGATCTCTGCTTATGTAATTTATAGCATTTTTTTTATTGTATGTATATAATATATGTATCAATATTATAAACCTAAGATACGTAAGGAGAACTTCATATCTGAATAATAACATAAAAAAACATTAGTATTAAAACGATGAAATTCCTGACAGTACGATTGTTTATAGCGAGTGGAGTTATTATTTTGTATTTTGATTATTTAAAATTTAGTATTTACATTGCATATTTAGTTATTACTAATAAAATATTGGGTTAATAGTTACATAATAAAAAGTAAGATTATTGAAGGTTTTAATTGTAGATTTTTTCTATTGAAGGATTTGCTGCAAGAATCGAATTTCATAAAATAAATTGATAGTATTCATTGAAAATTCAAATATTTGGTTTGATATTTGTGAATAAGACTTGATGGCATTTATTTGCTAAAAATACTGTTTTATAGATTCTTTTGCATACAATTAAAAGATTGGATCCCAAATGTGTTAATCATGAAGTCGTTATGCCTAGTGGGTATTTATATATTTAACTTTATTTGAACACCTAGTAAGCATAGCAGTCTTGAGAATGGTCACAGATCGTTAAATTGAATCATGATTAGATAGTAAAATAAACAAGATGCTTATTAAGTCTAAAAACAAATACAGAGTTCAACTGCATCCACAACGCGAGAAATTCCATGGCCTAATTACACTGTACAATGCAGTTTTAAATTACAATATTAATAAACAGTCCAAACGCACGAGCTGCCGTTTCGTATTTGCAGTAGCGTATATATTTTTGTGTATTCTGCTAAATTAATATTTCGGGATATTTAATTACGTCTAAGTTATGGATATTTGATTACATTAAGTGTAAGTAATTTTTTTATAATTTTCATGATAAATAAAAGCTTTTTTATCGTTTATAAATTATTAATAATATTAAGCTTTCATATGTTTTTCGGCTTTGGTGATAATCATAGATATAATTTTTAATAATATTAAGTTGAATTATTTTCAAAACTATTTAATTTATTTATTTTGTCAATATTATCGAGTACAAATAATAAAATATTGTTTAATAGTTTAGCGACTTTGAGCACTTATTCGATACAAATTTTTTGTCAAACCAATTAAATCAGAATGTCTAATTTATTAAAAAAAAAAAAAAAAAACAACAACAACTACATTGAACTTTGCAATCAAACTCTTCGTGAGGCATGAATAAAAAAATCATTCATAAAAAAAAAATTACTTTCAAGATTGTTTATTTTCATTAGGTAGATTTACAATAGTTCTTATTCCCTGATCTAGCGCGCAGGTTATGTGTCTTGCAATATGTGACATAGGTGGTAGGGTACATGTATTTCTTTATTTAAATTATTGTGTTTTGTAAGAAAAATGTGTGATAAAACCCTTATTCATTCATCATCCATCAAATTACAATTTTTTATAATTTTTTTACTGCGCTCAATTTTTACAAATCGTATCAATCCATAGTGAATACTTTTGCATATATCCAACATCAAAACGAATCGACGCATTTATTCGCTCTCGCAACCCAGCGGGGAAGTGGTGAAGAACCGACCAATTTATAAAACACTTCATAGTCATAAAAAAGCCTTATTAAAACGGCGGTAGCATCTGCCGGCGTGGAGGAGGCTCCGCCGCCGGATCCGGCGCCGGCCGCGGGGCTCGTGCGTGCGCCGCCCAAACTGAGTTACTGCCGGCGGCCACGCACGAATCCGCGGCCTCTTCAAAAAATCCTCCTAATTAATATCCACCGGTGTACTTTCACCGCGATTTGCAGGATTCTGCATTGCCATTGTACCAGTTTTGATACCTGAAATCGTTCCGTTTTCATTTGGACGGAAATGTTGCTCACTACCCCAAAGCACGCCACGAATTGATTACGCTCGTTTCTAGCTGCAGTGCACTGAATAAAACGACGAAGCAAATTTTGATATACAAGATATATTATTTTCGGTGCTGTGTGTTGTCCGACGTTTCCATTCGAATATTAGCGCAATTTGCTTCCAATTAACGTTAGCGGCATACCCGGGAGCCGTTCGCATCACGATTTGTACCTAATGCGTTGACAGAAATTCACTTACCCCGAGTGGGACAGTTCGTTTCGGATGCACCTGCCCGGGCGGCGGTCCTGGCGACTCGGGGGCAAATGAAAGTTAAACGTGTGTTGGGAATTTATTCAAATTGCTCGCTAATGAGGGAGCGTATACTATTATAAATGCTGATGTGAAGACATGTGTATAGAGGTGGTTCCTTGTGTTAAGACGATGCGAACATTAAGGAACACATTAAAATAAATACTTGAAATTTCAAAATTAAATATTTTGTCAAGATGAACAATGTGTAAAAATGTAACACATACCCTAAATTTAAAAATATTATATTAACATTTTTTACTCACATAAATTTATTAAAGTATTAGCCCATCACGAAAAATTAGTTGCCGCCTGTAACCACTTGCATTAAACTTGAGTGTCTTAAAAAAAGTATTTTTCAATGTGAAGTTGACTTTTGTCATTTACATCGGAATATAGGTGTATAATGGTAATTATTTCTTTAATAATGATGTTGTTGAAATGAAAATAAAGACATAAGGGTGAATTTAAAATAAAATTAAAATTAGCAAAACCACTTGAGATTATTAATATATTTTTTTCGAGTGGATGAAACTGTTAATAGATTTTTAAATTTATAATTTCAATAAAAGCATTCGTTAATTGCTCTTAATAACTTTTAATGAGAATTTTTGATGCAGAAGCTTTCAAGTACAATGATTTATATTATAAATAATGTAGCCCGTCACAAAATGACGTATTTGATGAACGATGCGTCTTTTGTTTTTTTTGTAAAAGTTCTAAATTTGAAATTCTCGCGGTGAACGACATCTCGCGGCGAAGAACTGAATCATATAATTCGTACATATTGAAATTCGCTAAAGCATATTTTAAAGTTTATGAATGAAAATATTATCCTATCGTCTTGAAATTCGGCACATAGCTGCGGAAAAATTTACTTAACTTATGTGCAAAAAATCAGCGTTGTATCTTTTAAGATATTCTATACAGAACGGAAAAATGAAACATACATACAAACACACAATGGCTATTATTATAGTAGATGACATTTAAAAAAATGTTTTTGAACAGCCATATTTGTTATTAAAATTTCTTTTATTGTTTGATGAAGCCATTTATTTTGTACACTTATAACCAATTTATGAATATATCAAAAAAGTGTAATTTTTTTTGGTATATACCATATTAAACTTAACGGAAGAAAAAGATCCAAAATAGAGGAATTTTTATCTTGCAGTTAGTTGTCTTTATTGATATCCGTAATATTATATTCACTGGCCAAAGCTCTACAATGTGTATTCGTGTAGATATCAATATGGTGAAGTTTTTAAGTAAAAAAAAAAAAATTTTATCGGGTAAAAATAATTGTTTTTTTTTCAATCATTCTTATAATTTATCTAAGTTTTCACATTGAAATGAAATACTTTTTAAAGCCAAGAATTTCAGCATATAAATCGGTTCTGCAAAAACGGGTACCGTTCCGAGCGGGACATTTGCTTACCCGCAGCTCGTCAGGTACGGGACTAACTGGAAGATGGAGGTATCTTCATCTCGAGCTGCAGAATAACTCACGGAAAATGTCATATCTTTAGATGCGGGCTGCATTAGAGTAGCTTCTATCATTATCATAGCTATGGTATTTTGTAGGGTTTTGCCGACTACACATTCGCCGCTGTGAGCACACATCGTGCAGACTGATTTTCCAGCCATACCTTTAGTTTTTTAAATTTAAATTTAACGTTTTTGTTTGATACAAATAATACAAAAAATATTCTCGTTATTCTGAAAATAAAAAAAAAAGTTAACCTTTATTTGATTGAAAAAAGTTGTTTATGTTTGTGCTTTCTTTGAAAGCTGCTATGCATTTTTATTTATGAATAATATACAATACTTATATTGATATTTAAATTTAAAAAAAAAAAATCAAGGAGTTCCACATTGTATTATATTATTTATATTTTGTTTAATATTCCTATGATATTGAAAAAAATAATTAATTTCCTCATTAACAAATTACGTGATAAATAATTGAAGAAAAAATTATTCGTTTTAGAATAAAATGTGCAAATAACACATAAAAAGAATAAGTAATATTTAAATATAATAAATTAATTTGTAAGGTCAGGTAAAGCTTAAGAAGTACTTCGTGGTAATAGTTCTGTGAATTCTCCGAGTAACTTGCATTTAAAATGGTATGCCTGCTGCTTGCCGATGAGGCTAATTTCCTTAAGACTTAGTATTGAGGTATTTAGAACTGAAAAAAGCAGGCGCACAAAGCTTGGAAATCTCGATTGAACCAACATATAACCCGCTGATGGCCTTTTTTTCTTAGATGAGGTACAGGCAGGAATAAAGTCACATCATATTACATACAAAATTCTAGGAATCATTCAACCATTTCAATGGACGGGCTAGAGACTCACTCCCCGAGATGATATCGGAACTGCGGGACGCATTGTTTAAAAAAAAATGTGTGTAATAAATATTGTAATAGTGTTTTATAAAAATACCAATGAAATATCTAAATTTCTATGGAAAAAATCGACAAATTTGTGCTAAAATGATTGCTATTTATATTAAAAAAAAATTTAAGTCTTTAATAATTTTAACATGAAAATGCTCTTTTACGTTTTCCTAAAATATTCATTTCATAATTCTCATCAACCTACGAAACTGAAGTGTTACGATCGTATAACATGATATAAGATTATTCATTCCCTAGATCATATAATAACTAGACTGACTGTTTAATTTTTTTATTTCAGAACATCAAAAAAGTTTCACTGGATTTTCCTGACGACTTGCCAAGTCAACAGACCCAGCCCAATTCGAATGTTAGTTTAATATGATTGAGGATTGTTCTAGAAAGTGCCACCCATCCCCAGGTCCAGAACTACTGGACATCTCGCATTCACAAGCGACCAGGGTTATTTATATGATGGTCGGGGGGCAAAAAGTGGCCTGCCCAGTGGTGGGACGGGCGGCCGCGGGCCTCGGCGTCCCCCCGGCCCTGACGCGGCCACTGACCTCGCTTGGACGCATCTGGTGGACGCATTTTAATTATACCCCGGGTGAATGAATGGCCTTTTTTGCATCTTTGACTTAAATTAGTTGCTAGTGATATGTACCTCAGTTTGTTGCACCGGCGTGCCGTGACTTCGGCGGCAAGGCAAGTATATTTACGGTCACGGCGTGCTACAGAAAATTTGTTACTTTAGCTCTAGCCTCAATCGTAAACATAATTCGTATTCATATCGTCACCATTATCACCGGGATTTTTTTTTGTGTATATATTTTTAAAATATTTATAAATATAAATGAAACTTCAAAAATATAAAGCTCTTTAGCTTCAAACCATATGTATTGTTTACTTATAAAATTGCATTTTTATTTATACGTTGTTTGAAGTGTAATTTTCACACAGTTTTTACCGTTTTGTTAAACTTCTCATTTTGTGATGTCACTTCAGTTTAACTTTATGACGTCATTTCTGCCACATATTTTGGTTTTTTACTGAATTCAGAAATTCTTTAGTCGTATTAATACAACAATTTGCCGGATCAGAAGTTTTACTCCAAAAAGACTGTTTTTTTTTTTTAATAAAAAACATCAACTGTTTTTTATTTGTTAAAATGAGTTCAAATTCTTAATTGAAATAAGTATATTTGATTTTATAATCATTAAATAATCATGCAAATCAAAGTATACTAAAATATAGAAATTGTAATCATAAGTACATATTTTGAATTTATTTTGCTTTTTTTACATTATTAATTTAAAAACGTTTGCTACATTCATAAAAAATCATTAATATTTTTTGACGACATTTAATTACATTGAACTGCATTTTGAAAATATAGATCTTAATTGATTAAATTTAATTAGTTATTTATTAATTATAAATTTGTGATGTAGGTATTTTATTTGTAAAAATGGTACATAAATGTTTTTGCAATAAATAAATTTTATTAACGAACTTTTTAAAACTAGTTCTTACAAAAATGATGTTTATTATGTTACTCACATATGTACGTTCATATGGCAATAAACTCAAGGTCTCTATTAACCATATAATATACGTTTTGTTGAATTATAATAATAGATTAATTGATACGAATTTCAGATTAAAGCAACTCATCAAATTTGAATAAGAATTGTGTAAAACTTAAATAGTATAAAATACTAAATTTATTGAAAAATAGTAGTGTTATCGTTGAGAAGCATTAAAATGATTATAATAATAAACACATCATCCCCCAACGTCTTGATGTATGGAAGTTTTTAGCCGATGAAGTCTGACGTACTGTTCATACCTTTACAAAATGTGTACTAAAATAACAATAAATACAACGCTTTTGGTAACTAAATGAAACGTGTTTGTTATAAGTATCAAACAACTCTAGTTTTTCGTCCCTATTGAAATACATACTGTATTAAATGAAAATTGGAATGACGAAGCTATTCTTAAGATTCGGTCATACACATATCTAAACGGTTAAGTAGATTCTTGAATTGTTATATTTTAGCAGAATAACATTTAAAAAGTAATAAAATATAATTTTTCAGATAATATGATGTACGAGGCTGGCTTGTCATGAATATCCCCGAGCGGCAGCGAGCCCGAGCGGGCGGCGGTGCAGAATGCTCCATTTATCTTGTAGTGGAATCGGTCTGCCTCAGATCTAAGGCGAGTCAGGCTGCCGCGCAATTATTTCACTTGAAATTCGGTCCTTTGAGCGGCGATCGCGATATATGTTGATTCGCCATTGTCCGCCGGTTCCGGCGTCCGGGGCGCATATTTATGGCGGGCCCGGGGCGTTTTTTGCTAGCGCCGGTCCTTGTCAATGCAGAGAGGGACTGTAATTGCGGGAGCAGGGAACTACAAGGGGCGGCGTAACGCCAACTGAGACTTAAAATTGCCATTGATGACTCGAGGTCATCGGTGTGAAGGCACCTGGTTAGAGGCTGTCTAATTTAACTTGAAAATTCATACTCTACAAGTATTAGTGCGTAGAAAGTAAAATTGATTTATTTCAAATTACACGTATTCACAAAATGGGTTTAAAGATTGTCTTTAGTGTTTTGACTATGATATTTTCACCTGACTATAAGCGATTATGAGATCCCGTTTCATCAGACGTATTATCGTCAACATTGGTCCCTATTGCATAAATATAAATAAATCCTGTTGATATAGTCAGTACAGGTTAATTTATGGATTGCTATGTTTCTTTTATTATCAGTAATAAAAGCAAGTGATAATTGTGCATGATTGTTTTTTAAATTATTAAATACAAAAATTTCGAAATTCTTATACATATTTTTTTAACGTGATTCCTTGGAAGCTGTATCTATTATTATGTTTTAGCAATACTTGACAACGGAATACTATCAAATATAAAAAAATGTAATACCTTTAAAATAAACGCTTCCATAAACAACTAACGTTTTTTTGCATAATATTGAATTAGAACTATATTTTTTATGTAATTTGTGAGCACAGTCCTCATACGATAAAATTATGAAATTTTTACTTTTAAATAGTCAAAATCGACAATACGATAGACAAAGGAATCGAGATAACAGGACAGATTCAACGAGGTGTTGTATTAATTATTTTTTTTGTGCTGCTTACTCAAAAAAATATTTCATACAGATAGCTTGAACGGGTTAAATTTGCAGATCTATTGAATATTCAACAATCAGCTGTCTTGTGAAGAAAATTGATTTGCATCGGTTTATAGTTGTAAAGATAGTTGTAAAAGATTTTTCTCTGCATTTTACCGTTATTGATTCTAATGAGTATCTTGTCATTGCATAAGAAGAGTCATTACTATCAGCGTGTAGAGCGGTGCACCGGGATATTGTAATGCTCGGCCGTGTGAGTTTTTGTGGGCTGTCGATAGCGGCGGCCAGTCGGTCGGCGTCCTCTCCGCGTGTCATACCATATTTAACAAGAAATGCAGTCGCCGATAAACGGTTAGTCGCGCTCCATTACACGGATGAGGCTCTATATATAGCAGCTAACATTCGTCTAATTAAAAAGGTGCCATAGAATCAGATGCTTGATTGCCGATGAAAGGCTTTCAGCGAAATTTTGCATACCTTTTGTGGACTTAATTTTATCTACAAAAAATGCTAAACATTCAACCGTGTATAATAAATCAACGAGTCTGACAATTCATGAAAAAATGCAAGCGTTAATTTTTCTTTTCAAAGGCTTTGTCGAACATCTTCGAGACGAATTTATGATACGAGCTAAATTTCTCATTGTTGAAATCGGAATATGTAGTCAATTTAAGTCCTTATAATGTCCATATGACATACATTAAAGCTTAACATTATTTAAGGTTCAATTTAAGTATAATCTATTAATAATAGTTTAAAATTATAACAATAAAAATCGAATGGTTGCATTAATTAGCAGTCATCATTACCTATAAGACATGGAGTACTTTGTCTCCTTCCTAAACAGGTAACATTAGCACAATATGTTGTGGCCTTGTAGGGGGTTGCGTCAATTACCAGGGAACCAGAATATCTGCAGAGATTGTATCTCTTAAAGACTGGACATCAGAGATCAGGGCAGCAGAAACTCATAGCTCAGACGAAATAAGCCTAGACGCTATTTTCTAATTATTTTACATAGTATGACATCGAAATTATTACCAAGTAATTTACGATTCTAAATGATGAAACATACAAATATTTTTCAAATTGAATAGTGTTATTATTAAGATTTGAAACGGCCTGACTAAATTAAAGTGTAGATCACTTTCTATTTTATTATATTTTTAAACATGTATACTATAATATATAAATGGTTCAATTTCATAATGATCAAAGTAAACAGGGCATACGTCCATAGTTATAATAACCCCAAATAAAGTTACTTTTAAATTATGATTAATTACATAAAATAAAAGCTGAAATTGAAAACAAAATCACCACTAACTTTAAAAAATGAGTGTGAGGGAAAAAAATATTAAATATTTTAAGCGTTAAAAGTATGCTAGTTTTATACGTTTTAATTTTTATTACTTAAAAAATGTGAGTGTTGACTTTAATCATTATTTTTCAAAAAAACTCGAATAGAGCTTAAGTAATAGAATAATATAAATTATTTTTTAGAAGATTTAAATCCTTATTGAATTCATGGCACGTATTTTAATCTAGTTAACTAAAATGTTAGATTTTTAAAAATATATTTCCATGAGCATACATTATATACGAAAGAGTATGTATGTAATATGTATTTTCAAGGCATGAAATGGATTTACGAATAATACACGCACAAACCTTTCTTTGTATAACATGTTGGCATATATAGTATGTATATGGTTCTCGGTATGCGGTGTATTTTACGCCATTCCAAACATTCGAGAACCCCAAGTGCCCGCCGATAGGTGTGAGGCCTTTAAAGCCGATGAGTCGAGCTCGCTCTCCCATTATTTTTAATGTTCCTTTGTGTGACGAATCTGGTAAACAGCGCACAGTGCATACATATTTATAGTTTCTTGACAAGGAGAAGTGAATCGGCCACTTCCGAGGCTGCGCCTCTCGAGTTGCGGAGGAGGGAGATGACCTTTTAATTAAAAATAATTGAATCGCGCCCGGCGCTGATATTTAACTTGACATTTGACATTTAAGAGCTAATGATAAATGAGTAACTGCACACCTAAACAACGATAAGTCGTTTTGTGTATCTGTTATAATTTAATATAAAGAGTAATGCGAATATCAATAAGATTTAAGAATGTAACAAAAATATTTGATTCAATGTTAATTCGTCCCGTTCATCATTTTAACATTTAATTTTAGTGTTATATCCTGTAATGGAAGGGAACGATTTCTTATGTATTCGTACAGAAGCGAGGGTTCATTATCTTTTCATTCCAATCCAATGACTTTATTCAACCGTTTGCGGAATAATTCGTTATTTATTAAGTCATTACATAGATTTGCCTTATGATCTACCCTTGTGCTGAGTAGAAGTTATTTTACTTAATGGTTCATGAAAAATCAATTATTACGTGAATTTCTGCAATTATTTACGTATCTACCTACATTATCAGTTTCTTTTGGCTTTCCACGACTATTTCGGTACATTTTATAAAGTGAGTATAAGTCACGAGGGGTTATACCGGGTGCGTTGATACGGAACTGCCGTCACCTGTACCTCGGCGTATGAAGTTCACATTCCTTAGTCAAGGCAATATAACGACATGCAGCAGTCTTAGATAAACGACCTGAACAATGGCTGGTAACTGTGACTCGTATATTACGAAGATGATATCGCATTCGGGTGTATGGAAAGCGCGGGCAGAGTAATTGTCACCCTCGCGTGAGAGTCTCGCCGGCGCGCCCACCGAGCCCGCAGTCTCGCGTGCGCGGGGCTCTTCCGCTCGAGGCAGGGGTCGGCCTCGTCTCAGATGAGAATTAGACAAAGTATTGCCCTTACTTTTAAACACTTATTCAAATAGTATGATTTCAAACCGTTGTATAATTTTCTCTACGGCTAATTTAACCTCATGAATCAAATTTTATCTCAGTTCAACAAGAGCAATTCGCAACCGTTTTGACTGCTTAAAAGCAATCATATTTATAATACAATATTAGGCAATTAACATTATATCTGCATTCGAAATAAATTTTAACTATTGAAAGATATGGTTTAGTGATATAAACGATGATTAAGCGTGTTTTTTTCTGTAGTTACTTGCCAACGTCGAAGGTTATATAAAAAAATTCAATTTTTTTGTAAAATCTGAACATGAAGTAAAAAAAACATACCTGATATGCAAAAAAAACTGAAAAAATCCATTGTACGTGATTGTAAAAAAATTATTTGTATATATTTTATGTTCACATCCAAATTTTAATTAGCAGTTACTAAAACAGGTATTATTGTTCTGGGATTTTTGTTATGAAATCACTTACTGATAAGACTAAAGCGTGTTAAAAATGACGTTAATTCAAGTGACTAAAGAATTGAATCTATGTTTGTAGAAAAATAAAAATTAAACATGAATTAAAAAGGTAATTAGTTTCATTGGGTTCCTACGAAGCTGGGTTTGTCCCCCCTGCCAGGGCTGATGCTCTGGAGCCCCGTCATATCACGGGCATTTACGGTTAATTGTAGCGCGGGCGGCGGGCAGGCCGTCAGGTGTCCAGTGATTTATGTGTCAACCATGCTATAAATGCCATGAATCTTCAAAACCATGGAGCGTCAAAACATCCAAAAACTTTTGTGGTACTTCAACGTACAGCCTTGACCGAATTTTGAACTGATGTACAAGTGTGTGTGTGTACTTATGCAAAGAAGATTTTTTGTTGTTGTAATAATATGAACTTGTTCAAAAGCATATTAATTTTCTCGATTTTACATTTGGTGCCCCCTAAAGCTTTTTTTTAACGCAATATAAAAATCATTTATTGTATTTATATTTATATTAAAAATGATGTAACAAATGATCTTTACTAATAAAAAAAGTTTTATTTTACTTATTTTACACAACGTATAATATAATTATAAAAAAGATTAAAATAATATGTGCACATGAAAATTAGTAACAATTTACATAATAATTTTTTTTTAATAAAATACTGCATTTTTGTAGTAAGAAATTTACTATATCTGTCAGAAAGATGTTTCATTTTGAATTGTATAAACATGTTAATATGCTTATTAAATTCCTTTACAATATGTTAAGTTAAAATAAAAAAAACAAAGTTGCATGGTAAAAATAATAAACGAGCAAAAATAAAACACTACCGTATCATTGTGGTGATCAGCATGTGGGTACAAATAAATGAGTGTCTTCACGAGAAATGAATAAAGATACCGAAAGACAACTCACGAAAAATGGATTACATCCGTTGTTGTAATGTATCTACATCTGTGATTGGGTATCTTTGATCTTTAGTAATTAATGATAATTAAGAACTTCTTATCGATATACGAACGATGCAGTATTAAAAATAAAAAATAATTAAATTTTCAATTAAATGCGTTTGTAGGGAGAAACTGAAAACGATAATTTATTTTGTAAAGTGCAACCATGTTAAAATGCATTTATTTCATATTAAATTATGCAGTTTTATTAATAGCAATGAAAATCAACTCAACTCACAGTAATAAAATCAGTAAAAAATATAAATACGTATGTTGTGATACTTTCGTAAATAACTTGTGTGGTCATGCAACTATTTTCAATAAAAATGTATAAAACCATAAAAAGCATTTTTTACTATGCATGTCCTTAGTTTATGTTTTTTGAGCATGCTATGGTATGCATTTCATAACTTTGATAATAGTCATTAAAAAAAAGGCCAAGTCAATATTTGCTCATGAAGTAATAATTCAATAATCAATTACAATTTTTAAAAATTAGACAATGTGTAACACCAGCCTAATTCTTCAGACTTGTACTAGTTTTTTTTTTTTTTAACTAGAATTGGTTTTAAAGAAATTAAATATATTTTTAATTTTACAAAGTTAAATAGTTTTAAAAAGATTCATTAAATTTATTAAAATAATGAAAACATTTTTCTTGACTTGAAATAAAACAACAACAAAAGAGCAAGTTGAATTGAAATTATAAATTTAAAAAAACGCATTTAATAAGACAGGATGGTATAAAGTGTATAAAATGCGTATTTATTTATAAATGGGAGTAATTGTGACAACACAATAATGTTTTCACAATAATTAAGTGGAAAAATAGTGAAGAAAGTATCTGTATATGCTGTGAAGGTAAACAGGCGAAGATCCATTGCAACCGTTTTACCTTGTTGCCTTCCGAATATGCAGTTATTTAGCAGGCAAGTGCACGCACGTATTCTAAATAATGACGTGACACTGCGCACTTTACGTATTATTGTTGCATTTTGCATTGCATGCATTTATTTATCAACGTTAATTATATCAATTAATAATCATAATTATCCAAAAACAATTTTTACGGTTTGGAGATTAAGATAATTGTGTTTACTATTTTAAGTATTGTTCATACTTAGCTTTCTATAATCACTTTATTTGTTAATTTATGTACACACAAAGACCATCTTAAAATAATTATCTACACACGCTGCGACACAACTGACAACCGAATGGTAACTGGCCAATGACGCCTTCTAAAAACACTCAATATAAAGATAAAATTGGAAGTTGTATCGCAAGGTGGCTGTGTGTGTGCCTTACCGATCAAAAAGATCGTCGTTTCAATTCTAATTTGATGAATGTGTTTTAAATCGATGCAATTGACGCTGATCTCAATTCGGATTGTCACTAACAATATTTTAATTTAATGCCCGATATTTAAATGAATGTTCATCAAATAGATGGAGTAAGAACGCTGGAGATATTCATTGTTTATATTTATAAATATACGATTATTTCATTGAATTTGTTAATATGTTGAATTTATAAAAGTGACTGTGGAAAATTTGTAAATTGTAAATTCCTACAGTTTTCTAAGTTTCACAAGTTTGGCGATCTTTGGCAATGGTTCTTTAGCGATATCCTTCGCGCATCACCTGCTTAGTGCGTTATGCATCTTATCTGGACGTATCGACCATATCTGGATAATGCTTTATAGCACGTCATTCTTTATCGTCCACTTGCGCAGAAGAAACTGAAAAAAAAACTTGCATGTTTACCATGAAATTATAAGGTTGTCTTATTTATTGTTTCAATATTATACCAAATAAATACAATCAATCAGTGCAGGTGCGTCCATATAAGCCTTAAAGTCCACTGGATGTATAATTAAATAAACATGCTTGCCATCTACGACATAAAATGACTTCTGAGAAAATATAGCATGATCTAGAATATTACGATATTTTAATGCATTTATTTAAAAATATATATATATTATATAAATATTTATATATATTTATTTCATTTGATTTTACAGTCAAATACATAAAATTATACTCTTTAGTAATTGCAGAAATATTCTGTACTACAAAAAATAATAATCTTTGCTTAATAATACAATAACTGTTCTTTGTCTTTGGAAGTTTATCTAAACCATAGTTCCCCAAACTATTTTGTCCCGTCGACCCCTTGTCGAGTTTTCCTGTTTTTCGTCGACCCCCTGCCTTGCTAATATTGAATTTTACAAATTCATGAACTTCAAACATATTTTTGACATCTTATATAGAACAACTCACTTTCATAGGATTTACTGTACAGTGGGTTTAAAAATGAAAAAGTTAATAATACCTTTATTAATTAAAAACACACAAAATGCAAATATAGTAACACTCAGAAAATCAATATTTTTGACAGAGAATACTTGGTGGTATTCCATTTGAATATCTTAAATGGAATAAAATTCATTAATTAAAAATATACAAAATACTTCTACGCTTCAGGGCTTCGATTTGTCACAAAGTACATCGGTACAATCTGTGTTCGGTACATTATGACATTTACGAAATGTCTAAATTTTGGTGATGACCTGCATAAATGGGATCCACTCTCGTAGACCCCCATTTACGGTTCATGGACCCCCAATTTTATTTTTCGCTTTCATCGACCCCTTGCAGGGCAAAATCAACCCCTGGGGGTCGATATTGACCACTTTGGGAGCCTCTGATATAAACTTTTGAAATCTGAATGGTCAAAATTTTTAGCCCAAAAAGTTTGATAAATGAAATCAATCAAATCAAATTTTTCTTATCATCGTTTAAAAAAATTGATTATTAAAAACAATGACGGTCTTTCAATATAATTAATAATTTCAGGTATTTTGAACTGATCGATCGATCAATTTTTTAATACATATTTTTCAAAAAAAAAAATATTTTTGTTGTTGTTAAAATAAGTTTACAATACGGTATGTGGCTATCCCATGATTCTGCGCGCTAGTTATGGGGCGGGTGACTTTGTCGGTAGCGTACATGGATGTTAGTTCTGTTTTGTTTTGTCATATTTCTTAAATGCTTATTGTCCTTAGTTATTTATTTAACACACGTATTTTTCTCTATATAAAAACAATAACTACATTTTAAAAAATAGCGATATTGATGCATGCTACCACCTAATGGCCTCCAAACACGTAGCAATAAATTATGCCGCCAACATGCAGCTAGCCAATTTTGGCTGTTTTTATGGTTTTGCCTAAAATATAGGACGTTATTCGCTAGTTGCAAGTTGTTGGTGCAATTTGTTGCTACGTGTGTAGAGGGCTCACAACCTGCGCGCAGAATCAGGGGATAGTCACATATCATATTTAAAGCATAGTCCTAACTACTATTGACATTTCAAGAAATAATGAGTTTTGGAATTGATATAATTGTGAAGTGATCGATACTGTCCGGCGCAGCAGCCTGTACGCAGAGCGCAGCCCGGGCGCAGCAGCTTGGAGTGTCGCTCCCCGCCCAGCGGCGCCGCGCCTCGCCATTGGTCCAGGAAGAGCTGCGCGCGCCGGTGTGCGCGTTCATTTACATAATACACTTGTCGTGGAGCGCCTCGTTTACATTCGCGGGGCGCGTGTGGGTGGCGTGCGGCGTGCGGCGCCGCGGCTGTGTGGGTGCCGCGCCGCGCTATTCACGCAGAGACACGCCGATCGCTGACGGGCCTCGAGGCATAGCATCGCTACTCACTAATTGCCTTCGTGTTTAGTTTTTCCACATCCGCTCAATTTTGATAAAATTTATGAAATTATATTTAACAATAAAATCGCGTACCAAATTCAAAAAAAAAAAAAAACACTATACTATACCATATTATAATATATTGGAGTGTAAATGTACTGTGGTACATGTTATAGCACATAATTAAATTTGACTTTCTTTCGGTTTTTCTTTCGTTTTTAACTAATATTAATTTCCCTATTATATCAAATCATCAAAAATATTTAAAAAAATTATGGATTATCTTTAATAGTAAAAAAAACCCTGAAATTATATACACACACATATATATAAAATGTATGAGTAAATCAATATCTCGGAAGAGGCAGCATTGCAATAGCAATACCTTCGTTATTTGATTATTAAATGTGTTAAATGAAATATGTTTAGTTCGATTTATTTTAGTTGTTTGTGGTTTATACTAAAATACATATCTACACCAAAGCGTTCGTAAATGCATGTTTGAACTAACTGAGCCACTGCATACTTTCATTAATAAACACATCAATATGGGGTCAAATGAGTATTTTCGATCTATTACAATTGAATAAAAAAAAATTGATCAATAATTATTAGTACTTTTTTAAATCTGTCAAACAGTATAGTTGATGGTAAAATAAAACACTGCATTACTTATAAAAGTCAACCAAAACGTATATTAAATATCTATTTAAAAAAAATCTTAAGTAAAATATATTTAAGTTTTTTAAGTTCAGCGCCACTTCCTCTAAAAACAATCAATTCCTGTTCTGCATGCGCGCATGAACACAGCGACAGGTACATCACGCGTGCAGCGCAAGTATCGTCGTCTCCTTCACTGGCGCATTGTATCGTGCGGGCCAGAGGGGGACGCGGAGAGCGTTTTTTACAGTCCCCACCGGCGCGGGCCGACATCCAAGTGTGGAGCTCATTTGAATACGCGGCTATAAATCAGTGTGTCGGTGTATGTGGAGGCTTGTATACACCGTATTGTAACATATAATTATTCAAATTCTTATATAAAGCAAGGCCTGCCTGTTTGCTGCGAGTGTGAATATACAGCTTAACTAGTTTGTTCCGGATACTTCAAATTAATATTTCAGAATATTAATACTGTTGTGTGATGTTTCAGATTTGTATGGATATTTGTAGAGACATACATCAAATTCAAACCTGCATTTTTTTAAATTAACATCTAAAGTGAGTGCGGCTCAGCAACACTAAGAATCTAGTTCGTATACATGGACAATTTATATGACTTGGTTTTTGATACCTGAGTGGGGCGGGAAACAAACATTTTTTAAAATTGTTTCATTGCCAGCTTATTATTATTATTTTCAGGAGATCCCAATTTTAAATTTTCAATATTTATACTGTGTAAATGAAACTGGCTTTATGATTTGAATGTGTAGTGAGTTGTTAGCAAGCAGGCAGTCACGGGTTTGTTTCTGAGGTTGTTTATGTAATCCGCGCTTATCTCTGGCCTGGGCACGACAATTTTCAGGGACGTGGGGTAGCGTTGGGGTACACAATAAATAAGCTTTGAAAAAAATATACATATTTTCTTATATGTTTTCAATGATTTAATGCGTTATTTTGAACGACTCATTTAAATTTTTTATTCGCTTCTGACAATTCTTTTCATTTTATAAATAATAATCTTTTTACAAAAAGTATAATAACATATTTATTTAATTAAATAAATATTTATGTAAATTACTATGAAAATAAATATATGTAAAAATGAATAGTAAATTTACATGACATACGTGTATTACTTAATTTTTAATTGACTAAACATAAAATAAGCATTACACTTATAATTCAAATTTTATGTATTTTGCAAATATTGCACTGTATATATTGTACTTGTACTGAAATACAAAAAAGTGAAACGATGCTTTAAAACTAAAAGTACTTATTTTTTTTCGACGTTTTTCACGTAGAAATATCGTAACTGAAGTCTGATTGATTAAGATTATAAATTAATAATAAAATTGGTATTCTTAATTAATAATTCGTTTTTAATTTGACACATGGTAATTATGGAAATAGTGTATTTAAAATGAGCAATAGTTGACGGCTTGTGTGAATTAAATTTTCCACGAGCCACCTTTGCCGTTATCAGTTCGAGTCGGTTGAATTACGGCGCCCCGAACAGCCCATTTGCACCTGTATAACAAGCCCTGCGCTCCAGGGACACGGCCAGCCTCGCTACGCGGACCAGATTCGCCCGACGACCTGCGGACCTGTGGGCCGGCTCGAGCTGGACTGCGGGACTATTCCTGGCCTCCCCTTGCCAACTATCCTCTGCTGATAGAAAATGACATTCATCCCTCAATTTTTTTATCAAATACACTCCGTGAATATGAATTTCTATACATTTTGTCGTTAAAACGCAAATAATTTATTTTTAACCAATTATGCAATTACATTGCCCCACATTCAAGTATTACCGAACTGATTTGTATTGTTTACAAATAAAATAGATTATAGCTTTCTATTGAGATAATTGGATAAACTTTTAGGTAAAAATACATCTCGGGTCTGTAGAATAACACAATGACCACAGACTACCGCAAAAAGTAGACGTGTGAGAAAATAAAGTTCAAACTTATCATGTAAATTAAACGAGTGGAAAAATCTGTACTGTTATTCTTTTCCCTCATCTTTAATTTACATGTATTGATTGGTAAAAACTAAAGTCACAATCAGAATCGCTTGTTGAATGCGTTGGTTCAACTGAAATGAAAACGTAGATTTTTAGTGTGTGCATGTGAATGATAAGTATCTGTCGAAATTTCGTGCACGTTACAGTTGCATGTCTTAAAATGCTAGTCCCATTCATGAAGAAACTTTGACAGCTTTATTTACTTAAATATAAATAAAAAAAGTATTTATACTAGTATGCGTGCAACTTAAAAGTTCCGCGAATTTGAGTAACAATGTAATAAAGCACTGAAGTAGTTCCAATAGATTAACAATGAAATAAAGGTAAAATATTATGATTAAAAAAAGTAGTAGACCTTTTAATGATGCAACTCGGTTTATTGACTTCACAACAGAAGTAAATACTTAGTAATAAAGCTCTTGCAACGAGCCGGGCTAAGGAAATGCATATCGCAATAAGTATCAAAACTGCAATAGTAAGTGAACCAATTTATGAGTCAGGAGTGCAGTCATGAACAAATAAAATGAAAGCTATTACATATTTGGTGCTGAGATAACTCCAAAGTCCGGCCAGGGGTGCTAACATGTAAAACATTAACTTTAATTTTTTTATCGATATCCACAAAAAACATGCGAGAATTTATATATATTTTATAAATATGTAAATACGAAATTGAAATTTGTGAACAAATTACAGAAAAAAGTACAAAAAACTTGAAGATTTGCAACATGTCAATAATTATGAAATGAAATGGCTCTTTAGTCAAATTAAAGAGAGTTGAAGGAGATCTAAGTTGAAGCGGAGTAATGAAAAAGTTGCGTTGAGATTTTAAAAAATAATAAGTAAGTGAGTTTCGATTATTGTTATTACATTGGGTCTATTACAAGCTAGCAAAATAAATAAGTAGTGTACTTTAATTCGTGTAATTAGTTGAAATAAAGTTGCATCAATATATAGACGAATCAGGGGAATAGATGATAAATTTATACATAAGGTATAAGAAAGCCAGTGGAAAATCAGTTGTGAGATAAATTAATGAAATCAAGAAGATAACAATTTGGTTATACTAAATATTTACTTAATAATAGAAAAGTTTGTTTGAAACTTGTTTCTTCGTTAAAATTTACTCAAAACAAGGACGTTAGAAATGCTTAATATTGTTTGTATTGTATTTTGTGCATATAAATGATTTCTGAGTATATTTTGAATTGATTGCATGTTATAACGTGTCGATTTCATTGTAATATTAATGACTTCCAAAGGTGCCCCCCGCCTGGTGGTTTGCAGTGGTTTCCGCTGCTCTCCCGTTTTCCAATGATTTTTCAGCATTTACAATATTTACGACGCACGATTAAATATTCACGATTTTCGTTACCGCGGGCCGGCCGGGCCGCTTGCCCAACGGAGCCGAGTTCGTGCTCGGGGAGCACTATCTTTCTTATAATTCGTTTCATTTCCTTTATCCATAATTAATCGATTATTATAGGTAATAGAGTTTAATGACGGGGCAACTATGGGCCCCACGGTAAACAATAATTTTAAAGCCTCGCATTAAAAGAAAGACAATCGAAATGTAATAAATACGGAGAGGGGTTTATTGGCTGCTCTTTTGTATGTACTGCGGTCGCTGCGCGTAGGGCCTTCCGAGTAGCAATTACCGGACTAATTTATTTGGAAAGTATACTTTTGTTCTTAATATTAAATTTGGTTTAACTTTCAACTGTAATCGATCGGTCGTTTTATTTTGACAATTCATTTTTTTGTATAAAATTTATGAATAACAATATCATAAGATGTATTTTTAGTATACGTTTTATTTATTATATGTATACAAAATAGTTATAATCACACAAAGCACTGTGTTATATAAATTATTGTTTTATCTAAAAGGGAATACTTGGTATAAAATATAATATTTAAAAAAAGTTAAAAACTGGGTGCAAACTTTTCGAATGAAGTCGTGCATTTAGAGACAATTTGCAAAATAAGATTTATCATTATTTTTAGGCTATAATAATTAATGCAAGTTCACTTTTTTCTACCTAGATTATGTTTTTTTAGATATATTTAAAAAAAAACATTTTTATTACCCAGCACTTTCTATACAAAAATAGCAGTTGCTAAATACCGTTTTAAGTGTGTTGATTTCTCTTTTGGTAGTTACTTTAAATTTAAATTATCCCGTGAATAAATATCAGCTGAAGTGAAAATTTACAAAAAATACCATAAATTGTTACAATAATAACGCACGAGTGGCTGGCTGAGTACAGCCGCGGCCTCAGCGCTCCTGCGCGACTCGCCTCGGACTTACTTTCCTCGGATTAGTTTCGATAAATTAGTTATTGTAAAACAATCGCTTTGCTATTAAAAATGTTCGTTTTGTAATAAACAATCATTTATAATAATGGAAAATGCGTCATCAATACTTCGAAAAACGAAAGCAGCGTTGAAATCCTACATTCGGATAAAACAATTTTTATTAAACAACAACAATTTGATATGATGTTTAAAATAAAACATGTTAAAATTACCATAACAAAATTTTATTCATAATTCATCAATATATTACTTAGAATCGATCAATAAACTGAATTTTTTTTATAATTTGACGTTTCTATTTCATATTTAAAGCAACTATAATAATGCTAAAACTCATGAATGATTTGATTCTGTACTTGAATCTCAATGCAGTGATAAATTATGATAAAAAAATATGTTGCAATTCTGATAGAGCCTGCATACATGTTGGGCCCTGACTGGATGCAGTCGAGAGCTTTAAGTATGGACACCTTGGCATTAACAGGCCGAGTTGGCGACAGGAAGGGATCTGCGCGCCCCATTAAAGCAATATCATTTACATTATTCAGATATGCTAATGTCGTTTTTAAACTGTTACTTTGAACTTCAATGGAAGGTGTTTTTTCATTCTGTTATAAATCAATAATAAATAAAACATTTTTTAAGCCCAGCCAACGAAAGCAAGCTACTGAAAATGAATCACTTGCGACGACACGCCACTGCCACGTAACAAGTAAACACAGCTCAAAATATAAGTGCAAATTTACTGCACGCTGGAATATATTAAAATGTGAGCTTGGATGTATGCAAAAAAACTGTAAACGGAACTGCTGAAAAAAGAGAGTGCAATTGTTCTAACCGTTGTTCATTCTTTCGGCGTGAGAAGCCACAAAGGCAAATGCTATTGCGAGACATTGTCCGACAGCGCCTACAAGCTGTCACAATATTTCCGAAGGCATCGCGCGGCACCCAGCGGCGGCGACCTCAGAGCATTTCTCCCCGCGGCTGGAGAAAACCTCATGTTTTTTAAAGTGGAAAAAACCGCGGGGGCGATTTTTTTTTTGTCATAGCAAAAAGCGGGCAGTTTCTTTGGACGCTGCTGTGTGTACGAGCGGAATCGGGGCTTGTTAAGTCATACGGGCGCGGGCGCGGGCGCGGGGGGCGGGGGCCAGCAAAAAGTGGTTTAACCCATTGATTGATTGGTGACAGTTGCCTGTGCTCTCAGCTCGGAGGCATGCGGTCAACTGCGCGCCGGCCATCGGCCAGGGCTGCCGGGGACAGGGATTCTGTTTTGATTTTGTTTATAATTTTTAAACGAAATGATTTTGGCTTAATGTAAGCCTTATCTGTTTTTGCAGGACGACATGTGCTTATTTGATTAGATTTTGCAAGCACTTTTGAATTTTTTTGTACTTTATTTATATATATATATAAGCTGTTTGTATTTTTGTACGTAATCAAAATATAAGTAATTTCAGATTTATTTAAAAAAAAAACATAAATTAAATAATTTGTATGGTATTTTTTCAGGATCAAAGAACTGGTGAGGATGAAAGAAGGTAATTGAAGAGCTTTTACAGTTCAATATTTTAATATATATTTTATTTGGGTATGAAAATACTATTTATTATTACAAAAACATAAATCAAAAGCATAGTATATCGGCCCAAAATAAAATAATGTTGATTACGTATCACTATAAGAATTTATATTCTAGACAGACGAACAATCTGTAGAGGGCCTTAACCCTGCAGATATATCAATATCGCTGTACTCCATTATATAAATTATGAGCAATACCAAATGGTTTTTAGATATAACTATTTGCGTCACTAATTATGAATGATCTTTTGTTGTGGATCAAATTACACGAATAACTCGGATGACTTTTTTAGCAGCGGAATAAAATGCTACTTACTCAGTTGTAATTAGTAAGTAGTAAAATATTTTTAACTAAAAATTTAGCTATGAATTGTTTCTAGAATATTAGGGTATGCTTGTAATATTATCAAAATTTAAAGCATTTTATTAACGGTGAACAACACTTTCGATTCATGTTTAAAAGTCTAATATTTTTTTTAGATGTCTATACCTGCAGGTGATAGCGAATTCAAAATATCAATGCAGTAGAAATATTATTAAAACACTTTATTTTATTCCAAAAAAATATGCCAAAGAAGTATATTTCTCGAGCAAAAATTTTGTCATGGCTTAAAGGTATCAGTTTTCAATGACTGTAAAATGTTTCTTGTTTTATAAAGTAAACATAATTTACTTTTTAAAAAAGCAACAACAACACATACAAATTAACCACAATAGCCATATTTGTAAAAGATGTTGAAATGTCATCGTGATTTCATACAAACTTATATCTGTGTATAATTATTACAAATAGCGTACATATATAAATATAATGATCGTACAGTGTGGCTTTAAAAAGTTAATGTTTTTGAAATGAAAATATGCTACACGATTTACAATAAGCACCCATAATGACAGGTCAGAGTAAAAACAACGCAGTATGAAACATGGTTTTATTGTTCTTACGTCAAATCTCAGGTCTACTCGGCCAATAAAAACCAGACTCGTATTGCATGAAGTTATAGAACTCTGCTTATATAGATTTACCGTATAAATTAGGCAGATATAGCTCATTATGTACAGTATTGTATCTAATATAAGCGCTAATAGGCACCTATAATTTATGACTCCGGAAGGTATTGATCTTTAAATCTCTTCTCTTTATGGATGTTTTGCAGAAGTTATCCAAGAATGCTAAGAAATAGAAAATTTACACATTCAATTATTTAATTAAAAATAATTAATGTAGAGGCAAAATATATTTTAAATATTTTGACTACAGTAAAATTTGTTGAGAATAATAAAAAAAAATTGTTAAATTTTATGAGGTCTAGGTTTGAGGACTTAGGAAGTCCAACGTTATTTTTTATTTTTGATTTGGTATCACAGGGTAGCAAAATCATTGCATTTTTTAAAAATAGAAATTAAAAAAAAAAATTCTCAGTTGTTATTGTAATGTTTTCAACTTTCATCGTATTCAAATGAGCGACAATTTACATATCCTAGTTTTTCGTCGGTGAATCGAAACCGGTCGCTATTTTCGAGGTTCGATCTTAAAGTCACCTCAGGATATTTAAATACTGATGGTTGGCATTACGAGTGGGAAAAAATGACCATCAGTCTCCTCTGAGGCCTTATTTGAATGGCGGACGTCCAACAAGGAAGACAAAAACCTGAATATTTACATTCGCAGCTCCTCTAAGTTCCTCTAAGCAGCGAGGGCAGGGCAGGTCATTAGACTGGGAACTTGTGGCCTTTTTCGAAATTGTAAAGATATTCAGTAAATAAAAAGAATAGAAGCCGCCGTGGCAAAGTAAGTACCTACGTATACTGATTCGTGATTCCTATTAGGGCTGCGAAAAATTTCAGACAAATCGATAAAAACTTTTTTTAATATCAATAGAATTTAAATTGCTTAACCTATTTATTAATAAAAATGCTTAAAACTAAATAAAAAAATTTTCAGATAAAAAGTTATTTATTATCAAGATACCTTATGTATATTTATAATTTCAAAAACATTTCTTCTTTTAATTTTAAAAGGCATAAATATTTTAAAAATGTTTATATTTATTAAAATTTTAAAATCGTAACTCCGAAATGAAATGTTACGAAAACAATATAAAAGTTAAGATTATCTATTTTGGATACGCGTAAAAGAGATTTCAGATGAATGTTGTGCTAATTATAATTGCTCGGTATACGTACATTAACCATTTCGTCTAGATTATATACAACATTTAAATGCTAAGTAAACACAAAATAAAATTAATTCAAATATACCTGCAAGTGCTGATGACTAACACCGCAGTTACTGGTGCACCTCATCGCCCAGCACTCAACAAAAACTCGATATTAAAATAAACTGCTCTTGTTTGATAATGAAATAAATACCCGAGGCTGGGCCAGCAGGCGCCGAGCCTCGCGCAGGCATTCCTCGGGGACGTCAGGACACCACACCGCGACTACGTTTAATTGGTAAAACTGCCGCAAAACAAGACACATGCAACTTCAAGGGATGTTGTCGACAATATATACACGAAACTTTAACTCATATTATTGACCCCCAATAGCTAGGACTGGGGCGAAGAGGTTTGCTAGAAGAATCAATTTTGGTAACATGCGCATTCCAAGATGAAATATTTTTGGCTGAGCCTTCGATTATAATATGTTTAATCAAAATAAAAATGCAATCATTGCAGTGCAAGTTGAACACATTGAAACACCGTTTTATCCACTAAGTGTGCATTAAAAAATTGAGTTCATTAAAAAAACACTTTTATTCAAAATGCAATTTGTGTTTACAACGTTTCTTTCATTTCTATGGTCATAATATTTCAAGCCGATTTTAAAATCAAGAATTTTTTTATGTAAGTGTATTTTAAATAAGTTTGTTTATTGTACATTACATTAGTATATATTATATATCAAGATTCGATAAAAAAAATTGATATGCAAATTTTGGTATTTGTCGTATAATCCGAAGGTTATTGAATTCATGTTCCGCTTGATTCTAAAGAAATTTAAGCAATAGATATAATTTTTTTCAATATCAATATTTATATTTACCCCTCGGGCGCAATATTACGGATCGAGTCTGAAGATCGATCGAGAGTGCGCGGCGCGGAGTCCGATTCGCGGTATTTTCGCGAGTGACATTCCTATTTCCCGGACCGCATGCGGGGAATGCGGGCGGCCGCCGTCAAAGGGACGTGAATTCAAATGAGCCGCGGCGAGCGGCCCGGCCAGTCGATCATTTAAATATCATTGCAACTCATATTCGGAATTTGTGCATAACAATGCGCCGGCGGACTTCGCGGCCGAGGGAAGGTCCGGCGGTTTTTTGTGCGGCGCGGGCGAGGGCCGGACGAGTCGCGGGCGAGTCGCGGTCAAGTCGCGGGCGAGTCGCGCCGATGCGCACCAACGTCCACAAATGCTGTAGTTTTCTTTATTATCAAACGTAGCAGTATGATTCACATTAACCACTTTCACGAAAAAGCAAATCGACCTTTGATGTTACGGAAACGACGGAATTCGTGCGTATAAATGCACCGATCGCAATGAATCAATATTATTCATAGTAAATGTAACATTAGTTCTCTTCTTAATAAGTAAGATTGTACCGTCATATAATACCCATATAAGTGAAGATATAACAAAAAAATACCAGTATTTCAATTCACGCAATTTAAACAATAAACAAAAATCAATCCACGAAAGGCAGTTTAAATTGTCAATTAACGTTTAATTGAATCAAATGGAGAAAATGTACGAAATTTGATAAGCCAATTGTCTGTTAACAATTTTTTTAAACAAGATACGAAATACTATTGTAATTATTATATATTGTTTGTTATAATATTGAAAAAAAAATCAAATAACATTTATTTATTTAATTATTCGATTGTGTTAATGTTTCTCGATCTTTCTTAAACAGCCCATATTTGTTTCAATGATCTTATTATTTTTATTTGTTTGGGTCAGTTGCATCTGACTCAAGAATGGTTTTTTAGTGTTGGAAATAATTATAATGCAGATACCTTTATTCGCAGCTTCATATATTAATAAATTCACAAGTAACAGGACGCACAAGAATTCAAAAGTTTTTTCAATTGAAAAATAGTTATTGTTAAGTGTAAATTAATTATTATTAATGTTCACATTATATAAATAATTGAGTACTCTACACACACACGATTTATTATTTTAGAACTTCACCGGATATCCGTGAAATGTACACCTGTACGATTATTGTAAATTGATTTTGTGCTTCTTGATGCATCGCAATGCAAGCAACTTATTAGCGGTCAGTTTGTTTGTTTGATTGCTAGTCTATACGTTGAGGCTTTTTTTCAATGTTTATAAATATCCAGAATTAAGGGCTGCTAGATTTTTATGTTCTTAAATAAATACTTGTAAAAAGTTGGTACAATTTTTATTTGTTGACAAAAATAATAAAATACACATGTTACTTGTGTGAATAATTCGACAGTGTGAAACTCTTTGAATTCACAACTAGCAATAGTAAACTTTTAGTTGAAATCTGAAAAGCAAATATAATTTGTGAAAGAAATTGTAGGTCTAAATTGTTTTGGACTTATGATGTTTTTCGAATAAATAATGATAAAAACGCTGATTGCAATCAATTATTAAATTACTAGTACAGATTTAATCAATATGTTTTTGGTTTTAAAAATAGGACCTGTGGGTGATAGTGATGCATTTTTATATTTTTACATTCAGTATGTTTTGTCCGATTATTAAAACTTATTGTTAGAATGGGCACCAGTACCGGTAAAAATGCAAATCTATCGAATAATCAATAGTTTTATAAAGTCCCTGAATATAAAAGTTCATTTCAATTATGTATGCTATAACTTGGTTTATAATTCCTGTGAAAGCACCTGCTTTCAACGATGAGACAAATAAGCGGCTCCATAGCAAGTTGATTTTCTTATTTTTTATTAACCTTTCGATGTATTGGCAAATTTAGCCAATTACCAATAATTCAGTTCCATGCTTTATAAAGGTAGACATAGTCAGCAGAGAGAGACTAACGATACATATGAATCGGTAGGGTATTTTCATTAACTGTAGGATGTAAAAAGCAGGATCGAAAAATATTTGTATTTATTTTTCATATTGAAAAACCACATACCAACATGTGTTATTTTAAACACTTATCCCAATTAATATTAGTAGTTTTAAATACTTGAAATCACTGGTAAATTTCAAAACATGAATATTTATGTTAAGTTCTCAAATAATTTTTAAATAAACTCTCTTGGTCTATTACCTAGCAAAATGGTTTCTAACCATGAGTTCTATTTCGAAAGTCGATTTGGTATTTATTAAATGTATACCAATTATCATTTACTTATGTAGAATAAAAGAAACACCGGAGACAAAACCAACCGGTTACGAAAAAAATGTCTGAGTGCTCGAATCGATAGTTAACATGATTTTCCCGTATAAGGTTTCTTATTCTTACGTTTTAGTATGGTTTATAAATCATACCATCGAGGGGGGTTCCAAGCGAGCAGGTCATCTGAATGAAAAGTATTTACTATTCAGTAAAAGTGGAAGACCGCAAGTGGATGACAGACAGTAAAAAAACATTTCAATGTGATCAAAGACAACTGCGGCTGTCTCTGGAATTTATTTGATATTCGTATCGTTATATATAAGAAAATCACAGATTAAACAAAGTGAAACTCTGTAAAACTTTTTTTCCCTCAAACCTGGACAATTAATAATTAAAAAAAAACTTATTGTTTAAACCGGGGACTCCTCATTAGGCAAGTAATTGTACAGAATTGATTTTAATTATCTCTATTACCATTAATAAATGTACATTATGTCATCGACCACAATCCACGGATCAGTTTCTATCTGAATATAATATGCAGCCTACGCGTCGCTCGCACAAACGTACGCGGGGCAGATCGCCGGTAGATTGCGAGTGAGGCAGCTGCATTCACGTGCCTTACAAGGAGTATGTCTCGATGTCGAGGAAATTTTATTCGTATGTGGCGTATTTAATCAAGGCGGTTTTAATTACTTGGGGTACTTCAGGGCTCATGAGCTCATTTGTCACTCGTGGGAAACTGACATTTTCCTTGCATGCAGTTACTTAAGTAGGCAAATGACTACTTACTAATAAATCAACGAAGAGAGCCCTGGTTTTACTTCATACATACGTACACACACACACACACACACACACACACACACAAACATACATATATATATATATATATTTTTTGTTCAACTCATTGCTAAAATCAGTCCTGCATAATATTATTTTAGCAGTCCCAGGTCTGTAAAACGTCTTTTAGGTGGAAGAGACTCTGGCCGTGTACTTGACAAACTGCCGACCAGTATTTATAAAATACCGCACTGATTAAGCATCGAATCTTTAAGGATATCTGTCTGTATGGAAAAATGTGAGCTTTTTCAAATAAAAGCTCACAATACATGTGTACCGGACGTCAGCTAAGCGTTTTGACGCTGGCCTCACGACGGTGGACTACTGCCTTTTTTATGTTCCCACCGGCACGTTGGCAGCATTGTGGCTAACTTCATGAACCATATTGTTACTATCTTCATGTGCAATAAATGACAGTTAGAGTTGAGATACGAATACAAAACGATGGCGGTTTAAGTTAACCTCTCCCTTCCCGGCATACATCCAAATCCCCCTCAACTACAGTCCTTGTGCCAGAAAAGTCTGGTACAAATGGTCCTTCGAAACGGATTAGAGTCAGTGTTTGATTTGGATGTGGAAGGTGAAGTTTCGGCGTTCTACAAGTGGTAAAACGACCGCACGTGTGCTGTGCTAAAGCCCTGCAAACCGCGGAAATTACGGCCTTACAACCCGTGATTTAAGAAGCATTTGCGAGCGTAAGATTTATAAAGATGCCGACCACCCGCTCCGGCGTAAATGTCGCCGCGAAGGACAGAGCTGGGTCCGATTCGGGAAGTATGTCGTCCCGAAACTCCAATCGGACAGCGGCAGATAATACGCTAAGACAGATGCGCCGCGAGATAGAGGAAGCACAGCGTGTAGCGCGTGAGATGGAGGCCCGGTATAGTGTTCTGGTAGCCAACACTGCCGCACAGACAGCCGCCAGAGAGAGGCTCGCCGAAAGTGCCGCCGCGACCGGACCGAGCACCAGCCCCGCTAGGGCCGCGCTGACGTCACCTCACAGACACACGGAGAGAATTCACTCGAACGACCCGCATTGTCAAACCGCGGCATGGGTTTCCCAGCAAGACAACCCTCTTGCTCGGATGATGTCCGCCGTCACTGATGCAATGCGGCAATTCTCTGACTCCCAAAATCCGAGACAGGATACAGCGAGAGCGTATCCGGGAACGTCGCCTCTGCACCGCACAGCAGAAGAACCAACGATCGAGTTCCCTGTGTCATCGCTACTGCACCGAACAGCAGACGAGCCGGCGATGACATATGTCCGATCGGACTCGGCGGCGAAAGTGTCGCCGCCGCCCCAGGACATCCCTGCTCACCCCGACTCAAGGGGGGTGGGGCAGATAGAGGCCTTCACGGCGAGGCAGTCCAGCATCAAGGTCGCAGGTAACCTGAACGACCCCGAGCGAGTCGATGATCGCCACAAGGATGATGGCCGACACGATGGCCGACACGATGGCCGACAGGAGGGTGGCCGACAGGGTGGCCGACAGGAGGATGGCCGACAGGATGGCCGACAGGACGGCCGCGGGGATCGCCGCCAGGATGGCCGCGATGTATGCCGCGAGGATGGCCGCAAGGATCGCCGCCAGGATGGCCGCGAGGATGGCCGCGGTTACCGCCGCGATGACCGCCGCGATGGTGCGATGCACACCGGGGAGCCGCCGCATGGGCCCTTCCCAGCTGCGATGGCAGCGCGAGGCGTCCCTTCGTCGCTTGGAGTTGCGAGTCGGGAAGCGTCTCACACCGGGGAGCCGCCGCATGGGCCCTTCCCAGCTGCGATGGCAGCGCGAGGCGTCCCTTCGTCGCTTGGAGTTGCGAGTCGGGAAGCGTCTCACACCGGGGAGCCGCCGCATGGGCCCTTCCCAGCTGCGATGGCAGCGCGAGGCGTCCCTTCGTCGCATGAACTTGCGAGTCGGGAAGCGTCTCACACCGGGGAGCCGCCGCATGGGCCCTTCCCAGCTGCGATGGCAGCGCGAGGCGTCCCTTCGTCGCATGAACTTGCGAGTCGGGAAGCGTCTCACACCGGGGAGCCGCCGCATGGGCCCTTCCCAGCTGCGATGGCAGCGCGAGGCGTCCCTTCGTCGCATGAACTTGCGAGTCGGGAAGCGTCTCACACCGGGGAGCCGCCGCATGGGCCCTTCCCAGCTGCGATGGCAGCGCGAGGCGTCCCTTCGTCGCATGAACTTGCGAGTCGGGAAGCGTCTCACACCGGGGAGCCGCCGCATGGGCCCTTCCCAGCTGCGATGGCAGCGCGAGGCGTCCCTTCGTCGCATGAACTTGCGAGTCGGGAAGCGTCTCACACCGGGGAGCCGCCGCATGGGCCCTTCCCAGCTGCGATGGCAGCGCGAGGCGTCCCTTCGTCGCATGAACTTGCGAGTCGGGAAGCGTCTCACACCGGGGAGCCGCCGCATGGGCCCTTCCCAGCTGCGATGGCAGCGCGAGGCGTCCCTTCGTCGCTTGAATTTGTGAGTCGGGAAGCGTCTCACACCGGGAAGCCGCCGCATGGGCCCTTCCCAGCTGCGATGGCAGCGCGAGGCGTCCCTTCGTCGCTTGAACTTGCGAGTCGGGAAGCGTCTCACACCGGGGAGCCGCCGCATGGGCCCTTCCCAGCTGCGATGGCAGCGCGAGGCGTCCCTTCGTCGCTTGGAGTTGCGAGTCGGGAAGCGTCTCACACCGGGGAGCCGCCGCATGGGCCCTTCCCAGCTGCGATGGCAGCGCGAGGCGTCCCTTCGTCGCATGAACTTGCGAGTCGGGAAGCGTCTCACACCGGGGAGCCGCCGCATGGGCCCTTCCCAGCTGCGATGGCAGCGCGAGGCGTCCCTTCGTCGCATGAACTTGCGAGTCGGGAAGCGTCTCACACCGGGGAGCCGCCGCATGGGCCCTTCCCAGCTGCGATGGCAGCGCGAGGCGTCCCTTCGTCGCATGAACTTGCGAGTCGGGAAGCGTCTCACACCGGGGAGCCGCCGCATGGGCCCTTCCCAGCTGCGATGGCAGCGCGAGGCGTCCCTTCGTCGCATGAACTTGCGAGTCGGGAAGCGTCTCACACCGGGGAGCCGCCGCATGGGCCCTTCCCAGCTGCGATGGCAGCGCGAGGCGTCCCTTCGTCGCATGAACTTGCGAGTCGGGAAGCGTCTCACACCGGGGAGCCGCCGCATGGGCCCTTCCCAGCTGCGATGGCAGCGCGAGGCGTCCCTTCGTCGCATGAACTTGCGAGTCGGGAAGCGTCTCACACCGGGGAGCCGCCGCATGGGCCCTTCCCAGCTGCGATGGCAGCGCGAGGCGTCCCTTCGTCGCTTGAATTTGTGAGTCGGGAAGCGTCTCACACCGGGAAGCCGCCGCATGGGCCCTTCCCAGCTGCGATGGCAGCGCGAGGCGTCCCTTCGTCGCTTGAACTTGCGAGTCGGGAAGCGTCTCACACCGGGGAGCCGCCGCATGGGCCCTTCCCAGCTGCGATGGCAGCGCGAGGCGTCCCTTCGTCGCATGAACTTGCGAGTCGGGAAGCGTCTCACACCGGGAAGCCGCCGCATGGGCCCTTCCCAGCTGCGATGGCAGCGCGAGGCGTCCCTTCGTCGCTTGAACTTGCGAGTCGGGAAGCGTCTCACACCGGGAAGCCGCCGCATGGGCCCTTCCCAGCTGCGATGGCAGCGCGAGGCGTCCCTTCGCCGCTTGAACTTGCGGGTAGGGAGGCGCCCTCCAGCGATGCCGCGCCTGCCAGGGAGCCGCCGATTGCGCCTCCGCTGGCCGCGCTCGCATCCCGCGACGTCCCGCCGCCGACAGGACTGGCGGACCGGGACGCGCCCTTCGTCGATGCCGCGCCTGCCAGGGAGACGCCGATTGCGCCTCCGCTGGCCGCGCTCGCATCCCGCGACGTCCCGCCGCCGACAGGACTGGCGGATCGGGACGCGCCCTCCAGCGATGCCGCGCCTGCCAGGGAGACGCCGATTGCGCCTCCGCTGGCCGCGCTCGCATCCCGCGACGTCCCGCCGCCGACAGGACTGGCGGATCGGGACGCGCCCTCCATCGATGCCGCGCCTGCCAGGGAGCCGCCGAGTGTGCCTCCGCTGGCCGCGCTGGCAGCTCGCGACGTCCCGCCGCCGACAGGACTGGCGGACCGGGACGCGCCCTCCATCGATGCCGCGCCTGCCAGGGAGCCGCCGAGTGTGCCTCCGCTGGCCGCGCTGGCAGCTCGCGACGTCCCGCCGCCGACAGGACTGGCGGACCGGGACGCGCCCTCCATCGATGCCGCGCCTGCCAGGGAGCCGCCGAGTGCGCCTCCGCTGGCCGCGCTGGCAGCTCGCGACGTCTCGCCGCCGACAGGACTGGCGGATCGGGACGCGCCCTTCGTCGATGCTGCGCCTGCCAGGGAGACGCCGATTGCGCTTCCGCTGGCCGCGCTCGCATCCCGCGACGTCCCGCCGCCGACAGGACTGGCGGATCGGGACGCGCCCTTCGTCGATGCCGCGCCTGCCAGGGAGACGCCGATTGCGCTTCCGCTGGCCGCGCTCGCATCCCGCGACGTCCCGCCGCCGACAGGACTGGCGGATCGGGACGCGCCCTTCGACGATGCCGCGCCTGCCAGGGAGACGCCGATTGCGCCTCCGCTGGCCGCGCTCGCATCCCGCGACGTCCCGCCGCCGACAGGACTGGCGGAGCGGGACGCGCCTTTCATCGATGCCGCGCCTGCCAGGGAGACGCCGATTGCGCCTCCGCTGGCCGCGCTGGCAGCCCGCGATGTCCCTTCGCCGCTTAAACTTGCGGGTCAAGACGCGCCCACCAGGAAGCCGCCGCCCCGGCCGCCCGACGCTACTCGTCGCCGCCCCGGCCGCCCCAGCCGCTCGACGCTACTCGCCGCCGCTCCGATGCCCTCGCCGCCGCCCAGGCCGCCCGACGCCATCGCCGCTCCACCGCCGTCTTCGTCGCCTCCGTCTACGCCAAGCCCGACGCTCGCCCGCACATCCGCCGACGCCGGAAAAACGGACAGCCGACGTGGATCAGGAGTATGGCAGAGCCCTACTGGGGGAGTGTACCGGACGTCAGCTAAGCGTTTTGACGCTGGCCTCACGACGGTGGACTACTGCCTTTTTTATGTTCCCACCGGCACGTTGGCAGCATTGTGGCTAACTTCATGAACCATATTGTTACTATCTTCATGTGCAATAAATGACAGTTAGAGTTGAGATACGAATACAAAACGATGGCGGTTTAAGTTAACCTCTCCCTTCCCGGCATACATCCAAATCCCCCTCAACTACAGTCCTTGTGCCAGAAAAGTCTGGTACAACATGTAGTACGGTCTTTTGAACTTTTCGTGGTACTAAATTACGTTTAATTCATGTAATGAATCAGCATTATCAATAATAAAATGTATATATATAATTATTATACAATTATCTTGTATATAATCAGTAACCGGAAGTCTTATTAACAAGTATTCGTAGGTAACCATGTATCACAAGAATTTTAATGACATGTCTACATAGTATTATGTCCTTGCAAATGCTAATAATGCCAGCGTCTCGAACTTATTGTAAAGCTTTTTTAAGAATGCGGGCTTGTATTAAAATAATATTATTTTTTATGAAAATTAATATGAAAAAAATATTTTTTTACTAATGAACTTATTTTTGTAACTGACCACAAGCTATTGGTGGATGGGCTTAGAATAAAGGATCGATTCCTTATTATCTGTTAAATGAGACGTCGGTTTTTCATTAGTGCGTACGCGCTAGGAGCATCAGGTATGCGCGGTGCGGGCTGGCGACTCCGCGGGGGTCCTCACCACCCAGGCGGGGGCAGGTATTGCCCGCAAGTGTTTGGTGATTCTAATAGACTCCCCGATAAGCTGAATCCGCATTTATGTTAAAGACACCCAAATTAAAATAAATAAAAATACATTGCTTTTTAATAAAATATTTATAAACATTCATTTGTTGTATTAGTGTTATGTTTTTTTGTTGTTTAGTGTTAGTATAATGAACGCTATATCATAAGCTATAAACGCAAAATAGAGTCAGACACTTTTTTTTAAATAATTTGATACAAAACGGTCCCAATTATTTGAGTCACAATAAATTTAATTAGTGCAATAAAAATGTAATGTAAAATTTACTTTGCATATTGATAATTTATTAAATATTTGATTTATTTTACATTCAAGATTGTCTAACTCGTAAATATTTTACTGATTTTTTTCCAATAGTTATTAAGAAGTATCGGTTGTTTTTGCATTGCTAAGGGCGGTTTTACCGAATCTAAATAAAAGTTTGGACGAAAATGAAGATGCTTTACTTAATATTCAACTTTTTACGCTCGCCGCACTAATTGGTTATAATTGATGAATTCTTCACATTAAGTCTATCGTGAGATGCAGGTTTTTGCTCGCGAGGCAGATTCAGTAGCAACATAACCTCAAAACGACTACCAGGAGAACACACAGGAGTCTAAAAGGGAGTCTAACGACTGGGGCACAAAAACTGTCGTCACGGCCCCCATCCGCGGTGGGGGGCTCCCTTAGCATAAGAATGCGCCCCCGTGATTTACGATCGCGGACTTTACTGCGGGATCGTTTTTAATTACTCTCCATAGGACGTTATAAATATTTACAGCCGCATGTGACATTTGTATTGACGCATCGCCATGTTGCATCGCCGTGCTCGAGGACCTATCTCGGACAGTAGTTTTTATCTCCTGGCAACCTCGTACTGAGAATATTTCATTGGTTGTTATGCATGTTGCGAATTCTCAATCATTCGCTCAGAATCGCATGCATTCTAATGAAACCATTTGGGGATTGAGGTGCCATTAAATATTTGCATTATAACAATATAATTACGAGAAATGTTAAACATAAATAAAGGGTAACTTTGTATACGTCTGTTTTCACTAATAAATAAAAAGAACAAATCTGATGGTTTAAATTACTCTCAGTTGATACTTTGTTAATAATTTGATAAGTAATTGAATTACATCTGCAGATAGTTTAAAAATAATAAAGAAAAGTTCAAATACTTATTGCCACATGATTAACAGAAATTCTACCACTCACTTGGGAATCTTAATGAAAAATCGGCGAATTTATAATAAATAGAGAATTCGTTTTGAACTTGGAGAGAATGTAATATGGACAGAGTACCAGAAAAGAAAAGGTTTGAAGTTAATTGGAGGCGACTGTAAATATGTGTTTCACATAATTAAAAATAAAAATATACGAAAAAATTTACTTGAGCCCTGTAGCAGGTTGTTTAGATGAACGCTGCTAGTCAAATAAAGAAATGAAATATGATACCATTATAAAAGAAAATTTAGAATTCACAGCGAAGCATATTTTTGCTCACGTGGTGTTTTAGGGCCAGAGCTCATTTTCCACCGCCTAGAGGGGCCTTAATAGATCACATGTGGTCGGAGGGCGGCGGGGGGCACAGGGTAATAATTCACACTTAGCTCGCTGTTATAATGAGCACAACGTGCCAAAATAATTGGATCACGTATATAACTCATTATTATCGGACTTGCCCCCTATCTGCTCACACCCCTCCCCCGCCTCCCACCGCTCTGCCCACTGTCTAACTTAACCCCTACGTACCCCCTCCCCCCCACCCCCCCGAGGTAAGTGAAGGATATTAAGCGCTAAAGACCAAACTACAAAAGCGTTACTCGTTGAAAGTGTCGTAAATTAAATATATATATATATATTTACAAATATTTTCTGGAACCAAAGTGTATAAACAAAATTAGTGGTGATTTTAAAGTTACAAATAATTTAAAAATAAAATGAAATAATTCATGTGTGACGTAGTTTCAACTAAGTTTTAACTATATTGGGCCCAATATCTCAAAATACTTGCAAAACATATTTAGTATAGTTTTAAAAAATATATATATAAAAAGGAAATCACATATGCTCATACAATCATCGATGATTTTTATGAAGTCAGAAAGTATGGCTGAATAGTAAGATACATTTATTTAAAAAAAAAATTTAAAACGATTTAAAAATATATTTGGCTTCTTAGCAGCTTATATCGGCGGAATGTAAAATAATAAACGTGTTAGAAAATTCACAAAAGGACAGGTGTCGCGTCCAAAGAATCTTCTACAAAAACCCGGCTTAGTGTTGCACTACCGTTTTAGGTGGTGTAGCGGTGGTGTTGTGTTGGTGTGGCTTCTCAGTGTCGACACCAAATAATATCCTGGCACCATTCCTGCTCATCCGAATGAAGAATCCGGGGCGACGTGGCGCGCTGCCTCACCTCGGATGTTCGGGATATAGTGAACATTTATATTTTTCAATATAACAAAACAAAGGGTTATAATTTTAAGATATTCTGTTATGAAGTTTTTGTTGGTTTATTATAGAGAATTTATACGCTGGTTTACTGTCAAATTATCACAGTTTAACAACGATCACGTATACCATCACGTCTTTTGACACTTTCTGATAAATACGAATGGCACTACCCATAATCAGATAATACAAAAAAATATGTAAGTTGGGATAAATATGTTTTAGTTTTTATACAATGTTTTAGACGAACATAAAAATATGAAAAAAATAAAAATTCGAGGGTATTTTCGTCTGATTACTTAAATAGCTAAAAAAGTTATAATACAGTGTAATTTACAGAATGAAAATTGAATACTCAAATGTATAGTTAAAATGTCATTATTTCTACAATTATTTACAATGAAACAATGAAATTTGAGAATCATCTTAAATCAACGTGTTATTAATTCGATAAATGTTTTTGATACTAATAAAGGTGTTACGAAATTATGCAAAAACCAGTACAACAAATAGCATTAGAATAAAATGGAATGCAACTAGTATCATGGAAAATAATTAAGTAAAAGTTTTGGAATATAATAACATAAAACCAGAATATGAATTTACTAAGAGAATTTAATGAGCGCAATGGAGCTTATAATTATGAAGACTGGAGCAATGCATAACAGATTCGATGTCTTCTCAGAGGCTAGTTTTGTTACGGAAATGATTAATAATAAGTAATGCCAAAGACATTATTTATTTATTGTATAAATGTTAGATTCCAAAGTTATTGTGATTGCAATAATAACTTTTGGTTAAATATGTGTAAAAAAAAACTGCTTCAAAAATAGGCATAGCACTGTAAAATAATCTCTTGTCTACGTGGGGGTATGTATAACGTAAGATTTAACGTTAAAACTCGGCGAGCACCCTCTCTCATATTAAATGTGGAGGTGGGGGTGGGGGTGGGGAGGCTGGCGGGCAATCAAGGCAGAGTTAGAAGTAGAGCGGGCGGCGAAGGGGGTGTGCAATATTGTATTAGGAACACAGTTTAATTACGTCTTCCACAGTATTAATCTCAAAAATTAAAAAGAATTCAAGCTAAGATATTTGATTACCTGTAAGTTAAATTGTTTTTCTGTTTTATTTAATGCTTCACAAATAAATATCTGTCTATACTATATTTTAAGTGTTTACAATAAAAGTAATTGATCGGTGTTGCATAGTGACATATTTCATTTTGTATTTTGGTATTTTTAAATTGACTGGCGATAAATGGTCAAAAAATATTTTTTTAAAACCTATATAGTCAAGTATGGGTTTACCTATCCTAAGTTCAAGATTTTTTATACATAGTAAAATAAATGAAGAGGATATTTAGAAGCATATTGTCAAAGGAATTGCTATTCTTTGAAAGTATTTTATCTGCAAACACCATTTGCATTTAAAGGCAATGGTATTTCAAAGATTGGTACGATAGCCAACAGACCAGGAACCGTACAATGTAATAAAGCACTCGATCAAGTGAACACACAAATTAAATCCGCCTCTAATTTTAAACGATACTCTGAATTATTTTAGCTGCGGAGATTGTTTGAAAATCACATTATCTCAGAAGCTATCTGCTCTCCATCACAGCGAGCCTTTCTTCCTCACAAAAACCCATAGTTACGTGTAATTAGAAAGCAAAACAAAAAGCCAGTATCTGTGATCTGATCCGAACGGGCGCAGATGTGGGGCAAATACAGACAATATTAAATTTTGATTGAGGTCCCGTTTTAATTTGTGCTCGACGGACGGTCGGGTCGCCATTAGCTCGCTGCCTCACGCCGGTAATCTTGTATTATTGTTGTATTTGATGAAGCTTTGTTTAAATGGCGGTCAGCAATATCGGTATTCATGTTGTCGATTAAATTAGACTCGCCCAAAAGAAGAAAGCAGCTGGAGATCTGGACATCGGTACGAGTTTTAAAATACTTACCCTGTCACAACCGGGACAGGAAAAATAAATTAGCATTCGCAACGCGTACAGAAGTTAAATCACTTGAAACTGCATTTATATTCTACAAGAACGACGGATGAAAAGGCAAACGATAATTTTTTGGGAGACTTGTGTTTTATCAATACTTTGTAGGGTGATACGTCTATTGAAATTTCCCTTAAACGACAGGTAAAAGTGACTAAAATAATAATAAAAGTTAAAGTATTGAAACAGCATTTGCATAATACAACATATAAAAATAATCTATAGTAGTCCAAAATTTATATTCAAGCCAAATTCAAATGATTTTAACAAGATATGGATAGTTTCGATCTAATAGATAGAAAATAAAATTAGCCTTTAGATTAAGATGTTAATAAGCTTCGTATAATAATTTTTGGGTAATAGAAATATGAAGATTAAATGAGATTAAAATCAAACATAAACAATTAATTTTTTATAAAAAATATCACCTTTTATGTTTCAATATTAATGAGGCTTATATAATTATTTTTATTGGCATACATACAAACACAGAAATGAAACTTTATAATGCTTTATTGAAACGTCCTTTTAAATTCAGAATAAATATATGTTAATAATAATATTTTTTTTATAAATATAAAATATATTATAAAAATATAAATTATATCATTTTTTAAACAAACAAATTCTTTTTGTAATAAATGGTAGCTGTAATCGATTATGAGGAAACGGTCTCAATGTTATTTTTGAAAGATATGATTAATGAAATCTTATTTACGTAGATAAAATAAATACTAGTAATTATATAAACTACCTGGATATGACTTATAACTTAGTAAAGAAAAATGAATAATATATTGCACAAGTTACCTGATAAGCGTTAGCTTCTTTATTTCCAATAGTACTTAGCAGCCCCACCTCTAAGGGAGCGGTTACCAAATGCCATCCGTCGTTATTAAAACTTTTCCATAATTGTTAGACAAATGGAATAGATTGGTAATATTTAACTTTTAATAACAAGTAAGAGAGAGAACGATTATAATATTTTTTATTAGAATAATAATAATTTATTACTGAAAATACGACAGTGAAGTTCTGAACACGTCAAAAAGAATAATTTCGTGATTAATAAAAACTGTGTTATTAATACTGTAAACTAAACCTAATAGTATATTTACCCGAAAGTCAGGAAGACAATGTTTCACTATCAGAATTTCACTAGAAATTAGTATTAAGTAAATATTGCTGGGACAAGTAATTTTCAATCTTTCAAAACATTTAAAAAATGTGTAGATGCCATTTACATAATTATATTTTTTCCATACAATAATATTAAATAACAAAAACCTACACAAGAATTTATATATTTTTGTTCAATAAAATCCTTAAGAAAAAGAAAATCACATTAAGAAAAGGATTGAAACAGTATTTTTTTTGAATAACTAGGTATTATGTTATACTGTTCAGACAATATTAGTTAAAATTCTAACCAATGCCTAAAGATATAACTATCACCTATTTAACTTACAAAATAATAAATAGACAAATTATCGCTGCCCTACACAAATCAAATATCATTCTTAGATAATTATAGCAGATAGGCTAGCACCGAGAAATCTTATTTACATTAGAAGTGAGTAAAGGTGTTATTTATCATCGTTAATTAATAGGAATTCCCAGAGATATCATGACAGCAAAAGTTACTTCTTATTTACCGCATTTTTAATGCGTTATCGAGCGTCACCGGGCATTTTATCTATTTCTATTTTAATCCCATTATTCGCTGATTCTTGATAGTGGAATTAACTCAAGTAAGATGTACTTTTGACATTTTTCCTTACACAGTACAAATATTTTTAAATAAATTTATACATAGTACATTAACAATCGTTTTATCAACGAAATTTTATTTTAGGGATTTGAATACTTTGTTGCAAACAATAACCTGAATTATACGAACTCAAATAAATTGAGATTTATGTGAAAGTACACAAGAAATTGAATTATAATACTTATACAATTATCACTGTCATATTTCTCTGTTGTGTCAATTAAGGATAAATTTAATATAAAATGAATGATTGTTGAGGTTTTTTTTTAATTGTTATAAAGAAAATTTTAAAGACGATTAACATTTTGAAACTAATGCTAATTATTGGTGTATTGTACAACAATGAATTGATAACGTATTATGATTAACTTAAGCTATTAGTTATCATATAATTTCCACTACAGATATACTTGAAAAGTTCAATGACTATTCATTTTTATGTAATTCAATTGGTAAATAAAGATTAAAAAATATTTTCACTGAATAATCAGAAAATGATTTATGTAGAGCAAATAATACTTCTGTACGTACACCTTCTTAAATGATAAATATCATAATTATAATCTTCAGGTATGCACTAAGTACTTTATAAATAAATATGCTTATCCTTTCAACAACAATAAATAATACTTAAAATGATTTTTTTCAGCACAATAGACTAACCTATTAGTGCAAACGTGATGCACTGACTATCTACAGCACCATTTTTATTATTTAATATCATCCATGAACCATTGTTAAATATCTTGTATGAAAATGTAGTTAGTAAATTTTTTAAGATTTAGAAGATGACGTCCACGCTTTCATTTTTGGTCGTTTTATAGGTTTTAAAGACTGTATAAGAACGAACATGAATACCCTTTTACAAATTGAATATAGTGCTAGAATTTTAACAGGAATCATGTGTTCTTTATACCAATTAATAATGTTTCATATTAAAAATTCATATGCAACAAGACACGCAACCACGTGGCATTTCCTATACGCCGAACACAGAGAAGCCATTAAAAAACGAGATGCTAAATATTCAACATGACATGGCACGCGTTTAAGCGATAAATAATAGCAAATAAATCACTTACTGACAGCTCCATGTAGGTTAATGAACACAGTTGATGAAACACATTTTATTTTGTCATCTGATATAAATAAATCACAAATACTTGACTGTTTTAATAAAACTTCACAGGCCATTAACACACACGACATTATGCTTGATGACTTGAGTAATACTAAATAATTGTTGCAATAAAATGAAATGTAAAATATCTTGTCGTTTGGTTGTTGACACCGCTTACGAACATAAAAAATCTAAATCAAACCAGTTTTTTTATTCATATAAGGATTGTTTTGTAATATTTAATTTTTCAGTTGATTTTTGATAGTTTCAAAGCGCCGTTATTTCTAATAATTATTTAAAACAAAATTTTACGTAAATATATATATATACAATGACTTTCTTAATACATATTTTTATGATATGTACTCGAAATTGAATGATTTATTTGTGTGGGAGAGCTGCCTTGCTTATACGAATATGCAGTATTAATCATGTCTCAACTCTGGCTGAATTTTATATAATAATTAAAATATATTTTTAATAATAATCAATATTTTAAATAAAATTTCTTTCGATACGTTAGAGGAAAATAATTTGATGTAAAAAATGAATGAACCAGAGCGAAAAAAATAAATAAAAGATAAATTGGACATTTTTGTTGTTTCTTTGTTCGCGGTCGCCGCTGCCTCCGCTGTGCTCGGTGGGCATTTTAAAGGGAGTATTTGAGCTAAAATGCTGGCCTCGGAGTTATGATTTAACTCCCTTTGATGATAGGTGTGGCGGAATAAATTGGCGTCCGAGGCGGCGAAGTGCTTGAAAACAAACAAATTGTTCTGCGCCTGCAATCTCTGCCGTCCGTGTGCAATACCTTCTAGAAATTTCTAGTAGATAGGGAAAATTGTTTCAATACAATGATAGTAGCTGTTCATCGAAGGTATGATACATTAAATAAATTATACGTTTATCCACTTCCTTCTTCATTTTGAAAAATAAGTTTTAATTATTTTATTCTAACATTCGCAATAAGCTACGTGATATTAATTTTTATCAAATATTTTTTATTTCGAAATCGATTTGCACTAATACGTTTAAATTAATGATAAAAAGCAGGTTCAAATAATTACATTAAAAGCAATTTTTTTTGATAAATATATTTATGAGCTTTTCAATGCTTTCAAACTACGATAAAACCGTATAAATTCTCATCACGAATATTGTTCTGTAGTTTTTCTGACATAAATTCTGGCATCAACAAAACATCAATCATCAATTAAACATACAACGCGCAAGTTAAAAAGAATGGAATACCTCTTATCGATACTTACAACACACAATAGGCTTATAATTTAATAATATGATCGCAGAGCATGGCATCTTTTTAGACATCACGTGAAAATATTTCGCATCGCGAAAAGCGGACACCTCCCGCGTACGCTACGAGGCGGCCCGCGCCCCGCTGTCTCCGTCCCGCTCGCACCCGCGGCCAGACGCGCGCCAGAGCGAGAGGCAAGAGCCTTTGATCCGCGCCGGCCGGACCTCATTAGCATCTTGTTAGCGGCGCTGGCTTTTTGCGGCGCTCTTGCTCGGTCCCATTCGAGCAAGCCGGGCTTTGCGCGAGCGAGTCTAGCCACACAGCCGTTATATAAATAGAGAAAATCGCCATTGCGTAAGAATGACGATGTTTAATTACGTTTCGACGTATTGACTTGCGCAGGTGGCGGTGGTGTTCTAGATAAACGCTTTGACTCTACATTGAGTTTCAGGTCTTTGAGGCCTCTACACACGCAGCGACACAGCTTGCGACCGATTTGCAATCAGCCGTTATTTTGGGTGCTCCGACGCAAAGTAGGATGCTATTTGATAAATGTGTCGCGACGTGTGTGCGGACCGTCACTATTTAATAAAATATGCGATCGCGAATACCAAACATGATAATAGTTTGATTATTATTCTCTTGAATACTTGCAAAACCAATATTTGCTTTTTGATAAAATGTGATATGATTACTATTGATTTTTATATTATTAAAAACTGATTGATTGAATTTTTATAAAATATTGTCTTTATTGCAATAAAAACCGTTTGTTATTTGAGCATAATCCAAAATAGATAAATTTCATCAAATCAATTCTATCAAATAAATTTTAAAAGAATATTCCTATGTCACTTTGACTGGATTGCAGGTTAAAGTGGGTAAAAGGCAAAGAACAGTCAGTTTATCTAATTTTCATTTTCACCGTAATTTTTTTTCCAAGTATTCTATTATTATTTTAATACACACTTGAGTGATTTTCATGTTACCTACATGTGAAAAAATCGGTGAGTTTATTCACTTTTCGTAAAATTTCTCACGATGTTAACGATAAAATACATAAAAAGCCTTTTATTGAAAACGTGATATATTTTAACAATCATCTTTTAAGTCTTCATTTTGCACTGAAGTTATAAAATTCCTAATTTTCATTTAATTTACAACAAATGCATCAAACAGCTTTACCACAAAGTGGTTTGGGTGCCTAAAAAAAAAAGGATTAAAATAATTTGCCATTTAATTTTTGTTACACTATTAAATACACTTACAAACAATCAAGACTCAAAAAATAGAATCCACCATTTTTATCTAGACTTATATACCTAGCACAAATTGAACACCTCTGTTTTTTTTAAATTTCGTCAAAACCAATTCAGAAGAACAAGACTTCTATACTTGTCGTATTTTCAGGTTCGTACAGTGCGTCAGAATCCAAAATCAATTTTCTTAGGTGTACTCGCAGACAAAAAAAATGATTAACTGTTCTGTTAATGATTGCCTGTTCAATTAATCCAGATTTATACACTTGGTACAAAAAAAGTCGTATGTAAATTGAACACCCCTGTTATTTAAATTTCCTGTCACCATAAATTCAGAAGTACCGGGCTACCATGATTATGGTAATAAGCAGATTCATGGTCCAAGATACTACCTTAATATGATCCAATGCTCATTGAATATTCAGTCTTCACCCCCGCGGGCGCCGTACTAATCGGCCGCTATCAATTAACGGAATTAGTACTCACCGCCGAGGTGGGACCGCTTACTGCTCTAAGTTATTGCCGAGGACGAGGATGCGCCCTTATCTACTGATTTACATGCTCGACCGATGAATAAACATGTGATATGAGGCATTAAATAATTATTGCTCTCAGGAATCTTATTCAGATCTATTATAGAGGCGTCTGGATTGTGGCAATGTTTTATTTTGTGTGGCGCCTGTTTCACTACATAATTTTTATTTTGAAAATAACTTTAGCGAATCTGAATTATGCGTTAACGCTTACGTTAGTTTGGAATTTACTTACCAGGACGATGTTGAAAAAGACGACGCAAAATATTCGAATCAATTGAATTAATAAACTGTAATGGTTTTAAAATTGATTTAATCAATTTTTCTAACCAATATTTTTAAGAATTGTGTTATATATCTCACGATCCACCGTAGTTAAATAAATACATAGATTATGTATTTTAAATAAAAAATAATTAACGAATTCTCGTGTCTCTTGAATAAGTTGTGAAAATTAAATTTGTGTACTTAAAAAAATATCTCCAACAAATACAGTAAACAGTGCTGGAGTAGAAGCTACGGCATTTTTAGAAGAAATATAAGATAGCTACAAGAAGGGACTGCAGTTTTTGTTATTCAATCAATGAATTAAAATATGTTATTGAGTAAACTTTAAATTCAAGATTTTTCTAAATTTTTATTTAAATTGGAAAGTTTTTATTTTTACGAATTAGGATATCAATATGAAAGGTCGTGAAAGTATTTGTGTCGGCTCGAGCCCCCACGTGCAAGGGTCGTCTAGGGGATTTACCAGATCCCTCGTGGGCCAGTGCGGCCCTGGTTGTAAATATATATTCCAGACGAAAACAAAGCTTGAATTAAATTACAAAAAGTGGAGCCAGATCGGTGGTCGGCTCTAATTTAAGCATCAATAAACACGGTACATAATCACTGGTATTGGAATGACAGGCATCCATTTTGTGCATCATGCATATTCATGGTAGCCACACACGACGGCTCGCCTGGGACAGTATGGTAATCGTGATACAGGACCGGACTAATTGTTCCCGGCGAACTGGACCGCAGTGGTAGAAACTGTGGGTATCCTGGAGGCATCGTAATTAATCAGCATGCAAAATCGTGGCTAATTCATTTTATTGCCGTCCGCCCTTTAAGCGGTTCAGGTTGTTTCGATCGACTGCTGTTAATGTAGATATATTTATGGTGAATAAATATATTTCACTTTTAAAACAGCTAGAAAGTAGGGTAGATGAAAAAAAAATTTTTTTAGCACACAAATTTCCACGTTTCGTGATTAAGATTTCTATGACTTTATTTGGAATAAAATGAAATAATAATAATAAATATAATTCCTTCACGGAAGCCTGAGTGTGCGTGAGTACTGCGTAAGATATCATTATATATTTTCTAATTACGATGGTTTGATAGGATTTAATACAGGTGCGTATCGCGGAATGTGCGGCCTGGTGCGCCGAGCGTCCGACGTGTGTGCAATCGCATTCACTGTGCGCTTCGGTAAAACTCAATAGACTGGTCGAGGTATTTAATGAGAAAAAGACGCGGGACAGGCTAATTTTCAAGACTGAACAAAGAATCTAGAATGTTCCGTGTGATTTCATACATGTGTGCCACCGCTAGTAAATAAAGGTATTTCATAAAAAAAATACGTTTATAACATGTGTGTATTGACATAACATTATTTTGCTTGATAAAATATAAACAGATAAAAATAATTTATGTTTATATTGAATCTGCTCTTAAAAACATAGGTTTAATTTAGGTGTCAATTTTGAAAGAATATTTTATTATTTTGATATTATGATGGACCGATATTTGAGAATTAAATAATAATATAACGACTAAAATATTTTGTTAAATGGCTGCAGTAGCGGTGTTTTATTTTTACGGTTTATTTTTTAAAATAAACGCACATGTAATGCTAATATAAATCTTTGCCCAAACTGAAACACGCATAAGTTCAATATCATCGATTTAGTATTTATTTGTCGGAATAAGGATTGAACATAAGACCTCTCAATTAAAAGCCAAGACAACAATCAAAAGTTATATATGTTTAAAAGTTTATATTATTTTTATTAATTTATCTCAACCCTAGTTTATAAAACGCTCGATGAAGCACAGGTATCCAATACCACTTACCCAGGTACATATTTACACTTATTAACCATAATGTCGATAATGTAAGTATCTAGTATAACTATAATATACTATACTCTAGAAAATGTAGTTATAAATCATTCACAATAATTTTTTTTTAGAATTTTTCACATTAAAAAAAAAAGAATCGTTTTATAATTTCTGATTTAAATATTTTGTTTGTTCATATTTAAATAAAATAATATTTAAGATTTAAAATAAATTAAACGATTTACGTTTTAATATGGGTATTCAAACAACAAATATAAATGTTTCAATGATTAGAAGATTACGATAGTTTTTGTATGTGAGCGCTTTCGCTATTCACGAGTTTCTTTTTTTAACCGATCTAAAGTTTTATTATTATTTTTCGCCCTAGTGTTGTAATTTTTAAATATCTAAAAAAAAGTCATTAATTAGTACCGCCTACAGCATATAATTAATTTACTCTGATTAATCTTAATTAGTCATTTTAAAAGTAAGCACGTTATTGAGTTTATAGTGGCATCGTTAAACAATCGCTTCATAATTTAATAAGCCAACATTTTTATTTTATGCAGTAATATAAGTACCACATATTCTCTAATGACTGTGAAAAGAGGGTTAAGGGTTATACTTGGTTTAAAATAATGTTTAATGGCGTACTAGTATTTTTTAATGTTTAAATTAATAGCTATATTATTTTTAAAAAATTACAGGCCTTTTGTATTTAACAAAAAATATTGAGTCATTTGCTTTTTGGTTAAGTCGGATCCCATAAACGAGTTAGTTTCTTATTCTTTCAGGTTTCTCATATTTAAGGTAACGAAACCAGCTAAAATGAATTTCAGAATATTTCAGGCTCCGTGTCTCTTGTTACTTTGAGAATTGAGATACAGTCGACTGCTATAGTAGGCTCCGTCGACTCCATAGGCCTACAGTAATACCCAGCTTTACGCGACCCCGTTATGCGCGGTTTCACTATAACGCGAATTTCAAATTTCGCGTTAAAATGCCTCGCATTACGCGAATTTCTTATTTTAAGAATGTGTATGTAGTCATTGACTTCTCTTAACAATTAAAAACAGCGCTGGGTGTTATGAACGTATTTTACAAGAACGTAAAAAAAACGCTACCCAAAAGACAATATATGTATTTTTCAGTAAAAATAACATGTAATACTGCATAAAATGTTCTTAGAATTAAAGTGATTGATTCAAATGATTCGTATTTGTTTGTATTAAGTTTTGACCGGTAAACCCCGATATACGCGAATTTCACTTAACGCGATATTTTCCGGAACGTATCCCTTGCGTAAAGCGGGTATTACTGTATATGTAAATTGAAATCCACACGCTTTAACATATAATAATAAGAAATTCAATATTTTTGACAGAGAGTACTAGGTGGAATTCCATTTTAATATTTTTGAGTAAAATACTTGAGTGATTTTCCACATGTTCGTTTTTTCACGTTGGCATTATCTGTTTGATAATGAACAGATAATGCTAACGTGAAAGGTTGGCGAAACCGGTCACAAATAAAAACGCACATGTGGAAAATCACTCAAGTATTTTACTCAAAAATATATAATAATAATATAAATAAACGATATAATTTGTTTGATTTGCAACATATTGTATTTTGCAGTGCTGCGTGAGTCAGTAGTGCATTGGTAATCCACGCAAGTCCGGCGACGAGTAAGGATCTTTCGTCGGTTCCCACGGTTGACGCCAGCGCGAGTAAAAACACAGTGACACTGCGCTGCCGCCATATACCACAGTTCCTACATATTTATCAAGCCGATAATTAAAATAAATTATTATAAGCTCGGGTGAGTTCTCGATGGAGACGAGGCCGCGAGTTGAAAAGTCGGCGGTAATCCCGCCGGCAAATGCCAAGGGAAAACCGCCTCTGCGTGCCTCGCCGCAGCTGCGGTTTCCCCTCGTCCTTCCCGCAGAGTGCGAGGACGCTCTGAAGCACCGTTTTACAAATAAGTGCGTAATCATGCGCTGAATTTCAAGCCGGCGAGTTTTTACCCGCGGCCCGGGGATAAGCGCAACATTGCGAAGCACATTTTTGCTTAAAAATGCATAACTCGAATTCCGATCGCTTATAAAGTTAGCAAAGTAAATATATCATAACTCTGGATTCCGATCATACGTTATGGTTGCATTGTGACATAATGTATGTATGTATTTTATGCGTTTTATTATTTCAGCAATAAAATTATCACACTAATTAATATCATTCTGATTAATGCACACCTTGCCATGCTTTAATATGATATTATATTCTGTAATACTTTTTTTATTCTCAACATTGAAAAGCTTCGTTCTGAAGATCTTATCACTAACAGTGAAGGATATTTTTATTGTGTACGAATCAAACATGACATGTTAGTATTTCTAACAGGTTTTGCAGTGTGTTTATGTAACTCACGTTTAATTATCAGATTTTTCACAGTAAAAAAGCGGTCACTACGAGTCGTTATTGCATAGGCCATTTGGAAGGATACTAACGATTATACACAGATTTGTGTGTATGAACTAAATATAGACGAATTAACAATTTAATTATTAAAGATAAACAATCAAAGTTAAAAAAAAGGAATGAGCATTAAAAGTTTGTATTTTGGAGATCTCAAGAATGTCTAATAAATGAAGCAATGTCAAAAAATTATAATATTATTTGTATTTTTGTACATTTGGTGGCTCAGTATTTTTTTGATCTGAAGGTAAAAAAAAATCCATTTCAACTGTTCACATTGACAATTTTTTTTTCTAGTTATTTTATTACTATCGATTTTGTTTTTATCTATATATTTTAAAGCTTTATTTTGTCAAAACTTCATTTTAAATACAAAAAACACTTTTAATTGGTTAATATTTGAATCGTTTAAAATAACAGATTTAATTTTAAAGTATTCATAATAACATTTTAACAGAAGTATTATTCATATATTTGAGTTTTATATATGCCTTATATGTTTTTATGCTATATATATATATATATATATATATATATATATATATATATATATATATATATATATATATATATATATATATATATATATAATAATGTTATATATATTTTAATGATATATATAATTTAAGATGAATAAATTCTTTGATTATAAGCGAGTTTTCCAGCAGCTGGTCAATTAATTATAGGACTAGATGTCGAACATTAACTTTTATTAGCTAACTAGAAGGTATGCAGCTAAACAAATGCTTTAATTATTTCTAGAAATGGAAACCGTGCAGTGCATTATGTTTAACTACGGTAAAAGTAGGAAACCATATGATAGAAGTCACCCATTAATGGATAAATCATGAACATTGAGTTCGTATTGATTAAATATTATAATAAAAATGTAACATAAACAAAGAAATTTCAATAGTTTTGTCGTAAAATAAATAACCTGTTTTTTTATTATTATATTAATAAATATGAAGGTAAGTCTGTTGTTTATCACGTCAGATATTTAATTTTATATTGTATATATATAATACTCATTTAATGACAAACTCAATGATAAAAAAAATCACAAAAGTACCTTTTGTTTACAATCAGAAGCCTGCCCGTATCCCAACATGTTTTTTAATTATATTGATTATGTTAATGATTTGCATAGCCCATAAGATGTATTTGTATGAGCTAAATGCTCGTCCCACGGCTGCTTGTGAGTGAGTTCTCATGGATCAATTAGAAAAATTAAAAGGAAAACCTTAAGTGAGTCAGTAGACAATAAGGCAGGCCCGCCCACCATATTTAGTGGGGAATTATCGCGCCGCCCGATTAAACAGTTTATTTAATTATTTAATCTTTCAATAAACTGCAAGGCGTCTTATTAGCGTAGCCCGCCGACAAGTGTGTACGAAACTTAGCCACTCTTTCTCACGACCGGTCATATCTTATGGGAATGATTGCACTTGTTTATAAATACCCAATCGGAGGTCATTTAGAAATACGAGTTGTCTTTGTAAAATTTCCTGCTTAGTTTAAAGAATAAATAAATTTAAAAAAATATATATTTTGATTTAAACAGTGCTCTAAAAATGAAAATTTTTCATATTTTACACATTTTAATTTTACTTCAAATACTTTATAATGATCGTTGATTTCTTAATAAAAAGAGTTTTTTTTGTGTTATCGCATTAATTAAATTTTAAATCGTTTTCTGAGCATCATGTAAAGTTTTTTTTTAGTTTTTTTAATTTAAATTTTCTCAGAATTATTTGAATTTCAATCCTTTCTACTATTACATTTCCTTGATTTTATAATTTCTAACGTTATTTGAATTTTGATTTTATGCAAATGTACTGAATTTAAATGTAAGACTTGATATACCATTTTGATACATAATTAATTATTAAAAATTTCAATGACATTCATGAAATATAGGGCCAATCATCGATCGTTTACTAAAACATAATACAAGAACACCACATAGGTATGCTGATGATCGCAGACATCGTCGATGATAGAGTTTGCGCTGGAGCTGTGCCCGCTTTAACGACTGCGCTGTGGAGGAATGTGGGAGCTGCCAGGCAGCCATCTTGAATAATTTATCGTTGAAAGTGTCCATTTGTTGAATCGTTAGATGGTAAATGCCACAAAGATCGTATTTGCGCGTGACTTGCTCATTTTATTTCCAAATTTATTTTATACCACCATAATATCATAATTTATTAAAATAAGCTGCAATTTATTAAACATATATGTGAAGATAATTGTGAGAATTTTGCTGTCATAAATAGTTATGATTTGATTTATTACGGTTTGACTTGCATGTTTATATACAATTTATTTGCCGTGGAAGATTCAGCAGCAAAGGCGCAATGAAAAAAAAATAATTGCAAAAAGTACACATTAACTAACGTTTGGTTTAGTAGCCTCCACCCTTAGTTGCCGACCATGCGGTCTCATATTTAATCACCGATGTAAAATAAGACTTAAATTTAAAAAAATAATATGATATATATAAATTATTAATATTTTCAATAAAACACAATCAAACTTTATTCAGCCTCAATTATCTTGTTACTATTACTATGCAATAAAAAGTTGTTGGAATATCTTTCATAAACAAAGTGATTGAAAAGGTATATGTTAAGCCTTTATACTGCAGCACTCTTCATATTACACTAACAAAATAATTACAAGGTAATCTGTAACACGTGCAAGTGCCAGCCTCGGCCGATTTATTCAAAACATGGTTTTCCATATTAACGGAGATAAAAACCGCGCCCCTCCACCGCCATCCCTGCACAAAAAGATGTAAATCTGCCGCACCGAGTCCCTACACAAGTACGTGTGCTTTATGATATACTTCACGGGCGTAGAGTGGGGAATTCTATGAATATTTATTTATATTAGAGATAGCTTTATTCAGTGTATTCGAAAATTTATATTTTTATTCAGACCACGATAAAAAAATATTGATTTAAAAGTACACTATAGGCCTATAGTATAGGTCTATGTACTATTATTAATTATGCAACTGATTTTTTTTCTATTTTGATTTTAACTAATCATAGGCAATCGAGAAGTGATTGACAATTTCACAAAGAGAGAAAAATATTGAATTCGTAGGCAACAATGAGAACTGGGATCCTGACCAAGAAACCAAAGTAAGGATTGAGACAGCACGAAGTACATTTAAAAAATTGAGAAAAATATTTCGTGCCAGAGAAATAACATTGATAACTCGCTTGAGATTTACCAAATTTTATGTTGTTTCAGTTTTTCTTTACGTAGTCGAGTCCTGGACACTTAAAAAGTGAGGCGTTGGAAATGTGGTTTTATCGAAGAATCCTTATAATACCACGGGTTGATCGCATCACAAATAAGAGAGTCTTGCACAGAATGAAAACTCTTGACGATCGTAAAAAAGCGTAAGGTGTCCTTTGTTGGTCATATTATTCAAAATAATAAATATAACCTAGATATAATCCAGTGGCTGGATTAGTATGACTAGCACGGTCTATTGAGAGGCACTCGAACAAGAAGATAGACAGTAAAACAATTCTTGTGATGTTTATATGACTGATATATGACGTGTAGAGAACAAATGTGCATGTGATGAATCTATAACATTTCAGCTTTGTTTTTTTTTTTTAAATTTATTTACTAAATGGGGAGGTTCATAAAGCTCCACTGCGTCGGTTCCCCACAGCTTCCTGCACAGCCGAGACACGAACCCTCCACGGGGCTTGTTCCTTCACCGCAACATTCTCGGGGCTCGGGACGTGTGAAGGAGCTGTGTGAACCGACTGGAATATTTTGTACTGAACTATGCAACACTGTTTTACGTCCATCTCCAACCGCTTTATTGCCAGCTCACTGACACTGTAACCACCAATCAAACAGCTCCAGAGATGACCCAGAAAAAAATATGCTGGAATTATGCTAAATGCACTGCCACGAACCTGTATCGCGGATTTAACATTAATCGGTCGTGTTTTTGCATAAATGCACTTGTTCCTCGGCTGATGGTTCTGTGAGCGCTTTTTTATACGCAAAACCACACTTCGAGAGTAAAAAATATGTCTTCAGATGTTTCTTGGTTGCTATAAAATACTATATGTAAATTATATTGCAACAAGCGATGGAAGATTGATGGTATCTAGTCGTTGCACTGTATATGTACAATATAATACAAATACCCTATTTATAAAGAAAATTTACGACATGAAATATTTTTGTAAAGGGAGAAAACTATTTGTGCTGAAATTATCTAGTAATTTTTTTAAATAAGTAATTTTCAGTTTTTAATTTTTTGTCAAGATTAGTTCTTTTAAAATAATATTGATAAATTTAAGAATATGTACATCGAAAGATCTTTAAATTCCAGATGGACGCGAGATTATGGCTGGGTAGTTATTATTGATATTGTGTTTTAGCTTCACACTAAAATTCTATACAAAACAGACTCTGTTGCGTATTTTTTTACGTATGCTGTAACATTAGGTGTGTTTATCCCTTCCTTGGGGTCCCATATCCTTAACAGTGAGGTACGGCGGGTCGCTCCATCAAAGCCTCCCATCTGAAACAATTACCCTGGCCACCTGACCTTATGATATTTGACTCCTCGGCGCCAGCAACTGCGCAGCCTTTTTAACGTAAAACGCACCCCATATGATGTAAAGTTTACATTTATAATAAATATTATAACCTCTTTTCTAAAATAGAGTGTATAAATAAAAATTGTAACTTTTTTTTTTTTTAATATTTGTGAAAATTTATTTATACGTGAATTGATATAAATAAATGTTTGTCAGTACATTAATAAATTGAGTTTATGAAATTCTTTATAAATAAAATAAAATTATCAAGAAATAGTGACAAATAGCGTTACATATATACATGACAATTTATGCTAATTTAATTTTATGTCATTTATTAACAATATTTGATCGTGGGCTACATTGAACTATTTTTATAGACAGTCTTAATTATAAATGATTAACCCCCCTTGAATACGACTCATAGTTTTATATTAAACAGGAAATAAAAATATTCTTCTTCATCTTTAATTTTTTAGAATTAACAATTTTAAAATTGTAATCATTATAAAGGATGAGCAAACTTACACATTTGGATTATAAATAGAGATTTCGTCTTATGTTATCCAAATTAAAATAAATGTGATGTATTATATTTAAGGCGCTTTTTCTAGACAATTCAGTCTAATTGAATTCAAAACAAACAAGTCGTTAAAACTGATAGCCCGTTTTCCTGTAAGAAGCGAGTTCACTGGCTATGATATTCATCAGGAGATTTCAGCCAAGTTTGTACATAATGTAAGTTTACGTTCTCATTATGTTCATCACTCTCATTATGTAATAAAACAATGATAAAGTATTTATAATTTTAAAGAATACTATCTATATATATTTCAAGTATAATAATTATTGGACATTTTATTTTGTGTGCAGTTTAAATTATTGATTTGACGTATTGGCATTACATATCACAGAGCCCATTATCAAGAAATTAATAAATATATATACTTGGCTTATCTATTGAATTTGCAAAAAATCAAATTTGTGGGAATTTTTAATTTTTCATCAATGCTAAGAGAAAGTTCCGCTTATTGAGGTGAAATTTAAAATAAAATCGGGGCTGAAAAATGGATGAGTTGAGGTAGATTTCAATTTAAATGTTTTTTTTTTCAATTATTAGGAAAATATCATTAGAAAGCTTAGGGAAAACTCGAACATCAAGTTTAATGTTTAAAATTGTGAAAAACCTCGAATTTAATCAAAGAGGAGAGAAATGATCTTTTGCTAAGTAAGATCATATATATGGCTGTATGAAATAATAAAAAAAAACTGATGTTGTTGAATTCTCTTGATCGAACCTCTGCCAATATTTTTTTCTAGAGGTTTTTGGATAATCTACTGAATAATCAATAAACGCCATATAAACCTAATTCCTAAATTCAATTTACACAAAAGATGCCACATTTAATGTTGCCATCTTGCTTTATAAATCAAGTCAACGTGTGTTGGTCATCATCATATGAATATAAAAAAAAATCATGGAATATTTGCGTATCCAAAATATATTCTTAAATCCAACGCAAAATTCATTTATCTGCCTTATCATCCCTCATATGATCACACGTGTATAGTAAAAACATAATATTTTTCCACGATGGATGCATAAAATTGTCACAACTCAAAACCCGCCGTTAAAATATTAAAAATCCTCCATAGGCCTCGTCTGTTTGTCTTTCGATCTGATAAAGGTAAGATCGCCTCCGCGCCTCGGCTAATGGGCCGCCCGGCCGGTAATTATCGCCGGGCTAATTCATATGTTTAAGTTCGCCGCAATTAATTGGCTCATAGGCTGCCGGTGCGTGCGCTTTAAGCTGCCTAAGCGCGCTGCGACTCAACCGACAACCAATGTAAAAATTTTAAAACTAAAAAATAAAAATATACTATTGGGTAATAACCAATCGGTTTTCAGTTCAGCAAGCAAAAAAAATCCAATATTTTTTTAATTTTATTTTATGTTAATTAACAATAGTTATATACTATGCTCAAGAGATATAACACTAAAATCTTGCCGGAGAATCACTAAATGTTAAGTTGTTTGAGTTCTCCTTTATGGAGTCGAAGCTTCAATGCGAAGAATTGTAGCTGTATGAAATGTGGCTGTATAGGAGAGTCCTTAAGATACCATGGGCTGACCGCGCCACAAATGAAGAAGTCTTGTACAGAATGCGCAAAGAAAGGGAACTCTTGACGTTGGTAAAGAAGCGGATGGTCTCCTATTTCGGCCACATTTTTCGTTACAATAAATAAAGCATCCTAGCTGATTTTCCAAGGGAAAGGGGCATTGGAAGTAGAAAGTTTAGGTGGTAGCGTGGTCACCAACCTCCTATGAGGGAGGCACCAGAAGAAGAAGAACAATAGTTCTAAAGGCAATGCTTACAATACGGCATGGGATTTTCTCTGATCCTGCACGCAGGTTGTGGGGCTTACAAGATGTGACTTAGGTGGTAGCGTACATGGGTTTCACTATTTTTGTTATTAAGATTGTGTAGGGATCAAGCTTATTTATTTTCTTTTATGTTAATTAGCGAAAGCTCTTAGAGTCTTCGTTGTTTGGAAGCATTAATATGCAGCTATCAGCACTCCCTTTGCGTTATTTTTCTTCCCGAAACAGTAAAAAAGTAAAGGACACAATTGGTTAGTCACTGTTCGGTTGTCGGCTGTGTTACAGTGCGTGTAGACAGCTTTCCACACGGCTGTCGGACCGGATGTGAGGTAATTTGAATCTAGTATTAATGCGAAGATCTAGATGTTTCGCGTCATGGGTAAATATTAAATTGTAGATTGATATTGTCTCGTTTAAAATTTATTAAGCCTTGTTATTTTGGATACTTAAACGGCTCACGTACCTCCATTAGAAGTGACTGGCATATATTATACTTAAAAAGTACCTTTGTAAGTTTATCGTCTAATTAAACAGAGTAGGCCGTGTATATTAACCTTTTTCCCTGTTTTAAGCAATTTGAAGTATTGATGAATTATTTTAATTTTTAGTGTCAAAATAGTCTTATTTTTGCTATGATAAGTATAAATAATTGTATTGAGTAATTCAGGAAATAACATTCAAGTTTCTTTCATTATTGTATTTTTAGTTTTTGTCTAAACCTGACCCTATTGTCTTATTGTTGTTTGGTATCTTTTTTTAAGGTTCCAACAATCATATTGAGAAGTCCTGTACATGTAAAATATAAATTATCCCTATCTGTAGATCAATCCATATTAATAAGTTTCAAATATTTAAAATCTTTCAATATATACTAGTAAGTACATAAGTTATTATGAAATATATATAAATTGTATATGTAAATTATCTCAATCCCTAATTGTTATCATATAGGTACCTGTTTTTATATTTGTTTTCATAATTAAAGCAATGCGATACTTATATAAACGAAAATGAGGTAAGGTGATGTTTCCCTACTAAATAAGTCTTGCATGAAGTATTTGTAAAACTCAAAGTTTTCCGTGCATATGTAAAATTAAGATAACAATAAAAAATTCTATAATATTAATCTGAAGAGTTTGGATAGCTCGTTGTATCCGGAATATTATACTTACGCGTCGGAGCCATAACTCCTGGTCCATAAATTATCCGAATAAACGCTACAATTATTTAAGAGCACCTAGGCACACAGAGCTCGCCTTATAACGACTTTCGGAAATGTATATTGTTGGAAAAAGAATTTCCTTCCTGTTTCCCTTCCAGTCTCTTTGTATGGGCGCAGCCCCCGGACTTCAGCATTTCACATAAGATATGTTATTTCACATCCGCCAAACTCCAGCTAGATGCTATAATAAATTATAAGACTTAATGTTTTACTATTGTGATTTTTCAGTTATTTTTCAATAGACTTTTTATTATGACCTGCGTAGAATTAGGTATTTATTTAACAAATAATAAGATACACTGAAATTTACAAAATATTTGAAGTCTTTCGAAACTATTGCTTTATAATAAGATTGAATAACACATTTTACCACATTTTAAAATAATCTTATGTTAATAATGTTGAGCTATATTTTAAAATTATAATTTAATACCCTATGTCTATGTATATTTACAATCTTAAACACGTTTTACTTCAAGAATATAACTAAAAGTTAAATTGGTGTATTATAAATAAATCTTATATACATCGTGCACAATCATATGTCTGAATATTTAATAACACAAATAGATTAATATTCCTTATTATAACGATAAGTAATGTTACAATCTGCTTAAAATTACAATGCTTAATAGATTTGAATAATTTTACCATCGCCCCTTCCCTAAGCTACAATTTAAAACCAAGCGAGGCCTATTTTGGTTAACCTTTGTAGGGTTTAAGTCTGTGCGTACATTATACCTATAACAACTTATCATGTAATGTTTACATATTATCTACGTATAACGGCCGTATTATTAGCATAATCACAGTAATAAAATTAAATTTGGTATTTAATTTAATTTAGTACTTTTAAACAGCGCCTGTGTGTAACTAACTACCACTATTTAAGTTTTTAATCCAAAACCGTCTCGTGGTTCAGTGCTTAGAACACTTGCTTGCCGACCATAAGCCCCGCGTATGAATCTAAGAGGGGCTATTTTTTTATTTTATTATGTAAAAAAATTATAATTTTTCTCATATTCAACACTTTGTAAAACATTTTTCTTATAAAGCAGAAATACTGAGATTTCCATTTTTATGAATGCCTTTTTATCAATATTTTCGTTCAAAAATATTATCATAAATTTATTTTAAAAAACTCACCTTCACAATTCCTTTACACATAAAATGATGTTTCTTGATTAACACAAAGTACCAGACCTTACACAATATTATGCTAAAAAATATGTAAAATCTTCAACAGTACTAAAGTCCTTCACCACAACACAAGAGAAAAACTTCAGAACTTCTTTACCACAAAGAGGATAATTCCTACACTTATCATGTTAAAAATGCGAAAAATATATTTCATAACGTTTATTTCAAAGAAGACAACTTGCAGAACTGATATGGTATCTACGACTCAATTTGAATACGCTTTTAGTTTGATCTAATCTAGGAAATAGATCATCATAGATAAACATAGTACTCTAATGCTTTTTTTACAGCAATGATAAATCATATAGATAATTTTAATAAGAATTTTTTTGATAATAAATGTAAGGATATTTATTTTGAAGATCTTAACTGTGACAATATAAATAAAACCAAATACCCACAAGAATATCGAAAATTAAAATTGAGCAATCATTTGTATATCAAATAAAATAAGTAATATGTATCAATATTATAATAATTATAGCATCATTTTGTATCAAATTGTGTAAATATTTTACGAACAATTGTAATATAAAAAAGTATGTATGTACATTTACCTTATTTTAATTGTAATCCATGTGGATTATTCGTAACGATATCAGCAGATTGGTAAGTACACAAACTTTATCATTCAAGATATTTTTTATCAATATGATTTCTAATTTTATATTTGAATATTGATAACATCAACTGGAGCGATCAAAAGTCAAAGAAACACGCGGTAAATGGTGTTTACATTTTTTTTTATTTCAAAATATTTTTTATGCAACTTATCACAATGACTAAGCTATCTGTGTGGTATTTGTAGTCTGAGCTATGGGATAAATAAACAATCAGTTCTTCGTCTGGTGCAGCCGGAGTCAGCTTAGATTTATTTCAGCCAATCCTCTCGGTCCAGTCCAGGGTTACCATCGGATGATGGATGCTGGACAAATACAATTACTGCGGCCAGACTGGCGGCTGGTCTCGGCTGCGGCGCTGGAAAGTATAGACATGATGTTTATGACAGTGCATCTAAAATTGGTATATATTGATTTATAGATATATCTATTACTTAACTTTATTTTATTAAAAAATATATTTTTTATTTTCCTATCATATAACAGTTATTTTCATTAGTTTTGAGAACTTCAAGTTTTCACATCACATCTTACCGCCTTATTTATAAAAAATCTTATAATCACTATTTTTACGAGGCATGAGAAGAGCTTGGATAAATTTATAAGAATTGTCAGCATCTCTCGATTTTTTCCGCTAGATTCAAATTCATTATCTGGAGAAGGTTTTAGTAGCAAGTCTCAAGGACTATTATTACAGCAAATAATCATCTATGTTTAAGATTGATACTTGTCATGAATACTCCGTGCAAAATAAAATAAGGTATTAGATAGTTACATACTACCACGGATAAAAGTTTATAAATTGAAGTCATATCAGAAATAGTTTTCAAAAAATATGACTTTCCTATTACGAGATATAGTTGATTTTCAAAAAATTTATGATCGTTTCAAAGAAACAAAAAAACAAGTGATTTTTAAAAGTTTTATGATATTTAAAAAAATATATTATAATACACGTACTCATATTATTAATGGTATTTTTTTTATTCCAGTACAGTTACACAAGTCTCTTGCCTATATTAATTAACTTTAGAATTCTTCTGCCGTAATAGGCAGACTATTATAATAAGCATAATTATTTAGAAAATTCTAGCCCGGGAATATGACTGTAATACTTCATTGATAACTCGAGTTAGTTCTGGGTATGGTTCAAAAGATATGGGACTTGTATTTGGGTATTCATCCATTCAGGTATGACGAAAATACAACCATGATCTAATTTATAATGCGGGGCGGCTACTTTGATATTATTATCGTCGTTAGAATGTAATTTGATTAGATTAACACTGAATTACTAGTTTATTTATAGTGGCACGTCAGGCATTCAAATACTTATATTCAAATTACATTTCGGTTAATATAATACGTCATAGAAATGTTCATGCACAATATTTATTTATTCGATCATACCATTCTGCCGCTGAATTGATGTGCCAATAAAAAAAATATACAACTGCACTGGTTTTATCCACTTTGATGACGTCACAAGATGACAAATTTTTATTTCACCATATTATGAAATAGCAATTATTATTATTGGATCGTAAATATTATTGTTACAAAAGAAGCCACACATTTTATTTCTTCAGAACAATTTTGTCATTTGCTTGGAGTGTTTGGATTTGGATTTTGTATTTTTATTTTAAGATCACAAATAGTGTATTCTTTGAAATTATTTAAATATTCTCTTCTTTAACAATTAATCGTGTCTAGGAATAAAAAAGGCCAAAAAAAACAATGCAGCACACCTCAACATAATGTAAGTGTTTTATAACATATGTTTTGCAATTTCGATAAATATGCATGTGAATTCTAGGAAAAACACGACGCACAAATTTATTTTGAGCAGTTTTTTTTTACGCTGATTGAAAGTTTATTTTATAAATGATATGATAAACTTTACATTCAACTGAACGACATTTAATGAAATAATTTTTTAACCAGTAGGTTTGTAATAATTAAAATCTTTATCTTATCGGATATTTACCGGACGGTTATCGGTTGTAGGCCGCTTTATAAATTAATTTTTACATCAATCTCTGCGCCATTGAATGGAGCAAGATTTAAAGATGCTCTATGAGTTTTTGTATCCAGAGAAGATGGATACATTCCAACCATTCATTAACATTGGCCGATTCGTGAATGAGTTTTTTCAACTAGCGGTACCTCACTGGCCAGAGACCTCCGCATCTGCATAGCGAATTGTGAGATGAATTCTTTACTGCTTTGTATTAATGACACAATCTATGATCCTATTTTACACCTTTATATAAACATTTCTTTTCTGGGCTAATCTAAAGCCATTTGTCTATTTTGCATAACTCATTTTGGCAGCGTACTTTAAAATTTATATCTTTAATACGATCTGAATTTCAGGAAATTTTATTTTTTTAATCTACATTAAATTTTCTGTGATTGAATATTTTAATTAAACAACTAACACATTTTACTTTCACTTAACTGCGTATTTTTACTATTCTTTTGAAAGATACATTTTTTGCGTTTGTGTGTATTTCTGGCATATAAGGCAAATAAAAAAAATATGTTGAAAAACAAACATTGATTTTCGCAAATTTTGTATGTGGCGAAAGCAGTTTATTTTTGAGTGATGGATGGTTTAAAAAAATTCTTACAAATATTTACGTTAGACCTGATGTACGCTGTCGCATCCGGCGTGGTGGCAGACCAGGAAGCTGACCGGCAAGCTGAGCGCGGAGGTGCAGTGGATTGCTGACGTCACGCCGCTCCGGACTCTGGGTGGCATTCGAATTTCCAAGACGTGAGAGGAGCACGCCCCCATTGAAACTAAAATCAGCATAAAAAATGTACGTTCAATATATTATTATTTTTTGGTGACGGGTCTCATAATTTATCAATTTTCATAGTTCATAATTTTAACATTCGTTTATGTTTTATGGTTCAAATAATCAGGCATATAAAAATATTAGGAAGAAATAAATTGTTTTAACCCAAAAATATTCATCTGCGTTTATTTTCTTTTACGCAAAGCGTTAATTTAAGAGAAGACTGCTAAGTAGGTGTTAGATTTTCGGAAATATTAACTAAAAGAGTTAAATAGGGATATTTACAGGTTTCCCTTCACAAACTCAATTACAAATCCATCTAAACCACATCTTGTAATCCCTAGAATATCACGTACCGTATAGTAAGCATGGTTTTGAGAATTATTGTAAATTAACATAAAATAATGTAAAAAGTATCTTGGAATTAATTTTTTTAGTGATATTTATACTTTTTGAAGTGTCTCAATGTTCTCACACCCCTCTGGATTAATTCAAAATAAATTTGGGATGATCTGGCGCGCGACTGCGTGTGCTGACAGCCATGAACCGAGACCAATCGCGGCCAACAGCCGGATGGAGAGGCCCATTCTTACTTTACTTTAAATATTCAAAGTTGCCTATACTCCATTATATCCAAAATTGGATGCTTTATATAACAAGCTTCGTGCTTCTTTGGCTAAGATTTTTTTAGCTAGTGCTTAACGCTTCTCGTATTTTTTTGTTTATAATTGGAAATTGGAAGAAATTGACGAAATTATATTTGTACAAAAAAAAAACACGTTTTTTAAATTGCTTATACATTAAAACTTAGTATTATTATTGCATCAATTTTCAATACGGCCATATATTATTTTTTTTATTTAATAAAATGCCTCATTCAAAACGAAAATTATTTTTATGTCAATTAAACTTAAAATTGTATTTCTTTATATATATTTAATCCATTACTAATAATGATTTAACGTCATTACAAGATTTTTTTTAAGTGCGTAAAATCCAAAATAGTGCATCAGTAAAAATGCCACCAGAGCAGCATATCATAATTTGTAAATAATAGAGCGGATATTCAACAATTTTATTTTCAAAACACGCCATCACAGCTCCAACGACAACAATAATATTGTATTTTTATTTTGTAAGGACAGTCCCCATGATTCGGCTAAACTCAAAATTCGCCTTTGATGCCAACAATAACATATTCCATTAAATGCCCCGAATTCGGTCAGCTTTTTTGTACCTTCGTCAAAAAAATATTCCCTAGATTATCAAAAGTCTCATCGGACTGACAACTCTCCCGAACGCAGTTGCACTACAGAACAGAGAAAACCAAGAAAGACCCCCTTATGCGTTTTTTCATAGTATAAAAATGTATTTTTTTGTAAAATTTAGATTTAAACAAATAAGTGACTATAAAATTTTACCAAAACATTTAAACAAGTTAACGTTGTAGCAATTGAATAATACTTTCATAAATGCTCAATTTGAATTTTTTTATGAAATTATTTTAAACCCAAGTAATTCCTCAATATATGAATATTGATTTTCTTTAGATTGCTAAATATACACATAAATTTTGAAAATCTATTAATACATAAAGGAAGTGGTAATTTTGTTGATAATGATTAAGTACATTTTTTAAAATATTGAAAATTGATTAAAGAAACTCTTAGAAAAATATCATCGTGATTTGTGTGGGATTCGAACCCACATCCCCAAGCTTACATGACCGGTGCATTACTAATTATACCAACGAATCACTAGTACTAAGCAAGAATTTTTAATCAATCATGTCCTATAAATACTACACCGTACTTATTAAGCCAATTAAATATTGGTAATTTTGTTATTAAAAAAATATATACATGTATTAATATTGATATGTACTATCCCGCATACACATTCCCTGTGTTGTGTGGGCAGTTGTAGAAAAACCTTGATAGACTCAGAACTTCGTGACCAATTTAGTGAAGTCAGTCGGACATCCTGTCGTGGACACGCTTCCTCGCCGTGGTCCTTGCTGCGACGCCAGGTAAGGTCGCCGAGAAGGCCTCGATTATACGCACCGCGACTGGACACGAACAATTCTAGATGTGGAATTAAATGTCTCTTGTGGGGCCGCTTGTGTGGCACGGGAGTTGATTATTTTTTCCCTTTCGAGGACTGTCGGCAAGATGACGTCTGCATTTGGTTTGGCCATTGTGGGATCTGTCGTCAATCGATTTGGAATGTTCCAGATCGCGGGATGCTCTGTCGCTTTGTGAGTAAATATCTTCATGCGCGGGGGTTAATCGATTTTAATATTCTACGAATTCATCAATGCTGTTAATCGAATGAATCAATTTTTATTTCTTGCTATGTGGCAATTAAACTGGAGGTGTGATATTCTCTTATTTGGTTTTTTGTAATAGAAAAAACCGAAAGCTATTAACACGTTTAGAAAATATAAACATCAAGGTTTAATTATTTTTGTGTAAATATTTGATATTATTTGGTGTTAGTATTGAATAAATTGGAAATAAATAATAAAAAAATTTTGGTCCTAAAATTTTCGTTGATCAATATAAAAATCGATTTTGCAATTTTAAATAATGATAATAATTAAATATTCGTACTTATAAGTACAGCTACTGTAATATAATATTATAAAAATGAATTTTTTTGCTAATATTCGAACTAGATGTTTTAATACTTAATTATAGATCACCTTACTACAAACTTGCAATAAATATTATTTTTTTATAAATTACACTATAAAAAATAATAATGCTCATGTTTAGAAATTCTTATACCAACAGACAAATATGTCGCCTTATAAACTTGATTTTTATAACACAAATAGCCTCGTTTCTTGAATAATTAACAAAAAATTCAATTAAACATTCGTTTTTCTGCAGTGCAATTCAGTGTATTTACTATTTTGTAACAAATTTTATGATTTTTATTATATATTAATTTATTTTCATTTAATATTTCAACAATTTAGATGCCAAGTGTCATTTTAAATATTAAAAAATTAAATTTTAATAAGGTACATTAAAAAACTATTATTAACAAAGTAAAAAAATTAAAGAGATGTATTCTGCAAAGTAATAAAAAATTAATATAAATATATACTTTTTTATAAAAATGTTAATAACTTATAATCGTTTACTATGGTTAATGTAACAACGTTTTATTTTTTTAAAACTATTTATTGATCTGGTACTTTATTGTATCGTTCTTAAATCAGTGAGTCATCAAATTGTATTTGAGATCTAACGTACCCATAAATCAGAGAAGATATAAAATATTGAAAAAAATAAATATAATATAGTAGTTTTTGGTAAGTTAATTACCTCTGTGACATCATAATTTTCCGTTTAAGATACCCTTCATAATTTTGACTCGTAGCCCAAGACCCGCCCGAGATCACGACGATATTCCTTCCATTGTAAAAGTAAGAAGCTTGAAATCGTATAATCAGATTTAGATTATATTTCACACTTATAAAACATATTAAAGCGAGTAATACAGTTGTATGGGCTTATTGAAGCGAGAAAGGCGCCTCTGTCTGTTCAAATTACTTACAAATATACTCAAATAATATCACGATTCAATTTTTTATTAAAATTAGAGAATCATATACATTAAAATCCCGTTTTAGGTACCTTATATATATTATATATAAAACAGCTATGATTTATTGTTTGGTACTGATCTGTCAACGGCCTTAACCGCTATTCTTGGCAGTCAAGTCATTCAGTGGAATACTTCATTTGTCGATCATGTCTTATTAAAACTGCCTTATTACTGCGGAAAAAATAAGTATCACACTTTCAACCTAGACTCTTTTGCACGTCATACAAGTTTACATTAGATAAATAAATAATCGTATTTTTTTACACTACTAAGTAAATTTATCTCAGATAATGCCATGTTTGGTTTAATATCAATATGCACTTATAGATAATCTAACACTTAAGTAAATCTTATTTTTCACGTTATGGAAATGGATGTTGCAACGCTCATATCGGTCGTTTGCCTCGTTTTGACGTCTGGATAAATATTTTTTTAAAAATGTATATTGAATATTTAGTAGGTAACGTTATCTAATATGTATCTAAGATAGCAATTAATCTCTTAAATGGAATGTTAAATATTTACAATATAAATAATTACTTTTAAATGGAAAACGTTTGCCTACTTTTGTTGGAAAAATGCAATGCATTATATAAATATTGATTAATAATTTTATACAAGTATTGCACATATCGGTGTTATTTTTTTATCGGGCATTGGCAAGAAATGCGTGTTACATTATTAGACATAACTTTTTAGTCATTTTGACAAAATGGTTAGTAACACAATGTCATGCTGCAAAGTAATATTCAAAAGTGAATTTCTAAGTTAAAAAGATGTAAGAAATAAGTTTTTTTATTTAAACAGTAAATCCATAAACAATTCAATTAACTTTATGGTGATAATATATAACAGCAACAATATAAAAAATCTCCCTTAGTGCAATTTACCAAATATGGCAACCCCCTAGACATAAAAAAGTGCGTAGAAGACTGATATAATAATGCATAGTACCTAGAGAGTTAGGATGGTTCGGAGATGGGCCGGCGTATAGAGATGTACGTCTGGGGGCGATTATTTATTGACCCCCTGGCCGGAAGTCGGGCCCTCCTCTCTGCCTCTGCCTTCGGAGGGTCGAATACTGACCTGGAATATTTATTAAGATCATTTGATTTGTATAATTTAAAACCACTTTTTATGAATAATTGAACACACACATTAATAAACAATAGCAAATGATTATATAAATTTGCTTATGGGTGTTGAGCTACAAATTGTATCTAAAAAAATATATAAACCGAAATAATAAAATAACACCCTTTTGATAATAAATTAAGTTTTTTTTATTTTTTAGTGTGGAGATAAAAGTACAAGATAAGTTGTAACAATGTAGATAGCATGTAGATTTTTTTATTTGCAAACAATTAATAGCTTGAAACAAGAGAAAAAACCCTAATAAAAAAAAGGGTTTTTTCTCTTTCTTCGTTTAATATGCGATTCAAGTGTAAAGAAATAAATATAAAAATTTTATTCTTTAATCTTTGAATCTTGATTTTGATTTGAAAAAAAAATTTGTATTATAGTTTGTATTTATTGAAAATTAAAACGATTGCATTATTTACTTTTATAAATGTATAGCCCTTTCGAATGCACGTAGTATTGATATAAATACCAAAATAGTAAGGGTCCAAATATTCGCTTGTGAGTAGGGACAATATAGTTTATTTATCATAAAAGAAAACATAAACAGATAATATTCTGTATGTAAAAAATACTATCAAAAGTTATACATAATGTAGGTACATTTTACGATGGACAAAATTTTATCTTTGGCAGTAATTCTGTTAGGAAAGTTTTATCGGGGACTTCGATGATTTCCGGAAATAAAATATAAAGAAATTGAAATATGAAGGAGGCGATACAAAAAATGGGGTCATAAATAATAATCTATGCGGAAAAGCAGGGGAGAGGGAGAGGCATAATAAAATCGCTTGCATAAAACAGATAAAGAAACGGCCTCGTATTCCTCCCGAGCACCAATAGTGATATAGAGATATTAAAGAGTAACGGCGAGGGGGGACGCGATCTTCGCTTATTGTTTTACCTTTTTTGTAACGCATACATTTGTATTGTATTTCGTGTTTTGCAGAATATATATTTACTGAGTAATGCCAACATTAACATAATGTAATCCCTTATGTAATATTTTATTAGTAAAGAGCTTTTATGGAAATAAAGGAGTACGTGGAATAAATTATTTATTGATCAGTGGTAAAGAAAGGTCATCTTGCGAATCCGCTTGTGATATTTAATGCTCACAATAACACTCTTTAAGGTCAAATTATATGACATATTTTTTTCTTGTATACGTGACGCAGTAATCTATGCAAAATAAAATTCATTTACAAACTACAGATCCATACAGCAAAATTTTCCGTATCAATAAAATATTTCAACCCTTTTATACTCCACAAGAAAATAGTTTAGATATTAGGATTTAAGGTCCAAACGGTAATTAGTTTCATAAAATACCAAAAACACAATAATCACACGACAATTTTTTGAAAACATACAGTATAAGCAATGTAACATCGATTATACACTTAAGGACTAAGATTACAGACAGAGAAAACAGCATTTAACGATATTTTTTAAAGTCTCCAATATTTTTTAAAATCCTTAAAACGGTTATTCAGGTTTATTTAGGAAGAATACCGAATAAAAAAAATATAAATTAAACGAATTTTATCTTATTTGTGTCAAATCAGTGAGCTCTATCAAAATATACCAAATCAATTTATTTTAAGATTATAATCATACCGTGAATAGATTATTTAATCCGATCTTAAAATTCGTTACTTGGTGATTTTAATTCGGACTTAATATTTTTTCTCGAAACAAAAACTTACCTAATGAAGCGGTTAATACTCCGGAGTGAAAATATTTTAATAAAAACGCATCTAATTTGGAGAACGACGAATAATCCAATTAAGGTTCTTATAAATACGGAACACCGAGACATAGGAAAGTCCGGGTTTTTATTTTAAAAATCTGAATCTGCGGCATTGTTTCCAGGCAATCGAGCGGCCAATGGCTCGGAACAATGCGCTAGCTCGAATTTAACTAATTGACTGTTGCTGGTCCGTTGCCCGAGAGGCGAGAACTACCTTCTGATTGCGTTAATCGAAAATCAGACTTATTGTGACGTCACTAAATGTGATCGTCGAAACTTGATGAATATGGATCGTACACAAAATGAAGATGCACATTATTAATAAATCCGAAAAGCTTATCGCCACTGGTTCTTTTTTGAAGACCTTAGAAAGATCTACAGAGAAATTTATTTTACACACAAAAATATGAACAGTGTATTTCAAAACCATTGTATCAATATTTTTCAATCAAACATCAAATATTTACTTCAAATAAAAATATAAGCTAAACACGTTTAACTGATCTTATAAACGAACTGATTTTTCACATTTTCCATTCATATTGTCAATCACAATTGAATAATATCGTATATAACTACTGAAATTGGCTGTACAATTTATTCAATTTTTTAAAAATATGTTTTGACAGTTTGTTGAAAAATCTATATGCTCATATCAATATTACTTTTATTAATTATTTTTTTGCTATAATTTGCTTCTGTATATTGTGTAACTGCTATTTACAAACAAGTTTATTAGATTTTCGTAAAGACACACGGAGTAAACAGTCACATTTAATAAATTATTTACAGGTATATATTTTTGTTAAGGTATTTTCTGGATGTGGCCATTCCCACACCAAAATAAATAATCCAGCAGTCCGAACCGGTTGTGGTAAACGAATATAAATAATAACAAAAAAATAATGGATTCTAATTTCATTCAGGTGCAATGGATATCCCCAGCATTCACGCCTCTTACATCCAATTACCAGACTTTCTAACATATCCCTGGTTACAATAATTAAGAAATATATTCTAGCAATGCACATTTGATTAATGGAAACGCCCATGTTTATAACTTATTTAATAAGTGCTCTTAGTCAAGTTAATTGAATTTTAAATATGTTTTGTGCTTTCAAAATTCATGACACAGTTCTTGAAATAATCATAATAGTACTTGGTTTATATTTACTTTGCAAAATAATGATTTCCTCATAAACTTTTTTTGATCCTTTTTAATTTTTTTTAGAGATTTAATACTTTTTTGAATAATGTTTTTATATTAAAAGATACAAACAACTGATAATGGATTCAACAAAATATAAGAAACGGTAAAAGATGTACTTCAACAGCTTGTCCATATATGTGTATTAGTTTTGTGATTTAAAATAAATATAACTAATGATTGAATATTGATTGACATTCACGGATCACTTAACACGAATTGGCAGCAAAAAAACGTAAAGCAAACATTGCTCTATCAACATACTTAATAAGTGTTTCGAGTTCTTTAACAAATGTATATTTAATAATTAAATAACGATCTCACCAAAAAGTTGTGTAGTATTAAAATAATAATATCAATATATACGAACATCTTGCAAGAAATGCAATTTCGAAGGAATACGTCGAGGTGGTTCCTTAAGATTTGCGCTGAATAAAGGAAACTGCGGGGTCGATAAGAAGTATTAACTCTTGTATAATGGCTGGGAGCTCCCGGGCTGATCCCTCTCCCGATACAGTCAATCAGATTTCCTCCAGACGGTCTTGTGCATGAAGTCTGTCTCGGATTAATCGACCCGATCTCATACTAGCTAAATCGATTATACTAATTGTAATCTTTGGAGCTGTATGTGAAGTTTAATATATAAGAATTAAAATATTATTATGGTTACATCAATCGCAGAAGACCTTCAATTTCAGATAATCTAAACGAGGTTCTACAAATAAGATTACTCTTTAAGATTTAGCGACCGCAAGAAAACTTGCTGAAAAACAAGCTCTATTTAACGCATACTTGAATTGTCTTAAATTTTAATATTCTTTAGTTAAAGTTTATTAATATACAAAGAATTTGATCACACTGAATATGATCCTTTTGAAAAATATCTTTTTGTTGATTGGTTGAATTCTATTTGAAAAAATATTTAAAACTCAAATAGTAACAATATGTATTTAATCATTTTTATTATTACCTACTATTTACTATAAATATTTAGAATGAACACGGATAAACAAAATTTAAATTTTCGTATTTAGTTATTATTTAATATGAAAATCGTTAAAGTGATCTTGGTTTAAGAAAATAATATTTGCAATAAATTGATACAATAAAATCTCATATGAAGTAAATATAACACTTCATAGAAATTTAATTTAAAATATAATATAATTTTAGTTATTATGTTTTATATCAAATAGACTATTACTGCTGTATTTTTTTATTTATTTACAAAATTAAATATAATTGTAAGATTTTAACCTGAGATAAAACTATTGAGTCTAAGCTTCTACAAAACAATTATTTCAAAGTATTACTGGTTTCAACTCATATGAAAAAGTCTAGTTTATCCATGCTTATGCATCCTATCATCCCCTTTGAGTCCCCATACCCCAAGTGCTAATTTCCTCCCCTGGCCAGATTATAGTTGGGTTAGTTGTTCTGTGTGAGTCACAAGATATTATTGAAAACTCTCCATATGAAACGCCCTCCTAGCAACGGGACCGCAATTTTTACTCCGGTAATTTATTCTCCAGCCGTGCTTAATGACGCATAAGTTGGCATAAAGATTAATGATAGGAATCGTTAAAAAATACGATATATAATTAAATAAATTATCTCGGGCCTTTTTTTAGTTAATTCACTGGTCTGATACGCTGATACTTGTATGTTACAAATTGAAGATTCTTCGTTTATTGTGTTTTTTCTAATGAATAGAATGATTGATCTTCGCCTTAATCTCTGTTAATTTAAGAAGATAAACATATTACTTTGGTTGTGTAACCGAAAACACGATTAAATTAAAATATATTAAATGTTTTTTTTAAATTTAAATTGCTTTATAAAAACCCATTATTTATTGAAGCATTAACCTTAATTGCAACAATAAGCTTATTTTTTGTTGGTCCAGAAGCATTATCAAAAAATATTTATATTTCTTAATACTTGAAAGTTAATTTTTCATGCAAATAAATAAACTATACTTATGTTCAGGTTAAAAATAGATGCCACCATAAAAATTAACCACGCAAAGCGTATTATTAATACAAATCACTAATCAAATATTGGTTAATAATAACTAAAAAAGATTAATAATATACTGTTTTAATTGATGGGATGCTATCCAATTACGTTGTAATAATCCGATTTATTTATTTTAATGAACCAGGGAAGATGAATACCTAATGTTTTTTTTCAAAAACATCTATTTTATATTTATAAAAGTGAGCTTGTTTGTTCTCAAGAGTATTGAAAATTATGTGGATTGACATTTTATGAGTCTAGATGCAAAATATCAATGTTAAACTGTGTATTTTCATAAAAGAAGTATAAAAATATTTACAATCTTTTGTGGATCCTAAAAAATAATTATATTAGTTTTTTCAATTAAAAATAATAATCATTAAGTAAAGTATCGTCGCTTTTAAGCTTTTCTATAGTTTTATGCTGAGTGTTCTAAAAACGAAATAAATAACTACATTGGAGAAACGTTTTCTCAAAAGGCTGTCGATAAAAGAGAACTCTCAACGCTACTCCTGCGGGGAGAGACTTGGCACTTCCAAGCAAATAATAGGCAACAACTACATCACAAATAAGCTAAAATCACACAGGAAATACCTTCCTCTCACAAAGCCTCGCCCGCCAGACCGATCATTATTTCTGTGTCCCCGGGCCGAAAAAGCTTAACCTGCGAAAAAAATACGCCGCAGCAGAAAAAATCAAATTGTAAATCCCTGTGCGGGGCAAGAGGCGAAAAACGAAATAAATTACACCACCGAGCCTTACTCCCGTCTGGCGCGGGCTGCGGGCTCCCCTCACTCTTGCATAGTAATTTACTTCATTTCTACCATAAAATGAAAAAAACTATATACTTTTACTGAATCGACCAATCTAAAACTTTAAAAGCTACAACTGTTTAAAAATTCGAAATTAACTCTATACGCAATTTAATACATAAAAATTGTTGAATACAGCATTCAAAGCATGATTTCTATAAAAATGTGCGTGTCGATGAATATATTAAAGTAATTACATTTATCATATGCCACTGTCAATCCACTGCATGATGATGGCTTCTTTTTTTCGACGCCACTTCCCTCGATAACCCCTGCCGAGCAGGACAGGACCACAGCAGGACTGAATCGTATAATTCGTCTTCTCCTTGTTCATCCTCGGGGTTTGCTGCTATATTTCAATATCGCAAAAAAACCTTATAGAAGCTGAAAAATACTAAGTAGACAATCAATGGCACGAAATCAAATTAAAAAAGCATTAAAGTCAATGTGAATTTGTTATAAAAAGTGATTTTATTTATTTTGATAGTTACTTAGTAGTCAAATCACAAACCACCGAACCAGAAAATTTATACTTATTATTAGATGAAATTTTTATGTTTAAGGACATTTAATTAAAAATTAAAATCATTTGGATTTAATTATAATTCAAATGATTATTATTTTTTTAAATTAGTAGTGGTAACAGAGTATAAATGTTGAAAAGACAGGCTACTCACAGTAGCGGGCGGCGGGTGGCGGGCGAGGGGGGCCGCAGACGGGCCGGCCCCTGATTGTCCGCGATTGTCGGTTGACATCCCACGTGGAAGTTGGCGGGTCATTAATGACTTTGCCTGGAATCAACGTGAGGTGCATACAGAATACGCTCAAATCCAAACCACGGATTTTTTTCTTCCAACATTGAACGCGTAAATGCGTATGTTAACAGATGAGAGGGTAGGTATACAATATTGACTTTTTGTGTCAAGTATTTGAAAAATATGTTAGTTAGTTGGAGAGTTTTTGTGAAAAAATATCGAAGTGTTTTTAGTATTCCTGTTTTAATGTCAATAATAATGAAATCGCCTCATAGATTGATGACTATTTGTGACATAAATCCTAATTACAGTAATACCCCGCCTCACACGAGGGTTACGTTCCGGAAAAAATCGCGTTAAGTGAAAATCGCGTATATCTGGGTTTACGATTAAACATACAAACATAGTCAAAACTTAATACAAAAAATACGAATCATTTGAATCAATCACTTTAATTTATGCAGTATTAAATGTTATTTTTACTGAAAAATAAATCCGTTGTCTTTTGGGTAGCGTTTTTTTTACGTTCTTGTAAAATACGTTCATAACGCCTAACGCTGTTTTTAATTGTTAAGAAAAGTCAATGACTACATTATGTTCATACACATTCTTAAAATAAGAAATTCGCGTAATGCGAGGCATTTTAACGCGAAATTTAAAATTCGCGTTATAGTGAAACCGCGCATAACGGGGTCGCGTAAAGCGGGGTCGCGTAAAGCGGGGTATTACTGTAGTTATAACACAAAGTAACAAAAGCCATCATCTACGAGTAGTAAAAAATAAATGCCAAACGTTACTTAAATTTATTTCAAGAAATATTCTAGGCACTTATGTGTAATAGTGTACAAAATAAAATATAATGATGACATATTTACAATCGGTTTTGAAATTTGTTTATGTAATATAAATAAATCTGGATGTTACTTAATTTTCTTTTATTTACTTGTTTGGGTGTTAATTATTTTTATAATTAGAAAGTCAAAGATAATTATTATAAACAGCAAAACAAAGCTTAAATAACGTCGAAATATAAATGTGTTTTTGTTTGCGCTCTTATGAATTAATAGTATTTTATTTTTGTTTTGCTAAGCTCACGAGTTTATTCGTATTCAAATAATAGTTTTTTTTTTACAAGCCCTCGAAAAACAACTTAAATCATAAAGAAAAACAAAAAAAAAAAAAAAAAAAACAACCGAGCGGCCATTTTCCGGAAAATAAATTGAGTTTCGTGCGCCGCCCGCAGGACGAAGTTTCCCCGCAAGTCGGCGCCGCGGGATGAAAATCGCAAACATATTCTCAATTTGGAATTTATTGTAAATCGGGCACCGGGGAGCGCGCCGCGGGGCTCCCTCCCCTAGCAATTTTCTCCGGATGTGACGTCATAGGGCGGGAAGGATTTGAATTCCGATTTGGAAGTTGAACGATGCCGGCGCCGCCTGGGAATTGCGGCCGGGGAGGGAGCGATATATCTCCGCGAAATGGCCGACTTGCACAGAAATACAAATTGAGAGGTATCGGAGAGGAGATGATGTATGTGCCCGTGCTCGTGCTCGTGTTTGCCTGGTATCGTTTATTTTTGTTAGGTTCAAATTTATTGTCTGCTAAAACTTTGAAGGTATTCATTGTTACGATAATGGATTGACTCGGCTTTCCATAACATAAACATGACTCTAATTCAATTCATATTTAAAATGTCGATTATGCTGTTATCCTTTCCAACTTCGATATTTTATTTATTTATAAAGAAAATTATACTTTCCAACATTTTTAAGTATCAATAATAATAATATAATGATCAATATTGGAGTGTTATAGGAATACTCAGATTTTTATTTTATTTAAGTCATTAACTATGAAATAGTTTCTAAAATGAAAGCATAAATTTAAAAAAAAAAATAATAACACATTTTTGAAGACAGTGTATTTTTATTGTAAAATTAAAAAAATATATATACATTGACCAGGCACAATTTTTTTTTGAAAAGTAGAAACAATACACGTGTACACATTTAAATAATATGACACATAACAATAATGAATGAAGTTTAAAATAGCTTTTCATTTAAGACTTTAATCTCTGACATTTAAAAAGTAACTAAATTTGAGGTTTCGTTTTTTTTTTATTCTGAGTCATGTGACTCGTGGGTTCGACATTGTAATATTTCCCTTTGATCTGTTTCCGATACGGCGACGTGTCCCAGCCGATCTGGCTTCCTTCCAAGTATATTGAATGCGCCCAGTCCATTACATATTCCACTTTTTCATAGCCAATAAAACATTTATTGCCATAAAAATAAACAAAACAAAAAAGAACAACAGTCCTATCGCATACACAATTAATATATTATGAATCGACGGAGTCGTAAATCTTTGCGAAAAACCAAAACATTTGATCGCCATGTTTTGAAATATTCATACGTAGTTTTTTGGGCTGAATAGGCATTCGTTGCAGGAGTTCGTGTGTACTTATTCATATGTCTCACCGACATGCGGAGCAGCCGATACTAAAGCATTCCAATAATAATTCGTCCATCGAAGGGATGAAGCAACCCTAGCCAGCCGAGGGAGGCGAGGGTGTACATAAATAAGTGAGTAGCAGGGGAGGCCAAAAAAAGGAATAGCAACGCAAAAAATCGAGAGGGAAAAAAATCGTCACCATATTCGAAAATGTAGCTATTTTTAGAGGAGTTCACGGAGAGTTCAGGAATTTAAAAATAATTTGTGCACCTTGACGAATATTTTGGTTTTTTTTTATTTCTAGCATGTAGGAAATACTTAATAGTTAACATCGCTATGATATCCAATACTAATACAATTGAATATGATACTCTTTATTTTATTCAATATTTCAAATCGTACACGAGTTATGGTTTTTGTCACGTATACTACTATTTTTAATGAAACATGTTATTTATTTCCAAAGAAATATTTTTTACTGTTAATATTCCATCACTATATTTATAATAATATAAACTATATAATGAGTTAAATTGGTTAGACTGAATAATAATAATTATTTTTTTTTAAACCGTGTTATTATCATTTGCATGATATTATATTTTACTAAACAGGGAGCGTCTTTCGTTGGCGCATTCCGCTCATAATTCTTGTGCATATTTTGACATGTGAACTTCAGAGCACTTCCAGTTTTAATAGCAGGGACGTGGTATATTACCCGTGGCATTCATAAACACGGTGTTTCTGTAAAAACATGAACTGCAATTAGCCACCGCATTTTATATAATACATAACAACGCGTACGTTTGCTGCGAGAGGCACAATTCAAATTCTAATTAAACTCGGCAACATTTTTGCTAATTGGATAATACCATTTGAATAACACGTTTGAAATTTGATATATAATTTTAATTTTGGCGTTACTTTATGCAAATTCAAAACCAGGTATTGTCAATTTTTGTAGTTTAAATGCTAATATTTCAATCGAAACGTTATATAATTGATACTCAATATGTGGGTATACGATGTCAGTGTACGTTTTATTGCCGTCAACGTATCGTTACACGCAGATTAACGGTTTTTTAAGTAAAGATTTCTCTGATAAAACGTTTTTCTTCGATATCTGTAAGGCTTGGAGTTTGATTAATATGATTTCTCGAAGTTATGGTCGTTTAGAAAATAATCTAAATAATGTGCAGACCATTTTTAAATTATATGTTGTATATTTAAAAGCTGAATTTGTTAAGTATTATATATATTTAATGTCTGACTTTGTTGATTGACATTTTTTATTAAAATATTATTCAACTCTTTTTCAACAAAAAAGACCTAAAAAAATCGAGCAGGCAATATCTATTTATTCAAAACAGTTAGTAATTTTATAATTTTTTTAAGATAATGCCTGAAGGATTATTTTAGATTTGTGTAAATGAAAAAAATTATAACTTGTCCCTTAAAATTTCATAAAATGTGTTTGTTTTTTTAGAAAAAAAATAGTATTGTTTATGTGATGAAACTGTACATCTCAATATTATTTACAGCTTAAACATGATAATATTAGGTTAATGGTGTGATGCTTAGAGAGTCACAGTCAAATACAGAAATACACTGAGCGAGAAACTTTTAAATTGTGAGTCAAAAATAAATCTAAATATTTTTAGAACAAATAAACAAACAAGCAGACGTATTATAACAAAAAAAATGTGTATCTCCACACGATTTAGGGATAGATCAAAAGTCGCGCGAAGCCGGGATTTTCCATAAGTCCCTCGCGCTCAAGTTCGGCCCGGGGGTACACCCGCCCCATCAAGCGGCGCCCCCCCCCCCCTCGCCCCCGCCCCCCGCGCCACCCCCGCCCCCGGATTGATCGCGCGGGTGTACACCCTCAGGATTTCGTATTCCGACAACGAATTCGCGTATTTTATTTTTGCCAGGCGACCGAGCGGCCGGTTTTTGTTAGTGTTTTTTCGCGTTGGAATATGTGTGCTTTTTTGTTTTATTTTTTTGCTTTGCTAATAATTTCAAAGTTGCGTAAGTTTGCGTTTGGATTGGATTTATGAGTTATGTGGATTGGGCTCACATCTTGAATTTTTATTGATATTCTATACGCACTTGTATTGTACTAAAAACGCAGCCTCGAACGAATATTTTAATGTCATATTTCACACTTTTAATAATTATCACAAGTGAAACTTCTAACGAGAGCCCCATATGCGTTCTTTTAATTTATATATTTTTTATAATACTACTTTTTGGTTTAAATCAAGTTTGATCATTTGTAGGTTGATTATTGTTTTAGCAAAGTGAATTAAAAATAAACATTATTTATAAATAACTACCTATAAGTGCTATGCTTGTTAATTTATAGAAAGCATTTTTCAACATAAACATAAGATAAACTTCAATATATACAATAAAAAATAATTATAAATCAATGCTTATAATGTTAAAATAATATCAAGTAGTGATTTATAAAAAAATATTTGCAAAAATTATTAAATATTGAAATATCTGTCCAATTCATACTCGATTTTTAAATCGTCATATGATAAAAAAAAAATGAATATTCGCTAAAGAATCTTGAATAAAAATCTATAGATATAGAAAAATACATGTTGAAGCTCGCAAAATAGCCACACTAATTCATTCCCCTCGTCGTGTTCTGCAGCACACTAACAAAGACCCCTCCCTGGCGACCCCTGACCTCTCACCCCGCCGGCTCTAAACTTTTACACCACAGCCCCACCCGCCCGCCTCGCAGCCCCCTAGCGCTGGAACTTATTCCGTTTTTTGTGCTTTTTTACTTTATTGAGTTGTCGGCATGCTGGATGCGAGATTTTAGTATGGGCAGTGTGTGTGTCGTGTTTATAATAGTATTTCCGCGGCTTTTATGTATTTTCACTCCACGGGTTTATTAGAAAGAACTTTTTAATATTTCTCCACCACCCTTTCCATCGTATACTCACATAAAGGCGAGCCATATTTTTAACAAAGACATTCGGTATAAGCTACGAATATTTACTATAAAATATAATAACTATTAAGAGTGGAAGCTCAAAGTAGCGAATATCTTACTATATAATATAAAACCTTACCAGATTTCAGAATTACCTTTCAATAAATAAAAGAAATCGAACATTTGGGAAAAAAAAAATACCATAGTCCTTATATTTTGTTTGATCTCTTAGTTAAATTGCTTATAATAAGTGTCTGAACTTTATTTTAACTTAGATAATTAATTTCGCTGAATTTCGATGTTCTTTTATTATTTTTTAATAATCTATTTTAACCTTAAATAAATTATTTTGAATATAAAAATTTCTATAAAATATATCTTAATGCGACTTATTCAATTCAATTGCGATGCATTATGGTTAGGTTACATTTAAATAAAATAATCTTATTTATAAAAAATCACGTGTTATTAATGTATTAAAATTATCTTTCTGGTGATTATGTGGGATAAATTAAATTTATATTTAATACAGAGAGTAAGAATAGTTAATCAAAATTAAAGACAACGCGAGCTTAGATATATTTTTTAAAGTAATAATTTAAAATTAATTATAAATGAAGTTTGAATTAGTACATATTTTTTACTTTTCTTTGTTAGTGGTAAAGTTTACGATTTTGATTATTCGATAAACAGATATAACATTCACAGAAGCACAACCCTTTACAACTAAATCCATAATATCATCCCGTCTAAAATGTTCTAGCTGGAGGGTGGGGGTGGGTCGAAGGACAGGGGTGGATCGAAGGGAGGGAAGGGGCTTACCGTTTATTTGGGCTCATCAATGTCCCGGTCCTGTCCTGGAGGGTCCGCGACATTATGCTCCATTTTCTGACGTCACGCTTGTTATCCTTTTCAGGGTTTCTTGTAGATCCTTGCTAACAAAGTCTGGTGGAATTTCCAGTTTCTTCACTGGCAAGAAGTAAGAGAGGCTCTTTTAAGAATACCTGAAAAGAATATAACGGAGTTGTATTTTTAATGAATGTTAATGTAATGAAATTATATTTGTATTTATTTAATTGATATAGATATAAATAGATTTGTATATTTTATAACTATGGTACTGCAAAATATAGATATAAATGTGTGTATACTTGTTTGCACATATAAATGTGTGAATTTATGTATACACATATAAATCAAATAGAAGAGTAATCTTTAGTGAAAATATTACCTAGTAAGCATTTGCGCTAAAAGTATAAATTGTAAATGCCAATGTCTTTTTATTTGTTTAATACATTATTGTATTTCTAAATTACGTACTTTGATTTACACTCAAGGTTTACTTTATTACCGCCATGAAACATCTCATGCTTTTAATTTTTTTTGTTTTACCTCAGTTCTAGGAATGTTTCACATACTCGTGTGATTCGCATTATACGCCGTGTCGGAGTCGTTTCTCTGGGACTTTTGATCTGGTGATACGTAATGAGAGTTGAAGAGAACATTTAAGTAAAACAATCGATACTGATGAAAGGTCACACCATCAAAATTGACCTCAAAGTATTGATTTTCAGTGACATCAATCTGTTTTTAGACTTGTCTAAAATTTATAGTGAAAAGTGTGGGAGACAGGAACAGAGAATTTCAAATAAGTATTATAATGAGTTTAATAAAGATGTTTGGTATTAAATAATTTATTAAAAATAATAAATTTTGTTGTGTTTATTTAACTCTGTGATAGAAGATGTTTTCAATTTATAAAAAGTCTTGTTAAAATCTTTGTTATAGAGCGTTCAAACATTTACTAGTTAAATTATTTAGTAATTGGGTTTGTTTTATAAATCAAAGCGTTAATATAGTTTTATATTATTTAATTGTATATTTCGTCGCAAAAAAGGTTATTTTAAATTTTGGTTTAAAGAGTACTTAATTTTTTTTAAATAAAATCGGAATAATTTTTATTTGATGTATACTAGTATTTGTATTATCTTTCTGCGAATACTTATTCCGCAAATGATACGCATTTCACAGCACATCACGAGGGCCCCGTCCGAGGTCCGCCAGCCCCGGCTGGGAGCCTGGCGGGGTTCCTCGAATCCGAGACGACGTGATCAGTTCCGGGCAAGGGTCTCCGCGGTGCCTTCGCAGATCCTCCAAAGGAACCGACGGCATATCGCCCCCTTTTATTATTTCTCGTTCATTATTTGTGAGAACTTCACGCTGTCGGTTACATCATGACGCGCGCGGTACGACAGTTTTTGAGAACAAAAGATGTTTTAATACTTGGAATCGATCGAGACGACTGCATTATAATAAATATCCTCGTCCTCTCCCACGGACATATAACGTAACGGAGATTTTATGGATCGTGAAATATTCATTGGAAAATAATATACAGTAAGTCATTAGAAATATTTCGTATTAAAATAAAACGGTTTTATTCTCATTTAATGAGAATAAAAACAGACAGTAAGCCATGACTTTTTAATATCCGAAACTGATTGAATTGCAATAATTATTTCTTGTCTATTAGTTAGTTAATATAGATAATAGCAAAAGAATTAAAAATACTTCATAAAACACGTACAAGAATCAAGCTTCGTTATTTGTTGCATAAAATTATTTGTATCATATTATTATAAATGTTTAAGAAGTTTTTTAATGTACCACGATTTTATGTTACGTCATTTCGAATGCGAAATATATCAACATTTTTAATATTATTTTTTGTGTGCTGTAATGAAACAAAGACTCAAAACTAAAAACTCACAATATCAATCAATCCACAGCTTGTAAAAAAGAAGTGATTACACCCCGAGTAAGGTGACCATTTAATAGAGTCCACCATTAAACTAATTGGGAGAGGGGGTTGTAGCACACGGGGGCAGCGGAGCGCGGCGGTCCCCTTTCAGGTTCTCTTCATCCATTATCATCCACCTTTCACTGAAAAATAGATGGAATTTAATACCGCCCCGCCCCCGCCCTGGCGATCGGTATCTGTCGATTTACTATAAAAACAAAAGGGCGCCCGGCCAGCCCGAGCGGGATAATGGCGGGCCCAGACGAGATTTCTTTACAGATCGTGTCTTTTCACGATTCCGGAATTAGGATATGATGCTTTTTGTATTTATTTTGCTTCAGTGTTTCTATTGTTATAGAATCTTTAATTTTCAACAAGATATATTGTTCACGTTCTCTTTCGTTGTCTTTATTCTTCTCTCTAAACTGTGATGCCACGCTGTATATGTAGTATCTCCGTGATACTTTTACTTTCACTTCCCAAAATGTCTTTCTTAGGAAAAATTTCTTATTATTGAACATTCATATTTTTAAAGTTGGCGTCTGCATAAATTTGACATTAATGTATATATTATATAGTAAGCGTACTTAAAATACTAATTCTAAATATTTTTTTCAACGCTATCATTTGAATTTATTTTTCAATTTCATAGGATAATAAACATAACTCCGCTTAATGCTAGCGTTTATGTGTGTAGGTAAATATGGCTATACATATATTCTGAGTTGGCTAAGATCCTATACGTGTCGCTGACAGCAATTCCCGTTGGTGCACTTCCTCCTCCTCTGAGGCTTTCGGTACATTTAATTAACGTGTGTTTACTCTGGCACGGCGACACTCTACCTGCTCGTTTTATAATGGAGGGTGGATGGAGGCCTTCATGTAAACTAAGGACGTGAGTGACGTTTGCTCAGACCGGAACGTACTCCCCTGTAAGGTTGTTTTATGTAATACGTGCAAACAATGTTTAAACCACGCAATTATATAAAAATTGATTCATTACAAATGTAAAAAATAATTTAGTATTATGGCGTACATACAACGTACCTTATTAGGTACTTAAAATAAATATTAATTCTGTGTTTATATGATCATTTAATAAGTGTTTGCTTTGTAATATTATATTATATAAATGTCAATGAACCCAAATGTTTCACCTTTTGAAATCTTTGTTTCTCCCATGAGACTAAAAAGATTACTGCATATCAGTACCTCGGAAAAGTTCAGGTAGATTTTATAAAAAAAAAGGAAGTTTATTTTTGATAAATCATTTAAAAATAAATATAATTTGACTTTTTATCACTAATAATTTAAATCAATATTTGATAAATCACAAAACGAGGTTAAATTTTAACGGATACTTTAAAAAAAAATTAAGCCCTCTTCAGTACATATAAAAATATTTTTTTTACGATATTTTAGAAATGCGTTCGAAAAAAATATATTTGAATCATTGCAATACTTCGTAAGTATATTTCGATATTTTTCTCTCCCCTAGGCCACCCCGGGGGCTGCAGGCGTGCATTATACTGATGACGCTATTTCCCGGGATCAGTTTACTTTGGGAGCACCCCCGCCCCCGCCCGCGCCCTCCTACCCCCGATGTCTCTAACAGTGTTTGCTTTTCGTCGGTTATTTGTTGATGCAGGTACGTCTGTCTTCCCTGGGTCTGATGAATTAATTACATTTTAAAATCTATTACAATAATAAACTTACGTTTCATCTTTGTAATTATATCTGAAGATTTGAAAAAATGGTAAATTTCTTTTTTGTTTCTCAATACAATATATATTAATACAGTTTTTATTTAAAAATAAATTTAATATCACCAATAAAAGACATCCAAAATTAATGTAAAGCTTATCAAATTGATTTTTTCTAACATTGAGTATCCAATTTATGTTATTTATTCACATATGTACACATACATTTAATATTCAGAGTTAATTTCTAAAAATAACGTGGTTATTCATTATTCTTGTATCAGGAATTAAAAATAACTAAATTTTACATCATTTATATTTCGATAATATTTTATATATAAAATCGTCTAGACATTCACAAGAAATTATTTCCGATAAAGACAGCTGGTCAGGCAAGTTGTTATGACATAATTTTTATTTTTTCCCTACATTATTTCCATATTAAAACTTTTACAATTAAACATATAACCTTTTTTAAATTTTTCCCGTTAATTTATGAAAAAAAAATTAACTGCAAAGGATTACCCAGTGCAATGTAAAGAACGTTAAATAGTTTTGTGCATTCTTAGTTTCGGTTCATCTTAAGTTATGAAGAGAATTAATGGCGCTGATAGTAAAGTGCAAATAATACTTTTCCATGAGAGCATCGCACGGTGGAGATGAGGTAGGGAGATATTTGGAAGCTACGAGAGAGCAGGGGTGCAGGGGAGGGAGCCCAATGCTGAGTGCAGCACACATCAGACTTAGCATAACAGGACACGGATTTAATAATACGACGTATAAATACAAAAACTAGTTTTCTTCTCTTTCATGAAAATCATTAGAATTTTTTTTTATATAGAAAACAAACAATAGAAATTAAAAAAAAAACTCGTTGGATATTTCCTGTACATACTATGTGTATACAGTTTAGTACGTTCAATTTATAATGCTTCTTAACAACGATGTATATAACAGGTCATATATTTTTTTAATTCTATTTTCAGCAGTCTATATTGTTATTTCAATTTACATGTCTACAAGTGAAATTGCAGTGTCGCTAAAACCCAGGTTACGGAAGATGGCTCTAATAAATCGGCTCGAAGCAGCGAAGCACCAAATAACAGTTTAAAGTAGTAGTGATGAGCAATCGGCATAGTCATAAGGCAGGCGGCAGGGGTGGCCAAGCCGGGGGCTGATCCGCCTGCGCGGGCCGATAAGGGCCCGCATTTGTTAGCTAAGCCGGCCGCGCCTGACAACCCCTGATAGGGCTCCACAGCTCGGCTCGGCCCCGGATTATACACATCTGATGGCTTCCGCCGAGGACTTAGGAAAGGTCATTTCATGTCTCCTGCAACGTGCTTTATGAAAGCTCATTTGATTTTGGGTCCTGTGCTTCGGCCCCGGCGCTAACGAGTCTTCTTCTGCTAAACAATATCGTTACATACATTTTCCTTCTGATTTTAGAATACGTTTTAAGTTCTTTATTTCTTAACAAACGTTTAAATAGTTTGATTGTATGATTTATATTAACCAAAACCATAAAAATATTACACAAAGCTCGTTTAAATGTTTATACATTTTTCTTGTATCATTTCTAAGAAGACAAACTTTTTAACAGGAGGAATACCTTTTTATATACAAGTATAATGTAATTTAAGTTTATTTTGACAACATTTAATTAATTTTAGCCTTTATATGATACATTGATTAGCTCCTTTATGGGTTGTGCATTATTTGGTAATGTTTTGAATTATGGTTTGAAGATATCGCCATACTAAAATAATATCGTTATTATACTACCTCAAATCGCATTCGTCTACTATTATGTCGCTTTCCCAGACAAATAAAAATTACAAGCCATACATTTGTCTTAAAATACCAAGTGAGTTCGATGAAAAATATAGCTTTGTAATAAAAACAGATCTCCTCAAGCAACTGCCGGTATTAAATAAAAATATCAAAGTAAATAATAGTATTAATTAAAAATTGATTCCTACTTCCGAGCGGCCGGGGGAGAGCGGACCGCGTTGGAACCTTATACTCTTACTTAATGGTAAAGGCCCCATAAAACCCATTCTAGGCGGGGAAAGGAGAAAGGTAAAGGCGCATTTACACTACACAAGTTTGTATAATTGGAACTCTTTGGTAGATATATTAAGAATTCCTCCGCTCCAATACAACCTTTCATGTGCACAGATTTCATTCTCCTTTATTATTACCGAACCTTCCAGTGGCGTACTTTGGCCTTATAAAAGTATATAATTTTATTTAAGTTAATCTGAGTAAATATATCAAGAAAATAAAAGTATTGATTATTCACTACTTTTTAGAATATTAGTTAATTTTAGAGAGATATTCCAGAAAATATTTAAATATATATTTTAATACTTAAATATGCAAGCGATCTTCGAAAGTTGTTTATTTAAGTTATGTAGTGTGTATATTTATTTCTAAAAAATAGAAAATTAATTTCTTTAAAATATTTTTATTATCAAAAAAAAAAACATGTTTATTATTATCTTTACCATAATAAGAAGGTCCTTTCAAATACAAGCTGTCGTGAAAATTAATTACTTTTAATATTTTAATCGTATTTACAATATATTTCCAGCTAAATACATAATTTACAAATTATGGAGACATAAAAAAACGCAACTTTTTGTATTTTATCAATATTAGATATGTGACACATAATTTTATATATCTATATATTTATTTACCGTGCTTTGATATACAAAATTTGGGCTATAATTAAAATATTGAAAAATTATTGTTTTTTTTAAGACAATGATCACAGAAAAAATGACAGAATCTCGTAACAAAAAAGAATTTAGTACACAAAATAAACAAATGACTATATTTAACTTTTTTCGAAATCCAACGCCAATGGCGCCCCACCGATAGATTTAGAGAACACATAGAGCTCCAGACATTTAATTAAACCCGGTTTAGCGCCGTTTCACTGAGCCCCCTTTCCCCGCCGCCCGGCCCACCCCGCCGCCACTGGATCGCGTCTTCGCAAAAAGGTGTAAGCGGCGCTGTACTGAGTACTGAGGACCCCATTTGTATTTAGTGCGCACTTCCCTGTACGGTGAACATAGCAACACTACTTCCCGGGTGCTTTATTGGATTCTATTCGATTTGGTTTGAGATGCCTTTAATGCCCGGGACGATATTAGACCCAAAGGACGTTAAAATTCCGCACATAACTGTAAACAATGACGTATTTCTTTATCCTCACGCAACCGATTAAAATGCCTTTAAAATACTTACATACAAACTTATCAATTATTTTTTTAATTAAAATGTATGTTTCAGACTACAAAACCAAAAAAATACCAGCTAAAAAAAATTATGATTTCAGTAAAAATTACATACAGTGAGTGATGTGCTAGAAAATATGACGATAAACTAATTTTTATTCTTGGTAACTGCGGACGTATATGTCAATACTTCGAGTAAATAAAGGCAACCCTCTTTTATTTAGTACTTTTGATGTAATATGTGATCATATGTCCAGTGTGGATGTAAAGTGAACGCAAGAATATCAGAGTATCTCGGCAAAACTATTCATAAAGTTGAATGCAATATTGCAATAATGCAAATATTAAAATGTTGTTACTTAATTAAAAAAAATATGATTATGACCCAAATAAAATTTATTGTCAAAAATAGTTCTAAAAAAACAAAAAAAAAAGTTAAATATAGATAGTTTATAAAATAAGTTCATCTAGATATTTATGAACTACCAATTCGTAAATATTCAAACAGCATATGGTTTACTTTTAAAATTTAATCGCATTTAAGAGTTGAAAACTCGAAAACTTATTTATATTTTTAATAATTATGATATTGCCAATAAAGTTTCATTTATTTAATTAATATAAATAAAATATAATGTACCTTATGTAAATAAATAATAAATACAAAAAATATATAAGCCAGAGATTGTCAACCTGAGGAACTCTCCCACTTCTGCAATAATAATATTATTTCTCACAGTAATCATTATTAAGTTATCGCAGTCGAACGGAACGCTAATCTCGAACACACATTCGGTTATCTAATAATTCAGGCAGCGGAGAAAATATTCCACCCTCTTCGGCGTCACCCCCCACCCCCACCCCCACCCCCACCCCCACCCCCACCCCACATCCCACTTCTGACGTTATGTCATATTCGCATTTACTACAAAAATATACCGACAGAGTCTTTATGCGATAGTACCATGTATCCCTATAAAATATCGCCCGGGGTACGAGGGAGAGGGAGAGGGAGGACGGGGAGGCGCGCGCGGAAATAAGGGATGAGAGATTCTTATGTCATTGTTGGAATAGCAAATACATTTGCAGTCGAACGTACACAACGATACTGTAAATTCTCGGAGTCCTAACGGCTAGAGGCTATTTTAAATTATAAAATATTTATCAAATATATACTCAATGGAATGAATATTGAGAATGAGACGTTCATTAAGGTTTGTGGTTTATATGGTATTTATGAATGTTTTTATCGATAGATAATAAACAATACATTACCACGGTATTAAATAAACCAAGAAGTTCTCAAATCTAAATAACCGGCTGTAGTTATTTTTTTACAGTTGTTGCAAATGTCTTAGATTTTATAATATTTCATTGCGCATAAGATAATTAGAGCATGACTAAACTGAAATGAATTTATTAAAAACATGTGAAATTATAGAAAATTGAAACTATATTATCTCACAGCATGTGAACGATTCAAGTGAAAACCTTATTTATATTAAAATGACTTGAAATAATCTTGACTCATAGACTCCTGCTGGTTTTAGTCACTATGTTATTTATTCAAGTATAATATAATAATTAATATTAGATTTAACCCAATGTGCTGTGTAATGTTTTCAGAATATGACAGGCAAATCCCAATCGAGTATTTTATGACAGATGATCAGTATTATTATTTCAGCTACAAGTACAGGTCATCACAAAAATCTTCAAACATTAATCAGTGCTCCACACTTTCCGTTGGCTGCTGTTCCTCTGAGGGAGCGTTGCAGAAAAGTGACCGGTCGATAAGTACGATTCAAAATTTAATTACAGAGAAGAATCTCGACTGCCTTTTGTATCGGAGGATTCCGTATTGCTGTATTGGATTGAAGTGTCGGCTTTGTGTCGCGTTTTTTTCCTTCGAGAGGGAACGTGCCTCGCAGGCCCGGCCAGGCGAGGTGTAGTCGCAGCCTTGCCGGACTCAATCCATCAACCGCTCGGGAATTCAAACAAAGGACTGGAAAATGATTGTCTGAACAGGCGCTTTTATCGATTACAGATATTTGTACAATTTCAAGTTATTTTGGAACTCCAATTTACACCAAATGCGGTAACTCATTTTTTTTGTTTGATGTAATCAACCATAGCTTGATTTTTATTGGCATGTCTCATGTCAATATATTGTACATTCAGAGAATTGATGTTGTGTGGTAAGGATTGAATAAATTGATCTTCTGTCAAAAAAATATATACGTTAATATACCATCTCAAAACATAGCTGCACGCGAATTGATATAATATGATTTCGACCAATAAAATATACATTTTAAGACCATGAAATAAATAAAATGACCATTAAAAAAAATTAAGTATGCCTATGCTATAGTGTACAATTTTCATTTGATAATCTCTCAAACACGTTTCAAATCTCATTAAAACTAACGCAATTTAATAATTATTTAAAAATATATATTTCACTTGTCGTTGAAATCTATCCCCATTACATGGCTGCTTTATGTAGAGTTAAAATGACTATAAACGGGTTTTTTTACTCTTAAGGTTTCTGCACTACCATACACTTGTAGGATCATTATATTTCAATATCCCAATAATAATTACATACCACTGCGGCATGGACCAATAGACTCACCTACAATGCTCAAATTACAATTTTTAAAATATAAATTGTGTATATTGCAAAAAAAGGCTCGCATAGGTCTTGGGCGAGTCCATTCGTCCGTATCGTGTCGCCCGGTACCGGATGCTGCAGGCCGACTAATCAATTGCAGAAATATGTACTGATGCTACATGTGAGGACGCCGCGTCTCTCTCGCTCGCTCGTGCTGCGATGGGCGCCCGAGAAAGAGACGGCAACGCGAAGAGTGTATGGGGACAATGCATTCTCTACGAATACGTGGTAAAGATTTTATGTGTGTGAATGAAAATTCTGCTCATAGAGTAGGCTTGAGTGTGTACGTGTGACTTGGATGTGAACGTGAAATGTTGGGAAATATTATAATGTATATCAAAATAGTCTCAAGCAACCTTAAAAAAATCGTTGTATAGGTCATTATTATTGATTAAATTTACTGCCTTGATCATTTAGTAGACCGCTGATTTGATCTGAAATTAGTCAGTTTAATCCCCACCCAGATAAACGAATTTCAAGTATAATAGCCGTTATTCACACGTACCGCGCGTCTCAATATAAGCATTTAAAAAAAATTATTAATATAAATATGTTATTATTAAACAATTTCGATTTGGCCACAAAATCTTTGAATTACAGATTTTTTGGAACATGGCCCTTGGAAAATGAAATCACTAACTTTGTTATGGTTTCAAAATTAACTCATAAAAGAAATATTTTTTTATAGATGTTTGAATTATTACAAATATTACAAGTAAACATCAATTATAGTATTTAAATGGTTCATATATGAATGTAATTTTGATATTAGATTTTAATAAATAATTATTTAAAAAAATAAAGAAAAAAGGACGTGAAAAAATAAGAACACACCTACCAGTGAATTTTCCTGTAAGGGGGGGATAAAGGGCCTTTTTCACAATAAAACTACAGTAACCTTTCTCAAGACGTGATAAAATAATCAAATTATTCCGCGCAATAACGTTCAAAAGCACAAACGGCCGGAAATCGCTTTCTCTCGGGCGGGCTCCTGAAAGGGTCCTCCAGCCCCGAGGCCCGAACACCTGATCTCCAATGGAAATCCACCCTGGAAGTGACGCCGGCCCCAAGATAAATAGATTCCCCGCCGAAAAAAACGAATATCAATCATATTACTATCAAAGTGACTTTGGCAAAAATCCTCCAATATCTATGGCATAATGGCTGGCAGCGCGCCATGCCCGCGCAGGCCGCTCTCAGTGGCGGAGATAAGTGGCCGCTTTATGATTTGTAAAAAAATGTATTTATGATTATGTATGTTTTTTGTTAGTTATTATTATGGGTGTGTTATTGTTTCCTCTGGCTATTTCTGAACTAAATAAAATAAACGTAATTTTTTTTATATATCTCAACCTTAACTTTTACAAAGAAATAATATCCGTGTAAATTATTTATGGAATAAAAGTATTTAGAACTTAATATCAAAGTACAAATTTAAAATAATCATATATAAGTAAACACGTATGCCGAAATCATTTTTTTAAATAGCACCAAATAACTACATACAAATAATTATACTGATTATTTAGGCAATAGATTTAGATCTTTAATATTACTAGACTAAACACAAGTTTATTTTCAGTATTTTATTTAAATTGTGTATATATTTTTATTAATAGACGTAAACTGCAAATATTAGGTAGTAAGTAAAAAAAAGTAAAAAGTAATAATTTGAAAAATATAAATCATTTAGATTAAAATAATTTTAAAGTATTAAAAAATGTCCCAAATTTTTTTTAACACCCTAATTTAGTATAAAATCGAATGACTCTATTTAAGTACAACAGTAAATTTTTTTAAGTAAATATTTTTATAAGCTCGGCGATTAGCTCTCCCCGTCACTGGGGAACCCAATCCCGGGCAGAGCGACTCCCTTTTCAGGCATTATGGAAAATGGTCCACACGTCGAGGGAGAGTGAAGTTTTTTGCACTTTTACAGACTACATTAAATCCATTTAGCGGATGATATATTGCGCCGAGACGTCAAGCTCGTGGCGATCATTTTTTACGTCACGGCCGTCCATACCCGGAAGCGGGCGCGGCGGCCATTAGGCGACTCGGGAATTCCCGCCGTCACTCATCCCGCTCCATAAAAAAGGGGAACATTTGACTAGGGAATAATAAAAATCCCTACCGGTCGAGTAACCTGTTTTTTGACGTTAAATATGATGGATCGTACCCCGCACTGAATGTATGAAATATGGCCTCTTTAAATTTTTGCGAGCGCTTGGCGTCCGGTCAATTTCGATCTCTGTGTTTTAGTGTGATATGATTTATAAGTTACTACGCAAAATTGTAATGTTATCTTGCAATGCTCTTATTTCACTGTTAGAATATATGACTATTTTATATATATAAACTTTTATCACTAGCAGTTTTTTTTTAAAACGATGGAAGTGTATCTTACTATTATCACTTTTCAAACTTTTTTATACTATTATATTACTTTGATCGCACAATAAATTATATAATAAATTTTATACAACTAGAAAATACAAATAAACGTGCACTTTGTCTTCAATAAAAGTCACAGCTTTATAAAATCACTTAATATTTATTTAGATTTTCACTTTTGTATATTTCCGTGGTGTTTTATGATACAACGTCATTCGTTCAATATATTTTTAGTACTGCCAAGAAAACTCCACTCTCACCCTTTTTAACCCTTCGCAACCCCAAAAAGTTCAACTTCAGGTCTTACGCACCCCTTTTATATCTGCATACGAACACTATTGGACATAAAAAAACATCCCCTCACCAATAAAAAGACGCTGTTGTCATATACGGAAGGGTAAAAAGTTTAAAGCGTTCGGGGTTGGCTAGACTCTACCCTCCGAGGAGGAAATTTCCCTACTGAAGAACTGTGAACGATATGCGCAGGTCTAGGGCTGCTTTACATATACCTTTAACTTTATTTACATAAAATGATAGGCAGTTTACAGCGAGGGTATTATTCTCTCCCCATTGGCTCAAATATGGTAACTGAATTTGATTTGACTTCAACTGAGTTTGCGCAGTTATAATTTATGCTGGAAAAAAATGTTCGAGTTCATGTTTAACAATATACAACACGCTCAAAATCTTAATGTAAACGTTGTTTTTAATTTAGTAACACTTTTTTAGGTGTATTGGTCGAACAATATTAATTTTAAGTAGTTCACTTCAGGTTCGAGCTTTTCATGAAATGTTTTTTCTTTCAATTGTTTATCTGAACGAGTGCTGAAGGATTAGAGCTGAATTTATATTTACTTAAGAAATATACAGTCTCTGCCGTTGTCATAGTCATGCATTAAAGCAAAAAATCTTTGTGTATACAGGGAATCGTAATTTGATATTTGGGTAGAAAAATCTCAAGCATTTAATGTGTGCCGTAAGTTTACTAAACAAGTTTGTTTGAATTATTGAATGAAGGAATTAAATCTATTTACTTTATTGTGTAGCTGTTTATAAGTTCACAATGTAGATAAATAACACAAAAAAATCCTATAAATTAAATAGTGTGTTTCAATAAAAAAGATTCGTTTTGGAGATAGATTTAATATTTGTGTAAATATTAAATCTATCACTATGCATTTGTTTATATAAATAAACATATATTTATGAACCACTCTCGATTATTTTTTTAAGACCGTCAATGCATAACAAATAAATATGATTAATAACTCTTATAATGTGCTGAAAATAAACATCGAATTTCTTAACGTTTATAAACAATAAAAATAATTAAAAAATTAAGTAAAAATAAGTACAGATTTGAGATTTTATTTTTTTGTCATGTGAGTTGACTTTTATTTCTGAACCCATTTTTTTAACTTAAACGGTTTTAGTCATAAATCAACTGAGCAAAAAACTATGCGAAATTTTACAAACTTATACAAATTATAAATTTAATCTCGTTAAATAACATAAACTACGAGGCTCGCATTTAAAACCATGGTTATTATTATCAATCATAATGCGTTAGGCACTATCAATTAGACTGTTTATTGACGGTGTGCGTCTGACACGCCCTCAGCCGTCAGCATGTTTAATATAAAACCGTAACCGAAGACTCCTGGTGCACGCGGGGGGTGAAACATCCCCAAATTAATGTGTACACACCCTCTCGGCACCCAACGCCCACTCCCACCCACCCCCGACAGGAATTTGCTTCAATTATTGCGAAGGGTGGCTTCTTAGGATTCGATTCCCGTCCCATAAGACGTGAAGGTTGTGACAGACGATACACCTTTGTTTTCCAAAATAATACGTATCGTTCCTTGTTTTATGTGGATAACTTAAAATATATTTATATACACAATAAAACTCTTTCCTAAATTTATTGCTGCAATGGTGTGAGCCTAATGCAGGTTGTTTTTTTATATTACAAAAAAAAATGTTGGAGAAAACGAAAAAGGAAACCATGTTGCGAAAGTAATAGCAACAGTTTATTATTTTGTTAGTAGTTTAGATAGTTGATATGATCTTAATACTTAGCAATAAATATATTAATTATGAGTTTTATTGTTGTTTTTTTATAGGTACACCCAGTTTTTAGAAGATAAAATAACGATAGAAGGTTTCAAAAAAGTACATTTTTACTCAAAAACATTTCACAGCCAGCTATTAAACTAATCATAATATTTTTATCCAAATTTCAAACAGCTTTCCAAATTATGACACTTCATGTATTCTGCAAAACATACGAGTATTGAACAACTTGTAGGTCGAATTTCGTCAGTCGGTTTGTCAGAAACTGGGCGTTGTTAACGCAAGTCTCGTTTCCAATAAATAACTAAGACCATCCATCGGCAGGGTGGATCGGTGGCTTTGTCTGGCACGGGCGCAGTCCTGGCAGTGCGTCAGTCAGGCGACTCAATAAGGATAGTTCGTTAGGATCGTCCTGCTTAATAATGCTAATCAACGAAGGACACTACTGAGAGAATAAATAATTGGATGTTTGGATGCGCGCGGGCCCGGGCGGCTTAGCCCGGGGGGGAGTGTGCGGGCTAATTCATGTCCTAAACTATAATACACCGGAACACTGTGCACTTCTGCATACTTAATATTAAGTACATTGAGCATATCGCTCATGGTATAACGAACAATCATCTCCGAAATTTCTTATATTTATTATGCGTCAGATTTTTATGCAAAATATCCAAAACTCCAAATAATTGAAGATTGAATTTAAAGGTTAAAAGAGACCTCGTTACCTTTACGTAGATTTCATTAAATTAAAAACTTACTTTTATCTAGTATAGTAGATCAATCGAAAACTAAAAAAAAGAAATACCTGTAAGAATGTTGATTGTTTATTCAAAGATTTCCAAAAGTTTTCACCTAAAACTCGGCTAACTGACGTATATAATAAATTGGTTAATTTTTTGGTATAAACATCTTTTATTAAGCACTCCATCTTGAATCAACTATTATGTCGGGTAATTTTTTTAAAATCGTTTTAATTGAGTGTTTTGTTTCTTTGGTAACGAAACTTTTGGAAAAATATAAATATTTGCATTTTATAATGATGTTAAGGTTAGTTTTTAAACGTTAAGCTCTTCTCTGAGTTTTTTTATTCTAAAGATTTAACAATCAAATTTTGAGTACTCCGTGAATCTGAATTTAGAAATTAAAACATCAGAAATGTCATGACATAACACCGTGGAATCTGTAGCCGCGAAAACATGGAAAAATCTTTTTATAAAATATAGTTTTTAATTCAACGTTCAATGTGAACACAAGTCTCCCTACAAACTTGCGCACAGAGACAGCTCGCTTGAGAGTCACTCCCATCTACGGTATTTAATTCACGCCAGTCCGGCCAGTTTTGACCGGGCGACTGATTGCCTTCGTTAGTCCTTTGTGGGGATTTCTCTGCTGAGATTTTTTGAGTTGGCTTTCTAACACAAATAGTCAATATTGTAAAACCTCTCATCCAATAAAGAGAGGCGGAGGAATGCCGGTCGGTATTTTTATTAGAACACAAGAGGCGGGCGGGCGGGGCGGGGAGTCTCTTATTTGATCTGATTCGTTGTTTAGTTTGTCTTCTGCTCCCTGCCTCCCCGCAATCTACTTTATACTCGGACTGTATTTTTCTTTTAGATGATGCTTTAAAAATCTACCCGTGCCTCCCTCGAGTGGACGAATCTTTGATTATGAGAAATCTGATCGTGTAAGTCGTAGAATTTCTTTTCTGATCGAATGTTTGCTCAAAGTCGACGCTGCGTGGAAATCTGTGTAGAAAATATGCTGTTAGTCTCCATACTAAAAGGTATTTACTTAATATGATTTTTGGTAAAAAAAAAAAAAGGTTAATGCAAGGAAAAAACTAAAAAAATATTAAAGCTTATGTCAGATCTATCTACGTAATATTTTTCACATCTTCTAACATCTTCAAATAATAATAATAAATAACACACAATCGAAGGTGCGGTAAAATTTAAGGGAAACATGAGTAAATGTAGTCACTTGTAGTCGTTTAATTTTTGTATGTTTATTTAAAAATAATTAATAAAATAAGTACATGTAATTGGGTATAGAGTAATAAGAATATTCAGAACATTGATACAGGAGCATCATCATACTTAAAATTTATTAACTATTGATCATTTTTTAACTATGTAAGAATATATCTTAAAATGCATGAAGATAGTAGGTTTTGAAGTTAAGCGAACATTTTCTGAGTGCATACTACAGTTTTAGTTACTTGAATTGAAAAAATAGTAAAAAGTCAAGGTAGTATTTAGCAAGACATATTTAGCTCGATTGGTATTTTTAGAGATGCATTTCCATAAATACGTAATAAGCAAATAGCAATTGCGACATCTCTTTGACCATCGAAAAAATTGTACGCACCATAGAGACTTCGATCCGTGCTTTGGCTAAATTGGTTATTTGTTGGTAATCCTGGAAGAGGGTGCCTACCCCTCCTGATATGATTGGGCCGTCAACGATCGGGAGAATGACCCGGACCAACACTCTCATAACGGAATGTCCCGGACAATGGCCCGTAACGTGATGTCACCTCAATCTGAGCTATCGGTTACTGGGATTCTTGTATAAATGGTTTTTGATGTAAGTAGTTTACTTAAATCTTAGTATTTTCAATAACTAAAAATCTTCATTTCAAAGTTTTAAAACATTTTTATTTGATTGAAATATTTAATGTTTGAAAAAAAAATTATAAGTTGTAGTATTTATAATTGTTCAACAAAAAAATAAAAAACGACAATGTGTATTAAACATTTTTTTTTGATAGTTGATGACTGTGGCCGAACAATAAAATACAAAAAAAAACTAATGGAAAATATTCCAATAATTTACAAATATATTTACCTTGTTTTGATGGAGACATCAAAAACAGGAAATATTATTGATAAAATCTCACTTCGAAAAGTCTGAAATTATCAAAGTTAATTTGTTAAAGTTGATCGATGTATGCTGTACATAAAATATGAACGAATATTACATCTAATTAGCACAAATGATTTCATTGTTATGTAAATGCTCATCCTACGCATATTATACAAAGCAGGCCACCCTCTGACGTCTGAAACCACCCCGGCTCATCCCTTCCACCCGGCGAACAATAAATCCTCCACCCTTGCAACTCCCCGCAGGCTGCGAGCTCATTATTTCGGCGACTTGTTACAATATTCTCTAAAAGGCTATTTCAAGAGATACTACCAACAAGCATTGTACCTACACATAACTTACATAATATTCCTACTCAAACCTAATTAGTTAAACTTTAAATACTCATATTGCTTCTTCAAAAATCGAAAAAAGGTGGTTTAAATACATTCTGATTCTATATGAGACAATTAACCTACAGTTTATTTTTCATCGTTTTGAAAATGACATTCAACAAAGGTTTTTTTTAGTACCATAATATTGGTATTAATTTTATGTCAAACACTTTTTCACTGTGGTTAAGCGTTAATTTAAAAGTTTTTTTGTTGTTGAAGTGTTTATATTCTTAGAATTTATACTTTTGCGTTTGCGTTATTATTCCGTGGATGTTTGAGTATATTATAAATATATCTTCAATTTGTTTTTGAAAAGTAATCAATATATATCAGATTTTTCATCATGTGTATTGCTGATATGCTTGATGATAATAATTATTTCGTTTTTAAATGAACATATTACTTACATGCAGTGCATTTTTGTTAAATTTGCTTTTTAAAACATATCTTTTCATACGCATTATATAAAGACTATTCAAATAATACGCTTTTGGTGTATATTTTATTATTATTGATTTATTGAATAAAACGTAAAATGAATTTCAAAGAATGATATATAGATATATTCCAAAATAATATATATTTTTTCATTTAATACATCTATTTCTATCGGTTAAATATAACAAAAAATAATCCAAAATAAATAGTAATAATTAATCAAGTAACCATATATGATACAAAATTTATAATGAGGGACGATAGCTATTACAAATGGGGATGAAACTGTAGCCCTTCAGAAGACAACGATATTTAATGAACGAGGGAGAGAGAGCATTCACCCCCGGAGCAGAGCTCTCTGGGTGACTGCTTATTATAAATGGCAATTTCTAAAAAGAGTTTTGCTATTGTTGCGATATTTTGTATAAGATATAGATTTTATATATATGAAAAGCATGAAGTATACTAACATTGTAATATGACAACAGTTTAGTTTTTTTTTAATTTTCAATATCGTCATTCTAATGAACTTTTGACAAGTCTAGTTACACCCAAAAAACATGTACGATTATTTTCTTTATAAAAAAAATTCAAACATTAAAAAAAAAAGACTAAGCGGTTTATTTTCTAAATTAATAAACTTTTTAATTCGGTCGCATTTATTTGTGGTTTTTAAGATCTAGTAAACGAATTTAATACAGTACAATGATGCAGCTGCTAAATAAAATTCAAGCAAGTATTTTTACAGCATTACATAAAATAATACGAGGCATCTCGTACGTTACACGAATGTTATTAAAACATAAGCGAGTATCTGTAACGAAGCGTGGCTGGACAGTGTCTCTTGTTGCCTTTGCTTTGTTTATTTTTATTATTTGAAACTATAAAAGCATAAAGTGTTTGCGGCCATTTTGTGTCTCCTACCCCCACTCCTCCCACAGCCGCCCCCGGAGCACCCCAACCCTTCTCAGAAATAAAGATAACATAACGAAGGGATACTCTATCTTTTATGTGGCTAGATTATGAGTATTCGACATGAAGAATATTTTATGTTATTTAATATTAAAGCAACTTTGGCGTTAATGACAAAAGAAATCCTTGATAATAATACTGCTAAGTTTTATGATTTTATTGCATTCAACAGTTCTATCACCCTATCAGATAATTTGTTTTTGGTAATTACCTAAATATCTTTTTCGCAATATATTTACAGCCCTTCTTTAATATGCACTTTACTAACACTAAAACAAAATTACCTTTATTTTGAATTAAACATTAATAATAATAGATTTTAATGCATTTATTATTATCTTGTTAGTAAAAATATTTAAACATAAATACATTGAAATTCAAAAATTATTTTGGGAATGGGATAAACATCAATTTCTTAACACTTAAATAAATATATTTAATTTTTTATTAGGATGATGTTTGGAAATTTTTTTAATTTATATTCCAATATTTAGTATTATATTTTATGGTGTTTCCAATAGTTTATCCTCCCTGAATACAGGGGTGGTGCGGAGAGGGCGCAGATGCGAATTCTCGCATCGTGAATAATTCAGGTGCCGGGGTAGGCGGAATTTGAATTATTTATTTTTAATGGTATTATTTCATAAGCAGCCCTGTTTGTTTGTTGTGCGATTCTCTGCCGCCCTGATTTAATAAAATTACCGTAAATCTACAATCTACGCCATTATTTGTTTGTACATATTTGCCAACAGAAATATTTTTAGAAGCAAAAATCGCGTTGTTTGTTATTTTTTTCTTATATTCGATTGAATTATTGGAATACCTCCATTGACATAGTATTAATATAAATACAATCAAACCCAGCTATTCAGTATATTTATAAGTACTCAATACTACTGAGGATTCTTCAAATCATCATAAAAATTAGAGGTGAAGTACAAAAATTGAATGACAAAATTTTTATAGTTGTATGAAAAAAACGATGTCAGTATTTCTTAGCCAGCCCTGGTGACAGTAGAGAGACAAAAGTTACTGTAGCCAATTTTCAAATTCAATTTCCCAGCTTTTTGTACAACGCCAAGTAAAAAAAAAAACGACATTCGTGGTTGCAACTATCGGCTGCCCGGAGGACCGCTGCTAGTGTAGAGTGGGAAGATAGATATTGAATATCTTATCTTATAGATATCTTGAATATGGCGATAGGTATTACACTTGTAATATATGCATACAAATAACATAACAGATTACATAATCACGAGAATAATGGTTTATTTTTATTAGGAATTCAAGCGTAAGGAAACTGCTTGCCCAAAAAACTATTCATCACTACTTCTCACGTCGTTTTATAAACTATTTATCACACCGTGCTACGATAAATGAGAGCTTGTATTTTAATAAACCAACCTGTAATATTTAAGACAAACTCTTTCAAAAAGTAATTCTTTAACTTTTTAGTTCAAAGTGTTTATACCCATATTAAAATGGCAAAATGTTAATATTCTCGTACTAGCATATAAATACGATTCGTATATTATAGATATTTGCGTGGCTTATAAAAAATATTTATACCGAGAATCGTTGACTTATTTCTATTTATTTTTTATATTTCTGTGTAAACTTTTTTGAAATTCTATTTTGATATTTTCAAAGCCCGATTTGCAGCAGCAAGAATCAACAAAACGTGTATCTGTTTTTTTTTGCATTTGCAGAGATTGCCATCGCGTCCACGTCTGCTATGAGAAGGAAGTTTAAATTCTAGGCAAAGCTTCAGCGGGAGGCTCCAATATCGCGTTACACGCTGCAGCAGGACCTGTCGCACGCGCGATCTCTCGCCGGACATTCCGAATGTCAAAGTTCGCCGGCACCGCGGCACCGTGGCGGCACAAAGGGACGCGCCTTTGATCGGACGCCGAAATAAGACAGGCCGCGTAATGTAGGGACCCCCGCGCGATTGATTGACTTAATGCGTGAATACGTAAGGAGCTTGTGAACAATCCGGCGGCGCACCGTGGTCCCGAACGCTCCGGCCGGCGGACAGATTATTTTTTACAAAAAAAATAAATTTACAATAGTTCAATAGCGCCATGCTTGCAATACGTTATTTGGCTATCTCACTTACGTGGTGGCGTACATGGATTTTCTATATTTTAGTTACTTGAAAATATTAGTAAATTTTGCATCCAGATAAAAATGATAATTGTATGAAACGTCGGTAAAGCGTTTTGACGCCGGCTTAATGTGCTGTGGAGGACTGCCCGTTTAGGTCCCCACCGGCACGTTGGCAGCATTGTTGATAACCAATTGTTACTATCTTCATGTTGAATAAATGACAGTTAGAGAATACGAACAGAAAACGTTGGGCGTTTGAATTGACACCTCCCTTCACTTAAGTCCAAATCCTATAAGTAATTACAGTCTTTGTGCTAGATCCGTCCCGTACAATAATCATTTAAGATTTTATAATTTTCTTGCCTGTTTTTATATGATTTATAAAGACAAAGAAACAAGTAGCAAATCGGCTAAATTTGAAATCATTTATTTTATCAATTTATTATTAGAATAATAACAAACACGTAAAAGTGGAAATTACAAGAAGACACGCCAAGTATACAAATGGTGGAGTGCTTAATTTCTTTATAGTAATATAATGTTTTTATTTTATAAACTCAGTAAATTTACTCAGTTTACTGTCTTGTTTTATATATAAATACGTATCCTTGTTTTTTTACAAACATTTTCCCAACACAAACTTAAGCCTCACAACCTGCGCGCAGGATCACGAGAGCGCCACACATACACCGCATTGTAAGCATAGCCCTAAGAACTATCATAAATTAAAGAAAATAATCTTGAAATTATTTTTTTTTGTAGCGTAGATTGTATCAATTTCGAAGGTGTGTTTTTCCCTTGCAATTTGAAGTGCTCGTGTTCGCTTTTATCCCGATCGGCTGAAACGTATCTGTGCGGAATATCAGAGGCAGTTTCCCGTGCCTTGTGGCGCGGTCAGGGCCGCGGCCGCTCGGACTGATGGCTGACAGCTGACGGCGGCGCTGACAAAGGGCCGGGGTGCAGTCCGCCCCGCCAGGCAAACTCGCCAATTTCATTTATTAAAATACGGATTTTGTTGCTTTTTAAATTATCGATGACGTACTACAGAAATAATCGTCGTGTACAATCAATTTACAGTCAAAAAACACATATTGGTTCTGGGTGGGAAAAGTGCGCATCATCGCTCAAGTTCGTCTAGGCTCGGTCAGAATTGACTGTACTGCTTTTCTTTGGCATGTTTCCATGCTGTTGCTGAAATGCTCTGAGAACGACCTATTCAGGACTATTTATACTACTTAGATAATTACATATACTTTTTCAAAGTTCTAATAATACGGCGTATGGCTATCCCATGATATTGCGCACAGGTTGTGAGGCTTACAAGATAGCGTACATGAGGTAGTCTGAAAATATATGTGTAAACAATGCTTTTTTGCATGAGTTGGGGAATAAGTTCAATAAATAGGTAACGACTCAATATCAATGATAAATATTTAAAAGATAAAGAAAACATTTAAAAAAATGTTATGTTTATCTCTTTTATATTAAAAAATGGAAAAATGTAACCACTAAAAAATACAATCAATTTAATAATTTTTTCACGTTTTAATAAAATAATCATATAACGGCTGATGAATGAATTTTGAGCGCTGTAATTTTAAGACCAAATATTAACTAATTTTAAATAAAACTTTATGATAAATTAAGTGTTATCAAATATCCAAATATAAAAAAACTTATTGTTGTAGTTATAAAAACCTTTTTCGCAACTCACAACAGTCGCTGCCTTTACAACTAACTCCCGTTTGCCGTACTTTGGTTTTAGCTAATAAAATTGATGAAATAATAAAAAAAAAACAATATTATTATTGTTAATGTGCAATAGTTGTCAGGGCTATGCTTACAATACAGTATGGGGCTATCGCCTACTCCTGCACGCAGGTTGTGGGGGTCACGAGATGTGAATAAGGTGGTTGCGTACATGGGATTCTCTATTTCGTTATTGAGTTTTTGTATGGAAAAGTGTGTGTAAAAAACCTTTTTTGCGTGAGTTGAAGCTTGAATGCACCCCTAGCGAGTCTCATTAGGCATACCCGCGCGCGACAACCTCCGAACAAGCGCAGCCTGCTAACGCCATCTGGGCCTCGCCGCGAAGAGCTGCGCGGGCAGTGGACGGGCGTTTCTATTCAAATACACTCAGCGCATCGACTGGCTCGGGTATAAAAACACCCGAGCCAACAAATATTAAACCACACCACATACCCTTGATTAAAAAAGTTTAAAATTAACTCAATAGCGAAAATAGATAAACTTAGGTCCACTGCGACCTAAGCCACATTTTGTAAGTCCCACAACCTGCGTACCTGATCAGGCGATAGCCACATAACGAATTGAAAGCATAACCTTTGTAACATATAAATAATGAATCTTGATTACATTTTAAAATGATTTTGTTTATTAACATGAAAGTGGATTTTGACTGTTTTCTCGCACTTTTAACGAAAGTGGAATATTTGCGCACTTTTTATAATTACGTTTTTGGTTTTATGTAACGTATGTTTTCAACCTGATTCTTTTCTCTGAAAACTTTGAAAACTTTCCCCACATAATAGTACTAAAATAGGCAAGCTAATAAAGTCACCCGCCGCGATAGATGTGCTGGATCAAACCCCACCTGTATCACATAAAAAAAACCCAAAGGTTCTAGAATTCAGGAAAAATTCACTGATTACACCATTTACGTGTAAATGTATTTAAGAACATTGGCATTTTTTATTATTTGTTTTATATTTTTATAGATGTTGTATATTATCATGCACTTACTGTGTACATAAAATATTAATATAATCTCGACAAAAATAATCTCATCCGCCAAAAAAAGTATACAAAATTGCAACACCACCCAGTTTTCAATATGAAATTCACAAAAATTTAAAGTCGCACATTTCAAAGGGGCGGTCGCGGTCCGAGACGGCCGAGACAAATAAAGCGCAGAGCCGACATGCCAAGTGCCCGACAACTCTACTAGCCAGGCCGCTCCACTCCAGACACTCGGCCAAGATCATATTCAGATCAGGCCGGCCAAAAAGACGACCCAAACGTCGAGCTTTTCGGAATGCTCGAATGTAGGTCGAGATTCTGCGTGCGTCGTCAGTATTGCCACTCGAAAATGTAAGTACAAAGTGAGAAAAGAGTCAGTAGCATAGAAAATGTGATGAATATGAAATATGTCTTTAAGCAGTGGTTGTGAAAATAGCTTCAATAAATCAAAAAAACTTATAAAGAACGAAAATCATCGAGTAATTTTTCATAATTAAATATTTTTTTAACGAACACGTGATAAACATTATGATAAATAAAATCGCTTGGCAAAAAAAAAAATACATTCTCGTAGGATGTAATAACGATTTTATTTATTATTATACAATAGATGAATGGGTATATATGCAGTTATATATATTTTTGTTATACTATTATACATATTGCTTGTTGAATATTATTAGAAAATCAATGCATGCACTGACTGTCGATTTCAGAAAGCGTCTTTGGGGTGAAATGTTTCCAAATTATCTCACTTCTCCGATGTCGGGATGGCTTCCCCCTATGAGTAGAGGGATTCACAGCATGGGGTACTTACAGCAGCCCATTTATTTATTCAAATACGCCTATTTGCATTAGGCTGATGCACTCAGTATCTATTCATTATACATATATATACACACACACACATATATACATTAATATATGTATATATACACACACATATATATATATATATATATATATATATATAGAAAACCTATCAATGTATTTTTTTTGCTTACAAGGTAATAAATAAAAAAGTATTAGTAAAGTTCATATTATTTAATAGAGTTTAAATCTAATTATTTTAAAATAAAACCACGTAACAGCTACGGCAGTTTGCAGCATTTTCTCACATGCAATCGAAGACCGTTGATAAATTAATCGAATTATCAGTATAATAATGCAAAAGTTTTTTCATTATCGGAAACCGTCTCGGGTCACGCGAGCCTAATGGACAATTCGGATCGTTTAAAAAATGGCGAATGAATAACAACCAGTCGGTCAAAGTTAATAGCGCCCCTAACGGTCGCTATATTTATGTCCAGTTGCCATGAACGCCAGCGGCTCCTCTTTCCCCTTTCTTATTCAACTTTAAAACCAGATCACCCGAAAACCGCAAACACCAGTTATGCGCTCAGCCACCACATCCACCCGGCATATGGTGCCACATTACTAACGAATATTCTGAATCAATTAATTTTACAATAATTTCACCACTCATTATATGAGCGACATACAAACAATCGTATTAAAATACGGTAATACATTGATAGGGTTAGCGTACACGAATTTCTCTATTTTCTTTATTGAGTTTGTGTAGGGAAAAATATGTGTAAAATATCGTTTTATGTTTTATAGTAAGACCATTATATTTCATAGCAATAGAAAACAACAACTGCTTTCGTTATATTTTCAAATACGAAATCTTCAGCGTAAAAACAGACTGCAGTACAATGGCGGTCTTAAATTCAAAGCACTGTACAATGTAACAAAATAGAAATCTGTCATGACGTCAACTGCATCAGCTCCGCCTCCGAGCGCAAGTTTAAGAGTTTCCACCGCAAACGACGCGCGCAGCCGACACATGAGTCACATTATTGCGATATAATGGCCGCGAGTAATGTATGTAGATATAATGTGTAGGTAATGGTCCGCGGGCCGCGCAGACATAAATATGTATGGGGAGCGAGTATTGATCCGGCCGCCGCCTTCATCCGCTGAATAGCCTCCCTCGCATGCAGCCCAGGGGGTGGGGGGAGGGGAGAGGGGTGGGGGGGAGGAGGGGAGGGGGTGCGGGGTGCGGGGGCGCGTCACTGCAAGTGTCAATTCGTTCATTAGTGAGACGCCGCTAGCTCCATGAACTACGAATATCTGCTACGCATTTCCACATTTGTTTGCAATGTAATTAAAAAGTTGATGCAAAATGCTTTCTTAACCTCATTCTGTTTCCAATCAAATCCACACATTTTATAACGATATTAAGTTTATTCAAATTCCATTGTCCATCCCAAATAATTACCACGTTTGTTGTCACTACCTCAAATATCAGTAAGTTTTTTTGTATATGGTTAAATAAAATGGGTCAGTGTAAAGCTGTAGGAAAAACACATTTTCACTGGAATTTAAAGTTGTATCAAATTTAATACGTTCTATAATCAATCAAGCACATTCACTCAACAGCCCTTTTTTTGTAAAACATAAATAAAAAAAGAAACACTCCCCGTCAAGCAACAACTTTGACGCCTCGCATCATTTCTCACGCGTCACAATCCCCTGCATCAGCATCCGACACTTCGGACACCGAATAAATTGTTCTCACACGCATTTTCATATGAAAGGGAAAAAACATGGCGTCGGGAGCGGGGGGGGGGGGAGACCGGGGGGTCGGGGGCAAGCAAGTCCCGGGCAAGACGGCTACAAGACAATCCCCAAAGGGACACTATATATTATTACCCGTAACTTTTATGACCCATCCTTCCCCGGGTTCGGCCTCTAAGTGGACGGTATTCGAAGCTCTCCTATTTTTATACCCCCCCCCCCCTTTTTGTTGGAGGGATCCTTTTAATGCAAACGACCTGAAGGCAGTGTCGATTAATCTAGTAGATAGGCAAATTTAAGTGCAGTGAAAGCCCTTAAGTTTTACTGCACAATCATTATTTAATTTAAATAAAAAATTTATGAAAGCGTTATTCATATAAGTAAAAAATATTTAATAAAACCATATAAATATATAGTCTATATTTTAAATTATAGATTTTAGATGAAAACCTTTTAATTATTATTCTATGTTTTTTAGTATTAATCCTATCAAAGGAACAAGTCGGCACAGATTACATTCACATAAGATATACTTCCCGTACATTACAAATTTATTTTGAGGTGGAATTAAATAATAGACGCGGGGGTCAGTACATACACCTGTCTCCCTCCCGCGGACACACCCCTGCTGGGTGAGAAAGGGATGTAGATGTGAGCACTTCCGGTCGCGTCATCACGCATCTACCGACAAATAAATCATACGTTGTTTACACGCCCGAGCTGTGTTATACCATCTACCTGAAAGTAACAACAAAACACTGCAAAACTATTTCAGTAGGTAAGCAAGCACTACTTAGCAACAAATATCCTCCTAAATCCACACCAACATTTTATAATGCTATCGCATAGCTGAGAATGAAGAACTTGCTTGAGAATGAAGCCCATTTGTAAATAAATAATTTTTGTTCAACAATTGTTATCAATACTCTTTATATTGTTTACATCAAACATATTTGAATAACGAGAATATATTAGGTGTAATGAAAACATTTCCTTAAGCGTCGGAAGTAAGTAGTTTAAAAATTTATATTTTACACAAAAATTAATGTCAAGATTAAAACTTAAAAAATAGTATTAGCTTAAAAGCTTAGGCACTCTTATCATGAAAGAAATTTAATCGATGATTATAAAAAATAATAAACATAAATAAAAATTGAGTGAAATTGTTTATTCAATGAAACTTTTTCATGAGAACACTTAAATTATCATCGTAGTACATTACTTTCCAATTATTTTCAGTTTCAGTTTGGTGTAAAACTTATCCAACGTGATTATATTACACAGGTATTTTTTAACTTAATTGCTTTCAAGATTGCATAAAATACAATAATAAATATAACGTTAGCAAACAGTATTTTTCTGTTATTTTATTCGATTATTTAAAACACTAAATAAACCTTTCATCGCCCCCAAAAAAATATCTTTAAAAGCGGAGAGGGCAGTTTCTTTCTAACACTATTTATTCAAAGGATTCTTTCTAAAAACAAAATAATGTCCGCCTCTCAAATAATAAGGGAAGGTTTTTTACCATTCGGAAAATCAGCTCGCAATATTTATTTTCTCTGGCCTGTCGCCGGGGGATTTGGTGGGTGGCTAAAAAATGGATGGCCCGCCATCTCATGAGGGAGGCCTGGCAACATTTTTTATTTTTATACAAAACATTAGAGCGTGATGGCTGCCTGGCTCAGCCCGGCTGGCTCTTTCCAACCAAAAATAATAAAAGTACGAATATTTCTATGGTACTTGTCCCTTGCTAATGGCGGCTTTGAATCATACTTTAAGATAAAGTGCTATTGAAGAATATTTTGTGCTTATGTTAAAACAAAACGTGCTCGGGAAGCGGTAGAAGTGTAAAGAATAAGTGCTGAAAAGGATTTCTACAATTTAATTAAGTTATAAATATTAAATTATAATTATTATTTGTTGTGTATTAATTAAATCAGCTACAAAATTATATTATTAAACATTGAATGCAATAGCTTATTAAATTCTCAATTTCCACACCTAAGTTCTAATACTATTAAAGCAAGAATTCTTAATAATTTATAATGATGATTTCTTGGCAAATAAATCATTTACTTAATAAATATACAAGCCTTTGTATTTGGCGTCAATATATCAAATATTATCTACTGTTAATGTTTTATCTTTTAAATTAGCATTGCTTTACAAGTAGAATCTAATTTATATTGTGGTTTAATACGTTTGATATTATTTTAATATATAATTATCGCCATTCACCAAACCCATATTTATTCAGATGATAAACATTGAAAAGGTGTAATTATGATTCATTTAGGGTTTTAGTTTTGTTTAAATTGAATAAAGTACTCTAAATCTCAAAATTTCGGTTCGCGTAAAGCGAGGGACATTGCTACACGCCGTACCTTCGCACACTACGAAATTGTGTAGACTTAAACTTGCGGGACACTTGTGTACATTAAACCCCCAGTAATGTGTTTTACAGAAATGTTTGGGTTTACAATTTAGAGACTTTATTGACTTGTACTGAAGTGGAGGTGAATATACTGTACGAGCCTTTTGTACTTGATGAAGAGGGTAGATAAAATCGTTTCAAATTTCATCCTGCACTCGGTTTGTTTTATTTTTTATAAATAGATAAATTACAAAAAAAACAAAGATCGATTACCCTCGCAAAATTAATAATTTTAACAGAATAAAAAGCTGATTATATTTACATTAAAAGTCAGCACTATAAAAATATAATAATACTTGTTTATAAACTTGAATCATACAATCCACAGAAGTGCACACATCATAAACACAATTTTACTGTATTGCTATTTAAAAATAATAAGCTTTTACTGGTATAAACTTGTTTGATTAAAAGCTACTAAAATAAACTTTAACCTGTGAAAACATAATATATTTATTTATTTAAATATAACGAATGTGTTTGAAGAAACTAATGAGACAAAAGATGTGCTTCTTATTTCTATCGTGTCAAAAGCAAACGTGAAAAACAATTGTTATATGCCATAAAACTCATGTAACCACCAGGTTACTGAGCAATTATTTAGCTTCATCCTGTATCAGAAAAAATCCTAACGGCGTTTACCATAGTCGTAGCCTTCGTTCATTTATAATTCAACAATTTCACCAAGATTAGCATTGTCCTGGCAGCTTTAATTTTTGAACTCAATTCATTTCGGTATATTTTGTATGTATGTCTATTTTTTGGATTAGACGTCAGTCAAATGCGTATTTATTACCCATTACGGGTGTATTATATTATTACTAATATGATTAGGCACATTATTTCATACATAGAAGATGATTTAAAGAAACTCTCAGAAAAATATCATCGTGATTTGTGTGGGATTTGAACCCACATCCCCTGCCTTACATGCCCGGTGTACTAACCCTTGTACTAACGAATCACTTCCGTTTATCGAGAATTTTAACAATCATACTCTACATATGAACCAATGTGCCCAGGCAGTACAAGGGTTAGTACACCGGCCATGTAAGCCAGGGGATGTGGATTCCAATCCCACACAAATCACGATGATATTTTTCTGAGAGTTTCTTTAAATCATCTTCTATGTATATACTAATGTGCCTAATCATATAAGTAAATTTTTGGCAGGTCATATCGGACTAACTGGACGTATTTTTAAAATTACACATAAACAATTTTTAAAATCGTTAAAAAAATTCGCTTGTTGCAAATAAATCATAATTTTATAAAGCATTAGGCTTTTTACGCGACACGCAATATACGTGTTATATCATGCGGGTATAACAGAATGATGTGGAAATCGCATCATCATATTTTGTTTGAAGAGTGATATATGTTTACAAGGCACAGTTGGAGTTACATATATCCTCTTGTAAATTAAAAAATACTATTACTCGAATAACCTATCGTCATATAAATTACAAAAAATAATAGTCGTCAGCCGTTCCGGCTATCGTAATTCAGGGCCGGCGCAGAGGCGGGCGCGCGGGGGCCGCGTTCGATTAGCAGGGACGTCCTCCATGTTCCGTGGATTTATTTACCGGAGGGTGTTTAATTAGCGAATTTGGTGGGCGCGGACCACCCTTTGGGAAGCAGATGCTTTATCGAGACCATTTTGGGGGACGGGACCAAATACCCACTTCCTTAATGGCGCCGAGTACCCTCGCCGATTAATTAGCTTTTTATTTTATCTAATTCAACGGCGCTATTCGCGGATATTTATTATATTGTTAATAAAAAATAAATACTAGAAATTTTTTGATTTCAAAACAAAAATGAGCATCTAATAAATACTCTACAACCAAATTCTTTGTTACTAAGTTTTCAAACTACAACATTTTAGCCGATATATTTTTTAATACTAATTTGCGTAGTAAATTATGGAATGATTAAAAAAAAATGTAAGTAAAAATAATGAATAAAAATAAAAGTAATATTGCCATATTTTTTCTACGGCGAAAAATTTTTTTTAAACACCAATAAATAAGATTGAATGGCCGCTAGTTAACATTAGTAAATTTAAAACCAGGGAATTAAAATTTATAAAAAGGAATTAGTATTTTTTATTTGGGCATCCTTGCTATCGAACCCGGGCGATTTGTATGAGGGGGTGTGTTAACCACTGCCCCCCGTCGCGGGATAATTGAAACGTTACCCGCACAGCCCTCCACACAACTCGCCCAAAAAGGCGAAGCGCCCATAAAACAGCGACTTAATTTCAACAGACGTCATCATCACGCTGATTAACAGATTATCAACAAAACTGTTGTCCTATCTGATTCCGCACGCTATGTCATGATCAATGATTTATTACTGATCAATCACTCGATTCAATTGTAATGGAAATAATAATAAAAAATTTGGGCGCTTGAGAAATTAATGAGAATAATCATAAAAATTGTGTATCCCTTTTCGTTCCGCGATATTTTTTTTTTTGAATTCTATCAATGTATTATATTTTTTCATATTTCTGCCAAAAAATAGCTTATGTTGAAAATTATTTTTTTTTTTATATATAGTATGGTTGAAATAATGTAATTTTAGATAAGAATGGAAAAAAATATCAACATCTGTTTTGAGCTCAAAAAACTTACGCTTTCAGTAAATTTTGTGTTAAAATAATTTCATATGAAAAAATAATAACAATTTTGTTATGTCTGAATTTCAGCTGAACAAATACAAAGATAATGTCAGTGTCATGTGGCGTGTATAAGCATGCATACGAGGCTGCATCGGTTTATTCAAAGGCATATTTTAAGAGTATTTTTAATTCGTCAGAAGGTTCTAGAATGGAGTCCGTCCCGCCAAGCCGGGGGTAGGTAAAGCAGCCAGACGAATGGCGAGGGCGTGGCCGCCCTAATCGATGCTATATTGGCTATCGATTGCCGCCCAAGAAGCGCTGGGCGGACGTCAGTCTGCTCCAAGACCGCCTCGTAATGATATGCGCGACATTTTAAAACAGCTTTAATCAGCCATTTGAGACAACTTAAGCTTTCGGTTTTTTTATAAAATTTATTGTACACATACAACGTTATTTTATTTAACCAATTACAACTATTTTGTTATTTGAAAAATTTATTAAAAATTTGATTTTATAACGATTAATATACACACCCAAATTATTAATTTGATTAAGGCTGTCGGATATTTATTATAAATTTTATCAATTGTTTGTTGACCGGCGACGCGTAAAAATGAATAAATCAATGCTTCAATTTTTTTTTTGTATTCTAAATCAAAGTTTTAGGGTTGCTGTTTATAGAAAGTTCTTTCAAAAAAGGACTTTAAAAATGAAATATCAAGAGTACACTTAAATATATAGTTTAAAAAAAAGAATCCCATTGATGAAATATTTCATATGCAGTTATTGTTTCAAATGCATATTGCGATCGTCTAAAAACTCTTAACACACTTATTAAATTCTGCCACCTTGTTAGCTGCGTATCAATTATATATTTTAACATTTTTTCAGTTTTGTTTTCTAATGAGTAATCTTCACATTTTTACTTTAGCCTTGTGTGTGCAGTTAATAATCTATTATTAAACCCGGTCAGTTTAAAATTAAACACCGTTAAGTTGAATTAAACTTGAGTATAGCGTTGGTGAGATAAACCAGCGCTTCAGGCCGGGGACGTTTTAGAGTAATTAATCACATTAGCCAAAGCAGTAGCGTGTTTGTTGGAGTGAAGACGCGATACGCCGGAGATTTCCATTACGAGAAGCACACAAAGGCTTGCTGGATCCGATAATGTGTGATCCATCATTATGAACTAATGCGAGCCTGACGTTTTATACCCTTTTCTTCCATACCTACTTACTTCACCAGCGCTGTGTGCTTTTTCCCGGTCGGGTATCGTGTTTTATTCAGGGACGTTTCGTCAAGAGGCGCATAACGTATTTTAAAATAAATTATCAATCTGATTGTAAAAAGAGGTAGTGGATAAAAAAAAAAAAAATTATTGCATCTTATTGAAGAAGAGAATGTAATCATATTAGACCAATGAATGAATAACTGGGATGCAATTCATAATCATGAGAGATAAAAAAATCCACATTGAGTTATAGAAATTCAAAAAAGTGATACTGATACTGAATATTATGAAAACATTGTGAATGTATTTCAGTATTTCTGAGAATGATTTAGCCTTACTCAAAATTTACCAAACAACTATATTTTATAATTTTTTATATTTAAATATACAGTATTTAAAACAAGAAAAAATGTCTAGAATGCATAAAGGCAGAAATTAAATTAATTAACTATCAAATAAAACTGATTGTCCAATCGGATTAATAAAGTAACGTTAAAAAAACGTGAGTAAAATAAAGTTATAAATACACCTTTCCTAATTGATATGCAATTTAATAATAATAATAATAATGTAAAAATGACTACCCCCGCTACTGACTGTAAGCTCTATGTTAATATAAAATATAAATTTTCCTATATAAGAAAGACAGACAGGGAGAGACTTTCGCGTGACTTTAGGAAGATAGAACGATATTAATGGCTGTTACATATTAAGATATGGCGGGGGGAGAAAAATTAATGCCTAAGGGGATCGGCGTTAAAGGGTTGAACAATGAATAAACCACCACACATACAATACCTACCATATTCTTAAAGCTGTACTGAAAATGTCTTTTCTGTGACCTCATTTATATTCTTCCTCACATGAGTCACTCTAGATATCTCATATGTTATAAATTGACATATTTTATTGATTATCGTGGTATCTTTACAAAAATAGCATTACTATAAGTTCTAAGATATTTCGGTTTTTTCTGCACTTAACATTATATTATGTTGATTTGTCATTTTATATTATTATTTCACTAACTATGGATTGTAATGCTCTTAGTATATATATATATATATATATATATATATATATATATATATATATATATATATATATATATATGTATATATATATATATATATATATATATATATATATTTAAAAGCTTGTAAAAGAAAGCAATTTATCATGTAATTTGACGTATGTATAATAATTTATGTTATAACTGCAGTTTTTTTGAGGAACAATCTCGGATTTCTCGTGATTTATTTCTTATTTAAACTATATTTTTATTTTATAGGAATGTATGATTGCAATGCTAAACTCTTTTTTTATCTAAAAAAAGTATTGAATGAGAAAAAATATGCTCTATATTAAGCATATCTACATTTATAAAGAAATGCATTAAAAATGTATAGTCCTCAGTAGTAGCTATTTTACGCGCGTATGTCTCTGCAGAAGTTGTTAAAGTCCGAATTAGTCCCGTGTCTATTGAGTGATATCACCTGTTCTTTTGGACAGTTCACGGTTTCAATACAATCGTATTTTTTGTATCGATTCACATTGCTTTATATTATATCCTTGTATTCACTCGTCTTGCCTATCACAATAAAGCATAAAACGTCATGGGAACTTCCAACGTTGCGCAAATACTTTTTTTATTCGAAGTACATTTAATGTTTGTTAAATGTATTTAATGTTTGATCAATTTAATTTATGTTTATCGGGGAAATGCCAAAAATGAATAGTATTTTTACTGTGAGAGGATAAAAATAATGAAGGACGCTTAAAATAGTTAATTTATACTTTAATAATAAACTGTGCGCCTCGCACGCTATTCGCCTAATCGAAAACCATTGTTAAACTCCTACCATTTTAACCATAAAGCATAATAACACATGAACATATCCCCTAGTCGAAATTGAGAACTTTTACATTATATCTATGTTTATTACGAAGAACATCCGCATAACACGATTCCATTATAAAACCCCTCGCAGAATGGTAAAATACTCACGCAGTTTAGCCAACCTGGGGTCAGCCATTGTGTTCACAGTTTGCAGTGCATGCAACATTTCAAATAATAAATGCACGCGAATTTCGTGAGCCTCCACCCTAAATTTAAAACGCAGAAAATTGCATAAACCTGTTAAGCCTTGGCTGGGAATATCACAAAGGGGATGATTTTGTGTGGGTGGCTTAGGACGGAGGGTCGCTACACTTATTCTTTAGTATTGCGATATAAATAAATCCCGGACGCTGTGACAAGTTCATAAAAATTTAAAGTCCCTTCCCATAATGCGGGGATAAGGAATCATTGCCCTGTGGGAAAGAATCAATTTGGTATTGTTGTGGTGTTTTCTGTTTTTACCTGGTTTTTGCATTTTTTGCGTTTACTTCGGTGTGGGTACAGTTTGATTGACAACGATCAAGGTAATTTGGGATCAACCAAACAGGTAAGTTACGCGTGTATTATAAAAATAATATTTATGTTTTTTTTAAATAAATATCAATAAACAATCTCACGGTGCAACTCACGATAAGGAGTTTTTAACATTTTTATATATAAAATTATACTCAAATTATATATAAAATTATGAAAGTTTTTTATTTTTTAAATTTTTTTATTAGTAATACGGAATATTTTTTCGTACATTTCTAACGTAATCTTTTCATTTAAAAACATACTTTTGAAATATACGGTTAAATAAAATCGTTATAATATAATAATGTTGGTGCTGTCATCGTAATAAAATATAAAGGTAGGAGAGTACCGGGGACTCGCATCTTATCTTCAAGTCACACAACTCCTGCCAGAATAAATCCATAACATTTTGTAGAGCTGGCATTGATCTGAGGGGGTGGAGTCCGCACGCACCCCCGCACATGTCGGCTGCAGCCCGACACATGAATAACAAACAATGGACGCAAATTCTGAGCACCATAATGGCGGATTTGTTAAGGGTAGGTAAATATATTGTTGCGAGCGGGGGTTGTGTGACGAAAGGGGATGATTTCGTGCACTGAGATACAGATTCTTCTTTCATTCTCCACAAAAAAATATAATAATATAAACGTTGTGTGTGATTCAAATGCTTGTGCTTAAAGATTTAATGTTTAATTTAGGTTAACTGATTATTCTTTGACTTAAATACTGTAAATTTTATTTTGATTCAAGAATTTTTAACATACAATAATATTTATATTTAATTAATAGTACTTATAAAGACTTTTTTGGTTATCTAAACAATATGTTATTTTAATAAAATTAATATATGCTTAAAATGGTGATGAAATGTTTAAAAGCTTTATCATTTAAACAAACTTTAAAGAAAATACGTTGTTAATTCAATTTATACTTCCAAAGTAATCGGTGATTTTTTAAATGTTTTTAATTTTAATATAAACCAGTTAAATAACAAATACGATTTTGTAACTTGACAATAAACATGCACCAGTAAAAATTGTTTTTTTTAATTTAAAATTAGTTAATTAATTGTTAACTCTTTTTAAAACTCTGCTTTAAAAGAAATTAAGTACTTTACTACGATAGTTACTAAAAATAAGGAAGTATACTCGTATTTTTATTAATATATTGCATCAAATTGTATATCTCCAATCAATAAATCATTGTTTTCTACGCCCTATTTAAGTAAAATATTCCAAAAGTCTTCTAGACTAGAACAAACTTATTTCTTGGAATAATATAAACTGCAAAACCAATAAATTCGGTCGAATAATAAAAAACAGATAAAATTACTAGAAGTATACATTATTTACCTTCATAATAAATTAGTTAAGCCTAGCGTTTCAACGAAAAGGTAAACACGAACATTTTTATATTTTCCATAAACAAAATAGAATGGATTAACTTTGTATGAAGATTGGCTGTATGCGCGCTATATTCTTGTTTTATTGCCAAAGTTTCCAGTATTATCGTAAATGTATCAAAATATTTGCAAAGTGGAAGAATAAGAATCGGAACTCTTTTTAGTCGATCGCATCAGGCAAGCGGTCGTCTCTCGGGCGATTCCATTATTTTATGAGACTACTATCGCTTGTACGGCTTTATCGGGAAATCTGAGTGCTCATTTTAAAATAAAATTACGGCTGAAATCATATCTAAAATACCATAAAATTCTTAATATATCTTTCGTAAGACAAATCATGCACAAATAATCTTTTAACTAAAAGTCTATACAAATAGTATTTAGTGACGTCATGGCTCTAATAAAATATATATTGGTACAAGAATATCTTATTAGTAATTCAGCTTTTATTGAGTGGATAATTTTTATTAATACCGTTAGATGTTATTCATATATGTCTTAAAGTTAGCTATTTTTTATTTACATATACAGTAATACCCCGCTTTACGCGAGGGATACGTTTCGGAAAAAATCGCGTTAAGTGAAATTCGCATATATCTGGGTTCACCGGTCAAAACTTAATACAAACAAATACGAATCATTTGAATCAATCACTTTAATTCTAAGAACACTTTATGCAGTATTACATGTTATTTTTACTGAAAAATACATCTATTGTCTTTTGGGTAGCGTTTCTTTTACGTTCTTGTAAAATACGCTCATAACACCCAACGCTGTTTTTAATTGTTAAGAGAAGTCAATGACTACATACACATTCTTAAAATAAGAAATTCGCGTAATGTGAGGAATTTTAACGCTAAATTTGAAATTCGCGTTAGAGTGAAACCGCGCATAACGGGGTCGCGTAAAGCGAGGTATTACTGTACTAACAGAATTGAAAAAGCTCGTTGCTAGCGACGCAAAGTGTGCACAATAACGACTGAAGTTTTCAAATATTTCACTCGAAATTTTAAATTAAAAATTCTCGTAACATCAAAATTACCAGATCGCGCTACCGCTGCGAAAGGTCACCGATTCCTCAAATCAGTTCACATTTCACGGCCCACAATCAGCGGGTCATCCTAATTGTTGATTTCTGCTGACCGCCGGGGAGGGCAGAAGGGCCAATGAGATATCCGCGATACACTCGGAGCGTACACAAATCCGTGGGGCGACCCTCCCTCATCCCCCCTCCCCCGCCCCGGGGCTGGTTAATATTCCGATCGCGTGTTCACGCATTCAAAGACGGGCGGAGTGGGTTCCCGTGTCGGGCTCATGCATCATGCATGCCGCGCCGGCCGGGGGATGCTACCGAATAACTCACATTTTGGCAGGAATCAATGATTAATATTTAGAATATTGTATGAGTAATTATAGTATCATCTTACTGCTGCTCAAAATTTGTATCACACTGAAAAAATGATGTATCACGCTGAATAAAAAAAACGTAATAAAAATAAATTATTTTTTTATTATTGCTGCGCAAACTTCCCTATAATTTTAGCCTTGTCGAAAATCAATTATTTTTATATTTTTCTTTGTAGATTTACTATATAGATTTGACTTTTTGAGATAGTAAAAAATGTAGTACTGTTTCTGAAACCGAGTTCGTCTCTTGGTCGGTTTTTGGGTTTTATGTCGCGTTTTTGTTAAGAATCGAGTTGTATTAATGACAATGTTCAAATCTCTTAATGTTATTTCAAAGTATTTTTTTCTATCAAAAATATTTATCATATAAGCTTTTAATAAGTTTTAAGGCATTTTACAGAAACTGTTAATAATAAAAGAAAAAAATAGTTGAACACTTGTATTTAATATATGTATTGAAATCCAATGCAATAACATTTAAAATTATGGTAGATTTTGTACATGTGAATTTAATTCATTCAGTTTTCACCCTTTGATTTTCACTATAGGTAATTCTTATTTTAAAAATATTTTAAACATTTTTTATTAGTAATGTTATTTCTTAAATTGAAAAATATATATAATAACCAAATTTGACGGTATAGCGAGGGAGAGAGGGGTGATGCGTATCTCACGAAATGGCAAAATACCGCACATAATCGCCGAGAGTGGCCCGAGCGATAAACTTATTCTGTAAATCGCATTTTTCTTCAAAGAGATGAGACTTACCCTGCCCGCTGCCTGCCCCTGCCCCTGCCCACCCTCCCTCTCGATAAGAAACAAAGCGACGGGGGAAGATCGGACATTCCACCGGAGCGACTCGCTCCCTCCCTCTTGCCCTCTCCCCGTTTCCCTTCGCCTCCAAAAAAATCATTTCAATAACTGATTAGTAATTTCCCATCATTACATATATAAAAACAATCTTCAAAGACCTATTCATTTAATATAAATATGGATATTTTGTAACTGCATCGAAGCAGGGTGGTATTTTTCCCTGTGGTTCTTTTTCCTGGCGTTTGATCAACAATGCTATCTTTTTAGTTAAAACGATAAATAAACTATTGGCTAAAGCTTCGATGGGCAATAGTAATAAGAATCTGCGTAATATATTTGCTGCTGTACATTAATAAAATTTTCATGCTATATTTCTGTTATTGTTAAATATCCAATACCAAATAAATGTTACAGCTTGAAAACGTCAAAGTTACGTTTCATATATTTGGCTTTAATTTTAAAGCAATAAATCTTGCAACACACGCATAAAATTCTTTAAATTACAAAAGATGTAAAATTTTAATATATTGTATTCAATTTTGCAGTTTCATAAATTATACTTATGAGTAATTCTTTATGAAAGTCGTTGAGTACGGCAGTGATTTATTTTACATCGCAACCAGTATTGGATTGATGTTTTCCTTCTGTGCCGCGAAGAAACATAATCCCTCAGGATTTCAGCCTGAAAGAGACGAATAAAAAACTAATCAAAAACAAAATGTTTAAAACATGACAATTGGCCCAGTTTTAATAATATCGACAGGAAAAATACTAAAAAAATTAGAGAGCGCGTCGGGCGGGAGCCGATAAGCAATGTATCTCCGGCCTCTCCGGCATGAAATAATCACGCGGGGTAAATACATTTAGCCCGGGCTCCGATGGCGAGTTTTTCACCCGACGATAAGTACCAATAAATAAAAGAAAAAACAGAAAGCTCAAAACCTAATCGCGCTCAGTTCTCGGGGCCGTTTGATCTTTCATCCGCGCACCGTACGGCGTACAGGTATCCAATATCTGCGGACCGGGAACCCACCCCCACCCTCTCCGGCGTAGGGGTGCGAATTCACTAAATTCAGCTGTATTATCCATTTACTTTTACATAAACAAAATTTCATATATTTATTTCATAATGTTTTGAAAATAAAATAATAAAACTTTGAAACTCATTCGTACACTTTTCCTTTTTTTATTATACATCGTCTTGCATTAGCATTATAATTATCTACACCTACACAACGAAAACTATTTTCCTACAAATGCGATAATATTAATAAGAATACACGGTTTAATTAAGTTGTACTAGAAAATTATGCACTTGTATAATTGTAACCTTTTTATGATTTATCTCTGAACGTTGCTGGAAAAACAACAAAAATTAATTATAAGTTTATTAGAGTGTTAGTAACATTATGAGCTTATGTTCACATTATTATCTTATTTGATTTATGCACGAGCAGTTGCTAAACCTTAGAGTAAAATAGACTATGATGTTTATAAACTTTACTTTACTTTGATAATCACTAGGGAACTAGTTTTATAAATACGTTGATAGAAATATTTTAAAAAAATTGTATTTATTTATTTTAAAGGCAAAAAAATATATTGCTCTCTTCTTCCTGAAACTTTACTTTTTTCATATATTATTGATTTTGTGAAGATCGTCTCACAGTAAGTACGATTTTGCCTATACAGGTTTTATTGATTGATAATGATTAAGTACATTTTTTCAAATATTGAAAATTTATCAATGAAACTCTTAGAAAAATATCATCGTAATTTGTGATATTTAATTGGCATAATAAGTACGTTGTTTCATTTATAGGATATGATTGTTAAAAATTCTCGCTTAGTACAAGTGATTCGTTGGTATAATTGGTAATGCACCGGCCATGTAAGCTTGGGGATGTGGGTTTAAATCCCACACAAATCACGATGATATTTTTCTAAGAGTGAAAAAATTTACTCAATCATTATCTACATTTTTCAGTGAGACGTTTTTAATTTTTTTTAAATATATTTTTATAAAAAGTTTTAAAAATATTGTCTTTAAAATAAAAAGGCTAAAATAGTAGAATATATTGCGCATCCCTATATTAGACACATCGAAGCTCACAGTCCTCCCCGGCACTCACACACTGGCGCACCCTCCGCCCCCCCCCCTCCCCCGCCCCCCCCCGGCCCTCCAGCCGGGATGAGAAAAGCGAATCGCGATGTAACAACTTTTATTGGACTCAAATATTTAAAGCCCCGGGCCAGTTTGTGCATACGTAGGTTAGTAAATCTTATTCGGGGAGTGTGTTTATTCCGCACATTGGCGGGGATTCGAGAGATGAGGAATTTCCCTCGTGGGCATATAAATGGGGAACGATTTCCGCTGGAGATTGCTAAAGAAGTTCTTTTTTGTGCGCTCCCTTTCAATCATTGTTTCGCGGCTTTTGTTTCGCATTTCAATGCGATTCGATGATAAAACGAGAACCACAATAAAACTCTCTAAATTGAATAACAGTACAAATAAGGATATTACATAAAAGATACACTCAAAATCAAACTGTTTCAATACAATTTATGAAAATTCTTATTATACTCTTTCATCTGATAAAACATGTATATTTTTATAAATTCAAAATTATTCACTTAAAACCACGAAGGGTTAGTTTATTTGATTATTTTTGTTGATCATTTATCATATTTTAAAATATGTATTGAAATGTTAACTTTGAAAATATTTTTTGTATAGATATTTAAATAACAATATATCGGAGAGCGACTCCCGCCACGTCTGGCCATTATCGCCTTTTCTCTCAAACCCTTTCAGCTCCGCCTGCAAAACGACAATAACGGCATATTATTATATTTTATAGAACAGCCCCCCCGCCGCGGGGCGCCCCTGGCTGCTCTCGTTCCACATCGGAAATGGCATGGGTCGGCCCATTCTATCAATCGTTAAATCAGAAAAATAAAAAAAGTAAAAAGGAAGAGCCCGGCCCGAAATCGCAGGATTAGAATGTTTTAACCCAAAAAGACCTCCATTAGAATTGTAAAGTTATGTGCCTGGATTACATTACACAGGCCAGGCATTTCAAAGGATTCCACGGGGATTTTTTCCGCTCGGCGGTATTAATCTCGGTATGAAATATTTATTTTTTGCCTTTTTTCCGAGGAGGCGTGTCGCGGCCGTTTTCGATTATTGCTGTTTGGGAAATATTTTAACGTCTTTGATGATTTTTATTTCCACGCTTCTCTGTCGAACGTCAAAACAGTTCGCTAATGCGCATTTTTTAAATTCCTATTGGTTTCTTTGAGCTGCGTTTCTTGACGGAGGTTGCCGGGGAGTTGCGGTGAATGTGCCTGAAAATAATGGCTGTATATTATCAAGCAAGAAAAACGACTCTTTTGTTATAACCTTTAGCAGCTTGTGAGAAGACTCGATCTCTTGTTCACTCGACACTGCCGAGATACTTTAAATTAGTCAACGAAAAATGTTGATAATACCCCACTACAAATATTTTTTTCTATTGCTTACAATATTTTCTATTAATGTGATATTTGAGATTTATTTTTCTTCTAGCTTGTTTAACTGAGTTCATTTTTAGAGCAAAAATAACAAAGGTCTGGGAAATATATACGTTATTTTTATTTACGTATAAAACTGTTTAAAAAATTGCGTAAGCATTGGACATTTGACTAGTTCTTGGAATAAGATCGACCAAGCATACGCCCCTGAAAACGGATTCAATTTTAGAATTCAACGTTTCCGGCGCTCCTGAAAACGGAAGTCGCCTCAGGTAGACAGAAGAAAGCGCGGGAGGGCGACAGGGGACGCTAGGAGCTATTCCAAATTCGAGTTCTGTCGAACCGGCTTAGGGGTTGGAAAATATACGTCTTATATAGCCGAGGGGGATGGGCCGAAGTTAGTATAAGAACGGGCTTTCTCTCAAGGATATGCGAATGGTGATATGCCTGTATAAGTGTACGGCGGGGATGGGCGTGTGTGGGAATGGGCCTCGCTGAAGGTAGATGGAGCTATATTTCTCGTATTGAATACTGGATGAGGCTGCGGAGATACGCTCCAGAGGTATTTTTAATATGTATTAAAAACTGTTGGATACAATTTCATTCTCGTATTGCTACTTCAGGGCCGCAAAGAATAGAAATTTCTTAATCCGGTTGTACCTTTAAGGTAGTTATGGAATACTCCAATACTTACAAAATAAACCGACGAAATACAGTTTATTTTTTTATACATGTTATTGATAAGATTTAGTTTTAGGTGAAACCATCAAAATATATCATAAATAACTTCTGTTCATTTTAAAAATGGTTATGAGTTAACAGTATGGCACAGCACATTTAAGCATATCAAAGCAACGTGAATACAACATCTCAAATAATTCATCAGAGGTAATAGCGAAGTATATAAAATCTCTTTTTTTTATGTATACTAAAAACTTAAAACAGAATATTTTTTTGTCTCAAAAGGTTCACTTTCCTTCTTCACAAAAGACTATATTGTATTTAGACATGAACCAAGAACTTCTCGGTCAATATGCAAATGTGCTGACCACTGTACTTCAATGGTTTGTTTTTCTAATCAAATATGCTTTTATTAACTTTTTCGAATTTCGTGCTACGGAAAATGTGCCTAAATAAGCCAAAAAACAAGATTCAATATTTTAATAACCTAGTGGTGTTGTACGCACTTCCAAAATTTGGCAGATATGTGTTATTTAGATACAATATTCCGGTAGTGAAACCTCACCCCGCGGCGGGGCTCGGCGGGCCCCATCCATAGGGATGGAGCGGGAGGCGGACAGCGCAGATATTGCGGCATCCGTCAGCCTCCTCATCTTCAGGAATAACTCAGCGGAGTGCCGCGCTTGCTATGCATTTATTCCGGGTGGAGGGGTCACGTATTTTTTTATGGAAGTCCGCCGGGTTTATTTGATACAATTTCAATATCAATACCCTTTTAGAGTTATCAGATATGTATGAAACGGCGAGCTGGCGGCGTAATGGAATATTCAATTATATTTTTTTTACTATTGTATAACGTGATTATGATATAAAATGATATAAAAAAGAATTCGTATAGATCCAATATGGCCGCAAGAAATGTACTGTCAAAAGATGTTTTTCGGTTATATGTTATATGTATAGTTTACGGTGATCGTGAGGTGCCATTTTCAACCCTCGGTGCAAAGTACAGCTGCAGTTAAATAAATATCTCCGGTTATGTAATACGATCTGCATAATAGAGCCATCGAGTTCAGAGCTGCCAGCGCGGAGTGAAGCCATTCCCGAGGCCCGGCGTGGACAGAGATATACGAACTGCGAGGGTACAGGTTATAAGGTGCAGCACTGCTGCAGTCTAGCCTTATGTAGAGAGTGTAAATTTTTTGGCGAAATTGTTATTTAATTTTTACTTTTATATAAAAAATCTTTTGAAATTTTTTTAAAAATCACCTTGCATACATGCGATGTAAAGAAGCTCAATGCCAGTTAAGTATAATAAATTGTTAAGTTATTCTGATTAAATTTCAAGGGCTACCAAGAGACTCTGGGCTCAAAGTTCAAATGTGCATGTTTCCTGAAATTTTCAAATGTCGGTGACACATCAAACCGGATACAGCTGCAATTGTTTGAATATCTGCCAAGTCGCTTACTCTTTTCGATAGTGTGGTTGTAAATAAAGAGTGCTTGGGAAATAATGATAAAAAAAGTTAAAAGCTTTAATTAAATTGGTTCCAATACAATTATTTAGTACTATTTTTTTATGGAATCATTATAATGATTGTACAGCTTATAACAAAACTTTGAACTTCATATTAAGTTTGTTAAAATTTAACGTTTATCATTTCTAATTTTGCTTTACGAGTCTGTAGAATAAATATGAATATATTTGTGCATCTATCCTTTTTTACATAATTATAAATTACATCAATTTTAAAGATTGTAGTTTATAAGTACAAAATTTTAAAATTAAAAAATGTTTTGTAAATTTTAGTAAATTTATATATCTTCAGGCAAGTTCTTCAAAATAATAGCTGCACTGCCAGCAGAAAAAACTAGAGGCCGCTTGTTCAACTAGCTTGATAATAGATCTTTATTTAATTATTAAGAGTATTGGCATTATTTTTATGAATTTTTCAATTTTTTTTATTTTTTCAATAAGTAACGTAATTTATGAACGCTAGCCTTTTGCTAACCTATTCATGATTATAGCGCCTGAAAAAAATTAGATAAAAAAGTCGACGATCTTACGTAAGTTCCAAAACGGAAATAGTTTTTGAAAACCTGTTGACCATTTGTCAGATACTTTGGAAGAGAATACGCGTGGTGTTTCAAGTGTATCAAAATCGTAGACAATCATTTGAATAAATAAAAATCCGAAAATCCCAGTATTGAATTACCTCCCTAATACAGCCATTCCAATTCAAAAAAACCAAACACGTCATTTCTCGGCCGGAGCAAGATGTTACAAGGGCATAAGCGCGAAGGGGACAGCCCGGCCGCGAGGGTTCGACGGCCGCCCGCAAGCATCACATAATGCGAATTTTATTTTTATTTTATATCTATTCTTGACATAACCCCGAATGATATTTATGTGCGACGGCTCGCCCCATTGGAGCAGGTGTCGTCCATTTTTATGAGCCACCCCCTCCCCGCCCCGCGCCCTCCCCCGCCGCCGCCGACGTCAAAAATACTCGGAATATGTACATACAAAACTAGACGTCGTAAGGCTTGCAATATCAGAGCTCGCCTTTATGAGTCTCGGCATTTTTGTTTTATGCCGCTCAGTCGAGAGCCGCCGAGGGTATATGGCGATAATGTGGCTTTCATCGCTTCTCGGCGCGGATAAATACTGGAGCTAGCGGCGACTTTGTTTTCGATACGCCACTGTGGAACATTGTATCGCCTTTGACGATCCCTTTACTTTAAATTACTAAATATGGCTTTGGCGCATTCTTTTTTATATTTATTCGTATAAAATCATCACCCGGAAAAAAAACAAGTAGAAAATATCTATTATGTATAAAACTTACTTAAATGTCTGCAATACCTAAATAAAATTAAAAAAACACCTTTCCCAGCGCGAAAAACGATGAGATTTTCTTTGCGTTCATATTAAATTATATGCAAAAATGTTAATCTTTTTTATAATTTTTATAACGATTTTTTCCTTGTATACCAAAAAGAGTTAAATTATAATTACTCGGAAGCGGTTAAATAAAATAAATGCTCATAAATCATCCATCCGAATTTTCCCTACTATGATTTTTCAAGAGACACGCCCGGGCACATAAAGTTTTCCATTCGCCTTTCCGAGCACAAGAATGATCGCATCACACCCTCGAGTGGCTGAAGGAAAAAACGTCCCGGGCTAAAGAATATCTATCATCTCCCCCGGAATACATAAAAAAATAACATCCCAGCGGCCTATCGAGCGGGCAGGGTCCCCTATAAAGCGGGGGACTCTTAGCATACCCTACCATCCCGCGCCAAGGCTTTACGAACTCCTGGAAATCGACAAAAAGATGTTATATTCAGTAATTCATTTTCACTGTATTTGAGATTTTGTGAAATTGTTTGGCGGAACGCAGCGATTTTGGTACCGTTCTCCACATAAAATTTGAAATTCAAATGTGATAGTAACAATTTTTTTAAACGTGCACGTTCACAAACACAAATACGGAAATTGCGAATTTTTTAACACTCAAATCTCATCATACCTTACCACTTTTGACACGGGAATGGTGTGTTTTTCGGGCAAACATCTAATCCGAATTTGCAATACGGCGACACTTGTTGAAGAAATATTAAAAGAAATAAAACACTTTGCAAGTGTTCATGTTGCTCTGGGGACGGGGCGGTAAGCCACGCTGGAACTTCCGTCTTATCGAAAACGGCTTAGCGGGGGAGGAGTGCATGCAAACTCCCAGAAGCGACATTTTTTATCCGGCGGGGCGAGGAGGGTGCCGCGGCCTTATCTCCGCGGCCCGGACTTGGGATTTTTGAGACAATCATAATGAATTATGTCCTACCCGCCGAGTTTTATTTATGCTCCATTTCGGAAAATATTTTAACTTTTTTATAAAATACGCAGCCGAGACCCTTCCGCATTCCGATCAGATCTGGCTGCGGAGAGCAGTGTTATGAATACTCTCCGAAGCTATTAAATCTTCAACCTCATTTGTATGTATATACTGGCCGCAGATTTTCAGTCCTGGTTCCTCCATAACAGCTGAGTTCTTTTGTAGTTTTGAGATAAATTTAAAGCTTTTGGCAATGCTCAGATTCGTGCTCCTCGACATGCCTCTGCGAGCTTACCTGTCTAAATAAATATTTTAAGTATAATATAATATAATCGAGGTACCCCGTCGGTCCTGTCCGCATCGCGTATGCCGCGCCACACAGCAGTCCCAGGGGAATATTTCTGAACGGAATAACATATTTATGGCCATTCTTTAAAACGAGTGGAATTTCCCCTCTTTTACCAACAATGTAAATACAATTTGAAAATTGTTAGCACTACAAGAAAAATTAACTAAAATCAATTATATGAAAATATACAAATAATATTTTAAATATATTAAAATACTTGAGTGATTTTTGCACATGTTAATTTTTATTGGTGACCGGTTTCGCCAACTTTTCACGTTGGCATTATCAAAGATAGGCGAAACCGGTCACCAATGAAAAATCATTCAAGTGTTTTATTATATTTCAAAAATATTTAATATTAAAATATGTAATATTAAATTTAATTCGATGCTTTGGGTTTGTATATAGCAGAGGTGGACAAAACCTGCGCTCTACCAACATCGTATGTTAAAAAGTAGCAATTTAAATCTAAAAATATATTTTTAATTTAAAATAAACATAGATAATACTAATTTATTATATATATTCAATTTCAAGTTATTTTAATAAGAGAAAATAATGATTTCTTCTCACAAACTGGTCAGTTGATGTGGGACAGGCGTCAGAGATGTGTACATATCAGACAGGCAAGCGACTAGGAGTAGTTACGCAGTCGACGCTTTGGCCACCCCTGGTGATAATTATGTGATATTCAAATGTAATGCATCAAATGTCTCTGTAGTCTCGACACAATGTGGATTTGTCTTATAAATATTTATTATAATTTATTACACAAGTATTAGATTTAGGTAAAAAGGTTTATTTAAAGTAAAGATGGACCGCAATAATTTTAATCGGTTTTTTAATAAATTTAATCATTAAAAAAATATATGACACCCAATATTTAAACCAAATGCACACATTTCAAGATTTAATAAAACTTTAATTTGTATTTTTATTTGCTCAATTCTATTTTTTTCCATCGGAATGCTTGTTTGTATTTATTAACCACTTAACAGTCAGGTTTTACTAAAAAAAGTTAAGTATAATGTAACATGGCATCAAACTATAAATTACTGAATTCTTTTTTATGTAATTTTGAAGAAAACAAGATCCAATCCATTAACGCTCGGGACAACAAGTCGAAATATTTTTTTCCCGGACGAGACATAGGTTTTTCAGTATGTGAACAAAATCTGTAACCGAGATACGCTTGGGCAAAATTGTTGAGTGCTTAAAGATGTTATAATAATAATAACGTTTTAGAAACCTACGTTTTAATTGTAATAATTGAATACATAGTACTCAGCGAAAATAGGAAATCACAATGAAAGTAAGAGAGTCTACAGAGAAACATCAATGCATTTAAAAATTGAGTCTATGTGACGACATGAATACACGCCTAGACTTAATCCATATCCATATATATTTTTGCGATAAACAAAAAATGAGTTGAGGCAGTGGAATCAAAGATGAATGCTTCTTTCACGATACAGATAGAAAAATAGTAATGGCATTCCAATATATCTTCTTTTTCAAATAATTTTTAAAATTTTAATTTAGCTGCTTTGACTTAAGTTGATCACGTCAATCAAGAATTTTGAAGCTGGTGCCTCAAAATCACGTGTGGTCTGGTGACCACACGTGATTACCATATTCACCTTATGTTTTGTATAGAGTTTAGTACATTTTGTCTCTTCCTGGGATGAATGTACAACAACAGCAGAGACAATCTCATGTGATAAAATCACTATCACTCAAAGATAAATTAATAACTATTCCCAACTATCATAACACTCCCAAAAATTGTCTACATAGGTGGCAGTCCCTGAAAATACTTGGGGTTTTTCAAAATTTGTTAAAAAATGTCTTACCAATCTACTTGCTTCTAATCCATATAAAGAGTCATTCAATAACACTGGCTTAGCAGTAAAACATGACACATTGAAACCTCCTCCTCACTCATTACTTTGTCTTATTGTTTTTGGTTGAATTTGCTCAGAGAAGGATAATAGGGAATGCGCGATATTGGACTTATGGCCCATGATGAGTAAATCTCGTTACGGTATCAATGCATTTGATAAAATCTATTTTAAACAATTCAAGTATAATTTAAGTTCAAAAGATTTGACTCGATATTTATATTTGTATATACAATACATCACCAGCGTGTGGATTTACTACTGAAGAACCAACTTAAATGTAAGTTGATTATCATCAATTGGTTTTGCTAAACTGCATTATTAGTCGGCTTGCAAGCTGATTAAGAATAAATGTTCTTAACAAAGATCCAAGTATATCAATATATATGTATTAGTTTCATATGTGAGCCGATTACTTATTTTATACATAATAAATGAAAAATGGGGATTTATTAAAAATATTTCATAATAATTGTTGGTGAGTATTTACAGTATTCCACCGCTGATAAAAGACAATTTAATTCAGACCAAAATAATGATACTTACCTATGTTAAGTAGTCCATATTCTTTTATAATAATCCAAAATTAGAAACTTATTCATTCACAAATCACCAATTTATTGAAATGAAATAATGCAAATTATAAGATTTTAAACTATTTATATTTATAAGGTAGCAATTATATGTTATAAATAACAAAAAGTGTTTCACAAACGTTAAAATTTTCAATACAGTTGCTATAAAATCACAAACTGATTTGTATAACAAAATTCAATTTATTTTTTGACTTTTAATATTTTAATGGATTTGATTATTTGTTCTTGTAATATTTTCGTTTGCAAACAGAAGAAATAGAAATTGAAAATGTAAGCTACATCCCTCTACAAAGGTTGCTCTCAAACTGAAGTCTAAAAAACTCCGTAGCGTTAACTTCCTCGGACCCTCGTAGAACATTTTGTCCTGCTCACGCTGATATGCTTATCCTCCAACCCTTGCCAACCTTCTCTATCTACATATTGGATGGGGGAAAATTCGAAGGGGTTACAATACTTTTTACCCCACCTTATTTCGGTAACCCTTTTTTTAAGCCGAGTGCAAAACATCAAAAAAATCATTGCGTCCCTCTTGCACTTACCCATAATTTAAATTCTAGTATAGGCAGCATATTATATTTTGGATTCGATTCATGGTGTTATTACTGATAGAACTAACATGAATTAATATAAATTAATATACAAGTTTATTTAAGAAAATTATTTATAAAAAAAAAATCCATGAATCTATCTCTGTCCAACCTAATAAATGAAGGGATGTTTTAGATAACACCCCTTTTATATTTTTTATGCAACCCTTTCACAAAAAACCCACCCCTGTTTATTAATTTTAGCAGTAGGTACCTAAAAAGGTTTAAGATGTGAGTGCTGCCAGTATATCGACTATAATATTTTATATACTTTGTAAAATATATTTTATTGTTAAAAAAAAATTGTAAGACATATTGAAAATAAACATTTTTATTAATTGTCTGGTAACTATTATGAAATATTTATATATTTTTTCAGTTTTATATTATATCAATGCCGACATCTGACATTTGTTTTCTGAAAGTTGGCAGCCATGTCTGTCATTTGCCGTTTCATCGCCTTGCGTGGTTTCGGTCGTCGTTTTCACAATAAATTAAAATTATATATTTTCTATTAAAAGTTTTTTAATATGACTCTATACCATTTTGGAAATTGTTTAGCTCTTGTTTATGTGCCATATTGGATGGCATACAAATATTCTGGATTGTATGTTTCAATTTTCTTAACATATATGTCATCGCTTTGTCGGTGTGTAATTCGTTAATCAAATTATTTTTTGAATACTTCAGATCCGAATATGGTGCTTTTTGGAAATGTATCCAAGCTGGTGGAATATATGTTTTTACCCAACTTGCCAAAATGCTTGTTCTCGCAACTTTTTTCCCAGACACTGATGGTGAAAACATATCCAGTGGAGTAGACTTTTTGGGGGTAATAATTCCTAAATCCTTATAGTTCAATAGAACGTAGCTACCGAATTTTATTTTAATTGTGTTTTATATTTTATTGCAGGAGTTTCTTAAAAGTACAATTGATGTGGCCGATCTTGTCGGGATGTACATTGTTCTAGCTGGTATTCCAGGCAAAGGACACTCTAAAGTTTTAACTGCTGGAATTGGATGGGCTAGTGCCGAGGTGAAAATGCTTAGTTAAAGTAACCTTCATAATTCTGAGTGAAACTTGATAATTTAATATTGTATTTATTGACTATAGGTGATTCTGACTCGAGCATTTCTGTTGTGGTTTGGTGCAAGAGGAGCTGAATTCGACTGGAAGTATATTCACAAATGCTTGGAATCCAATATTGCCTTGGTCCAACACATCACAACGGCCACTCTGGTTTGGTTATGGGGCAGGCATGACCTGAACAGAAAACTGGTTCCTGCCGTAATGGTGATGCTTATCTTAAGTCCCTACAAAGGACTACTTCTGGATTCCTTAATCACTATCTTAGGGTCCGGTGCTTGGGTCGGCTTGTTCATCAAAGCCCTTGTGACTTTGTTTATTGCTGGATCCACTCTGCATATTTACTCAGGCCTTGCTCAAAAACTTGGAATATTCTAGTCTTTTTTTTTTATTATTTGTAAATAGAAATATTGTAGTATTTATACGATTTTGATGTAAAAGTACATTTTTAGTGAAAATATATTCATAGATATTGTTTTTTTCAAATTTATATGAATTTTAGATACACCCATTTCATGATCCCTTATTTCCCTGCAAGATTTTTGTCCAAAATATATGTAAATGTGAGAAAGGCTATATGATTGTTTTCATATTATGATTTTTTTAGGAATATATATTTTTTATATTATATGACTTATAAGTCATATTCATGTCCGATAAGACATGTCTTTTTAATCTATTAATTTTTAAATAATTTCTACTCCAAAATACACATTTTGTAATGCTGTAGCTATATAATCATGAAATATTGTTGTTAGTCAAATCAGCACCAAAGAAAATGAAAACAAACAGATTTTTGAATTTTTTTATAACCCCCAACAGGAAATCATCCAAGCTAAGTCAATGTGAGAATGTGAAGTATTTCACTATGGTGATATACTCTATAAAACCAGGGAGTGATGAAGTGAGAGGTCGGCAAGCAATGAGGAGAATTCGCATGAAATTGGGAGCTACGTCCGGCTTGATACGTCTTCAACTTTAATTTTATTGTGAACAGATAAATCAGAAGACCTGTCTGAAATAGGGCTTTCTGCACTCATGAACATGGAGGCAATTAATAATTACAACATTGAGAAAACTGTAAAACTTTGCAATAAAAAAAAAACATAAAATATACGAATTCCATTGTATGACTTATTTTATTTTGTTAACTAATTAAAACACATTTTTTATTGTATTTACAATAACAAATAAGTTGCCTCAAAAAAATAAAAATATTTCAGAATGAGAATAACTCTTACTATAACATAAAGAAACATCATAATCACAGCAGATATGAGTGATGAAGGTTAATGTTTTCACTCTTCGAAAGCAAAAAAAAATAATATGGTTGACAATAATTTTGTGGCAATTTTTCAAAGTGAAATTTATTTATAGCAAAAATTGCATTTTGCTTTTATTTTAAAGCAATAGCTTTGCATTTTTTTTCTGAATAAAAAAATATGGAATCTCACATTTATAAAAGTTCGTTTGATTATCTAGGTATAAAAATTTACACCTCTACATATGTGTTATAAATGGTATTTTTTTGTCCATTGAACAATACTAAGACAAAGTACAAAAACAACTATTTTTTATTTGAGCTATATGTGTTATTAAGGGCATCAGATCATCTCTACGGATTAGGCCGAATAATTTCATGTTCATCAATATTCCTCTATCTTTAGCTAAACAAATGAGTAAGCAGGACTGACCACTACCCATGCTATAAATTATAAAATATGGTTACTTGTAAAATACACATAACTAACCTAAACATACAAATATTAATAAGTACATTTACTTATTTCGGGAAAGAGATTTTCTATTATTTTTACACAAAACATCTCCGTACACAAAAGCTTCTACCAAGTGTATGTATGCGTATTCATATACAAATACATACGCAAACAAACAAAAATCAAATAAAAAAACTACAGTACATAAAAATTTTATAAGTAAAATAAAAACACCTCGCACTTATTACAAATGTTACTTGCAAATTCTCACTTGGTATAAAAAATAGGATATTTTTGGTAACTTTCAAATGCTACACCACGATAAATCAATCAGCTGTGCATTTCAATACTGTATAGATTTTTTCACATATTGTGAAAAAAAAATTCAAGTAAAATCAATTAAATTTGTAAATTGAATTAAATCATGTGTGATAATTTGAAATTAAAAAGTGGAGGTGTCGATTTTATCAATCATTTCAAAAACCTATACTCAGCAGATAATAAATAAATAAACAAAAAAAATGAATAATTGAAAAAATATAATAAAAGCATCAAATTATTCACAACAGCGTGAGCTAATTTTATAGGTATAATATTAATGAAGTAAAAATTATAAGTTTTGGTATTTTCTGATTTGGTGTACATTGTTTCAACAGATACCCCATAAAATGTTACGATTATCAGATTCAAAATACAAATATATTAAATTACAAACTGTTCACAAATGCTTCGTAAAAATAACAAACAAAGGTAAGCACCATAATACTAATACAACACATTTTTGTTCTATTTAACTGCTTAATAAGTAACATAATATTACGGTTTATCAACAAATAACAACCTATAGTATAATATTTACTAAATGAATACAAAAATTTGTTTTGGCATAACATGTTTCAAGAAGACTTAGTAAATTAATGACAATCATGTATGTATTGAAGTAATAACAAAGAGTAATAAATTCATGAGGTTAAACCCGGAATCAAGATGAAAAACCTGGTCAAATATTTCTTTGATTCTAGTAACTGATAGAATAGTCTATCCATTTTTTTAACAATCATAACCGTTGTTAAGTAACCATAGATGCATCAATTGTTACTTCGCAACTGACAGGACCTATAAATGAATAACAACTAGTAAAAATACCAAATTAAGGATGCACTTTCTATTAAATAATAACCTTACCAAAAAGACAAACTAACTATGATGGCAACGGAGACAACTCATAATACATATTATATTTTTAAATATCGTACTTCACTCCCCTGTTGCAAATGAGCCGAGTCTGACATAGATCTAAAAATAAATCTGAAAAAATCAAATAATTATTCAGGTATTAGACAATTATGTCAATAATGTTACAGTGGACAATAATGTTACATTGTATTATTTCTGGCTACATGCAATATCTTCATAATTTCACTATCAATGAAAGAAGATCTTTAAAAAGGAGTAAATTTAGTAGATAGCACAGTTGCTACTGACTGAGTATTCTTGAAGGGATCTAACATTAATAACACTCGGTTGCCGTTATTACAATAATTTTTCAAATTATAAGAATAAATATATGAAAAATATATCTTCCACATCCAAAAAATAGCACAGTTATTATTTCTGAATGAATTAATTATCTTATAGATTGTTTAAATTTTCTCTGGTATAAATCCAAATATTATCAATATTCAGTTTCTAATTATCATATAACTTTTCATTACAAATAAACATTGTTAAGCTGTTATGGTTAATTTTTTTATTTTTAAAAAAATAACTTGACAAAATTATTAAAGATCTTTAAAACTTATATTATTCATATTTTCAAATAAAACATCAAATATTTTTTTAGAAATATAGTATATATTTTTGTTTTAACATATCTTAGAGTGGCTCTATTTTGTGGTCACCAAAACCGAGTGGAATACTAGAAACTGATTAATATAAAAATAATATTTTTAATGTGAAGGTTTTTCATAGTAAATATAAAGCAATGTAAAATATATCGCAACAGTAAATTTAAAACATAAATAATGACAAAACTTTCGGATTGATTTGATTATTTGAAGTGAACTCAAAATTTTTAAGTATATTTAAAATTTTACAACATAACTCTTTTGATTATGATTAAATAAAGTTGGGTGCAGAATTTTTAAGTAAACGTAGAGCATACCATTTCTTTAATTATAAGATACCAGAAAAAAAATATTTTGAGTTGAAATGGGACTATATGCAAAATGGGAGAATATGCAAAATGATATCAACACTGCCAAATGAATATTTTTTTTACAAAAAAACTACTATGATATAAATATGAATGGTAGTCTACAAATCAAACATTATGTATTTATGCCTTTTAAATGTTTATATACAATCATAAAATGATATGCACTGATAATAAACCTTTGATATTCACAAATAAAATTAAGATTGAATAAATATACTTATTCAAAGTGATGAAATTTACTTCATTATTTCTTCTTTAAATCACCATATGAACTAAGTAGTTGTCTACATACAGTGCGAGAATAGATTGAATGTCAGAAGACTGCTAAGTAACGAGTGATACATCTGTGCTTGTAACAACCGATTATTTCGTACTGTAAAATTAAAATGGTCGGCAAGAGTGACCATCGAATTCTGTACTATTAGTATCTGGATTGATGATTCCCTCATACAAAATTTCTTCAGTGGGTACGCGTGATTCTCTGCCGTTTCGGATGGCCCCATAAAGAGCAGGCAAGAAAGTCAGAGGGCTACTGAGTTGCGCTTGAGTATTTTGAATCACAGCCTAGAAAAAAAAAATGTTTTTAGTATGCTGACAGTTTATATTATTAATTTTAAAGTAATACAAATTATTATTACCTCTCTCAATCCCAGAAGCTTAGGATCACTCTCATAGGATGGGACCCAAATTTTAATATCCTTATCTAAGCCACTCGTCGCAAGTACAGGGAATCGAGGATGGCATTCGATATTATTCACCTGTAATCACCAAAGAATTTTTGTTAAAGTATCTCAAGTAATATGTGGATTATACCTTTTTTTTCACAATATATCACAAACGTATTTTATTAAATAAAGAAATACTCATACAATTCCTCCTTCATCTCCAATCATCCACTGTACAATGGCTTCTGATCTCTTATCCCAGATATAGATATTTCCACAATCAGAACCGGAGACCACAAACTCACTATGAGGTCCAAAGAATGAGACTCCCTTAAAAGTAGCACAGTTTCGGTGACCAGCATACCGATGTGAGAATCCAATGTTTCCCTCTGGCTTAACACTATAATAAATATAGTAAGAATTTATATATAATATTATTAAAACTTTTATACTTTACACAATATTCATAGATTAGGGCATACTCATATTTCTTACCTATCTATCAGTCTGTCAAAGAGATAAACATCGTCATCATTATAAGAGGCTAGAATCTCTGAACCATCGTGACTGTAAACAGCACAAGTCACATACAGCGCCATAAACCTAAATTTTGTTTTCTTATTGGTGCTACCATCCTGGAAAACATAAAATATCACAAATTAATTTTAAATCTATGCTATAATTAAGTGTTAAGTGTAAATATAATAATTATGAAGTACTCACATTGCTTTTCAAAAAGTATTCAGGGCAATAAGTGTGGGTTGGGGAGGCATTCTGTCCAGCCATGCGCCTGTCGTAGAGGCGCACTAGGCGGTGACGTCCAGCTACACATAGCTCGTTAGTGTCCAGAGGATGGCCTGCCACACTGTACAGGGCCACCGAAGTGTTTCGCGACTTCACCTCAAGCAACCTACAAAAATTATTTCAATACATCAGAATAAAATCAAATAAATAATAATAAATTACTCATGCCTGAATGCGATTAATGGTACATGTCATTATTTAGAGTATACTGTAATTTTAACTTATCTTGATTTCCTACAACTTTTACTTCTTCCTGAATATAAATGGATTCCCAAAAGAACCTATTATTAGTCAGTAAAAGTAAAGAAAACTAGAAATGAAGAAGATCATCAATAGCTTTTCAAAAAGTGATGCAGGGATTACTCTTTTTTATAGTTTTTGCCAACATTGTATGCAACCATGTCAACTAGAAACTGCTTGAAAAATTATTGAAACTAATTTAAATAATTACCAGCACACCCTTTTTTTTTTGCTATTCAACTAGATTATCCGCAAGTACATATAGAAATACTGATATATGTTTATCCTAGCAGCAGTATTTTAATAAAACATTGATTTTGTTAAGACTAAGTTTTGAGATTGAATTTAAGGAAATTTTTCTTACCATCACTAAAGAGAGGATATTGAAAGGAGTACAAAGACACAGTGAATAAACTAATCAGTGTTAGGCCTTACTTAGTGGCAGCCTCCTGACGAACATCAGAGAGGAGAACATTGCCATCCTCGCCAGCGCTGATGACAAGATGTGGCTCAGCAGGGCTGCAGTACAGCTTGTGGGCTGGCCGCCTGTGCTGGGCCAGGCGACGCCCTGTCCCCCCTCCACCGCTGGGAGGCACTTGCAGCAAGCGGACCTGGAAATTTAAAGTTATAAGTTGTAAGTAAGATCAGAGATGATCAAAATTACAATAAAGTCTTAAAACTTTACAATTGAATCTTACACTTTCATTTCACATAAACCAAATGAATTTATTTTATTTAAAAATATACCTGTCCATCTCTTGCGCAGGTGACGATATTAAGTTGACTAGCTGCATTCAGATGTAAAAATTTACTTTGAAATACGTTCGTCTTGTGTCCAGATTTTATACACTGAAGTGGTTTATTTATTGTCCAGTCCCATAAGATGACATTGAGGTCATCAGACCCAGAGGCAAGCAGTCTGCCTGAAAATCGTAAAATCTATTTAAAAAAAGGAACAAAACAACAAATAAAAAAATATTCTTGAACAGTTCAATAACTACCTTCTGGGTGAAAATTTAGGCAGTTCACACAGGAAGTATGTTTTTCCATTTTATACATTAGTTCTAGTCTCTCTACCGTATGTAAAGAACCATAAAAGCGCTGCTCAAAAAGTACATCAGATTTGGAAGGCTTCCCGGGACCCAAGCCCACTCCTCTTTCACGGCCAATTAATTCTGGAAAGTACAAAAATGTTATCAATAAAATATATTTACCTTAAATATGAAAGTACACATTTTACAAACTAGTGATTGATACCATTAATGACATTCCATTTGTGAGCAGGCTTCTTTTTTAATAAAACACAGGGTGTTTCATAATCAGAGTTGGTATCTTCATTGTGTGTTGATGAATCATTATCCTCAGTGAAGTCATCAGAATCAATTATGTCTTCATCAGAAACAGATAACTCATTTTGACCATCACCATCATCGTCATTATCATTATCATTTGAACTAGAAAATTACAAAATATATTTTTTTAAACAATACTTGTTATTTAAAAGATTTTCATAAATTTTATTCTCAACAACTGATTTGAGTATACACTGTTTGAACTGTTGGATTATCCGCTCACCTATCGCTATAATCAAATTCTGGATTGACTCGGTCACTCTCAACTCTGAAAGGTAATTGTCCTCGATCCAACATTATTCGAGCACCTTCTATAAAATTAATAATCTCGGTCGGCTCTGAAGATTCTGATTGCATGTTAGTGTGATCATCATCACTGTCAGTATTTTCTGAGCCATTGCTTGTGTAGTGCAATCTGTATTGGCGAGATCTTCGCAGTCCTCGTTTAACAAGCTCATTACCAAGACTAGATTCTGGGGTTACTACTACTTCTGTGCTGGCAGACGGCATGGGATCATCACTGCTTGTGCTTTCTGATTTCTCTACACATATGCCGCTATCAACATTTTCTTCTCTGTCTACAGGTTCAAGTTCCATGACTTCATCTAGAATGTTAATAAAAATTAACTTTATATAAATTAGTAAGCTCAAAAAGTTTATTGTCAAATTGTAAGATAATGATGGGTGTTTTAATATGATTTCAGTCTTAAAAACCAATAATCTTATGTTTTAGTAAAAAATAATGCAGAGAAAGTGTATTTTCCTTATCTCACTTATCATTAGTTAGCTTGTAATTTTTCATAAAATAAAGTAATTAAAATTAGATAGAAAACAACATTTAAATTTTAAAGAACTAATGGCATAAATTTAAAAACATCCCCTATGGTATTTTGACTGTTGGTAATTAATGGACTACAAATTAAAAATTGTGTAAAATTATTGGAAAAATGAACCAAAATTGTGAATTGTGTCATAGAAAAAGTGATCACTCATTACAAATAGATGAGGATGAAGGTGTAATGAGGAAACCAACACGAATAAATAATTATAATAATACAAAATATATTTCATGTGAACCAAAAATATTTTTTAGCTTTACTTATAAAATATCATTAGTTAAAATCCTCCATGTGGATTTTTATATAATTTATATTGAGATTGAATTGCGAGAACATTTTGGTATGTTCAAAATAGCAATTTTTGTAATTTAATCATTTCGACATACCGTTTGCAGAGTTGACGTTTTCGGGAGACTTTTGTGTTGCTTCATCCAGCTGTACTCCATTTTCTTCACTGTTTAAACTAATTTCTGGTTTAAATCTTTTTTCAGCCTGTCTGGGGAATCTACTAGAAATATCAGGATCGGAATCAGATTTATTTTCATGCGATTGACATTCAATATCAGATATATTTTCAGCTGACTTCTTTTTAGTATTATCATCAGCTGCGTCGCCTTCCATATTTTGTAAATACGAACTGTTAAAATTAAAACTTCAAGAAACTCATATTACAAATTAAAATATATAATTTTCGGATCTACTTTGATATAACTTGAAATCCTCATTCAAGAATTATAACAATAGAAATTTGTTATGACGTAAAAAACTGATTTACTCAGTAGACAAAATCTGACAAATTTGGCAACCATAAACAATATTTATTTTGGATTTGAGAACATGTCAAACACCATAGAGAATAGAATCTACACTTGTCGCGGTATAATCTGCGAAAATTATCAATATTTCTTTTAAAAGTTTATGCTTGCAATCGTCATTAGCTCTACATCTAAAATTTTGAAGCCACCATTTGAACAGATACTAATATTATGGCAGCACTTTGTCCTTGATAATAAAGTCTAACATGCTATTGTTTGGTAGGTCAGAATTATTGGGAAGTAATTAGTTTCTCCGTATCAACTTAACACTTTGATTGTAAATATCAGTGTTAAAATATACATTGTTTTAGCATTATATAAACACTATTAATTAATTATTTTTAATGAATTCATATTTTATGATAATTAGATTTATTTTATGATGAATATAAAATAGAAAAGCATGATACACAACCAAAATTTAATTTTGATTGTCTGCAATTGACTAAACCTTTTTGAGGTAAATAAAAAATCAAGAGTAAATATCAGTTACCTACTTTATTAAAAGAAATACATTTTTAAAAATGAAAGTATATTGTATAAAGTATCAAAACATACTTATCTATTTGCTAGCATATAATAAGTAAGTAATCTTTTATAAACTTTTGGTTAGTCAGTGAGCTACTATGATTATGATTTTGAGATTTCTCAGGTGTTAAGCTGAATAATATTTTTTGTTTTTGTATTTGAATGGTCCCAGTATCGGGATTGAAACATCAAAACCCTAAAAAAAAAAAAACACCACGGCTCAACAAGAAATCCCAAAATCATTGAATAACAATGGCTACCAAAGCTTATTATATTATAATTTAATAAAATAAGTTAAAAATACACATTCAAATGTAATAGATCATAGGAGAGATTGCAGATAGTGACTTCACTATTGAGTTTACAATATAAAGAGCTGTTTTGACTTCTTACAGTACTGATACTTCAGATGATGTCCGCCTTGTATCCCAAAGATGACAGTATCATTTTCATAACATAACATATTTCATAACAGTCAGTATACAGTGCGGGTCTCATGACCCAATCTTAAATCATAATTTAATTTTTTTACTGAATATGTGTCAAAAATGTTGGTCATCATCCAGTCACTTCGGTACATGGCTAAAAATTATGCAATATCTCCATAGTTTATAAGTTTATTGTAACTCATCTGTGAGGCCACTGAGCATTGCTGTTGGCATAATAATATATTAAAGTACAATAATTGAAGTATTCATAATGTAAATTGGATAAATCAGTAATATTTAATTCACTTACAATTAAATTTATAGTAATTCGAATTTTCTATATCTAATTTTTAATTTTATTTAAATCTAGTTCATGTACTTGAAACAGCGATAGGATGCTGTCTTATATATTCCCAAATGAAAATAGAAGCTGTTACATGTACATTCAATGAGCGAACCATTCCATATTGGGGAATTTCAACACAATAGTCCATCAAGTTCAATAGATCGCAGGGAATCCCTTCCTTCTCGTGACTAAAATTAAAATAATTTTGCAATGATAAAAATTGTGAACAATTTTAATAAAAATTACAGTTCATCATATTTTTTATCTTACCCTAAAAGCAAAACTGTATTTTTTGGAAAATCAAAATTGTTTAAACGAATACTAGAAGAAGTCTGTTCTGCTCCGACAATAGAATATCCTTTAGATTTAATTTCAAGTAGATAGTTTTTCAAGTCATTTCCGGGCCGTACTTCTGCTATGTCAACCCATCTTTCTGATGATACACTGAAAATAAAATAGATATAATATAATTCTCCTAATATTTTTATTGAGAGAAATATTTAGTGATGTTTCCACTTTTTATTTTTTTTGATTTGACTAATTTTGCGAATATGCATTTCTTTCAATGTAAATATTTACATGTAATTCCACCAAGTATTTTTATATGATTCTTATTATCAAAACCCACTTAATTGCCATTAAAGACACTTATTAGCACTTCTACGAGATAACCTGTGATATATAGAAACTAATAAGTCATCTCGTTTTTCAACTAACTCCACTATCACCCGAATGCCAGCAAAATATATTCCAACCATGAATATCAGAAACCAATAAGAGGTCAAATGTATTTATTATTGTAGCATTCTATTTGTCACATTGTGTATTGGTTTAAGAACTTATATGTAATTAAAAAAAGTATTTTTTTTAGTCCAACAAAAAAACTTGAAATTTTACATTTCAGGACATTCATTATCGATTGTATGTATTACTTAAATTGAGATTTTCAACTCAATTCTTTTGTGTTTAAGAATTTCATTATTTAGATGTGCATTTTACCTCAAGCTTTGAAACTGCTTATCTTGAATATGTCTCAAACTATCAATGACATACTTCTTAACACCAAAAACTTCACAAGTACGTGATAGACCACCTAAATTTGGAAGACGATCTATCAAAGAAGCAACGACTATTAGGCCACTGGTATAACATGTTTCATCCTGAAAATAACAATTAAGCGATAACACAACTTCTCTATAAGTTTCCAAAATGTATTAAAAATAATAATTTTACTGACCGAGCTTCTTTCCACATTAATATTTAAGTCAGCAAGCATATTATTCCAGGGCACAAATTTCTTTTGAATATTTATATTTGTGGATTCTTGCAATATCTCACACTTTTCATTGGTTTCCACTATGTGTCCTTGTGCTTGTATATTATGTAAATTTCCCATCTTAGGAGCAGCCTCTCCTGTAATGATCAGCTCATCTTTTGCCACACCGGTTAGTCTTGGAACGTGACCGTAAATATTGTCAACGGTCAAGTCAAACACGACATCAAATACATTAACATAAAAGTCTTCTTGAATTTTGATTAAATTTTTTTCTTTAGCACTGAACACAAATGCTTTTGCTATAGTATCACAAATTATATTGTACTTTTCTCTGTATCTGGTGTGTTCTGCTAGTCGATACAGTTTCATTGTCAAATATTGCGCATGTAATCTTAGATTAAACAATTGACCCATAGTATAAGGTAAAAGCGTTTCGATTACGAAATGAAAATTTTGGCACACAATGTAATTATCCAGTTCTAATGTTGAAGTCCTCAAATTTTCATAGTATGAATTATTTTTTTTGTCTCTAAGATGTAAAATATCCTTTGATGCTAAGATTTGGTGTTTCACAACGTGATACATAATCATAAAATATGAGAGTTCTGGTATTTGCGATAGTTTAAGATTGTCCATCACGTGCTTGTTTAACAGTGAGTTCTACAAACAACAGGTTTTATTAAGTTTACTAAGTTAACTATAATTCAGAGCAATTTCTTCAATAAAACATAATATAATAAAGAATACATACATTTTTTATAAGGAACAATGCAATGTTCCATTCTAGCATTATTCTCGTACTAACATGATGAGGTTGCTTAATAAGATGCTGTATACACCATTGTACATTTTCTTCCATAATTTTTGCATTTGGATGTACTTTGTGGGAGAAGAGAAGAACTTGTAAAACTCGTAACAATAATCGGTGTTGAAGAGAATTTCCATGATACCTTGGCTTAGATCCACTGATAGATTCCAATCTTAATTTTAGCTCGGAAAAGAGTATGTCATGAAAATCTTCATCTTGGTTCTTTAAAATATCAAGCGCCAGAATTCTTATACTATTTGTTGGATTTGGAATGCTAAACAAAGAGAAAAAGTTTTATATATTTATAAATTATAATAAAAATCAATTACAAATAAATGGTATAATGAACTTACAATTTAATATCATCAGTAGAAAACATCTCATGCGAAAGAATAAAATTACAGGTTTCATATTCAATCCTGAAAAAGATAAAAACATCAATACTTTATACTTTCACGCAAAACATGTAACAAAATTTATTCTGAATTTTACCTTTGATCTTTCCTGAGAACAGAACCAAACACAAGGCCTTTGCTTATTAAAGACACAATCGATTGAAGCTTAGTGTCCTTCAGTACAAACAAAAAGTGTTTGATCAGTTCGTAAATAATAAAAGGAGATAGCTCCCCAAGTACGAAAATTTTATCTCCGTAATCAATGAGTATTGTCTCCATTTCTTTAATTTCAATAAATTTATGTTGAAAAAGCATTGCAATAAATTGCTTGATACATAATTTAAACTGGTCATTTTTCCGAATTTCTAAAATTTCTTTCCATATCCTAGCAATGATTTCTGAAGCTTTATTATAAGATCCATTTTGTACTAGAAATGGAAGAAGAATATGGGAAAGTGAAATAATTGAAGATAAGCATCCAATTCCACCGGATTCCAACAGATTTATAACTTTAGTATGCAACTGATCAATGTGCGTGGTAAATTCATAATTATCATTACACAAGATTTTATAAAAAGACAAATATATTTCACAGCGTGCTCGGTTACATATTGACATCATTCTTCCTCGGAGTGACTTCAATTCGTAGTCAATACTATAAGGCAGAAATTCTGAAGTTGGTTTGTCATTAATTAAGTTAAAGCAAGTAGTCGCTACTGTCTTCTGCTGCAACTTATCAAAACTGTTATTTATTGTATATGAAGTGATCAAGGCAATAATTTGGACAGAAAAATATTTTTGAGCAGCATTGCCTTCAGACAAACAAGAAGTAGCCATTGGAAATATTAAAGATTGTATTTCCTTATATAAATAATGGGAATCATTTTTTAATATCAGTAAAATTGTTAATCCTTCAATATATTTGTTGATTGATTCGTAGTCTTTTAATTCTGATACAGAACGAAGTCTTTTTATTATATAGTTAAAAATGACGAGAGCATTTTTGAGTATTATTTCTGTTATATTGCAAAATATTTTATTCGATTCTTTATTGTCTGCTTCACCATTATCATGTTGTTTAGGATAAGATATCTCTTTTAGCGTGTTTATGATAAAATAAAAAATTAAATCAAACTCGTCACAGGAAGCATATTCACGAGATTCAGATTCTTTCAACAATTGAATCAATACAATTATGAATTCTAAAAATTCATAATTCTGTATTATCTCTGTATCTGCACACAATATAAACATTTTTACTATGGACCTTATGTCACTGAGTGTTTTTAAGTACGATATGCTCATCATTGATTTAACATTATTACGTATCTGTTCATTACTCTTGAAGTGATTTATCCAATGTGAGATATCATTCCACTGTTTGTTACCTCGATGCAATGATTCATCGGTTACAGAAAATAATAAATTGAAATCTATCATGTTTGGAATGGGTGGCTTGTGCTCTTTAACAAAATAGAACATACAGCTTTGAGTAGCAAATCGAAGTTGAATATTGTTTGGCGTTGACACGCAGTCACCTAAAAAGGCTTGGACAATATTATTCAGAAATAGCTTATTAACTGTTGTCTTTGAGATGGATGTTAATGCAAAACTCATGTAAAATTTTGGAATAGGTGCCAAATTGAATGATTCCATGCATTCCATTATAGCAAAAAGATTTCTTTCATGACTAAGAAATGTTTTTAATGATTTCAGTATCTTATTTTTTTCTTCATCAAAGGCATTATCGTATAGAAAGGTATTATTTAATGCCTTTAATAGTTCTCTGAATGGAAAGGACTTTAGAGTGTGATTGGAATTGTTATTTTCCAAAGCCATCTCAATGGCTTTGGTAATCACAGCGTCCGTTTCATGGGAGAAGGCTCTGACTAGAGCACAATTATACCAGGTGTCATGGATTGCTTTTATTCGTCCCAACAAATGCATGCCAGAAAGAACTAGATGTGATTGTTTTTCTTCTAAAGTTTCCAACAGAATAAATAAATTCATCCACGAAGATTCTATTTCAACTTTATTTTGGATTTCCCAATGAAAAAGACAGTGATCGTCATTATCTCCAGATATTGATAAACTAGATTCTTTTTCTGATGCAAAAACGATAGCTCGTTTGGCAAGATATATGGAACATTTGCGTGTGGAGTAATCTTCACTCAGAAAACCATTCTTTAACAAAATCCAAAACTCTTTATTTTTTATAATGCCACAATCCATTATAGTATAGAGTTTGTCATCCTTCTTTGGAAAATAAAAATCAGACATTGAACATAAAATGACAAAATCATCAACAGTAAGAATGTCTAGCTTTTTAACAATTCTATTCCAAACAACATTTAGAATATCGAAATCTTCACAGCATTGTACTATTTTAGGAATGGTTTTTGATATTAATTGAGTGTTAATAGAAGAGTCTTGTTTTGACAATAACTTGTCAATCTCTTCATTTATAAATCTAGAGTCTATAACAATTTTCTGTTTAGTGCAGACATCTAGCAAGCAATCCAATACTTTCAGGTAGACAATTATCTGTTTAGAATCTTGATCCAGTGAACTCGGTGTAAAATCAATAGCAGTCAAAAGTTGCTGTAAGATATGCTCAACATAATTGAGAATGTTTTCTGTGCTTAAAGCGAGTGAAATTGAAAATATATCAAGTAATGTTTTGAAATCTTCATCTGCACAAGCAGCCTTTAGTAAACGGTGAATAGAAAAATCAACTATATTTTTGTTGTCACAGTCAGTCTCTTCTTGAAGCGTTATTATGTATTTATATTTTACAAATACCAACATTGTTTTCAGGTGTTTACTTTTAATGTTAGCTTTCTCCATAATTTCTTTAATTTTTTCATCGATAACACTTTCATCCAAATCAAAAACATCCAAAGCCGACAAGATATCTTCTCCCTGCGTAATTTTATATATTTCATCTACTTTACTCATTTTGTAAATATATTATCAATCAAATAGACATATGACCAAAGCATGTGCTTTATTATAATAACAACACACTAACAGAAATCAAAGACAAGACCGAAATAATATAGGTTAAAAAATTAAACGTCATTTTAACATGTTGAACAAAAAACAAAAAAGCATTTTTTTTGGGTAGTAATCAATTTTATAAATATTTAAGGATTAAAATAATTACACATTGATTTTATTATAAGAATAGTGATATTAAATTTATTCCATTTCCCAAAATTGTTTATTTTCATCAATTTTCGTTCAACTGTCAAAAACAGTAATAGACAATAAAAATGTGTCAGACAATCCAATACGATCGAGTGGTCAGATGTCAAGAATTGCTGTTATATTTCAACATCTTGCTAAATGTTTATAAAAGAAAAAATATTTTTTAATGTGCACAATCAATAGTGAAAATGGCATTCTTTTTAAAGTCTTATAAAGTTATACGCAATAACTGGAAAAAGTCTACATTCGGAGTAATCCTACTTTCATATGGAGTATCATCTTTGAAGAATCGTTATGAGTAAGAGAATATTATCATGAGAATGAATATATGTATTAAATTATATCGGTTTTTATTATTTGTGTGTTTTTTTTTAGCACTAATGTGTTTATGCATGCTTGCTGTGAAGAAGCGATGAAGTATGGAGAAGAACTTATCCCAACAACGCTAACCCCGAGGTCTATAACAGTTATTCTGAATCCTGCAGCTAATAAACGAAATGCCAAATCTGATTATGAAAAATATTGTGAACCATTGTTTCACTTAGCTGGTATTAGTGTTAAATTACTCCAAACAACTTCCGAAGGTCACGCTAAAGATTTAGTTGAAGGATTGCCTGAAAATGAATCTATAATTGTTGCTGGTGGGGATGGAACACTAAGTGAGGCTGTCACAGGTTGGGAATAAAAATATTAGAAATGGAATTCAACGATATATTTAGTAGACATGTTTTATCTTTTATACTTGTAATTTACAAATAAGTAATATAAATAAAACCATAATAATAATTTTGTACTTTTTTAAGGTTTGCTAAGACAAAATGAAATTGAATGCAATCACACGATTGGAGTATTACCTCTTGGACGTAGAAACTTTATCGGCAACCAGTTGTTTCCAGTCAAACATGATTTGGCAAAAGCGAGGCAACTTACAGATGCTACCATGGCCATAATCAAAAACGAATATATTCCTAAAGATGTTATGAAGATTGAAGTTATTGATTCTGAGCAAGCTGTTGGTAAACCTATATTTGCTGTCGGTGATTTGGAATGGGGAGCATTCAGAGATGCTCTTGCTCGGCGTGATAAGTATTGGTATTATGGAGGACTAAGAGAATATGCCACTTATTTATTTAATGGATATAAAAGCTCCCTTACCTGGATTTGCAAAGGTAATGTAAAATTCACACCTCCTTGTGACGGTTGCAATAATTGCAGAAAAGATGTTGAACCCAAACAAAAACAATTTAGATGGGTTCATTTGTTAATGCCGACAGAAAAAGATAATCTGAAAACCTCTACAAATTATAAAGATATTGTCAATGTAAATTGTCAGTTGATAGAAGAGAGGTGTTTTAAGACAACAGAAGTCAGACTTACAATAGAAAATGATAATGATTCATCATATTTGGCATTGACTTTAGGAAAAATGGGATTGAGTTATTCACAGTTTGTTTCTGAGGGTTGGCGAAGGGTAAATAACCATATTCCAACCGTAAATGAAACTATCAAAGGTAGGACTATTGAAATAGTTCCTGAAAAAAGTAGCAGAAAAGAGGACGAGGAAATCTGGTATAATATTGATAATGAAGAATTTGACGTGAAGCCTATAAAAGTTACTCTGTTACCAAAAGCAATAAAGGTATTTTATCTAAGTAAATATTAATAAAAGTGTTTATACTGTGAATTTTTTTTCTTTATTTGTCAGTAGCAAATTTATATTTTAAACCCCGCAAGGTACAGGTACATAAAATCTATGTAACAAAAAATTAAATTATTAAGGGTATAGAATTTATATACACTTATACACACATGAAACTTAGGTTTTTTAATTTAGTATTCTTGCTAGCTGGTTTCTTCATTTGGTGCACAATTTTTTTTATGTAAACATTACCAACATTTAAACTCCTCATTGCACAGATAGATGGCGTTTTACTTTTTTGTCAGAAATATTAGACAGTATTTGGTTCGAATATTCGCTAAATATGCCGCAACAAAAAATCGGCAACAATAATATTATAAATAAATGGCATATTTTTAATAACTACTGAATCTGCCCTGAGGTTCTGCCTTGAAGAAGTTACACCATAAATATTATCACTCGGTATTGATGTTTTAACTTTTTCAGGTGTCTCGCGAGCGATGAGATACCGCTCGTTATTCTCGAAATTTAATTAAAAATAGCAGTATGGTGCTTTCCAAACGAATTATTGCAATTGCAAATATCACGCAATCTTGTCTAAACGGTCTTATAAACACACTCGCTTATTCTGGAACAGCATGAGGTCGCTCGGCGGCTGTTTCCGTCCGGGTGTAAATACGCATTTATATTTTGTTTCGTTTTAAATAACATCGCTCGAGTCTCAGGTGGTGCGCTCGCCAATTTTTATAAAGGAATGCGATTTATTACGACCCGAGATTCCAGTTGCAGTAATATTCGCATGATTTATTAATTTATTTATATTTATTAAAAAAAAAAAAAAAAACAGATTTCTCGGTGTAATTCTAATTGTACGGGCTTGGTTGGTTTACTAATAAGTTTTCTCAAGTCAATACAAAAGAATATTAATTTATTATGAAGCAACTGATTATCTTAAATTTAATGATATTATTGGGTTGGCTTCAGACTCGGATAAGTTTCCGTATAAACATAATATAGTATATAAACGGGAATCTCCCTCAACAATTTTATTTTTGTATTTTGCTTGACATAGCGAATAGCCATTTCATTACCTAAATTCGTAAGATTTAAAAAAATACTATCATGTGGAGACGACCAGCATCTATGTATTGTCGTTTGCTAGGTTAGTTATTTTCAGTAGATTGTAAAAAACCATTAAAAACCTCACGGAAAATCGTTGTTTCTATATTAAAGTCGTATTTATTCATTTACATTTAAATTTAAAAAATTCAAATTTCAAAGTATAAAAACGTGCTGAAAGAGTGCTGAAATGCACAGCAATCAAATAAAGGATGTATCTAATGATTCGATAGCTTACAATATTCCTAGATAAGTCCTTGTTAATGTAACAACGGTTACTTGAAATCAAATGATTTATTTAAATACACAATTTGAAAATCAAATAAAATACCTTGTGCTTGAGCAATTACTTTCGCCATATCGCTCTCCTACGAAGAGAAAATGTAAGATTGTTTTTAAATCATATTGCGATTCTAAAAAATACGTAGACTTAGTACGGCAGGTAACATAGTAAGGCAATGGCGTAATTTTCCAACAAGAAAATATTTAATGAATTCATTGTCCGCTATTTGTTGCCAGAAGACACGATAAAAACCATGAAAATTAAAAGCCGGATTGAAGCGACTGTTATATCAAAAAATTATGTTTTTTTCGATCGATATATATATTTTATGAAAAATTGATATATATCATGAAAATTATGAACGATGAAATGTTGAAGTATTTTTTATATTTCCCTGGATAAATATATAATAAATTAATACGAACTTCTACAAGTAAGCGTTACCTCCGTGCATACCATTATCCACCCACTCGAGACTTCGGAGTGCGATGATTTATAATGCATTCGCACAGCATACCTTCGCACGCCTAATTGTTAACGATTTATTAATTGCGCTGTGTTATTTTCTCGGCTATCACGTTGGTATTTTGTATTCATGATTATAGTTTCTGCAGTTTTGGAAAAAAATAAGGGCCCTGTTCAGAATAATGCATTCAACGAGCAACAAATTTTTCAGCGGTTAAAAAACTATTCACTGAGCAAAGTTTTTTAAAAAAAAATATTTGAAAATTTAAACTCATCAGTTGAGATATTTCTATTATAAATTGTGTTTAGGCCGCCGTTTGAAAATCAAATTCATCAATAGCGATCAGTGGGATTTTCATCTACGCAAGCACTTTTTTTGTCGTGACATCAAACGAGTTTAATAAGATTATATTTTTAATGCCTAGGTTACTTATTTCACAAGAAAAACTATCAGTTTGAAAATAATACGCAGCTTTTTTTGATCGGAAAATAAAAATATAGTATGCGTGGTATTTTTCAATATTAAAAACTTTACGTCCCTGTAAGTCTCAGTAAGCTGTGAGATATTGCATAAGAAATTGAATTATAGTTACTTCTACAGAACTCAGCCTAATAAAACGGCATCGGACAGTAAAGTTTATTGTGCATTTACGATATTAAATAACAAATCAGTTCGGCAAAATTTGAATAGGTGTTAGGGGTATTGTTTTACAGAGTACGAGTGGTAATAAGCACTCGGGTATATTTAGCAATCGGTGTTATTTTTTTAATAAAACAAAATTGGTCCTTACAAAGAATCGTATTTAATTTCCAGGTAGAGTTACCTATAGAAATCTTTTGAGGCAGCGATCTATTAATAAGCCCTTAAATTACAGGTTACGCGTCCGCTCGCCCCATTCGGTGCCTCGCCAACAATGACACCGTAAAGGGTAAAATGTAAATAGTAAAATAAATCCATAATGCAAGCGAATACCTCCTCCATGGCACACATGGACCGTCGATTGTGGGCCTTGCGCGCGGGGGCGGAAGGGCGGGTGTCCCGGGCCAGGAGGCTCGCGCCAGGGCGGGGGCCGAGGCGGGCCGGAGCGCCTCAACACGCCGAGCCGAGCCACAACACGCGCGTATCGTATTACAGCAGACTTAATGGCACAAACGATATAATTCTCGTACATAAATACAAATGGCCGACGTGAATAGCGCAGGCAGCGCGAACCGGTCCCCGTAAGCCAGAATCCGCATTATAAAAGAGCGCGGCGGCCGACATCAAAGCAGCGTCGAAATTTCCCGTCCCATTCAAACGCTCTATTGGAAAAGGATTACCAGCGAGGCGTCGCCGGCTCCGCAGATAACAATATCACTCCCGATGAAAGTTCATGTCGCGTTAATTTATTATTATTAGTGCGGGGCACGGCGAGCCTCGAGTGTGCACAATGCGGGGGTTGCCGGGCGAGGATGTCTTTTGGGACGCGCTCATTGTCGGCCGATGTGGACGCGTCGGGCGATGAATGTATTAATTAAAATATTTATGGGACAGGAAACGAAAACAAGAGTTATGCGAGCGCACACAAGTGCTCGCCTGCAGGAGCTTTTCAGCGAGGACAATGCGCGCTCCTGCATCGCTTCGAGACTCGCTTGAATGAGAATTCAACCACTTTTTGATGTCTGAAAATAAAATTAATAACCTAATTTTAAATGATTTCAAGTACTCTGTGCTGAAAATATTTTTATGCTAGGCTTGTAAGTGAAAACTTTACAGATCACTACACATCTAGCAACCCTGTGTAGTGCAAAATATGGTCGATAGCAGTTTGTTGCTCGGTTGTGAGTTGTGTTGTTTTATGTTTGGATGCTTACTTGATGACGACTGTGGGCTATTGAATCCGAGTAATGTCAAAACTAGAAACTATTTCTAATTGTAAGTTCTAAAAATTAATTCCAGGAAAAACACTAGCGTACACGAAAAGCGACAATTCGGATATAATGGTCGCATAAAACTATTTGTTCGCTCGCTATCTTATTGTCTTCCAAGGTTGTGTATTCAAAAATATTCAAGAAACAGTTGCAACAGTTTACTGTGAATTTTTTTGTTGAATAATAATCGAATAAATAAGAAGATGCACGACATATGTTGGATTTAATCTTCTGAATGAAGGGGTTGTTAGTCACTTTTAAAAAAATATTGTTCAAAAAATGTCAATGCATCCAAAGAATATTGCAACAAGAAAAACAGTGTTGGAATTGCATAATTAGTAAGACCTCCAACAATACTGGTCAGGATGAAGAATTCTCTTTCGAAGAAAGTCACATGCGATTTAATACTTTGTCAGTTTCGTTGCAACAAGGACAGTGCATTGAAATTTACGATTCATAAATTAACTAGTGCGAGCAAGGAGACCATTGTGCTTTGTTTCTCTAGCAGCGTGTAATGTCAAAATACAGGGACCTGCCATAAAGCTGAATAGGCAAGTAATATGTAATGATGACAATAAACCTCCCGCGAGCTCCCGTGGCCTTCTGCGCATTCCGGACCCTCGCCAGCCTCCCCTGCCGGCTGAAACAATGCGCTTGTCAGGCAGTGCCAGTTGGCGAGCATACTTGTAAGGGTGAAAAATTTTCCTTAGAAAATAAAAATAACTTCTTTTTTCTAATGTCTTATTGAACTTAGATATACTTATTCTAATCCCACTGTACTTTCATTCAATTTTTTAGCATCCGATGCTATCAAGTAATTTACAATAATTTTATTAATATCTAAAGGTTCTAAAATGTAAGCAACCACAAATTTTAATATACACATTAATATTAAAATGGATTAATGTGTGACGTTTTGTAATTTCAGCGGTAGGGTAAGTGCGTTTTCAGTCACAGAGCCTAAGGAGACGTGCACATTCATAGCATGCAATAACATAGAAAAAATATTATTTCAGGTTTTTGGAGAAGTTGCTAAAAAGACACACATAATGATTATAAATTTTATTTTTCTTATTAGTAGTCCACGTGATTATTTGTGTATATTTTATTTTTATTGATCCCCTTAGGTTAAACCTAGAGTTAACTATTTAAGTTTTTTATATACATTTAAAACGACTCACATAGTTTTTAATTTAATTAATTTACATAATTCGATGCTAATGGTAAAACAATACAATTAATGGGTGACAACAATATAATATTTATATGTTTTAATCAAACCGCTTGCTCGCCTGAACATCTTTCGGTTGAAGCTTTCGGCACTAAACCGGTAGTATGGTCGATTGACTCTGCGTCAGATTATCTGAGTTTAAATTTCTCCCGCTCGCGACCGCAGGGCTTACAAAAAAGTCAATATACAAGTTATGCCACTAGTAAATAAAATAAAACAACGTTTTATATTTAAACGCCAGTAATTTCATTTTGCGTATCAATCATGTCTAAGGTACTTAAAATTCAAGGAAAACCCCTGCTGGGTAGTCTTTGGGCAATTGGCAGCAGTAATGACTTCCACAGACAGAAGTCCATGGACTAATGAGCGTAGCTTGCTGCTACCCCGGTGTTCCGGAGATAATGGTCTTCCTTGAAGTGTAGAAAATTTTCTTGTAAATTTTTATGACACCACATTCAGAGTAATAATGGAGATCGCGTGCTGTACGCTTCGGTCAGCTGGCATTGTCTCGGAGACCATACGGGCGCTCAATTGTCTCAAATCGTCACAGGCCCGGAGTACTGCGAACGCAGAGGTCATGGCAGCTTTGTGAAGACGGAAGAAAAGAGCTTTTAGTCACCAAAAGAAGCATCTCACAAAAACAATGAATTAGAATTAGTATTTGAGTCATATTGAAAAGTATTTTGACTTGAATAAAATGCTTTGTTTTACTCTGTATTATGCACGAGATGTCAAACTTTGTTTACTTGTTTATTTTTTACATCTTCGTAATATTCGAACGCCTGTTGCGCGTTTTAGTACACACTTATGTACGTAAGGCGTTTTAATGTGAGCGAATTACATAATTTACTTTACAATTTTATTTGTTATTATTTTACATCTAAATATATAAATGTACAAAACCGATCCATTGCTAGAGACTAGATCACTGAAATAGTTCACGAGTAGAAGCTACATACATACAAACAGCATGAAAATGTTTGGGAGGAGCTTTGAGATTAGCCCGTATTAGATTATTTAAATCGCGTTTTGTAGTGCATAAACTAAATACCCGTTTAGTGAAAACCTCACCCGTTTAGTGAAAACCTATTCATGTTTAAATGAGGTAGGGAAAACCATAAGTAGTCTAGTGGACGAGGTCGAGTAGTCTGGTGTCTGCGTAAGGTGAAACTCAGCATTTAATAGAATGAAAAAATCTGATGAATAAAAAAATGAAGAACTGATGAAAAATGAATCAAATAATCAATGGGAAAAAAAAAAAAATTTGCAGATGAAACAAATCTGATTTTTATGTAATTATTATATGCATCATTATAAAAAATAAGCCGTTATAAATAGAGTTCAAATTGTATTGATCGTATGTATCAAGTGCTAAAATAATTTAAAGTATAATACATATGTTAAATACATAAAACAGCATGCTTAATTGTCAATTACCTAAACTAATCTAAAATCCTGTAATAAGTAATAAGTTTATGCATAAATATTTCTAGAAATCCAGATAAATGATAAACAATCTTGACCTAACAAAATGTAAAAACATGAATATATTTTTTTTGTAAAAAAATATTTTTCATCCACATTCTCCATCCACTGCGTTCAATCATTCATTAAATAGCGTAACTAATTTAAAATTCCTTTTCATTGTATTTTTTTCATACGTACACATTCACGGCGAGGAGATACTGGACGTTTTTTTTAATCGCAGTTTCGCTTCAGAAATGCCCGAAATGCCCCCAAAAGCTGGCAGCGGACAGGCCCGCAGGTGGTGCGGCCTGCTCATCCATCATCCTCCACGCCGCCCCCTGCTTCTGCTCGCTGCGAGACTTCCAACTCTGGAGGCTAGACAACCTAATGAGACTGCTTTATTTCGAAGGCCAATTGCGAAGTTTATTTTCCAAATATAATCAACTATTTGAAATAAATGAATTTAGTACATGCGGCAGTGACGAGCAGTGAAGTTAAAAATCTAAGCATGCAGCTATGTGCAGTAAATGCAAAAGATACGTCATAAATCACTCTGAGTGATGTATGCGTTGTTTTGTAAGGTGTAATGTTGTTTTATGTGCGAATGGCTAAAAATGAACCAATGCTTATTGTGTGCACGTTGAGTGCACTCCGAGCTGAAATGCCATTTGTTTTTGTTTTCTAGTGCATAAAAAAACATTTTTTCTGTGTACCAAAATATTTTTTTACTAAAAATAGCTTTATAAATACAATCTGACACGTATTCCATAAGTTCCGTATAAAGCATTAAAATATTAAATTAATTTAAAAATATATAAAATAGGCAATTTAGAGCATGTAGCAGTTATCGGTCAATGGACTTTAAGTACAGCATGCAATTCCATGTATTAAAAATAAAAGGTGCTCAATAATTGAAAACGGGTGCTTATAATAAAATAAATTCATAAATCAAATTATAAATGTACTTTTTCGTGTTTTTTTTTTTTTAAATATAAAAACAATCTTACAATACGTACAAAAGTAGATTTAAGTAATTTAAAAGGGCATGTTTCATGCTATCGGACTGCACGCCCCCGTGTAGTATGTAGGTAGTTTATAAGTAAGCACACGACTAAGGTATTTATAACTCTATATTTAACATATGAAGTTTAAAAAAAAATACAAAAAGGCCATATATATAAATATAACAAGCAGACAAGACGCACATACGCAAGTACCAGGTCGACGAATAAAGTCGATTGATTTACGTCCAATAGTTTATAGGCCTCATCTGCAGGTCCGAGGCCCGGGTCTTCCCGCCGGCGCGCCCGACCTCCCGAGGTGACGATAGCAGCGATGCTTTGTTTAGATTCACGACGCAGTTTTACAACAGTTTACAGCAATAAACCTGCTCGTTATTTACGACGAGCTGTCGATTGTTCTAGCGGCCATGTTCGCTTCGGGCGAGGCGGCCGGGCATTGTGAGGGAGTGACTTCCTCCTGGCCACGAGCGGCCCACAGCGGCAGCTCCGGGTGGCTCGAGAGCTTTCCAGCTCTAAGATATTGGATGCTTCAAGGTTTTTTATGGTTTTACTGGGAATTGAGCCCCTTTAAGTGAGAGATACTTCATATTTTTGCTCCTACCCACATAGAAATTGATGTTTGTTTACCTATTTTTAAAACAATAAAATGAACCACGTTGAAAGTAATTTATAACTTCGTTACCATTATTTCCTGGTAAAATAAAATATATGTACGATTTACATAAGTTTTCAATAAACGCATATGCAATTATTGTCATAACATGTATACAGTAAATTTATTAATTTTTATTAATGACCTCTCAAAAACATTGAACATATTTATATTACATAAATATGTCTTGTTTCTGATTAAACCACTAAAAAAAATTGGGATAATATTTGTACTTACGCTTGTCTTACTACATATTATTATTGATACTTTCTAGGTGTGTTTTGAAATTCACAACCATAAAACGTCTTGAATTAGAAATATGCAACAAACAAGAATTCAATTTTAATGGCTTCTATAGATTCACTGTGCTTTTGTTGTTGCTTGTATGGACCGCATTCTGCCAGTAGCTATACATTACTAGTAAAGACGTGAGAAATTCTACACTTCAAAACGATGTGATAATGTTGAATTTTTAAATCAGAATTTTTCATATAGATAAGCTCAACGCACCATCGGTAAAAGTAATAAATGTTTAATACAATAAATGTAACCCCATACAAAAAAGTATAACAACCACACGATAAAAATGTATTTAGAAAACTCGTAAGCCGGACCAACAGCATTCTTTTCTTTATTTTCCCCGAAAGAACTCTCGACTGGGTGTCTGCGTTGTGTCCAAACGTCAGTAGACAAAGCAAAAAAATATTGTATGTGTCATTTCTTTAGAAAAATCTCTAAAATTTTGGGGGCAATAAAGCTATAAACCGAAAAAAATGCACGGGAAGAGCGTCCGAGGCGGGCCGACCCACCGAGGCTAAATAAAGTGGATATATGGCCGCAATAAACAACTAAATCTCTGTGAAAGACCAGCCATACAAACACATTCAAATAAAGCGATTATATTTAATAAGTAAAAATGTAAACATGTTGTAAATGTTTATTTACGGCGCGGTTCCACATCACTTCGGGCCGTTAGGAATAAATGCCACAAAGGTGATTTCACCAGATGGTTATTGGTCGGGCGGTGTGAACATTACCCACTCTGGACCTCGTTGGCGATGATTTTCATTTTTAGTCATCTGTCTGACTGAAAATACATGTAAATTTTAGCATATTGTTGAATTAATTATTTTATCCAGCTATCAATAAAGAATAATAAATCTGATCGTTGTATGACATATTTTATCGATATTGTTGACCAAATAAGCAAGATTTATAAAATATGACTGTAATTAAACATTCTACCTGCGTCATTGGAAATAAGCCTGGTAAACGGATTAAAACTATATTTATAAGTATTTTGTACGCAGGTAGGTGGCAATAAACCTTCTGTGGGCAGGGGCGCGGATCGAGGATCAAAATTATTCAGCCATGGGCAAAGAAAACAAGTGGGGCAGAGAGAAAGTCATCCTCGTCCATCCAGGGAAACCCGACAAGCCGATCAAGACATGTAGCATTGTGATAAGGTTTCAATTAAAATATCTAAATATTAAATAGTAGTATGAAAATAATAAAAATATTTGATCTCATTACCTCGATGTCTCTTTTATATTGCGTAATATAGTTTTTATAAAAGTTAGGTACATAAAGACGTTTGAAGAAATACAGAATGGAAGTAGAGTAGTATGTCTCAAAAATTATATCATCTCACACTCAAATACTTTTATAGATATATTTAAATAATAATATGAGTATTGAAGATCGAAAAAGATTAAGGAAGTAAAATTAATATAGAAGATATGCATTTATATTTATGAAGAAATTGAGCATATTTAAATGTTAATATGTCGAAAGTATACTTTCATGCTGTAAGTTTTAAATTTTAAATGGTGAAATTACTACAATATTTAACTATTTCGTTGCTAACTGTATAAAGCATAATAAATTGCATTTGTTAAGATAAATATTTACTGTTAAAAAATACCTGCAGTCAAAGTACCATTAACAATTCAAAATTAAGTTTACAAAATAATTCATAAAAATATCGTAAATCTTAAATAATGCACAGACATTGAATAATCTCGGATTAGTTATAGTATTATCTATGCCGGGAATCGTTACCAACATAATAAACTGAAATAACTATATCAATTACTCAGACAATACACCTCACACAAAAATACAAGAACTGGCCATTTAATTACAGTGTATGGAAATTAAAACTGGGAATATTATGTGTATGATGAATGTTTTAGATTAAATAATTTTACCTCCGGGCTCTGCGGACGGTTAATATTTATTGTTTTCTTTATTAAAATTATAGTAAGAATAAGTTTATTCATAGGATATGTGTTAAATAAACTAGCAACGTTTGGACTGAGCGTATACGCCTTTATGTTACAATCCCCTAATTACCTCTCCCGGGCTACGTTACCTTGGCCATATTGAGGTGAAATACAATTTATTCTTCAAATTAAAATTTTAATCAAACAAGATTACCTGGTTGTATCTATTCATACATGAGTCTACATCTGCTAGCCACTTTTGGAAGTAAATTTTGTTATACTTATTTAATTTCACGTAATATATTGAACATCGGTCAACATCTAGGCATCCTTGATCTTCACTGTAAATTTATACACATACACATTGAATTTGATACAAATTTTGAAGATAAAGATGAAAGGTTGTGATAGTGGTGGTAGCATAGCAATAGTCATCAAGACTACAGATAAGAACAAATACAACTGGGAGAGTCCTTTATGCAGCAGAGTGCACCGCGATACAAAGTAACAATTAATTATAGATTTAGGTCTTTTTCGTGGACAACCAATTAAGCCGAAATTTATTCCACCCGAAATAAAAATTACGCCACCATGCCATAAAGTTTGTCAAATGTCTCTATCTATATTCGTAGCTGGTACTTATAATATTTACATATTTTATAAGCTTAAGTTATGATTATGAATATTCACCCCAGCGCAGCGGTAAATGATAATTACTTGGAAGCAACTGTTTTGACAATAAATTACAAACGTTGATCTAACAGAAAAGTAGACATTTAAAATTATTTTCAATTATTTATAATAACCATAAATACAATTGATATATTGTATTTTAAATATAATGATATCACCCGATTAGGAGCGACCGGGTATCAAATCTAAACCACAAATTATAAGTACACGAAAGTAGATTTTGAAACATTTAATAATCATAAATAAATATAAATGAACATTTTATTTGCCACCTTGTTTTGTAAGATAGGGGACAGGTTATCTAAGGTGACATGCATGTGAATAAACTGTTTAAAAAAGGGATTATGTAACTGTCGCTAACTAGTCTCCGAAATCAGCTTTTTTAAAGCTAGAGAAGTATAATAACGACAATAATTTGAACATTCTAATTATAATCTTTATAAATTGGAAAAATTTGCATCACCCCTTTTCGAGCAATCAAGCGTGCTTACAATAAGAGTATGGATTTCTGAAATGAACCTTTTGAATACATTTATTTGTTTATTTAACATACTTATAATAACAAAAACCCTTAGTCCCTAACAGCCAAAATAAATAAATAAAATTAATTAAAAATATACTAAATTACCTACCTTTATTTCTTTTATTATTTCCATGCCACGAGCGTGTTTATTTTAGTTAATTTGACAACAGAAACATAATTTTTTAACGACCCGATGATCCCGAGATCCCCGCGGGGCGATAGGAGCCGTAATACTTCCCGGCCGGCAAAACAGTTTCCTCCGGCATTAACATGCTTTCATGGTTTTACATAATTACTTGATGGCTTTATTTGGGGTTGGAGTCTAGGATGAGTTATGGTGGGGCTGCGCGGGACCCACAAATATCAATATGACCGAGATAGTCGGTAATTAAAACGACGGTTGAGAATAAAGTTTTAATAACCTGAAGTGCATTTAAAATCGGGATGTTTAAGATTTTTGTTGGTCGATAACACTCAAAGTTTCATTGTTGGCTATAACCTATAAATAATATATGTCTTCCTTGTAAGCTGTAGGTTTTGTTTGTTTTTGATACAATCATTGTAAATTTATAAATATTGAATAGATAGCAACCAATTAAAAATATTTTTTTTATTCATTTGAAGAATGAAATCCGATAGGTTTTTTTTTGAGTTTTCATTAAAAAAGACGAAGAATCTTCTTTAAGATTAATATCACTAAATATATTTTGCTTATTATAGATGAAGTATTTTTTTTTTCACTAAAAACTAAATATATCTATTATACCATTAAAGAATCCACTTACAGTAAAAATCTTGATGTTGTTCTTAAATTATGATCAAAAAGTATTGTCGATAAAAATATTAAAATATAGTTTAGGGCAGGGGTCCCCAACCTGTTTGCACCTTAGGGCACATTCTAGAATGCCGGAGCCTAGAATGGGCGGCGGGCACCATTTATTTTTATAAGGTATATTTATAGTTGGGCATAGTCCATAATACATATAATGCACAAAAATATTTAATTCCAAAAATAAAATTATAAAATATAAAAAAATTAGTTTATATTTTTATGTAAGTAGTATTGCATAAAAATTCTGGTAATTGGATCGAGTTGGGGCAAATATGCAACGAATTATTATTATTAATAGCAACTTTAAAAAAACAACAGGTGAGAATACTAAAAATATCAATTAGAGTCCGGAAAAAGTTTATTAAGATTTTAATGGACCAACAATATTTAATTTAAATTTTAATGTTTTTATTGGTTGATTTTTAAAAATATTGACCAATCTGAAATGCCCAAAGTCGACCCAATTATCAAAATTCACTATAAAAAAAATAGAAATATCAAAGTCAATGTGATCGTTAGCATTGCATTTCATTGACTATTGCTTCGTAATTAGGGGAGAATGATGATATTCCTGGTCGTAAGGAATCATCAAGATGTTCATCTGTAAATCGAAATCTGCACTTTGATTTTATGATATTCATTGTTGGAAACAATGATTCACACAAGTATGTAGAACCGAAAAACGATTTAATTTTGTATGCTTCTCTTTTCAAGAAATGTAATTTGTTTATGTGTACTATATTCCAGAAGTCTTCATCTGATACATTGGATTCAAGAATAATTACTTTGAAAATTGTAAAGAAATAAATATTTTCGCTTATATTTCGCTGTTTAATTATCCTCTAATTGCAAAAATATCAGCTAGAATTTCACATAGCTTTTATCTCACATTTATCAACGTTAAAATATCAGAGACACTTTCATATCGCTTTCACCTCACTTTTACCACCGCAAAAATATCAGATAGACTTTCACATAGCTCTCACCTCACTTTTATCAACGCAAAAATATCAGAGACACTCTCACATCGCTTTAACTTCACTTTTATCAACGCAAAAATATCAGAGACACTCTCACATCGCTTTCACTTCACTTTTATCAACGTAAAAATATCAGAGACACTCTCACATTGCTTTCACTTCACTTTTATCAACGCAAAAATATCAGAGACACTCTCACATCGCTTTCACCTCACTTTTACCACCGCAAAAAATTTCAGATAGACTTTCACATAGCTCTCACCTCATTTTTATCAACGCAAAAATATCAGAGATACTCTCACATCGCTTTCACCTCACTTTTACCACCGCAAAAAATATCAGAGACACTTTCACATCGCTTTCACTTCACTTTTATCAACGCAAAAATATCAGATAGACTTTCACATAGCATAGTGGACCATGCGTACAAACAACTCTACACAATTTTCAAATATATTGCACGTCACTAACAGTTAAATATTTCCAATACCTTTTTTGTTTATGATAGTGCCGTTACAAAACATTGAACTAAATAACATATACATTTGAATTAATATATATTTATCGACATAAAAAAAAATTAATAAGGAATAGTCACAGCACTAATCTGGATATCCTTAGAGTCAAATGTGAATTGCTTTAGCAAATATGAATTTGCTTTACTTTTTTTGGTTCAATATTATAATATTTATATTTACTCGTACATATACATACTTTTATATGCAATATCTTTATCAGTCTGGGGGGTAGTTGTCAAGTTAGCTAATCAAACAAACGCGGATCGCTGTCCGGTCTCGGGAACTCTTGTGCGTTTGAACTGTCAAAAAGTAAATTAAAATAATACTAAACTGGCCCCGCATTCGATTAAGACATTTACATTAAATGGTCAAGTAAAATATCATACAAATTTATTTCCGTCATTATCTATTAGAGCCCCGGCCGCCATAGGAATGCACCCTCCTGGTCAGGGCTGCCAATTACTGAAAAAAACTTCAAAAATATAATACAGGCGATTTATGAGATTAATATAATTGTAAAAAATAATATGTATTTACCTGTTTTAAATTAATCAACAAATATATTTTGAGTGTTTGATAAACATATTAAAGCATCGATTAGATTAAACTATTCACAACTTTTGAAATACCTCATATTAAAGATTTTGTAAAATATAATATCATTTTAATATAACCTACATTATATAGGTTAAAATGTGCAAGAGAAGGTGTCTAAGCAAATATGTTCCGCAGCCTGCTACAGAAGGAATATCAGATCTAAACGCCAGAGCATTGTATGAAAAGGATTATATAAAATAATAATGCTATTGGGCAGCACCAATATGCAGATTTTTCCTTCGAATATAAAACTGCGGTGTAGAAGGACCCGGGGATTACACTATTATCCCTAAGAAAACCATGAACCTATCCTGAGGAGAGGCACCCGAAGAAGAAGATTAAATATTAATACAAAAAAACTTATTCACTAATTGTAGATAATTTAATTATATATTTTAGGTCAATAATTTTGCTGCAGTCAGCCCTAGGCCCGTATGAAATTATGCAGCAGTGGCAGTAGGCACTTCATCATCATTACCGAACCTGCGGCGACCACGGCCGGGGTGTAAAACGCACCGTGCCATGCATGCGTGAAAATTTAATTGCTCGCCAATTAATATGATAATCCGAAGAGGTTCCATGCGGCCCAGAACAATCGTATCGCTATCTGGATCTAGAGCCTTCCAGCCCAGGAGCACGGACAAAACGCGAACAGTAGCCGCCCGCGTGGCCACCGGCCGCAGAGTTATATGTTTAATGTCTTTATAGTATCTTTAAAAGTTGTTTTTGTTTGGAGATGATTATTTTGGTTTACATTGTTATTGTGACAGCTCCGCGGCTCGCGGGGAGATGCTCGTAGATAGTTTGATTGGGCAGTCCGTATCTCAAGCGAAGTAAGTTATTGCATAGCTAGTTAGAGTTTTGTATTATTTATACGTTATTTTTTCTGATTTATAATGTAAACTAGCCTGCTAGGAGAATTACAAAAATGATTACACGAGTAATGTTAGAAATAAAACAAAGCCAGGCCTGGAATTAAAAAATACTCGAGATTACTTTTAATACCAGGCAAAATGAAATGTGAGATGTCTACGGGACATTGCATTTAGAATATTTAAATCAGGTTTTATTTAGAGCAGAAAAATTAAAAAAACAAAAATATTTTTATTCATAGTGTAAATTGACATAATGTGTTTTTTTAAACTTTCTTTGCACATAGCCAGCAATTCTTCACAGAATCGATGTTTTCACTAATTTTAAAAAAATCACTTAGTTTTTCGGAAACCTACTAATAATTATTGTCATATTTTTATCCATAATAAGCAAGTACTTCATGAAGTTTGTGAGGTATATTATGCACCCGTACTCTAGAATTGTGATTCGCTTACTATTCGACACTGATAGGTAATCAGCAAATGGTTTATATGTAGATGCGGTACGAAGATTGAAGCATGAAGTTGAATGCTCTGCTTCAACGCCTTCTTGTGGCTTGGTGTCATGTGTCACTAGAGGGGTTTATTGGGATTGCTTGGAGGGGGAAGTAGAGTAGAGGTGGGCTGCTAATTGCGATACAAAACTAGATTAGCACGTTAATTAGTATAATCAACATTCGATACTAAAATATATCCAATTTGATTCTCGTCTTAATAGTCGCATTCCAAATTGATGTAATCGAGCTCACGTCAGTTTCGGTATGGTCAATAGTAACTTTTACCTGCATTGCATGTGTCAGTACAAATTACCCATGAATCACATCATCATTTGAAGCTGCGATACATGAATTGTCTATTCGATCTCGGGCGAGCCTATCCGCGCCGCACAGTGGGTGCGATCACTCCGTTGCCGGCCGGAGCCTCCGCGGCAGCAGCTGCTGTCTCTTTGTTTACGTCCTCTGATGGGGCAATTGAGACGAGCCACTTGTCCTGCTGTATCCTGCAAGCCCGGCATGAGCCGCGCCGAGGGCAGGGCTGGAAGTAAAACAAATCAAAAATACATCGATATAGCTTTTCTCATTGATTATCTGATATACCTAATAAATCAATATACTATACAAATTGGCACTTCTCAATGTATTCCTTTTAAAAAAGTAAGTCGCTTTCCATATATGCAACTAATATTAATTTTGTAATAATCTTTGAATGTGTCCATAGAATGTCAAATATTACACTGTTTTTCTATAAATCTTAAAAAGTATTTAAAAAAAATTTAACGCAAGATTCTATATTTTTTAAAGGTTTCATTATTCAACTTAGTATTATTTTTTTAAATAAAAGGTAGATTAATATTTATTTATTTTATATAAGGACTATAATATAATAATATTTTTATTTATTGCATAAACTAGTATCATTTTATTATGATAGTGATCAGAAAAGTCCACAGAAAGCAGATTTGATTAATTTATGTATAATTTTCAAGTATTTATTTTTTCAATTGAATCATTGTAAAAAATACTTTCAATAAAATAGTAAATCTTCAAAACTGAAACTAAATGACAAACGCGTTGCATGTCAACCCGTAAAATTTGAAAACAAATATTTTAGTAAGTAAGTAATTTTCAAATTTAAATTAATGTTGTACTTTTTGATTGCATAAAAATTCGATTAAATGACATCATAAAACTCTTGTTATCTTCCATAAAAATAGCTTCTTTGCTTTTGCCGACTTGTTAAGGAATCTATTATACGATTGACCCTCCGTGCTATGAAAAACTCAAGTGGTAAAAAGCACGTCAAATCGTAATTAACAAGGCAATTGAATTAACCCCCATATGGTCACCTAGTTATTTTTTACTTAGTGGAATAGTCGTAAATACAACTAGCTTATATTTTTTTCACATTGTTATCGATTCGTATAAATGTACATGGTGTAATAAAAACCAATAATATGGAATACATTAAATCATTTTTTAATGTTAATTTTGAACAATTATATATATGTATAAAATGAACTTTTATAAAATAAGATATAGATTATAATAACAAATTAAAATTATTTTGGTGAATGCATTCAATTTCGTATTTTAATACTCGTTTGATTTAACAATGTTTGATACAACGTATTTATAAAAAAAATCATTTAGCGGACATTTAAATTACATTTTGCGTATTACGAAAAAATCATATTTAAAAAATATTTTTTACAAAAATAGAGATGATAAATTATAAGTGGGTTAATTGATTGACAAACTAAATATACATTTTTAAATATTTTTGTGAGTGTGGTTGTTGATCCCTAAATCATTTTGGGTGTGGTCATGCAGTGATTTCAATTTGCATAAGAGCGTTCAGTCATATGCAACATTATCTAATCTAACTGATTCGTTCGAGTAGACAACCCTGTTGCACAACTGAAGTGTTGTTATTGCTGTTATCTTAATTAAGTAATGACTACTGCACTGCACTGCAGGTCATTCTCGGCCGAGTCAGCGGTCACTGTTAGGTACGAGACTATATATACACTGCGGGCTTGTGGTACAAACATTTAAACACAAGCAGTAACCATAAGTCTATAATACTTAAGTGCTATCAATTCACCCCCGCTTTCAAAGCACAGAATTCTGCTAATAATCCACAAAGTTAGGGGATGCAAGAATTCAGATCAGTGTCGCCCTTTCAGTGATAATTTATTTTTCCGCCAAGTTTTTTGAGTGCCGCTAAATTTACAATATAATTTCCGTTTTTGGGTTATGATTTTAGTTTATAATATTCTGTCTTTTGATAAGGTAACATATTGTAACTAACTTAATGATATAATATGTTGATTCCACATATTATAAAATTCAATACCACGGCAATTTTGAAACTTTAAATTATAATTATCAGGTAGACATGTCAACTATACGAAACTGTTCTTCGATGATTATTGAATGTACTTTTATATATACTTTTCATTTTAATAATATTAAATTTAAAACGGTAACAACAGTTCTTTATTATTACTGACACAGATCTCAAAGTCAAAAATATTGTTATTCAATCAGGTGAACCATTCGCCAACCTCAATATCTATAAATTCTTACATTGAAAGTACGTTATTTATAATATAGTTTCCCTTTTTGGGACTCGACTTGATGTAAAAGTACTTCCTTATGATTATTTTATTAGACGTGCAATGTTTATGTACTCTTAACGTATGTTACGCGATCTTAAATTATAAAAGTATGGATGCAAAACTTGACTGTTGAATAACGCTTAGAAACAATTTAACACAAAATGGATAAGTATATGTATAGTATAAGGTGAACGACGTTTGTTTGTCTTTGTATAAATGGGTGACGAGGCAAAGCAGTTTGATTTATTTAACCATGACAGCAAAAAGCTTAAATCGAAACGGACTGTATATGTAACAGGAACGGATCGTCGTTGGACAAGGAGAGTCATGGAAGTGTCCTTCAAAGAGGGGCTTACGAGGACCCATGAAAGCCCCTCGGTTGGATGAGATTGTTTCCGTCAAGAGTGCAATGAAACAATGACCCGAATGCGTTTGTATAGTCGTGTACAATAAAAATAGTGGATTTAACACATGAAACCATGAGAAAAATATCATTTTTTTTCCTGATACGGGTGAAATATTCATATGTGAATTGATTACCTTATTCGCTATTTCACTTGAACGGATTAATTAAAAACACATAATTAAAATCATCATGAAATTGTTGAGTTTTGATTTTTTATATTTATTTTGCGGTTCACTTAAAAGCAAGAGCGAACTTTGCAACTTGACGGCTTATAACATAATATTGGCAGTAATCACTCGCCGTGAAATTCACATGGAACAGGAAGTGAAGGTCCTGGACTAGATTGTGGGTATCTTGGGTCATGTACCCAAATCTTGCCATGTGAATGTCACAAGGAAAAAAACAAAAAAATTAAAATTATATATATGATAGTAAAATACTCCATTATCAAGAACTCTACTGCAATAATAAAGTATAATTACAAGTATGAAAACACTTTGGGTAGTCTTACAAGGTGATGGTGAAATTCAATATTTATTTTATTAATAAGTCGACTGTGAAAAACAAATTAATTTTGCATTCTCGTGAGAATTTTACAAAAACAAAACCATTAAGTAAATACGACATTTTCGGTCATATGTGCATACCTTCTTTAAATAAAAATCAGGTTTACTTTCATACTCACTAGATACCAAAAAATCTTGCGAAATTTATGTTATAAATAAATACATAAACGTGAAAAATTATCTAAACCGTATCTTATGAGCTATTGAAATTATTGTACCCACATTGTGATAATTGAAAACCTTTTTTTATAATTATTTAAGTATTTATGTGAACAAATATACCATCACTACCACCTAAATATCACGAAGTCGACAGAAGATATCGAATAGAAAAACACTGGTCTATGTTTTTTTTTATTATTCTCAAACAAACTAATAACATTTTTTTAACTCAATTACCTTAGTATTTTGTAAATTAAATATATTTCAACGCAATTATGTGTATTATAGGCTATTGTTGAGAGAATAAATAAAATAAAATTAAAAGAATTTCACATCTATATCGTGGATATAGATGTAAAATTCTTTCACTAAAAATTCCCAAAAAGCACTTACGGAGAAAATCTACTTTTTTATAATATTAATTTGACTTAGTACCTTGGTTTATGATTAGAAGAACTAAAGCTTGATATCGTGATAGTTGTACTTAGCTCTCCCACCGGAATCGCTGAGCGGATAACTCGTGATCAGTAATCAGCCATACTAATCACCGAACCGCGAGCCGATTGGGTATAAATTACAAATCATCTGAAATTAACAGCTTCCGGCCGATATCTCACGCAATTATCAAGTGATTCAACAATCATCACACGAGCTCTCGCTTACTAAGAAACATCGCCGTTTACCTAATCAATCGATTCATTCTTAAATTGGATTCCCTCTGATGATGAGACAGTAAGTCCCACTTGACGCATACACACTGACTAAAGTGACCTTCCCCCCGCGGCCCCTGAGCTGTGACCCTCCGTCCGGTGTCTCCGCGGCAGACCCTCAGTCTTTAGACGATCAAACATAATATAAAAAAAACATAGTAATTAACTGAAGGGTGAATAAAGTTTTTTTTTAATTTAAGGAAATACAAAGCAATGCTACCTTCACGTTTGTAAATATGTTGTAATTGTTTTTAAAACTTTTTTTGAAAGGCAAAATACGATTTAACGTCTAGAAGACGATTTGCTTTCAAGTATTAAAAAAACTTTTTTTAAACGCAAATAATTGCTTGCGTGTGCTATTTATAAATACAATGGTTCGTATACTTCATAGAGTAATACGAAATCACACCTACTCATGTATTTTAACCTTAATACAAAACAGAGACCGTTTTAATGTGATCCGGTCTTATAGTAGATTTTTTCCGTAAAGTTTTATTTGAAAATATGTGTATGCAACTTGACTCACCATAGATTGAACCTAATTTTCATTGCAAATTTTCAAAATGAAATAATAAATGCCATGACCTATTTTTATTTTAAATGTTTGTATATTATTCAGATGATAGTCAATTTTTCAAATATATCAATTTTCTGATAATTTTATGTGCATTCTTGACAAAAAATGTGCCACTTTTAAACTAGCATATCCAGAACTGTGGGAGGTTTTTGCCATGCGAGGGAGGGGCGGGCAGTTAGAGAGTTACCATGCATGCTCTATTGCAGTTGTTGTTTCACTATTTTCTGTAGATATCATTCAAATACAAAGAAGGCCTATTGAAGAACCAGAATTCAAGGAAATCAGTAATTCACTTTTATAATTCACAATTTTGTGACACAAATCATGAAACAAAGTGCTGTCATTAAAATTCATGAATGGAGTTCGTATCCCGCGTAAGTAGTAAGCTGGATCCAGCCATCTTTAATTGCTCTTATCAATGAAGCCCTCCGAGACTTGATACGTAACATGAGTCAGTATAGCAGAGTGCTGCACTCACTGCACATTCAACGAATTGATCACATCGCCGAAGCAACAAGATAAGAGATCGCTCTAGATTTGCAGCGTGATTTATCCTGGGCTCATATGACCAAAATTTAAAATTTTACATAAAACTGGTGTCGAAGACGCCTGAGAAACTGAATATGAGAAAATAAAATTAACAGAATATCTTGAAATGGGAATGCGATGGTGCTGGAAGAAACCGATTTAAATATCTGAATATGAGACAGATTATTCGGCTCATATAGCAAATAACCATTTTCCTGTTATCAAAAACCACAAAAAAAAACACCTTTAGGCTTCAAACAGAATTGTCATAACTTCGCCTAAACATGTTTTGTTTTAATTTATTCTTCTACGAACCAACTTTTACACTGCCAACATTGGATCCAAAATATGACGTTGGTCCACAATTAAAAGGTTGCATCCACTTAGGGAACAGCTGACGAGTCGGTGAATGAATCCTGCGCACATGCGCGGGCGGTGGTCGAGTCACAGTCAAGTCACTTGCCGCGTGCCCCGCGCCCCGGGGTCAATTGCAAAGCTAGCGTTTGTAGTGGAATTAAGTCCGTCCGCAGGCCTGTGATTCAAGGCGACGGGCGCATCTGCTTTGGGAATGTTAATTGCGGGCCCGCTGATGTGACAGCTTTTGTCCAGAGCGGATATACGAATTCAGTTGATTTATTAAGATGATGAAGTACAGCTGTCCAGTTAAAATCTCAGGAAGTTGTGTTTATTTTATTTTTTGTCTAACAAAAATTTTATAAGGATATTTAATTCAATATTTTATTTTTGTAGACATGAATTATCTTTGATATGTTTTTGACCGATTGTGATCGTTGAATATCACTTAATATGTACACTGAAATAGATTTTTTAACGAATTCGTTTAAGCGTATTTTATATCTGATAACAACTTATTTGGTACTGAATTCGATTCCCGTCTGAAGTTTAAAGGTAAAATATGATATTAAAAAAAAAAAACTTTGGATTACGTTTTGATGACGTTGTTTTACTTCTGTTTGGGGATCGAGATCTAAAATGTAAATTATCTGAGTTAATTTGCATGCCTCTCGTCGTAAATTTTCAGCCCTACCCAGGAAACACCTCGTATAAGAAGAATTAGTGAGTTATTTGATAAATTTATATACTGATTTATTTACATGTCCTTTAAAAATCACATTAAACAAAGTCAAATTAATTATTGGAGTTGTTCATATTAATAAATTCATTTCAATAGGAATTACACACACCTTTACGGTAGCAATACCGTTCCACCAATTTTCGTTTGACACTTGAAATGATTAGAAGCGTAGCAAAAAATCCAATTTGTGCAGCTGATCTATTAATTTGATTAATAAAAAAAGAAAGTCGGCGTTCCCACGTCTTCGTTCACAATTCACTCAAGTCATTCATCATCAAAAAAACATGCAAATAAGAAACGAATAGAAATGATTTTACTATATATATATATATATTTTATTTTTTTACTGAATATTTTTATTAACTAGTTTTTAAATGTTTACATTTCGTCAGAAGCTAGAGCTTTACATTTTATATCGAGCTCCTCTAGCAGACGCACTTTAAGCGCTTTGGACTTTAACTATTTAACTATTTGAACTATTTAAAATTTGTCGATTAGATTATCGATTATGCCAAGATGTCAATTTAAGAGCGATCCGTTGTTGTCGTGCGACATCTCGATCGTTCGCTTAAATTTTGTCAGCACGCGAACAATCTATAGATTGTCATCATAAAACGTATATATCCATAAATCAAGATACTCAGAGGATAAAAAAAAACGAGCTCCGCACATGATAAAAATGAAATTTTATAGACTTGATCCATATTTAATGCGAACGTCTATATTTAGATTTAGAAAATATTTTAATGGTGTTCAAATGAAGCCGCACAATACCGAGTCATTATCATAACAAAACAAACCGCGGCCCGTTACAGCCGGCAGTGGCAACTCTGAGATTTAATTTGTTTTGATTAGATCGCTATAACGTTGCCGGGCTGCGCTCTCTTTAGGAGTCCTCGCCGACTTTAAATATGCGACAGGCCTGTCAACCTGTCCGCCCAGAGTAATCCTGTAAACATGTCATTCATATTGTTTATCGCGCTGGGGATCATTGTGTTCATAAATTAAATAGTTATTAGGACAGATTATACAATAGTCGTTTCGATTATTTATCACCTGTGATAGTTGTACGCACTTATGTTTAAAATTTCATTTATCCAAGATATGATATAATATTTATTATATTTTTTTTACCGAATATTTTTAACGACCTTGTTATCCTTTTTTGAACAATCTCAAATTGCAAACGTCACACATTTGATTGTTTCTCACATATTTATGACCAACATTATATTTCTCACTGAATTTAGATTTTAGACATCAATCAATCAGTTGTTTGCCGATTAAACATGTTATCTGATTCATAATGATATATATTTTAATTAGATTTGCTTTAGTGAACAACTTTGAATAAGATAGTTACATCCTGGATTGATAGATAGTATATTTGATATAATTTGATTAAATTGATATATTTTTTACTGCATTTATTCTAAATACATTTTTTTTAATTTATAAAAAAAATAACAAGTTTTTTGGGACCCATCTTAAATAAGCGTTATATTTTTTAAGTATAAATTTATTAATCTATGGAGTATTCCATGATCTAATAGTCTAACATTCCAAAATCGGTCATATGGTGATGCAGTTTGTTTACAATAAACATTTATTTTAAATCTCCCGACATATGACATTTATAAAAAAAACAAGTCACTATCTCACGGCGATGGTCAGTAAATTTAATTATGTACGAGCTCATGTTCGCTCAAATAAAACTTATTATAAAAGTTGATTATTATGGCAAACGTTTTTATCTTTTGAAATGTGATCTGTTTACGAAATTACTAGTGTTTCCTTACTCATTCTCCACTTGTCAATCGCCATGGCTTAAAAAGATTCACGACTTATAGATGCCGAAACTATTTTTTTTGCAAATGTGCGCAGAGTAAAAATAAATTATCAGTATTCACCATGAAAATTAAATCTTTAAATTATATAATACTAAATCATTATGCACATTAGCCTACAACGTGGACAAGTCGCAAATTCCTTACAGATTAAATAATACTCGTAAGTAGCTGATATGTGATATAAACATAATTTTTACAAGTTATCCAACACTGCATGCATTATAATATTACTTTTATAGTGTTTTTTTTTGGACTATTAACAAAAAAACTCAAAGCGACATTCATATTTAAATCATATCGGTAAAATTGATGAAGACAGCATGATTGTGGAGAAAAGTACAATATATATTTTTTTCATTCTATTTGTGTGTTGTTTCGTTGCACAAATTATACAAACAGAATAAATTTGCATTGAAAGCTAATTATAAAATATATATATAGATAGGACCACCAGCAACTGAAAATTTATAGTAGATATAACAGCTTAAAATACACAAATACGATATTTATTGATAAATAATAAGAGAATGTACATAGGTTATTAATTTTTTAGCATATTTACATTTATTGGAAATGTTCATTCTAATATATTCACGCTAGGGCTTTGTAAGGAATGAATTATATAATAATGCTATTATAATACGCAGACTTTTCCTTCTAATATAAAACTGCGGTGTAGAAAGACTTGAGGACCCACTACACTACACCACAGCATGAGTATAGTAATACCCCGCTTTACGCGATCCCGTTATGCGCGGTTTCACTATAACGCGAATTTCAAATTTTGCGTTAAAATGCTTCGCATTACGCGGATTTCTTATTTAAGAATGTGTATGAATATAATGCAGTCATTGACTTGGCTTAACAATAAAAAACAGCGTTGGGTGTTATGAACGTATTTTACAAGAACGTAAAAGAAACACTACCCAAAAGACAATAGATGTATTTTTCAGTAAAAATAACATGTAATACTGCATAAAGTGTTTGATTCAAATGATTTGTATTTTTTTGTTTTATGTTTTGACTATGTATGTATGTTTAATCGTAGACCCCGATATACGCGAAGTTCACTTCCGGAACGTATCCTTCGCGTAAAGCGTGGTATTACTGTACGAGTATATGCTCAGTGAAATGTTCGTCGTTCGGAAGAAACAGGTGATGCTTTTTTTTATAAATGAATTCAATCCTAAATACAAATTTTTACAGTGTAGCTATTTTATATACAAAGAAAACCACAAAAATCCCAAACGGTCACCGGTCATTTCCCGAATCACTGGCATGGGCCGGTGTTGAGGGCCGGCGGGGCCACAAAGGGGCCCGTCGGCTACAAATGAGGTGTTTTGTAGTCCCGCGGCGGGGGGCCGTGATTAGCGCGGGGGCCCCACCCGAGGGTATCGAGTTCGATCTTAATTTTAAAGCTCGCACCTTGCGTTATTTTGTATTTAGTATCGGTGTCGTGTGGAGGTGCTCTGGCACCTTTGTATATTAATGGAATGTTTTTAATTTTTTTTTTATGATTATTGTAACGTTTGTTACGGTATATTGGTTTACTGCTTAAATTAACGCTTTGAACCTATGTTTAGAAATGTTTAGTTTCTAAGTTAATTTTAACACCTACCAGTTGCGTGGAATTCCTGCAACCTATTATATAAATTATTGTATCCTTTCAATTTTATTTGAAATACTCCACATTTAAATAAATACGAAAAACCACGTTCAAGAGTTTATTCAAACTTAATAATTTACTGCACTATCAATTTCCTTTTGTTAAATGTAGTTTTTAGGACTTAAGGATTAATATCAAGATAATAATGATTTTAATAGATTTAATGCTTTACATTATTACTATAAAAATTTAATAAGTATATTGTGCAATCGGCATTAAAATTGCAGTATGAGGTTATATTTAAAACAATAAATGCCTTTATCCAAAAAAAAAAAAAATTTTCATTGAATTTTTTTAATTTCTCCAGATATAACCTACTTTTCGTGATTATTTTTTACCAAACGATTGCATGCTGGTGAATGTCTATGAGCTTAATCTGTACTTGGAATAAAACAATCACGAGTAGCTTTCGCATAAAAAATTCGGTCAGATAGTAAATTTGAATATTTATTCATCAATAACCTCGTTATAATTGAGGTGTTATAATATGGTATATAAATAAACGCAAAATTAAATACATAAATAATTAATTAATTGATAGCAATGAATGCAATTCAAAACTTTATGCATAAGTGCATTGTATAATCATTTGACTATGGCAACCATGTGACATGCAACAACTACATTTAATTTATCTACTTTCATATTCATTAATTGATGTCAATTAATTATCTCGCAGACCAACGCCCAAACAGGATAGTGATTGATATTTTAGTTACAGAAATACTTAAATTCTTGTCTAAGGGGTAAAATAATTTAACAATACTATCGAATCTTTTAACAGAGGAGTCAAATTGGCTCCATAAAACGATTTAAATTCTCGTCCGTTTGTGGCTGTATGAAAGGTTACAGTCGTTTCTTGTGAATGGTAATATTAAAAAGCCATAGTGAATCTGAACAATATTGTTATAATGCAACCCCCCGGCCCCGCGCCCCGGGGAGGGCTCCCCTGTTGTGACTGTTTAGAAAAATAGAGATGTTCCAAAAGCGCGAGGAACCTGACAGGACCGAAGGAATTTAAAGTTCTTCCCCAGAGCCGAAGTAAGGATCAATGTAATATTTTTTTACTTAATTACAAACCCACTGCTTTAAAAAGTAAAAAACGTGAAATTGATCTCACGATCTAAAAAGTATTTATTATATAGACTTGAAGTTGGCATTTCCGCAAAGTGGGTATTTAATATAAGCACGATGTACGATACACATCCTTGCCTAACCAGGGCTGTTAATTTAAATTATTATTTCTATGGGTATGCAAAGCTAGTACGATTAAAAAGTAGAAATAAGAAAGCTTCGTGATTTCATTCAACTTTTACTTTTGTCGTGGTGTTATTTTTGTGAACCTACTGGTAAAATAGACAAAGTTACTACATGTTAATTGTGCGTAAACCTTATGTCCTGTAAAATATTGTCACACACTCTCGAGAGGAGGTATCGTGAAAATTTAATAAAAATCCTTAAAGATATACAAAATGATTCGATTTCTACAAATGCACAGTAGAAGTATCATCCAAGCGTGAGTCGACTTATGATGGTTTAATAATTTATTTCATTCATAATATAAGATATGTAATCTCAATCCATTTTGAAGATTTCCGTTTCGTCCTGTCCGTCTCTGTTTATTCCACATATTTGTGAGGTGAGATGTTGTGCGTCCGTCGCGGCGGTGTCGACTGCATTGTTATTTTTTAATGGTTTTGTATATTGTATGCACCTCCCCGGCCTAACCTCTCCCACCGATGTCCAAACATTTCTTAATATATATTTAAAAAACCATAATTCATCCTTCATCCTAGAAAAAACTAAACATCAGAGTTTTTTTTGACCTTCTCAATGATTTCCGCCATCTGAAACGTAGTAATGTTTTGAAAAAATATTTTTTTTATTTTCTAAATTATAGGTCTAAATATATAAATATAATAAAATAACATCAAAGTTAATATATTACTACTTGAATAAGAGTTTTTGCTTTACAATATTTGTACTGGAAATATATAAAATCTGCTTTAAAATTATAAAGAAGTGTTTTTATTCATGTAAAAGTAATAAATTTTAATGTGAAGAATTATTAGAATTTATGGATAGAATTGGACTCTTTAACACTCAAGGACTAATTAAAGCAAATATAACCTTTGTTATGCTTTAGCCTAATTGACATCTATCTGCAGTGATCAAATGTTAATCTTTACTCAGCAAGACACACGCTTAGTAAACTGAAAAGAAGTGGACCTGGGAACTATATAAATCAATAGACTATATGTAGTTAAGTTATGTTAGTAAGATGAGATCTGTTATAATTTCTCAAGTGCAGTATCAGCCATAAGAAAGACTATGCGGATCTGAAATGCATTTTGAAATATAAAAGACCATAACAGCTATGTATATGAGACAATTGTAATAATCATATGATTGCAGGCTAAATTATATTGAGAGAACGTCCATCTGTCTTGAGTGTAAAAAATATATAAATTCTAACGTAACAATGACTCTATTTGGAAATCTATTATGGACTATTGTGATTATCTGAAAATGGTAAAAAAGAAACACATACAGCGGTCGCACTCAAACACCAGCATTATTAATGATGCGTTTTCTTTTAGTCTCGTTTTACAAATAGCTTTATTAGGGTTGACATTTGATAATTAACTCGGACTTAATTCAAATTGCTTAAGTATTGGTAAGACGCCCTAATATGTGGGTTTTAGAATAAAAAACCTAACGTGGAAAACCAGGTGTGGCGTATTATTAATTGACTTCCTAACGTCGTAAGTATCCCAGTAATTCTGTTGCACCTTGATTTACAAATACGGGTTCTATTTCGAAACAAACAAGGGTACGTTTTGAAAACGGTCACTTTTTGTATTAGTCGATTAAGAAACGAAGAAGTTAAGTTATCTAAGATGGGGTGTGGTTGGAGTATTTGTTACTTTTTTGATTGCTAGGAAAGGTGTTTCGAGTAATTAAATTACTTTTTATAAACTCTATCTTATTAATGATATCGTCTCTATTTGGATAATTAGTACATGAATTTGTAATTAAAAAGCTTTTGAAAATTAAAATATCTTATACTATATAAGTAAATGAAATAATTATATAGTTTAATTAAAATATATTTACTTGTTATAATAACTAAATTAATCATCTGGGTTTTTTCTTAAAATAGGACAGCCATGTTGAGCCAAACATTGTTAGGTAAGGAAAGTGTAAAAAAGGAAAACTTGACGCAAGCACAATACGCAATGCTAAATAAATTTTTGAAAATAGTTTATTTTTTCTTTCAAATGAGTATAAAAGCCCTCATTTATCGATGAAAACAGTTTTTGAAGATATTGAATTCGATTATGATCTCTATTACACAGAATTAAAATAAATATTTCCATAAATTATGATTCAGGCAGAAAATTTTAATACACAAAAATGGACATGTAAATAATTTTCCAAAAATATCCAATCCAAAGCACAATTTTTTCCAAATATTGTTGCTATTGTATTACTGCACTGTCCTTCTTGATTTGCCAATTTATTTCACATAAGATATTCTTAACTTCAATTTTTTTTTTTATTTCACAAACATCAGTAAAATAAGGTTACATTTAATTACAAATTAGTAAATTTTCTGGGTGTGAAACCAAATTCATTTATTATATTGTTAATTTTCAGAAAGTTTAATTACCTTTGAATAACAAGATTCGCAAAATACAAAGTTGTTAGTAGTCTAATAATGTATCGCGTCCCCTCCCACAAATCCGTAAAGGTGCGAGAAGGTGCTTGCTTGCATTAATGGATTGAGTCGTCACAGGTTTTTAAATGCGAGAAACAATAATTTATCATCGTGATTGGTACTAAAGTGGCAAAGTTAACGCGGGGAGAGGAGACTGCGAGGTAAAAGCAAGAGAGATGTTGGGCCTCGAGTGCTGTGCGTTCAAGAGACAGGCCAGTGGAGTGGAGTGGGGTCGACTGTTTCAAGACGATTTAATTGAAGAGCACTTACAAACATTCTGCTTAGTAAATATCAAATTGAAAACAAATTAAAGACGTCTAATTTTCTGTCAAATGTAGTAATAATATAAAGATAATAAATTTATTTCATCTCGAGGATCAGTTATAAATATTGCCACCATGTTACGGGGTGAATGAATTATTTTTATTTATTGGTTCTTATTTCATTTTACATCATTTTTTTATAACCAGCTATCAGAAATTAATAATAAAATAGTCAACGAGGTTTGAATCCGGTGTACTGGCGAGTGACCCATCAGAGCATGTGTCATAATAATGCGCAACTGTTTGTCAAAGAAACTTTTGAAATGTCACTGAAATACCGACAGTACAAGAAAAAAAATCATAACGTGGACAATTTTAATTACAACAATAAAAACTTATTTGGCACGTTGGCATTATCAAACAGAGTAATAACACTCTGTTTGATAATGCCAACGTGAAAGGTTGGCGAAACCGGTCACAAATAAAAACGAACATGTGGAAAATCACTCAAGTATATTATTTAAAATATTAAAATGGAATTCCACCAAGTACTCTCTATCAAAAATATTGAATTTCTCAACCTATATTACACAGAAATACTAGCTATGCAGTGAATTAGCATCGGGCGAGCCCCTAGCACAATCTGTCTCTTTGAGCTAATTTGATTAATATTCGAATATATATATTTTTAAAAATACTATGCTTTTATAATTTCATATTTTTTTATTTACAACGTATATGTTTTTTTCTCCGCGTAGTCGGCCGCCACTCCGCGCCCGAGCCGCGACGAGGCCAGTGATACCCGCTTGTGTGTTTGTGTCTTCCCCACAAAGGAACCGATCCGTCAATCCACCTGACAGCGTTTGATATTCACCGATGGCCCAACAATTAAACACTATAAAAAGCGGCTCCGACTCCTATCGCGGTCCGCTCTCCGTGTGAATCCCCGACTACGCCGGCCTGCTAGATTTAAATGGTTTAATAATATTTTGATGTATTCGGACGCAGGGAAATGGATCGCCTCGGTCTTGAACCCAACTGGATAAGTCACTTAATACTCTGACCTATAATCTCGGTCTTAATTCCTGATTTGACTGTCCAACCTTAGAATATCTAAATTTGCATTATTTTATTTACACCTTTGAAAATGTTTGAAATTAATTAATTGCATATTCTATGTCACCAGTATCCCCTAAAATAATATTTTCTAAAATGTTAATATTTTTTATTGTAATGTGAGATTCAATGTTTTTTTTTTGTTTCAAAAAAATATTAAAACTAAGCAGTATTTACACATGTGTATTTCTGATATTGTGATTTATTGAATAAACCCATTCGATGTTGTAATGTATAGCATAAAATACATATTATCACAATAAACAAAACCCAGTGAAACTTTTATATAATTAATAGTTGGTAACTTATTAAAAACACCTGTTGCTCTATTCAACAGGGTGTGTGAGATACGAACCTACATTTTTAAAATTAAAACTGCCTTATTACATTGTGGATAACTATAACTTCATTACTAACTTTTTGTCGCACCAAATCCGCCCTATTCTGATATAGTGAAGAAGTGAAAATATAAACAAGATTACAACCGCAACCGGATTTTTTTAATTCGTATTTAGCTTTGCGACACAGCGCATGATTTCACTTTTTTGAGTGCAATATCATTATTCAAAATTTGCCAAAACAGAAAAAAAAAAACAATATTGCCAAAACAAAGTATTTCTCTCCCAGAATTTGCCCGGTTTTAATGAATATAAATTAATTTAATCATCCTCCGGCAGCAATTAATACCCGCCGCACGACTCGCGCGGCGCGGAGGAGCGAGCGGGCTTTTTATCAAATATTGTTTTGATACCATCAAATTAATCATTACGCAATAAGTTGTTATTTTTTAGCTGCGAATAATTTAAGCAGCCCGGACAGTCTGACTGGCGGGCGAGTCAATTCAAGCGGCAACAGCCCGCGGAGTGTCAGGCCGCGATGATTGAGCTGTTCTATCGGCACGAACAAAAACATTTATACACCCATCGGCGCACTGAAAGGAGCAGGCTGCGGAGGGCCCCACTGGGCTCTTACCTGCCGAAGCACTATCAACAGCTCACGTGGATTTTTATATTGTTTGCATATTTTTAGACGTGTTATTGGTGTACTTAGCTTCATTTGAATGATTAACACAGGTAGCAACCCTAGGAAAAATTAGATTATCGGGTAGTCTTACAGTAGCTCGATTGTCAGAATACTCAATCATAAATTATTTTTAAAAAAGCTAATTGGTTTATGTAAAAAGTTTTATCTCCTTCGCGTGTTGAATTTCAAAAAAAATATTTGAACACCTTTTGCATTATCTCTTTTACATTTTATGTTTATTTAAGGCATCTACACACGTAGCAACAAATCGCGCCACCAACTTGCAGCTAGCCAATAGCGTCCTACATTTTAGGCAAAACCGTAAAAAGAGTACCAATTCTTGTAATATCTTTAAAAACGTCAAAGGTATAGAAATAACAAACAAGCATCGAAGTGTGAGCCAGAAGATGAGATCGCAAGCCATGTTGCATAATATAATGACCGCGGTGTTAATGCAGTTAGGAGATTTGTAACGCAAGTAAATAAAAAAAGATCATCAATAGATTAAGTGCACTTTTTAATTGATTATTCAAAAAATGTCAGAATAGACAAACAGACCTAACGAATAAAGTAAATCATGAAAGCTGCTAAAAAGTCAACACAGGGATATAAATAAATAACAACTGTGTGCTTAATATAAATGCATAGAAATAAAAATATGTATGGATAAAACAATGTTTTTTTATTATTCGGTTTTACAACCGAAATGTATTTAAATAAAGTTGGATATTTTATACCTCTAAGTAACCACTTGGATGTAAGCCAAAGCTAATACACAGAAAGTGGCTATTAGGTTAACATGATGAGTCACATTTAACGAAGGCTACATGAAGAGGAAGTTACAAGAACGCATAAACTCATAGATTGTTTAACGCGCGTGTTTAAATTCAGTAAATATGTACTACAATTTGCGTTACAAAACATCTTGATTGCACAAATGGTTCAGTCTCTTCACAATTTGGCAAAAACATTAAATTGTGTTGATCTGGAATACATAAGGTTTGTTTTGCATTTGAATAACAATTACAGATTGTCGGTGTTTTGCTTGTATTTGTCTGCTATTTGCTTCACCAACAACTGTTCACAATATTATGAATGTCACTCAATACCTTATTATTTTAAGAACTCTACGCTGTAAATACGACTTTCATAAATTTTTATTTGAGAAATAAATTGTGGTACAAAATATTAACATTTGTATTGTTCACGAGTCCACAAAAATGCTTTTAAACAAACACACGTGCTATTTAATTATGTTCATTTTTCCAACCTTAACAGGTACAGTATTTTCTTAACAGTAAACACGTGTTGTATATGTTTAGATAAGTACGAACTAGCTTAATACCGTAAATAAAATCATGCTAGGTTGAATGGCATATACAAAATTGAAAGGTACTAGGTAAATGAATATTTATTAATATTATTGCATAAGAATGAAATATTTTTCAAGTAATATATTTTTTACAGTAATTATGAGGCTTTCCGTTCTCATTTAGTTAAACATAACGAATTTTCTATAAATCAAAAGCAGATGTATTTTATTTATATAGCTGTGGTAATGTATGGGATAAGTTGTGATATAAATAGGTACATTGCATCTGTAGATGCGCATATTGATTAATTAAATAAAAATACCAATTGTTTACACAAACAACTAGAATTATTGCATTAGCAAGTGTAGCTGGATTGTTAAGAATCGTCTAGTCTTGTTCCACTTGACTATAAACGTGCATTCCACTTAAATCATCCTATTTGTTTCAAGAAAACAAACTTTTCTTATAAACATTTCGATTTATTATGTTGATTCTGTCTCAGAAGTGAAAATATTTCAAAAACATTTGCAGAGTCACCGACAAAGGACATCGGTTAATTTAATTATTTATAAAAAGACCGCAAATTAAGCGGCGCGGAATTCAAATAAGTCTCGAGTGATAAATTTGGAGATATCCTAAACGAGGTGCTCGTTTTAAAATAAATATGATTAAATATAACTTATTCGTTTGGCTTTCGTAAACCAAAAAAAGCAACGGTAAGCCTTCAGTCGTGTCTCATAATTTGATATCATCGATCATTACAGACCAGATGTGGTCGCAGATACAGTAATAAAGATGTTAATTATTAACTTCCGAAAAGGCTGTATGCGACAGGTGGTGTGATATGCGAATGAGGGCTTTACAGTGGTCGCAGTTAGGATCGTCATTGACTTGTGTGTTCCCGATTCGAGGCGGGGACGGTGCGATCAAACGGCGGCTCGGCTTTTGGGCTCTTTGTGTTGAGACGGTCGGTTTGTAGAAGGCTTCGCGGGTCGGAGGCTTTCAGGGAGACATCGACGCCGGGGCAGAAGAGCGGAGGCCAGGGGAGGGGAAGACCGACACCATGAGAATCGCTTCGACCGGGCCGGTGAGAATGGCACTGTAACATCCTAATGTGGACACAATCGAACTAGTTTGACAAATATGGAGGTTGTGACAGTCATCGGATTTAGAAGGAAATGTTTGTGGAAGGTATTCGTTTCTCATCAATTGATATGCGTGAGATATATTGTCTTATATAAGTATGTAAAATAAACTATGTTGCATATTTCATGTCATTAAGAAATATTAAATTTATTTCGGAGTCTCACCGATGTCATATATTAGTATATTGCCAAACATTTTTACGATAAGCTGATGAACAATAAATCAAATAGAAAAATAAGGATATGGGAATCATGGCTTAGAGATATCGACATATTTTTACCATAGAGTTATAATTTATTCTCATTATTTAATTATTACGTTTTTTCCTTGTTCGAAAATTGAACATATATTTCTTTAAATAATAAAAAATAAATATTTTATGCTGATAAGCTTTATATGAAAATGGTATGATTTGTTTTACTTTAATCGATTTTGGAGTAATAGCACATTAGTGCATGTTATACATTGAAAACATTCAAATCAATCTCACGCTTATGATTATACATTTATCAAAAAAAATAATCATCATTTTAAGTTTAGTGCATAATACGATATCCTTTTGTCACATAATACTGATTATATTTAATTGTAAAAGTTTGGTACATATATACATCAATGAAATTTAGAACAAGACCAAATAAAAAAAACTCAATCTAGAAATCAACCCTCCTCGTAATCAACCCTCCTACGATTCCCAGAGTCACCCTCAACTGGTCGCTCCTACCATGGAAGCCTTAACCGAAGGCGACAGCCCTCCTCCGTGTGAGATTATGCGTGCTAACGCGACGCGACTGGGAACAGCGATCGGCTCTTACTCTCCGCATTAAACGTTATCAATTATTGTGGAGCTGCTCGCGCCGGCCCTGGCGACAATACAAAAAACACACAAATAGCATCGATAAGATGCCCGCTGCTTAGTGACGCGAGGGCGGACTGCGGGAAGAATTATTATTAAATTGAATTATCAATTTCAAATCCAAAATTAGACTACGAAAAATTTAAGGGCTGGATTGGGAAGATTTTAATTATTTATATTAAAAAAAATCGCTTTAAGATTTAGCTTATTTTTATTCGGTATCTATTCATATATTAAAAAAATTACTATCCAACTCTTGACATGTGCCCTACAATAACGCATTTAAATTGAGTTGTTGGTTGGTACCATGAAGTGATTCTCAATATATTGTGATTTAGCAAGCACATATAAATAGTACGTTGCTTTTTGTTTTGTCAAAACCTAGTTTGTATTTTTTTCTTTGGTGTTGCATAGAAAACAACAGAAGTTCAAATTGTATCATATTTGCCACGTTTATATATATATTTTTTTTTATGTTTTTACTTTCTGGCGACCTTGAATTTTTGTTTTCAAGGTTGAAAAGAATCTAAAGCCACGAGTCAATTAATCTCCGGCCGTCCCTGTGAGTGGACAGGTCCGGAATCAGCGAGAATTCGACTATGACGATACAATCAGATCTTCGGGCCGGACCGCGGCGGCGACATGAAAGGAGGGATTCTCCGCCACGGCGCACTTGTCACAATGATGGCTCCGGACACGCCGGGAGGGAATACCGGAGCCTGTGACGTTATCCCCGCCGCAGCCTCCGTCTCCTGAATTTGAAGCACTTCTAACGGATGAAAACGTAAAAATATAAGAAAATAAAATGCTATATAAAATTATGTACAAAGTCTAGTGTATGTAAAGTAGTTAATATACTTACAAATATTATGTCATTTTTTTTCAATTATATCAATGCTACATTAATTTAATAAATTATTTGATTTTCTCTATAACATTTTAATTTGGCAGGCATTAGTAGCCAATGTTGTAGTAACTATTCGGTTTTTAGATGCCGTGCCACGATTTGATTTTATAAGATTTGAGTTTCGATCCTGGAACTATAGTAATTTTTTGGAAATTTTCTGATGATAGACCCAGAGTATCAAGACCGAAACGTTGGAATATAAAAAAAAATTTTTTTTAGCATAAACCTTAAGATATATTATAATGTATAATAGAGAATTGCAAAATAAAATACGTACCTTTCTAATTAATAAGAATAAATGAATTTTATTTGAATGAGGTCTTACACTGTAGTTTATTAAGGAAATATGTTATAAATGCTTTAAGTGTCGAATGATTCATCAATATTTGTATGCCGAGTTAAATTTGTGTAAATTATAAAATCAAAAATATTTTGGTTTACTTTTTAATATTAATAAACGGTGCATTTGTTGACTTCCTGTAAAATACCTGTTCTATCACTTGCTGCAAAAATTTCAGCAGAAGGCAGTAAATTTACTTAAATAACAAAACAGCAGAAATGTATTTTTATTATGACAAACAAAATAAAATATCCCTAAAATGTTTGTACATGATATTGTACTGACTTTATGCTCAAAAATATAAACATAATATAAAAAAATAACTGATATGCGTATTTATACTTAATATGCCTTTAACATCAGTTAAATATAAACTGATAGCATCTTGAAGCAAACAAAAAATCATATAACCACCTGCTCTCTACTACTGATAGTTTTTTTTTTTTTTTTTTTTTAATAATAATATAACATAATCGATCCTAGCATAATGCCTGAAAGCACATCTCCTCCACATCCGAATAACTCAGCGGAATTCGAAACATCTTCATAATTTTAATAGTGACCGCCAGTCGATAAATAACCCGACCAACCCCGGGGACCATCGGAAGGTCCAGGGAGATGACACGGTCGATTACCAATAGGAACAAAAGTAATAGACCGCCTCTTATAATATTATATTTTGATCTGCAGGTAGACGATAAACGCTAACACGTCTTAATGCTAATGTCTTCACACAGTCAAAGCTGGACTTAAAACTACTCTACTTCATCATGAAACTTAACGTTTATAAAGATGTTTCAAATATATAATTTTAGCTCTTTGAAATATGGAAGTAAATTTATGAAGTATTTTTTTCCTTTTTTACTTGAGCAAAATATTTTATGCTTATTATTTCAGGCACTAGGGGAGAAGTCACAAATCTGTTTGAAGACGTCACCAGAAACTTGGGGCTTCTGTGCCAATTGAGGACGAACAATGTTGCAATTGTTGTAGTGCTTATAAATTTAAGCTAATGTTTATGCTTATATTCGTGAATTTGCAAAATTTATTTAATTATTGTAAAATATTCGTAAATCCTACATGTTTGGCAGTACAAACACACTGAAGTGGAGTAAAATATTTTATAATTTTACAATAAGTTATATTAAGTGATCTTGTTACGAGTATATAATTTGATATATTTAAATTATTATGTTTTAAAGTATTCAGAATTTTTTTTCATTTACAGAGATTTGAGATTATATGTATACATATTAATATATGTTGATGAATTTCTTAGTAGAGAAAGTAAATGTATTTTTTCTTTACTTTGCGATACTATTATATAAAATTATTTATCATTTCAAATGAAATATATATATATTTTTAATATATTACAAAACAATTGCCAAGCTGTATTATTTTATTTAAATTCTTTTATTTTACAAACGTTGAAAAAAATAACATGATTATTTTGCATGCTGAGGTGCACAGCAATACAAACGCAAATAATTGGATTCAAATAAATGTAACGAAACACACAATTAAATTGCCAAATAAAAACATAGATTACAATCACATAATAAGTATATATGCAATTATACTTAATTTAAGGTTTTTTTTTTTAAATAAATAGGTTTATTACAGAATAAAAGTGTATGAATCATGTTAAATAAACGTATTAAATCTGCTTTAATTTTAATTTTATGCATATGATAGTCTTATTAGTACATATTGCAGTTTTTATTCGAAAACAATAATGTTTTACGACTCAAATATTAAAATGATTATTTAAACAGGTTTTGCAGATTTGTATTGAGATACAATTTGAAATTTGCAGGTGCTCTCGCCGGATGGTGTCATCAAGTATTTGTGTTTTGTCTGAAGCGAGACATAATAAAACAACTTGTGCGTCCACAGTGCGTGAATAATTATCACCTTGGAGCAATATTGTACATAAATACTTATCAATTCAATGTTAAGCATTTGAGTTATTTAAATATTTTCCGAATGAAATTGGATTGACCTTTCCTGGTGAGAATGAACTTTAAGGTCGCAGTCTTGCCTGCAAACAGAAGCCATTTGTCCCGACTAAACACTCTCCAGATGCAGTCCACGGGTAAATACAACCGCACTTTATATGATTTTAATTTATGTTACCAGATGCAGTACTTATCTAAAGAAAAAAGCTATTTTTATTATATTGATGAGTTAATATAAACTGCTGCACTAATAATATTTATAGCAAATTAATAAAAATAAAATATTTTACAATAAATATTTGATAATCCCTTTTATAAGCTGTAGGGTAGCGTGAAAGTAACCAAATATGCATAAGTTATAAATCTGAACAATTATTTTTGAAACTATGTATTATATATCCATTTAAGAAAAATATATGCTTAATAACAATTATTACATACACTGCCTTCATGCTACTGGTACATTAAGAAAAATCTATGAAACTTGCTTGTTTGTCTTTGAATAAATAGGTAACATAAAATAATATATGCACTTTTGTAATACTAGACAGAAACTAATAACTTTTATATAGATATTTATTTAAAAAATAAAACAAATATTTGCTCTCGACTATAATATAAATTATATATAAAGTCAATGATACATTATCTGCAAATAAATTTAAATATTTTTTTGTGTGTTTATGAATTTTAATAAAAATTTTCATATCACCCGGTGCTTTTCTTTTTACAGGTGATAGATAAAAATACTCCACCCTCTCTTGAAAATGAAAATGAGAGGCTGAGCTATTTTTTAATGACGCTGGACTGTAGGCTAATGAAAAATGAATCTCACAAGAGAAGATGACGCACCAAGTCTGGCAGCAATTCAGCTGATATCCGATACTCCACAATCATTAGGACTGGCAAATTGATTTCTTTAGTAATTCATTTCCTCGGGGATGGACGCGGCGATTAAAGTAGAATCAATCAACTCAAACAAGATTAGTAAAAAATATCCTACTTATAAAAAAGAGCCAAAGGGTTGAGGCGGCGAGGATTGGAGATTTACAACTGCCTTTTTGAGTAGATAAATTTTAAAATTTAAAGGTATATATGAGCTGAATATATTTTTAAATATTGCATGTGCTAAATATTGGTATTTTTAAGGTATCTGTAGTGGTCGCTTTTATGAAATGAAACGTAATTTTAAATTTAAAACATCCATGCGTATCTGCTTTACTACATTTTTTTTGAACACCTGAAGCCAGGTGAGTCGTTGATTATATTGACAGCTTTTGCCATTGTTTTTCTCGATAAAATTTACATATTTTATGCATAGATATTAATTTTAATAAATAAATTATAACTTTATAAATTAAATGTGTAAAATGTGAAAAATATACTACAAATTTATTTCGAAGTTCTTTTCTTGAGATCAAATCTACTCACATATTAACACACAGAAATATAACAATGTCCGAAGGTTATATGTAAGTACAAGTTATATACAAGGTTGAAATTTGCTAAAATATTTTAATAAGATAAACCATTATGATTTCGTACATTCAAATAATGCTAATATAATACATTTAAATTACCAACCTTTAACTTTCTATTTTTTGGTATAGTTACATTAACGAATAATATATATATCTTAATATCAAGTTACCATTTAATACTGTGAATAATTATTTATTACATCAACTTATCAAATATCAGGTGCACAGGAATGCCTACCACATTATTGTCTCAAACATCTGTTTTCCTACCAAAACTCAGATGTTCAAACAGATGCATTATCAAATTAAATATCTTCGTATATATTTTAAATGTTAAAAAAATATCAGCCCAAGAAAATGCGTTGATTTCAATAAGTTCAAGACTTTAAGACTTGACATTGATCATTCAAATATAAACAGATAATATTTACAAATGTTACCTTTCTTTGATTAGATTTCATCAGAAACTGTAACAAGCTTCTAAGAGGGAAAAATTGCTTGCAAGCAGTCTTGTATTTGGATCTTTAGAAAAATAGTAGCTTAACAAAAATATTATAAAAATCCTGCGTAACAATGTAACGGGAAGTTTTAAGCTTTAATACTCGATAAGAATAAGAGGCAAGCATTCTAAATTTGGATAAAATGTATAATTTTAATAAAATCACTATGTCCCCTAATATCAACAACCTGGTTGCAAACCACTGTACCTAGATTTTTAAACTATAATAAAAAAGCTAATTATTTAATATTATTATTTTCATCGCGTTTGCATAGCCCTACAAAGTTTCACCGAAGGAGTTATTTAAATCCTTCAGTTGCCGGGGCGGCTGCAGCATTGTGACGTATAAAAGGATGATACGGAACAACGGGCTCTTCTCCCCGCAGGAGGCTCCGCTAAGCCGATCAACCAAATGAGATGTCAATGTGGCATTAGCGTCAACAAATTACTTGCGTTATTCACGCCTGGGCCTGCTCTCCGATAGTGTTTTAATGAAAACACAATCGCGTGAATGCCGCTGACACTTGAAAGAGAATCGCCGACTTGGATATTTTTCATCTGAGACGAACGTGCGTATAATAAAGGCGTTTAATCACTTCAATCAGTCGCACAGTGTGCAATGATTCGATTGGGGAATAATTCAACAATTGTAAAAGTATGCATAATTTTAATAAAAAATTGTATATTAAAATACGTGTTTTTTTAAATAAAATAATTTACGTATAAAACAATATACGAGAAGATTTTCACCCGTATTTAAAAATTAAAAATTTATTACAATAATGAGAAACGCTAAAAATAAATTGAACCATCGTTCAATTTATTTTTAGGCTATATTTAAAATATTTTTTTACAATTGAGAATTTCGATGTCCGATGACAAAGCGTCGTATAATATAATATTTTTCACCTAAATCCAAACAACGTTTGGTTTTATGGTCATTGTTTATTATGAATATATAATTTTAGAGCTTTTTAATGCAATAATAAGTATTTTTTTAAAGTAAAATACTTGAGTGATTTTCCACATGTTCGTTTTTCACTTGTGACCGGTTTCGCCAACCTTTCCCGTCGGCATTATATTATTCAAAAAAAATATTAAAATGGAATTCCACCAAGTACTCTGTCAAAAATATTAAATTTCTAATAATAAGTAATAACTTGTAAAATTTGTTTTGGTATATTACTTTATAGGACGGCCACTAATTTTAATGGGTCAATTGCACAGAGGATTTCAACCAATTACATTATATAATTTTCCACGAACTTTATAAGAAGTAGGTTTATCATAAACTTGCTGTGCAAATAAGTCAAACAGATTCTTCAAATTGATAGTTAAAATAAAAGCATCTCAAATCCTAAATTATATATATATATATATGAAAACATTAATAAAAAAATCATTTTTAAATGAAAGACAGAACACTTAATACACAATTCAACTTATTATATTTAAAAAAATTTTTTTTTTCAAAATAACGGAAAAAACTAATTGTTTGTACTGTTTTGAGATATATAAATGTTTTTAAGTGGATATTTATTATTTCTCCCAACGTGGTGATCAATAATACAAGATGAAATGCCAAACGTAAATACAAAATCACATTATAATATCTGAATCGAGAAATCTTATGAATTCGGGCACTAGACGGATGAAGCCCGGTTTGATTTTTGACGTTGGGAGATGCGATATGGATCTTAATCGCTCATCAATCGCTGATGCAAAGGGATCCGTGAAGATCTACGGATCGATACTGAATTATAGATCACAACCTTTCTCGATGCGAGGATACTGCCCCCGAACGGTTAGGGCCTGTCAAAAATACGTTTTTACTTCTTTGTGGTTTTGTATTAATATTGTTCCTACCTGTTGCATATTTTTTTGCAACTAACCAGAAGTGCAACTTTTTTCTACTTGTTAGTATTTTTTATTTGGAAAAACATATCACCACTGTACTTTATTTTAAATATTAACAGCTATGGGCTGAAAAAGTCATTCTTAGAAAAAGTGAGGTCTAAAAAACAATTATGCTGAGCGTAGGGATGATAATTTTTCCACCGACGTACAAAAAACTCTTGATATATTAATTTCATAACTAATAATCAAAATTGACAAACTCTAAGAACTATGTTTCTTTAGTATGTGCCTGACTATAAAATCAACCAACATTATGATGATTAATACATTTCTACCGCTACTGTAGACATCTTATGCATTTTTCACGTACATTTAAAAATACACGTCTTGTTTACAGATTTATCGTTGTCACAAAAACATTATTAGATAAACTCATCCGGAGACAGAATGTTTGATGTCCAGCCACTGTAAGGCAAATATTTTAAAATAATCACTACGTGTTAAACAAATGTTTAAATAAACAGAAATACAATAAATAATTCAAATTTTATTAAAATTAATCCACAGTAGATAGTAGACAAGCTTTAATATCAAAAGAAACCGTATTTTTAAAGCCGTGTTATATATTTTTACTTGACCATAGCCAGAATGAGGCCATTGTGCCTGATCTTACTTGATCTGATAACATGTTACTCTAACACCTGATTCTATGAAATCTTCTTAGGACGGGGAACTTACACAATACTCCGAGCTCTATGGAATGCGGAGGATCATCGCCATTACACCGCGGCCCGTACAGTTGTCATAACCGGAGAGGCGTAGCGGGGACGGAGACACCTCCTCAAGGAAGAGCCAGTGACGCCGACTCGTCAGCCGATACAATCACCTGTCGCACAATGGGCTCGCGTGGAACCTCAGAGTGTTCCTCTTACACGCATTTACGATATAGATCACTTCTGACTATTTATGAAAATAATCCATTTACATACACAATAACAACAGACCGGGACGCTGAAATCTCAGTTTTATGTCTCACTCTATACGGATTTTAAGACATAAAAAATGTAATCTTATCAGGTCTTACAAATATTTTTGTAAAATATATAAACGTCTAGGATTATACACATAACATACGATCGTACCCGTACCGGACTTAATCATGAAAATATAAAGAAAGTAGATTTTGGATACATTCAACAAATCTTAACAAATATTTATATAATAATATTAAGTTACCTTTTTATCGAAACCCGAAAATTCTTCAATATTATGAAAAAAGATTAAGTTACGCTCTCGCTGAAAAAAAATCGGTTGCAATTTGTTAAAAGCCACCGTAAAATTGATTGAAGGGAAGTCAAGCGGGGTTGGGTTCTTAGTGCTGAAATTCAACCCTTTTAGTTTCGATACAGTTGCGCTCTAGTCTTCATCCCTCGTGGGGTATTGTTCCGGTATGTCCCGATCGGACAGGCGAGAAACCCAACAATACAACCTCCGAGTGCCTTAAGTAGTCTCGTATTGAGACTTTGACAGATCCGCGGGTAAATAACTTGAATAACTCCATTAGTGCCGCTGTCATTCGGCATAGTGTTGCGCGTTTCTGTACTTTTAGGTCACAGCTGAAGCATTAGAAGCCTCCACCTCGGTTGTATTTTAAAATAACAAATATAAAAATAAAGTAAAGAGCATGCTTTTCAATATGACATATAACTTATTGAAAAGAGTTAAAATGTCTTTAAATTTCATTGAGATATTTATAAAAGCTAATTTATTTAAACGAGCATTTATTTATTATAGAAAGTAAGAAAACATAATTAATCTTTACAAGAATTTGCTTTACAAATCATTCACTTAATTTATATTTATTTTAAAATACACGGTTTACATGTAATCGAAATTGAACTAAATGATTTATTTTCAAAATAGTATATCAACATTGTATCGTGCTAAATTTAAGAAAAAAAAATAAAAAGAGCACTTTTAAGACATCTTTTTTTTAATACATTACATATTCTATTAAAATGTGAGCTACCTTTGTGGAGGTGTCTCGTGTTCTCTCGCGAAAGCTGCCACGCCGGCCGGTGAGCTTTTTGTAGAGACCGGTGGGTACATAAAGGGGTTTGGTATCGGAGCTTTGATATTGACGCAAGTGAATCGGCGGAAATGTATTGATACCTCCTCCCCCTTCCCCGGCCACGGAGCCCCTCCCCGCGGCTGTTGGTTCAACAAGGAACAAAGCGCCGCCGCCTTGTCGGGCATCGCCGCCGATTACAGATCATCGGAGGACTGTGCGTCAACGGAGCTTATTATTTTTTAAAGCTTTTTTGGCACAATAATACGATATTAATATTTGCATGCTAATACAGGTGGTTAATGCCAATTTACGTAAACGTACGTGGTTTTGTGTTTTTACTACGTTATGCATAAAAATGTACCATTTTATTGATTGTGTTTATAAATTTGAATTATAACGAAAGCATGATAATAGTATCTACATTCGAAAAAATGTGTTTATTTTTAGGATTAAAATCGATATAAATCTTTTGAGCTTAAGACAAAAATTTAAACGGATGTCATCGGCGCACAGTTCTCGACAGTATCAGCTAGTATAGCGGCGATATCGGCGTGCTAGAGGACCGATTACAGGCGGCAGAAGACACGTCTCCGACGCCGGCATTATAGGCGGCCTTCATTGGTAAGCCGATATCTGTATCGGCGCAGGCCGCCTCTCTGTGGCAGCCCACTCGCAGCATTGTCGGGCTCTCGGGGGGAGGACTCTGATTCACGACTCGACAATAATAGAATGATAGGTATCTAATAAAAAAGTTATTGGATTAAGCTACTTACTTTTACAAAAGACCTCATTTTCTTTCCTAATATAAATCAGAAAATAGCTATACCGAACATCAGTAAAAATAAAACCAATATTTGTTTAGCGAAATGTGAAATAATCATGACAATCTTTAAAAAATCTCCCAGCTTACTGCTAGCAACAATGAAATGGATAAGTTGCAACGAAGCAACAGAAGCGAACCGACAAGAAATATATTATACCCAGCTGAAACACTCTCTGATCAAAAAACAACAAACACTCAAACCATTATAAATTAGAGATGCAGATTAACAATAATATTATTATACTAAACAAACACTATTTTTTTGCACTAACTTTTTTCTCAGTTAGAAAATGATATGATTTCTTTTTTGCCCAACAAGCTCAGTGTTTTTTTTTTTGACTATGTGCTTATATTATACTATCATATATCTCACGAGTTCTTATACGTAGATACGTAATAAATTATTTAAAGTGCTCTTGCTTGTTGCAGTGTCTATTAAAAAGAAGGTGGTGTCTGTATGGAGGTCGCTGGAAACAATGCCGCCAACGTGTACATTGCGAAAGCTTTTATTTCTTGTTTGATATGTTGCTTTGAAAGATATCTTGTTTGGCAACAGAACATTTCTATCGTTATTTTAAGTAATCTTTGTAATCGCTTGTCACTTGAATTAACACACAATTACATTAATATTGCCAAGTATTGTATTTCAAATGGCATTCAAAATGTATTAGGTTGTTTAATTGAATCTTTTGTTCATTTCAACCTTACGTTATTCGATGAGTTGACATTTTAGATTTATAAGATATTAATTAATTTATTCGTTTCTATTTAGGATATCATATAGCTTTTTATATGTGGTTGTATCTTGAAAAAGTAATATTATTTTATTTAATAAAAAGACGGCACCATTATTTATAGAGTGGTATTTTAGGTATATTTTTAGTCAGTTTTAATCAGTTCCGTGCTTTGTTAAATTAATATTAAGCTGCTCACATTTTTATGAAGAAGTAGTGCGGTAGTTTGGTGTACATCAATCATCACACTGTTTATGAGCGTATCATTATTATTCTCAAACACCTATTTAATTATCTGTCAAATTTGAACACCTGAATTAATTATTTAATGGTTATAACTAAGTTATTAGGACAGTTGATTCTCGCATCTGAATTTGCCGGTCCGAATCTTATTATATTAGGATTAACGGGTGTTTGAAGAATATTTATGCTAAAAGTATACGATTTAATAAAAAATATTCTTATATATTAACTAAATATATTATTATAATAAACGCACGTTAGAGTTATATTTGCTCGAGTGATAAATGGGTCCTTGGCGGGTGCAGCCGGCGAGTGAGATCCCCGCATTGGCCCGGTTGACAATCCCAAACAAAATTAACACGTTCAAACATTTCTACTTTCCATAATTTTCAGTTGTTCGTTTTTTTCTACACATTAGCACAGGTAATACATAAAAAAACTTGTAGGAAGCGATGAAAGGATTCGTATCGCTTAAAGAGACGACCAAAAAAAACCTCTTATGTGGGTGAACCCGCCGCCGCGACTTCACACAATGAGGCGGTTTTTTGTCCTCCATAGATTTATTCCTCCGACATCAATAATTCGAGCTCTGAGAAAACATTTTTCATACTTAGGACGGGGTGATTAGGTTACGTGTAGAGATTCCATGAATAGGAGAAAAATGGATTCGTTTGTAGGGTTGAAAGCTTTCGGCTCGGCAGAAGGATATCCAATGTCTTAATTTACTTACCTTCGGCCCCGCCGCGGTCGAGGCTCCCGCGGCCGTGCGATTTTGCCATTTTTTTTTAGTTATTGTATAATTTTTACTCAAAGAAATATTATCAAGGTACGCCGAATAGTATCATAGATGAACCCTGATATTAAATCTATTGACGCTGTACATGAGACTCGATTGATCGGTCACATTTAATCCTTCTTTTGATATACCCAACTAATTGATCATTTTGCAAGTAAAGTAGTTTTTAAGAAAACTTGGTTTTATCAGTTCATTTATTTTGCGTACTTTTAAAAAAGTATTTTTGACAAATACATATTTACATTTAAAATATTTTGATTGATCAACTACACCCGAATTACGTCAATTTTCTTATGGTAAAGTTTTTAATCGAAGTATATATTTTAATTTCAAAACATTTACAAAATTTTATCCATTCACACTATTTTAAGCTAGTTGTTTAATAGAAATATTCAAAAACCTCAAGCATAAATCTTTCAGAATTTTCATTTTTTGTACTTTTTAGAAGTATTTTTATCAATATTTACAAAACGCAGTCTGAGTCTTTAATAATAGTAACGGATTTATGTAACACATCGGCTTTAAAACTAACAATTGAATTGTACTCAAATTTAAAATATGACATAATACGTTGTCATTGTCAAAGTAACAACCAATACAAATAGTTATCATAATAAACTAAGCTAGGTGATGTGAATTCTTTTTGCTAAATCCTTTATCGAGGGTCAGTAAGCTTCGTATAAAAACTTCACAGTGCCTCTTATACCAGCTTAATACCAACAGAGTGACAAAAACCCTGAGAGATAAGATTATTAGCTCAAAAGAATCGTATTCCTTAGAAATTTTCTCGAAGTAGAGCTATCGTTTGACAATAGTGGAATTGCGTAACAAAGGCACGTTGCTCTTTATCGCGATGTTGATTATCTGGAGACACTTCCAAAAGGCGACAACATACTAATAGTATTATGTAACAAGATATTTATCACCTCTGAATAACAAAAAGGCGCAAAATTTACGTTCGTAGAAAATGCCAACAATGATAAAAATAATTCCCAGTGCCTACTTTTGTTATGTCCAATTGGTATAATTCAAAGCTAATTTCAACACGAGACAAAACGAAGTCTCGGCTTGACAATAAATAAATTGGTTGACTTGCGACATTTTGGCGCTGGAGCCTTGCGCGCCCACGTGGCTGCCGGGATGTCCAGAGGCGGACAATAAAATAATTTGTTTGCCCACAAAGGATCGCTGGCCCGGAAATGAAGACGGCAGGGCGGCAGGGTGGGACGGGGGGAAGCCATGCTGAATTAGCGCCCATCTTTTTATTTTCCCAATCAATCGCAAAAGCATAAGAGACAGCATCACTAAATTATTGGTTTTTAAAACGGCGTGCAGTCTGCGCAATCAATAATACAATAAATTTAATTTTTATTCAAATTTATATTTTAACCTTTGATATGAAAATAGTTTGTAACGTATATGATTTTTCGTTGTAAACAGTAAGTATACGTAGAAATTAAATTGGTACGTTGAAAATTTAAATTTTGTTTCATTCAATTGTTAAAATATTAGTTTGCATATTTGTAAATATTTCAACCTTCTAATTTACGTTAAAAAATCTTAAAATAGTACATATTAAGCATTTTTCTTCATCTTCTTCAATGTTTAGCTGCATCACTGGATGACGCCTCAGGAAGTCATCACTCAGTAGATAACTCCCGCAGACAAAGTTTCGATGTATGAGATAAAATAACAACGCGGCATATATATATGTATATATATATATATTTAGTACGTATTGTTTTTGTCCGAAAACGTAAAATCCTAACTTCGATTATATAGTATAGTAGTAGCTTAAAAACTCATATAAGATTTAATTATTTAGTATGCATGAGAGCTGAAGTCTCCCCCAGTGTGGGCCTGTGACTGGCGTGAATGAGGGGTGTGGGGGGTGGCCAGGGGAGCAGGGGGGCTGTCAGTTTTATTGAAGCTTCCTTGACAGCTGCCGGCCGGTCAATCTGTCTCCACTTGTTTATACTGTATGCTTTATGATCTCCGAATTATAGCTGGCTAATTTTTGGATGCAAGATTCTTGCTTTTGGGGAATAACCCTGAAATGAAGATTGATTTGTTATCTCGGGGAAACTATTGATTATTAAATTGTTTATTGTTAGTACACCTTAGCGGTTTTTGAGGATATCGAAATAGAGGAAACAACAACGAAACATATATATTTATGGGGATGTTGTTAATATGTAAAGATTATAATTAATAAAAAAATAAAATATAAAATACTTGAATATACGAGTTAACGAAATCATATGAATATTTTTGAATAAAATACTTGAGGGATTTTCCACATTTTTATTTTTATTAGTGACCAGTTTCGCCAACTTTTCACGTTGGCATTATCAAACAGACCATTATCAAACACTCTGTTTGTTAATGCCAACGTGAAAGGTTGTCGAAACCGGTCACTAATAAAAATAAAAATGTGGAAAATCACTCAAGTATTTTATTCAAAAATATTAAAATGGAATTCCACCAAGTACTTTCTGTCAAAAATATTGAAAATGATGCGATGAAAGCGATAAACCAAATTTTGATTTGTTAATGTTTAGACTAGTACCACGAAATCACGAAGTTATTATGTTTATGTTAGTTATAAGTTTTTATCGTAGAAACCCTTAAATTATTATATTTCATGTAAAACGTGACGCTAGGCACTGTAGTCACAACAATAACACCGCTTTACCAGCATTAGCTATCCGCCAGATGACCGGCAGCCAAACAAGCAATTGTCTCCAGTCACCGCGGGGCAGTTGACATACTTTGCAGCACCACGAAATAATGCCAAATCATTTGAATAATGGCCCTCGCTTCCTGCGTCCGAGGAGTCAGGAGTCTGACGCACTCCTATTGTGAAAGACCGGGGACTCCGGGCGGAGATTACAGAGTACTGGACGGACACTTGTTTCTTGCTCAGGCCTCTTGCCGCGAGACATGCTCTGAATTCCGGCCGTTTGATTAGGAGACCCGTGTTCCGAGCGATCCTTGTGAAAACGTCTGCTTGGTGATTTGTTGGTTTTTTGTATGATGAACGTCTGTGAACTGGTTGTTTTGCCGTAAATTAATGCTAATATTGTTGGTAGCTTTAACAAATCAATTTGATTTGTGTTTAAGTAAGACTGGCGTATCACAAATTTACCGGAAAGGCAAGCGTTAACTTATAAAGTACGAGTAATAAATGCAGAACGCCTGTTAACAATTAATCTCGTCTATTTAGTTGAAGGCGTGTTTTTGTTATTTTTTTAAGATTATATTAATATCAAATAATGTAGAGTGAAATATAAAATTTACGTCTAACGATTATATAATACTAAAGTCACTTGCAAATATTCTAAATTGATGTCATTTAACGTACAAATACATTTTTTAAATATAATATTTATTTATAAATATATCATTAAGAGCCTTATCAGGTTTAAACGTTAGTGAAACGTAACTTTCAAATAAATATTTAGTGTTTAAAATAAAATTCATATATAAATTTAATATCAAATATATTTCACACAAGGTTCGGGTGTATAATTTTGATGTAATGTAAAATCACTTCCAAACGACTAAAATCATTCGAAATAACGCACATCAAATATGTTTTAAGTCAAATTAAAATTACTTACTAAATAACAAATAATAACGTTCTGCATTAAATTATTCTTACTGACGCTTATTATGAATACACTAAAGAGCTCAAAAATCATATTTTTAAAAGTAAAACCTAGCCCTTAAACATGAAATAGAAACGTATTTAACCTCACAAGCCTGTTAAATATTTATGTTTTATGTTTAAAAAACAAGGAGGTCGTGAATAACCATTTAATTAGATTGGCAGGTTCAATAAACGAAAGCAATGTGTGATTGAAAATTATCATTGCAAAATAACACGCAGAGTCTTTTGTAATCCAGTCAGAGCATATATGAACATCGTTACAAATCACCGCACATCAGGTCGAGATATCTGCTCATTCAAAGGTAATGAATAACAAGAACAACAAACTCGGAGCGATGTCGCTCTCACAAATGGATACATCATTAGCTCTTTTTATTTGAACACGCCAACAAATGTTTTCTATGACTTTAGCCAATATTTTATCAACAAATCTTTTGAAGCGGCCGGATGATGTCGTTGGTCTCTGGGACGCATTGAACTCGGAGAATCAACATGGTTGTGACAAATGAGGCTCACAAGACGGGCCGGGCCATTCGAGCAGATGAATAGACACAAAATGCTCACATGTTTTTTAAGTAATTTCAATGAAAGCAAAACAATGCGCCGGGATAAAGGCGTCCACGGAGGATGTCGCGTCACCGACTTACTTCTGACCTTTGTAAATAAATATCTTTCGTGTGATCTCCGAGTACCTGCACCATTACTATAGACAGGCTCTTGCAAGCATCTACAAAAACATGAAATTATCCATCTAACTTTAAAATTCATCACTTGTGTTGTGGGCCAGCATTTTTTCAAAAATATTTTTTTGAAATATATATATATATAGTATATGGTAAGCGGAATAATTTGCAGTTACACGAATATATTATATTACAATATATACAATAAAATAAGCGAGTTATATTTCATTCAAACTCTCAAGGTAAAACAGTTTAAAATCAACTGCAAATACAATAATTTACTTCTTAAAGCGTTGTATTAAATACTTGCGTCGTTGTTTTTTTCGATTACGCGACAGTTAAATTACAGACTACACGGGTTTATAATTACATCTTGTTTTTAAAATAAACACGTGTAAATATCGGACTTTACTCAAAAACTTTTTAATGCGCGATTTTCTCTTGTATTTAAATACCAAAACGATTATTCTTAATATTGCTCAAGATTTTCTATTGCGAAGTTTAAAAAAGCACTGCTTTAATCTTAATTAATAAAACTCAATATATAATTTCTAAGTATTAATAGCATAAAAAGTCTAGTATCTATATTTATATGTCATAAAATATAATGGTTGCGATATATTTCTGATATAAAAGTTTTACAAGTGGCAAGTTAGTAAGATGATTTCTCAGTGTGTGCAAACAAAGCAATATCTTGTAGGAACTATGAAGTGCATTATGACTTATCAAGCTGTAAGGATACACCAATCTAAATAACACTTCAGTTTTATTGCTCAGAGTCAGACTGCGCCATGGGAATAATAAATCTACGCGTGAAGAGAAAACATCTGACAGGAATTATTTTTTTTATATTAATGATATGGGTAACTTTTTATACTTTCTTCACTTTGAGTTTATTATAGTTTTAGAATGACTAGTTTCGACCAACAGACATGGTCATCATCAGATGCAGAACAAAACTGTTTTGTTATGCATCTGACGATGACCAAGTCTGTTGGTCGAAACTAGTCATGCTAAAGCTATAACAAACTCAGAGTGAAGAAAGTATAAAAAGTTACCCATATCATTAATAAAAAATGGATCTTCACCAATCAAATGCCTTGTCCCTCAACAAAATATTTTTTATACGTAATTCAACAAGAACAAATAATAACTGGCCGCAGATTAAAATGCAAATCAATATATTTACCCTGCTAAATGAAAGATCCTATTACTTGTGAACATCTATGTTAAATGTATGTACAAATACTCTTGTTGCAAATATATAGAAGATCTTATTAAATACCTCTTAAGTATAAAATTCACTTAAGTTTAGATTTAATAAAGCCATTATAAAACAAGAATAGATATCATAAAATCACGAAAAAAAATTAATCTTTCTATAAATATTTATTGAAAAACGTATAGCTAAAAAACGTATTTCATTATATACTTTGAAAAATTATTAGAGCATGTAGCAATATTTTAAACACACAAACCATACGATAATAGTAATTAAACAATTTTCCCTTTTATAAACAGTAAAAAACCATTATACTATTAACTGTTATATAATAATTCTCTGTTGATTTATTTTAACATTGCTCACTATGCAATAAATTTTTTTTAATATAAGTAAGCCCGAACAAATAAATCCAGATTTTCCCTACACATCTAATTCAACATTTGTGAAACCTACTGCTTTACCTTTTGAGAGATGTACGGGATGGAACACAAGGGTAGTAACTGTTACCAAGTTAATGAATTGAGTCTGAATATGTGCCTGAATGCAGCCCTGTGCGTCTAGGGACAGTAAGGTCCGGCTGGGCAATTACCGCCCCCCGGTCACGCTGCCCTCTGCCCCCTCCTCATCTCTTCCACCATCATCATCACCAATTTGTTTCACTTCCTTAAACTTTGAGTCGCTCTGAACTTTCCATCATAAACCGGGCGTTAATTCATTTTGGTCCAATTTTGGTGGCGACTTATGAATAGGAAGTAAATATAAATATCTATTAATAATTGTAAATCAATTTGTAAATTTAAATTAAAAATAAATACAAACACTCTAATAATAATAATAATTAATTTTAATTATTTTAAAAATATTGATTTGGTTTGTAACATGTTATTGATTACGATAAAAACAAAAAATCACAAAATAATATTGAAATGGAATTCCACTGAGTACTTTTTGAACAAAAATATTGAAGTTAGTAAATTGTCAATAATGATGAATGATTAAATAAAAAATATCAACTTACTTAAAAAACTAACCTGCATCTAGTTTTAATGTGTCTCATAAATAATCATTATTGCACACTGAAAGATTTGCTATATATTTCCACTGGTATAAAAAAATAGCTAGCGCTTAAGATTGCCATGCATTTAAAAAAAAAGCCTGAGTGATTTATTTCTTTTTTTTTGTTGCCGTTCAAACTTTGCAAAGTTTTATATATTTCAAAATAAAAAAGCAATTTATATTGACACATGCAATATAAGCCCATATCGCCATCAACCAAATCGAAGACTGCATTATCTTTTAGTAATAATATTAATATTTTTATGTAGATTTTTTAAAGTAAAATCATTTAAAATATTTTTCGACTTTTATAAAATTAAGCTTAGTTAAGTTGATTAAAATATACCTTAAATTCAAAACATTTCCAAATGATTACATCAAATATGGTATATTATTGAAATTCATATTTATTTAATAATATTTGCCGTTGGTAAATATTTTTTTATGAACACTAACGCAATACATTTCCTAATATATAAAAAATAAAAATACAGCATTATTATGAATATATAATATAAAATAATGTAGTACGGTGAAGTCTTTTTGTAATAAAATTTACACTTAGTTTTAGATCGCTTGTTTTATTGAATAGATAGCGCTTTTAATGTACCGGTGATTTTTTTTACATTTACAAAACGTACGGCTGGGTAATTCTTTTGTGACCATAACAAGCACTTAGCTTCTACAATCTAAGTTTTCTATTCACAGCAAATAACAACCATACGTACCTAATAAGTTTGGTTACTTGAAAAAAATATCAAACAACGATATTTCAGAGAATACATCAAATCGGACAGAACCACAATCAACTCAGGAACCTGTTGATATTTTTGTATCTGTGTCAGGTAACACTCCCAACAATGCCGGGGTAGCAGCACTTGATTGATGATAAATGATGTGAGGATCGTCTCCGCTGAAGAGCATATCGGATGCTGATCAGTCTCATTGTGGAGAAGCTGCATTCATTAAGATTTCACGTCTTCCAGGTAATGACAGGTAGGCTAAAATGTGAATGCGAATATGATTGCTCGATCCCATGGGCACTATCAATTCTGACCACCGAAGTCGTTCATTTAAAAGCAAGGAATGTTATTTTCATAGACCTTTAAAAATTTACAAAATTCCTTCATTTGTAAACAAACATTTATTTAAAGTACGGGTAGAAATTATTTTTATACCATATATTATGTAAACATAAATGCGCAATAAGTGAATGAAAGGATGAATTTTTTAAATATAAGTTGATATATACCTACCGACAATTAGTAAATCGTAAGTAAAGATTGTCTTGTTAGTGTTGTTTGTGATAAAAGGATAAAGGTTACCAAAGTGAAAAACATAGATAATTTGTAATATTTTCTATATATATTCTTTGTTTAAATAAGCATGAACAAGTAGTTCAATTAAATAAAATATTCTCTATAGTATATACATTTGGTACAAAAATCATAGGCATATTTACAACAATGGAATGCTAAAATCTATACATTTAACGCTGAAATATCTCTCTATGTACAATAACGATAGTTTGCGTGACTAAACAAAAAACAAAACTATCCAAATATCTTATAGTAATCACTGAAGCTTCGTCCAGGCCGAGACGCGGCGACTGCCGCCTTCGACTAAGTTTTAAATTACATGATAAATTATAATCTTTGTTGAGATCAAACATAAATATTATAAAGTTACAAAACCGAAAGGTACATACGATCAGTCTGCCGATCGAGTGTCTTTTGAGACAGATCACTTTGGATTCTTCGATCACCACGTCGGTCTCAATGAAATCACTGCTCGATTAATACACGATCAATAAATAAGTTTCAGTAGTAACATTTAACTAAATATCTATAAAAAGTTCTCACTGGGACTACATCACGACTCCCTCGATAGTACTGTCACCGGCTTGTACATGGGTGACGGAGGGTCCGGGCTGGTGGGGCTGGAGCGAGCGGGGGGCGCCGAGAAGGGACCCAGCCCTCCCAGGCTCTGCAGCCTCTGGTAGAAGTGAGCGGCGTAGGGGCCTCCCAGAGCAGCGGGGCCCTGCGCTCCGGTCGGCAGGCCGGAAGGGAAGCCGCGCATGAATCCCGGGTGAATCGGAAGCCCGCCGGTCATGGAAGGTCCAGGGTAGAGGCGTTCGAGACCCATGCCGGGTGTGGGGAGGGGCCCGCTCTTCGGCATCGTCAACCCGGGCGCGTACGGCCCGTACCGCTGATACACGGAAGCCAGCAGAGCCGGATTCGGGTACAGGCCCACCAGGTGCGCGTAAGGCCCCGGCGGCGGGTACAGAGCGTGCGCGCCGGCGGCCAGCAGGGCACTGCGCTTGAAGGCGGCGAGCCTCGCGCGTCCGGCTGCCGAAGACCTCCTGCGCAGTTTTCCAGTGGTACCTCCGATGAAGACGTCCTCGGCGGAGGAGTCCAGCATCCAGTAGTTTCCCTTGCCGGGGTCGTCATAGTGGCGAGGAACCTTCACAAAGCACTTGTTGAGGCTCAGATTGTGCCTGATTGAGTTTTGCCAGCCTTGCTTGTTCTCTCTGTAGTAGGGAAAGTTTCTCATGATATATTCGTAGATTCCGTTGAGTGTGAGTCGCTTTTCGGGACTCTGGCGGATGGCCATCATGATGAGGGCGTTGTAGCTGTAGGCCGGTTTCTCGTTCCCGGTTTTCTTGGGTTCGTCGGAAGCGGCGTCGGTGTCTGCGGCGCCGGTGGAGCAGTCGAGCGGGGGCGGCGTCCCCGTGACGTCCAGCTCGGAGTCCGAGTCCGTGTAGTCCCGCTCGGAGTGCTGCGGAGAGGGCGGCGGGGAGGGCGGCGGAGAGCGCACGGGCGAGGGCGGCTCGGAGCCTTTCAGCAGGAGCGAGCTGATGCTGAAGCTGCTCTTCAGGGGTGCTCGTGCCATAATGGGGTAAATATTTACTGGCGTGTTTTCTATATTCACCATCGTATCACGATAAAAGTAAAAAGTTCAAAATAAAATGGTTCAAAATAAAACACCAATCTTATCACTGCACTCGATCAAATTCACAAGTAAGAATACAGTTCCGTTGAGCGCGGATCGTGTGGTTTCGCTTCGCTAGCCTGCGGACGACTGCTCGCAAAGCGCCGGTGGTAGGGGTTATATAGACGTCGGCCAGGGCCGCCTCTTTCGGTAGCGCTCCAGTAGTATGGAGAGCCCCCTCTACCGCGGCCGGAGACTCCGCCTCGGAGCGGAGTTCCCCTGCCCCCCTCCGCGGGTGCTTCACCCCCTCGCGACAGAAAAAGACGACTTCCCGGCAAACTTTGGACTTCTCGTTCGCCGCTATTGAATACGCTCGAGATCTGAGAACCCGTACGCCTCGAGATGGTAATCTATTGACTGGCAGATTTCTCGTATTGAATGGTTACATTTTACACACAGATCGCTCTTACTGACGTGCGCATGAAAGAGTTTCGGAAAGGCATTTTAAAAGCTATCGATGACCGCGGCCTTTTATTGTGTTAGATACCAACACTGTGCGATCGGACGGCGATAGCATCAATTAGATAACTAATAACGCATCAAGATTATTATCCGCTTGTGTATGGAATGGAAAAAATGACAATTGATTCTTTTGGCGCAACCATATAACACGGCGCGTAGAGTGGGCTTATTCAATTGAAACAGTCTCACAAAAAAAGTCGACAGAACTGTGCTTTATGTCTATCTCGTATTGAAATATACCGACGCAATTATTAATCTAATTGATACCTAGAAACTACTGTTAAAACGCACATGAAAATTTAAGTATGTTGATAATAACGCTACTTAAATATATTATTGTTTTAACTATGAAAGGACTACAATAGATTTTATATTTAAAACTATATAATTAATATATTTGTTTAAATCAAGTAAAAACCTGACTCATAATTCTTTATATTTAGGTATGTTCATTAGCGAGAACTCTATATTTAACACCTTCGCAATAATATCTCGGCCTATCTTGTATCTAGACATATAAAGTTTGCTTTTTTTATGATGATTGAACTTTAAAATTATTAAATAAATATTAATTTAGTATCACAAATACCTTGATAAAAATATACCTTATTTGTGCCAAATTTAAAGCATACGTCTTATTGATAATGTAAAATGAAAACTAACTAAATAAAAGATACTAGAAGTTTAAGTATATTTTATTATCGTATCGAAATATATTGCAATTGAATATTTTTTAATATGTTATAACTAAATTCAAAGTATAACTATATAAAAATAACAATAAAGGTGTGTAGACTTATAATCAAAATATACTTTCAAAAGTCTATGTAACTTTGACAGTATTTTATATTAACAATTGAGTTTTTTTCTTCTCGTGGCTGTATTAAATAAAATATTCGATACTTAAAATGTTCATAAACAGTCAGAATCATCTCGGAGAGATATTTTCTGTAACACCTCTAAAGCCGGCAATCAGCCCGAAGGCCAACTATTCCTGGGATGAATTAGCCCTAAAGCTAATCCCGCACGGCTGAGATCACCGCACTATGCGAATACCGAGTACCTTTATGCTGAGTATTTGGTGTTTACATCTGCGGTTGGAATTAACTCGTAAATACGTTTATGACCAGTAAATAACAGACACTTCTGAGAGTTCTTGGCCGGGCATTAGAGGGTCGGGCACAGATAGTCATTTTGGAATTCATTCAGAATTGTATGGAATTTTCTTTAACAGCTGGGCACTGTGCACTCTAATCTAAGTAATATATTGCTTCAAAGAAACTTGGAAATTACGCAGTGACATTTGTTGAGAATAGTAAAATTAATTAAAGAAACTATCTTAATTTCTTTATATGTATGCACGCAATGTATAACAAAATAAGGGCGTACTACAACAAATACGTAGTGGTTTATTGTCTTTTGAAAAAAGGGTAGCAACGATTTTCAGCACATAATTTTCAAAATTAAAATAAAAGTTGTTAACATTAATATTACGCCAATGAATAAAAATGGAACATTATCAACTCTATCACTGTGCATTTAATAAAATATATTTTGTTTTCGGCGAGCATCGCATGCTAACTTTTAGTTTTCATCTTTACTTTTAAAAATACTTCTTTCAATTTATCAGGTATTCAAATATCTTTATACGCTGCTAAATAACATATTATGTCTTTTTTAAATATTTTGAACAAAGTAGCCATACTTTAGCAACAGTAAATAAAAATTATATAAAGTCGATTTAGTAATTCGGTTTAATATTTTTTTTCAAATATAATTTATTTCTATCCTTTTAAAATATCAATAATGATATATAGTACGTAGTAATATTCAATTTGACAAATGTTTAACTGTATTAGAGCTGTTGTTTTTGAGCGATTACCTGAAAAATGTTCATTTAATGATGAGTCCATTAAACAAAACCTTTCGTTTTCGTTGCCGGTAAGAGCTGCCTCGGGCGTACTTTGTTTTACTAATGCTTAAAACAGGTAGCAATTTCCCTGTAAGATCCATTAAAAGATTGTTTTAAAAAGTACTTAAATTTGTATTAACAGTTACCAACGAATACTTTTGTTGTCTGCAAAATTAATAAAAGAAAGTAATTCTATGAAAGAAACAAAACAAAAAAATATAACAGAAAACGAGAAATTCTTGTGATAAAATTTTATTCAAAATTTATTTCATGATAAATATGGTTATTTTTTTATATGAAATACATACATTGATATAAAAAAACATTTTTTAATTATTTGCTAATGTATAAATTACAACTTAATATTTGAAGATGTGTAATTAATTAACATCGTCCTACAGGTGAATCTGAAGACTATTGGTCAAGATATAGAAGCCTTTTTAAACTAATAATATTACTATACGTACGTTAATATTTTAAAAAAATTATGAAATTTTGCTGAAAATCGGTAAGCTCGATACAAAGTATATGTTTTAAGGATGCTCAATAACTGTTCATAAAAATGTTTCAATACTGCAGGGTTAGCAAGCATTCAATCGAGGGATTTGGTTTTCTTTTAAATACACAATGGACAATGGCTGGCAGGTTTTCACCTCGAGCTGTGTAACGAGCTTTGCCGCAGCTGGCAATCGCTCTAAGCCACTATTGAATGTATTGATTTATTTTATCCTAAAAAGTGTACATAAGCTCTAAGACTTAAAGCGGTGCTTTTAATTACATGTCACAATAACTGCACGTGTTTACTTGAATTTGTAATCTTTTGAGTGTAAATTATTGCATTTAAATATATTATGCAGGAGCTACAGTCGATGAGACATTTGATAAAATATAAAATATTATATCAAATCTCATCATTCTAAAATTTATCGACTGAACTAAATCAAACACAAATAAAATATACATACATGTCGCTTTTGTGTATCTCTTGTTATATTTATAAATAGAGTGTGATTACTTTCAAAGTTAATGAAAAGTAAAATAAAAAAAACCAGGAACTTTAGCAACAATAAAAACTGTATTGTCTTTCAATTCTATTGTTACGATACTCACAGCTGAATCTTTGTCAATTGCCAGCTGTTTTTGTTGCAATGGTCTACAGTTTTTCAAAGTCGAAGGCCACTCCAACTAAACAATTAACCGACCAATTTGTCAGCCTCAATCCAAACGCATTTACTGTTCCAAATCGATTCGTAGCCAATATAACTAATTGGGGAATCTTCCCACTCGTCTAGGACAAAACCCACAGCGAACCTGTCCAACCCGCCGCTTGTTGACTTCGTAGAACTTTCAAATGTCTTTAATATTATTACTGCTCACTTTTATTATAGTACTACAATATTGAAACTTACCAAAGCTTTTGAAATAACTGCTTCTTTGGAAGAACGTATTATTTACATAAGCATTAAATATGTAATAGGCCATCTACCTGCTGTGGGAAATCTAAAAGTATACGACTAGGAAAACTTTACCTGGGTAAATATTTCTGAAATTTGGCTTGGAAATATATATCTTATTTGAATAGTCTGATATTGATTTATTGGAAACTATCTATATTTTTCAGTATTGCAACTGTCAGTTCTTTTCTAGATTTACAAATATCATGGTCGTATAAATTTGTTTACAATATCAATGGATGATTTGAAATTAAAATAATAAAGGCTTGATGGTTATAAATATGATTTTAAAGTGACTCTACGTACCTGTAAACACGAATCAATGAGCTTAATAAAAATTATCTACCATAAAGATAGTTATGTAAATACATCTTAAATCCCCTAGTTTATATGAAATTTTTACATTTCCGAGAGTATTTTAAGAACCTCTAATTATCTTAAAATTCATTATCACTAATCGATACTTTAGTATTCGTGACCTTTGTACAATATTCAAATGATAATTGTTGTGAAACGATAAGTATTTTGTTTTATTATTAATAATGCACTATTATTAACCTACTTTTTTAGATAGTTTTTTGATTCTATCAATATGATTCATTCATTTTTTTAATTAGAAATAAGCAATCTTCGCTCCAATAACTGCAATAATTGTATGGTTAAAATAAATAAACATACAAATTAAATATTATAAGGAAACAGACCGGTATTAAAATATTTGCATTTAGAAATATGTAATTATGTTGGGTCCATTCGACAGAAAAAAACCACTGGGGCAGTTTATTTCTGAAGCGTAACCCAAAAAAATATCATTCAAAAAAACATTATAATAAATAAAATGTATATATATATATATATATATATATATATATATATATATATATATATATATATATATATATATATATATATATATACATAGATATAGCAATTAATACTGATTATTTTCCATGAAAAATTTTCTATAAAAGAGTTCAATGTTTCATTACTCAACCTGGCTTCGTAAAAATGAAGGAATGATGTCAGATCACCATAATTTACTCATAAATTGATTATTCCCTTGTATACAAATACGTGTTGTATTCGTCTGTTACAACCAATTCAAGACAGTATAAATAATTTTTTTTTTAATATCAGACACCGTAGCTAATTTATTACAAATTCCCAGCATAAATGTCTTTATTAATGACAGGATCCTCCCACGCTAAAAATTTCTCGAACCGCGCTCCTTCACGCTCACACTCAGATGGAGTGTAAACACAAGCACACGCAAAGCCTGCGCACACCACGGCACCTTCATTCATTAAAATGTCATCATATTGCCGTGTGTCACTCATGGACATGGCGAAGTGGACCAGGAGTCATGTAAACAGCGGGAGGGCCAGCGCGCCCTGCTGCGGGACGGGGGTAAGTGGAGCATGCCTGAAAGAAACGACATATGGCGACACGCCACGTACGCTAAACATAGAAAATACAAGGTACAATCGAATGAGTATCAGAATTTTGTAGTGTACAATAAATCTCTAACCTATATTAATTTGACAATCTTTCAGTTTATTATCGATATTTTTATTTATAATAAAAATACTTACAATGCTTGCACCATAAGAATATATAAATCATAATCAGGTAATTATACATAACCTAATTATCTAATCTACATACCCGGATATTTTCATATTTTTAGTCCTTTTGACGAATGAGCAATCCCCTTTGCCTGCAGCAGAGAGCCCGGCCGTTGATGATGATGAGCAAACAGGCATTAGGCCAGTCCGCACAAGCTGTCCGGCAGTAAGGACGCGTGGGCTTGTAATTGACTCAGAAGTGAACTGTCCCCGTGACACTTGATCTAAGACGTTTAAGTTGAATTGGACGACCAACTGGGACTTCCTACGCCATTTCTTGAGATTTTGTTCGCTGTCGGGATAAAAATTACTGCGTACTACTATACAATAGTCTCATAGTCATGGTTAAAAGTATTAGATAATTTTTTTAATAAAAAAATTCACTAAACCTGAAAAAGATGTTAACTGGGAGCACAATACTTCATAAATCGATTTGCGGATTGTGTAAATAGAGCATTCTTGTATAAGCTGGTATATATAAAACTTAGGCAATGCTTTTATTTAAAAAAAAACCAACAGCGGAGATATATCGTTTGATGTGGTCTCAACATTATTTTTTTGCTATAAGCAAATACAATTACAACTAATGAAATATCTAACTATTGATACGGCAATAATAAATAAATTAAAACCGTATTCGACTGTATTTTCGATGTTTAGCGTACGTGGATCGCGTGTCGCCATATGTCGTTTCTTTCAGGCTTGCTCCACTTACCCCTCGCGCTGTTTACACGACTCCTGGTCCACTTCGCCATGTCCATGAGTGACACACGGTAATATGATGACAATTTAATAAGTATATATGCTGTAATATTTGCAAAGTACTGTGCGTGTTTGTGTTAACACTTCTATCTTTTAGTAAGCGGGAAGGCATGTGACTTGAGAAATTCGTAGCTTCGACGAAGTGCAATAGTGAAACAAACAAAAAATAAGTGATATAAATTTGTTTGTAATACATAATGATTTAACTTAAGTATATAAAATATTCGGATTTCCAGAATTGATACGACGATTAAGAGGATTGATTCTTCGCCGTTACACTGTTTGTTCAATCTTCGTCCTGACTAGGAAATCCCAAACGAATAAAATTGAGTAAACGCCTATTTTTGTTTTAATTAAAATGATTCATGCATATGTCACTTGTATTGATATTAATTTTGAAAACAACATTAATTGCTTTTAATTTATTTTCACACGATTTAAACTTTTATTTTTAAAACTTTAATACTACTGATATTTTATATTTTTGAAGAGTAAATTGCCCATGATACTATTTTGAACGATAACATGACAAAACATAATTATAAACGTGTTAAAATATAAATAAGGTAATTATAATGATTAAATTAAGCCCCGGTGCTGACCCCTGCCCCGTCATGGTGACAATATATTCCAATTAAGCTAATTCTCTTGCCCATTAAAAAATACACAGAGATAGTAAAGTGCCGCACAGAGACAACAGAAATATAAAAAACGCTTCTCTTATCAAAGGTTCTATAAAATTCACTTCAAATTACTGAAATAACTGAAGTTCTTGTATCTCTCCGCTGATATTGGTAGTGCGTGTGGCTCTCTGTTTAGCAGGCGGTACGAAGGACCCGACGTTTCATCATGATCTATCAAACGAATATTAAATTAATGTGTTTTGTGCTGACTGGCTTCCCGTTGTGAAGTAAGAGTGTCATAATTTGTATTGTACTAGTACCTTTTATTTCCCTATACTGGACTGCCTTATTAAGGCGCCCACACGCATGCTGCATGACAAATCATAACACGGTGCATTGAAGAATCAAACGAGACAACAGAATCCAATGCAAACTTTTTTAACCTGTGATACGTTATTAAAAATAAATTACGTTACGCAAATGTTTAGAAGATTTCCGATGATTTTTTTTCTAGTGAGCACTTTCACGCTTTACACTGTCCGTTTATCAGAACTAATTCCGTTATTTCATAGTTACTTGTCACTTTAAGACAGAATTACCATAAATACCACTGAATTAAATCCAGCTATAAAAAAAATAAACAAAAAAGTGGTATAGGACGTTTTAGCGCATTAAATGCTTTTATAAATATCAAATGCATGCTACTGGCACATTGTATGAAATCTAAGTGTATAAATATTATATATTAGCAAATTTTATAAAAATATCAAAGTTCAAATATGAAAGTATCTAAAAAAATAATCAAACATACCTTAAAAAATATACTTAGGCATTATTAATTGTAGAAAGTAAACGAATAAATAAACAAACCAAAAAATACAAGATAAATTATGAATGTATTTGTTTCTTTCGCGAATTAATACACGAATGTGTTTCATTTACTTGGTTTTCTAGAGCCGTGTGTTTTGATTTTTAACATTGTATTTTGTGATATAAATATGAGGGTTGGAACAAATTGTTCCCGAGACTTCGCGGTGTATAATGTAGATAATACAATTGACTTGTAAACCCGGCGACTGGATTATCAATTGAGTTTAATCATATTTGGTCACAGCCATGCGCTGTCAATAAGGTCTTCTCCATTGACGGTTGCTGACTGGAGAATAATCGAAGCTCATTCATATCGAGGGCACCGACAAACCCGACAGTGTTTTTTTTATTGTCACATTAACATATCGTTTTTTTATATCAAAATAACATTGGCTGCGGTCAGAAACGGAAATAATAATACCAACAAACCAACTGTAAATCTATGAAATGAAATATTTTATAATTTGCGCAAATATCTCTATTGTAAATATGAATCCAAGCAGTGGGTAGTAAAACACAGACTTTTATTACAGTACAAAGTACACCGAATTGATTTCAGTCCTAACAAGTGATTATAAAATTTATCACTTAATCGTAAAATTCTTTTTCCTCGCGCATTGCACATGTCTGTATAGACCTTATTGCGGTTTAAATTACTGAAATCTTTTAAATAAAACTGTGCACTATTGCACAGTTAATCGATCAGTTAATTGCGCAGTTAGTTAATCGCTATCGATTCATATGATGCAATTTATAGGTCAGTTGTCAGTTGTGTTGCTACGCTTTAGCTATCTCAGATTTTTTAAAGCAGCCCTTGTGTGCAGTTCTGGGAAACAGTCCGAGACAAGGAGGTCTCAGTGCGCGTGTGTTGTGTTGGGATGACGGTAATAATATTAATAAACCGTGATTAGCGCTGAGTGGCCGCGGGTCACAGTTGACCCGCGCCCTGCATGTCCATCCACGTCAGGGGGACTCAACCACCACTTTTTACGATCTTCGCAAACCTTTTAACATTCAAACACCTATTTTTAAATGGCTCCCTTGCGCGATAATATCATATTAACATATCATTATTCCGTAGAAGATGAATGGAAAAATCTTGTATCATTTTATTAAAAAAAAAAACATGTTATAATGCCACCTGTACATATCATTGATTAATTCGTTCTGCGTGCTTTTATAAACAGTTTTTTTGTTGTTGTAATTGTTGTGTTAACCTTGGAAATTTTAAAAGTATACGCAAAATATAGAAATAATGGAAACAATAATAATATTTATAAAAACACTCATTGCTATCTGGTTAAAAAAATATTATTAAAATGATGCATAAGATAAACCGATTCGAAAAAATCCAATAATTTCCTTGCAGATATAAAATTTAAATTCAATTTGAAGAAACACTAATATCTTTTAAAATAATATTTTTATGGTACAAGGAAAGTAACTGTCTTAAGAATAATAAGAGAGAGAGTGGAGGGCGAGGGCAGGGGCGGAGGGCGGGGATGCGCGGGGGGCACCTCTGGAGGAGTAATTGCGTGTCGGCGGGTGTGTGGGAGGCGCGCTGGACCCGCGTCCGGCTCCCAGAGACACTGGCCCGGTGAACACACTCCCAACATGAACACCAGGATCGTGTCCCGAACACAGAACAATTCTATTACTTATAAAAACTTTTTATCTTACGTACATTATACATCTTATTTAGTTTTTGGTTATATCCAAACTTTCAGTTTGCAAAGCTTACTTAGCAAGTGGAAAAATTGTTTTTATACAAGCAGTGCAACCTGTAAAACTATCAACTAGGAACTCCAAAAATAGTAATGTCTTTCACTATTATGATGATGGTCATGAAGAAATGTGAATTTCATATTAGTGGCTCGGTTAAAATGCAAGTTTTATTGAACATGCATTGCAATAGCAGGTGATATCAAAAACGTCCACAAAACCATTCCATTGTTTATGTGCTTGGTGAGCAGAATTATCTATAAAATAATCATAACTTTTTTTCTACGGTTTGTCTTTTTTTCTGTGGGCTTCATAAAAACTGGCGAGAGGACGAATCATAATTAAACATAAAAATATTTGTATTATTATTTACGATTTTTTGACAGCATACATCAATCTAGGATCTTTTATATTGATCTAATTTTTTTCTAAGAATAATTGTCAAGCGTAAATTTCATCACTCACCTCCTGAATCAGACTGGGCATCAGATCACGATTCTGAAAATTAAAAAAAAATTAATATATAGATAAACTAAAAAAAAAACAAATAGAAATAGGTTTGTAAAGCAAGAAATTTCAAATGTTTAATTTTTTTTTATATAGGTGCCTTCTCGGGTCATGCGTTATTGTCTAATCAACAGCAAGCGAGCCCTTTATTGGGAGTAATTTATCTATTTTGTCCACTTTTGTATTAATTTACTTACTCCACTTAACGTTATGCTGTCCAAATATGACGTGGTGTCCATTCGGATGTCTCTTACCACTTATTGAAGCGGCGCTTCAATTGAATTAACTTAATAATTACACTCCTGGGCACGTATACGTGCCTCCATAAAGCAAGCAAAACTGTGTATTATAAGGTTTATCATTTTCGTCAGAATTTTTTTTTAGTTGTCAGTGATATAAATTTGAACAAATACTTTATAATGATTGCTTAAAAAATATTAATTTTAATTTATTCTACGTTGTCACTAGTATGTAGATATGGACTTTTTAAATAAAAAAATTACACAATTCATAAAAATTAAAACAAAAACTGACATATGTAATTTATATGCGATTATTATTTTATTCTAGAAAAGACGGAATAAATCCTGATAACTCAAAGAAGGCATTCAATTTGTATCTTGAATTTTGAATGAAATAAATTATATCAACACTGAAGCGGGTAGATTTCTCCCCCAAGTATAAAGAGTGGGCCGACTGGTTTCTCAGCACGCTCCACAAGTAATGCGAGTGAAGAGTACTTGTAATTCTGCAACAGTCTTTTTATATAAAGCCATATTTGATGGATAAGCATTGGAGATGAAATTGAAGTCTACTTACTTTAATATTATTAAATCCTAGTGTGAGAAAATTGAAACTTATGATTGATTTGATAATCAACAGTGCATAGAGAAATTTCAAATTTTTCTCACGAAATGACAAATAATTCAAATGAGAACGCATGCTTCATAATAAAAAGTCAAAGCGACAGCATTTGTAGTTATTTTCACATTATAAAATAATTTATGCTAACATCGACCCAATTAGTTTTGGAGCAGAGTCTATCAAATCAGCTTCCGAAACGTATCTCTAGTGATTATACTGAAACAAAATCAGCACAATTAATATGAAACCTGCTGACAAAAGATTCATGATTCGTTCAATTGTAATTCTTCGATGGAAGAATTAATTCAGTTTTATTAGTGTGAGACTCCCCACATGGCGGTAACTGAGAATACGCGGGCATCGGTCATCAGGCTCTACTGTCGAAAATTCCACTACCCACTCGAATGATTGGAATCGATTGATATACTGAGAGATATTGATTTAAAGGGACTGATCTTTGGGTCACATTATTATTTGAAGTAATTGAGTTAGTAACAAACTGTGATGATTTTATTATGTACGTGTATATGTGCAATAAAGTGAACAAAGGATCTGAATACAATACGACTATACTTCGTAATTTATTTTTAGTTAGTTTCATATATTATTAACAGTTGGACTTTTGCGCAAGATATATTTCAAATAAAATTAGTAAAAACGTTTATGATTTTTACAATATTTTCAGGATCATTTACAAATAAGCGATAACGACATAATATAATCATTTACTCACATCTGCTTTACGTAACGACTCTCAGTATAAAAAAAAGTAACAAACACAAATAAAAAAATAAATTTCATCTTGTAAATACCGGTAAGTAGCAATATTTCTAAACTACATTTAAAAGGTGGGTGAATTACGGCATAATTATACAGCGTATAAAAATACATTTGAATGGATTTACAATTATTGAGTTGACTCAACACCCTAAAAGCTGACGGAATTCGTTTAATAAGGACCTCAACGTGAAGCTTAAAAAGCCGAAAGACCCAACAATATACGGGGTCCGGACCCCCTGGGGGCCCTGCACGGATGGGGCCCTGAGTGAGTCATCGGTGTCCCAGCACAATCTCGGCATTGACCTTAAGTGCGCGTGAATGAGCGCTGGGCAACTTGGAGGTTCCACTGACTGCACTGATCATTAAAATTGGATGATCTTGATATAGATTTTAAAAAAAATACTGAACAACTGATACTTTTAACTGAGATAGTAAAACATATTTAATCAAAGCAAAGTTTGCCAACGCATGTATTGGGAGAAACGGTTCTCGCTCTTTGACTATTCAATCTGAACTTTGTTAATATTTTTTATTTTATTTATATTTATATAGGGTGATTTTATATTTTGCAAGTGAGCTTCGAAATAAGTAGGTTTTTATTTATTGAAAAATATTTTGAGTGGGTTGTAGAAAAAATGCTTTTTTCTTTTAATTGATTAAAGCTTTATTGCTTAGGTGTAAATTAAATATTTTCAAGCTGTACAGTCGTTAGTTATAATGTCTGTAATAAAGCGGTGTTATGTTGTATCGTAACAAATTTACGGCTCTATGCTGTCGGAGATATTCGCATACGTTTAAAGTTGACATGATATTACGCATTGGTACCCAGAAACATTAATAAATCACCAATTATCGAGAGATAATACTTCATTACGCCACATTACAGTCGTGCCATGCATCTTAGCGCCTCGGCCGCGCGGCGACAGCAGGGGGGGACGGGCTCCCTTTTGCTTTAAACTGACTTAAATACGCCAAGAACCACGATCGAGCTTAAAATAATACAAAAAATATATACCCTGTAATATATTCATAACTTTAAATTTAGAAGTCGATGTTATTTTTGTTTTTTTCAATAAGCAAGAGATCTTAGCTTATCGCATTTTTTGAACTAACTTTTACGAATATATTCCCTCAGATAAAAGATGTAATAATCAGAATATAAAAAAATATATGATTTATAAAATCAATAGTAATCAGTATAGTCACAAAAAATATCAGCTAGTCAAAACAACAAAGTAAAAGATAAAAAAAAAATCATGAATAGAGATAATATAGATAGGTTCTTAAATAAAGATTTATCACTCGGTTAAAAGAAACCTCTGAGATAGTTTTGTTAATATAAAAAGTTGAATCTCAATAAGAGAGTAGTTCTTTCGTGGTTAAAAATTACGATGTATGCTATTAGTAAAACTCTCAAAATAAAGCTGTTAAAGCGTTAAATCAGCACTGAAAAAGGATTTAGTACTTTTTAGATGGTATTTAGATTGTTCTAGAAGTTTCGAGGAAGTAAGCAAAAAGGGAATTATGAATATATGTAACGGACCGCACGCACAAGGCTTCTAGTGTCCAACGCATAATACATGTTGATATAATTTGCAAGATACCCTAGTTAAAATATAAAATAATTAAACAATACAAATAAAGAGCAATACAACCTCAAAATTATACAATCATCCTCAAATTGTTTAAATAAACTTAAACCGTCTACACACGTCGCAACAAGACATGCAACCGTTTTGCAATCAGTCAATAGCGTCGTTTTTTTATAGTAGAGACCTTTAAGCCACCTTCACACGTCGCGACACGACATGCGACCGATTTGCAATCAGCAAAGGGTGTTCCTTTATTTTGGGTGTTTTTTGTGTTATTGCTTATGTAAACAACTCAAGGTAGGACGCTATTGGCTAATTGCAAGACGTGTCGCTGCGTACTCAGCAATAAATCGCACCACCAACTTGTAGCTAGCCAATAGCGTCCCATTATTTTGGGTGTTGACTATTGACTAGCTGTAAGATGGTGGCGCGATTTGTTGCTTAGGTGTAGAGAGCTTTAGATTTACGAATTTGTATCCCAGTGCGCCTCTTTCCGCGGTGGCGATGAAAGCGGTCGCCAAAAGAGGCGTCCAGCTTATTGGTCCCCGGGTTATCGCATGCCCAGCGGACGTCCCTCGAGGAGATTTATGCCCTGGGCACGCAGTCGGGGATGCGCCATGCCTCATGTCACGTGGTCAAGTTACCCGACCACCGCCGCCCGTGCGCAATGCGGTCATGAGAGCATTGAGCGCACTTGCTCTGACCGCGAGAACTTCTTTATATTGCAATACTAGCGTCATTTCCTGGAGCATTAAACATGTCTTACAAAGTGTAAGTTTTATTTCCCCGTGAACATACAATTGATCAATTTAATTGACTTTAAAATCGTCTTTTTATGCATTTACTCTTATATGCATTGAATGGAAAAACATTGAAAAACACAATTGCATTTTTGAGTTCCAATTAGTGGTCTAAGAATCGAAGCCCGGTTATAAAAACTGTTGAATGATCCTTGGGTGCAAATTAATGGATAAATATTTACTACTCATGTTTGCTCTTATTTTCTCGTAAAATTAATGGGAGTTTTTGGAGACGTAAGGTTGCAGCCGCAACACACAATGAATCCAAGTTTATCTATTTATTAACCATCTACCATCCCACAATTTAGGATATAGCAAATAGCATGAATTATGAAAACCTTAATTTAACAGTGGATATATAAAAGTAAATTTCCATAATAATAATGAAGACTTATTTATAGTTTAAAAAATAAAATGTTATTTTGATTTACACAACAGCTTAAAAGTTTCCTGTCTCTTTACAACGTAATCAAACCATACTACCTTTCAAACATTGCATGCCATCACTATATAAATTGTATAAAGTTATAACAGCAACAATTTACATTTTAAATTTTAAACAGTCAAGTTTAATAGACTTATGACCTCCTGCTCCCCGGTCTTTGAGCAGGTACGAGTAGGTTCTCACCGATACTAGAGAAGGTCGTTTTTGAGATTCCGATGTAGACCGGAGCAAAAAAGGCATTAAACATAACACATCGTGTCAAAACACATTAAAACATTTACAAATTTGATCCCAAACCAAACAGCAGTTCTCCCGCTGGATCCGACCGCATCACAGACTCGCCGCTGTTCCACCTGACCCCGAATTAATTCACAAATAAACAAACCCTCGCGGCTCGGGAACGGCCGCGCTCAGTGCCATAGCAGTCGCGCACAATGATACGAGACGTCGGCACTTTGAGCCTCGGATCTTTTTGTACATCTCATTTAGAAACAGGTATTTTATTGGAATTTTATCCTGTAATTTAAAACGGCCATAATCCATGTCACCACTCTGGCGATTTATTATAGACACACACAACATGGGTCCAGCGGCGCGGCCGGCGTGAAGCCCGTCTCTCCTACACCGGCCGAACCCACGCCACGTGAGAACAGTACTCATCATCATCTGTCTTTAAGTTTGTTTTTGCAATTTTTAAATTGTGTTTGAAGATTTTTTTTAGTGGAACAAAATAATTCAGGTACCGTTCTGTGCAAACGCATTTAGTTACAAAACTAGTCATACAAATAAATAACATCGCTTAAACCTGGGCACAACGGTTTTTGTTAAACATTTTTATTTAAATAAAAATAAATTGGCTAAAAATGCGAAGGAAGATGTAAACCTTCCGAGAAAAAATGAGTTTTCTATTAACTAAACATTTTGAAACCTAAAGTAGTCTGTTTCTTTATTTATCTAAAAATCATCTATCTGTGGCGTGTACTTTAGTGTATTTTTGGCAGGATAATAGAACTTTGGTACTATTTTGTAAATATTATTTCTAGTTTCAGAACGATAGTTGCCAAACTCGTTTTTGAGTACATTACAAAAATATACCACAGGAAACATGCGAATTCTGTGCCATTTTGGAGCGGGTAGATCATCGGCATTGCAAAAAATCAATAAATAAGAAAATAAATTAATAAATAATACTCAGGTATAAAAAAAGCTATTACGACTAGAAATTTATTAAAAAATAGATATATTTTAGGCTCTATTTTGAATACACACATTATTGTCATTATAAAAATATACCGACATACAGTTTAGAGAGTAAATATTATAACCATTCTTCAAAATTTTAAAATTTCATTATGTATCGATAAATACGTTTTGATAGATAAAAATACACGCATGTCTTCCACCACTCAAGAAGGACTCCCCGAGCTAGTCTATATTATTGACAAAAAAAAAAAAAAATTTGATGTGTTTAGTTTTGTACTTTACTCTACGCCAATGATTTCATCTAGTTTGTGAATAATTAAAAATATATTTTAGTTGCAGATAGATTCGTGTATCTACTTAAGGCAATGCAGAATTACCATGTTTAATATAAAATACAACATAATCATAAGGCATAAACAGCCAACATAAGGCTGCCGACAGTGCCTGCGTGTTGGCGGGCGGCTTTACATATTAACATTGACACACTGATATCTCACCTTAACTTACAGAACGAAGAAAATGAACACAGGTGAAACATACGCATAATTAAATTTAAAAAATTTGAAACGTCACATGCATACGGCTGAGTGGTAATATTACTTAGGATTTCAATTGAGTGACGCATAATAATTAACAACTCGTTAAATGGTCAATATTTAGTTGCATTGATAAATTATACCATGCTTCATAATTACGAATATTCAAGACGAGTGCAATGTTATGGTAATATTTTTAATTGACGGAAGTAATCAAATACACGATATACAATGCAAAAAATACAAATAATTGTACTTTGTTTTAAGCGTTTTAATTTATTATAATTTCACAGATCTGTAGTGTTTCTGTCCTGCGATCGGCGATCCTACCCGTGCGGCGCGGCTTGTATGGCCAGTCTCCTTCACACCTATCAAAAGCATATTTGTAACCATACAGTAAGCGATTAGGGGAACATCTGTATTATAAGAAAACCTTTTTTTTTTCAAGATGTTTCAACTTCGGTGTTTTGATTGTTCGTGGTTTATTGATATATTGGAATAGACACAAAGACTTAAAAAATGTGAGATATCAAAGATTTTTTTTTTAATCCGGGGTGTCGTGGTAAATGATTACTTTTAACGTAATAAGCACACCGATTTTTTTAAATTACAACACTTTAAACATGAATTGAAATATGCTTTGGCTTACATGTAACTATTGAACCTGCGATGTGTTTATATGAGTTGATTAAATTATGCTATTTATAATATGCTTAATAAACATAATTTAAATTAATATTATTCACCATTTTTTTTCACAAATCACCATTTATAATATAGTTATTATACTTAAATTTCATCTTACAGAGTTATCAGTTATAAGAACCCAAATGTAAGAACTCTTGTCTAAGAAACTTCATTTCAAAAATTTATTCTAAAGACAGTAAAAAAATCTATTGAGACCTTACACCAAATGTTCAAAATCTATAATCGTATAATCGTTAACGGATACCGTTCATAAATCCTGACCAACTATCTTAAATAGATTACCACAGCAAATAATTTTAAAATAGAAAGTATTTCTGCTAAAATATAAGGGATAGAAAAAATATTAAAAGTTATAATTCTTTGACACTTAAAAATGCATTAAAATAAAAGATTCTATGGGTCTTTTCAGGGTCGGATTTCGAATACAGTTATATTGTAGTTAGATACAGTTATACTGAAAAGGTGTTGGGCAGTGATTGGGAATCCAGGTGATCAATTTATTTCCAAACATAAAATGGCTTGCGGTCGCAGGTAGACCCATCGTCGCTCTGGGCTTACGGGTATTAAACTAATGTCTTTCATTTGATTGTGGTTGGAAACCGCAAGTTCTGAAAACATATTTCCCTTGGAGACCAGAGTAAATATTTTATATTGGAAAAACCACAACCCAAAAGAAGGCTTTAAATATATTTTGAGATTTAACATTATCGTTAGTCGTAGAGATAATCCTGATTGTGGTTTCTGTGGTGGTAACATTAAGGTATTTAATATAATCCTTGGTCTTATATCCCCACCTACCCACACCGAAATACCCTCTGAGGGATTACGGTTATATATGTTTTCGTATAAGGCGCGTCGAAGACGAGCTCGACTATTTAAAATTGAATTAGCTACTGATGCTATGTAGGATATCTCAAAATTGGTTAAAAAAAAACAGTAATAATAAAGGAAAGTTTACAATGAGACAGAAAAGGTGTTTGCAGCGTTATTCGACAAAACTATTAATGAAACACACCGTTAAAACGGACGATATTGGCCAACAGGCAGTCGGTTAGCGTGTGTCAGAAAATTTTTAGGCCACTTTATATTATATATAAACAACACTGAATTTTCAAAGATTAAAAATGATACGGTATTATTACTTTCATAATATTTTGTAAGTTTTAAAATAATAATATTGTATTATACTTAATGCTACAACAAATAACCAAATTACATTTTATACAAGTAAGAATACGTTGACATTTATTCGTTTCAAAACTTGTATACCGGATACATTTTATTATTAACTTTATCACGCCATCGTCTGCATCTAGTTGTAAATGTACATTTTATTTACTATTTATTGTGATTTATTATTGACTTAATGGCAATTTCAAAACATAATCATTGCATATGTAAAATTATTATTTTTAAAAACGTAAATATTTAAAATAATAAACAACTTTAAATATCTTCTTTGTTTACATATTTATTTAAATATTAATTCAACATCCTGTTGTTCAAACTATTATTTTAATAATTTATGTGCGATTAAAGTTTTAGTTTTAATAAAAAAAATTACAAAATTTAATATATTTTTTCAGTAGTCGCGCTCATTATTTTTTACAAAATTTAAAAAACTTGCATGTATTAAATATGCGCACAAATATTAAACCTACCCGGAGTGATTACATTCGCAAATGACATATCAGCAAGAGGACTGCTTCTCTATCAGCGAGGCAGGGCTTCTTCGTCTCGCGACTTACTCTCGAGATGTGGATATTCTGGGGCCGTCTTTATTTTAATTAAAATACTTGGTGTCTCGGTTTGGATGACAGCAAAGCTGTTGAATCGAGGGATAAAATATGGTAAGGCCCGAATCGACACACATTCCTGCATATACATTTTCTAAATAACAATCATAGGAATAATCGATTCCTAGGTGTTAAGCCTGCTTTACTTTTTTATTGGTGAATCATTTCTAGGACTCGTGCGCTCGGATCCGTATAACGACTAACATTTCACATACATACAAATTCTCTAAATATTGCCCCAATACTATTAGAAAAGCAAAAACGAGGCATAGCACGCAAAAAACCTCAATATAAGCAATAAGGTATATGAAATGTTAATACCTTTAAATATATGCTTGCTATTAAAATCACGATTTTCATTTTTCGGAAATGTTTTTAAACAATTAATTGATTAATTACGATATTTGCAATAAGCAATAAGCATAATGTTAGAAAAATCAAGAGATGGTTCGCATTTTTTTATTATTGAGAATATAAACAAAGTGTTTTAAAAATACAATGTTAATAAATTTAAAAAAGACTAAACATAGTAAATATTACAAATCATAAAATGAAATATCACAAAGTGACAATGCTCAGGTGCCCAGTCAGCTCCTGGAGCTTGAATTTGCAACACAAGGCCGGAGCCGGCGCCCGTTTACAATCCCACTTTATAGGCGGCAACTGTCAGGTGGAACAACTTCATTACCGGGGCTCCCCGACCGGCAGGCCGGCCCGCAGCCCCGCAGCCCCGCAGCCCCGCAGCCCCGCAGCCCCGCAGCCCCGCAGCCCCGCAGCCCCGCAGCCCCGCAACCCCGCAGCCCCGCAACCCCACAACCCCGCAGCCCCGCAACCCCGCAGCCCCGCGCGGCGCGCACTCGCGAGCTGCCCGGGAACGCAATCACGTCCGAGCCTGATTGCTCGGCGCCCATATTGAACACGACACATGAATTGTGATTAACGTGTTAAACATCTTTAGTGCATCGTTTTAGAATATAGCCTAATATAATTAAACGTCCTTGCCTTTCGGCATACTAAGCGACAAAAACTATAGAGTCTCTATTTAAAATGAAATGAATATAATGAACAATGGTTTTAAATCGTAATATTTCACAATAATGGCAATCTGGTATGTTACCCAATACATTCATCATGAATATGAATGAACTTAATCGATTTAAAATAGTCTTTATAACCGGTAATGGCGTTTAGCGAGTTGTAGCGATTTATAGTTTTATAATATACAAGCAATTACATATATATATTAAAACTATTATTGTGTACCACATTTGCAGCATGACTTCTGACTCACGAAAAATAATTACGAAACTTGCAGTAGTCTAATAGATTGTTTAAAATATTATTTTTTAACTATATATAATATCAAATTTTTAAACTGAAGTAAATATTTGCACGTCTCAAGATTAGTTTTCACATATGCTTCTATTATTATTCAACACAAAAAGTTATAACTGTATATAAAAAAATAGTTTACTTTCAAAGTGTGTAGAAAGTATCTGTTCTTTAACTACAAAGTCAAATTTCTCTTCTTGCGCCCAACGACATAGCAGCATGTAATTATTGGATATTTACAAGCGACCACATTATAAGAAATACAAATTTATTCATTGCATTTAAACGGCGGGGTACGAGTCCGCGTCCCGACGAATCGATTTGGAGTTTCGCATTCGATAGTCCATCTGCATGCACAACCAAAACGCACCGCCACAACCTGACCGTGCACCGCTCACCGCCGACAGAACTGTCGGAAAGTCGACAATTGAACGAGCATTTGCACACAACTTGCAACCGACTTGCAATAAGCCAATAACGTCCTACTTTGCATCGTTTCCGTAGACAAAACACTCACAATAAAGGGACTATATTGGCTTATTGAAAATCAGTTTCAGACACAACTTGCAACCGATTTGCAATCAGCCAATAGCGTCTCTATATTTAGGCTGTTTTTTTTTATTAATGATATTGCCTCAGTAAACAATGCAAAAGAGGACTATATTGGCAAATTGCAAGTCGGTAACAAATTTAATGGAATGCAATTATTTTTTTTGATGTATAGAATCATTTAAAACTAAAAAAAGTGTTATTTTTATAAAGATCATGAAGAGTGGTTTTGAGCACATTCTCTTTAAAACACTTGACCAGGTTGTTGAGTTCGGAGTGAACAGCCAATGCAGTCTTTAGGAATGCCATACTGTTATCGAGTAATGTCGTCATTTCTGTTGTAATGACATCATCGCTGTCTAGTGAGTGAACACTGTAGATAACAAAAAATAAACGATGTCTATATTGAAGATAGCACTTTGAATGAAAGTCCGTACATAAATGAGAGCATCACATCTCCATGCGAGAGGAGAGAGATGGCAGAGCCGCTGTCAGGTGTGGGCCGGCCGCGACCAACCCACACCAGTGCGAGACTTCCCATTCTGTCTTTATTTATGTTTGAATATAAATTAGTTGCCGGTCCGCGCGCCTTTGGATCATGCTGATTTGATGATGATTGTGGACGTTGCGGTACAAATGATCGCGCTCCCTACTGTTTTAGACTGATCATATTTTAATTTATGACCTACCATTGTGCGGAGTTAAAGGCGGCTTGTATATTTAAAAGAGACATACATTTTTAACACCTTCTATTATGCACGTTGAGAGCTTAATCGGTGTCGAAAGTCAATGTATCTCCGTGGATTTACTGGCTTTTCACACTTTTAATTTATTATTGAATTAATAATAAATAACACAAAATTTTTAGACAAATCTAATCACCACTTTGTCCATTTTTTAAATTTATTTTTATTGACAAAACACATATAAACTGACATTTCTGTGAACATTTAAAATATTAATTTAAAAAGTCTAGATATTTTTGATTTTTTTTTCTGCTACGCAATATGTCATATACAAGAAAATAAAAAAATATATAGGAACTTCAAACAACCACGAAATAACGAAAGTCCTAATTACTAAACTAAAAAATCATGTGTTTATATCTCACATAACAGTATTTTAACAATAAATTTTATTAATTGAGGGCTACTAGTTGGTCGAAATTTAGAAAAAAACTGGATATTCGAAACGCACATAATAACAATAATAAATATCAGGTACGAGAGAGCAGATGGCATTATATTCCAGGAACTTAATTCAATATACAAAACTGTTAGGTATTATACAAACTGCAAATAAGCTTTCAAATTAAATTCTCATAAAATTAGGAAATTATTATTATAACTGTAGACACGTCCAGAATTTATGTCTGCAGGTGGTTGCTCAGAGCCACGCTCAGGTACAGTTGGTCGCGATTGGAATTAAAAAAGAATTAGCATTGTTTCTAAATTTTATTTCTCAGAAAAGAGACAAGCCATTCTGCAGAAACAGTAATCAAATAGATGATCCGAATGTTAAGAAATGGGATTAACCAATTCGGCGGGTCAATAACATCATACAAAACCGCCTAAACATATCGCAACACGGACATTATTTACGCGAAAAATAATTCTACAACATAAATAACCGTAATAAAATGATTCATAATTAATTATTTAATAAAAACGCGCTATATAGAACACGGCCAGATTTGTAAATTATCCTTTCTTCAAATCCCGAGAGCTGTAAACACACGACGCTGATGGCATTTTACTATGCTGTTTATTACCCGTTTGAACTTTGCTGACGTCCCAATCTGTTGTGACAATCGTAATGTTAATATTGGCGCCGTTCGGTATAAAAAGCTTTATAGGTTTTTAAATAAGTTATTTACGTGATAATTAGGTGAACACACATAAATAATGCCATAATCCTACGCGTCCAGAAGACTAGTGACCGGACGGTCTCGATGAAAGGGACCGGCCCGACGGGCGTCTTTCTTAATTTTCCGAACGCGCGTTCCTGTCACATTTGTCTTGCTTACTTCCTTTTGAATATGTTTTTGTTTCTTAATGTTTCAACACCTGACATGTTTCTAAACTTTTCTTGTGCATAAAGTAGAATCTTTACTCTCTCTAATGGAGTCGTCCCGGCGGCTGGGAGCTTCCATTGTGAGGCTCGGTAAAGGCCGCGCGGCGGAATGCTATCATCGTGCTTAATGCGCATTTAAATATCGGTAATAGGATTTACATATATAAAGATAATTTTGATTAGAATACGGCAATTAAAAATGTGTTTCATTTAGTATTAACTTTTATTATTTACTTGGTGTCAGTCCATGAGCATGCCTATTTGCCAATTTTCAGAATCACGTCCATTTCTATTGAAATGCTGTTATTAAAACTTATTTATAATCATACATGACTTTGCATCTTTATTGTACAGTCATTTCAATATTTTGGCGAATGATTTAGATTTCGATCAACTATGTCTCAAGAAGTCCGATTGAATAATTTATAACAACTTTTATACAACTCATAATATTAACCTGCCTACCTATTTTATAATGTAGCTAACTACTAAAGCTATTTGCCTAGCCTAACTACCTGTTTAATAATGTAAAATACAACAAAAATCTGATATAATTTGCTATATTTTGTATATCTATATTACACACTTTATTTCATTTGCAATCAATGCATAATTTTTTTAATACAACATAAATTGATAGTGATTTATGGAATTAACCTTAGGTATTATATTGGCAATTGGGTTTTTATTTGAAACCGTTTCTCAAGTTGTAAAAAAATGAACTTCCATCACGGATATTTTTAGCAAACTTGATCTATTTAATTCAATTAATGAAAAATATCAAACCTGGCGTGGAATTGCAGGTGTATTTTAACAGCGCATTACTAATAAGCGTATATTGTACGTTTCTACTTGTCCCTTAGCAGATCAACATAATTCAAACTCACCAAAGCTCGGCCTTCTCGTACATTCTGTCGCTTCCAAACATAAGCGGATTAAATTATCAAGACTCAAACCACAAAATTCATACAATGACACACTTCATACCAATGTAGCCCTTAGAGCGTATGGGATTCATACAGTTTTTAGAGAAATCTCTGTTCTATATAGTCTATACTTATGATACAAAGTATCCTTGGCATGAATAATCTTATTTACAGACTTCATCCAAATCAGAAGCGCTATCGAGAAAAAAAAAAACAAGAACAATAAAATAATATTTAAAAACTAAATTACCGAATAAATGATAAAAAAAAATTGATTCGTCCTCTATATATATATTTGGATGAAATTAACAAAGCGAATTAGATTTTTATTACATAATCTTTTTTTTTTTGATAATTTCAATGACAGCGCAAATATGTTGATATAGATAGTATTTTGTAATTTATTTGTCTGATTGAAATGACTTGATTTAACTTAAATCAGGGATGCATTATCTTTAAATATATTTTAATTTTAATGAATTTATGTAGTATAACAAGTCATGTAATATTAAATAAATTCCCTTTCCACATAATTGGTTCTCTACCCATGATTCGTATTATATCCAAAAGTGACACAATACTCAAAAAGAAAAACGAACCCTTATGAATATGACATCTGAAATATTTCTGTATTCAAATATGACACTCTGTAAGATGACATTCTGAATGGACTTTCACGTCCACCGATTCCAACAAATACAATATACGGATTTACCACTGGGTCCTAAAAATATGTTCTGGCCTCTGAAAAAAAACCGGAACACAATATTGTACCAATAATATTATTAATGTATTATAATATTTGACAGAAAAACTTAGGTTTTTGGATTAGAGAATAAGGATGTAAATTATTTTTGTATTTGAAATATTTTTTCCGTAGAAAATATTATGTCCAGATTAATGCCATGCATTTAAAGAAATGCTTTGTTGGTGTCAGCCAGGATTTACTTCATTTCAATATTGATAGGTTTTTAAATACTTTCTCGTTTTGTTAATATTCTTTTAATGTTTCACAAAACAAATCTTAACATTAAATTGCATTGTTGCCAGCAGCTCTCAAACACACTTAAGGTATGTAAAATTAAATGTTTCTATAGTTATAAAATCTATAAAAATTTAAGGAGCTGCCATATTTTATTTTTAATTATAATAGAAAAATAACTCAAGCCCCTGAATGTAAAAATGATTGCTAAAGAATGTTGATCAAATAATATAATAAAAGTTACTTCATATAAATAATTTATCGCTATCCTACTAGTAAATTTATTATTGACAATATTTTTAATTAGAACAATGATTAGACGATTGAAAATAAAAGTAGATATCTTTCAGAGGACTCCAATAGGTTTTTAAAACCTAGGCTCACAGGTTTGAATCCATTGGTCTAAATTTACCCACAATTTGGGATAACCTTACAACCAAATATTAGGTGCTTAACATAATATGAGTCATATATCTATGGCATACTAAGAAAAGACTCAGGTGATAAAGATAATTACAAGTGTATATGCGACTTCGATGATACACTATTTCGGGTCAAACAATACCATTTATTGAATTTCAGAATAAACTGCACTTAAATTTATTTGGTTTTTCAAAGCTATTAAATGGTTTTATTGTATGAATACAAAAGAATATGTGTATATATATATATATATATAGCTGTCACGTGTTACTTTAATAAACTAATGCTAATTTGCATAAACAATAATGGGAAATTTAGCAACTCTTGTGTTTCGTATTAAAAACGTATTCGATTGTATTATTTCTGAAAGTCTTTTAATAATTGAAATTAGATAAATATTATAAACTTTTGCTGGCTACATTATTTATCAAATTACAAAACTTGTAAACTAAAATATATAAGAGACTCTTTCCCCTCTCCGTTAATAATGGATAGAGCAATTTTCTATGTTTCTTCGGATACACAAATAAAATATTTATACCACTGACTTAAAATAGATATGTACTCATGTAATAACGAAGAAAATTACTTCAATAAGTATGAACCAAGTGGAAAGGCTAACGTGCCGGTTGCGATGCTTTGTTTCATATTTGATGAGAGAAAACCGTTTATACATTAGTACCTTAGCTATCTATTCCGATACCATGAAATAATAAATTAGTGGAACCTATTATCGTTAAAGAATAATTATTTTATACACATTATGTTTTATTACCTTACACGGTTTTAAATGTTATAGATATATTAATAATTGCTTAAAAATATTTTTGTTAGTTTGTTAAAAAACTGATTTTATGGAACTGATTATATGCTATAGTTATGTAACACCTACAAATAAATTTAGCTTTATTAAAAACATATATTCAGTTTCATTTGGTGGTGATAATAAGTACATAAGGGTTTCTAAGAGCTCCGAATACGTGTTCACAAATACGAATACAAATATGTGTTCTTACTTCGGTTTAATTTTAATAAACTAATCATTCTGCCTCTAGGATGTAAATGAAAACATTATCGTGCATATTGCAACATTATCTGCATGCATATTAATGAAGATCGGATTGGATTTGCTTCGGTTTCTATCACACAAATCAACGATTTATTATACCTGTTATTTCCTTATATATTGATTAAAATGTATCAGAGCCCTGAGAACCTCAGTTTAATACATTGATAGCTTAACTACGTGCAGCATACAGTCAACTATATTTATTCACCTTCAGCCATCGTTGACATAGATTTTCATGAATCTGATTCATTCATGGTCATTTTTAATATATTACAATATAAGTTGCAGTAATATCATTTATAGTGCTGTTAAGTCTCAATATTATATGAAAACCAAGCATTCTAATAAAAATGAAATAAAAACTAATAAAAGTAATCAACTATTAAAAAAACATACTTGAAATATAAAGTATCAAAATACTAGCATGTACAATAAATAGTGGCATGCGATTTTTTTTTAAGCAACACAAATCACAAATCCAAAAACACGTTTTATTCCGTTTAAAAGTATATCGACAAGATTTTACTTTCATGATTTTTACATATTACTATACGTTAAATTTAAAATCGTTTTTTAATATAGCTTCATGCGCAGATATGACAGTATTCCGATGATAAATGAATATTTATTAGATCTTTAATTGAAACGTTATTCAAAACATAATGATAACATGAATTTTTATAACCTAAATATCATTGGAAAACTCTAATAAAGTAGAACATAAATGAAGTTTTCTTAAACACCGATCATAGCATCACCATTTAGGAAGTCAGGACTGTCACCAAACAAATGCGATCAATTTTAAAGTTGAATTTAATATACGCTAACAGACTTTCCTTGCTGTACTTATAAGGGAAGGCATTACTGAAGAAAATAGGGGAAACAAATTGGCCAACGGAAAACAATAAAGTATCACGTGTGGCGGATCACATGTAATGGAGACCCATAATAATGCAACCAATTTTCTCTTGATTTTTCTTTGTACAGTAGCAAGGGGAGAATCGGGGATAATAATTAAATAATTTTATTTTCCATAATATGTTTATGATACAAATTGGAATGAAGAAATAACGATGAACCAAAAGGAGCCATTCTATTTTTTTTATATAGAACATAGAGAACAATAGACAAAACGAATTGTTACTTTACTAGAACTTTATTAAAAGAACAATAACTTTTTTTAGTTAATTAATTTCTGTTAAAATTATAAATTATCTCTGAGCTAGTTACAGACAACCTCCAGAGAAAAAACTCATTTTCATACACATATTTTGAGATTTTCTTTTTTTAAAATAATATAAAAATAAAATTAATTCTGAATCTTTCCAATGCTTGCTTGTCTGTTTTTTGCACTTTTTTCGTTTTTGAAAAGTAGTGTAGCTATAGATTTTTCATTGTCAGATTATCCAAGCTTGGAAATATCTACTTTTTTTCTAGTCCGATACTTGGTTTGACCGTATCATCAAAACATGAAATAGGCATGGGCCTTTGTGGTCGTGAGGCGGTCATGGAGCTTGCATAATGCATGGGGCACAGGTGGCCTGTCTCACGGCCGTGATCGGGGAAGGGGCCAACCCTACTCCGCGAAGCAGTGTTTATAGTAATTGTCTGAATTTGTAACCGTTAAACAGTGTCTATAATTTTTTTTTTTTACTTTTGATATTATTTTTTCGTTGTGATTTTTATATTTAAACAATTTAATATTCCGTTAATTATCTGCATCTGTTTATTTAAACAATTTTCTAAAACTCTAAAACACAAATTAAAATATCCTTTCTGATTCCATTTGTTATAATCCTTTGATTATATTTCATACATATGATAAATACTCTGTAAAAAGAATCTGATTACTTTTATAATTTAGCATAAGAATTCTCGATATCACTATAGTGAAATAGCAAACTATGAACATAATGAGAATTTTAATTAAAATTTAATAATTATATAATTCAACGTACAAATAATACAAATTGTAGATATACATACTTTCTAATCAATAATATAACGTTTCTGTTAAATAGAAGATAGGAAGTTATACGCAACCAGTTTAATATTGATAAATAAAAAAACAAGTAGTGGTCAATACACCGCGGCCGTTTGATCGCCGCCCCTCATATTTCCTTGAGAACCTCATAAAATATTCAACCCTAAATGATACGGCTGTTGCTCGGGGCGGGGATGGTTTTGCCTGAGAAGGAAACACCAAGAGAATAAAATCTAGATGCATTTTATCATTATTTTTTACTTCGTGGAATTGTATGGCTACAATTTTTCTTCATTTTTTAAAATTATTTTTTAATTTTGTAATTGATAAAAACTACACGCGATGGTTGAAATTCATTACGAAATTGGAAAAAAAACGTATCTAATATTGAGTTATATAATATAGAAAAACTTAGTAATTTCAGAATAAGTAAATAAGGAACTATTTTTTTCGTGATTTATTAACGTTGTTTCGCCAAATTACCTACTTGGCATTTTTAAACGAAATCAAATATTTTCGTCTGAAAATGACAACAAGATAAGTTGGCAAACTAATGAAATTAAAAAAAAAACCTTTATTGTAAAAACAATATTAAAATGGAAGTCCACTGTGTACTTTCTTAAAAGATATATTGAATATATTCGATATGTAAATAATTAAAGTAGTTTCTAGAATCAAACGAAATTTATTATTAAAACATTTTCAAGAGTCGTTGTTTTTGTTATGAATTGGAGTTGAAACGAATTGCTTTGAACATGTTTGCGTGCCGTCCTCTCTGTGTAAAGAAAATGTTTCCTTTGTTGAATAAATTATAAATTATATATATACTGAAAAGTACCTACCTACTGATTACTTTTAAAGAGAATCAAAGAACATGTGGCTAGTTCACAGTGATAGTTTTTATAACATTAAATTGAAACCTAGCTTCAAAGGATAAAACTTAACATTTTTGAGTAACAAACATAACTGGTTATTGTTGATAACCATCACCATAACTAGTAAGCTATTTTTAAGAAAAGACGATGTTTTATTATATATGTATGTACTGATGAAATAATTAAGAGTTGAATTAAATTTACTCTAAATATTTTTCGGAATCCCCGCATACATCAACAGAAATAAAATCACGAAACTGAGAAACTATGAAAAAATTAAATTCCTCCTCGATATTATTAAATATGAACAGAGTAACCAAAGAACCACGAATCAAAGTTTTTATCTTATTCATATGCAGATTGCCTTCACAGTGATATTGTAATTTTTATTTTATCGTCCTAATAATAAGATATTCAAAAATTCGATAAAATAACATATTGCTTAAAAAAAAGAAAAACAAAAGACTTGGAGGGAAAAGTCGAGTAAATAACAGCAGGTGATACAAAATCTCATCAATTATAAAGTATTATTGTATCAAGAGAAAGAATAGGAACAAAACAAATATGAAATTCAGGTCGAAGCAATTACTTGCCCGCCTTCACTACACGGAGTGGAAGAAATTTGTAACCGTAGCAATTAATTAATAATTGTAAAAAAGGTATTGTATTTCATAAAATTTCATTTCTGTTATTTTTTTCCAAATAAGTATGATGATAATTATTTTTTTATTTATATGATGTTATTGTGGAAAATACTCATACTATTATTTTTTTTAAGTCATTGATTATACGGCGATTTTTATTGATAGCATAACAACTAGAAAAGGTAGTTTTGGAATTATAGAAAGAATTTATTCTATAAGCCCAACGATGTGTTAGATAGCATATATTATTTTGGTAATGTAATCACTCATTGCAAATCTGATCATCAATCAATAAACGAGGCTGATTGTTTTCATGTTTTTATATTAAAATTAACACGTAAAATATTTAATATAATACGTAAATAATTCGACGGCGCACAGTCTCAAATACCAATCAAAGTTAGCCTAAAAAAAGAGAAGTGGCTCGATCGTGATGAAACCAAAAAGCCATACACCGACCGATCAAGATGTCCTCACACAAACACGACTTTAGGGACGCAGAAATGAAAAGGACTTAATTCAGATGATGGAGTGTGGTCGGCTTCTTTAATGCAGTGTCTCTGAACTGCTGTGCCGCGATCCATTCAACAAACCATCAAAAAAATAATAACATTTTTTAGCAAAAATAAAGCATTAAATAAACAATCTTTTGAAGAGACCTCTCATGCCCTTGGAGCTATATTCTTTCACCTCTTCTCAATCACATACGTTTAATATTTTGCTACGAATAACTATCGTAGTGTCAACAAATAATAATAATAATTATTATTATCTACAATGATCATGTCAAAATAAAAAAACTGACCATATTGAATCATGCTTCATAAAAAGTTAGCGACATGCAATTTACACGTCATGCTTCAAAAGTAAAATTAAAAAACAGTTTTGTGTTAAGATATATATTTTTGTGTTAAGTAAAATTATATTAGATTAATTAAATCTATATAGTTTACGTGCATTGCGCTATGACATGTTTCTTGAATATTATGATATGATCATGACATTATTTACTTTCAATAAAAAAAGCAAAGGTAACATTCTACAGGGATGTAAAGTTAATAATAAAATATATTTACAACTTGATGACATATATTAAATTTGGCAAATCTGCATTAATAACGTTGAAACACTTCACAATAACAATTAAAAGTAAATATTAAAATGTTTTCAGAGGTTGACGTTGATTTCTCGTTGCTGGGAGGGCCCGCGCCCCCCGAGCCTTCCGCCCCGCTAAACAGACGGGCCCGTCACGGAATTATTTTTTGTTGACAGTTTTGAATACTCGCAGACACTTTATTCGTCTGGTTGAGCTGAGCCCCGGCCGGGCTTAGCGGCTCAGAGTTGTATATTTCGATTAAAGACATTTTTAATACTTATTTTAGTTGAGAGGTTGAAAGGTGCCTCTTTTTCTTTCATTTCTTTGATTTCGAAATAACGGCAGATGTGCAGGTTTCAGTAATTATTAATATTACTCATTTCTAAGATAATTTAAATATATTTAAAGTATTGAAAAAAAAAATGAATTTCGTTTCAAAGTCGTTACTTGACATGAAAATAAAATTAGGCATTTTGAATCGCCTTCTACCTCACTATAATAAATTCATGGGGGTACAATAACTTTTGATTTCTGGATAAATAAATAAAAAATACCTGAACATCCCTTATAAACAACAAGGGTTAAAAAATGCATACTCCGTAGATTATAATGTCAAACAGTGGATCTAAAATTAGACCTTGTAGCTTTTTTTTAGCACTTGAAACATAAAATTTAATATATAAAGTGTTTTGTTTGTATGATCTGTACTTCATAATAGATCTTTGTACTAATATGAACTGTTTATTTCTTAATATTTAGTTTTTTATATTTTTCTCAAATGATAATGAAACACGACGTTTCATGGCGGCGTCACGACGGCGGCATTCAGGGAGAAGATTTACTAAAAGCATTTTTCATGTAGATTAACACGGCACGTTACATATCACACAAAAGGTTATGTTCCTTAATATTTCCAGTGTCCCGGATAAAATATGCCACTCCAAGCGCTACGAACCCGGCTCGGTGCCGAAAGGCTGTTTCCCTTGCGATCGTGGAGCGCATTTATGGGTGACACCTCTCGGCGAGGCCAGGTGCCCAGGTGCTCTGTGCTCTGCACTCTGCACTCTGCACTCTCCATGATATTATAAGTGCTTATACATGCGAATAATTTATTTTTTTTCTAAATATTATAATCTACATTCAACAAAAGATCGCTAATATTCATTTACATTTAAATCAACTCAATATGTTTAGTAAAGCTTTTGGTAATAGGTAACTGTGTACATGGATTATTTTATTTTAATTTAATAATATTTTTTATTAGTTATTTTAGAAACTAATGATTCGATGAATTTTACTTAAATATTATATTTCTTGTGTTTTTATTTAAATACCCCGGTTAAGTATTCGATGCATCTATATATACACAATAGTATAAAGTAATCAGATTAGTGATATGAATTTCACGAAGAAACTTAAAATGGCTTGTTTTTGAATAACTGAAAACATGTGCTCATTTCTAGACATTTTTTAAATATTAATTTTCTCGTTTGATTCAGACCATGTAGACGTCAAGCAAGCACTCCAACTAAAGTTGCTAAAGAAGAAAAATACTCTCATATAATTTTTAAATGAAAAATAATTTAGGATAATTGTTAAGAGATGAACTTACAAATTATACAGTTGGTCGAATTGTAAAATCTGTAGGAGTGCCCAAGATCGAGTAAAGTATATGATAGTATTAGGAACTGCAGGAGTCAATCATCATTTAAAAAACTGGCGCTATTTCACAATTAAACATAAACTGCCCTGGAAGTATTTTAATACTGTATATATAATTAAAAACATATTATGAGAGCTTCGTCATTCAGTAATGTGATAATTAATTAGGTAAATATGATTATCTTTTTAAAAAACCGTTTGGCTGTATTAGTACAAAAACTGTGGTATACGACACCTCCAACACACTATTCGACTGGCTTATTCTTTCCGTACATTTCGCACTTAATTTTATTCAGTCGGTTAAATAGAGAAGAGTGCTCGAGAGTCCTCAGCCTAATCCAAAAAGGTTCTTCTCTCTCACTCTGGAGAGCCCCACGCAAAAAATCTATTTATATTAAACAAGGCATCGTCGAATCTTTGGTCAGGATAAAAAAATTAAATGCAAAAAGTTGCACAATGTAAGTAATTTGACATGAAGCTTTTTTGTTAAAAGCCCCATGAATAAGATAACTTGCCTTCAATGTTGCACATGCGTAAAAAATCCGTTTTTTATTGTTGAATACAAGGCTTTATCATGTTTGATAAAAAAATTGATTTGTACAGATTTTTATAATAAAACTGAATCAATGTAAAATCAATATTATCCCTTGATAATAAAATGATACACAGGTATTTAATTATTTAATTGTGTACGTTAAATAAAAGATATACGAATTTTTATTTTCTTTAGTAACGTGCAAACTTTATAATTTTTATTTAACAGTTTCCTAAGAGACTTCATTTTGCTTGTACAAAATAACTTTTCAAGTATATCATTAGCCCACAGTCCCTTCAAGGGTGTGAGCAGTTCGTTTTTAATATTCTCTGTCTTGCGTAAGATTTTAATCTACAATGTGTTATATGTAATCATACTCATACGTCCATTGAAATTCTTAGTAAATTATACAAATGATATCTGATACGTTATTAAAAACAATGACAGTCTCGTGATCTGCACACGTATCAAATTCTAGAAACACAATAGTTTTCATTGTTTAAAATCAATTTAATAACGTGTTTAAGTAAGAAAACGTAACGAAAAGCTTCAGCCGCGTTTTCCCATGGCGAGGCGATGACGGGCGGTTTTCTGAATAGGTTTCCCGTAAGTAATTGCCGTTTCTCACCTGCCACGGCCACAATCATCTATACAGGTAAAGTAATTATGGCTCGGCACAAAGCCTCCAGAACACTATTTATTCAGACCAATTAGGTGGCAGGTTGTATGCATAACTACCGGTGTGCGGCTTCATGAACACCTTGTGAGAATGATAAACATTACGTGATACTCAAAGTTTTAACTCTTTGGCTTAAAAAAGTACGCGAAAGGTTTAGTATATCATTATTTTTACGAATTTTAGCTTTAGTGTGCAATAAAATATTCATCCACATTCACCGAGATCAGATATGTTACTCTCATCAGCGATTATCGGCTGATTGCCGGATAAATATTATCTTTGATTATGTCCCTGCATTTCTAAGATCTACCTTTGATCATTAAGAGCAGTTTCACTAGGAATATCAAACTGCTGGTAAATACATTGCTATTTTATTGACCTTCTTTTTTGATTTCAACTTTTTCATTATTCTGGTCACTTAAATTTTCTTGTTTATTTATTTTATGTTTTAACTTTCTCCTTTTTATATTTTCTATATCAGTATGTATACTGAAATAATATATGATATCTTATGAACAGCGGTCGGAAATGAACATTACGGGGTATTGTTCTTAATTTTTTTACATTTTGAGAAGCTCACGTTATATTGTTAAACAAAAGCGCTACTGTTTGCTAGAGGAGGTGTGACTTGTGATTTCTTCAGCCGTCAAGAAAGGACAATGATTGTCGGCAGAAAGTACAGTCTCTGTTCTACGTGAAAGATGATTGTATGAATATTTACACCTTTGGCCTGGATTCATCATTAATCTTATAGATTATTTTAATTTTAAAATAATTAACAAAGATTTTAACCGTAGAGTTATATAATAAATAATCAAACAAGCGGACATATTTAATTTTTATTTATTTTGAAGAAATTTCAGTCTTGAAACATGAATCCCAAGCTTCTACTCTTCAATCGCTTTAAATTTTATACTTGTAGAAGTTCGCATATAAAAATATAATCAGACGTTTTAGATAAGCCTTTGCTAAATTCTAAAATATTGTCTATCATTTTTGCTACAAACAAGTTATAATGGTCCTTCAAAGTTTCAGCTATTGCCAAAATGTTAGGATATTTGTACTAATATAATTAGTCACATTAGTTCATACATAGAAGATGATTTAAAGAAATTCTCAAAAAAATATCATCGTGATTTGTATGGGATTTGAACCCACATCCCCAGGCTTACAAGGCCGGTCTACTAACCCTTGTACTAACGAACCACGAATTTCTTTAAATCATCTTCTATGTGTGAACTAATGTGCCTAATTATATTAGTAAATAATATAAACCCGTAATAGGTAATAAATACGCATCTGATTGACGCTCAATCCAAAAATAGACACACGGTATATTTGTATCAGTACTTCTTCTTTAGGTGCCTCATCGGAGGTTGGTATCCATCTCACTGAACAAATATATTTATTTCAATCTTTTTAAATGTACTGCAGTAGAATTTCTTTAATGCAAGAATTGAATAAATTACAGAAATGCCGCAGTAATTTGTAATAATACACGTTCATAAATAATTCAAAACTATTCCGAATTAAATCCAATGAACAAACATATTTACACAACAAACGTAAATGAATTTTAAAAAGAGGAAATGTATTTTCCAACTCGTCATACTCGGTAAATGATAAATATAATATTAAAAAAACGTTGCGCGTGTAGCGGGGAGGTAAGTGGGTAGGTATTGCGGGGATGTACCCATCCACGGCGATGACGCGGCGGAATTACAGAATACGCGAAGAATAACAACTGGCCACGCCCGCCGTAAGTACAGGCCAGCGCCGCGGCGTATATCCCGATAAAAAATAACACAAAAAATAAATATCGACCGATCGAGCTCTCCGAGGCCCTGCGCCACGCGAGCCCCGCAACCCCCAACCAAAAACCACCTCTGCCACCTGCAACTAAAGGTGGTTTTGGCTTGGACCGAGCCCCGCTCTTGCGACGATGCAGTGTCGGTTTTTATTAAACAAATTGGTAGCGAGTATTTTGTACCTGATTGGGAACAAGCTGACAATTTCATTAGAGGCTGAGGTGCCGATAGGAGCACCTTTCGAGAACTTGAAACTCAAAAGATTTAAGCGCCCGTGAAACCACACGATGTTATATGTCTTGTGCGCATGTGAAATGGTGTCTAGATTCTTATGATTGGTAAGCGTGCGTCGTTTTTTTGATGTCCGATTGTAAATGTACCGCCACGCGGCCGCTGTGTATTTGCCGACATTTTTTTGTGTTTGTGTGATAATGTGGCCTGCCATGGGAAAATTAAGGATTATGATCTTATTTGATTGTCTATCTTTGTTTAATTCAACATAGGTAGGCATTTAGATGACTGTGAGTTTATTGAAGCAAGCCTATCATTATGATTTTGGCGAATGTTATTTTTAATTAAGTTATAGCGACTAATCAAAAGTCCGATCAAATATCTACCCCCTTATTACGTACATTATTTTTTCATTCTTCCAGGGCTATTAAAGTAATGCAAATTAAAATGACGCGACCAAAGCGTTGATTATTTTTTATAATAGTTAGTTATATATTTATGTTAACACTAAACGTACCAGCACTTGATATATACCCATTTCTACCACAACCGGTCAAATGACCGGTCATTGTGTTTTCTATGAAATATGGATTTAAGAAGGAAATAAACATAGTAACTTTATTATAACTTAACAAAAATGTGTACTAACGATTTTTATTACATAAACAAAGAAAAATAATGTTTAATTCATTGCTCATAGCATTTTTTTACATATACAGGGTGTCTCCATTGTACATTTACCGCAAACATTTTTTTGACATTTTGAACAAATTTTGATTGTTTTACTTTCGTTACAATAATCTATTTGACACGTCTTACCTTGATAAGAATCTGTAGTAAATTTAGGCAATGTCCCTTTCGTATTTGTTTCTTTTTTTGATTGTTTACAAGCTTCTCGAAAATCGGCGGCAAGTTCTACTGCTAACTGGAGTAAAAAATCTTACCTCGAGATATTTTCTTCTGTCGTTTGCTCGTTAAAAATCCAGGCATCTATGCCAGTTAAATCAAGGATATTGAAAAATACTTGGAGAGGTCATCTGCAAGACTTAGATTTTATGGTATATATCGCCATTTGATCGGTCATGCCTACACTAAATTTAGTTTGATTATAATATGAAACGGTCTCAGGTAAACATTTATCATTGTTATCGACTGTTACTGATTTATGTTTAGAACTATGTAAAACAACTTTTTTTTTGGTTTACTTTTATAGATTGTTAGAGTACAATTATCTGTGGTGAAAATTTTCATCTATCTTTTGATTCGCAATTATTGGTAATTATTCCCTTTTATTTGAGCGGATAGTTCCAACTAAAGTTGTTTTTTTCATTAGAAGTTGTGTTGCTAGGGACTTGCTTGTAAAGAAGTTGTCTGTGGTTACAGTTCTTCCGCAACCCGTAAATGGTTCCATGAGTTTGAGTACAACATATTCAGTGAGTGGTACTGAAGAGGGACTATTTTCATCTTTTCTTAGATATGGAATTGCATTTATGATGTATTTGCTATCGACGTCAGATGCTAACCAAGATTTGATTCCAAATTTATCAGGCTTGTTAGGCATGTATTGCGTAAATTTACATCTTACTTTAGTTGGAAATAGCTGTTCGTCTACAGTAATATTAGCACCCGGTTTATAACAGTTTGCGCTGTGCTCAATGAATTTATTCCATATCATAGATATTATGGCGAATTTGTCTGTTTTCAAACGTTGGCTCCGTTCACTTTTTTATCAAAACGGATAAATTTGAGAATATCTGTGAAATTATGTCTGCTCATAGTTTCTGAGAAAAATTTAGGCCCCCATATGTTATTCCACAAAAAAGAAACTTTCAAATGATTTGCTCCATATGCACCTCGTGCATATAAAATTGCAATAAATTCATCTAATTTATCTTGAGGTAAACTCCAATCGGCTCCTAACACTCTCTTTGCATATTCTTATATGGCTCATAACACGGTGGTCAATTATCAACGAAAATGCAGTCTTTACTTTACCCTCTATCCTGTGGGGCCTACTTCTTGCCTGAAAATGTTATGAAGTGGTGATCTTCCAGGTGTACCACCTATTTGTATTTCTTTCCAAACAGTTCCACCAATCGTAACATGCTGTTCATTTTTTTATATCTCTTCTTCAGAGTAATCTCATTTTTTTTCGTCCACGGCATATATTCACAATATTTTCCTCTTCATCGTCAGTAACTGTACATTCAAACTCTTGACTAATAGATCATTTTCAACCTGTATATCTTCATTTTCACAAAAATTATCTTCATTCATTTCCGAAAACTCTTCGTCAATATTATTTATATCTTCTAAGAACTTGTACTGTTTTGATTATTTCGACATTTTTCTCGGTAAAGTGTAACCTGTATTAGTAATTGAGTAAAGATATCAAAATAAAATAAAAGCTACCTACCAATACTTTAAGTTTGTGTCTACTTTTCTTATGTTATGTATCCAACTTTTGAGATCAATATTATCTTGGGTATACACCGGGCTTCGGGACTAAAATGCTACTTTCAATCTAAAATTTTAGTCAAATTCTTGAATTTATGATTCACGGTTATCTTGATTGAACTAACTAACGCAACAGTATTTGCAGAAATGTGCATTTAATTGAATGCAATATGTTGAAAATGCATGTACATCATAATTTCTGATCCGATAACCTTATAAAGCAATAAATTGTTCTACCGGTCAATTGACCGGTTGTGGTAGAAATGGGTATACTACAAGCATAACTCAAAAAATACACAATACAAAAAAAAAATAAAAATAGAATATTACTTGCATTTAATAATTAGAAAAAGTCATGAAGTCAAATGTGCAAAAAAGATAAAATTATATGCCCATTTTCTATACCAAAGTACAAAACCGGTCAATTGACCGGTCGTGGTAGGTTTAGTGTTTAGGTACCGTCTACCCGTGCTCTATATAGATGACTCTCATCTGTCTAAATGTTTAATGATGCATAACGCATTAACAAGTTATTCATTATAACCAAGACATCGTTTTCATCGTCACACTATAAAAGATACAAATAAAATATAGCAAGTAAATTTACATATCATAAAAATAATTAATTTATAAAAAACTAATGGAAATTCTGCAAGCGTGTAATTATTTAGACGATCTATTGCAAAATGAAAGCAATTATGTCAGTAATTACTTATGATGATTATTGACACTAGAGAGTACGGTATTTTTTGTATATATCGAAAGTAAACTACGAAACGCATCACTCGGAATCTTGTGCGAGAGCCACATAGTTTGCAGCGGTAGCACTAGTTACATGCCACAGCGAGCGATGAAAGTAACAAAATAAAACTTGAGATTACTTTTGGTATTTATTAACACTATTTACACACTAATATAATTTATGAAAAAATATCCAATGAATTTACGCATATCCGTATATACTATTAAGCACGCAGAATCTATACGTAAAATAAATAGCTCGTGTAAGTGTATTACAAAAAATAAAATAATTTTTTTATTCAGACTCAAATTTATGCAAGTATTTGCCGCAGCCAGCGAAAACCATCTGTATTTCTAAGCGCGCTGAGATCGATGCATGAACACCGCCGCTGCCAACCATGTGGCCCTCGGGAGTGTCGCGCTTCGTGCTATACTCCCTGCCCCGCCAGGCAGTCTCCCCGAGGCTCAGTACGGCGTCAATCACCTATTCAATACATAATTATTTTACAGTCAATTGGGACGGCCTTTTTATGTTTGCCGTCAATAATGATGAGTAATAGAGCCTACTTTAACTTTTTTGTAATTATGATTTGGCGTAGTGGTTTCTAATTTTTTTCTTATTTAATATCAAACCGATCCAACAGTTAGCTCTTTATATAACACGCACAATTCTATTCAACACTATACGCAGATAGCAGGCTCTTTGCATTGAATTATATACATTTGATACGATTATTGGGTTGATAGTTAGATAGTAATTATACTTAATAATAAAAATAGTTTATGATTAAACTTGAAAAGTCACGTTAATAATATACATTATTAACACTGATTATAATAATATACCTATACAAAATATACTATTTAAGAAACGTGGAGAAATCAGTTTAACCCTTGCCTATGATAGTTAGTATATTTGTCAAATTAAAAGATTTAGGTGGACGAATCATCTTGGTAAAAAAGCTCCAATAGCCATGATGAGCCATATGAGCCATGTACTTAAATATTTATAATTTGTTTTTAAAAAATCCACTCGCCAAAAAAGAAATGTTGGCTTCGTCTCATTCACGAAAAATAAAAAGATACTTAAGACTTTTGGTCTTTGATACTCAACAAAACCTAAAGTTTTGTCTTTGTTTTATTGCATAAAATTATATGGCTATTTAAAATCGCCCATACTAAATTGCTACACAAAATTCTTGTTTATTGCCAATGCCAAATCTCACCAACGTACTCGTAAAAAATAACTATAAAATTAAAACATAATTGTAAGTTGAGTTAATAATTGCTAGTGTTGTAGTTTTTAATATCAGCATATAAAACGTAACATAAAGACGTTAGACTCAGCCAGATGTTGAGAAGCCCCGTTGTAGAAGTATAGATTTCTACTAACCAAGTTATAAACGTCAATCATTCCCAGAATGATCGCTTATCATCATCACAGCGGCCTGTGAAGTTATAATCAGTAACATCGCCTGTTTTTATTAATGATCATTTTTATTACTGCGCTTGTTTCTAATTGGCAGATTCACACCGGCAAATTAAGTAGAAAATTAAGACTTAATCATTTTTTGTCGGCTTTATAATATTCATTAAATATTTATGTATTTGTAGGCATAAATATGCTCAATCGAGAGCGCCAGATCGTTTCGAATTCATTAAGACATTTTTATCCGTGTCGGCGAACGATGATATCCGCAAGTGAAAGGCTTTGGTTATTTTGTGAATGTCGATAACCACGCTAAGCACTAATTAATGTGCGAATAATCTGCCATAGTTCAGATCTAAGAAATGTATTCAGTATTTTAATGATGCAGGATGGCTGTCGCTTTATGAATAAAATATCAATTAAACACATCAGAATTGGATTTTGACCAAATAAAAAAATGAAATTTACGCACTACTTGTCTGTACAATTTTACTACTTATGAGTAGGTATCACATGCCTCAAAAGCGTAATTTATAATTCAAACAGCTACACAGAAATATTTAAAAGTAAATGCATATAAATTATAATCATTTGAAATAAAAAGTCACTGAAAAATTGAAGGCTTAGTTACGGTAAAAAAAATATATTTGTACATTTAATAAAATAAGTTAGAAAAATAAATCAATGAGCATAGCTCTGCTTGTGATATTTATTGGTTAAAACGGATTTTATATGTTCTGTTGCAGATATCTAAGGACACAGAAAATTTTAAAAGTCCCTTAAATATAAAAGCAGAGAGTATAATTGTATTTTTGTCAATATTATATATATTTTTTTAAAGAAAATATGAGGGGCGTAATAACTCAATTAGATCTGTTTTTATTCGATTTCAATTTCCCGCATATATACATGATTTACCTTCGACTATTGATAAATAGTGGATAATAGATTCGTGCTTAGTTTATCGAAACTCGGATGCTTCCCACTTGCGGAGTAAACATAAAAAAAGTATCACAAAAATAAACCAACAAATACACGAGCATCGCATCGTATATCGCACAATATTTTTATGTTACTGTTATTTCTAATCAGCATAATAAAGACGCCATACAGCTCCACGCTTGTTATTCGTTCCTTTATAGCGGAGTAATTAACCATACAAATTTAAATCAACCGAAAGCACAAAGAGAAGCTCTCCCAGTACTGTTATTTCAGCTCGCGTCCATTGTGCGAGACTTGCGGGTATTATCTTACCTGTTGGTTAGTTCTTTACATATTACTGTTCACAAAGAGTGCACCCACCGCCATGCGATTTTATTCACTTTGCCTCCGACCGATAAAAGACCGTTCATGTTCTCGGAAAGCTCAAAAAATTCATTTTATTTAAGCCCTATGAAGATGTATAAAGAAGCATCAATTTTAATTTGATCAAGGATCCGCATAAATTAGGCTGTGTACAATATAGTTATTAAATACTTTTCTTTATAAAAGTATAGCTAAATGTTTCTACTGTCTAAACAAGTTGAGGTGTTTAAATGTAACAAATTAAAAAATATTTTTTTATATCATCAGTGTTAAAATTTATGTAAAATTACAGAAATATGGCTATATAATTATGAAACCGTCGGGGAGATTACAATACACGAACTCTCACTTTTCAACAGATTGTTGTATCTGCAGCCACACAAATAAAATATCTAAATATAATCAATAAATGAATTAAGACATAATAAATTAACATATTTGTTTCATTATATAATCCTTAAAGTTAAATTATAAATAATCTATCAAAAGATTTAATGTTATTGTGTTTAAAAATAATTACTTTAGTTATATTTTGTATATTATGAGTAACATGTTTAATCTAATTTTAATTTCAATGACTTGTTTTGTACTCACATAATATATTTCAGTACAAACCGACGTTATAGTATTACGAAAGTAAGTATTATGAAATAAAACTTTTCATTTTGTTTTTATTTCTTTAAAAGACCTGTTTCATAAATTACAATGTACTTAACCAAATTAAAAATAATAAAAGGTCAGTAAGGGTACTCATAATAAAATAGCAATAAATTCTCATGTGATTTCTTCAAATGTATAGCCCCCGTAAGATAATTTCCATAATCTGAAAAACCCCTGCATATTTACTCGCACCACAGTAGATACATTGAAATTTTATTCTATTATCATCTAAACTGGTTTTATTTTTCTAGTCCATCCAATCCGAACAATCACATCGGGCAAAACGAAAACGTTTTTAACATCTCAATTTTTGTGTAATACGGTTATCAAATTACCGATGCTATCGGGCCCTCGAGGGCGGCCAAACAACCCCTGCAGAGCACAATGGCGCCTTATCTGCCGGCATCGAAACAAGCGACCAGGAATTGAATTGGATTTTGCTTGACAAGAATATGAAGTGCTTTTATAATGCATTGTATCAAATAAAAATAAAATATCAATTACGCCTGCCATGCAATGTATGGGTTAAATCGATTTCAATTGGATGTATTTATAGTTTTAAATTATATTGTAAATCAATTCAGAACATATTTTTTTATTAGCTGTGTCTGGGATTCAATTTGAATAATAAGATCTGAGAAATATTTAAGCTTTTATAATAAAATATTATTAGTTTTTATAATTAAAGCATATTTTGTATAATATGCTTAATAAGCTTACTACTAAACGACTACTTATGTACGTAAATTTTATTCGAAAATAAATTACACATCATTTAAATTTTAAGTTGCACGATTTTTGCAGTTTAATAATTATATTAAAATAATTATTCAAAATATTCCACAGAAATAATTTTTATTGAGGAATTAAATCTAAAACGAGCAGATTAATGTATAAACACGAAATTACCTTGAATTAAATTATATTTACTTATTTACTTCGTTGATAAGGCAACGACTCTTTAAATAGTCAATATTTTTGACTAAAAGTACTTGGTGGAATTCCATTTTGATATTTAAAAAAAATACTTGAGTGATTTTTCCACATGTTAATTTTTATTGGTGACCGGTTTTGCCAACCTTTTACATTGGCATTATCAAACTAAATAAGAATTTATATAATACCAAGCAATTGTTAAAGGTTCATAAAACATTTTTTTAAATTGTTAACGACTTTTTAAACATAAAGAGATAAATAAGTTTCTACTTAAATGCTTAATAAAAAAACATTTTTTTTTATTTGCTTGTTATTGATACAAAATATGCGACCCGTCAAAAATAATTACGTATATTAATAATATAGACAATTCAACACACGTGTACCTTTTTATGTAATTAACGTTGCCAATAAACGACACAATTTATTTAAAACAAAATATTTATATAAGACTCGTTCTAAAAAAGTAGTAATGAAAAAACTGTTTTCTTATAATAAATATTTTATTTAATCTTTTTTAGATAAAATATAGCTTATCTGTTTTACTTCTGAATATATTAGCCGATGCAGAATTTATCTATACAAATATTGATTCTGCAATTGGAATATTTTTGAATAAAATACTTGAGTTATTTTCCACATGTTCGTTTTTATTGTGACCGGTTTCGCCAACCTTTCACGTTGGCATTATCAAACAGAGTTGATAATGCCAGGTCACAATAAAAACGAACATCTGGAAAATCACTCAAGTATTTTATTAAAAAATATTAAAATGAAATTCCACCAAGTACTCTCTGTCAAAAATATTGAATTTCTGCAATTGGACTTAAACAAATACCGAGCGGATTTTAATAACATATTGTAAAAAAAATTAATTCAAATGTATTCACTGAGCTTTTTGTGCTATTTTAGCAGAAGCATCAGCCGCTGGCAACGATATTACAATGATAGGTGACCTCCTTTCTGGTGCATACAAAATCGTTGATGCACTTTGAACAAACAAGGCCCGGGGCTCCGAGGTCCGCCGAAGTTCCCAGCGGCGCCCGCCCTGAGCGGCATTCGGAGATTTAGATTAGCAGGAGCATTCAGACAACACTGTAACAACAAACTGCGCACAAAGCCCGGCCGTACTAAAATAAAGTGTCCGGTTACGTTACCCCAGATTATCTGTATAGACAATATGGGAACGGAGGGAATGCGTGCCCGGTGTTTCTTTCTGTTTGTATGCAGGCAATTGCATCACTGTGTTTGGAAATGTGCTGATAGACAGAGGTCTTCATTCAACGGCTTTTTATTGTTTGATTTGCTTGTAAACTTTGAAACCGTAAAAATTAATCAATTTTATATATAGACATCAAATATGCGTCTTATAAACTTGCTTTACCGAAATGAATACATTTTTTGATATGAGTAATGAAACACATGAGTAAATATAAGTTTTAAAACTTGTTTGTCAAAATGATTTTATAGTAATGATCACATTCTCTCTTTTATCACAATGCAAAAAAATATACCAATTTTTTAATTAAACTATTATTGTACTGCTGAGAATACTTTTTATCAGTGTATATTGAAGTAATTTTTAGTATATTGGGCTTGTTAAGACATCAAATATACAATAGCAACGTGCAATTTTTGAATCACTCAATTATCTGTATCCTCCTTTATTTTCTGTGGGAAATATGGTATTCAAAGAACACCGCGCATTGACAAATTCAATAAAAAGCAGAACATCCTTTTTGACGCAATTTTTCTACAAAGGAATAAAAAATAAAGTGTCAAATAGCAAGGAGGACGCCCCTTTCCAGCGATCGTACCAAAGAAATCGGTGAACCAATTCGCGATATTTATTACATTTCAATGTTAATCAATCGCTATTCACATAACTGCACTGCAGGTAGGTGTAGAATGGGTCTTTCACAATTTGCGGTGTCTGTTTAATGGCGACTTCCCCACGTGTAGATATCCCCGAGCCTTTTGAGGCACGGGTGTTGTACGACAAGATTCCCAGCATGACAATTGCTGATTAATACTATTCGGTGTCTTCTCACTTTACGGTGAAGAATTTCTTTTCGCTTTAACCGTAGCACATCTGCTCCATTAGTCACAGTGTTCACACCCCAACTTAATGTGTAATAGGTAATAACTTTATCAACGTGATACATATTCTTGCCTCTCTTCGGGGGCGACCAACAGTGGACCGAGAACGAATGTACCAACTAATATATTCTAAATGTAATATATTACCATTTTAGAGTAAACGTTACATAGGCCCGACTAGGATTTTATCTAGGGTAAAATAATAAATAAATCCTTTTAATTGTAAACATCACCAGAATTAAAATAATATGCTGATATGAGGTCGTAATATATACAAAAAGATGCAATTAAATTAAAAAGATGTTTTGAAAGAAAGACGTATTAAATTATAAAATTTTAGTTAAATTCAATTCAATACAAAATAAAGCGATCAAGATTTCGACAGAATATTACAAAGTGATAAAGCAGCGCCCAGGTTCGCCACCCCTGCGGTCCCCAAAGTGCGCTCCGCAACTAAATGTTCCAACAATGAGGCTCGTATGAAATATGATTTGTTGGCGGCCATGTTGGGGTGTCGCGAGGGGCGAGGGGTGCGGTCGTGCGCGGAACAGATTTGTAACACATATAAATAATGTACATAACGCGCACAAGCACTGCTAAATGAATGCATGGATTGTGTGCCGCACATGTGTGAGCGCACACGGACCCACCAGGGGTGGCTCTCGCATGCCAACCCAAGTGTATATCTTAATTCTTTAAAAAAAGACGGAAGCTTGATTAAAATTCTTAATAAATAATTGCCATTTCTAGCTTACCATATGTTTAAAAATTCATTTGTTAAGTCTTTAGTTCCAGAGCCAAATCTTTGGACAAATGATCACAACTCGATGCATCCTTACCGCTAGAATCGTATGTTAAGAATTTTTCCCAACCAGTTTCTATTTAAACGTTAAGTCACTTTAAATGAAATGAATATAATTTATCTACAATGCCACTAATTAAATAAAATACCATTTTCAGTTTTAATCTGTAAATTTGTAATGTTATAAATTCTGTGTTCTAATTTTACAATTAAATTTGTGTGACCAAAAATTCTATGAAATTGTTTTAAAGCTATATTATTTTCGTAAAACACCGATAAACAGAGAAATTCTTTAAATTTTTATCATTAATTTATTGTCATTGATACGAGATTTTTTTTTAAATACAATGCATAATACTCTTAAGAAGATAAACAACAACTACCAAGCCTCTTTAAATGTATTGAAATATGACGGAGAAAATCTATTCAATGCATACATATTTTCAAACATGCCTCAGTAATTGAGTACACCCAATCTAACTAATTCGTCGCGCATTAATCGAGCACAACCCTTTAGCGGTTGCATGAAAAAACAGATCAAATCGCGGGTACCATTGTGCGTGGCTACATAAGAATTCATAACTAAATGAAACATAAAACATTTATAAATATTTGTCGGTGCGAGGGGTGGGAAGGGTGGGACCCTAGTAGCCTCCCTCTGCCCTCTCCCCCGGGACCACTGCACCCCCCTTGAGGCAAACGCATTCTGTTTGTGTAATATTGGCCAGGCAATGTTTGAAATTAGGTGACAGTTTTGTGCAATGGGGATCGAAATAAGCGATGGATTAAAATGTTTTCCATTAATATAATTATTTAATTCATATTTTACATCTATAAAACGATTTTTTTATATCACATAATATTCGCTAGCAGTTATTATGTTATAAGTAGAAATAAAATAAAATATACTCTTTACAAATAGTTGTATTTTACATCAATGTGTAATAAATACGTCAAAAAGATACTCTTGTGTGAAATATCTGGCGAACTTGGGACTTTTATTTTTAATCTACAAAACATGTTTTAATGCTTCAACTTTATTCTTGCTACAACATTATTTCTTAAATATTTCAGCTATATAATCAGATAATTATTGATATACCGTGAAAACCACAAAAGCATTAAGAAAAACCACAGTTTTTATAAAATTTAAAATATTTATTTAGTAACAAAAAGCAGGTAAATAATATATCTATCACAATCAACGGTAGAATTGCAAAGAGAAGATTAAATAATTCCTAACTAAGTATAGGTGTAAAAAAAACACATTTCAATGCTTTCGCCCAAATTAAAATGTAAATTCCAAACACGAGAACATTAAACAAGTCACAAATATAAAATCATAAAAGGACAAAAACATGCAATCTCCCCTGCAGTCGCCTAGCACAATAATAACTCACGGAGCGCGTAGCGGGCATGACGGCTCTTTGTAGTGTTTGGTTTGCGCCCCGAATTTGTTGCAATAATTTATAAAAATATTTATTCGTTATTTATGGCGTTTGAACACAGGCGCGTAGAAAAAATGGGGCAATAGATTTGTTACACAGCCGACTGTATAAAAAAATCGGTGGCCGTAGAAAATCTCGGCCCATTGAGCGAGCGTATTTGCATTTTTTTCGGTCGACTTTGATGTCTCAATATTATTTTCGTAGTACAAAGCACGTCGCTCTTTATTCGCCATGGCCCAGCTGCGTGACATTTTGTTTTGAAATAAAAATCTGTGATTGAATCGTGACTTCGTGTTGTCACTGAACTTGGACGGATGACGTTTTGTCACTTGTTATATTTATCATTTATTATACATTGGCGGATGATAATTAACAAGCGTCGTGCTTGTAAATTATCTTTTTATGTTCTATCGCTAGGAAAAAAATATATTGTCAGAAATTTGTTTGTGTATTAGAAACTCAAATTATCTTCAAATAAAGCTGTTTATAAAGATTAAAAATAGTGTAAATTAAAGCATTGTTATTAATTACCTTGCCAATTTATGTAAATATTTTCAATTCTTAGACACATAATCCGATTAATATGGTTTTCAAAATTGCTTAGTTTTAAGTATCAAACTACGATTATATATTAAATTAATCTGTGTTTTTAAACAAACATGTTCCTATTGGTAAATAAGTATAGAGAAACAAAAATAAAGATATAATGCAAAGTATAAAACAATAACAATTATAGCTACATTAGGATAACCTTGTTCATCGTTCATGATCATCACAATCTTTTGAAGGATTCTACGAGATTATATAATTTTAATTCGTTTTTTAATACTAGGATTAATGCATAATGAACGCATTAACATAAAATAGAAAATAAGTAGAGTTAATATAATTTTGATGCATATTTAAATTGATGTTGTTTTTATTTTGTTCTTAACATTTTTTTTATTTTTAAAATGGCTGTAAATAATAAATAATACGGCTTGATAGCTTATTTTACAGCAGTTACCAGTAAATATAGAATATCTCACAGAGCACCAAAGGAGGTGAATATTATACATAGTACATATGTAGCTTTTATGGTTCAACGAGGTTCGTCTGGTGAAGACTCGGAGAAGTGGAAATAGGTTCTATTTATTTATATACGTTAGTATATGTGGCTACTTAAAAACATTTTTAACGTTTATTTATAGGCGATCAAGTACTAAGAACGTGTTATAAAGTATAAGTAACTATTCAAGAAGTTGAGATTAAATTGACCCAAAATGTGTCAATTTAATCATAGAATCAAATATACAAAACCTTTGTTAAAGAAGTACGCGGGTAAGTCCACAACAATGAATATCGCTACATTCTTATATCATCTATATTCGCATGCGCACGTCATTTCACCGTTTCGTCTATCCACTCGTGCATTAAAGTGGCCCACTACAAAACCGCTAAGCACGCATCACAATAAACCTTTTCGATATTCTCTCAATCGAAGAATCGACGGATTTTGGTCGCAGAGCTTCGCAAAGCAGCCCTCCTGGCATTGTGGCAGTAATAATCAGCGGATTAGTTGGAATGGCCACACAAAAGCATAAGCCGTCCTCTCGCGCAAACAGCCACAATAACTGAAAGCAAACATGCACATTTCAATAAACATTTGCAATTCGCAAAATGGTCGCCCGTGCCAGGAGCGTAGCCTGCTTGAAACGCTGTGCGTTTAAATAACAAAATTATTATATTGCCTTGTAAAGTGATGCGTTTGCGTTTCATGAGCTTTTTTTTAAAACCGATAACTGAGTGCAAAAGCTCTCACTCGATAAAAAAAATAACCTTCAAAATATGTTAATAAACACAATGGTTATATATATGGAGTATTACAAATCAAAACGCTACTTATTTATAAAATGTTTTTATTGTATATCCATTCATTAATCGATACTGGATAGAGCAACACACAGCAGATACACAAGCAATATAAAAACGACTAACTCAACCTAGCCGCCTCGTCGTCCTATAATTAGTACATGGGCCATGTAAAAATTATAAATTGTCTTTCGATTCAAAATAAAACAAAACCTACGGAGAAAACCCTCTTTATATGCTTTTTCTGTTATTTTAATGCCAAAGATATTATCGCGGTCAAAAAATCTAATGAAATAAATAACTAAAATTAAAGTAAAAGATTCAGTTCATTTTCAATTTGCAAGCTAATAAAAAGATTTTTCGTCACTAAAAACGACCAACACAACAAACAAAGTATTTCTAGATCCTTCCGAATGTGCAGATGCGCCTCTGGCCCGGAGAGCTCAGATGTGCAATGTGCAAGGCCGGCGCTGTCCTTTTGGCGCACGTAAGGAGATTAGGTCAAAGGGACGGACTTCGAGAAGAAAGCGAGTGCGTTATTATGACAAAGTTTTTTTCGCAGCGCCTATTTACGTTTTCAATCAGTGTTGGGTGCGGGGCACAAAGGGTTCTGTTGCTATTTTGCTGCGGATTATTCACCAACAGAAGAGAGCGTCATGAGCGGTCCTCGCAATTAGCAGACTTGGGTGGCATCCCAGCCTCGCGCATGCGCGCCCCGGCGGGGTTGACAAAAGCACGCTCTTTTGTTTCTTGGTCTCTTTCCCAATCTACAGACAATAGGGGATGCTGTCGCCCGTGTCGAGATTATACAGTACAATGAGGACTTAGATTAAAAGTATGTCCTTTTAAACTAAAACTTATTAGAATTTGAGGCACTCAATACGCCTGCTTGTATTGCAAATATATATATATTTTTTAAATACAACGTAAATTAAGTACCTCTTGATCAAGTCAAGTTGTATTCTCAAATTCATTTTGTAAATACTAATTTGTCATTATCACTTAACATTATCAAATTACAAAAAAATATTACGAATTACTACACTTTTTTTAAGATGTAATATATCAAATATTGTGTAATATTTTTAAGAACATTGTTGTATTCACAATCATCCTTAATATCTATAAATATGATTTTTAGTATTTTATAAAAGTGAAGATATAATACTAGAGCTGTAATATCATGGTATAAATAAAATATTTAAGTTTTTTTTTTTTATACTCATACTTAATTTTCAAAACCTACGGATTAAGTTCACTCTAGACATCCGTGAAATCTATTCCGAACGTTGAAATTATATAATAAAATTTACCTACATAAACCAACTCCAAATTTTTAAGAATACGTATTAGTTGAATGCACGAACAATTTCTATTGTCAACAATATCGATATCAATAAAATATAACAGTCACCATGTTGCTTTGAAAAACTATTTTTCACTTAAAATAGCAGTGGTACAGAGTACGATTAACATGTCTAGCATTTCCATCAGTGCACCCCGAGGTCGTGTCGAATTGTCGCATTGAAAACGTGTCGAACCCCTGCATAGAGGGATCGTCTTAGGTGGCTGTCGGCGCCTTTGGTCCAGGGTGGAATTTGGCACAGGGATTTGACAATCCCCCGACCGTTGAGAGGACGCCCGGAGCCTTTCCGAATGGTGCCCCATAATAATTAGCCACGCCCGTCAACACTTGACTTGTTACATTTTAAAATTTCAATTACAAATATTCGTTTCAAAATCAGGACGAGAAATATTTGAATAGGATTTCCAGGTGTCGATTTGTTTTTGTGATTGTAGCTTTTGTTTGCGATGATGTTTTATTTTAATTTTTGACATTTTGAAATATTTTCGTATTTCAATGCTTTTGTCAGTATGCGTGTATTGTGATGTATTTACTTGAAAGTATCGTCAGTAAGAATAGACGATATTGATACAATTCAAATTAAAAACCGATTCAATTGAAATAAATACTTTGATGTATCTGCCACTAATTTTACTCGAATCAATATATACAAACACATACAAGAATATTCTCAGTTTCGTTTACTTTTATGCCACTGCTTAATCCTTATTTATTTGTTGATTGCTAAGCCACGCCATGTTCTGATTAATGTAGAACAGAAAGTAAATTTTAATTCCTTAAAAATGGCTTCATTAACGGCCACCAAAACCAGAGAACGTATACCTATAATAAATAATGTAAATGAATAAAAAAATATATTAAGAGTATCTATTTTCTATGATATTTTGGGAGCCCTGACCGGGGAGTCCCTTTGATGGCGCATTTGCCGAAAGGGAACAACGAAAATACTTCATAACAACTCGACACGTCCCGTCCCGACCCAGGCCGGGGCTCCGGGGGCAACCCGCAACAAGAATCTGCTCTTAATTCCACAGTCAAAACATAAAAGCTCGCTGATGTATGCGTTTACTGCCACGGGGATGAAATGACCTTTTTACGGACTTTATTCTAAAAAAATTACGGAAAATAAAAAATCATCTTAAAAACAGCACATAAGAATGTATACATTTAATTAAATTTATATTTAATCCATACCGCATATTTATAACAAAAATAATCTAAGTAGTAATTGAACTGCAGTAATAAAGGATTTAAAATATCAACTAGTATTGAATGCTAAATTTTCCCTATAAATAATCTAAAATATTTGTAATAAAAAATCATTCATCAAATGGTATTATTTTTTTATGTTCACATGTCCATTACGCATAGTTTATTATACCACTGCAAGGTGATCAAATCTTGCATATATGTTATATTTTGCAAAAAATATGAATTATATATAATATATAGGTCATATGAAGTTTTTTGTGAGATTTACACAAAAAATGCCAATTCTTCGTTCCGTATATTTTTTCAGTAAAAAAATGTTTCTGTGTTCGTCTGAAAAATAAGACCCCTGAAATTGGATGCTCATCCCATGCAAAACAGCAACAAGCCCAAAGCAAGTGAAGCCTGCACAGATCGCAGTCAGTAGGCCGCCACTTGAGCGGCTGCCCCGTATATATCATGCTAGATTTAAGGGATGGAGGGGTGTCTTCATGCGTGGCTAATTAGGACGCCCTGCCACCCAAACTGTATGGCACGGGGTGGTTTCTTTGTGCCCTTACCGCCGCGACCAGAATGCTCGCGTTATAGAATCATGCGGAGCCTTTCAACCATCGTGGACCCCTCAATATAGTCGCAAGCCCTAATAAACAAATCCACAGCGCTTAAACAAATAATAAAAATAAAGTTGTTAAATAGTTTAATAGGAATAAACGTTTATTTAAAATATAAATAAATTAAATATTTTTGAACTCTTGTGAACTTTTAAGGCTGGAGGAGTTTATTATTTACTTCAATGTTACAGAATTTGTGCATTCACAAATGCCTGAAAGTTTTGAATGCGCCGCACAGATGATATGGACATTGTGTGTATTTTAAGATAGAAAAATAAATATATCAAGAGCACTTTTTGGATGATCAGATTTTTGAATCAACATGTCTGGCTGGAGGGGTTTATTATTTACTTCTATGTTACAGAATTTGGCATTCAAAAAAGCTGGAAAGTTTTGGAAGCACAGCACAAATGATACCGCCATAGAGTGTTCGCTGGCAGCATTCGTCACCGGCGAGCTGGTGAGAGGCTCCAATGGAGCGGGAAGCGCCCTCCGAGGAGTTCACGGCTGCGTGCCCGCAGCACACGTTTACGAGCCACTCAGGTGATTTATACGCGATCCGGAAATATTTCATATTCCTCGGATAATAAATAAGCGGCAAACTTATTTACGACGGAAATATTTTTGAATTCATTAATCTCAGCACGTGTTTCCATCTTGAAAGTGTGAATTCCTGTTATTCCTGATATATTGTCACTAAAATTTACATTCTCGATATTTATGAAAGTCTTTTTGAAAAAAATAAGTTTGAGTTATACTTGTTAATTTGTAGAATTATTTAAAAATATGATTTTTGTGGTTGATTCAAAACAAACTAAATCATCAATATTTAATACGAACGAAATACGGGAAAAGTTTTATTTTTATAAAGCAGATATTAGATTTATTAAATATTTTTATAATAAAAGCAACCTAGATGATTTATTATGATTTTTTAAAATTGAGAGTGCCAAAGTTGTGATCAGTTGATCCAATGATGATATTGAAAGGATAACGGTTATTTTGCATTCAAACGAATATACTTTTAACTGTGAATTTTTTTCAGAAATCGTTTTTATCGTACGATTAAAAGCAAAAACTGCAAAATAAATGCTCGATACTGATTCTATAGATATCTTGAATTATTTTTTTAAAATATCAATATATAATTCCAGCACTAACAGTTGCTTTTCTTGTGGTTTTAATTAGCGTTTTCTTTTACTGTTTTTATTTTATTAGCAACATTTAACTTAATAAACAAAAAAACACTTAGCAGCTAAAACATCCACTAGTTAATTGGATCATCAAATTCACGTTATCGAATGCAATCTTATCTAGCTTTTGAAATAGCTTTGGGTCTAAAAAGCTCCATCAATCAGGTGTAGTTAAGAGAAGAAGGTGGTCCCAGTCCACTTGATGCAGCAAATGGCGAGGGTCTGGAAGGGTATGGATTCTATGTCGTGGGCTGGAACCTCGAATGAGTTACGACCGAGATACTGGATGAGTGCATTTATGAACATCAGGAGTAAGGAGCAGCACGCTTCTCTGGAGTTTACAGTCATTTGTAAAGTTACATTTAATATATTTGGTGTGTAATTAATGAAGAATTTTCTGACAGCTTTGTCAGGAAATATTGGTGTGATTTGTAAGTCAGAAAATACAACAAGTACTAAATCATAAATATTTAAAACGAACGAAATACATGAAACGTTTTTTTTTATAAACTAGGTATTATGGATATTCAAAAATAGCGAATATATATAAGTTGAAGATATAATAATAGAAAATCAAGACTATGTATTTGGAGTTCTTAAAATTTTGTGCCAATACTGTTTTATAATTTGTGGTCAGTTGATTAAATTAAAACAATAAAAAACAGTATTTTAACCATTTGAAAATTATATGAGAGTGTATATTTTTACCCGTGAACAATAGTTACATATTTAGAAAAGTAATTTTAGTCCAGCAATTTACAATTTGAAGATACTTTATAAAAATTACCAAGTTCATCTTAAATACTTGGAGGTGATTTCGATTTCTTATTATTTCCATATCGATTTTAACATTTATTTTAAACACTGACTATATTTTAATATGAGAGATAATACATCATATAAAATTTAAAAAAACTACTGGCAAAACTGAAAAATTATTGTTAATTTTGTTCTTTTGTACAGTTATGTCAGATAATCATCCACTTATGCTCATTCGGGCTCTAAATTCTAACCAAGTTTAAGAATGCTAATTCCACTGTGCCTCATCCCTGAGAGCTAAGGGAGCAGGGGAGGGTGTCCGGGTGGTCCTGCTCATTACCGCCGGGCCAAATGCGACCCTTAATACTTAAGGGCTTTTATTCCAATCTTATCGAAATCTTGTTTACACAAACAGCCTTCATCCAGCCGCCCTCGGCGAAACTCAAAAGAATCCCAGCTCTCACATGGCCCGGAGGATTTGCGTCGGAGCTCAGAAGATGGTTGTTATTTTAGAATTTAGCGCACTTCCCGTATATGTGAAATAACATTGTTTGATGGTGGCTGTCCGCTGCAGGATGCGTGCACATCTCGTAAATCATAGATTAACAACGACGGAAATATCTAGGGAATGACGTCACAATATAATACCTAAAAAGGTATACAGATTTCAACTAACTTAAATTTCAACTTTCAGAAGTCACGTAATATTATTTATAGTTTTTTTTTTAAATTGAATCGTGTTTAACATTTATATCTACATGTAATGTTATACATCGATAAATTATAAATAATAATGAAAATATTTAAACCATAAAAATATTTAAATAAAATCATAAAAACGATTAACTGTTACTGTCGTTTTAGTTGTCATCGAAAATAGTGACATGCTGGAAAACGATTACTTAAGCTTCCAATACAATGAATGCAAAAGATCTTATAGTATAAAAAATCTGCTAAAATTTATTAAAAAAAAAACAACAAATTTAAAAAACTAAAAAATTTACTAAGGTATTTTGGCATGCATGGAGTACTTCATCACAATACTGATAAAATATACAATTACCGATTATTTTTTTTACTTAAAAATTATTTTAAATGACTAATTGCACACTGATTTTTTTTATTTATGGCTATTTGTTGACTGTCAAAAAGTTTAGTCAAAAAGTTTTTAAAGCTTGAATGAATGAATTAGATGAATTGGTAAAAGTACAAAGTACTTTTGAGATTATCCAGCATGTGTTGATAGAAGATGATCCGATTCCTCGCAGGGGCAGCGAGATCACCAGCGCCGTACGGGAAGTATCCTTTGTGATTTCCTTTCATTATTAATCCTATTATTTACTTAACACGAACACCTTTTTGCGTGACACCGCCAATACACCAAACCACAATGCGGACATTGTAATCTGAAGCCATGGTTTTATTCATCATTATGTCTTATTTGTGTTTGGTTTACTATTGGATGCTGACAAAAGCCGAGGGGTGTTCTCACAGCTTGATTTCGCAGACGCAGAGAGGCATCAAGAAGAAACAAAAAAACCAATCCTTGAAATATAAATAAATAACGAACCACTTCATACTGTTAATAAGTTAATGTTCTCATAAATTGTAGCTGGTACATAGTTTGAAAAACTCTGGCATCTAAAATTTCAAAGAGGGTATCATTTTCTCTTGTAACTTTAAATTTTGACGCAAGTAACCTAAATAATTATATATTTAAAAAAATCATAAATTAAGAAAATAATTTTTTTGCAGATCAACATTAAATTTAGCTTATGTTTATGAATGTAAATCAAAAAAATGTTAACGTGCCCTAAGACGGCCCTGATCTCGAATGACTATGTTCGATGTTCCTATACTGCATTTGCAGAAGCAGAATAAAAAAGCAGGAATGAGAATGCTCATTTTTGAAAAAAAAATGTTTTGTAATACTTAAATATGAAGTATTCATATTGCACTTTCTCAGGATTTGAATAGTAAAATATATAATAAATGTCTTAGATACTGCTGTGGTTGCAGAAACTTTTATAACAAAGCATCTTTTATTTAAATATCATATTTATTCATTGTTACGTAGAAAATAAAATACTTGAACACTTGTGCCTATTCTGTAATAAAACAGTTTTTACAATTTTTGATAAATGTACAATAAAAAGCTCCTCGATTATTATCATACATGACTCCACATTTTTGTATAAAATATTTGATTAAAAGACAATAATTTATGTATAGACTACCTATTTTATTTGATACGAAATGCTATGTATGCACAACGCATAAATCGTATTTTTTTTCTAAAAAATCTGATAATATCAATAAATAGAAAGAGTAGAAAAGAAACATCCAAATCTTTGTTTATTTCTCTGATATACTACATTACAATATTATTCAGTCGCCATTATCAGATTGATCGAGTAGTTTGAATTTCTAATTATTATTTTTAATGTCCATATTTTGGTTTTATTTATATTTATATAATGGAGTATTACAAAACAAATCTCTCTTCAGTTAATAATTTTACCAACTTTGTAAATACTAAATGTGATGTTAAAATAAATAGCCAGTCTACAGTCAAATTCAAGTGCTCAGAAACAGATAGGTGAATTAATCGCCAAACCGTAAACCAAGATAGGTTCGAATAAATATTAAAAGATCATAAAATCATATAATTGCAATAGAAATAGAGATTCTGGTTAATGTTTATATTTAATGCACTATAAATATAAACGTTAGCTTTATAGCTATTGCGGCAATGTTGCTATCACCAAAGTAAATCAATATCAATACTAAGTTAAAAGATACAATATATAACAATATAATATACTTTTCAGCGTACTTGAAACCTTTTAATGGTATTTTTTTATGTTTACTTTGGTAAGTATCCAGTTAGTGTGATTATTTTTTAATAAATATAGTTTTTCGTTAAAAAAAATTGTAATAAGTTAATTTAATGAGTACACACCTATTGAAGACACGGCAGTGTATGGAATGGAACCCCGGAAACGAAGTAAGTACACATTCGGTTCAGCTGAAACTGAATGTACGAATATGATCACATATTATGGGAAAACTTTTAAGTGCGGATTGGCCTCTTTAAATTGTCTCCTTAACACGTCCCCGCGTGATATTTTCAGTTTTAACAACCGCTCCCTCCATAAAGCCAGGCCAAACACGTCGGCCGAGAATAAATCTTTTCAATCGAACGGAACAAATTGGCGATATTATTTACTTTGGCGGTACAAAGAGCGTTCGGTACATTTATTTATTTATTACATTAGATTCCATTATGTTACTTGACGCGTCTATTTGCGGTGTTGACACCCGAGCGGTTTCGTTGGTGTGCCGACGAGCAGTTCAGTTCTCTACCTGAATTTCTGATAAATATTTTTGTATTAATTTAATAGAAATATTCATTGCTTTTCAATAAACCTAATACTGACAAAATACACTAATTTATTTTGGCAAGATTAACAATCTCGTGATTGTAAATATACATATATAGATATATTTATAAAAATAAATTTCCAATTGTAAAATGATATGTCACATCTATATATTACATTAACGTGCTTTATAATCATATTGCTTGTTTTCATATATTTTTTTAAGTCCCTTAAATAACAACTCATCGTCCATTTTATTGATCTTTAATTTATACATGTGTATTTTAGATCTTAAATCGTGTAAATATTTAAAAATCTTTTATTTATCGACTATGTAGTTTTTATATATTATCGCAACTTTGATTTTTATTATAAGTATATCTGATAATATTGTGAGAAAAATATTACAAACAATAAATTTGAATCTGTCAGAATAATATTTATATATAATTTAAAATCAACATTAAGTTCGAATGCTTTGGTGTAAGCATTTTATTCACATAGGCATAATATATAAACGTGCATTGAAAAATTACAAATCTATATAATATTATCGAAAAACATATACTTATATTTTTTTAAATTAGATTTTTATATTTTGTTTTTTTTATGTATCGTTTTTACTACAAATAAGATGGAATTATACGGATTATACATTTTGATAAAATACGTAAGGTATAACGATTTTATAAAACATTTTTATAAAAATTAATAAGCGCATGTAGAGAACGGCATTACTCCAAATCGCCAACATCTGCTGCAGCAAAATCTCAAAGCACTGTTAAATAAATACATTCACCCATACAAGCGCGCGCTCCTCACCACTCTTGGGCCTCACGCGGGTGTGACGTCACATTGTGCGTGTGTTGTACTATTTGGTTCATCCACACCCTCGCCTCGTCGTGATCTGTATTATTCATACAATGTTTGTTTTCAGCAGAACTCCCGTGTTTGTTCGAATGTGCCTTCAGAAGGAAATGGCCCGAGGGCACCCCACAGAATTTAAAGATGAAAAAACTATGATCATGTATTACAAACAATTAATCTAACATTTATATCTCTCACCAAATTATTTCTACCGATTTTCAATTGATTCCGTTCAAAAAGACAAACCGTAATAAGTTTTATTTTCTCCATATTCACCAACTGCCTTTTCTAAAAGACACTGTAAAAATCTTAGAAGCTATTTCAGGTCGTAATATACTGGGCCTTGATTGGAACATCAACCTGTATTGCGAAGCCAAATTACTAATTTTCTATTTTTTTTTTTATATAACCATCTTTGATTCTATGATTTAGGCCATAAAAGTCCCACAATGAAGGCTTGCTTCTCAAATCTTCCATGCTGAATCAACACGTAGTAAGGCGAAGTAGGTGGTTACATTGTGTTTGATGCAAAGTAGTATTTTTATGACATGTTTATGTTCGTTATAAAAACCACCAAGTTTACAACCGCAGGCCATTTTGTTTCAAAGATTCAATAAAACAAGATTAATAAATTACATAATCAATAATAAACTCGAGTCGTGTATTTTTTTGTCAGGTGATACGATTGATGCCCCAATGTTTGATGTTAAAAATTAATTTGTCATAAAAACTGTTCAAAATTACGACTCCCAGCTTTCTCGCTATAAAAATTTTATGTGCAGGTAAGAGAGCATTAAACAAAGCTATACCAATCAAGACATAAATATCAGCACACCTTGCAGAAATAATTGATTTATTGACCGAGTAAATCTCAACTCGTGAGAGCCTTGTGGTTCAGGTCTTATCAAATATTATGATTGTCAATTTACGAACTTGGTTGTTATGCTAATTAAAGAATTCCATAAATCAACCGTGAACAGATACAACTTATAAACAAGTTTATTGAATTGATTTATTGATTAGATATGCAACTTTAATTATTTGTATAATTATAAATAAGACTGGAACGATTTAATAGTGGCATTGGTATTTATCATGGTGCTCAATTTAAGCAACAGATACATACGAATATGATTGCAGTAAAAGGTATAAACCAAATTTTAGTGCTAATAAACTGCCATTATCATTTTATGTCATTTTATGGTATTACATACCTTGCACTTTGTCAAAGATATTTTCAATAATTAAATAACACTGAAAAAACCCACTCTGAATGATTTATAAAATCGTTAAATTATATTGTTTTAATGTTACCTGAATAACAGACATTCCTACTGTGCTTTATACAAAAATTACTTCTAAGAAGAGCTGCAAAAAATATTCAAATAGATGGATCTAAACTCAGCTGTCAAACAGTACTGTTAAAAACGGATTCGCCTACAATTCGTTGAAATAGCTGTAAATCGTAACAATAGAGCATTACGCAAACCTGACGGCTGAGAGGTCTGAGCTGCTGTCCATTGTGGAACTTCCTCTCCGCTGGCCGCTGTCCACTTTGTCCACAGCCAGGCGGCACCTCAAAGAACCCCAGGTTACCAGGACCTGAAACAAGTTGCAAACGATATCTTAAATATTACTTATCCTAAAAATATCCCTTGAACTAATTATACACCAGTAACATTTAATTTAATTTAAAAATACTTATTTTTTCAATTTACTCATATTTCTTATGACGTACTGTGAAATCTTTATTTCTTTGATCAGACTATATTGAAAGTACACAACGTTACCTATTTTGCATTTAGTACAAGAACTGCATTCTCAGTCATGAAAACCCACTAAAAGGCAAATGGTGGATAATCAAGTTCTCACGTTTCCTTATAGATAAAAAAAATCGAGTCATGATTTTAAGTAACCATCATGCTCACTTAAACAATTTATAAAAATTTACAGTAAGAAATATGTTTCTAGTTATATTTCCTACAAAACGAGTATCACAGAAGCATTTCAATATACATTGCGGACAACTCTAGGAGCTTTCCATAGAGTCAATTCCCAAATGCATTCAGTATCCGTTTTCAGTCAAACTGCCGAAATATTTATATTCCTAAATGAATTCAGTCATTTCTCTTCATCCCTTTGTAGACGTCTCCAAAGCCCGAGATGTTTTTACAAAACCTGTGTCTCCGTGCGCAAAATTGACCAAAACACATTAAGCCGACAACGACTGAAAACGATCCCTCGGTATCCTTTACAGAAGGATCGTTTTCGGCGGCGGGTGGTGAAATGCATTCTCAAAATGGGTCGATTTGATGAACGTCAAACGTCAAGTCTCCGAGTCGGCTCCTTTAATTCCTTTCAATAAATAAAGACGTCAGAGTGTCGGCTCGCGCATGACAAGGGCGGTCTACCCGCAGAGAGAGACGCACAATGGGACGAACAAAATAAATTATCCTGTCCGCTGGGACCTTTTTTTGATAGTTTTGGCAAATGTTTAGTTTTCATTGGACCACGCCCTGTCCCGTCGCAAAAGACACCGATTCACTACAAAACGATCGGCAAGCAAAACTCACCCTTACATCCTAAATAATACAGCATATTTGAGTGCGACAATTCGAAATTGACTTAGTATTATTTAAGTATTGACATGTGATTTTTTACTTGTATTATTTTTTCTTATATTTTGACCGTGCTGTTTTATTATTTTGTACAAGAGTCAGGTCTGGACTGAGTCGTACCGCGCCGCTAATGGAGTCTTCAACTTAGAACTGCCTGATGCATGAGCACCCATAAGCCACATGGAATTAAAAAAATGTAAGCCATCACCAGTCCGTGATCGTGAAATTTAAATTAAAATTCAGTTATGCGTATATCTAGACCAAAAATATATTATGCAGTCATTCACTAAAGTAAATATTGAAGATTAGGTCTAGTAACAGTACACTATTAAAAAAATATGTTGTAAAACGTCAAAAAATCATATATTATACGATAAAGTACCAAAAAATGGTCACATTAAAATATTACATTTATAATAAAATATTAAATAACGTTAATTTTAAGTACTAAATAGTTAGTACTCGTTTGTACAGAGAGTACCGAAAAGTAAAATGTTCTAATTATTTTTACTGAAATGCTGAAAGTAATTTCTGAATGTTTCTAGATTAGAACAATTAGTACAAAAGAGCAACTGCTTGCAATTTTTAGTTATATTATTTTTATTCTATATAGTGAATGCGTTTAGAATTTATTTTTATGAAGGCCTATCGAGTTTTAACGAGAATCAATATTCTTTTGTAATAACATTTTTTTGTACTATAATAAAGAAAAGGTAATCTATAGATAAAATTTTATAACCGTATTACATCCATGAAGTTGAGCTTCTGTTATGCCCACCATTGGTGCATTTTAAGAAACATTAGTCTTGTATTGATTCAATAATATGCGATTGTTACAAAACTTTGACAAGCTAATAAGCATGGTTTTACTAAATCGGCGAGGATTGTTTCTCAAGTCATATATCTTGCGAGAACTGGCGATGTAACGCTGCGTTATCTTTTTAAATGTAATTTTCTTAAAGTCGTAAAGGAACAATACGAGCTGCCTTGCCACCCTGCTCCCCACGGAAGCGAACCAATAATCCTCCATAAGCATTTTACAGCCTGTAACAGATCGACTACAAAGATTTTTATTGCTACCCAATTCTAGGATTGTTTCTACGATAATGTACAAGGACTTGCCTACCATTGAGAATACATAAAAAGGACCTCACAACTTAAGAAAAGAAAAATCTTTGAAAAAATTGGTAGGTATTTATTTTTTTTAATATTTATCAAAAAGCTACCAAATAATATTAAAAATATTTCTTGTATTTTTATTTATTATTTATAAATAAAGTGGTTTAATAATATGTAGGCGGTCTTTGTAAAAAAGCGTAAAAAAATTCAGCTGAAATTCTTCCAGATAGCATCACTTCTTTATTAGAAAATAGAAATAATAAAACACCCATATTAAGATAACAACTTAAAAGAGCTTCCAGTTTTACGTACGATCTTGGAATGGTGTTAATTAAAAAAAAAAAAAAAAAAACAACAACACAAAAAATATAACTGGCGCCGAGTATAAAGTTGAATGTCTATCGGGTACTGAATACGTCCAACACTAAACTCAACATTTAGGAAGATTTCTATTATTATTCAAAGAAAAGACTCCAAGATATTATTATAAATAAAATATGTTACAACTTTATTTTAGTTCGGTGTCTAATTCGGGACCAAAAATGGCTTTAAAATATTAATTATAAATATTCATAATAAATAATTGATCTCTACCCAGCTTTTAATATGTTATAACTTCATTTTTCAATATCAATCGAAACAATAATTAAGATAAACAAAAAAGTCAGCTTATAGACTCTGGCCCTTTTTAAACATCTTAGGCGTTGTTTTTTTTTTAGGTGACGCGGCTTAATGCCTCAGTACTCGATGTGCTAGCATAGTTGTGTTAGTGTGCAACGCTTGTTGACTCTTGCCAGTGCAACCGGTAGCCGTGTTCCCATGAGTAGATAATGACGTGATTTAGCAAGCCTCCAGCTCCGGGCTCAGGTTCGTGTCGGCCGGGCATTAGCGGCCGGCCGTAAATCTCCAATGGGACAAAGACTGACAACACCGCCGACTGCGTACAACAGGGAGGCTGCAACCCCACCTCGCAGGACCGCAGTATAGCCATATAATCATTAAAAAATCTAATAATTCTGATATCAATGGAATTCTTTGTACTTGGAATACTGACAAGACTTCAGACTAATAATCAGAAAAAATAACTGCTGAATTCAACAAAGATTTATAAATTTATCTTCAGCATGTTGAACGCCCATAAGATATAATCGCCTTACATAGATCGTAACAAGTGAATGTATTAATGTAAACAAAATAATATTTATGTATGTATTATTGTTTGAAAGTAAAAAGTAACATGTATGAAATTCTGACTTGATAGTCATGATCCCAATTAAACAATGAAAAACAAAACGAGAGTCCTGAAAAATTATCATGAATTACCTAATATATATAAAAAATCATATAATAATTGTTATTACATTTTCTTAGCATAATCGTTTGAATCTGCGTAAATGTAATTCAATTTTTAAATTCCAATTAAATCTGCCGTCGTAGTAGTAGTAGCATCATTTTCTAGACAAGTACAATTTTCAGAGACGAGTACTTGATGTCATAACATGTCAAAACGTGCCATGTGTTTATCTGTGATATTTTATTTTATTTCACGATATTGTAGATAAATTTAATAAATCCTTATAATTAAATATAAACATTTCAGTGCAGTTGTATTGAACACCCCTGACATATGTCTAGTTAATCTTTGCGCGCCTACGGGGCAGTAAAACAATTAAGTGCGCGCCGCGTGCAGTCCGAGGGAATGCGACCCTCGCTTGGGAGCCCCCGGGGCTGCGATCTTCCCGGACCGCGCACCTCAGCTGAGACCCTCCATTGTCCGCGATTCGCTGATTAGAAACGACTCATTGAGATCTCCGAGTGTGAGAAAATGGAAGCCGATAATTGATTTCTTGGGCTGCTTTGCGTGAAAATGCCCCTGTGTGTGAGCGTGAATGGATGATAATCGAAACAGTTTTATTTTAACAAAAAATAAAAATATATATTTTAGACGTATTTCACTGTTTTATACGATTTTTTTTCAATATTGCTTACGTTTATAAAATAGGTTCTACTTGCTGCAAACGTTTTAAACAAATACATTTGTCTGATGACTGTTCATAACGATTTTAAATATTGTTAGGTAAATTACAGCATATGAAAAAAACAATAACCAAATAAAATATTTTAAATCGGTAGCTAAAAAACTTCAACTTTTTTTTGTTTATTTTGTAATATATTATTATAAATCTTTATATCTCATAATATATATGAAACATAAATCCGTTAAATATTTTGATAACATTTATGCAATAAGCAGCAGATGCAAATAAATCAAAGGCAAAAAGACAATAGGGAAGTAAGTAGTCATCAGTGTTTTACAGGGTCCCATAGAGACAATAATCCAGAGCGTGTCGACTGGACGCCCGCCCATTGTGCGAGTTATTTACGGCCCAATTGTTTAAGATTGCAACATTTGCCAAGGGAGAAGACCCCGTTGTTTCAGAAACAATTAGATGCACTAGGAATCTTATTCACTGCCTGCAGGACAAACGGGAGCAGCACTGAAACGTCAGGATGTGCCCACAATAGGCTTCGCAGGAAAGGAGGATGTATCGAGGGTGGAGAGAATGCTCGCCGGGGTGACAGATAGCTCCTGCTAGGGAACTCTGTGGGAAATCAAACAAATAATTATGTATTATCTGTAGCAGCTTCTTCTCTTCTCGGCTGGATATAACAGAAGTCTTGTGTGACTAAATGCTTGTTTGTTTTTTTTTTTTGTAATGCTTATTGTTTAAGTTTTGAGCTGATGTGGGAAAACAGATGTCGAATCTTTGAGTATTTTATTTTGAAATTGTTTTAAAGTGAAACATAAACAATTTTAAACAACCTAATAATAATGTATAAATTCAGTGTTTTATTTATATTTTGGGTTGTTAGTATTTAATCTAAAAAAAACATCACAAACATACATATTAAGAAATTTTAAAAACCAAGTAACATCATTTAACAACAAAGCTTTAACAACAAAAACTCGTTTAAATAAAATAACACAAGAAATCTTTATAAATATTAGCATCCTGGCTACTTTTCGGTTGCTTTTTATCTTAAAATCTGTTAACCAATGACCCACGAAAAACGGAATATCATTCTTCAACCATCGATCATTCGAGAATATCACTCGCGAATGACAAAACAAATTAAAACATCAAAAACATGTCGGCGGGAAGCTGGGCAAGGGGCGTTCCTCTCGGGACCTTCTGAAATGTAACCCGAGAGCCCTTACCGTCTATTATTTTATAGATTATTATGGCCATCTCTCAAATTATGGGTCTGCAAACATAAAAAATGGATACCTATGTTTCTATTTACTTTACGAATAAAATAATGATATAACTCTAATATAAGTGTTTAGAAGTATGACTGACACTCAAATATCATAGTACGAACAACATAAATGCAAGGGGCACTTATAAAACTTTTAGCTAGAAATAGCTCAATACGTTTAAAAATTATGTGAAATGCAGATTTTATGTTGATATGCAGTTATTTTATATTTTTTTAAAACCATTGTAATTATTATTAAATAAAATAATCGAAATGTTTCGCACAAAAATATCTGTATGTAAATTTTTATACATTTAATTTTGGGTTTCTTTAATTTATTGCGATTCTTTACGAGGGTTTTATTGTCACATTAAACATGAATTATTTTACTTCGCAGTAATATATATTATATGCTAATGTACACAGAAATTATTAATAAAAACCCGTTACCGCCGGGCACTGTGTTGGAAACTAGTATTTTTAATTCAAATACAATTACGATATTTAGATGAATATATTGTTGATTCCTTGGTATTGTTGCCGGGTCTGCTCTAGTTGGGTAACAAATGGTTACAAAATATTTATATTGCGAAAGGTGGTCCCCCCCGCGGAGTCGCCGCGTCCTCGGCCCCGCGCCATTATTCATTATTTGTTTCCAATCCCAGGCGGGACATTATTTATAGCAACACAGCTTTTTTGGGCAGCTTTTTGGATTCAATCGACCCACAAACCAAAAAAATAATTTGGAAAACTTTGATTTTGATAACTTTTTTTGTTTTTGCACCGATAGTTAAAAAAAAATATGAATGCACTGAAATACCTGCATTAACTACAGTGGTTGAGTGCAGTTAATTATTTCTTACAATCATTCGAATAATTTATTTTATTTTATTTAATATTACATGTTTTAGCATCTTCATCATATTCGGGTTTACGTTTGTTATTTTTATTCAGAGCTAAGTCTACAATTTATCGCCAAAAGACATTTTATATTGTATTTATTGTATTTTTGATATACCTAACCACACAATAATAACATATTTTGGCAGAATTTACTAAAGTGTCAATATATAGTTTGATTTAAATAAATAGTTGAAACTTTGTGCCTGCGTAGTCAATAGTCAGGTAGATAATGATTTCATCAAGTCGAAATTATTCATGTTATACTTCAACTAGGCCGGTGATATTCTCAATAACAAGTCAAAATCAAGATAGCAACAACGCACAAACCAAGACCGATACATCATCTCCTTCAGTCATAAAATATGCAACACGAAGATGCCTTATCGAAACACTAATAAATACCACAAAAAATGTTATTCTAATACGAATGTAAAGAGCCGCATGCCAACTGAAGAATATGAAATAATTTTTTTGAGGCCGCCCCTACCGGCCTGATGACTGATGACATGCCTCGGACAAAAGTACAGCCAACATTTGAAATATTTCAAATGGATCCGTCTCGCTTTTCAAAGCGATGACACGAGATCACGCACAGAATGTACCTACAAACAACGACTAATTAAACCTGCATACATTTGAAGAAAAAGAAATTTGAGTAAAGTATTTATTACAATGAACTAGATATATTACCAAAATAAAATACTTTTAGTTTTATTATATATCAGACATTTGAACACCTGATCATCTGCAAGATCTGCTCAATCAACCGAACAGGTAGTATTTTCAATGTCTCGTATCATTGAATTTTTCATCCAGCTGAACAAGATCTAAATTATCATATTTAAGCCCAGATTACACACAATTGAAAAACTCATCGGTATTAAAAAAAGAAAATTATAATTGTGCATATTTCGGTTATATAAAATCGTTTATAAAAAAGGTTCAACGTAGTCGTAGGCAGCATCGCATTTGAAAAGGAATATTATTTACTTACCATCATATGTGCTAAACATAGGTGAGGTGTACGAGAATAGAATGTGTAACCAAACTAGACTAAACAAGTTTTGTAACGCCACGATCTGCAGATCTTTATCAGATACAGCTTGGTAATTTAAATCATTGGTTTTGCATCCTCTACGGGTAATATTATAATATTGTTTTCTGTCAAATTACAAAATGGGAATGACTAATCAGTCCTAAAGGAGTGCTAGTAAAATTCACATTCTTTGGCTTAGAAAACTTTCAAGTGTAAAATAACATTCAAAAATACTTATATTTTATATTCTTAAACAAAAACGGAAATTTAGGATTATTTATATCGGTTTCACGCGTACTTACTGACTAAATAATCCACAATAAATTATTCACGAAGCAGTACAAGTGTTGAGCCTCGCGGATCTACCAGACACATAATACTCAAACGTTGAGTCGGCCTAAAATTATGAACAATATTCACAAATGTTACATGTCTTTACATGGCTTCCATAAGCTTTTCGACGGTAATCTTGTAATATTTTCTGAATTTGGCGGTTATTCACTAACCACAACGAGTAAGAACAAATTTTTAATTTATATTATTTTGTAATAAATATAAGCGATAATGAGCGAGAAGCTTTTAAAATATTACGTTATTTTATGCCAACAATCTTAAAGGTACCGGGAGCGTACCATATAAAACAGAAGAACCAAGAACAACCAAAAATGTTGTCTATTTTTATAAAATTGCGTATACCCAGTGCAGCCAAGGCCAAGCGTGGATAAAAATAGGTTCATCCACAACAGATATATAATATTTCAAATTTTAATATTCAACGACCTGACTTTAAAAGCTCAACTTTTAGATTTGTAAATAATTTATTTGCATAAATTAAAAACATATCTTCATTTCTACAGCAAATTGCATGATAAAATGGAAAGCAATTTTGCAAAATAACAGTTGGTACATTTGCTTCCACAGCTGACACCGAGCAAGTCTGTGTGTTTAATAAGTGTAATGAAGTCGTCGCTGAAGCAAGTCGTCCACGTCAGGCAAGTACACAAGGACACCAGCCCATCGAAATTAAACTGTATATTTGTATAACTTAATTACTTAGGAATTCGCATTGAATGAAGCGAATTATGGAAATGATTTTTATTAGATTTACTTAATAGAAGGTTATAAACTTAAGAAGTATTAAATTCATTTGAATCGGCTGCATATTTCAGTGCTCGATTTTATTTATCGCAGTATTATTTCTAATCAAATGTACTGAATTCAATATGATTTCATTTTTACTTTAGAATTTTTCTTCTAGTTTTGCGTGAAAATATTATACATTGATTTTGTTTTTCCCATTTGGACTAAAATGACTTGAAGTAATAAGAATTCTAATGCAAAGATCTTTATAAGCTTTTATTTCAATATTATTTTAAAAAGCTCTGACAATTGAAGGAGTACTTATATAATATGCCTATTTTGGTAGACTTTTAGCATGTAAGAATTTTAATTGCATTAAAATCTATTATATACTTGAAATTCAGTTGCTATGTTTCGAATCTATAAGTCACAAATCATAATAATAGTTTCCAACTAATATCAAAGATAAACAAAACAATATAAATACTTTAAAAAATCTGTTGAATACTTCGGCCGTTATTTCAATACACAAACAAGCTCTCGCAGAAGATCAAGTCGGAGCAGGCCGAAGATCTATATTGAGCTCGAAGGAGCGCGGCGAATCTCGTAAATATTATTGGTGGGGAAGTTGGCTGGTCAATCATGAGCTGAAGATTGACGGAGCGGCGATGCCACTGATAAGGAGGCGGATGTGATGGCCGGGGAAACGGGCAAGTGGCATAATAACCGACCGAGAAGATTTTACAATTACCAAAGGTATTGATTTGCAAGCCCAATCGCCCCTATGCTTGATTTGAATTTATTAAAAAAAAAATATTTCGAAGACCATTTAAATTGCGTCATAGATACAAGATAAAAGCAAGTAAATGCGCAACCCACAGCAACACATCCAGAAACAAGCTTTCATTTATTCAACCGCTTAAGTTCGCAACGTGCCAGATACTATAAGCATTATCAATTAATTTAAATATAAATAATTCTATTGGAATATAATAATAATTTAATTTTTTTCAAATTGCACATCTAAACTGGAATCTTGCGTCAAGATATTTTATATTAGATAAATATTTTAATACATACACAGTACATATTTATAGTATTAATACTTCAGAAATTACACGGTGGATGTCTAAAGCAAGTCTTCATAGATAATCTTTGTAATTCCAGTAAGAATCCAACAGAAACTAGAATGCTACAAACAGTTAAATCTTATTACAAAGATTTCCAGATCAGAAAATAGCCGGTCAACTTTGACGCAAGACTAGTATAGACTTAGGCAGGGAGTCAACTTTGAATATAATATAATCCAAAAATTATTACTTACTGTTAAGTGTTTTCAGTCTCAAATGTGTCCTTTTTTATTTGAAAAAGGTGTAGTATATAAAATGTAATTGTGTTACAAGAGTCATCAAATTAAAATAAAATAACTGTGATTCTTCAAATATTTCATCTTAACTTAGATTTTATAGAGAATGTGGTAGTTTTATGGATCATGCCCTATAAATCTATGTTATCGATGTTGGAAAATAGATTTACATTTAGATTAAAATATTTTGGTAAAAATCACAGATATCGCAAGTTCAACATAAGAATCAATTATTGGAATTATAAGAATAATTCCTTCACGCTCTCCCCATTCTGTTGCTTGTGCATGGCTTCCATTCTGTACCCTGAACATATCTAAAGGATCGGTAATAGAGCGATTGTAAAAGAATGTGCTTGCTGCAGAAGGAGTTTCAGAGCTTTGTAAGGAAAGGATTTATAATAATGATATTGGGCAGCAGCAATACGCAGACTCTTTCTTTTAATATAAAACTGCGGTGTAGAAGGCCCAGGGTACCACTACATTATTTTTCTCTTAGAAAACACTAATTCGGCATAAATTTATGCTCACTGAGAAGGTTGCTAACCTCCTCTGAAAAGAAGCACTTGATGAAGAATGATTAAGAATTATTATATATAAATTTCCGAGCTGTACAACAAGGACTTATTTATTATAGATTAAAGTGTACTACTGGTTGATTCCTCTAGCCCTGCTTCCAGCCAGTAGTGTTAGGATTCCCGTGGACGTGTTTAGATGAAAAAGAGTTTGATCTCACGCGTATCAGCGCGAGTGTTGTGTGGCGGCGCCCGTCACTCGCGCGGCAGGTCGCGGCCGCGCTTTGTTCTTCACAATAATATTTACAGCGAGCTCCCTGAAAACCGGACGAGTAACTGTGAGCGTGAACCCTGCGCGCTGGCAGTGAGATTTAACTTGATTAACCATTATATAGAAAGCGTGGCATCGAAGCTGAAGAAGGAAACTATTTGCTGTACTGACACTGTGGAGCTTGCACCGAGAATATTAACAAAACATCCTTCATGTAATGATATCAATTTAAGCATAAAACTTTATCGGGTGTTGTGTCCAATCCACCGTTGAATCGTTTTATGCAATATATTTGTGCTTGCTTAAAATTACTGTAATTTTAATAATATTTATAACTACATAATTCATATATAAATACATAGATATGTGAATTTGAATTGGTTGAATATTAAAATCAGATACTGTTCCTGAAATGCACAATGCATGATGCAACCATCAAAGAAACCCGTCTGCCTGGCCTCACCTCAGTACTTGAGGCCGAGTGGAGTGTGCAGCGGAAGCTGACGTCACACCACCTGATCATCTTCAGCTAAGAGCTTCCGGCGCCGTTTCTGGCTTCACGTCAGAGATTGCTGAATTCGAGGAAAATTCTGTTTTAATGAAGGGATTCGTTAGTTTATGATAATAATCATTTATTTGTTCTTTAATAGCATTTAGACATACAATTTTATTTTTAGTGTAATTTAATATATTTAAATTAGTAGTAGAAGCTAAATCTTTATAAAATGCTTTATTTATATTAGATCCAACTGATATTTTTAAATATTTATATTCTTTCAAACATAGATACCTAGTACACCAAAAATATGTGAGCATGAAATAATCTGTGTTACAATTTATTTCTTGCACGTTTTACTAATAATAAAAACAGGACTCATCACACCTCTACAGCGCTGCCCCCTTTAGACTGCACCCAATTCATCTCCCTCGTAACCCCAATGCATTTTATATAGTCTCCAACCCGCATGCAGTTCTGTTCCGTCCGGTGTCCTCTATTGACCAAACAATGCACTCTAATGCATTTCCGTACAAACACCCCAGAGGAGATGTTACTGGGGCAATCATGTGGACCTGAACGGATTTTATGACGAGTAAATGAATTACAAAATATTAAAAATACAAGTTAGAATTTACAAATGCCCATTAACGGTAAATAAAAAAAACTTGTTAGTATCTAACATGATCCACAGTTCATTCCAGTTTTTTTGTTACCGTCACTAGCTTGCAACTATGTCAATAATAACTGTTGACATAAAAATCAGATACCACTACTATAATATATATGTAAAGTTTAAAAAAAAAAAAATCAATTATGTCGATTTCTTCATAGTATTAAGTTTTTCATTTAGGAGAAAATGTAAACTTTTCCAGTCGATTATTATGTCGATTTCTTCATAGTATTAAGTTTTTTATTTAGGAGAAAATGTAAACTATTCCAGTGTTTTGTTTATCAGCTCTATTTACTTATTTCTTTATAATTTCTGAATAAGTCTGCTTTCATTAGAATTTACAACAATGCAAATTTGACCAACAAATAAAACAATATACAGAATAATATACTTGTGAATGTTCCATAAAAAAATAATCGTTGTACAAAGCATTTTAAAAGTGCATATATGGTCCAAAGAATAACAATTTGATCTTAACTCATAGCAGGCCAGTCAATTATCAGCAATAACCATTATTATTCTGTGGGGCCATACGTTTGTTTGTTTGTCAATTTTTATTAAATTTATATCCCATAAATATTGCATTGTGGAACAACCAAAACTGCCCGCATTTTCCGACAATCCTCAGGGATAATGCGCTTATTTTGGAAGCACTTTCCGCTAGTAAATTAATGTGATTGTGAACCCCCGGACTGGGGTGTCGCGGCCATGGACTGGGGGTGTAGCCGCTGAGGTCGCCATGGGGCGCGCACCCCCATGGCCGGCCTGGCGCGGAGGCAACGCTCACTGAATGAAAGTAAATTTTTTTGTCTGCCTCGCATTGGAGGTGCTAGTGACAACAACAACTCATGCAGTAGTTGACAACTATGTTAATAATTTAATATAAATAAACATTTACAATTCTATAAAAAAATTATAATCCCGCATCCAAAGATATTATAACAGGTGTGTATTACAACACCATAGAGAAAGAAATTAAAACATTGCTATTGAGGTACCAAAGTTATCAGCTAACTCTCACTTGATAATTAATACTATTTCAATAAGCATCGTTTTGTATCTATGCTATGCGTATATATACGTCTTCAAATGTATAAAAAAAAATGAAATGTATACAATATAATAATGAAGTTATTAACACAAAGTATTAAAACAGATTAATTATTTTTATGTTTATTATATTCATGATAAGTACAGAATTTTTTATATAGAAATTAAATGATTTTTTTACAATTAAATAAAATCCCAAACACGTAAGGCTCTGTTTGTATAATGAATATAAAAATCAGCTATTTTTTGGAACTTACTGATTACATTATAAAAATCACGGTTTTTAATATTAAAGCTCGCGGATTCCTGGCTGCAAATGTTCTCACCCTAACGTCGGTAGTTATGAAGGGACGCCCCGGCCCCGTGAGCGCCCCTGGCCACTGTCCACTGAATGCGGTCCAATTTGGTGTCATCAGACGAATTGCTACAGAATTGTCTGGTTAATTGAACAACAAAGATTTTCAACTAAATTGCCGTACAAAACATGTTCGCACACACAGGCCGAGCGCGCATGAGAAGCAAACTGACTGTATCTGTAGACCGCCGTCCTCAATATTGTTCTGTATTATTAGGGCTCAACGAGGACGCTTATTCCATTACTTCTTTCAGAGCTTTTCATTTTATTTTAATAGCTACATAATAGTATGACATCATGTATTAATTTGATTCAATTTTGTAAATTAAAATACAAAGCTTTGCAACATAAAAGAATTAGCAGAGTTAGTTGAATAGATTAATAAAAAAACATATATATTACAATTACTCTATTAATCATATAATAATAATATGATACTGTGTTATGATCAAAAACATGATATCGAAAACATAACTGTTTAATAAATGAATATATAAAACCTAGTAATCACGTAGATAACATACAAATATAAATAAAATTGTTCAAAGCACCATCGAAATCAATTGAACATCTTTTAATACACGTTTAACAACTGCGGATTTTTATAAAAATTAATAAACCTGACCCTCACAAAATAGCCAACATTCGCATGAAATTCATATAAAAGGCTTCACGAGTAAATGCAGATAGTGACCTGATATATATTTTTTAAAGATATTTTAAATAATAAAAATATATTGGTCGAGCAGACAATGCACAAAGGTCGCCGTTAAACTCGATGACGATAAATGATTGACCATCAATAAAAATATGTAATCGGACATATCATGTGGGTGACCTGATGACAATTAGATACTATAGTTCGATAAGTATCTCCACAGATAACAAGCCATAGAATTCCGTCTAATAAACAACTAAATACCTAACGCGTAACACTATCGATAACCCATTTGGTTAGATAGATTCACTGATTTTGGGTTTAGTGCAATACTCCATCAAGCATAAATATTTATCAATAATTTTACAATTAGAAAAGTAATCATAACTATTTGGGGCTCTTTTTTTCGTAAAGTTAGACACAATCTATACCGATCATTTTTAAACTACCTAATTTAACTCTAGTTTCTAAAATCCTTTAATTGTCCAGTGGTTAAAAATGCTCAGTTTTAAGTTTTTAAATAATATTATAATATTTGGTCTCTTCTTGTTTTAAACAAATTATTTGTTCAAATGATTGTGAAGTGGTTCCATGCACTTCTTCCTGTCTGTGGCTTTTTACCAATTAATGTTTAATTTAAAGCAAATGGGTCAGCTGCTCTGGCAATTGTTATGTAACCCCGCACTCGAATAACCAAACTCCCTCGGAAGGAACTCGCCCTGTCTGCTTCTTCCTGTGTCCACACTCCCAGCAGCCGACCCTCTCCGGCCAATTATTGACATGGAAGCGAGTATTTATACTTAACACAACTTTTTTTGTTTAGATATATGTCAACAAAACTACGTGTAGGATTTATCTTCGAATATATGCCTGTTTATTATATCAAACTCTTTTGAAAATATTGGTCGGTTGTCGGTTGTGTTGGGACGTTTGTAAGAAAAATTATTTATTTTATGCTGTCTTTTTAACGAATTTTTATCAATAGTTTATCATTTACAAGAAATACAGTACATAAATAAATCTCTAATACGTCATTGGAGATTTTTTTATATGAACCATATTTTTAATTGGTAATTCTTTCAGAAACTGATCATAAGAGAAGTATTATTGAATTATTGCATACCTCTACTCCACAAACACCACTATTTTATATTTTAAAAAATAATAAACTCTTTATACTTTGGAAATGTTTTGAATGCCGTTAACGCATCGAAAGATATGTCTAAAATATTCAGCATGAATCTATCGATTGTAAAATTGAAAAAAATAGACGTTCGTTTGTGTGTACAAAGTTTCGTACGAAAAGTGAAAAATATTTTGACAAAATATACTTTGTACTCCACCCCTGAAGCAGTGAGCTACCGACATCCTCGTGTTGTACAACAAGCCATGCGGGCACCATAATAGCTTCTAAAGTTGCCAACACTACACTCTAAATAATTGAATGTCATACAACCACAGAAGCGAGAGATGAATGGACGCTGGTGAATGGACCTATGCTGCAGCCAGGCTGGAGGAAAACGTTATCAAGTTTATTGGAGTCCTCGCAGCGTCCTGGCCATCCTCTGTCCGCGGCCAATTCACGGCAATTGAATCTATGATTTACGAACATTTACGAAGGGATGCGCCCATTCAAGATGTTTATGGGAGAATTCATTCAAGGCGCGTAGTTCAATTAGGGATTCTCTCGATTTTAAGTGAATGAAGTCATAACTTAAAACTGGTTTGTAGTAAACTTCGTAATAATGTTTTATACACAAGAGTGTGATACTCCCACAAGAAAAACTAATCATATTTTTGCCTCACTTGATTACATAGAAAGTAAACATTTTTTTAATTCAATTTAACCGTTTTTAAGAACAAAAAGATTTTAAAAATATGGTTAAATACGTCAATTTTAAAATTAACTACAAAAGTGATCAAGTGCATTTCGCAATTTAAATATTAAGATTTTGATAATTTGAATAAACATTGAATTTTTTTTTAGTTTTTCATATTCTCACTAAACTTAATATACTCGTTATAATTTAAATTGGCTGCTACTTATAAAAATACATTATATAAATTGTCATAATTACACAGAGACTGGGAACGATTTAAAAATTAAATTCCTTTCGACCAAGAGGAAAGTCTAACCCTCGTACTATTGATAAATGTTTATAAATTTCTATCCTATTCACACATCAATATTTTGCAAACCCTTCGTTTTTCTTCCACGGAGCCGGACACGTCTCGGGTTTTCTCCCCGACTCTACCTCGCTGTGCACCTCGGGTTTCCGGTCCCCATTAGGGCGGCGAGGGTCGCGGGAGTCCACCAGACACCTCATTATATGGCCGGTAACAAACGGCGTGGAAGTATCGAACAAAATAAACACAAAAATACAAAGTCCAAGTGCTTTTGTGGATAACGACCAGCTCTGGAAATGGAAAACTTTACCGACCTCTATTTACAAAGCTTTATGCCGGGCGGAAGGAAAAATATATTTTAGTATAAAGAAGAATATGAGACCTTTTCAGCAAAAATATACTTCTCTAAATTGTGTATAAAATATTAAATAAATATTTGTAAATTATATATATATATATATATGAGTTTTTAAAAAAATATTATTTCTATTATCATATTCAATATATTATATTATAATGGTAACAACATACACCAAACGTTGATTCTAAAAAAACTTGAACCATCAAACATTGGCTGTGTAAATGTTTAACTGATTGGCTTAAATAACAAATAATAAATAGTATAACTAAAATCCAATGGTAGGACAACAATTGTACAAATATTTGTATTTTTATTTTGGAATAATCTGAATAGACCAAATCAAGAAAACAGATTTTTTTCTTTTAAAAGATGTTAATTCAAAACACACCAGAAAGTAATTAATTATATTAATAAATATTTAAAAAATTCATATTTTATATTTAGTATAAATTAGTAATAGATTTTTGAATAAGAGAAAAATATATAACTTTTATTACTGTAGATGTCTGTGCTTCTCTATTTTGAATGCAATCGATAATTGGTAGTTCAAGCAAATATATGCATTATCGTGCAAGAATAGGATCAGATATCAGGAACAGTTTACGTAACAATAATGCTTTCTTCTCCTAAACAAGGAAGTAATTGCACCTGAGCAGGTAACAACAGGAACGCACGTGTATCACATGACACACATCCCAAATACTCCATATCCGATTATGTTGAATTGTTGACGTTAAAAGCTTTAAATTTGGTAAACATGTAAGTTGTCCATTGTTTAAAAAAAACTGTCGGTCAGTCGGAAAATATATCGTGAAGTTTTAAGATAGGGCCTCACTCACTACATCTATAAACCTCTTTTCTAATTATACTTACTAGATAACTGATCTTTTATTAATAATAGATATGATTTAAATAAAATTAATTTAATTTGATTTTTGGATGTCTGTAAGTTTGGATTTGCTTTTAAAGTAAAAAAATACATAATTTCACAATAATACAAAATTTTAAATAATGAAAAGTAGTATAAAAATTTACATAATCTTTAAATGAAACCGTATTTCTACTTTTTGGGTGAAAGCACGAATTTAAAAGCTCCGATACATATTTAAATATACATATAAGTATTTCAATTTAATTTATTTGTACACACATGTGTTTTTTTAGCATAATAAAGAGTATTGTAATAAAAAACGATAAATTTTCAATATAATAGATTCTTTTGACAATTAAGATTTTATTTTAATTAAATTAAAATATATATTTACAAACCCACATTACTTTTTTGTTCTTACTGTTGACTTGCACGTGTAAGTTGGCAACCCTACGAGGGATAGTTTTTCTGCCTGCCGGTAACATGAGCGGGTATTATTTACCCAGGCGAAATAACTACTGGCGGCCAACAAGTCTATTGGCGAAACTGCCGAAACCCGATAGCTATCTGATGGCGGATCAACAAACCAATTTGTCCTAATGAGATCTTCCCCGACCCGGCCGTGGAGGGTTCTGTTGATATAATACTATTTGACAAGCTCAGTTTAAATTCATAACATTTGCCGATGGAGCTTTTAGCATGGCTAGACAAAGATCTTAGATATAAACTTTTATGAAAAGATCTTCTACACCTGTCATATGATTTACCAATAAAAAAATAACCTTATAATATGATAAAATATATTACAATATCTGCTGAACGCTGGCCTTCCCTTGCGTGAAGGTAAAGGTAATGTTGAAAATATATTTATTGATAAGTAAAACAAATTGATTAATATAAAAGACATACTAATTAAATAGTTTTTTTTGTATTTGTATATTGCATATAAGAAGATCAGATAATATTTTTCAATAATAGTGCAATAATCGTATTCAACGGTGTTATAACTTGCTTTTGTATCAAAAATATTAATGTCTATTTAAATGTCGCTAGAATTGCGGTGTAGAAGGATCCGTAGACCCATTGCACTAGTATTTAACTTATGAAAAATATGAACAAAAAAATATTTTCAGGGAGATGGTCACCAACCTCCTCTGAGGAAAGACGCCTGAAGATCATATAATCACTTAAATACACATGTTACAAGTATAGAAAAAATTGTTACGTTGATAATCTTCTTGAGTTAAAAAACAAATTATTGGTATAGAAAACTAGGTAGGTTTTTAATTCTAATCTATTTGAAATTTTACAATCGCATGTTGAGAAGTTTTACTCGGGGTAATGCGATCTTCAATTTTTCGAGAGCATTTCAGAATCAAGACGCTCAGTGACAGGACACTTCCGTTGTTTACGGCCGCATGACTGAGCGGCTCTCATCTCCTGGAGAGTGGCCTACTTCTGAGGGAATTTATTTCCCGACACTTGGCATTCTGTTTACCAACGATCGCCTTCAATCGTGAGTTGAAAAAGTAAAGATAATCAAAATGTTCACAGATGTACGGAGCATCAAGGGAATATGATCTCTGAACTAAATTCGAAAGAAATTTTATTTTTAAATCATGTCACAAGCAAATTGATGGTATTTTATTGACAACACATGATTGTGATTGCTGTCAAATAGAACTCAGTGTTTTGCTGAACTGCCTACTTGGTAGCATTCATGTCGAACTCAAAAATAATACCATATTTTTATTGAGGTAATATAAATACGTGCTTTTAAGCCTTCCAAGACATATAATAAGATTAGCGAACGTTTCCAAAATATCTTATTTTACCCTGGAGCTGCAATAAAGAAGGCTTATTAAGCACTCCAGGTATCATCACACTGTGAGAATGTTGACAAAAACATTCCGAAATCGCATCATAAAACCCCAAGGTGCTCCCATAAAGACGGTCTCGGATCCCGGGATTACGGTGACGAGGCGCACGCGGTCCCGAGCCCTACATTCCCGGCTTCATTATGGTCTCCACACAAATAAGCGTAAATCTACGTCAGAATCCCGGGCGAGGGACATATGTCGGGATCGCGGGGCTTAGAGAGAGGCGCGAGGAGGATTACGGCGCTGTTATGATGGGGGCTGATTTGTTATGTGCGGACACTTGCCGGCGACGGGACTGTTGCGGAGCACCGAAAGGATTTATTTTGTTTAGTTTTTTTGGGTGAGTTGTGGCGAGCGTTGTTTTTGCAATGAATCGACAAAATTAGCTATTAGGAAAATCCTGTACGTTCAAATTAATCTCTGGGATTTGCGAATCTCACAAATTGCTTAGTCTGCAATTTTCAGTTATTTTATTAAGAATTGATATCCAAAAGACCAAAGGACATATTTTTTATTATAAATCTAAAACAACGTTTTATGTATTATTTGCGCTTGCTCTTTTCAAGTATCTTGTCCCCATAAAACCAAATTAGGACAATTTATATAATTAATGCTACTTTCATAAATTTAATAGACTTTTAATAAGATTAATTTAATTTATTGTAAAATCATTATTTAATTTTTATTAAAAATAATTGATAGTGTCTATATAACCCAAAATCTTTTTATAATCAAAACTATTTAAAGCACTTATTTTACAAATAACTTAACAATTATTACAGTATTGTATAATACAAATTTTTTCTTCACAACATTGAATGTATAATTTGAGAAGAAACCGCCAACACCTCAGCAATCAAACAATACTGCAATGATCTCGCTGAGTAAAAAAACACTGACTCGTGATTTTGAATTTACTACTAAAATATATTTAAAAATAATATTGTGAATAAAAAGTTATCACTTGCCACTCTCAGATTTACACTTTAATGTTACTGAGACACGGCATCGAAGTACACGGTGATATTTAATGACTTGTTCTCATGCTCGGCAAACCAATAAATCAGCTCATTATTTGTGTGATGAACAATTTGATTTAAACACTAAACCTGTGATGTATTTTATGTCATCGTGGCCGTTGTAAATTAGAATACAAACTGGTTTTTAGGACAGCGCGAGGACCACACGACATGCGGTCAGTCGCATGATTCCCTTATAATGAAAAAAATCTTATTACCCACTGAAATGTGAGAAATTTTCTGATCCTAAAATAGATAATGGTTACTCCTTTTTTTGTTGAAAACTCTTGATTAAAACAATAGATTTAATATTATATTTTAACATACTTCAACAATAGAATTAATAAACGTAGGGAAGATTCAAATATAGTTGTTAGTTTTTTTTATGGATAATGAAATTTTAGGTGAAAATAAATACTGTATTAAACTACAAAAGATTTATAAGTTAAAAAAAAACCTCTTAGTCAATTAAGCTAATTATAAATAGCACATTGGATTGGAAACCATTGTTAATAAAAACATAATTTATTTCGGGCACTGGCCGGGCGAGTGGCCATCTCACGAGTAGCCGCATTAAAACGCTTTTACAGCGAATTTAAGGCCACTTTATTTAACGAAAAATCGTTGTCCAGTGAGAACTTTTACGAGTCCGCCAGAAATTTATATGTCGTAACAGCCAATCGTTACATTGTAATATACAACGTTGTGTTACTGTTACACGCGTGAGCTGCTGCTCGCCAGTAGCGTGACGTGAGAAGTACATCAAGTGTGCACCAAATTAAAAAAAAAGTCATTACAGATGTGTACAACATAATAATTGATCAAAGAATGCAGTTTTTGTGATAAATGACGAAAAATAATTATTAATTAACAAAACACTTATCTTTTTCGATTCAATTGAATCGAAAAAAAAACCAAATATTTAATTCAATTGAATTAAATATTTGGTTCACACTATTTTTTTGTAAAAATTTTAAAATATATATTTTTATATGCTATTTTTAGCACAGATACTTATTTACCAGGTTGGACCAGTTTTATGTTTATCCTAAATGAATAAAAGCTTATATAATAGCCCTTTATGATTATTCAGTACAGCAATTAAAACTTCGGATGTATGAAACTTTTTAAATTTTTAGAAATTTACTAAAACTATTGGGTAATATCTTTATCCTCAGGAAAATGACCAAACGAAGTAACTGATCTACTAACAGTGTATTTGTTTTGGATCATAGAATAACTAGATAAAATACTGTAAATAAAATACTGTTTAATTTTAAATTATAAACAATTATAACAATCAAACTAAAAAAAACAATAATGTTTTTTATCCTTGTACGCTACTGAAATAAAAAAAACATAAACACGCTTTTATTCAATTTCATAGGTCACTGTGGTCGTAATCTAATACAATTTTATGAAGAGGAAGTAACGTATATTTTGTAATTAATAAAATTGTTATGGGCAATAACGATATGTGAACAACACGACTTAATTAATCACAAACCTTAACAGTCTTTTTATTTATTTTTTACATCCTATTCAACACGAAGAACGACGCAGTAACTTTTTTCTCATGTATAGAGTTACGGCACAATAAAAACAATATTATCAAATTTGTAAACCAATCACTTCAGTTCCTATGTAGGGCGAAGTGATCTGAATTTGCATTAGTTTAGCAATGAGAAAAAAATATTTAACAGATATGTACGAGCTTACTCCCTCAAATCACTTTATTTAACGTAAAACATCTTTTCTCGCTCAATTTTCAGCGCAAAACTACGCATTATATTAATAAATAGATTTTCATGCTAAAAAAATATTTTGCCTTACCCATGCAGAGGTTTGCAGTTTGTCATTTGCAGCTAATAATATAATTTCTCCTTCATTTATATACTTATGCAATAAATAATTTAAAGAATCTTTCTATAAAAAAAAAATCACACATAACTACATGAGTATAGAAAAATTATAAATCAACCGATGATCACGCAAATGCTTAGTAACTTTTTGTATTTATAATATTAGTTACTACTTTCCGCGCTTTTAAAAAAGCATCACTTTTAAAATACGTATTTATTATTTAATGGTGTTTAATCTCGTATAAAGTAATGTTTCCTGCAAAGGAAAACACGTGAGATGAAGAAGAACTATCGAGAAGACTTAGAAAGGATTATGTGGGATTCAGAAAACCCGGAGCCGCCCCAGATTTATCGAATGTCCTGCGATAATTTATGTCCTGACGATCTGTCTGACAGGCTGCTCTACGTCGCGGCGTCTTGCTTTACAAATATTTAAAGATATTTTGGGTCGGGGATTACTCGCGCCGGTCGTTATTGGCCGCAGTTGTTCTCGCTGAAAAAACTGAGGCGCGTGAAATTAGACAGATGTAAATAAACGCGGTGTCGTGAAAATATGGGCCGCGAATGTACAAGAAAATACAAATTTGATTTAGATATTAATAAAGATCATGGCGTGACTTGATATTATTGGCAATTATTAGACAAAAAAAGTATTTGCGTAAAAATGTATGATCTTAGACATTTATGAAAGCAAATAGTAAATATAAAATATGCGTCTAGCTTCAGTTACCTTTCTGCTGTACTAAAACTTAAAATTTCTACAAAATCCAACATTATAATATATAATGATATATCAATTCATGGTTTATAAATATATTTCTTTTATAGGTTTGTGCAAGTATATAGTTTGTAAATTTAGGATTTGTTTGTAAATCTCCCGTTCCTTTCTTCAAATACAATACAAAATGAGTTTTAAAACAACACATTTAGTTTTAATCAAACTGCTCGTCAAACACCTGCTACAAATCAGTTAAAAATACATATTTTATGTAAAATCACCAATGTTTTTTTTAATGGTAAACAGAATTTATGACTGAGATGAAAGACAAAGTGCCTCTCGGGTGACACAGTTCGCAAGCTGTCTTCACTTTGTAAACGCCAATATCCGCGATGGAGTCTCCGTGAGTGTGTATATCTCTGTCAATCGCCTCCAGAGATCGTCCAGGGGGAGCTCGTGTAAACAGACCAGGTCGGAAGCCGAATCAAACGCTCGGCGCTCCGGCAAACAGACTTGTTTGATATTGTAGCCGAGCGAGCAGCCCTCTGAACTAAGCCGCGGTCTACAAACAATGCTGTGATACCGCCAAATTACTGGAACCGCCAAGCCGCCGGTCTGCTTTATAACAAGCCTTAAAACATCAAAAACAAACGGTTGTTATAATTATTTTTCTTCGGTTCGTATTCCAATCGATATCTATCATTCTGTTCGACACGCGATTTCCTAAACAATTGCATAAAAGTTTTCGGGAAAACGTAAGCAATTCGTACAACATAGCAGATACATCAATTAAAAAGTTTGTTAATATTTCAGATTTTATGGTTGTTCTGCTGAAGATTTGGTGAGCTTATTCGTTACTGAGAATATTTCAAGGTCAAGTTCAAGGACAATCACAGATTCTTAAACTGCATTAATATATCTTCTTCTGTTCCCCACAAATCTAAGTATTGCTCAGAAGTAAAACTCACAAACGCTGAAAATATAACTCGAATGGAAATTAAGTAATCTGGACAATCTCAGTTTAGATGTAAATATTGTAAACTTTTGTCACAAATATGGAATTTATGAATTAAACAACTACATAACTTTTGTTGATTACACAATACATTATTTTTTTCATATTAAACAAGTAATTTTTTATATAATTTACATGGCAAAAAGTTTGGAATCCTAACTTTTTTACACAACTCGGAAGATACTTGTAAAAAGCTCATATTGTGTATATTAACTGAACGAAAATAAATATTTTTTGATCTTTCCTTTGAAGATATAGTTTGTGTATAAGATAACGGATAAAGTATCTCCTGTGCTTGCTATTATATGATAAATTTAACATTAGCGAACACAAAATAAATAACTATAATACCTTTGAAGTTGAACATCAAATAAAAACTCTGACCTTAAAAGAGGAAAGAATCGTAATCAATATTAAACAAAAATTATTAAAAGCTAATGAAATTATTGTGCTTGATTTAAATTTTTTAAAAGATTATTTTCTTAAAAAGCTTCATGTAAACATCAACAAATTACATCTTTGCTCCATCTAAAGCTTTTGTATAATCATTGAATTTTGACATACTAGCATTCATTATATCCCAGGAGTTTCACCTTCAGGCTTAAGTAAATATAGGATTAGACTTACAATTTTAAAATGCAGTTCAGTGATCTTATTAAGGAATATTTTTTATTAGTGAAATTTATATTAAGAGAAGTTGCTCACAAATATATTGAATACGAAAAACATAACTATGAAATTTAATACCTCATACACCACCATACAGAGCATTGGCTCACAAAACCTTTTATTTTTCTACATTACCATTACTCTATGTTTTTCAAAACAATCAATATTTAATAATATCGACATAAGATTCGCTTTTACAAACTTCAATAAAACCGAGAAATCTCCATAATAAGTGAACGACCTGACGATTAAACTAACAAAATAAACCGGCAGCCAAAATGGTCCTTCACCATGCAGTAAATTAGTCGTTCAAATTGAGCTGTTTATCAGTTTTAATGTTTAAGTAGTCCATTCTTGAGTAATTGTTCCATGAATAGGTGCCTATTTAACCAGTAATTAAGTAATTCTACCATCCACGTGAACGAAAACCTACCCACCACGCAATAATACGTAGGAAGGTACAAAGTTAGATCATTTGCGTTTTCTTTGACGAGCTGGACACGCAGTTATGCTCTTCTGATGACTTCTTTGACAATGGGTTAATTGTGGAGCAATCAACGGTCACCATGAAAACTCATAGGACCGAACTAATGATATTTCACTACCTTTATTAATACAAAAATTCAACTTAGATTTACAAAAATCATTATAATATAAATGAATCTTACTAATTTATAATGCGTTTTTCTACTTCGTTATATTATATTAGTAAGTTATTACAGATCCCATTTTCACGCTGCTCCAAAACATTCAACTAATTATTATAACTCGTGCGTGTAAAGCTGTGTTTGTTTTATATTAAAAATATAAGTAAATTTGCTATTAATACCCATTTAATAACTGTATCTTAATTATAAATGTTCCCCGATATCCGATATCCGATGTTCCCCGAGTCTGGACCTGCGGTGCGTGGGCAGCCCCGACACGGTTGACTCCTGCAATGGGGGATCAGCTACGTGACAGTATTCTTGAGCGCCACAGGCTAAGGGCGTCCCAACAAATCTGAATAAATTAAAATCTATCCTGCAACTGAAACTCCCCCTAATATGTACCCTGCACGAAGAAATTGTAAAAATATTGAGGACAAAAAGTTCATTTGTATGAATATTGATTGAATATTCAATGCTATTAAAGATATCCATAATCGTATGAATGTTGAATAATAATTTATTTTAGCGATAATTTTATTTATAGTAATAGAAGGAATCGATGTGATGTGGATAATAATATAATCAAATAAAAGTACACTGTGGCTATTAAATTCACGTTTTCTTATTATCATTGACAACTTTTAAATATAAAAACCACATAATATATATTTTTTAATAATAAATAACTATCTCTCTTGTGTTAGGGATAAATGGAATAGTTCTATCGATTTCTCAAACAATGTATTTTAATATAATTTTTTTTATTTTCATATAACTACTTATCAAATATATTTATTCTAAATTCATTTATTGAAACGTTGGGTGATATAATTTTTATTACATTAGTCTCCCATATAAATTCGTATATAAAATTAATTCATTTGCCTTGAGCTACACAATAATTAAACCTGCATACATTTTTTATCTTATGCAAATTGTCATGCAATAAGATTTATTTGTATGAAATATTATAACATTTTGTACATTGCATAAAAATAATGGCTTTGTATCAGATATGGCCAAATTAGATAAGATTGTAAGAATCGACATATTATTAAAAGTAAATCAATGTGTGTACAAAGAACGTCACTGGTTTTTAAATTGGGCGTAGGTATTCAATTGTGTGGAAATTTTCAAAAATTACTTGAATCATAAAGTTAAAAATATTGACTCGGTTTGACTGAATTGACCCTCTTGCTTATTAATTGTGACCCATGACAACCTACAAGAACGACGCCCAATATACCACTTGAAGATATAGCGTGAAGTTTGTGTTGCACTCAACCATTATTAAGTCAACATGAAAAAGAAATACTATGATTATGACAAACTCGGGTATTGTGTGCGTCAAATTTTACGAGCAGTTAACTGGTTGGAATTTGTAAAGGTGTAATTTTTGTATCACGAGTATACTAAAGACACCGACAATTGCGATCAATATGAGTTGATAAAAAATCGCGTGACTATTTTATATCGTGTGTAACTGTTAACTATTTTAGCATTGAATAATGACATAATTATAAAATTAATCTTTCGGTCGTATTATATTAGCGTGTAAGCCAAATGTAATACGCGGGGCGTAGGCTTACCCTACTTACCTGATTATAAGTCCTGAGTGACTAATAATGCAAGTATGAGTTCAATAATTGATTGTTATAAAATATTTTTATATAAAACGTGAATTTTTCACACAAACAGATTTATTGTATATTAAAAAAATGTATCGATTTACACATAAAATTTTCAAAGTGATGCAAATTTTCTAGTGAATTTTATTTTCCATTAGACGTTTCTAGTAATAGCACAGACTGGCCTTACCTTTTTTATGTAATTATATATTTCTATGTACGTACAAACTATAATCGTGTGCTGTCTTTATCATATTTATAATCATATTGCATTATATTATATTTATATTTTGTTTTAATATCTTAAAATCACTTTAATCCCATGATTAAAATTTTCATAAAGATATCAAGAGGTATCGGATGCTGTAAGTGTAAGATAAAAGTAAATTTTATCTCAAACTGCAATGTTAAAAATATCTTTAAGATTAGAAACATCGTTTTTGCAATTTTTTGCGATTGTATAGCTTATAACTTCTCAGGGGTAGTATCTTAATAATTTATCTTATTACTGCAGAAGTAATTTTTAGTAAGATGTACCATGCTCGAAGTTTATATCGACATATAATTAAGTCACTTGATAACATCAAAGGTACGGCACGTCTTTTGTTACGGAACACCTGAATACTTCGCTAATGGCTTAATCGATTTATAAACACCAGTTCTTTACAGCATGACATGATACAATAAAACCGAGGCGCGCATGGGAGGAGTCCGGGTTGGCCCCTCCCTCGGCGTGTAGCCCAATCGGGCCTCGCGTAGGAGGACAAGGAGGAGAGGAGGGGGGACCCGACGGCCAATTAAAGCGCAGTCAAAAAACAAAACTAAATTATGGTGTGAGCTTTGACGTCTTGGAAAGAGACAGAAGCACATATAATTTAGATAACACTAAAAGAAATATATTCCACTCATTATAAAAATAAAAATATATTTTTACAACTTTTATAACCTTATGTAAAATATTAACATAGATCGTAAATCATAACGCTATTGTTACATTAAATCATAAAGTTTAAAGCTCAATCGGTTAATCCACCGCACGCCACTGCTACCCGCTCACCTAACGCACGAGCAAATACATCCAAAATTTATGAGTGATATAAAATTAACATAAAGTTGGCATAAAGTCAAATCAATGTTAAACTAAAACTATTTTTGGTGACTTTTCTCTGTAGTCCATAGCTTTCTGGTGTATATATAACATATTAAACTAGTACACGTATAAATTGTAAAACTATGTATTATTGAGTTTTTCATAAGCCATTAAAATACTTATATTTACTAATATGTATTATATAAAATATATAAGCACCATATATCAATAATATTAGTTCAGCTTTTAAAATTTGCCAAATAACTTCATAATAATAAACTCGTATTTATGAGTCATTCGCCATGTTTAGAGAACACAGGCGGGTATCCTTCGGGAACAGTCGACAAGCAAGCCCGCCAACTGAGTATTGTTGCAAACAACGGAATTTATTGTCTCTTGTGAGCGCGGCAGCGTGTGGGTGATTGGCTCAATCGTTTAAAAAACACGATCGCAGTGGTCTCGCCCCAGGGGGTGGGGGTGCACTCGCAGAACCATAAACTACAATTTATTGATAACTTGTCTATACGCCACATTGTCTATGTCTACAGAGCTGAAACTCTATAAAACTGCTTACGTCGAACTTTAAAACTTAGGCGGCTTGGTTACAAAACGAAATCTAAATTTCCTTAGTTTCACATGAAGTACGGTCGATTAGAAAACTAAACTTATGTTTTATACTACAATTATAGTAAATTTGTGTTCATAATATTATTTACTTTGCCTATGATTTTTTTACAACGAATGAATTTCAAATACATTTTTTTTTCTTAATTAATCTTTCGAAGCCTTCTCATCAAATGAAAAAAGGCACCTAATCCCTTGAAACGCGTATTTTTTGCCATTTTCTTCATTTCTCACTAAAATATGAAAATAAAAAGCTGATATTTCTGTAATAAAATTGTTCTGTATCAGCAAAAAACAAAACCGGCGAAGATGTCAACCATGAAGGGTCTGACAGTCAAAAATGAAGATGTGACAGAAGAAAATATATTTAGATATCCCGAGAGAAACAAATAAACTCTGTTGACAGAAAGCGTGGATTTTTTAAAAAAATATATTTAATAGTGTCACCGGTCAAATAAAAATTATTTAAATAAGTATTTTATTTACAAGTATATGTTGACAATACATAATACAAAAAAAAGAAGATTTCTAAAAAATCGTTTTAATGCTACCAGTTTGATAACATCCAAAAACAATTATACTTTTTATTCAAACGCCCATAGTTACAGTGCAATAATATAATATATCAGTGATAAGGAATGATTAGAGTACATTCAAAGCTGTAAAATCTAAATCATATAAATAAGTGAACAGTTTATACTTTGTGTGAGATGACGATTTTTTACGTGGATGAAATGTTATAAACTAAATTAATAACTTTCTTAGTGAGTACTTTTCTTGACTTTGATTTATTTTTACTCAACAGTGGAGATGTGATTCTTATTAATTTTTAACAGCCGTTAATTTTTTTAATATAAATATTTTTGAAGATATATATGATTGAGCTTTACCGATTAAAAAAACACGTAAAATTTAACCAAATATTGTGTGAAATCGAAATGACTTTTGTATTTTGCAAATTTCTAAAATACATACTGCAAGAAAATAGTGGAGAGTACATTTAGGAATAGAATTGCTAGTTGATATCTTCAGCATTTTCAGCATTCAACACCAATACTACTTCTCTAATGTATCTATGTACTTGTAATCCAATATTTTTGTGCTTGTATAAATAAATTCCAGTCAAATATTTCACGCGATCAACTTTAGACTTTCTATAAGTGTACTGTAGCGGAAATAAACGTCGTGAGCGGGTTATAATGGATTTTAAAAAGCCAACCCCCCTCAGGGGTTGAAGTGTCAACCCTTAAAGCGTCCAAATTTGAAATGCGGCCGCCGTAATGGCGGATTTTATTCATGTGACATTTCACGCTGTGATACAAACGTGTCACCCAATGTTACAAGCGAATGTGACAAACAGCGCCCATTGTATCTCTCCTTACAATAAATTATACCCTACGGAGACATTCACACCGCGCTCCAAGGGTTATGAATTAGATACATTATTATTTATTTGAAAAATGTGTTTGTTAATTTATGACGACTGTCTGAAAGCGTTTTAAATAGGTCTAATAAATCTTGGCTTATTTTTGGTCTGCTTCATTTAATGCCGCTAAATATCTGTAAATTTAACTAATAAATATTCAGAATGAATATATTACATTTATAAATAAACAATTACCAATATTCATAAAATAATAACAAAATATCAAGTTAACAAAATCTAAATAAAAAAATAATTAAGGTAACGAATAAGTTGAGTTTAACCGCATTCTCTGGTGTGTCTTATTCTACCCTACAATCAGTCGTGTGCTCATCATCAAAATACCATACTTTATCAGTAATAGCAATGACAATGCAACAACATAAATTGGCTACCTTAACTTTGAGGAGTTGGTTGAAATATATATTTTTTAATATAGTATTCGTATTTATATAGGCCGGCTGCTTTTATGTTTTTGTAAACAATGAGAGGCTTCCCTCACTCTCCCATCGCACGTAAACTACTTGATTGTTGTCTCTAGATTTTCATCTAAGTAATTGATTAACCGTTCGCACTACTTTGGCTTCACCATCGTGACTTCTTTGGTTACGATAAATTGCATTTTCAATACCATTAAATGATGTTGGAATAAAGTATCGATTCGAGAAATGTTAAACTGATTGTATACGTAAAATTTAAAATAATATAATAAATTATAGTTTATTAAATTAACCAGTTTATTTTAAACTAGTAAAAATATTTTAAGATGATTGGAAGAGAATTATTTATGAGACATGAAAACAACGGCTATGAAGGATAGCCACCCTGACGTGACAGCTTGGGAATGGCAGCCAGTCCAGTGTATATTTACTTTAATGACAATCACAAACTTCGCATATCATTTATTCATATTAACAAGAAAGAATTATGACAGACGCTCATCTGTCACCTTAATTTGACAGTGATGCGATATTTAGCTGCGGGAATGTCACACATTATTTACTTTACAATATTTTCACTGCTACTAATAATATCTCGGACATTCTATTCAATTCGATTCTTTTAAATACAGCTTATTTCAACATAAACAGGAAGTGTAAATAGTGGATTACAATTTTCCATAGTAATGTTATTACAATGGATAACACTGGAAGCATTAGTATGAATGTATATACAGTGGCTTTAGTATAGAGATTTGGCACCCGTAGAGTAGCAAAAAAAACACTATCGATGTGACATTACAGTCAAAAAAGAGTATTTATAAGCAGCATTTTTGATGGGCAATTATAAATTTAAAATTTAAAAATATGTGTTTTGCTTGTAAGTACGTGATTTATAAATAATATAACATAAACATCTCCAAGAAACCAAAAAAAGTTTTAAATTAAAACCTAATTGATAATTTTAATTAAAAATAAATTCTAGTCAACTGAAATAATATCGTGAACTATTATCAAAATATTTTTTTGTTAAACATAAAATGTATAAATAAAACATAACCTTAGTATGAAATTAGGTTAAATAAACTAAAAAATTAACTTCAGTGATTTGGTCGCAACTGAAACTCACTAAAGCCATCTCATTTTTATTGATAAATCTCTGAATTAAACGAGTAACCTTACATACAAAGGTAAAACTAAATTTAAAATACATTGGTTGCCAATAGGCACATCATTTTATTTACTTTCATGAGTTAACAGAAGAATATTTTCAATTCACAATTTCCGTAAATAATATTTATCCCTAGTTAGAAAAATAGAAGATCCACCCCGCATAATAAACAATCACCATATTCATGGCGTATTACCAATATTTTTCTTCCCACATTGTCACTTACTTTTATGATTGCTAATTCAATAAACATTGACAATATTCTCACAGTAGTTTTCGAGAATTCGAATCAAAACCACCCCAACGAGACGGAAACCGAATCGTTTTGTTTATTGAAACAACAGGGATGTTATTGAAAACATCGAGGTGCATATATAAAAATAATAACAATACGACGGGGTGCAGCTTGCAACCCTTTACTAGCATTTGGGGTGTTATTATTGAGCGATAAATAATCCAGGCCTGAGGACTCGTCTGTAATAACAATATTTGGCCACATGTTTTTGCAAGCATGACTATGAGCCAGAGAGAATACCGATTGTTGTCTTTAAAATCTGTGTGGCCATCCGTGAGCAGCCGTTAGGAGGAATCAAAATCAAATGTGCATCGATAATTTTGTAGGTACTTATAATACTAGCTACTCAAAATAATGACAAAAAAACTAATTATCCAGCAATAGGTTATTTGTTAAAAACAATCTTTCATTTCACCTTCCACAAATAATAATTGTACGTGCAAAAACGACAATTCATAACAAATTGGTTTCGATGTTACTATAGTTATATAGGCATCAAAACTCGTCAAGCAAAGGGTGAACAATCCAGAAGTATTGTTCTAATAAGGGCCCAGGATATCCTGCTCCTACAAACTCAAGCCTTCAGAGCTTGGGCCACTTCGGAGAGGATCTGTGCACTTGGGGGAATGGCACGAGCGACAAAGAGTTATAATTTTAAAATATAAGGTACGCATACATACTATAAATGTAATGTTTGTAATTTATAAATGTTATCTGTATATATGTTTTTTGTTATTTTTGGGTAACAAATAAGTACATATCACTTTAAAATTAGAAGCATATTTATAAACCTATGCGTTTAGAATTTTTTAATATTTTTTATTGTTTTTATTGATTTGCAACGTGCTGCACAAATCACATATTAATCCGTGAATAAATGAAGTAATGATATAAACGTGCTAGTAAAGGTTATAATAAACAAATTATACCCTCACAGTGACAGGCTACAAGAATGTCCCGAGCCACCCCTCTGAAATATCTCATAGAGGAGCGATTGACAACTGGGGGAAAAAATATGGGATTCTTACTATTAAAAATATGGATTTGATTATGTCAAGTCTCATTCGATACAGTAATGATCTGTGTATGATCTAAAAATCATAATCTTGGCACGTTTTATACTCAAGGTTTTCTTATTGTCTAATGATTAAATAATAAAAAAAAACATTTATTAACGGAATATAACTGAAACTTTAAACTAAAATATCGCAATATATTTTTGATATCAAATTTATAAAATAATGGATACTAAGCCTCTGATGTTTATAGAATTACATATCTAAATGACTTATAAAACCACCTAGGCTATTTATCTTTATAATATATTTTTATATATTGTTACATATTTTGTTATAAAATGGTTGGAAAGCACTACCCTTAGTGATGTGCCCAACTAATGAAGAGATTTACCTACGCCCTACAGCCGCACCCCTAACCCTGCCATTAGAAGGGTTGTTATCGCTTTATGGTTTCTGGACTACCGTAGAGAATTCATGATTTAAATTTATTATTTAATTGATACTTGTAAATAGTGTGCATTCAAAAATATTTTTACTGTGAATATCAACTTTAAATTTAAATATTCACAAAAGTTTGTACATATTTACTTAAATATTACTTATTAAAAAATTAAATTAAATTGGGAAAAACATGCTTTATTTATACATTTAAATTAATTTTAAATTGTCTTATTTAATATTCAAATACCATGACCGTTCAAATTAAATGAGTATTGTTATACATACTATAAAGTGAAAATAAACACGTACGGTTTTTAGAAATAAATTGTTTTATAAATACATTTTTATTTTTAATGCTGGTAATTGTTTTTCTTTGTTTAATAATTAAACTATGAATCGGAGCAATCAAATAACACAAAATAATAAAATGGGTTATTTTTTAAATAAATCATAAAATAAAAGAAATAAAAAACACTCAAATATTTCCTTCGAAAATCAGTAGGTCGTCACTAATTACGCAATATGCTCTCCAATCCAGATCATTCTAGATCATTCCATTCGACTGGGGGACTAAGGAGGTGGCCTCTGTCTCGGTTCAGTCTTTTGCAAAGCCGGGGTGTCTTTAGGGTCACAGGGGTGCGGACGCTTCACTGGACTTGTGTGAACAGAGAACAGCCCGACCGCCCAGGGGAGGTTCTGACATAATGGGGGACGGAATGAGCTTTGTAATAATACTTTCATGAAAAATATTGGCTTGTTTGATTTAAAACTGAATCGGCAATAATTTGTTCATATGATAATAAAACCAATTAAATATTAATTAAAATGTTGGACTTGTATTGGACATGCAATTTAACAGATAATATCTGTGTCGCGTGTTGACATTCTATGATAGAAAAGACAAACTGCACACTTCATACATAGAAAATAATCGTAACAACATTTATCATAGAAAACTTTTATTTTTAGATATACATTGCAGAGAGGATTATTAACAAAATTACGACTATCAAACATTGAGGATGAAATATAAACAAAATTGTCAATATTATAATGACACACACATTGATGCTTGCGACAACTTTTTAAACCAAACTCTAATGTTTATGGCAACATTCCATAAACGCCACAGCTGGCTTTGATGAAATATGCTCATCAAAATAATTACACCCCAGATTTAAGCCGTGCAAGGCCCGATCCCTCTTCGTTATTGACTTGCCCGGGGCTGTTTTCGGGAGCCGGTGCAATGGCGAGGAAGAATCGCAGTCGCGCTCCGCCGGGCCGCTAATGGCCTCACAAAAGCTGCAGACGTGATCAGGTGTGCCCGCCGCGCCTTGCTCGTGCGCGCTAACGATATACTGTGCGAAAAGCTCTCCGCAAGCTTCGCACGACTCGGGTAATTGGAAGAAAACTGATGCCTTTTAAGAGTATTGAGTCAATAATTGGTTGTTTGAATGATATCACGTGGAAATTTTATTGAACTGAACGGTTCAGTATTTATAATATAAAACCTTTTTAATACGTTTAATGATATCAATTTAGAATTCAATTCAAATATTTTTTTCCTCAAGACAGCCAAGCACTCGTAATCTGAGATTACGAAAATCTCACGTCACAAGAAGCATGACAACACAAGAAAATGGGTGAAATTATACAGAATATGTTTGTACATCTATAACTATCTAAAAGTAAGAATAAACAAAGCTTCGTTATATCCATTTGCAAATTTTTAAAAGACTATATTTTCCAGGTGAGTGGAAAAATCAGTATCGGCACAACGGTCCCAGTAATGGCGGGTCGTATTGCGTGCGTATAGTGTCAAAAATAGAAAAAAAAGTCGAAAGGTCTCTGTCTTGTATGATGCTTGAAGAGGATGAGCAGAATTTTTTTAACAAAAATAAAACAGAAAACCGCAGATGAGGATCAATTTACAAGTAACGGTATTATTGATTTTTGAGAAGACCGTCTCACAGGAAGTACGATTTTGCCTATACAGGTTTGATTGTTAAAAATTATTGCATAGTACAAGTGATTCGTTGGTATAATTGGTAATGCACCGGCCATGTAGGCTTGGGGATGTGGGTTCAAATCCCACACAAATCACGATGATATTTTTCTGAGAGTTTCTTTAATCAATTTTCAATATTTGAAAAAATGTACTTCAAGTTACATTACATTACAAGTATCATTACAAGTAACTGTTTTTGCAGAGTTAATACACATAAGCAAGTGATTATACAAAAACGCGATAATTTAATGATATGAATTCGCGACGCCGTCGGTCCAGCGTGATATATATTTGTATTATTGCTTTTCTTTCCGCGAAAGCAGCTACAATGCACAGTATCGCATTGCTCTGCGGTATATAATATTGTTGAGTTTAATTGATTCAATCGGGCGGCGGCACGTCCCGGCGGGTGGCGCAGCGAGCCGCCCTGTTTGTTTGTTGGCGTTGGGACAGCCGCCCACTCGGCGGGGCGGGGCGGCGGGGCGGGCCGGCGGGGCGGGGCGGCGGGGCGGGGCGGCGGGGCGGATTGTTCGCCAACTCCTGTGATGTTTCACTGTGTTTGCGGAAATACCCCCGCCCTGGCGAGGACGTGCTGATTCGACGGAATCCCGAATCGGCGGAACTTTGTGGAGCTCTGCGTTGTTTTGTGCGATTTTGTTTTTTGACGCGCGATCGTGGAAAATACAGACGCCCGCTTTGCAACTTGTCAGACGAATTGTTAAAATATACAGCAGGTTTTATTATCTTCCAAAAAATACGTCAAAATAAAATATTTTATATTAATATTCCATGTTTTATTTCACGTACGAGGTACTCGCCACATCTTCTTCTTGATCAAGTGTCTCTCTTCAGAGGAGGTTGACGACCATCTCACTGAGCATATGCAGAGCCAGTGTTCATAATTTTATAAGGGCAAAATAGTGTAGTGGGTCTCCGGGTCCTTCTACACCGCAGTTTTATATTGGAAGGAAAAGTCTGCGTATTGCTGCTGCCCAATAGCATATTATATAATCCTTTCCCTACAAAGCTCTAGTATTTAGATCTGAAACTCCTTCTGCAGCAAGCTACAGATAAAATAGCAGTAGCACTCCCACCCCGACAAGGAACTTCCAAAGCACATCCCTCCACAATCATTCCAAGTACTCTACTCCATTGCCTATCTTTTACACACGCTCAGGGTACAGAATGGCAGCCACACAAGCATATTCTTTGAGTGTGAATATTATTAGTGTTATATATTGGTCTCTACAATTTTTGAGGTTAAGGTTGACTCAGCGGCTCCGTAAATTATATTTGAAATATTGCTCATTTTACAGTGACAGGTGCAGTTTTCAGTTTGAATATTGTCACCGAGGAATTTCAAATCACTAATATAGCTTTTGAATGCTGAGTAGTATTTATTTAAAAGTAAACGATTTGATAAATAACATCAGCTACTAGCAGCTTGTATCTTTTGGATTAATAATAAATACGTTTAAATAGAAGCAATCAGGAAGTTTATTGCTTTTTGACCTATATAAGTATCATGAAAAAATGACATTTACTTTTATGTTAGCATTACAATGTAACAAATGAAGAAATCTTCAGCAGCTGCTAGTAATAAATATATTCATATTTTTAAAAGTTTAACTTATATTTATATCTAAGCTAGAAAGACTATGTTTATAGGCAAATTTTCACACTCAAACAGTTTTACTTAATATTACAATAAAATTATATTTTTCTTGAAATGAAATGATATACTATACAAACGGTATATCACAAGAATGAAATGTTGAACTCTTTTATTTTCCGTGACAACCTCTACAGAACCGTATCAAGTCCCTGACACAGCAAGCATACCAACAAATAGGTGACATAACTCCCGTGAATCGACGCGCCCCTCGCCGAAGAAAATCCGCTGAAAGAACAAACCGCCACTCCAGTGACAGCTGCAGGTCGGGCGATTCGTGTGACAGAAATTTGTTTCAAGTATAATAAATAATTTGTTTTTTTGTGAATATTTTAAAAACTCCCCTAATTTGAGAATGAATTTCAAGCAGCAACTCGAAAAACATTTTTGTATCTTAATTAATCAAAATTTCACCTCAGATGCACAGCTTGCTAGATATCAACCTCCACTAGTTATTATCAATAATTTTACATACAAAAATACAATTTATTTCAAATAAAATCATTTTTTAAACAATGAAAAAAAGGAGAGTTTTAATTTTTTCAAGAGAAACATTTCGCAGCACTAGATAGTATAGTAAGTAGATACACCACTGAATGACTGCACACAGTTTCAGGGCTCGGAACTACAGTACTTGTCCACGTTCATCTTCCGGCGGGGGCCTCGGCACGTGCGGGCGGTTAGCGGCCACGTGGGCCCGAGGGAGCATGCGGGTGCGCCAGCCGGCACGCCGAGCACGACACGCGCGCACAATGGACACGACACTTCCTCTCGTGTCGTGTGACAATACTGATAGCCGATAGTGTCGCCGTTGTTTTGGATGGATGTAGATAAAGCGGTCGCGCATTCGAACTGCCGCGATTAAATTCAGTGCGCTGAGTGAGTTAATTATTTAGCAGTGAAAAACCGAGATTCTGATGTTTAAAGTAGGGCAAGATAGGCTTTTGGGTTTATACGGAAATACTTCATAGTAATTAATTTTATATTTTTCTTCGTTATATATATATACTGATTAAAGTGGTTAGACTTACAAAAAAATATTTTCAAATGTTCTACAAATATAAAATCGCAAATGTGAAAATACCGCATGAAATTCCGCCTGAAATGAAAATTTGCAGTTAGAGGTTTTGGAGGTTTGTTTGAAGTGCCCAACTTTTATTCTGTTCCTGCAGTGCTCTGACAAGATCTGAAAAGGCAGAACAAACTGCAGCTCTCGACCACCCCGAGGGTCACGTACTGCCCCAAGGCACGTGCTGAGAGGGAGGGTTTTGTAGAGGGTGGCAAAATACATATTTTTATTAACCCCTTGCATCGCTTTTTTCTACACTGGCAGCTTTGGTCTATCGAAATTTCCTGTCAAATAAGCGGTTAGGGATAATTTTGAGTGTAATCGCTCGAGTTTGTTGTTTGAGAGAACCGGTTAGTGGAAGTTAGGGAGCATAATGAAATGCATTTACCACTTAATAGTTAGATAAAAAGCATGCGATTATTTATTAAAAGTTTTAACTTCATTTATGAAATTAAATTCTTTTTTGTGTTATAAAAATTTAAACAGAAATCAAAAATATGATATTCAAAATCATGAGATGTTATGAGATATTAATTTGGAATATTCAACATCAACTATTGATTTAACTCTGTTTAGACTACATTAAAAACAACAATAAAATATCAATACAAAATGTGTTTACATATGCAATAAATGATTTTTTTAAATAAATTAAAAAATGATCATAATAAACATAAGTATATACCATTATTATAAATGTATCTATGCCATTATTGGAATTTTATGTTACATGTTCAGAAATGTATGTATTATTTATAGTTATTATTTTAATATCATTACAAATATAATGGATTTTTCATTTAAACTGCCTACTCGTAGATTTTACATCTTTCTGTTCAAGACATTTAAAAAAATATATTTTAAGTGATATGCTTGTGTTTCGATACATCGAATCTGTTTTACCAGTGGCATGCCATTAATACAGACAATAAAACGTTGCTTGTCATTGAAGCTTTTATTAATAAGATTTAAAACGTTTTTGTCCTATTTTTTTATACAACAAATTTTTACTAAATTAAAAATCCACTCATAAATATTTATATTAGATAATTTACGTGATTTATTTGGCTCGTTCGGTGAACAAAACCGCATGCCTTGGTTTTAGACTCACCGCACGCCAATGCTTTTTCTCTCTAAAGATACTTTCTGTCTTCCTTTCCTCGCCCCCGGACAGGCCGCCCGCCTCCGGCTCACGCCTCCAGCTAGCCACGAGCGTGTTTTTGAAATATTGATTAATATTGTAGCAATATTTGTGGAGAGTCCTTTACGGCAAGCCCGCCATTGTCTTCGGCTTTGAGCTAATGCAGGCCTCAAAGAATCCTCTTCCGGAGGAACAATGGCGCCTGCCGAGTGACGTCATCCATTGTGGGCGGTTTCAAGTTATTGGAGCTTCCTGTTCTTTATTGCAATCAGGATTTTATATTTTTTATCACAGCAAAATACCCCCTCGCTGAAACCACCGACGAAGGTTGTTTTGAAGAATTTAATTTAATCAACCAACAAGCACACAATTTATTAATACAGCTATTTTTAACAAAGCTGCTGCCTAAATCGTTTAAAAAATGGACGTTGTTATAACTTTGTTATCATTTTTTGCAAATCAAGCTGCAGTGTTTCTCGCAATTCATTTCCGTTATGTGAGGGTATATAAAGAGATTCACTGGCCAAAACTAGCTCGGTATTGAGTTGGACGGGCGCTGCGAGTTTATTTTCTTTGGCCCGGCAAGTTTCCCTCGGTGGGATCCTTTGAAGTGTCTGTTGCGAACAAATAATATCGGACGCCGCTAACCAAGCAAATGGTGTTAAATTATTCATAACATTACCCAGGTCTCCCCGCGCATTTTGCTTCTCGCGCCTACCGGGGTAATTTGATACAGGGATAAGAACACATCCTCTTTTGGAAGGTTCTTAATTATATTTTTTTTCTTTTGAGAAATATGTTTAATCCCGCAGCTAAATTGGTGGCTTTATTGTAGACATCACATTTGCATTTTATATGTTGATAGTTTAAATATTTACATATCATAACCTATATACCCTGAAGACGACTTAGGTAACATAAAAAAAAAATTTACAAACACTTTAGTTAAATAAACTATTTTATACCAAATACCGAGTAACGAATCGTAAGTACAAAAACAAAAAAAATATGAAAAAACGCAGTGTAATTGAAGAAGTTATTATTTACTCATCAATTTTAGATTCAGATTTAAACAAAATTTTATTTTACTTTTTATCTTTGCGCTCAGGAAAGTTTTCGACGGGAATTACACGACGGTGCGTGCAAAATGAAAGAATTAAGACACCGGTTGTGGGACTTTCAGAGTAATTCAATAGGGCAGCAGATGTTACAAGTTTAAATTTACGTAAAAGCATTTAATAAACTTATCCGTCATCAAATTAAGCGAAATATTACACGGGGCCTAATTAAGACGAGGGTAAGTGAAATAAATAATAATAAACAATTCCGAGAATAGAGTCCGGCGTCGTCTCCGCGAGGAGTGCCCGCGAGTGGCGGGGCCGGGAGTCGCGTTACGAGGACTACAAGACGCGCCTTGTGGCCCCAGCATGCGCTACCAATTAGCTGGGCATCAGGCTGGAAGGAGATGGTGGAGAGCAGATGAACTCGTCTCCTGTCAGACTCGGCGAGGCGAAACGCGAACGATGAGCGCACGCCATCGACACGATGCGCCCTTGCCAAAAACAAAATGTATGCATTCTGCGAATTACCCATGCACGATAGAGCCGGAAAACATTGCAATAATCAACAAATACTCAAATAGCTAGAAAGGTACGATCCTTGTTCTTGTGAGTGCTTTCGTTTTTCAAGGGTTTCGTTTTCTTATTTTAAGTCTAAAGAAGCCTTTGGAATGCAAAAGAGCTCACAAAAAATTATCTATTCATGCTGGGGTATAACAAATATCTTGCCATCCTGCAGTGTCCGATTTGTATTTTTATCAAATAAATGATGACTATCGTTTCTATATTTGGTAGATTTTTATTAAAGAAAATAAACGAGTTCGATTAGTTTTTAAAGTTTTGAAATTTACAGATCTACAGTATAATGTTTTACTTCGTCCGCACATAAATATTTTTGATACCCAAGGGATCTTCAGTTTATACGCATATATATGGTGTGAAAAAAATATATATTTTGCATTTATAAATACAGCATTGAAAAAACTCACTTGTGCGTCAGTTGCGGAGCTGGTGCCGCCTGGTTGATTGGATGTTGGACATCTTTACACAGTCAACACTGGCTCGGCAGTTGTCCACTATACTACAGCTGCAATTCCTTTTAGGTAACAAACAACAATAATCGACGCGAAGAAGGTCGGGTATCACCAAAAAAAGTATATCCGCGAAAACTTTCAACACGTACTGTGTATTGCATTAGATTGTGAAATAAATAAATGGTTGTTATTTACGTTTATAATTTAACCATCTCTTCTATTCTAAATTGTACTATTTTGACACAAATAAAACATTCACAGCAACAACAAAGAAACACGAATGCCTTAATACAAATTTTATATGTACATAACTATTGTTTGAGTCGTGGTTAAGATACTTAGTAAATATAGTAATTTTATTTTAATATGAAATTTTTTTTGTTTAATACTTCGCGACAGTCATAATTGATTATTAAACATAACACTTACTAAAAACAAAATGCATTGCGTATAAGAAATCGATTTTAGATGTGTAATGTATTATAAATACTATATCACGTGTCATTGTGCGATTTAACCACTATTTATCAAAAGAGCCATTTAGTATCAATGTATAAAAACAAAACATATAATAAATAAATAAACACTTTCAACAACTCATTTACGATCTAATGAAACGAAACTGGACAAATTTTGGTATATTATAAATGCTTTAACACTGAAAAGACACTTGATTTTTTTACTTGTCTCTTACTTTGTAAGATTTTAGCTGTCACCCGACCGAGCGATACGAAACAACTATTTAGTTTTCAAACATGTTTTTGAGAGTATAAATTAAAATGTTACAATGCAGTCCTGCAGGTGTCTGTGATGATTTATTTCAGCAAGCTAAACCGGAAATTTTCAGTTTATTTCGGACTCTGGTGCTGCAAACATCACATTTCAAGTGTTTCTCTAAGTGGTAATCATCTTTCCCATTTCAATACAAGCTTGTTTATATAAAACCAACATCCGCTGGTTTGTTATTAATACAAATATGAAACAGGGGCCAGATTGTCTCTCTTGGCAACAAAATAAACAAGAGCTCTCACGGCTTATTTCTCCGTTGTTTTTTAGTAAGTATTAAGTTTCACACTATTTATGTTTATGCAATCTGTACACTGATTATAAGGAGTGAAACTGTATAGCTTTGTGTAATGGAATATGATACATAAGATTTGTTGTTTCACGATTAAATAGTTTTCATAAAATGCGTTGCATTATAGTTAATTTTAAAATAACTTTGTATTTTTAGAGATGAGGAAACCCATCGCAATATTATTAATAACTTGAGCGCTCCTAGAAGAAATCTGACCGTTTCAGAATTAACCACGTTTGACATACGTTTTTCTACTCTTTCACAGTATATATAAATTTCTAAGATTCTAAAAAAAATTATTTGACAACTAATGTAGAGACGGAAGATATCTTGGTATATATTATTACTGCGCTCACTGTCACATTAAAAACAAAAATTACATCATTAGTAATATGTTTCTACCTAGTTTTGAACAAATACCTTTCATTTTTTAATGAAAGTTTAGCACAAATAGACGAATTTTTTACCTTTAAATTTTACAGGAAAAAATTAATAAATAATTACACATTTCCACGTAGTTAGGAGATTATTAATAAACGATGCCGACTTTGTCTGCTTGTTCGATCTCTCCCTCCGCACAAATCTCAGCTGTAACGAAAATATAAGGGTCCCAATATACTTCAATTAAATTCAAATCTAAAGAGCAAAGCGCACATGTGTCACTCATCCCGTGCTGTACATGAGCCAAGTGCGATATTTTAAATTACATAACATATTTACAGTAATTAAATTTATACAACTTGTATAAATTATGAACAAGCCTGTAAAAAAAATTCAAATAGGCTACCAATAAAAATTATATTCACTCAATCAATATTTAAATATTTCCCATGTGAATTTACTTAAATGGTTTTATTCATCGTCAACTTTTTTATGTTTAAATTTTAAATCATTTGTATTTTTGTTTTTACTATCATCAATTTAATATAATGTTCATTAATTATATTTTTAATATCTCCAAATAGGACTTAAAAAATAATTTATCCATCAAACATCTATACAGATAAGCTCAAACGCTTTGTGGCAAGTTTTTATTTTAGACTGTTTATCTTTTTAGAGAATTAAAATTATTGAAGCATTTTTAATTACCATAAATATCATGAGTGACGAGTCAGAGGGACACAAACGGGTAGAGACATGACTCTAATTAATTAATTAATTTTTCATTTTTTGAACATAAAGCAACCAACAATATTTAAAGAATTAAATTGTCTGCTTTAGTTGATTTAGAGCTCGGAAGCTCTAGTAGGTAAGCACTCTGGAAAAATAATCAGTTTTTGACTCAGAAAAGAGAAACAGTTTTAATTGCGCAACTGGAGGTGGCATTTGGGTGTGACAACCCCTGGTGTGTGGGGTAAGAGGTGGTGCCAGTGTTCTCCCGCAGTAGTGTCACCATTAAACAATTTGCCGCACAAGGTGTTCCCGACATGCCCAATCTCGGATCGGGGCGGCGCGGACACGCGGGCGTGTGGAATCTGCGATCTGAGCCCGCCGGGGACTGCGACCTCCGCCCTCCGCCCTCCGCCCCCCAGCCGACACCAGTGCCGAACTACTCACCATTTTTTAAATTTAAATTTAAAAAAATAAATAGCTTGATAAAATATTTTTAAAAAATCGCAATGAGAAATCTATTCCTTACCGCTAATTTTCAATGTTTGATTTAATTATTGTAATATTATGCTTATCAAAATAAGAGTATTTGATTAAATTAATAATATTTATTAATTATTATTTATAAGTGTTATTAGTGTTCCAGAAATAAAACGCAAGACTTCAAATAAAAAAAATATATATATCACAATTCCACGCTCTATGCTCTCAAGTCTATATTCTCGATTCTCTTTGGTCGTCGTTTGACACATTGCATGGAGAAAATGTATTGACTTGGACTTAAATACATTGCATCATTGGCGTTATCGTAAATTTCTAATGTCCAAAAGTTTAATTTCATGTACTTTTCAGTTTAGTAATGTTTACGCATGTGATAAAGAATTGATCAGTGAAATTATCATTTAATTTGGTACTTTAATGGCGTGAGTTTAGGATCAGTAGTGTTACGTGTTTATTGTCTTCTACTCCGTCCCTGTGAAGCTCCCCAACCAGCTGGTAGCGCGTGCCATCCCTAATGATGTAATGGCACTGCTTATCGGCACCGATCCCGCCGGTCCCCAGCCACCCTGTCATGGATCCACCACGTCTGCACCAACTGTGAGTACCCACGACCGCCCTAGAGATTATCTTGTCTTTATTGTTTACAACAGCTTCAACTATTACCATATTATTACATTCATACAGAATTTTTACATCGGTTACTACGTGACCTCTCACACGTCAGTTACATTTATTATAATATTATTGAAAAATTATTTTATTCATTTATATCAGATTCATGCTGTGTACATATAATATATACATAGCATATACACGCATTAATGTCAAACTAAATGAAGCCGTATTTTTATATATATAATATCGACGATACTTTTTATAATTATTGAAGTATTTTAAGAGTGCTCGTTTTAATTTATAATTCGTTTGAGTCGTCATAAACTATTTTATTTAATAACACTCATTTATCTAAGGCTAAGGCATAAATTTAAAATTGAATGTCAAAATACAAGGCGACTGTTTGCTTTTGTAAAATTGCAAGATCTTCGAGAACGTTAAATTTTTTAAATATATATTGTTTGTATTTAAAATACAATAATATCATTTGAAAACACACTCATCAATTATTTTAACTTTAAATTTGACTATTCTGGATATTATTATTTTTATTTTCACCTAGCTTTTTCCCAAACTTGCATGTGTCAGCAAGCGCCGTCAACACTCGAGGAGATAAAATGGCACTTTGGTGTGAGAGGGTGAGATCGTGTTGAGATAGAGTTTTTGTGATCAAATATGTAGATACATCACATATGACGTGTGGATGCATTAAACTCTCGGCTTTGGGCTTTCATAAAAAAAGATCTGTCAGCGATTGGGTAACTGCAAAGAGACCAAAATCTGAATAGTATAATATATGCTTAACATTGTTGTAAAATAAAAATACATTCAATTCTACTATGTTGTTTACTTTAATAGTTTTGTTTATCATTATTTCAGATTCTAGTACGTTCATTACTATAGGTCAAACTATGATTGTTCGTGACAATTAGTAAATGGGGACCTGTTTCTATATATGTATTATTAAAAATCTTTGGCCGAAATTCAGCCTATAGATATTATAAATGTATAATGTTGTTCGTCTTCACAGATTTTTTTTTAGCACAATGTTACCAGTAATCGTTTTCTTTCTGTGTTCAAACAAGTGACATAATTTTCAAACGAAAAAAGGAGCGACGACACGTGTCGGCACGTGTGGCACATTTGTTCGTAGCAGAACTACGGGTGGCAGTTGAACATTTTCGCTGTCCGAAACCAAAATAATGACCGATAACAAAATACCCGGCGAAGCTGCCATGGCGCCCAAGATGGCGCCGTGCTTCCCCGCGATTGAAGCAATTAAGGCTGGCGGGGAGGCCGCGGGGCCAGGACTAACCAAACAAGCGCCGCCAACAAAACGAAACAAACAACGGCCGGGGACAAAGCGACCGACAAAAATTGACACTTTATTCCGATACTAATGGCTTTGATGTACCGTTCTGCAGTCTAGTTTTAGCACGGCTTAATGAGACACTCTGTTGAAAAGATTTGCCTTAAAGGATGCCAATATTGCTACACAATTGTTGGATTACTATTTAATTATAAAAAAAAAACAAACCCTTTAACAACCTTCTTAAACTTAACACTTTTCAACAGACGCTTTTCAAATGTTTGTACATTCAAGCATCGTGATCAATAGCTAACTATGAAATAAACATTTGTTATTCAATTAATAAATATATTTAATGGGCCATAAATATCAGTGTGTTTCATTATGTTGATCATATTCATCATTTTGCACAAAATATATTAAAAAATAATTACTAATTGAAATGGTTCGTAACTGTTACGTACATAGAAAATTGATTAAAACTATGCAAATGTTAACTTTTCTAATAAATATTAAGTATATCTGAAAATGAAAGATAACAATATATTAACATTTACTATACACTTGATAATGATTAAGTACATTTTTTCAAATATTGAAAATTGACTAAAGAAACTCTCAGAAAAGTATCATCGTAATTTGTGTGGGATTTGAACCCACATCCCCAAGCTTACATGGCCTGTGCATTAACAATTATACCAACTGGTACTTAACAAGAATTTTTAACAATCATATCCTATAAGTGAAACAACGTACTTATTATGCCAATTAAATATTGTACTATACACTTAGTGAAAAATCTTTCTTTTGGGGTAGGTACATGGCATTTGCAAATCATTGTTGTTAAGTGCCGAATCCCCGTTATCCACAGTCGCTATACTAGAATCAGTGTTTGTCTTCGGTGTTGCCCTAAATATTGTGGGAATTCTCAAATATTTAGTGCAAATATTTCTCATTTGTTGTGCTCGAGCAGCACAAAGGCCGGAACACACAAACTGCTCGCTGACAAAGAGCTGCCTATCGTTAACGCCGACATTAATTCTGACAATGCAAAGCGATTCGTCGCGAGGGAACTTGTACAACATTTGGTAGTTGGCTGCCGCGGGACAGGCGGTGCCAACTGCTGAATGTCACATTTATATTAACAGCAGTATTTGGAAGACCCTCATAAATATTATTCCTGTTATACATGAAAATCGGATCATTCGTAATTGAAATTTGTCCAAGTGTAATTAGATATTCATAAACAAAATCGATCTCCATACAAAAATATTTCAGGTTTATTTCAGAATGAGCTTATTCGCTTGACCCTATAAAAGTTTTAAAATTGGCACCAAACTTATAAAAATAATTTTTTCCCTGTTCAATTAAAAATGGATAAATAGTGTTGCTAAGCTTTAATTTAAATAATTGCGTGTTTTTAGAATGATATTACATATTATTACTATACATGTTTGTATATACTACGCCTCGTCACACAAGCAATAGGTCAAATGTCTTGATACATCTTACAAGTTTTTGTTAGTTTTCTTGGATCGAAATGAATCCAGATTGAAATGCCCTGTCAGATAAGTAAGCACTAATTCTCACCCCACCTATTCCAACCCCTAAATTGAAATAGCGCTTTATCTGCGCCTGAAAAAAACAACTTATTACGTGTTGGCAATGCCCCTTTGTTAGCGGGCTTTGATATTTGTGCAATTTGCAGGAAAAATCAGTTCTGTGAATAAGTAAGTAATCAATACCCGGCAGGACCGGCCGGCGGACAAACAATGCCAGGAGCTCCGCGGCGACTCGTTGCCACTGGTTTGGTCGCTTTGTTCGTTTTATTTCACAAATCTGCACTACAGTGTGCGGCGAACCCGAAGCAACTGCTCCAACTCCATCCCCGTTGCCGAGGCAGAGGCGCGCCGGCGACTTTCCGCTCTCCGTTGGATACGATTGATAGAAAATAGAAACATTGCTTAAGAAATATATAACACATTTCATAATAAACACTAGATAATTAAACAAAAAAAAAATCTTATATTTCTTGTATTTTAATCTATTATTTCAAAAATTTTGAACCTGCTTTTGAAAATATTCCATTTTTTAACTATTAGTTGAAGAATAAGTTAAATAAATAATTGAGGACTCAATGACAACGACAAATATCTGTTGGAATTTTTAATTATTTCCATTTAATTAACTTTTCTAGTGTGTTTCAATATAATATTTTTAAATTTCCAAAATCCAAATTTGGTTTAGTAGTACGCCCTTGGTAAATTGCATTATGGAATTATTCCACAAGTAGTGTGGTAAAAGCTCTCTATTGAACATTAAAAGTTGGAACTCTTTTCACATGTTAATGCGCCCATAGAATCAAGAATTATCGTTAAACTCAACCAAGTGCCGATATTTCAATTAAATCGTCATCGACCTTACTTATATGCCTCAACAATACCTAGATGCTTCAAAATATTTTATTTGCCCATGAACAAGAAAAATTTATATGTCCTTGATTTATGTCCTTGATTATATTTTTACAATAAATAATTTTTTTATTATTCAGTAAATTAATTTGTGAATTTTCTATATGAATAAATCCGTATGTTTTGAACGGCATAAATATATATATACATATATATATGATTAATGGGTATAAATAGAGCTGATGGGACAAATTAAGTCGTCCACCTTCTGTCCCGCCCGGTGTCACAACAGACCACCCGTGTTTGGGGGATGATCGCCTCCCTCGGGGTGATTCTTCCGCTATTCCATTTCATAGCACCCCAGCCCTCCTGTAGTATGAGACCACTCGGTTGGCAATTAATCAGAACAGCGAACAAATTAAACCCTTCAGACTCACATTAAGCCTAATATAACAATCGGTAAATGCAAACCAAAATACTTTTAAAATTATGCCACGAAAGGCAAGTCTTTTGAATAAATAAAATTTAGTATAAATAAGCTTCTAATTAAGTGTGAAAAAGAAAATTAATAACTTGCTCGTATCTTTAAGTGTATTTTTAAGGATAACAATAAATAAGTCCAAATATACTCGTGTGCTTATCATATGTAAAAAAAATGTATAAATTAAAGGTACACAATTTTTTGAACGAAAAATTATAATTCATATCCGGATTAATCATCATAATTTTCTTAAATAATATGATTTTATGTATTTATTTTGTTTTTGTTTTGCACCTGCAAAATGCTACCGGCCATATGCTCCAATATTATTTGCGAAAATAAGCCATTCTTCAGAAGTGGGTCGAGTCTGAGTATATACTCATTGAAAGCATTATAAATGGCGGATTATCGAAGTGCAGGCTTAGTAATAATATACAAAAAGTTCAGGTTTCAATGAATGACGAAACGCGATACTTTCTGTAATGAGGCTTACCGTGTTTGTTACTGAATGCAACAGCCAGACCCAAGAGTTGCCAGGTAACTGGCAAATTGTTACATTCGCACGCGTTCCCCGAGTTTCGAGCCTTATTTACGATACTGAAAATTTATTCTGCCAGCGTACTCCGCAACTACGACGCCTGCCTTGCAGTTGAAACTTCTCGGTGCCATGACGCCCCGACTGAAAAAAAAATGTATTCATGTGAGGATGTATATATATATAATAATTGATTTTGTTACAAACAAGATATGTCCTTGCATTTAGACAAAATGTGATTTAACGAATAAGTAAAGTTATAATAAAATAATGTAAAATCAATCAATTATTGTATAAGTAACAATTACCATCTTATGATAGTATATATATTTACTTACATGAAAAAAAAACATTAATTAGTAGATGTGTATTTTATGTCGTGCAGTCATTTACTGGTTGTGTGAACCCATTCCATATAACAACACTCAGCTATACTACAATAGTAAATAGAAAAGATAATTATAGAAGAAAAAAACTTGCTTTGTGTTATTACTTTCACTATTTATATTCAAATTCTTACAATTATCTCAGGGGGCGGACTGGAAGAGTTGATTTGAGTATAATGTGCAGGAGCGTGCCGCCGCGGGGGGCCCGGCCGCCTCTCCTCTCCCTCCCCACCCCTCCCCACTCTCCATCCCCTCACCCCACCCCGCCACAACCTCCCCTGGACACACTAACTTTAAGCGGACTACACACGAAACAATATAACCGACCGATAATTTAGCCAGTAGAATCCTCTTCAACACTAAAAAACCTGGACGATACCGGTAAACATGATATAATTTATTGGCGATTGTCGGTTGCGTTGTACCGTGTGTAGACCGCTTAGCACGTCATTATTAGTGAATTATAATTGATATGTTCAACACAAAATGACTGTTTCTTCGATTAAATGCTTCCCTACCCCTTACGAACTCGTTTTTTTTTTTTTTTTTAATCCATGCTGATATATAACTTTGGAGTCACAAAGTTGAAAAACTTGCTTAGTTTGAAATTTAAATTCAACTTTGATCTACCCTCCTCGCTCGAGGTAGTTCAATCAGTAAAATCTGAGTTAAGTACGATTAATGAGCGTCGTAGCTCAGTTGCACTAACACTTGCAAAATTATAAATTACTCACGCTGTACTTGCATCTGTTTCAGAGTTTGTGATGCTCTTTCGCTATTAATTTTAAAAAAATGCTATTGCCTAAAAAACCAGTAGTTTCTGAAAACTATTTGATTGTGCTTACAATTCATATAATTGTATAAAGTTTTCAAGAGTTATCTTATTCTTTAGCTCATGGTTTTTTTTTTTTTTACACATAATTTTTTTATTTAGTATCTTAGTTTTATTTTATGTATCATATCTTGATTAAAACAACACAGTATTTTTAGTGCTCTTCCAAATAAAACTTCCATGCAATGTATTCAGGCATTAACAATAGGACGTTTGTTTAATGCCTCATTCTGCCATTGCATTCAAAATACATTTATATTATTTTAAATACCTTTAATCCCACGAGAATCCCCAAAGGGAACGTGCCAATAAAACAACAGCGCCGTCGGAAAAAAACAAATGACGACAATGCGCGCACGCGTGCCCCTTGCTGGGGGAGGTTAGGTTAGGTTAGAGGGGCTGGGGGGGCTGGGGGTGGCGGACAGGGGCGGTTGCCGACCCCCCGCGGCGCGGGTCAGCCGGCGCTAATGGCGAGGCCCACCACCGACACCGACGAACTTTTATTTATTTTTTTAGGAAATCGGAATTAAAAAAAATGTCACCGCATTGCATAATAGTACTAAAAGATTTACTTTTGTATAATACATCGATGTTTTTTTTTTATTTTTTTATCCGTAATCTATCAATATCCGACATAATTTGCGAGCATCACACTATGCACACGTTTGTGCTTACAAAAGATTTGTTACATTTTGTCAATATATAACTTCATTGAATTGTATTAAAACACTTTTAATTATATACACGCGCAGGTTGTGAGGATTTCAAGGTGTGCGAATTTCTCTATTTTCGTTATTGATTTTATGTAGGTTTAAAAAACGCTCTATCAAATGTTATCAGTTAGGGCCACGCCTCGACATTACACGCGCAAATTTCTCTAAGGTCGTTCTAATCACATTATCCAGCCACCGCGACTCCAGTGTTTGAGCACTTGTGCTGCACTTCAGGTTATCATTATATATCGTAATTTAAATATCTCCAACTCTTGAGCCCTTCGTCTGCATCCAAACCCTCGTCCACCCCCCGCCAGCGAGAGCACTCATCGTTTGGATTTCACAATATTTTGAATTATCCCTTTCCACGAGCCGATAAATAAATAATCACGCGGGCTCGCGGCCGCCACGCGCGGGATTGTTTTTTGTCTGCGGCAGGGGCGGCGCGGGGAGGGGAGGGGGAGGGGGCGGGGGCGCCGCGGGGAGCCTCATTAGACTCTCACGCTCCCTCCCTAAGCCGGGCTTGCATTTTTTGGCAATTACCCCATTCGGCAACAACTATCCAATTCGCGCCTGGTTAGCGAGACAAGCGGATTATCCCGCAGTTTCCCTCTCTGTATCAGCTCAAATCCCGAGCTAACTAGTTCGGTAAAAATATTGTATTTGTTTGTCTTAAATTTTTCTCTATAGTTTGTTTGGTTTATTGGCTGTTGTTTTGAATTTTCACGCAGTCTATGCGCGCAACGAAGCACCGCGTGCCGTACAATAATACCCAAAAATGAACTCTCGCATGTTTTGCAAACAGTGACTCATGAAGATGGTTTTCAAAACGTTGCGCCGGAGGATTGAAAATCTCAAGCAGCGTAACACCCAAGAAACCGAATCAACTCACAACAGCAGCTGCCAAATCGTACGAACACAATTATTATAGATTTTAATAAGAAGCACTGGGAATCTATGCCAGTGAAGTAGAGGCAATATATTATTAATTCACGTATAAAAATATATCTTTTACTCTATAGAAATCATGATTTCCCAATCTTGATACATTTCATTTCAACACCTTGCATTTTTTACATTGTTGTTTTTTTTAATAACAATCGTAAGATTGATAATGAAAACTCAACCGTCTTCCACGTTAAATTCTCCGTCGAAGAGAAAACATTTACATAAATTCAAGATTGAAGAGATACTGTGTGCACTATTTAAAGATAGTTCCCGGCAGGAGCTGCGCGCCTGCAGGTGGTGCTATGATTTTATCTGAACTCGTTTTACGCGAGGTTAAGCCATTTGGTAGATCAATTTTCGTGACTCATGGTACCAGTAGAAGTATGCTCATGTACCAGTCTCTCCGTGGTTTTTTTACTCTTTAAAGTTGTTATTGAAATCTACAACTGTGGTCACAAATGTTGTAAGATACGCGGTATTCAAAAACTAAAAATATACTGAATCACCTGAAATGGGAGACATTGTACAATACTATTTCGTTTAGCATTATTTAAGTTCATGTTAACCATATATATATATATATATATATATATATATTAAGTATATAACCTGAATATGATCAATAAGACGAATTTCTGCTTAAAACAAAAAATCTAAAGTATAAGTATCTAGAGTGCTAATTGATAGATAAATTTATATAAAAAAATTGTTTCGATACTTAGGACACAATCATTTACCGTTAACGAATTTTTAAACACTCTGTATAATAAACAAAAACAAAAAAATACTAATGCATTCCTGCGTTTACATATTTTGATTAGTAGATATTATGAATGTAGCCACCTTGAAATATATTTTTAATAAACTTTTACTTATACATTTGGTGTATAATATTTAGATTGATTGACATCTAACTTATACCTGACAACACTAATAAACAGTTGCTAACGTAATTTTCTTGAATATTAGTGAAACTAATTCTGTTTTTTTATTTATATGTATATAATACATAATATGCTTAACTCTGCAAAATGTTATACGTCCATAAACAATGAATTTATTTCTTTGGTCAAAACAAAGTATCACAACCCACGCCTCTCCTATTTTATTATATCCCATCTCTTTCGTTGGTATTTAGTCAATGAAACCTTTTAAACTACAAATCTGCTTTTTGATTAGACTTTTAGTAAACCCAATACCAAAAACATGTCTAATTTTAACATTGAAATTCTAGCCTTCTTATTTATAGCTTAGCAATTTGATTTTCATATATTTAATAATAGCATTAAGTATTTATGTAAGCTTCATTATAAGATAGTTAATATTCGAAAAATGATAGCGATACAACACATATGATACTAAATTAACAGGTTAAACTAAAATACATTTACAATAACTACTTTGACCTTTTCTTTTATGAGATAATCTAATAATAAAATTCCGCATGCAAATATTATTTGAAACTGCATATCTTAAATTTGAATTATCAGTCTAAATTACGTTCATAATAGCACATGGAGTCACTTTGTGATTATTCTGTATAGACATACCAAAGCACTGTTAATCCGAGCCGTTGTCGACGTTGCCGCGGCTGTGGAGCCAACACCAAACCCTCGGGGCATTCAAAGTCTATTGGACATCCGCACAGCCAACACCTGCGCGACAGCATCAATGAGATTTGGTGCGTTTTGCACAATATTGTGTTTCTTAAAATGGACCGATGTGAAAAAAACGGACCATACGGCACCGCACGAGCCGTGACTTTTGCCAATGCCTTTTGTTGGTAAGAATGTCGAGGATTTGGTCCATACATCGACAACCGTGGCTTGATATGAATATAATTCTTAAATACTTAAAATATTAACTTAATTATATATATTTTTTAATAACAGAAGAAATTGAGATACCTGAGAAATATCTGTTAAATTATGTTTTAACTTCTCGTTGAATGCAGCCAAGCTTTCAATTCAACTACACGTAATTATTAAAAGCGTTTTATTTATCGACAACTGAATACAATTTACTGCATGTTTAATAAAACTACGAGGAATTTTCAGGGTGCAAGTAAAATATATATAACATGTTTAAAAATATAATTGTAGTACATTTTATTAACTATTTGTTTAGTTTTGTGTATTTGTTGTACACCAGAAATAAGTTTCTATTTCGGATAATTAAACCATTTTTAATTTTTCGTGGCCTCATCTTGAAAACGTTTTATTTTATGAATAAGAATAACAATTATTGTTGTAAGAGCTCTAATAAAAATCGTTTACTAAAACAAATTCAATTTAAAATATGAATGATGTCTTAACTTCAGTTTTTAGCATATTTTGAAATTTGAACATGCAATACAGTCTATGAAGTTTTTAAAAGATAATTTTTTTTTTAATACACAAGTAGGCAAATCAATACACTCGTTAAATAGCTATAGTTAATCTATTGTTGTTGGTCTATTTTTTTTTAGATATACTATGCTATTTCATTATATTTCAAAGTGTCGGGGGCGCATGTGACTTTTGTTATTTAAAAATAAAAGGTGGTTTTCTATTATCTGTAACTGGGCCACTCCAGTTCCTAGGACAGGAACATCTGCCTCGCACCTCAAAGGGCCAACCGATAAACTGAAGAAAACAAAATTGCTACAATCGAGGGAAGAATACGTCGCCGCGGGGAACTCCCCCGTTCGGAGTGACCATCACGCCAGCGGCCATCAGTCATCGGGCCGCGGCGGCCGTCAGCGACGCGCTTTTGTTGGCCGCCTAACGAGCCCGTATCTCGGGGGCCATCTCAACGGGGCGGCGGGGCGGCGGGGCGGCGGGGCGGCGGGGCGGCGGGGCTGCGGGGCTGCGGGGCTGCGGGGCGGCGGGGCGGCGGGCGCGCGGATCCGCCCCGCCTGCCCCCGGGCCCGCCGCCCCTGGCCCGCGGAGCCCACGGAGTACTCGGGGTCCGGCCGACTTTGTTTCCGGCGGAAGTACCGAGTCCCGCCTTCTGCATTTTTTTCATGAATTTTTCAGTATTTGTTACATTAAACCAATCGGTAAAAAAAAAAAATATTTCAAGATTCTCAATACGTTATGTCAGTAGTATGTAGAATCGAAAAACGATTTCATTTTGTATGCTTCTCTTTTTAAGAATGGAAATTTGTTTATGTCAACTACATATATTCCTGAAATATTTATCTGATACATTGGATTTAAGAATAACTATTTGGGGAATTATAACGATATAATTATTTTCGTTGTCGCAAAAAATATCAGATAGACTTTTACATCGCTTTCACCTCACTTTTATCAACGCTAAAATATCCGATAGATTTTCAAATCGCTTTCACCTCACTTTTATCAACGCAAAGATATCAAATAGACTTTCACATAGCTCTCACCTCACTTTTATCAACGCAAAAATATCAGAGACACTTTTACATCGCTTTCACCGTAACTACTACCGCAAAACTATCAGATTTATATATATTCAGCAACTTTTCCACCAAGTATCTGAACAATATCATGAACGCATTATTAGAGGGCGTTATTACAGAGACTAAAACAAACCAATCCACTCCCATAAGATGCTATTTCAACAGGTTTATATATGATTTTCTGGAAAGAATAATTATTTTGAAAATTATAATGATTTAATTATTTTCGTTTTTATTTATCTGTTTAGTTACCAAATATTATTTTTTTTCATAACATTTTATTGTACACTTAAATATTTTTTTATCGTTGTCGCACAGCGGCGGGCAGACGCAAAACGTTCGGCGGGCGCCATGGTGCCCGCGGGCATAGGGTTGGGGACCACTGCGGTATGTGGCTATCCTCTGGTACTGCGCGCAGGTTGGGAGGTTTAGTTGATAGCGCACATGAATTTCTCTATTTTCGTTATTGAATCTGTGTAGGGAAAAATATGTGTAAAACAATCGGTATATAATTGATAAGAACATAAACTTCCGTGTTCGAATCAAAAACAAAGATTTATTAATTAAATTAAATTGTAGCCATGAATTACGTTATTTTTCAATAAATAATTGAGATAAATATTACGTGCCCGGGTATTTAGTAATGTATACAAATACTGCCTACAATAAACGCTTTAAAAAAATCTTATTCACGTGATTGTCTTCTGCTCGCGACCCTTTAGAAGGAGGGTGGCTCTGCATTCAGATTACCTAATTTAGCATTATTAAAATAACTATGACATGGCACAAATTTTATAACCATTTGTGATCGAAACCGCTACAATGAGTCAATGTTACATATGCTCAACTTTCAAAAAAACAAAATTATTTAAGTATGTAAGCCTACCGTATCGGTTATTTATAGCCTTTTGCATTGCAGGGAGAGTTGAATTATCATTGAATTTACAATAAACTAAAACTCTTAAGCTCGTAGTTTCGCATCACAAAAGAAGTTCGATTTCTTTTGTAAATGCATGTATTATTACTTTAAACACACTAGAGGTGAGGGCAGCGATCGACGACCATTTAGCACTCCATTCAGCGACAACTTAACGATGCCTTTTTAATGCCAGCAAAACAAACAGTAGAGCGCCATGTGCAAATTGTTTTCATGTCCACAAAAGCCCGCACGCGGCCTCGCCTAAACCAGGAACCCCGCTACATGCGGAGCCGGAGCCGGAGCCGGAGCCGGAGCGGAGCACGCAACTGCCTTTCTCTATTAGCCGATACATTCAGGGCGGGTGATAAACAAATAAAGACGCTTGCGCCGGCATTTCAATGCAGGCAATTCAGCAATTCAGCAATTCAGGCCTTTAGAAGTGCGGAGAATGGAGCTTCGTTAGCAGCGCGCTGCAACACCTGCGCGGCTGGCGCAGAGCTCCAATTATTCCACTTACGCGTTTATTGTGGGTGCGTTTTCCGCCATTTTGTATGTCGTTAAAAAGTATCGCATGACGCCTGAAGCCCCTCGGGTGACAAGTGGGACTGTATAATAAGGAGATTGCGCTAGCTCGGGTGTTCGGGTGACCTTATTTTCGCGTTGGGGAGCGGTTGGACTCCGATTTTCTCATATCGTCATAAAAGTTCTTTGAGTTCCCTTTCGGTATTGTCACGTAGAATAAGACAAACCTAATCGATTGCATTAAAATTAAATCAAAAGCATTTGAAGGATTTGCCACACTTTGAGCTAATTTTTGCATGTTTTTTTTTTTTTAATATTACAATACATTTTTACTGTAGGTTATTACAGCAGGGATTCCAAAAAATAAATAAATTAAAACAATTGACATTTCACAAAAATACCAACATTATTGTACAGTGTTATTAGTTGTGTTATTAAATATTAATACACTAACAAAATGTTAACATTTATGGAATGGTGATGTATTTTTCAATACTGAGCGCTAGATATTATGTTATTATTGAAAATACTCAATTGATTACTTATATTTTATTATCTGATAGTCTTCTTTTCATTTTTATCTCCTCTAAAGAAAGTGATGACCATCTTACTGAACATATGTCTATGTCTCTCCACGGTTTTCTCATGGAGAATAGTATATGGGTCCCCGGGTCCTTCTACACAGCAGTTTTATGCTCGAATGAAAGGTTTGCGTATTGCTGCTGCCCAACAGCATTATTACACAATCCTTCCTTTTCAAAGCTCTGGCATTTAGATTTGATATTCTTACTGCAGCAGGCTGCAAAAACAATAGCAGGAGCCTCCCCCCCCCCTCCTCTACAAGTTAGTTCCAGAGCACATCCCTCCCCTATCATTCCAAGTCCACTACTCCATTACCGATCCCTTAGATACACTCCGGGTACTGAATGGCAGCTATGATAATCTATAAAGTATTAAAATAACTTTGTTGGCATCAAATTGTATCAACCAGGCAGTTATTTTGCAGGGATAAGTTTACGAGCGAATGCTGCCGGTCCATCCGCGCCCTCTCGGATTACAATATAAGTGCGTCAGTATCGAGTAAGCGAGTATCAAATATTTACTATCCCGGTGGAACCAATCACATAAAAACACCCATAAATCCGGCAGGCGGTGAAACGCGAGGACGCGCTCCGGCCCGCGATGTTGCAGTATTCAAATTACAAAAATAAGTCAACAATACGACTTTGGGGAAAAGCAATAAGATACTTATATAAAACATAATATTTCTTTTTTTTTATTTATCATATTACATGGTAATTTAGTTATTAAAATCATTATTTCCGGTATGTCTAGTTTTGACGTGTATCTTTTGGTTTATTTATTACTTTTTCTATCTACCCAAATTTAATAAGAATTTTTATAAGAATGTTTTTAGTTACTATATATAAATTATCATTATTACGTTTATTTCACACATAAACTCTTACGTGTAGGAATATATGCAAAACGTTTTTCTGAAACCAGAATGTAATATTTTTTTAAGCTTTTTTGTTGAAATTGTAAATACAAATTATAAAAGTTTTTTAATAAATTAATAACGTAATGATTTGTCAATGAAACCACAAATGATGCGTAACGTATTTAACAGCTTAGTAAACACAGCTCAATTTAATCTGTAAGTCTCCCAGTTTATATTTTTACGATTGAATAAACAATGTTGGTTCACAAGATTGCTTCTATTGTTCGCTTTAAAGGTTTATAACTTTGACAAAAGTCAAGTGTTCCCAGTGTGAAGGCAGATAGGTTGTTTTTAATTTTTCTCACGTGTGATATTGGTACAAATGTGTTCACAACAAAGCCTGTTTGTTTCGCTATTCGAGCCGTCATGTTTTGAAAATAATTTCATCCATACACGGACTTGGAATTAACGACACGTCTCACTTCAAAAGAAAGACACAAAATAATATATTTTTAAGTATTCAAAAGTCACGTCTGCATGGAGTAACTCTCACCCGCCGAGTCTACGACCGTTCAAGTCATACGCCACAAGGAGGCGTTCAACGTCGACTTTAAATATGTTATTATTTAACTGAAAAATGTAGAAAAACGATTTACATATTAACAATAGTTAATTTAATTATAATAAAAAATCAAAATTAGACCAATTAATGTGCGTGTCATTAATTTAAAATATTCATTTTTATCCGTTCGACTCTATCCACCAAACCAAAATTGAGGAGTTTTTGTTATTTGATATTCAATAACAGGTTAAAAAATAAGCAAGAGTAGACACGGATAAAAGTTGTGGTCTCTAATTATATTAAAAATGTCTTAATTAAATAAAAATTTGCATGTGAAATATAAGTAAAATAGGTTTTTATGATAAAACGCTTGTCAACCTGTTTATAAAATTACAAATCATTTATGTACTTTTACTCTAAACTACTTACAGGTTTTAGTACTTACTTTATATTTTAACCCGAAATTACAGTGCTATGCCGATCGTTCTCTCTTGAAGAAATATTGAGGTAGATCATAACTTTTTAAAAATAAAAAATGTAATTTTTTAAATTAATTGGAAAGCACTACTAGAGTATCTCTTCATTTCGTTTCACTGCGGTGTCTATAGGAACAGATGAGAATATCAATCACTGAAAATATTAACAGAAGTCATGCGAAATATAAACGGCAATCAACAAGGACCATTCAAATCTCTGACAAAATATTAAAATGGGCTCTCGCAAACAAGATTACTGCGGTCCGGCGAGCATCTTCAATGGACACATTTGAAATAGGTCGGTCGCCATTTCGGTTTCGCATTGACTTGTCATCGTCCCAAAGAAAGTCACCTAAGACAAAAAATAGACACGCTCAAAGGTGTTGTTGATCTGGTATTTTTCCACAAATCCGATTATTCGAAACTCATGAAGGTGATTTTATTTGTAGAAAAGGATAATCAACTTCGTGTATCAGCTTTCGGTCGATGCATTCAGATGAGATTAGTTTAAATTGAAAACGATAATTCTTATACCACATCAATAGTATATTGCAAATGATCCCTACGGATAATCCTACTATATTTTTTACTCCATTTATTCTATACTATGTGATCTATTTGAACAAATTCCTTTATCAGCTTGTCTACTGACACATGTATTTGTCAGATAAAAATATCTTTTTTAGTTGTAATGGTCATAATTTACTAGCCTAAATTTTTCATATTTTATTAATTAAAGGCTAACTTGAATTTCAATCTTAATTCACAGCATATATTTTTAAACACTTCAAAATATCTGGATAATATTTTAGTAGCTTGATTAACCCGCAAACAAGTATTTAGAATTATAAATTAGTAAATTATATAATAACACAGTTAAGTTCGCATTCAATGCAGCTTTTACCTATCTTTTCAATATGAATGAGAAAGTTAATTTTATATCTAGTTGCGTATAGTATTATTTTGTTTCTTTGATATTAACGCTCCTTTCAAACGATATGTTGATAACTTCGTAACACAAAACTGAGCACCTGCGGAGCACGAGCCGCTCACTGGTTTATTACTGCTGATAAAATTATTATATTTTCCAATTGATTCTACTCAACGTATTAATGTATAAATCAATATGTGCCTTCAGTATTTTCAGTAAAATTTCGTACTTAAGACAATTGATAAGTTGCATCATTTTTATGGAATTTTTCACTTTATTGTTTTATTTTGGGTTGCCCTCTTAAGAATATATGTTATATATTAAAAATGATGATCTTACACATAGAAGGTTCAAATTTCACTATCGTTTTTGCAGATATTTATTTGATTTATTTTTAAATTTTAAATGAAAACACTTGTTGATGTTTTGCTATTTTTTTTTTAATAATACAATTAAATTTAACACGGAGAAGTGTGCAAGAGTGTGAGTGTGGTAAGCAGTGGTAAAAATGGTTTCGCGCCCCTGGCCGGCACCAGCGGCGGCGAATCAAAGGGACATCTCAGCACCGACCAACAAATGAAGTCATTTATCTGAAACCATTGGCCGCCGCTAGTGACATGTCACATTCGCCACGCCGATTTACACCGCGCCGGCCGGCTCCGTGGCGAGGGCCGCCTCATTCTTAACACACCTATCCCCCGATTTACGCGATTTCACTTTTACGCTGTTTTTGAAATGTAGGATTTTATTTCATTTTTGAAATTCCGTTCATTCTGGAGCGGCCGTCTTCTAGGCGTGCGTAAAGTTCAGGGCGAAAATCGGGTAGTCATTTTCTGCAAAATGACGCGAGTGTTGAACAAGTTCTCCTATTTCAGCGAGATGTTTAACTCAATATGAGGAGGTCTATAAAGATTTGACCAAAAACCAAACGCAATTGTTAATTACGGATTTCATTACCAAGGATCGATGATCTGAAATTGTTTCTAATTCATCTAACTTGAATCGGAACAAGTACTATTGAGTGACGAAATTGGCATCACACCAAGCAGAAAGAAAATATTAAAAGTTTGCGAATTGGTACAATTTTTTAATTTATATCTTTTGTTTCTGTGTGTAAAATGAATAACATACATATAACTTTATATGTTTGTCATTTTATGAATAGACCGTTATTTTTAAGATATATTTAGTTTTGTTTTACGTTGAAATAAATGACTGAAATGTACACCCTTTAGTTTGTTCTCGATTTACACGGTTTTATAAGGAACATACCCTCAGCGTCCATCGGGGGATAGGTGTATTTAATTTGTAAAAAATTCAGGCTCGAGGCGTTCAATACACATGCAACTATGAATCGTACATTTCAGCTTTGTAAATTGCTACACATCAACATTACAGGTGCCTGTACGTTTTCGAGAAACGATGCCAGGGCATCGGGAAGTTCACAGGACCCAACTACAATATCCTCTGTGACTGAAGTGTGATGCGGGAGAAGCAAAATTTTAACCCGTGCTGCCATCAAGACGAGTACTAATCACGATACTTACTAAAATGGACTTTCGGTTAGGAGGCATTTTAAAAAATCATAATCATCCTTTGTGCCCAGCGTGAGAGTCGGCCGCCGAAAGAAACTACTTATTTGGAATTCATTCCGATTCTTTCGCAACCCTGAGGATTATTATAAATGACTGATTATTTTTCTGTGGTGGTTTCAGATCATCCACGCAGAGGTACTTTCTAAAATTAGAAAAATCAAATTCTTGCACTTAGGTTAAAAAAAATCTCAGAATAATTTTGTGTTTTTAAATGAAATCGCTAATAATTTAGGAATGACACTTAAAAAATTTGACATGATTTTCTTTGTTGATTGCTAAACAATTTGTAATATGGCATTTTTCCTTTAGAAATTTATCTTATTCGTGTACACGGGATAATTAATCAGGCATATTTTTCGTACGTTACAAATGTTGCATGCTCAGAATAAGTAGATATATTTACATTTAATCACAGTAACGGATTATCTAACAGGATAATTTTGTCAAAAGTGTATGATAAAAAGGTGTCCCAATGTCACAGATAAAGATATTTCCTTCAAAATCAACACATCACCACTCGCTCTTCGGACAATATACAAACAGTGTAAAAAAACAGAACAAGAGTACATTCTGCCGCATTGTGGGTTTGCCATACAAATGTGTAAGCTGAAAGACACCATTCTCCATGCTACGGTGATCATCAGCCCATTGAATCACGAGCCCGGCGACTGGCGGCCACAATACGCACACCTTTATGGGGAGACATTGTATTGATTCTCATGCTTGTGAAGACACCGAAATGCCGTCTGCGTCTCCTAGCCTCGTATTGAACTCAGGCCATACATAATGATTCACGACGCTCGAGAGGATGTCCTGAAAAAACAAAAAAAAACATATCGGCCAACACGTCCATAAAATTACAAATTCGTATAAAATATCACATGTTTAAATTTATTTTAGAAAGCATTAATTGTAAGACAGCAATTGGACATAATCTACTTGCAATGAAGTGCTAAAAGGCACCCTTAGGGGAGTGGGGAGTAACGGAGGACTGCCGAGGTAGGGCGGGATGACTGGAGGAGGAAGTCAGAACCCAACGCAGAGTGAAGCGCAATGGATGATGATATTAAGTTTGATGTTTAGTTACCCTTATAAATATAAAAAAATCTTGTACATACAAAGGTACAGACAATGATCAACAATTTATAACTTTTATGAAGTAGAACTCAAAATCACACTAATAAGACAGTTTTATTAAATTCTATGAATATATCAAATGAATAAAAAAAATTTCATGAATTGTAAAAAAAATATTTGCTTACTGTTTAAAGAGCTTTCACAGACATCTATGGTCTTTATCTGGAAACATGATTTAGATTTTGGTAATGTAAAGACACAAGAGCTTACAAAGCTTTGCGTAAATATCAAAAGATGATAGATTTATTTTGTTGCCTTTACAAATTAATTTATTTATAAAGGACTAGATTATCATATAAATTATTAGACTAAATTTTACACCAAATTTATTCCTTCTATTTTCTCTGAATGATTTTTCAAAGTATTTTAGAGAGTACATTTAAGAAGCTGTTGAGTTTTTTTATAAGTTTTATGTTAGATAACCAGTTTTACAAGTTTCTAAAGAGGGCCGATGATCAAAGAAAGTTACATAAGATTAAGAAGGGTTGAAGATCGATTAGACTGACTGAAGGACTGACTCCAATAAGAACAAGAAACTCCAACAATAAGTACTTTTTTAATCTCGACATTCAAATATAAATAAAAACTATTGTTGTCCATAAAAACAAAGAGTTCATTGAAAGTTAATAACTAGCCGTCATATTTTCTAACAAGTTAGAAAATATGACGGTGAAGGTTTGAAAATTTTATTGAAACAAAATTTTGCTGCATAAATTTATTTATAAAAAAAAAACACTGTACATAAATAATAGGTAGTTTTAAAGTAGTTAAGAGTGTTGTCATGAAATTCCTAAACCAATACATTTAAGATGGTTTAAAAATGAATCATAATCGATTTTACATGCTATTGAAAAGGAAATATTTAAAATAAAACAATTAAGACATTAGATCTTCAAATAAACACTTACATGGCACATTTGCAATACCCTTTTAAATAAACAAGGCAACATTAAAAATACTTAGACAATACAATAAAGCTAAATAGCAAAGTCTACAACAGTTTCTTTGTGAGAATATTCCCCGATGCTTATTGATTTGATAAAAACAGGCAAATGATATTTTAAGAAACCGTCTCAGGGTTCAATAACTACAAAGGCACAGGTGGTCAGATTCAAACTACACAGATATAATTTTAAATCTTTAATTTACTGTTAAAATGCATATTTCAATATTTACATATATAATAAAAGTAGCATTCATATCACGACTTATAAAGCTTATTGTAATAAGAAATATTTGACTGGAATCAAGTATTTTTATAAGTAAGTAAAAGATAAATGCACAATTCACAAATATTGATTTTTGTTTATCATAAATTTACATTTGATATTGTTGACTATGAATTAATTAAAGCATTAGCTTTGTTATATTACAAAATCAATTGTCAACAATTAAAGGAAGAAATTCCTACGTTTTTGTAGACCGTTACTAAACGAATTATAAATTAAATTATCACTGTCACAATCGTTATATAATTTAAGAGTATTCTGTTCATCAACATTAGAGCAAATAGATTTTTCAGTTACTGTAACATATTTTTTAGACACAGTCATTACAGTATTTGTATTTTCACTCATGTTATTACACCTTTCCAAACTTTTACAGATAACTTGAACTTCCTCAATTTTGGTGAAAGAGATTGTCGATTTTTCCATTTTTTTAAAACTATTTCCAAATCTAATATTTCTGTGAGAGTCAGACATGTCATCTGCATCATAAACTCCACCATCAACAAATGAAGAAGCGGTTTCATCCGAATTTGTGTGGTACTGTGATTTCGGAAATATAGAAACAGCAGTACAATTATTAACAACGGGAGATGTATTCTTTTGACCGTTTGTAGTAACATTATTACTTTTTTGTACAGATGTTTTAAAGTTAGATTTGTTAACTGAATCACTGAAAAATTGTTTTTTCATAGGACAAGATTTTCTTTTTATTGATTTATTATTTGAAAATTCTCTGTCATTTTCTAATAAATCAGGAGCAGTTTTGCTCAAACTATCATAACTTCTCTTATTTAAAAAGCTGTTTTCACTTTTATCTTTACTCTTGAAATGAGTTGAATTTTTGTTTTCATTAGTAAAATAGTTTTTTTTAAATCCATTTTGACTTTTTTTCTTACATTTGACATTGGCATTTACAGATCTTATGTAATTAGCTGTTAATACAGAACTGCAGCTATCATAGTCCTCATCACCTGGAATTTTAAGAACTCGACGTTTACTTTCCAATTCTTTCAAGGTATCTGAAGAGTCTTTATTAATGTCGAACGCACTTTCGACTCCAAATTCTTGAAAATTAGTATACACATTACAAACATTTTCAGTTTTAATAGGAAATCTAGAATTATTAAATGGTGTTTTCTTTAACACTGTATCATTACGTTTTTGAGGGTGCTTTCCTTTTTTAAGTTGATCATTAAACCTATTCTCTAATCCCAAATTCTCATTACCTAGGATAGGCCTACTCTGAAAATAAGCACCGTGAATTTTGTTTTTATTGACATCGGTATAAACATCTTTCGGATGGTTGTTTTCTCTTTGTATTTCAGTAAAAATAAATTTATTCTTTTCAAACACACTATCAGAACTACTATCGGAGATTAAGCCCACTTGTTGCTTAGGTTTGGCCTTCTTGTGTTCTTCTGTCAAGACACTTTTTTTTGTTAGATTTTCTTTGCGGTAGTAATACAGACATGGTGCCTCTGCTGTGGTTACCCAATGCTGTATTTCTTCATCTTCCTTTGTAAAAGGAGAACGATCTTTGTCGACCAAATCATTAGCTTCTACGTTCAGTTTTTCAGCTTGCTGACTATCTTTATAGACATTTCTATTTAATTTGCTTTTAGATATGGTATTGGAGTTTGCAAGTGTTTCAGAGCATGGAATGAGCGTTGACACTTTAGCTGAACAATTGTTGACAGAAAAGCTAGCATTAGTCCGCAGAGCTAGATGTTTACTTCTGTCCTCGGTCTCTTCATCAGAATCCACAATAATAAATTTCTTCATAGCAATACCCCAAAAATATTCTATCTGAATAAAACCATGATCAACTAGTGTTGGCTATTCATATAATTGAAGCCATACATAAACAAAAATTATAAAATATTCATTAAGGCCGTTATTTACCAGAAGTCAAAAATGTTTTGACCATAAACAAAGCACGGGGTAAAGACCATAGACAAGTGTAAAAAATATATATATATTTAACGGTAGGTACACACTTCTATCACGAAAAATAATGCATTTAATACTTGCTGTGTACAAATAAAAACCATAAGCCACGATTATTATTTTTTATTGAAAATTGTTAGTTGTATTTAGATCGCGCAAATAAATACTTATCTGGAACCAGCATTTTAAATTCACATATCATTCAAGCGATGATTTTTAGTAACAATGTAAAAAATATATGATTGTAAATATACACTAAAAATTTATGAACTTGGCTTTATTTGCTATTTAATATGTTTTATTTTTATAACTATGAAAATGGCAAAATATTGAATTGGCACATTGCGTAGATGCCAAATCAACGCCAGCAGGTGAAAATCAGGAGTACTGCCGGATTAGTAAGACTGGCTAAAAATAAATATGTGTTCAGTGAGATGATCATAAATTAAATAATTAAATTCCAAGATTCTTTATTTTCTTTTGTGTAAGTTTACAATACGGTGTGTGGCTGTCCATTGATCCTGCGCACAGGCTGTGGGGCATGTGGCTTAGGCGGTAGTATACATGGATTTGTTGAGTTTGTGTAGAGAAAAATGTGTAAAAAACCCTATTCTTGAGTTGAAGAGAGGCACATGGAGAAGGTACATTTTGCAATAACATCCCGTTGCTTTAGTGCCGGTCTTGTAGCAACACAGTCCTTGGCCAATGGCGACGGCGCCGGTGTTATTATAAATTTTGTACGCGCCAAAAAAGAGTTTGACATTTCATATTGCACTGCTTTCACGGCGTTTTTATCTGTCGAATAAATCTCAGTATCAACATTTTCATGATTTATCAATTGTTCATCTAGAAAGTTACCATGAACGATGTTCAGATATTCATTGAACGACAAATTGGACTCTGTAAGTATCGCAATTTCCTAACGTAGACATTTCGTTGTACTGTAACTGAAACAGAGTCGAATCTTGTAATTGTAACTGTATCTTGAAATTTGTTGTAATATAATTTTTATTAATTTACGAAATCATTAATTAGTCGTATTTATGTATATATAAGTTGTACTTCTTGTGTCTTGTTACCTATTTTTCACAAAACTCCTAATAATAAATTTCTCTTAAGTCATATACTCGAACTATTTCAATCGCAATTAATTATAAACAAAGTAATCTTCCTCTCTATTCACTAAAATGGTTACCATGTTATATTTGATTTATCTAAAATATTTTTCAGACCAATCGAGTTACTATGATAATGTACTCCGACGTCTTGTTGTTTCTTGGCATGATTCATACAATGGTATATCTCCCTATACATATGGGCGAGATTATAATCCAGAACCACCTATATTTGCCTGCAAATTTGCAGAATCTCCAGGATTTGAGAATATATTAGCCATAGCAAATGAAGATGGAGGAGTAGCATTACAGGTAAAAAATAAAATACTTTTCCAGTGTTTTCTGTGTTAAATGCATAAATACTACATATCATTTTTCAAAATATATATCTTTCATTTCAGAACACACTAAACCCTAATCTTTCTAATGGGGATCATCCACCTCTAGAGGGAATCCAGTGTCATCAAAATGCTGTGTTCGATCTCGCTTGGATGCAAGGCCAAATGAAGTTTGTTACTGTCTCAGGTACACTTGTGTTAAAACAAAATCTTTTATAATTAAGAAAAGGCTTTTTCCATCATCAAAATAATTACTAATCGTTTCTTTTTAATTTTAGGTGACCACACAGCGAGACTTTGGGATATTACAGAAGGTGCCATTAGACAAGTACAGGTGTTCTTTGGTCATACTAAATCTGTTAAAACTACTGCGTTTCGTCCCTTAGACTGTTCAGTGTTTGCTACCGGAGCCAGAGATGGGAAAATTTTATTATGGGACACACGAGCCAACCTAAGCTTAGATATGTTGCCTAAACCGGATAATTGTATTTATAATTGCCATTCATTTAATAACCCCAAAACTCCTGTGTCGGGTTCCAAGAGAACTGCAAGGGTTCCGATTAACAATAGGGCAAACAGCATTACGGGTCTTATATTCCAAGATGATATTACTCTAGTATCTTGCGGTGACGGGGATGGCAGCATTAAAGTTTGGGATTTGAGGAAGAACTATTCCACCTACAAGAAAGATCCTTTGCCACGACACTCCATACCCTACTGTGGAAGTTCCTCAAAGAATGGTTATACAAATCTCCTCTTAGATAAGCCAAGAATAAAACTTTTTGCGAGCTGCATGGATAATGTTATTTATTGTTTCAATATATCTACATATAGTGTAATACCAGAACAAAGGTATGTTGGTCATGAGAATGGCACATTTTATATCAAGTCGAGTCTCAGCCCCGATTCTTGCTATATAGTGAGTGGCAGCAGTGACGAAAAAGCATACATCTGGAATATTAAGTATTCAGATCCCATCGTCCAACTAGATGGTCATTCAGCAGAAGTGACCTGTGCCACTTGGTGCCAAACTAGTGAAATCAAGATTGTGACGTGTAGTGATGATGCTCGTCATAAAATTTGGCGCATAGGAAAGGAGTGGGCTGATGAACAAGATCTGATTGAGCTCCGTGGTACAGCTAAAAGTGTGAATGCAACAAAAAGGAAAAGCAAATCTCATTGGGGAACTTTAGATCAAACACCACAGTCTCTCAAAAGGAAAGCGACTGGTCTTAATTCATCATCCAAAAAACAATGCATGAGCCGTGACTCACTAATGAGCCCGGAGCAATATTCAAGGTCATCAGGAATCAAGAAAACCACCAAGAGAAGCCTCTTGGATATGATGAATAATATTCTTTCTACTGTCAAGGAGTGTAATGAAAATGGAGAAAATGATTCAAAGAAAATGAACCTTAACACGTCTATACTAAGTAAATCTAATGATTCAGCATCCACATCTAAATGTATTCCTAAAGAGATTTTCCTGTCCAATAACATATCTGATAAATCATCCATTTCAGACTTTGTAGAAGCTACTCTTCGATCTCCTCCATCAAATAGCAGAAGAGATATGGTATTCAACACTCCTACAAAGTCTCCTAGGAAACTTATTATCCATAAATCACCCATCGCAGGTAGAACTATTCAAAGTGTGGATTTGTTGCTGGATTCACCGACAGTTAATCTACCCAACTTTGTCATTGATGGAGAAGCACCGCATTTAGGTCTGATGTCTCCTCAGAAAAGGCACAGTGAGAGTATCGATTGGCTGACGAAAATGAGCCGAGACAAACGCATCAAGACTGATATCATAAAAAGTTACAATAGTCCTCTTGAAGGTAGCGATTCTGTGTATGCTGATAGCAGTCCTCAAAACAGATTGAGTAATCCAAAGAAGAGAAGGAACTCTGATACCCTATCTCGAACTCCAGGAAAACGTAAAGTTAACATGACTCTTCTTAATTATTTCACATCGTCAAATGAAACTGCAAAAAATTAAGATTCATCATTGCGATTTTATATGTTAAACATTTTTTTTATTTAAAGCATAGATTTTATGTCCAATTCTCAATATTGACTTTCTAGTCTTGTCTGTATTTCTATAATTTAAAACTGTCCCATACAGTTTATTATCATTATGTAGGTACATTCCATCTCATTTTAATTAATATCTAATGATAAATATAAGGTTAACATAAGATTATTTCTTTTTGAAAATAACTAACAATGTGTATACTATTAGATTTAAAAATAATGTTTTTTATAGGATTTGGTTTTAATTTTTATTTATACTGTGACTATTAACTGTCTTATTCAGAGTCCTTCACTAAAAATTATTTAGTCATAGCTTGGTTTTATAACATATCCTACATTTTATATTTCGAATTTACTAGTTATATGTCCTGAAAAATATTTTTTCTTCAGGTGCTTCTCAGAGGAGGTTGGTGGTTTAAAATACAACATTAAACCATACTACATTTACATCCAATTCAGTCGACAATTCTGAATAAGACATTTAAACATCATCATTAGTAACTCGTTTCAGAAAGAAAGGCATACATGTCTACTCTGCTGAAATATGAACTAAAATTAGTATTTTGATATGCATTTTAATATTAATATGCATATCAAAAATGTTTTTTAAAAATGCTAGTAGTTCAGCAATATTTTTGGTGGTTTTTATTACTCAAAACATGTTAGAAACAAATATCTAGAATTTATTTGCCATATATTTAAATTATTTTTCCACTAATAACAATATCCTATTATTCTTCAAACTTATTAGTTGAAAAAAGTTGTTGGTTTAAAAATATCATTCCCTGTGATTTTGTTAATTATTGGCTTCTGATTTCTTAATATATTATATAGTATATACATACTATTTGTATAATATCATTTTCTGCTCATGAATCCCCACCTATTTTGTATTATTATTTTAATTATGAATGTACCTAGCGCTAACAACTAATTTAATAACAATAGAAAAATGCTAGCTCTTACGGTGCTTCTAATTCTTCTCAACACGAATTAATAAAGTAGATAATTTTATTTCTATAAGTGACAGTTTATAAATACTATAGTATGAAAGCTGGATGGCATGTCTTTTTCCATTTTACTATTTAAGTCATTGTATTTTAAAAATATAATAATCTTATGTATTTTTTATGTAGTCGGAAATGAATAAAATTCAGTACAAACCTACAATTTTTTATTTGTTGCTCTGCAATTCATTTCTGAAACTATGAAAAATAACCATGTTCTCTGAAATCCTAGATTATTTATATTACAACGATTGCTTTGTATAGTATATATGAATAATCATAATGCAATGTTTATTTACATAAAGCTGTGGACCCTACAATTTCATAATTACTATATATAAAATAATTAGTTACCAATCACCAAGTGGAGGGAAAGAAGTTGATTACAGCATAGACACCACTCTATTTTATGTACCATTCTCTGGTTTTATGATATACATGACGCCAGTCGGAAACTTCCATGGAAATAGATGGTAAATAGTACCTTTATTAGTTAACAATATCCCTCAATCAATACTTTTGAAATTTTGCTAACTGCATGGTATGGTCCTTATGTTTATTATTACCCCGATAAGTGTCCAGAACTCTAGGTCACAACTTCATCTCAAGTTCGAAATATCAAATATTATTGTCCTTTCTTTCTTGTAGCATAATTTTATGTCTCATATTCAGACTTATTTTCAAATTGAAAACTAATTATTTTTGTGCCATGAACATCTTGGACAATTTTCATATTTAAAGGTCTAAATGCAATCCCCTAAACTGAGATTTGAAGAACGTTCAGACATATCATAAACTGATAAGTCTGAACGTTCGGGGCCCGGGAACGATTGGGCCCGTTCATGAAAAATTTTAGGGTTGCCCGCCATCGGTAAAGATGCAGTTTTACAGCACATAAGAAAAGAAGTAACAGGACGCTTTATTTGTTAGTGAACCTTAGCAAAGGAGACAGGACTCTCGAGTTACTGCATCAAACTTAGCGGTGTCAGATAGCCATCTCTCGAATGCAACAGGCAATCCACTATTTATTTTATTTCTCATTCGATTCGATATGTGGTTCTTTTTAGGATTTGTATAATCCCTAAATTTTGTATTTTTTAAAGTAATTCTTTGTGGAATACATCCTTCAATAGAAATTTCTTTATCTAATAATCTGCATGTAAGAGAATTGTTCATCTTCTCCATAATACTTACGCCATTGATGAGGAATGAGCTCCGATTTATGTTTTAAAAAAATAAAACATGAAAATTTTTATTCATTTATTCAAAGATTGCAAATACTGTGTTTTGTATGATTGACATTTCACCTAAGTATGAACTGAGACAGAGATATAAGACTAAATTAGGTTGACATACCTTATAATACAGTTTATAAAAACTCAACAGTAACATAGTTAAATAATGAAAATTGGACATTTTACATTGAATAACAATGCTATTTAAATAATGTTCGTTGTGGCTAGCATGTTGGGTGTAAAGTAGTGCTTTAGTATGTATTTGGACATTTCCATTATAGTTAACTTTGTATTTATTTCTTATGAAGGATAAAAAAACATTTGTGTTCTTGGTAGTGCAAAAACTTCAACAACTAATTTTAGTTTATTGGTCTTCAAACGAGTACTGTGTCCCATTTGAAAACAAGTGGGTATATTTAGACTCGCTATAGAATACAGTGGCTTAGATAAAACATACATTTTGACATTCTGTAAGTGATTATCAAACTGAGCAAAAAAGGCAAAATAATTTCGATAATGTGTTTATCAACTACCAAATTAGTATAATATACATTTGCTAAATCAATTGCAAAGGATGAAATCAGAACAGATGTGATTATTTTCTTAAAAAGACCTTTAATGCTGACGGTTACATAAAATTTTATTAATTGTCATGTTGACCAGCAGGATTAGGATTGAGGTAGAAAAACTTTTTTGTACTTTGTTCTTATTTAAAATAACTCCTCGTTAACGCTCATCGTGTCCAGAGGCATAAGAATACAGTGTTACTGGACACATCCTTAGGAGCTAAATAACTTTATCCATATCCTAAAAGTGATAAAATATCCAGAATCATATTGATTATGCTAATCCTGGCTTTGTGGAAAACGGTCCCTCGCATTTCTATTCATTTTGGTATTTATCGCATTAGAAAGACAACAACTGTGACGAGATGTTATGCTTTGGCTGCCTAATGACCTGCTAAGAATACTATCAAAAATAAATTTATAGAAATGTTTAGACCTAATTATCATACCAGTTGATGATCCATGAAAATAACACAATCATGTTAATATTATGTTTTATCTATTATTCCATAGGTATACAAAAAACAAAGACTTAGATGTAAATACTGATGTCATAGTAAATACATTCAATTGACTGGTTTATCTTGATTCAATAATAATTACAAAAAAATAAACTGAAAGCCTAGTGGCAGATTAGTTTTATTATTTGTTTTACAAAACAATGCAGTCAAAATATTTATTGTTACAATACACGAAATGAAATAATATTGATTTAAATACGATCAAGTTTGAAGCTTTCGATCTGCAATACTCTCAAACACTGTATTTTAATTTTGATACACCTCTAATTCATTGACGATAATAAGAAGCATACACATAAAAGATCTAATGGAATAACAGGATCCTGGACTAATAGGTTGAAATGGGACTTCACAACCAGGCAGCTTAAGTCCTCAGGGTATAGAGATTTTTGGATTAACAACATAAATAAAATTTAAATTAACATTAATTGTAAACTATACCCTATGCATTCAGGCTGCGCCCTTTGCATATTTTTGTAATATAATTTCTCATATACATACATAGTTCGATTTCTCTCTTTGGCAAACCTTTTGTATTTCAGATTTTGTAAACAATATAAAAGGGAGCATTGTACTTATCAATCTGTCATTAGATTAATTAATCTCTCACTCGCGCCTTCATGATGCAAGGGCAGTTACCTACAATACAAGAGCTGGCACGATTGTCTTATTAGTATGCGGCAACATTCGCAAATCACAACATTTCAATAACAATAATCAAATGCATGTTATAAGTAGATCAACAGAAAGGGGATATTTAAATTAAAAGAAAAATCTATTTAGGCATTGCACATTCTTTCTTGCAAACAAAATGAAAAGATGGCACTCAGTGTTATTGTAGCTCAAAGCACCCCGGACCGTCCCATCCACTAATTCTGTTTGGAAGTTACTTTTCGTATTATTCAGAGACAAAAAACTCATGTTTTGATCTCTTGTAGTTATAAATTTAAATATTTTTCATGTATCTTAAGATAGTTTTCAATATTTTGTTACTTTGTCCAGAAGAACGTTCTTTCCTACCTCAAAGCTAAAATTATTGGACAACAATTTTCAAAAATCTTTTGTAACTCTCTTAGTGCCATAGGAACTACTCTGGAAAATATCAAAGCCACAAATTGGTGTCTGTGTCATTTTAAATCAGCAATAAACATCAATAAAGAGGAATTTCACAAATCAAGGTGTGATTTTTTTTTCATGCCAAAATCTTAATCCAAACACAAAGGGTTTGTGCATTTCAACGGGCACCATAGGGGCTATAGTGGCTACATTTAATTCCTAAGGTTGGTCTTTTTTAAAATAATTTATAAAAAATATCAAGCAGTCATTTTTGGGTAGAACCAACTAAATTTTCCAAGTATGCAAGTAATTAGTAAAAATCCTAAAACTTAAGTTTGCTGGGGATATTATTTATAACACATACTCATTTAAAAGAAAATCTACGAGTTAAGCCAATTAAACTGTCCAAAATAATCAACGGTCCTAAGAAGATGTTTAATGTGATAGGTACCCTATCCATTGCACGTACAAGCAATCTATTCACTGTAGACACCCGAAAACAAGAAAGTTGAAAAAAGGAAAATGTTTTAAATGGCATGTAAAAGATACAAAAACTAAATTGGTTAACACTAAATTTACCGAGAGTCAATTAAAATTTGGAATGAGCTTAGTTGCATGCTTTAAAGCTTTAGTTACATAATTTGATTACTTTAGAACAATAGTAGTGTTGAAATTTACAAAATACATAACTGAAATTTATGGACAATCAGAATAAAGTTTGTATCTTTAAATAATATTCAAATAAAAGGTCGACCATGATGTATTTCAATAACAGTGTGATACAATTTTACCTCAAAACATATTCTGTACAGTTTCCGTTTCTCACAATGAACACTGAAGTATGCGACTGTAAGAGCTGAAAAGCAATATTCAAGTGTGACGCCGAGATGAGTACACCGATCATGTCGGACGTCCTAAAATATAGCTTTGGAAATCACAAACTAAAACAGCCCAGGCCTTCGGCCAGCGGCTCCGACATAAATAACGTTAAGTTAATTGAGATACAACACATCTATCAATATATCAACCTTATAGTAAAACCTCTTCTCCTTTAATTCCATAACATGTCCTCCACACAGTCAATATTTTGTGTTGTAATTTGTTATGTACCTACTAAACACTAAAATATATATCGCGTATACACTACGCAGTGTGCCACATGACACACTACGTAGTGCACACTTTACGTAAGTATATAAATGTATATTTATCCATGATTTAAAAAAGTCACTTGAAAATTTGTTAAAAGTCTCTAGAGCTTAATATTCCACTTGACATTACACAATCACATTATTCACACGGGATGACGGTAGAGGCCCACTCCGGCCGCTCTCCGGTCCTTCCGGACCCACACTCGTGCTCCTACACGGTTATCCGAAACAATACAAAACATAACAAAAGTGAACTCCGCTTTCCAAGCGTCACTAAACATTTGACAACACTCAGATTATACTTTCATATCCTATTAACGCTTCCTATATATTTCTCGGCGGAAGTATTCTCCGCTACCTCTTCTCTACCAGAGTACAAAAATAATAAACGCGTACTTTTTAAATCAAAATATATCTCACCGCTCGCTTCGAAAACTCTCAGACGGGCAGAGGGCGGCACACCCCGATATCTAATCACAAACACTGGCGTGTAACAAAAGCTCCGATCGTCTCCAGCGGGGCCGCCGCCTTGCAGAATATTCAATAAAATATTTACTCGACGAGAAGAGCCGGCGGCCGAGGCGCGCGGAGGAGCGCGAGGGCCGCCCCGTCTGCGTCCACATTTGACAAAATGAGATCGTTTATATTACTTTAAACATACAAAATAATGCCTCTTGAGGTAGGCTAAGGGTGACTTTTCAACAATTCAAAAGACAAAAACAAACCTCGTCCTCGACAGTCACATTCATTGAGATCTCAGGACGGCGCGCGGCGGGAGGGGGGGGGGCGCCTCCGAGTGCGCTCCGTCGAGGCGAAAAGGATCATGAGGTTCTTTACAACTAAACGTACTTTAAAACTTATTTCAAGATGGCATCTACGTTCCCTACGACCTCTGGAGTGCGGGCCGACCGATCTGAGTTCCCTTGGTTATTAAGTACCGATAATCCCTCCACATCGCGGTGGTGCCGTGCGGGCTGGCGCGGGCCGAGGATCACCAGCAGAACACCGACAGCTCGCCGCCGTGCTCCGCGCCGCCGTGCCGCCACGCCGTCACCGCGCGCACCTTCAGCTGAAACACAAGAGCACGGTCACACAACTATACATGTCTCAAGCTAATTCAAACTGGGGAAGGGGAGGCACACCATCACCGATCGAATCCACCGTAGAGAGGAATATAGCTCTCGCGGGGTAGTGACCCATAAAGTCTTCGTTTTGAACAAGTTGAATATTATAAATTTAACATAAATTACATTACGGACATAGATTTTTGTTAGCATGAATATATAGTAAATATATTATAGTAGGTACGTCATTTTTAAACATGAGAAATATAAACAGATACAGAATAATTTCCCTATGGCAATCTGCATAAATATAAAATTGTATATTGAAAAAAACCTCAATACGAATACGATAGCGTCCAACATATGAATAAATCATCGATATTATATATGAAATGACTCTAGGCGGGCCGTCGTGACACGAATCGAGCGCGAAACTTTGAATTGATACAAACGGTAAATAATAAATGTCATGACTTAATTTTGCAAGCCCACGATCACCATCGACCCGGAGGCGGTGCAGATGCAGACGCCGGCGAGGATTTCGGGACAGTGATGAAAATTGATTCGTTTCCGATAGTCCGGAATAGACATCGAGTCGTCGGCGGTTTCCAGCCGGCTCCGCGCTCCGAGATCGACCGGCGACCGGGAAGTCGATCCGATGATATCGAATTTGCCGGGCGAAATAGCCGGATACACCCCGAATTATTGTCGAAATCCCGGCAAATAGAGCGGAGGGGCCGGAGCGCGCCCCGAAATTCGCCAGGAATAAATCCGTAGGAAATGAGCCGCGATAAGCATTGGCAATTTCCGGGCGCGGGCTCGAGCGAGCTCCTACTTTTAAATTTCGAGTTTCAGGTTTCCGGTCGTCCCGAGTCGCCCCCGCGGAGGACTGGCGACGCGCGATTCTCGCCTGCGGGGCTCCCGCCTGCGGGACTCTCCGCCTGCGGGGCTCCCGCCTGCGGGGTTCGCCGCCTGCGGGGCTCGCCGCCTGCGGGCTTGCGGCGCTCTCTAGCTGCGATACGTTTATTTGCGCTGCGGAAGGCGATCGTATTTTTCGTCACAGTTTTTGCGTCCTGATAGTAGTAGGTTTTATATAAAAGATTACTCGTTCCGAGAATCAATAATAAGTTCGGGAAACTCGGTTTTATGGGTTGTTTTTTTCAAGCGACCGGAGGATGCGAAGCTCAGCGGAGAAGGCGGACCGGACCGGCGGAACGGGTGCCGCTTGCGTTCATTCATTTATTTTTATTCTACGAAAAAAAAAAAAAACAGCGAAGGGGACGACCGAGAAATGGCTACCGTCGAGGCGATGCAGGAGAGCCTTCCGCCGGGGAACGTATCTTATTAAAATGCGCACGAAATTTGAATTTTAAGAATATATTTATTTTTTATTAATTTTTGAATGACGTTGGACGCAGTGTCCGTTTTCACAAACCATTTAAAATGAATGTTTTTCATATATAAATTAAACTAGGACATATACGTTTTGTTTTAAATAATGAATGGAGGCGAGCGGTGGCGAGTCGTTGAGAAGGCGAACGTGTCTTCAGAGCCGAGGAGTGCGCTGATCATGAAGGCGGCCGAGTTTGATTGATCTGAGCTTTGGCAGCGGTCAGGGCGGCGCACGAGGGCGGGTCGATTTCCCGACCTGGGAAATCGACATCTGCGCTGAAGAACCTGCCGGCGGCGATACGGTAGACCTGGCAATAATTGGCGGAATGAATACCGTCGAGTGCTGTGTGAAGCGCATTTTCAAACAATAGGACAATACGTATTAGTAGCCCGAGTGAGGAGAAGTTCACCGCGACCAGAATAATTCTAATTATTATTGCATTTTACCGTGAAGACCCGGAGGATAATGGAAAGTAGTCCATAAATTTAATATCATCACTGCAATAATATTTTATTTAACAGTTGTAGTGAAAAAAAAACACTAAAGATGTGCACATAATATTTCAAAAATATGATTAGTCAATTTGTTTCCGTAAAATCTTAGTAACCAACGCTTTACCTTCGTTATGAGGGTTGTTTTTGCTAATGATAATATGAATAAATGAATATTTTTTTTAAACGTACAAACAAGTCACAATAAAATTTTAACCCTACTATTATTCAATTTCAAACGAAGAGAGCGCAGTAAGTTTAACACCAATCTTACACAATTATAATGAATATTTTACTTTTTACTATGGATACATAAAAAAAAACTTTATGGGTGAAATAGCGCAGAAAAAACGCGAATCACTGGCGATTTTCAACCATATCATCGCTTATATTAAAAGAGCTCCCCTATTTACTGTGTCGCGTAATTATTTATACAATTCAAGGGAACAATCGTAACTCTCCGAAGAAGAATTTTAAAAGTCTGAAAAGAAATTAATATCCAAGAATAAATTATAAAACAACTATAAAGTTAGCAAAGTTATTAATGGCATTATTACTTTAACGAGGGAGCCGGCTGTTTAATGCTCCAGTTTGGAAATTATTATAAAGTGTATTTCAAAGGTGACGTGTCGTGGAAACTGAAAATAACCGCAAGATTAAAAATGCATGCTTCAGGGCGGTACGTCACACTGGAAGTACAGCACTCGGACACAAGGAATACTTTATGATGAAAATTATCTACGACGTGCATTGTATTCACGCTACTAAAATATCCAGTACAGGAGGTATAATTTATATTTTGCCTATTATATCTGATAACCATTCTACGAATCGAGGAAGAAGATTCTAGAGGATAGTTGAATTGCGACGCTAGAGAAAAACTCTATCACAACTCATTCCGTACGTATAAACCACATATTCTTTAGTTGTAATCTATTAGGCGCAATAGTGAAACCAAGATTAACAGGTATTCCCAATGATGCTACAGGGCCGGTAATGCGAGACTAGGAATCTGACACCGAACATCCGCGGCTCGTATCCAACAACTCTCGGTACTCGGTGTGGGATACGAGCTCACTTGCATGCAGATCGCATTGTCATGCACCCGAAAAGAGCATGCAAGAAAAATGAAAACGAACGCGACCCGTTTTTGTTTTGTTTTATTTTTTTCTTATTTCGGGAAACGTCGGGTAACACTGCTAGTGTAATATGATAAATTACGATAAAGTGTTTCCTAACATAAACATAGAAATATCTTGACAACCTGTCAAATTGAAGCAAACGACAACTCTAAGAATGAATGAACGCACAACACGCTCGGTAGGTACATATTATGTACACGAACGATTGCTAGATTTGGGGCCAAGTAGTAATGGTTTCACAGGGTTAATCTCAAGGTAAATAGTTCCTGATGTTTACCGTAATAAACTTGAATGCAGGCTAGAAGGCTAGATACATATCATGAATAGTCTTGATATGGCTGCGTCGTGTCACAAGTATTAGTGGAACAGATAATTGCAACAAATCTACAGTTGCATCCCAATGATATCGATTCAATATGCACATTAATTTAATGCAATTTATGAATAGGGAAACCAGTCAAAAAAAAATATTATACTATGTGTAAAATTTGAGCGTCTAGTTAAAAATTTAAGTCAAACCAAGTCGCTTAGAGCTAAGCTGTAAATTAAGTGTCTGCACCCGCTCGTTTCAGTATAAAAAATCAAACTTTTGTACAAATTTTGTGTGAGAACGCGTTTGTACATGATACTATACTGAATCATTAGACTAGGGGCACGCATACTCATTCCATTTAGCACAATTAAGCAACTCATTGGGAAAACTGGGAAATAATCAAATTATTATAAACTCCTTAAAAGTAATCAAAATGCAAAACAAAACGCATTCTTACGCAATCTGATTTGTTCATAATGCACGTTCACTTAGCGCGTACGTTAGTAAAAGTACATACGCTAGGTTCTTTGCGAGTATCCACGATACAATAGTAACTACAAGCAGCGTGTACGGCGCCGGATAATAGCCCAAATTAAAGTGTATCACTTGGACTCGGTACTTGAAAAAAAACAAGGGAAGTTGCAGAGGGTGGCCCAAAACGACGCCTCGAAAATATAACACAGTTATGGGGTAGACGCAGCTGATACTGTCGAGTCCTCGGTGCAACGGGGCGGGGCGGGGCGGGAAGGCAGCAGCAGACAAAGAAGCGGGGAATTCGGCCCGTCGCTCGCGAGGGGCGGCCGGACGACGCATATCGATCGCTCGTCTCCTCGCTCCTCACCCGCGTAACCCACGGCCACCGAGCAGCCGAGCAGCCGAGTCCGGGACTTGTTGCGTCTACAAAATGCAACATTGCCTCTCGCCACTATTCGCCCAGCAATACTAATAGTTATCCTCCTCCTTTGAAATAATTAGATAACTGCTGCTAAGTTGCATAGTATCTATATTAACACGACATGCTAGCTTCGTGTACAGCTTTGATAATCGTGGGTGCACTTTGCTCCCCGTATACCGCTGTAAAAATATTGGGATTCGGGGTGATTTCAGTGCAGTGAGATGTTTTCACAATCAAAAAAAATAACTAGATCGTCAAGAGAGTAGGGTTGGGTTCGAGTGAGGGAATCTTAAATTGAAACAAATCAACCAGATAATTTGACTACAAAGATATTAAGAGGCAAATCGTGAAAAATTGTCCCGCTTCGATAAGTTGAGTGTATTATCGACATAACTGATCGTTTTCTGGCAGATATATGCACGAAATTTATATAGCCGTAGGGTGAATACGAGTATAACGCAGTTTTCCGAGTACAAAGAATACGGTATTGACAAAATACACAGTAAATAAGTTCACATCAAAAACAACCCACGAGATATCTAATCCGCAACACGCTTTGCATCGAATAGCGTGTGACTCGATAAAATTACACAAATGACTTTTTATAAATGTCACAGGTGAATAGAAAAACACCTGTTTCAACGCTTTCGCTAAAGTTTCTCAGGGTTTATTGTTTCGAAACATTCTTTAACAAAACTCCCAGCAAGCCCCCCGCGAGTTTCGCGTTTTATTACGAGGGGACTCTAGCGAAAGACAGGCCGCAAGTACTTTCAAAAATTTCTGCAATATCTAAATTTTTAAATTGATTCAAACACACTGGAGAAGCAAACTCCCAACTTTGAGATGCGACGCATGATCTACGAGCGAATTCCTTCCCCGCAGGGTAGTTCCGTTTGTGAACCTCTGCAATTGTACAACCGGTTAAATCAAACAACAGAGAAACTAAGCAGAGTCTGTTCGCGCATTTTAATCGAATGGAAGACTTCACGAGGCGTCCCGCGCGCGAGGGACACCGCGGAGGGCAGGCGCCACCGCGATAGGTACGCACATCAATCAACTGAGCACAGAGAATGAAGACGTTATTAGGGAAGAAAGTGAAGGCGGAGAGAAGAGAATCGCGCCCCGCAGAAAGTAACGGATAAGGGAGGAGATGAAAAGATGCGAGTTAAAAAGGCAAGGCTGGGTTATTACTCCGGTGCGTGCGGCGGCTTTGTGCCCGAGCCTGCCACCGGCGGAGGAAAATAATTGCCACGGGCGCGGGAGCCGGGAACGCCTCGATGCGAGTACACCCCGAAATCGCATTACAATGATAAGGCCCGACAGAGAGATACGCCGAGGATAATTGCAAAAATAATACGTTTTTGAGAAAGCACCATTCGCGAGCGCGACACTACATTTCCAGCGTCGAAGTCGCTTCTCCGCGTTTGGACGAAACGTCTCTCGCGGTTGCAATAAATTATCATCAATTTCCTGCCACACTCGTATTTATTAGAATCGATCGCGTATCGTGCCCGAAATCTGCCCGCAATGAATGGGATCGAGGAATGCTCGTTTTGTCACGATGAGATCATCGCGGGCGAACGTACGTCTGCAAAAAACGCCGTTCTTGGATTGTTTTTTTTATCACAGAGCTTCGCGTTCGTGCGGTCATATCTGATCGTTTTTATCTCGCACTCTGCAACTGATGATATAATAATAATAAAAACACACAATACGCTTCATTTCAAACGACCCAGTCAGTTGAATCAAATAATACGCGCGACGATAAGCGCACGTAATGCTCGCGGGCCGAGGTCCCCCTCATCGGGCGCAGTCGGCGGGCACGGCGGGGGGCTCTGCAGCCGCGGGACGGGTGCTCCGGAAGCAGCTCTATCTGCCGAGCTGATGACCGGCCCAGACGGACGGGTCAGGTTTCGAGGGGAGCCGCCGGGACGCGCGGCCGTCCTGTGGCCGCCGTAGTAAAGCCGCGCGCGCTCTTACCCGCGCGGAGTGGAAAATCACATGCCGATTCGTATAAATTGCACCCGCCGAAAAAATGGTAGCGCAATATGCTGTTACACAAAAGCGTAGAGCTAATCATAATCTTTTAGCACTAATTGAGCGCGTCTAAAGAAAACTTACATTTAACCTCGCGGTCGTTCCGTTCCGCCGCGCCTCCGAAAAGCGTAAAAAATAACAAAAAGTACTTTGATACGACTCGAGCCCCCGCCTGAATCACTTCTGCGCTCAATATTGCAGATCAAATCACTCGGAAGAAATCTCAGACCGAGCCCGTTTACCTCCCGAAGCGTCTTCACGATGGCGAATGCGCGCAGTACCGCCTCAGCCGTGAAACTGAATACCGTGAAACTCAGAGACCCGCAGCAATTGTATGCACGTTTTGTTTCTACTCGAAAATTCATTTCAAATTCAACTTCTCAATTCTATCGTTATGGTATCCCAGATATATCGCAAGTTGCTGCATCTAACCCCGATGTTTCGAAATGAAACTCCAGACGAGACTACGACTTTAATGAGTCATTCCTGATATCCATATTTTGTTATGAAAATAATGAGTTTTGTTTTTCTTTGCAAGTAGATATGATATTGCACGAGAAAATAATTTACATGAATCTAAACAACAGCTCTGAACCCCCGACCGATTCTCCTTTGACCTGCAAAAATCAATGGAAGGCTGTGGAGCCAATTAAAGCGAAGCCACTTTGCACGAAGACATTGACGGCTCGCTTCGGTAGCGGCAAACGGAGGATAGGTCTAGGAGTAACTTTCGAGTTAAACACCTGAATGGTGTTATCCGGATTCTAATCACCACATATCAATTCGATATGATAATAAACAGTGGTACAATAATGTGACTCAAAATAAAGCAAGGGATTTATAGTAACCCGTCGTTTTACGATTTGCGGGAATTAAAGCCGATGAGTACCATTATTTTAATATTTCTCAATTCTTCGGCGACTATTGCGAGTGAGTGGTCCCAAGGCGCTATTTCTCATCAACACTGACCAGTCGAGTGAAATAGATGAAATCGCGAGCTCAAAATAACACGGCTCAACGTCCCAGAAATGCTATCAAATTTTTGTTAAATTTTGTCTTTTTAATTTTGCGGAAGTATTAAATGTAAATAAATTGATAGCACGAGGTTCCGGTCTTCACATCCGAGCGGAGCTATTAATAATAAGCATTCTGTTACGCTTTAAAAATTGTAAATTGCTTTTGGGTAGACAAGAAAATAAAGCTTAGAGAAAAATCCCTCGCTGAAACAAATTTTCAGTGATTTACCTTTACACGAAAAGGAAAATGTTTGGGACATAAAAGTGTTTCGACTCAAAAGCATCAAATTTTCCATCTAGCCTTTTGACGCACTAGCCATTCTGGAAAGCGTGATGGTAATATCTAACACCCCCATACCTACACAAGAAATGAGGCCACGATCCAGCAGGGAATTGAAAACGCCCCATTTTTCAGTTAAGTAACTACACAAAGTATTCTTTTTTGTGTCGATAAACATTTCAGTACACAAATTATTTCAGTTTTCGTTTACTTTGCTTGACTGCGAATGATTCAAACTTCAATCGGGTGTCGATTCAAACAGCGATAGACGACAAAAAGAGTCAATGGCAGCGCAGAGGCTACTCGCCGTGTCGTATAGTTCCGGGAGTGAGTTATTATAAAGCACTTAGTGGGGGGCATCGGCGCGAGCGGGTGATGGAGCGCCACCCGCCCGGCCCCCCTCCACCCATGCCCCCCTCCGCCCCAGCCCCCCTCCGCCCCAGCCCCCCCCGCCCCAGCCCCAGCTATCTGCTATCGGCGGTTGTTACCCCCGCGCCCACTGGGACACGCACTATCGCATCTTTATCGATACGGACTGAATTATGGCAGCCCGTGTTTGTGCTTTTCAACAGATACTGCATGTGTTGATAGCATTGCTACATTGTAATAAATTAGCGACGGAAACAAGTAACACAGATAATCGAGACTGAACCAACCTTCTGGTGGAACAAGATAAACGAGTGAAAATCGATGGTACACGACGTTATGTATTATTTGTGCTGACTAAGATCGACAGGTTTATTTAGGCTGACTGCTTTCATAGTTTTACTATATGAAATCACAATGAGCTTTATTTATTTAAAATGTCGACATATTTTTTTACATAAATAACAAAGATTCACTTATTTATGATCTTGTCTTGGTTACCTTTATAATTAATATGCATGCGCGCTTTAACTTCACAATTGGTTTTAAAAGTTCCTCATTTCATTGTGGAAATGGATACCCACGAGCCTATGCGGCCTCATATATTAGAAAAGAAGATAAATCATATTATTTACTTGATACTAACTTAAACGTTATTTAAAGTACTGATCCCAGTTTTAACAAACGGCAAAAGTTTTATGAATTACCGTGTGAACTTTTATCATCCCGGTATAGATATTACACGAACTGCAAAATATTATTTTAAACAGAGGCGAACTGATTACTGCATATGAAAACAATAAAATCACAAATCACGATCGGCGTGCAAAATATTTATATATTGAAAATGTCTCGCTAAGATACAAAAATTGTATAACAGTTTTAAATATACCTCGGTATGGATAAAATTATAAAACTTTTCGAAACGTCAAAAAATCGATAGGAATTGAGAGAGCGACTCGTGTTCGGTAAATATCAAAAGCGCGTGAAACTTCCGGGTGGGTCGCAGGAGAGGGGGGGGGGAGGGGGGGGTTTATCGCAAATTACAAAACATCAAAGGGGTCCCAATTAAAAGTTGACCGAAGAGCAGGAACGGGCCCGCGCGGACCTGCCCGACGCCCGCCCTGGACGAGCGAGTCAACGATACACGGCGGAGTCGATGAGAGATCTCGTTTTGTGTCCCGGGCGAGAGTGCCAGTCAAGTTTTATACATCACCGCAGGAAAAAATTGTAAATAATTATCAGATTATATTTTAAGTTTTAATAATGATTTCGAATGAAAATCGATGCTCATCTCCTCGATTCCTAAAATTATATGAATATTTTTCAATATATTAATTAATACTCCCGATATTCTAACTCAGTCCGTGAATATTTTTTGAAATATTTGAAACCTCGTTAAAAGTTCAAGTATTCGACGAAATATTTAAGATCAAATCTATATTAATTCGAAGTCTTTCGATATAAAAATCTATCAACTCCGATAAAATTGAAGATGATATTTTAATTTACTAGCTCTCGAATACTAGTCCTTTGTCTCCTCGAAACGATTGTTAGGAAGTGCCGTAGATATTATTGTAAGTTTCTTCGTTTTCCAAAATGTATAACACTCAATTTCCCTCGGTCGCTTTACACTGTAATACCCTCCGGAAGTTTCGCTCGCCCGATGCCTTAATTTGACCAGTCATAAAACAAGCGTCTCTACTAAATACTAACGACTGTTTAAAATAAAATATTCCGTCAGTACCTTCCGCAAAATGGAACGCGAGGCTTATTTGTACTTAACTTTCTTCTTTCACAATATTATGTCTTCATTATTTTAGTATTGTACACAGGGAGCCTTATTCAAACCGAACAAGGGAGACCCGACTGAAAACGGCATTTTAAAACGAGCAATTTTATAGCGTTTATAGCATAAAATATTCATAAACTTTGACAGCGCACCTCATGCGGCGTGCCGAGTAACCTCGCACAGAGGAGTCCCAATGCTTCGAGTGACTCCGAGTGACTCCGAGTGACTCCGAGTGACTCCGAGTGACTTCGAGTGACTCCGAGTGACTTCGAGTGACTCCGAGGGTGCATCGCGGGTGCATCGCAGGCGGGTCCCACGCGTGCACTGCCGGTTCGGGGGTTGTTTTTTTAAACGATTCCCTACAACAGTCGCTGTGAGCGTCCTCGAAAACGGCGACGACCACAGAGAATACATTATGGCCGTCTTGCTTGCATAACCCACTCGCCGCTTGACCGCACGACAAGAGGCTTCGACATGCAATCGTACTGCAACTTTAGCTACGTTAAAGATCGGCAATCGCTAAAATTGCGTCATAAAACATGAAAGAATTACGAACAATACTCCAGCTAATCATACAATGAAAGGCGGGACTTTTCAACTTCTGCACTTTTCCAAATAAGCTTCTACTTCTCCGTCGAAAAATAAAAGTGTATGAAAACACACGCGTTTTCATTGTTCGGCAGGTTTCCCGTTTGGTTTTCTTGGTGGCGGACGCAATTTAATGATTTTGATAGTCGACTCAATTCGAATAATTTGTTCACTTATATCGGAGTTTCATATAAAATTGTCAGTTTAGCCAGGAAACCGCTACAAATAAAGATATTTTTCTCCAAGAAACGATGAGATAAAAAAATAAATATCAATCAATAGGCAAAATATTATTTTCGATTAACAAAGTATTCGAGTACTTTGTTCATAGAGATCGTTATAAATTTCTGACAAATTTGATTATGCACATGCATCCAATTGTGCGGACAGTAGCTCGCCATAGCACGAGGAGCCGAAGTACAGGACGCGCGAGCGAACCGTTCATTACCGCGTCGTTTTGCTCGTGTTAGATCTTGTACGCTTGTTACGTTTGAAGTTGGGAGCATCAGCAGCGTGTCGGAGTGTCGGAGTGTCGGAGTGTCGGAGTGTCGGAGTCTCGGAGGCGAGGTCCGAGAGCGCTGCACATGTGCGCGATGGCCCTGTTTCACTATCAGGCGACGGCGAATCGCCCGATAAGAGCTGCGACCCGGAGGTCGTCGCCCCCGTCGGCCGGCACGTCCACCTGGGCCTCTGGCTCTGCCGTTTCAATTTACATTTTCCAACACCAAATCAGATATCAGTAGCTACATTGCTATCAGAAAGTCCAAACGCAATAACTGATTGCATTAATTTTTGTGGCAAGTATAATTTAAATGCACTATTTACATTTCGTGTTAAATCAACGTCGGTCAAATAAAAAGAGACGGAGCCAAAAAAATTGTTGCCTCGCCTAACTCGTATCGCACCATTTCGGCTGAAAATTCCGAAATTACCATTATGTAACTCCGCTAAATTGATGTTCAAAGTTTTAAGTGATGAAGTAACTATTTAATTAATAGTTATAAATAATAGTTTTTGATAACATCAGTTGCCGTAGTGAATAATGGATCATTGTTTTCTCAGACGTCGAAGCGGTGATATATGGAAACGCCACACGGTGGTACAAAAGCTTCTAAAGAAACGGACGTCTTGAGATTATTTATTCGTAATGGTGTTTTTACTGGAGATTTATGAACACCTAGGATCCGTATCGTCTGCGAGACGGCCTAAGGTTTATTTATCATCCACTTTATAGATGTGCGCGAGATCCAGAGGTGGCTCCTCAGCTTTGCTCAATGCTTTTTACTGAACTTTTGTAATTTAGTTCCTTGGTTACTTGCAATTAGGCATTATGATGTGAACTGTATAAACAGACGGTTTACAAAAGGCAATGACAGCATTCGTGATGATCTTCGCATTGCAGTAAATTGCTATCGGTTGAAGTTGGATTTGTAACCCATTTTAACACTCAATCTATTTCGCGATATACCGATGTCGCTCAGGGCGGGGCTCGCGTGCTCGGGCGCCCTCGGGGTGAAGCCCGCCACTGCGAGCGCCCGACAATAAATCCAGTGACTGCACAGTGCACACACCGTCGGTAATTAATAAATGGACATTTGCATAGGACTGGGCAATATTTTTGCGCAATTTCAACCTCGTGCCGTGAGAAGTGCCGTTGCACACGTACCGACAGTAATTTTACGTACGTGTTATAAATTATTATTAAAAATATAGATTAGTACAATGAAACATGCGATCGACTGGAACGAAAAACGGCAATGCGACCGTGTTACTTTGTAACAAAGCGATGCTTGTAATTATTAGACTCAGGAATGTCGTAATATAAGCATAAGCAGCCTGGTAACATGCACGGTGCATCAGGAGACAACGCCTAATCTGAAATTCAATCGCGGCAGAGCGCGGCCTGCGACACACTCCGCGAGTAAACGACGGAGGAGCTGGATGTCTGGCACGGAGATGAGCTCCGAGTCGCAGCAGCACGGCCGGCCGCAGGGTGCCGTCACCGCCGCAGTCTCTTGCCCGGAGTGGGCTCCGAAGGGTGACTTCATAGACGCGTGTCTGAGAAGAATTTTCCACAACTCGAGTGTTACGAGACATGCTGAATGTAATTATTATAACTATGGTATCATATAGTCATACTATATGTTACTAGTATGATATATGATGACAAAATTAACGTTTATTAATATTATATATACAATATACCAAAGACATTATTTATTTTAAAAAATCTACCGGAAGAGTCGGAAACCGCCTCACGACCCTCGAGCGCGCGAAATATCGTCGCACGGAATTAGGCACCCCTAAACCCTCGCAGGTATCAGGGTTCTCTAGCTGGAACCGGTCACTCCGTCTTCAAAGTCTGCGGCGGAAGGCCGAGGAGGTGCAGTCGAAGGGTCGGACCGCAATCAGCGGAGCCGGGCCCCCTCCTCGCCCGAGCGATCTCGATCCGCCCTGGCGCGCGAGCCCTCGAGATCGGGGATTCGGGGTACGTCTGCCGAGCACTCCGCGAGACGGTAATGACGGTCCCGGAGCTCAGTCTAATTGCCGCAGCGGGCGAGATAAGCGCGGGCACGGCTCGTATCGACCAGGGCGCGGGGCCGGAGTGCGCGAGGGGAACTTTCGTTACATCAGTTTCGGTATTATATCAAAAATACTCGGAAAACGGCACAATGGAGATGCGCGCACAAAAGACGCTCGGCGGGTGTATCAAAATGAACATAATAGGACAAAAGGCGCGAGTGTGCGAGCTACGTGTAGATTGATAAGCCTGCGCGGGCACGACTGCCGAAATCGCCGTCTGTCGAGCGACGGAGGCTTCGCGTCTCACAAATGTCTTTGCAAATACGGTTCATTGATTTTCCAATCGATTTAATTAAAACGAGCCGGCCGAGCGGCGAGACGTCCGCGGCGCGCGGGGCTTCCGACTCGGCGCGGAAACCGAGGCTCCCCGGCGCGACCGAGTCGCCGGACGATCGGGCTCGGGGAAAAGTGAAAAAGATCGGCTCTCGCCCCGCCTCCCCTGCCTCTCCCGCCTCCCCCGCCGGCGTTACTGACTTTTAAATGAGTTTGAAATTGCAAGAAACTCGCAAAGCCGGCGGAGTCGCTTTGTCCCCGAGATACTTATCGCCTGCAGTTATGCGCGCCCCGTCGGTCACCTCGCGGGGGAAGAACAAAAGCGGTATTATCGGTTGACACGCCAGTAAAATATACGCGGGGCCGATTCCGCGCGGCCGCCGCTCGCCGGCCCGTCCGCCCGGCGGCCGAGGATATTGGATCTGATTCAATTTGCATACTGTATCCCCGACGCCCCGGAGTATGCGGAAAACGCACTCTCGGGATAACCCGGAGACGATTTTAGCAATGAAAATAATCTCAAAATAGAGGTGGACGGTCCCTGCGATAATTAAAGTTCGTTTGCCGCCGGAGAATTGCCTAGCACCTTGTGGCACACGACGGGGCGGCGGCGCGCGGTCCCCGAGCCGGTGCGCCGCCGCGGCGGTCACTTCTAATCACATTATGGAAAATAAAGCGAATGAAATAAACGACTCCCCGCGCATGCATTATGCAATCAGTATTTTATCGCCACAAAAGGCACAGAAGAAAATATTTCTCCGGTGACGTATGCGAAATCCGCGAATAATAATCGTTAGAAATAAATGCATTAATTGGAATAGAAAATGTAGGAAAAATCGGATTTCACGTGATGAAAACGGAGAAACTATATTCATGATATAACATAAGTATTGTGTTTGGAAATTTTCTGGGATATTTCCAACAGGAGCGAGTGTTTCGATTGCACCGATTTATCAAGAAATAGCAATATTGTAATGCAGGAACTCAGTCGATTCTAGAAAATTGGCTGTACATAAACATTACATTATTTTTACTACAAGGTATTTTCTAACGTCTTTGTGCGTTTTATTTTTTATTCGCTACTGTATGTTTGATACTGACTTTTTTTGATAAGTGAAGTTACTTTTAAAATGCATTCTCAAGTATTTTATACAAAAATCTACTTTATAATAATATTTTTGAATTAAAAACGATTAAATACACTCAATATTGAAATTAAATTCAAATTCCGATATTCAAATAAAAACCAAATTAATGGTTCATATGAAGATGCAAACGGCAGGGGAGATGCATTTACTGACCGGGTGCACATATCGAGGCGTGGAGACGCATCGTGAGGTACTACAGTGTCCGCACATAACGGTTGCGAGCGCTTGTACATGACGTCCAATTCAGCATGCTCGTTCAAATATATACGAAATAAAATATTCACAATAAATTGGCACGCGAGAAGCGACCGCGGTGCGTCCATTTTAACACTTTGACAGATAAAAAATATTACAATAAATTTTCCACAGCCGTGTTGCAGCGACGGCGCTGGCGCGGCGAGCCCGGTTTAAATAACGGACAGATTAGACGGCGTCCACGTAAGCCTACGTGAATTATTATCTCAAAACGGAAAGTATTAAGTGAGATTATACTTTTACAGTCGCAAGGTGGGCGAGAGGCTCGGCTCGGTCCAGGGCAGCCGAAATTCTGACAATAGATGCGTACCCACAAAATTCTATATTTAGGAACAATACCACGCTTACCGATAGGTTGTTTAAATTATTGAAGTATATTTTTTCAGTAAAGTGCCTCCACCGAGCATCAGAGAGCGTTGCCTTGTTGAATTGCTTCATGCCGGAAGTAGGCGGTCTCGTTTGAAAAATAAACTTAATTAAGAAAAGTGACGGGTAATGACACGAAACAGTTTGATAATCGCATTAACTTGGAGCATCGAGTATTAGTACTGAGCAAGTCAATACTTCGCCACTACTGTAGACCTAAAAGCGAGTACAAGAAATAGATGTAGTAACAAAAACCCGGACACATTGAGATATATTATATTTTAGTTTGCAGTGACAGACAAGTGGTTTACCACTCGTTTGACATTTAATAAAAAAATGATATGTTATCTTTTACGAGAGTGTAAAAATAACAATAAGATTGTGCAGGGAAATGGAATGTAATCATTGAACCCGCAGAAACATTAAACGCGAGGCGACTGATCGCACTGCGCGCAGACCCCGCACTCGCACCGCCGCGGTAATCAAACCGGAGCAAAATGATAATGGAAATAAAAGCAAGCGAGAGTTCAAAGAGAGCTACGTGTCTTAATTATGGAAAGATGTCTGTCGGGGAGGAAAAGCGCATTTTCCCTAAGCAGTCGTCCTTTGTGGGAGCGAGTCTGTAGCGAGTGGAACGCAATCACATCTGCAGGAGGAGTGCTCAAAGACAAAACCCGAAATCGACCCTCCCGCCTCGACTGCCGGCGAGGCATCGCCGCTCCCGCCGTTGCGCCCCGCGCTCTGCATTACTAAATTGTTTTTATTTCCGAAAAAAGAAAACATAATAATGGGCGCCTTGGCCTTTTGTGACGGCAGTATGAGAAAAACCAGTGCAGGCACATACCTGCCCAACTTCCCCTACCCCGAAGAATACCAAACATTTTTTATTTACAAATGAAAATGTAACAAATGACTATGTACGGTCTGTGGATAACGACGCGCTCGAATCGACACGCATCCACAGTTAATTGATGTCTCTGTGTTAACAGGCCATCGACGACTTTCAGTTTACACACGCGGTCTGATAGCACGCTCTGGCCGCGGCGTTCTATGGACGAGACCTTAGAAGGTGGCACGTTTCAAAGGAAGCACTCTGCATTTCATTATCTGCTACGATAATTGATAGTGAAATGTTTTTTTTATATAATTTAATTAATAAATAAACTCAGAACATCAAATGTGAAAATAAATTAAGGAACAAAGTAACTAAAATATTTACAAAGAAAATCGATATATCGAGAGAAAATAAAATATAAACAACAATAATTGAGCCGCGGTTGCGGGGATATCGAAACAAGTAGGGCTTTACACCCCCGTCCCCGCCCCCGGTTATAACAGAATCATAAAAGACTCGGCGGCAAATCCTCGGGAGGCTCGCAGCGCCGAGGGTCGCGAGGGTCGCGAGGGACGCGAGGGACGCGAGGGCCCCCGGCTTAGGACGCCGCCCCGCCCGCCGCGTGCCCGGGCAAGCGCCGAGATAATAAGGCTCCGCAAAAGCCCCGGAATCAGTTATTCAATAAAATATAAACAGGCGACGGAGTGCCGGCCGACTCGCTCAGCGGTACAGGCCATTCGCTGCCACCCTGCGCGGGATGTGCAGCTGTAGAACGCTTGTTTGGAAAATGTCTGAAGCGCGATATTTCGAACCTTTTATTATTTTTTATTTGAAAAAAATATGCACCCAAGACTGAATATATCAATAGCATATCTAAAAAAAATGCATTATCTTCTATTACGCTTGAGCTTATTTGAATATCGTATTCAAATCAAACAAAATGTTTAAAAATAAATTAGGATTGGTCACAAATCACATTAATGTAAGCAATACTTTTCTTTTATGGAGTCAATAATAATAAAAAGAACGGAATACACAAATTACTGAACACTGGTTTTTCACAATTAAATGCACTACTTTACAATTTAAAAATTAATAACGATACAAAAAGTAACAAATCTTCCGAGGAATACTTTCTAAAAACAATGCAATTTGTTTCAAATAATTCTGTTTTGTTAAATTTATACGATATAGTATTTCCAATAAAATGAGCAATGATTGCTAAGGATTCCAATGATTTGTAACTCAAAATAACTAAATTAAATAAAATAATTAGAACGGGATAAGTTATATGTTAGAAATTGAAAATCGTATCTATTTTTTACCATAGTGAAAACTAAAATAATATGAGATGTGATTCGCCGTTGGAAGAAGAAACTAGTGATAATCAGACATCTCTTGGAACTTAAGTAAAGGTAAGGCAAAAGATAAGTATAATCAGTATCATAGAATATTACCATAGCCATTGTTTACAGGGCCTATGAAGATATAAAAATAATAATCTGCTAGCGAGAAAAGGTACATTAGGAGGTGGCTGCAAATCATTGTTTTGTAACCAATTAACGCGATCTTAGGCAAGTACTAAACATCGAATAATACTTTGCATACAATCAAGAAGATTGCATTATAAATGGTTATTTACAGTCGACCGCACGTATATATCGTGATGCGGTGATAGCATCTCCGATTATTTAATGAACGTCTTAATTGCGGCAGGAAACGGACTCCACGGATCTGTTTAATTAATTACGAAAGTACTTTTTTTTGTTACACGTTTGAACGATAAAAAGTTTACAAGAGTATAAAACAAAAACAAAATAGAGTATTTTAACTAAATTACACCCAACCGTAAGCAACACATACGTATTCCAATGAGTGTTGGAAAAGTATTGGATTTCGATACAGATCCCACTGTCAAATATCCGGAAGGAAATCGAGTCCTGAGAAATTCTCCCGCCTCGCCTTATTGAGTTACGAATATAAATATAAGGTATACAACAAAACTGACAGAAGCCCACTACCGGACGTATATGTGGCATTCAAAAGTGACTAGAATAATATAATTACAAATCTTATGCAAAAAAAAAAAAAAAAAACAATTAATGCGATGTGACAACGTTTATTAAATCGGCACAAACAATAATAAAAACCCAAGAATCATTTACGAGTATTTCAATTATTTGACGGATATTGGCGGTGAGGGGCTGTCCCTGCGGAGGTGTCGGAGAGAATTCGGGGAATCGATAAAACATTAAACCACATATTGCGCTCAGAGTTCCCAGAAGCCGGGGTTGCGAGGCGGGGGCGGGGGCGGGGGCGGGGTGGAGGCGGGGGCGGGGGCGCCCTCCGCCTCCGCCCCTCCCGACCTACCCCAGCGGACGCCGAAAAAACAAAAAAACATCCCGCGCTGTGGAATGCGAGGCCGGGAGAAGCGCCCGGCGGGACGCTCTGTCATCAAAGTCATCGCTTGTTATTATTAAAACGGGAATATTTCGTCTGTCTGCCGCTCGCTTTAGACTACCCCCGCGAGGCGCACGCGGAGGCTAGACGAGTGCGAGTCTCCATTGTGAGTGCTAACTATAAATACGACTTCCAGTATAATACAAATATGTTCAATATAGACGGAGAATAAATGGAAAATCTATCAATAAAGTGATTTTGATCAATAGATGTATTATGCGATTTTGATCAATAGACGAAGTATTTCACTCAAAACACTGTAATCGAACATGAAACTCAGCTGTCAAACACATTCATCATTGTATTGACCTGACATCAATTTATTACAATAACAATGCACACAAATCTGTTACTAGGTTTAAAGCAAGTGGTTGACTTCTTGTATTTTTCATAATTTCCGAGTATTGGTTCGATATGCTTTCGAATTGAATAGGAGAACCAAAACTGGAGTTCTTGGCAAAATGGTATTTTTAAAAATATTATTTTATTAAAAATATACTTTCTGAGACCGATAAATACCTTGTAAAAACGGCATAATATAATTCTGAATATATTACCAATTTTTATAATAATACACGACAGAGTTGATTAGGACATCGGAGCAGTATCCGGCTCACAGGAGCAGCTTCTGGCTCGAGCGAGTGAGCTCCTGAATGAGCCGAGTCGACCTCTCGCCGGCAGTGAAGTGTGCGCGCAAGTCATCTTCTAATTGCTACTGAAATTAAAATCTAAAAGATCGCCTTGTTTCAAGGGACATTGTTACCGGGCCAGAGCGACCGAGGGCTCGGGGGGGAGGAGGGGCGGAGCCGCCCCTGCATCCTCGACGAGATCCTTTGTGCGCCAGCCAACTAGCGTCACAGCAAAACTTCGTTTATGTACAAATAAAAAAATAAACTATAGTTAGTTAGACTGCTGAAAGAACAGATTGTCACTTTGTGAAGGTTCACAATGAGACATCAGTGGCGGTACTGCTGCAGAAGCCGAAAGCCCTCACGGCTTGCCTTGTTTTGCGTCTTTTCTAAATAATTTTAGCTTGTCTTATTATTTCTGATGTGTCTTTATTATTTTATTTTTCTTTTATTTATTTCAATCTATAGACATTAGAATGTTTAGGTTTAATAACTATTCTGTATTTTTGTTTAATAAAGCACTGTCAACTTAAATGATGTTAGATGTCTCTGGGAACTTTTACAATAACGAGGATGATGTCTGAGCCCGCGGCACTGTGACTCTGCGGGCCCTCCTCTTGGAATATACTACAATTATTGATTTATTTACAACGGCAACTTCCTACACAGGACATCGTTGCGATATAACATAATACCTAAACATATCGAAAATAAAGCTACCCAAAAACATATTTTACAAAAGAATTATAAATATTGTCACGAAAACAAGAATAATAAGTTACAAATAACCTGAAAACTCGCATTTGGAAAATCTCAGGCTATCTAGAAATTAGAAAATCAGCGTTGAAAACAATATAATTTGTTTAAACAATAGAAGGATGAGACAATTTCAGTTCTAAACGGGAAGCGCTCGGGATGCGTTCACGCGGCAGAGGGGAGGAGCACTAAGAGCTTTAAAGTGTCCGGCGAGGTCCTCCAGAACCTTCCCCTCGACTAACTACCAGACGCGCATGCAAGTACTCAACACTCCTAGATATTTAAATAAATGGAAAATTGCATACTCTACAGATAATGCGCATTGAATCCCTAAAGTTGTACGGTAAACGAAATTTCATTATCATGTCAAAAAAATATGCTTATTTAATTAACTTCATAAATATGTTTATACAAGTGTTCTGTGTTTGTTATTAAGCTCATTTATATTTTTATATTTTTTCATAGGACTCTTCAAAAATTTACATTAGTAGATATTTCTAATATTTTAAAATTAAAACAATGTCGCACTTCATTTCACCAGTTTTTTGAAAATTGTTTATCATTTTTTTTAAATTACTTAAAACTGGTCTACTTTCCCAGAACCACGGGTAGGTGTAATCTAAAAATATGGGTGATATAAATTTATCACGTTCCGCAGCTATTGATTATGTTCAGTCAATGAATCGAAAATTTGCAATTTGTAACATGAAACCTTCGTTCATAGAGCGGGGCTTTATTTTAAGCCGCACCGGCACGGCCTTACGTAAATTTACACTGTACACAATATTATATGAAATTTGATAATAAGTGATAGTAAATGAAGCGAGTGACTGCGGACTGCGTCATCATTTTAGACAAATTAGCGATCAGAGTGAATGACCTCTGGCGGAAATGGAAATATGAAAAAATCGAAGCCTTTGCAGTCAAACATATTTATTAGTATTTTAAAATGTATGGTTTACTTTACTACCCTAAAGATTTAATTATTTGACTTTTTTTAATTTTGTTACTCCAATAGACTCTTAAAACCCTGCATACACATTTTTTAATGATTAGACAGCGTCTTGGTATAAAAAAAACCAAATATGGTGGTTGGTATTTTAATAAAAATATTAATGTCTTGTTTGTAAGATATAAGGTCTTTATAGGCAGGTACGTAGACCGTAAACACGACAAAGGAACAGGGATGAGTACAATTATTGAGTCTATTGATAATATATTTGTGTAATTCATTTGCATAAGCTTAGTTTCGAGATTTTTTTTTATTAAATTGAAGAACAATAAAATATTTTCCTGATACAAATATCCTACAAACAAATTATTAAACCGCATGCCATTTTATGTGTCCCTCCTACTTGACGAGCGTATGATATATGGGCATTTTTTTTATTTATTTCACTTCCGTTACATTGATCGGATCATTCACAAAATGGTGATATTCAATAACAATGACTGAAATTGAAAACTGGACAAATCAGGTTTCCAAGATCGGATACTTGTGAATAAGCATAATCGACTATCCACAGTTTAAATCTGTCTTAACTAGCTAAACACAGTTGCACATATAAAAAAAAAAGGTTTATTACAATTCGATAATAAAATGTATTGTTTCGTGAAAGTAAGTTTATGCATTGCGTGGATGCATAAAATGTCGTATTTTGATTCGATTTGCAATATTGCATTGGGCGCAAATGTGGGTTCGGTTTAAGCAAGCATTCGTGTGCTAATATTTTGTGATTTTAAACTAAACTAGACTTTTCCAGCGCTTTGAATTACAGTTTATCAACTGTGATATTTAAAAAAATATACACTATTCTATTCAACCAAAAAAATATTTAATAGAATTAGTTTTTCGTTTTCAATGTAGTCTGATATAGCATATTGCTGTTCATTGGAATAAAGTTAAAATCTTACGTGAGGTGGCAACTCTGGATTACTGTATTAGTGAGCTCGGGTGGCGGGGTGGCGGGGTGGCGGGGTGGCGGGGCGGGGGGGGGCGGGGGGCCGCGTGTTGCGCTGCGATCACTTATTCACGGCGGCGACTGTCCTGGTCCTGGTGCGCGGCCGCGCCAGCCGCTTGTGCGGGTCAGGACCGTCGAGCGAAATACACATCATCGTCAACTAATATGCTCGGATAAGATACGGCGTGACGTCACGCGTGCGCGCCGCCCACAGCAGCTGACGGGAAAATCTCACACGAGAAAGCATTTTCACATTGCAGAAGCGATTCAAGGTTTGAAAGTATTATATTGCCGCAGTGTCCCTACATATCACCGATGAGTGCAATAAAATAACAAATTGCATAGAAAGCTACAATATTTAATCGATACTGTAGATAATAACACCGCGGAAGAATTGAGAAGGTATGGGAAACCTTTCACAAATGGTCGGATAGATCGAGAAAGTTCTAGGAGAGTTGAGATGTTTTCGTTTTAGAGCAAATCAAAACCGACGACAAGCATATTTGTACGGTAAAATAAATACAAACATATTATTTATTGTATCTATATTAAAGGTATTGCATTATTGCAAATGACGGTGAATATGCTCACAGTAGTCTGTAAGCATACTTGAGCATCCTGTCCTAGTTCTTTGAGTATACACAGCTTATTATTTAAGAATTAGTTAGCGAACAGTGATTAAATTTGCAAAAAAAAAATGTGAAAGTAGCGTGGGTGTTGCAGAGCTCAGATATAAAAACTTTGAATAGTGGTGTTGTGAGCAGTTTGATAGAATGTGGCGAGGAAGTGTGTTTAAAAATTCAACAAACAAATTTTTAACAAACTGACTTTTAACAAAACTGAATTGTTAATACCAGTATATTCAGGAATTTTTATTGAAATGCTTCAATGTTTGTGAGAGTAATCGGATACCAGGTTAACGGCAGCATTGCCATGTTAAACCCCGTTTTTTAATCCAGAAAAATATAGTTTTTACTCATTTCTAAATGTTTTGCTAAGACAAGCTACACGTTCAACGTTGGTCAAGATATAATTGTGTTTAAGGATTTATCAGAAAAATTTAATTCCCGAATACACGCAATTCATGCAAAATTCAGATTCGCGGCAGGATAAAGCAACGGCGGGGGTCGGGGCAACGACAGCTAGGGGATGTGGGTTTAAACCCCGCGTGCGGCGCAATTTAATTTTCAGAGCGTCCTTTTTCATGTCGTTTAGTGTGTCATATGTTCCCGCACGGGGCTGACGCGAAAAGGGAAAACAAAAATAATGTAAAATATTAATTTTAATATCGCGTCAGATTTAAGTTCAGAATCCAGCGAATGAAATAATTATTGCCAAATAAATATACGTATGTGTATATTACTGTTCAATTGTCACCCAGTAAAGGAAATGAATCGCGATTTTCGGTAAATCGTATTTTGTGGATTAAAACTTAAAGTATAAAACAATTAAAATTAAATAATACCTTAATCTGATATTTTTGTTACTGTCTAATCAAATAAGAAAAGAAAACAAAATATTTATGTCTAGTAAAAAAAACAATATTGAATGAATCAAGATTAAAGTAAATTTTAATTTTAATCGCTTTAATTTTCCAACGATATAACCTTAAAACCTTAAGGTTTTCATTTGTAGCTAAATTGTATATTCTAAACATTAAGTATCGACTTTTTAAAAAATATATACTATACACATATAAAGACATCAAATTAATAAACTATAATTATTTTTCCGAACGATTTAAAACTGGACATTTTACTCTTCTAAATAATTAAAAATTATTAAAATTTTAGTGTGAAATATTTTTTTATGTAAATAAATCAGAGTTTTTAAGATATTTATTCAATCGCTGGCTAACCACCAGCGAATAATAGATGGAGTGTATCATATCCATAGCTGAAAACTTCTACTAACACAAAAGTATTCGATTATAGACGAATAGGCGAGCTAAAATATTAGGATCAGCATTATTGGACTTGGAGATTCAATTAAAAGTTAATACTGTAAGCAACCGGCACAGCTAGTGTGTGAGCGAATGCCATTTGATAAAAAAAACGCAGGTTCAATAAACTAGGGAGCCTTGGAAAGTAAATCTCAACAATGCTGTAAAACCACTCGAGATAAGGTTAATCATTCAGAAGTATCGTAGCCGACGACTGCCGACAGAGGTTTCTGTTCGACCTATCGGGAAAAAATACACAATCGGATGTTAAGCGTGAGATAGATACGACAGGATTTCCATTTGAAGCATTTCGATTTGATGACGTATTCCGAGAAATCATTTTAGCCTCGTCCTATATTAAATTAGGATATTCCCGGAAAAGTGAACTTCCTCTAAATTCCGAGAGAAATACACTAAAACGGAGATAATTAAATTTACAGTAAATGTAGGTACCCACTTAGATACGTATTCGTCTGAAAAACAAAGCGGCACGTGTCAGGAAGAAGACAAGATCGTATCCGAGAGCAGCCGGCCGCAGCCCGAGATAAAGCTACAGGCAGGTACGATATAAATTTATACAAAATCATTACATTTACGAGGCGGTTGTAACAATCGCCGGTCCAAAATGGCGACTCGAATATAGAAGTCGTGTAGTTTCACGTGAAAAGTTTCGTAACGGATAATAGACGGTGTCGTTTATAAGAATGTTAAGTTCAAACACTACAGAATATTATGCTGATTATAGGAAAAGCGGTGACGTAACTGGCCAGATAATGACCGGCCAGGGACCCACACACCGCACGTTGCGGGGAACTTCTCCAAACAAAAACCCCCTTAATCTGCCAACCCTCGAACGAGTGAGCGCTAATGATACACGAAAAAAGCAATTTTATAGATAAGACCCCGAGGAGATCGAGCCTGATTTTATATGTATGACGTCATAGTGAAGAAAAAGGAATATTATAAATCGGCTACAAACTAAAACAGTAGCGTTTCTAGTAAACGAGTATATTGCGTTACCGGCGTGCATTTGCGTTATCGAATATTGTAGCGAATATCCTGAAAGCAAAAATAGAAAATATACGAAAGCCTCCTGAGCTGTCTTAAGAGAGGTGTAGTCCAATTTATCAGAATATTTGAAATCTGAAAGTTACCTTTGCGTCATACTAGGTGCTATTTTTTGCATGAATAAGGAATTGGAGCATAAATAATAAAAAGAAAGCTGGGCGGACCGAGAACCTCTCCGGAGGGTGAACGCCCGAGCCGGCCCTGGCGCGAGCTCCTGGCGCTCCTAACCAAATAGCGGCGCTCGAGCTCCATGTCGTGCTTTCGAAAATACACCAATTATTGCTACACGAAAATGTGACTATTCAAACCGAGTGAAGTGGAATATTCCAGAAAGGCGCAATTTTTACACAAAAATTGCTGTTATTTATAAATCAGAGTTCAATGACGGAAAGCTTTTTCAATTTAAAACGAATTCGACTACAAGATCGAGACTTACATTTCACCGGAGTATTAATAACATCAAAACGAAGAATATTATTTACATCCATATGTTTATTCTCGTTAAATATATACCTGAAATCATAAAATAAATAAACATTTCCTTAAACGTGGAAATTGTTTATCCGTTTTTGTTTATTTAATTACAGCTTTGATAAATTCACACAATAGAATCTCATTAGGTGAATCGTTATATTTTCATATAATTATCAAAACGTATAACGTTTTGCGAGAGGCGAGTACAATCAGACGCTGAAACTTCGCCCGGTGGTCAGGGCGTCCCCGCGAGGAGGGCGTTGCACCTCGGCCAGGTAAATAAACTACTAAACCGGGAAACTGTTTGCGAAAACACAACCTGCCAACTGAAGTACTTCTTTATTTTTCAATTTCAAAATAAATCCTCCTTACACAAACTATAAAAAAATAAAAGCATTTTTCCTTAAAAAAAATTTTGGAAAATCAATCTTCACTATTGACAAAAAGCGACAAGGGATCGCGTCAATTGAAGCTACTACATGGTAATTAGATTTCGCGATTGATAAATATTACATAATCGTTCTGGCATAGCGGCATGCTTCTACAGCGTGTCACACACACCCCAGGCGGGTGAGTTGCATCACGGAGGATCCACGAGGCGTTCAGCGCCCGGCCCGTCCCGTCAGACAAAGGACGCGGCGGGCGGCGGGCGCGGCCACGGGGCGGGAGCGCCGACAACAAAGGAGGAAATCGATACGAGATCGCGAATCTTCCTTCCATCGGCTAGAGGAGCCGTCTCGATATTCATATCGGCCGGTGAACTATCGCGAACTAAACGCTTTTTAGCTCGCAACGTGCGGGTACAATGATACCATTTAGAACGACAAGCACGCATTGTGAACGCGACCGAGCTGCCAAAAGTGATACCTGAGCGCAATTATACAATAAACTCGAAAACAATGAGATTAAACAAAATGTCAAAATACAGACACAGTTTATGGAAAATTATGACACAAATCTCTAGGTATCATTATAGTAACGAGTGCGGTCCGTTATGCGCCATTATGGTACTCGGTACAAAAACGCGGATACAAGAGGCTGTCACTCAACCCACTGGCCCACTGAAAATGGATTAAAAGTAATTTTGAAATATTTCCTAGCTGTCGCCGGGCCGTTCGGTGGCTTCTCCGGCGGATTGACCATCGCTTAAAAATTCTCGGGCGATGACAAGCAGCAAGGCAGATGGAATTATCAAACGGGAGTCGCTGCCGTGAGTCGGCACGCGCGACTCGGAAGGAGAGCCGGCGGGGTGGGCGCTCCGAGTTGCTCTGGTCTAGTGCGACGAGGACGCGAGGGCGACCACCCCGCCGGTCTACTGAGCCGGCCCGGGGAGTTCAGCGGGTGCAACAACTGCTTTGTGTTTAGTCTCATTACGTACGAGCGAGCGCCGAGAGCTCGACGGGAGTTTACGTAACGTACGAAAATCAACTTCACTGAAAACATTATTCATGAAAAACGTAACATTCTAAAATATTTAAGCCACTTATCTTGTATGATAAAATCGTATTCATTCGTGAGTTCGTCGCTAGTTTCGTGTACATTCTTGGATTTATGAAAAAAGTTCAATCGATGTCTCAAATTCCAATATCATTTCAGGGGGGTTATTTAATGTCCTTGTCGAAACAAAAATATTAGTTTAGTAAAAGAAAATACTTGGGTTTAATGTATTAACTCCATCCATCTAAATACATCGAAAATATATACGAAATCGATCATTGTCAAAACAAAGGCGCACAAGTACTGAACCACCAAAAAATGTACTTATGTATTTGTTTCATTCTTATTCGCACTACGCCTTCCTTGTAGTCTGTTCAATGTTTATATAAATATAATAGTGTATATATATATATATATATATATATATATATATATATATATATATATATATATATATATATATATATATATATATATATATATATATATATATATATATATATATATATATATATATATATATATATATATATATATATAAATATATATATTAAAAAAATATGTATATATTTATACATATCTGTATATATATTTATATATATATATATATATATATATATATATATATATATATATATACATATCCATATCTATATATAATATATCACATAACTAATTGCAGCACTTCCTATTATATGGGAAGAGAACCAAATACAACGTACTTTTCGATCACAAAGGAAAACTCCGTAGATCAGATATCAAAACTATTCCAGGGGAGATAAAGGGCATAAAAAGAAAGTTCGCATTGACGTAATCCCTCCGCCTGGACGAAAACAAAATAAACCCAGGCGAGTGAGCGCGAGAAGTGAAAGGCGAACCTCGCGTCTACGGGTTATTTTTTCTAGCAATACTGAGAAATAAAGAAGCGTCTGTTCGTGTTCATATTTCCCGCCTAACGAGAGACGACTAGATGTCACGGGAACGTCGAACAAAACGACCGCAGCGTCGACATGACGATAAATATGTACACAACTTTGCTAACGAATTTTTCCGAGGAAAACTCGCCGTGTCAGAGAGGGCGACGCTCCCGTTTTTTCTCTTTCCGGCGCCGGGTCGGGGGAGGCGGGGGCCGAAAAAACGAAGTCAGCGCGCCGGAGGGCGGGAAAAAGGACGAAAACATCGCCCGAGAGCGGAACACTCCAAATGTCAATGACGCGAGGCGGACAGTCCCGCGAGACGAATCAAATGCGGCATTAGAGCGGTTTTAGCATATTTCTCCCGGGACTGCCGGGGACCGACCGAGCCTACACCGGGCGAGCGCAGACGGATAAACGAGTCGGCAACGGTCCGCACTCTGCGGCGACATCCCTCCGCGAATCGTCTATCGGATCGACTTCAGAACGAGAAAACGGTTGCAGCAAACGATACATATTTCGACATATCAACAATCAAATAAATACTGTAGACACAATACCCGATTCCAATTTTACATATGCACAGGCGTTGGGTTTTCTCGGGCCTCGAGCTCGGCATTCCCGAGTAGGTGTACTGGATGGAAGCGATCAAATTATACGAGCGCGGGCCCCCGTGTCTCATTTCTGATATCCAATAACCGCAGCCGGCCGCGGCTAAGTGGCGCAGAATCCGAGACGCGGAGGGCGGAGGTCCGCGGCCCGCTCGCCGCACAGTTTGGAACCGAACGCCTCGCGCAGGGCGCCAGCCGAGTCGCACGCGCCGCATCACGCCGGCCTAATTTTGTCGCCGGGAAGATTGTTTTCGATAGTGATATCGAAAACGACAATTTCGTCATCGATTCGGAGCGCTTCAAAAGCGATCCGGAGGGGACAGACGACCGAACGGTTTAGCTCTCGGCTGCGCGGCCGACGACTTCGGGATGATCCGTATCTACATTTTGGGGTAAACAAGAAAATCGACAGACACAACGCGCTGATGTCATACTGTATCTGCTCAAAAACAAGTTCAAATAGCGCACTATCGTATCTCGCATTGCGGTCGATAAAAAGAGAAAATCGTCAGAGATAAGAATCGTTCGGTACTTTTCCGCAGAAGACGACGGCCACGGACGATATACTGAGCGGCATCAACCCGACGCGTCCAAAACGAACAGTACCGATAATATTTTTATAAAAATCAGCGTATCGATCGAGATCGGGGAGTCGATCGAGGTCGGGACAAAGATCGAAAGGTTTCATTCGAGGGACTCCCTCGACGGAGTCGTCCGGGTCGCGTCCGGATCCGTCCGGACGGCGAGTTCCGCACGGATGTCGTCACTCGTTCGCTCGGAAGACGTCGGGCGCGTCAGCGCGATTCACCAATTGCTTCCGAAAACTTTTGTAATGTCAAAAACCGACGAGCCGCCGGACACTCTCTACTCTCTCGCGACAGCATCGTTCGGTATTGAAAAAGTGACTTCGATACGACGAAGGATCACCGCATGAAACGAAATAATCAGTCACACCTACCGCTCGCTGGCTCGGTATCTCTGCGAGATTCACAAGAAACACGATCACACACGAAAAGGACGGACACAAAAAAAAAAACAAAAATTCACCTGCTGCATTTTATCAAAGTCCAAACACGGGCGCTGGATGTGGCGCCGCGAGGAGTGGCGCGAGCGCTTGCGGGGCGACACCTCGTACGGGAACAGGCGGGGCGGCGAGCGGGGCGGCGCGGGCGAGGCGGGCACGGCTGCCCCGGCCCCGGCCCCCGCGCCCGCGCCCGCCCCCGCCCCAGGCCCGGCGCCCACGCAGCAGGCGCACGCGCGCCCGCCCAGAGCCGCCAGCGGGCCGCGCCGCCCGCCGCCCGCGCCGTCTGCTCGCCGCGGCTTCAGCGCCTCCACGGGGGGCGACGTGCGGAAGCGCACCGGAGCCGGCAGCGCGTCCGGCGAGCGCAGCGCCGAGTCGTCGTCCGAGCTGTGCGGCTCGCCGGCCAGGCCTGCGAAGCGCACGACCAGAGTCAACATTTTCTCAAGCACGAGCACATCCACATCCACATCCACACCCTCGGAGACCGCTCATCCGTAGTCCCCCTCGCGACAGATACTGTACCCGGCCGCGCGTCGGGTGCGTCGCTTTATTCCCCGAAGAGATCGATCGATCGATCTTCGCTTGCGGCCGCGTGGCTCTCCGGTTCGGTATCGATTTGTCAAAAGTGAGCCTCCGATACCGAGATACCGAGACGACACCGAGATCGACCCGAGAGGTTCGAATCGCAGGTCGGGCTAGATTTCGAATCGGAGAAGGGTCGCGGGATAAACGGCTCGATCCACTGGGGGTTTAATATTTTTCTTTTCATATTTGTAAAATAGCATCCGACTCGACGTCCGCCCGGGGGCGGTCGATCGGCCGACATCCTCACCGGAGTTGTAGGCGGCGTTCTCGTCGTTCTCGGCCACGGAGAGGTCGGCCGGGAAGGGAGAGGCGAGTCGGTCGGGGTCGGCGGACTGGCACTGGGTCTGGGCCCACTTGCGCTTCTCCGGCGGGGCGGCGGAGGCCGGACGGGCGGGCGCGCGCCCCCCCGCCCCCCTCCCGCCGCGCGCCCCCGCCCCCGTCCCCGCGCCGGTCCCGCACGAGTACTTCCGGAATATCTCTTTCGGGGTGCTGTTTATAACCTGAAATCGGAGACGTCACATCAATATTAATTATATATTACCGGTAATAAAATATCAATACCAAAAACATACAAAATTTGAGTATTTTGTAACATGAATTATTCGAATTGAAGTAAAGCGGAAGCATTCGGTAAATAACACTACATTTTCATTAGATAGCGGTGCAATTAGATATAGTTCCATACTAACAAGCTTGTATTAACTTTACCAGAATACAGACAGACTCGTTAGCTTGTGTAAGATTTATAGCTAACGTTAAACGTTAGAATACTTTAATACAATACCCAAACCTCTTTTTAAAGATATACCCGCTTTCGTCGCTTATGCGATTCTTTGGGTATATATTTGGAATATTTTATGTTCAATTCGAAGAATTCGCTCTATGAATAAACAAATCGACACACGAGAAGTGATCGAATGTTAACAAGTAGACGACTAATCTTGGATACATACAGGGAATCGCAAGTTTTATAGCACAACACTATTTATCAGGTTCTCGTACACGCTATCGTCTTATCGAAGCGGGAGATAGTGCCTCTACAGTTTTACAAGCGCCACGCCGGCCGTCGTGTCGGGGCCGTGTCCGTTTGTCTATCTTTAAATTTAGGATCAATGTAGATCTACTTATTCTCGTGCATTTTGTATGAGGGTTTGTAATAACGGATAATTGAAATGGAAAACACCTGTTTGGGGCTCGATATAATTACCGGCAGGCCACGGGGGAGCACGTGACGCAACCCGGCCGGATTCTATGATTAGTCTAATTATTTTGTACGCCGAGCAAATACCGTAAACAACCTTTACCAGAGCGTTCTGCAAGCACAGCACTCACTAAAGCGATGTTTTCGATTATAATTAATTCGATATTACAAGAATAACTGGAGTTTCAGAATAACTTATTTAGAATTTAGAAAGGAATTGATTTTTATTAAATTTGAATATGACAAGGTTAAATAAGTTACATAAAGTATTATTAATAATTATCAGACTGTCGAAAATACACCAACAAAGTATATTAAATAAAGTAGACAATTTACAATAAAGTAATCGTGCATACATATTTCACTAGCACTTAAAAAATTCCACGTTTCGTGATTAAAATGTGTCTAAGAGTTACTACATTAAATAAATAAAATAAGTCATCAAAAATTACGGAACTTAAGGTAGTGAGTTTTTTTTTTGTTATCATCATTAATACTTTCCACTTTCTGTTTGCAGCAGAGCAAAAGACTTTTCACGACGCTTTGACTCATTCCAGTGGAATGTCGCGCTAGGCTTCACCATTTTCAATTTATTTTAAATACTGAGCCGCGCAAATGGAAAAATTTAAAGCAAGCGATACATCTCGTGGCTTTTTGACAAAGTACAGTGAGTTTCCGTAGCTCTAATCTGCCTGGACTGATTTAACCGAATCGTCATTTTCAGTTATATTGCCTATCGCGAATACCTTCCTTCGGTTAATACACCGAACAAACCTCTGCGTCTCACAAACGACACGAGCCGTGTCACGGGTTGTACGTGAGTATAAATATATCTAACTCGCAACAAACCTTCCCTTTTTGGAACGTTCCCAATACGGCGTGTTCCCACCCCCGCTGTGAATCCCCATACAGGTCTCCCGGAGCAGCCGTCAGTCATGCCGTGGAGCCGCTTTTATTTTCGGTCCGCACGAAATGTCAAGAGTAAAATATGCATTTATATAATAACATTACTTTTTATTGGACTCCGGTAATTGGGCGATACGGCGCGGGCCGCTCGCTCGGCTTTGTTTCTACGGAAGGCACCCCCATAACGCGGGCGGTGGATCATCGCGAAAACTACCACATACTAAGATTTCAATGGTAGCTATTCACATTGACTCCTAGTTCAATTTGAACTCATGTCAAACTCTGAGTTCAAATCCGCAATCCGAAAATAATTAGTAAGAAAACGGTCGCTGATTTTTAACACAATTTTTGCTTTATTCATTTGCAAGTTTAATAAAAAAAAATCAACGATATATTTTTTATAGAAGGAAAAATTTAATTACTTCACGGAAGAGGGATAACTAACCGATATGTCCACAGTTTTCCAATCATTAGCAATAGTATTCTTGACAACTATCGACCAATATCAAAAATTATTTATTTACTGATTATTAATAGTTTTGATATTATCCGCTCTGGTGCAAAATACTTAATGATGTAAAGCTAGTTAATACTAAGAGATTTTTTACATTTTTATAAATAGAATTTGTACTTTCCTTATGCGCTAGTAAAACCGTTGTCTGTTTTGTCCAGTAAAAGCATAGCTTTAAAAGTCAATATTACAATTGCCCCTTTTGGATGTGCTAGTAATATAAAACGGTATCGTTTTCAAAATTTAATTGCAGCGTTTAAATTTTAAGTGCAACGCTTTTCAAATGAACTGCTCGCTACTTAATACTCTAGCTAGTTCGGTTAGGTACTCCATGGTACTTTGACATTTCACTGCATCTGACCCATTTGTTGAGAACTTACATTGTGCAACACTACTGTCACATAACCGTTAACTGATTGCATGTTAAATGAAATTCCTATCGCGATACGTTTTCCTATTCACGAAAAAGTTATAAAATCGCGTTTAAAAGTTTGGCACGGCACATGAAAAGCGCTGTCTGTGAATACGCCCGCTAAGTTTTATTTTAATAGCATAGTTTTACCATAAATTTTAGTTTTAAAAAAACGCATCCAGCAAAAATGCCGCAGACGATATTTGAAATTTTCCCAAATGCCAATATCGAATTAATTACCAGCACTAAAGAATAGACCGGAGGCGAGTCGGGTTACGTTTCGTCAAGCTAAGAGGAATTGCGGGCATCCGAGCACGGTGAGAGGTCTTTTACTCTGAGAGTTCGCTCGGCAATTTCCGACTCATTCTTCGCGCCGCTGGTTCGCGTCCTTCGTTCGCCAATCGCAAGCTCCCCGCTGCTGACGACCGACAGGCTCGCAGTAATAGGCCGCAAAGGAAACTGATCATACTGAGCAGTCGCGCCGGCAACTGACGCGGATTAGCAGGATCCTGCGCGACGTCCCCGGCGCGCCCGAGAGAGAAATAAGATTTGAATGTCATCATTTGGAAATGCCATCGAGTAAAAAAATGTGAACGGTGTGAAGATAAATTCGAGGATGCGATTTATTATTTCTAAATCAGTATAATTTGGAAAAAGGTTACGAGTGAACGCCGCCGACCGGCCCTATAAAATCGCGATAAAAAAGGAACAGCGCAATATTTCAACGAAGCCGTTTATTATCACCATAAAAATAATAAAGCGCATTTCCTCCGGGACACGGAGCGACTCCCCTCGGCACGAAAGCCGGGATGTTATTTGAGGATCGAAGTGCAGAGTTCTACAAACAATCGTACAAAGAAAAATAAAAGAAAGCGGGGAAAAGGAATATGATCAAACATCCTCAAATGGACCGGTTTCTGGCGTGTACTCGTTCCGCTTTGGCAAAGAGGACAGTTTGAAAATCAACAGACGCAGATCTACACCACGACGCGCGCGGTGGCGGTGGCGGAGACCGAGTACCGGGGTAATCGTGCACGGCCGTTTTCGTCAAAGTCGATACCTAAGCCTTCAATGTTTGGGCACATATTCTGCATATTAATTAAAACTGTCAGGCTGAAGGCGCGTTCGGGTGGCTCAATAGGAGCCGACGACCGGGAGGGGCGGCTCTCACCTCCAATTCCTCCTCGGAGCTGTGCTGGTCGTACTGCAGGTCTGTGCCTCCCATCATGAAGTAGGGTGAGGAGCCGTCGGAGCACGCGGTCTCCGCGGGAGAGACCACCTCGTCTCTTACACTCATGTCTGCAAAAAAAAAAAAAGCAATGATTATATATCGAAACAATAATACACAAATCCTATATCTTAGCACGGAGCGTTTGAATATAATGGGAATGTATTTATTACGACGGTTGATTAATGATTCTCACTATTAATCAAATTTAAACAATGCGCATAAGACTTGTTAAATTTGCACAGTGAATCAATGGCAACGATCTGTGGACCCATTCGCAATGTATTACGACAGTTTATTTTGAGAAAATTACAATCATTACGATATAGTACAGTAGGTGGGAATTGTACTTGGCAAGACAATCGAGTATGGCCTTGACAATGAATCTATGAATACATTATACAGCGAAACACCGCCAAAACTCTCAAATTATATAAAATGATACACATGTATAAAAATCATTAAGTATTTTATTTACATAATAACCTTGTATTTAAACCATTCGGGTATCATTAAATGTATTTGTTAACATATGATATCTGAGCTGATTTGTAACATGCTATTTGAAATCAGTCTTTACATAGCGTCGATCTACGAGACATGTCAGTCATAACTTTATGTACACAAATTGTACTTCCACACTCCTTCGTAGAGCGTTGCATTACTCCAGACAGGAGTAATGCAACGCTCTACGAACGAGCACAGAAAGATAAGCATCGCTCTCGACTCGCGCCGCGGGAGCTGACATTCGCACGGAATACTCCGAGCACTACTGGCTCCCGAAATAAGCGAGAAAGTTTCAACACACGCGGCGGTCGCAGCCGCGCGGGCGCCGGCGAGCTCTCGTCCCGTACTATTTCCAAATCACGCAAACTGCCTTTTTATTAATCGGACGTTATCGGGGAGAAACGCGGCCGGCTACTGGCGGAGGACCGGCCGGGGGAACGATTCACGCGATGAGCGGCCCGGTCAATTGGCAGGCGACTCGGAGCATCTGCGCTCCTTGCGCGGGGCGGGGAGGCACGGCGCGGCACGGCGCGGCGCGGCGCGGCACGGCGCGACACGGCGCGGCGCTCTCGGGTGACGCGTGGCGGCGACGCCGGATCAGAGAATGTTGCATGTTTTCGGCCATTTTAAACGCGGGCGTTTTTCAAGCGAAAATACAAATCGCAATAGAGCCGAGATTTCGCATCCGCCGGCCGTCGGTGCCCGCAATCCGGAGATGAATCGCGGAGATTTTTCCGCTTGCGTACTCGCGATCATCCTCGCCTACATTTACGCGCCGACTGCTAATTAAATCTTTACAACGTATTCGTTTGTCAAAAGTGAAAATGAAATGCAGACGCGAGGCCGTCGCGAGCCCCACGGTAAAGATGTGGATTTACGAGCAGCACGCCCTGTCGCGTAGTTTTTATTTAATTTTGAGCTGCTAATAACACTTGGTTCCCAAACAGTATTTTGATCGTAAAATCGTCTACTTTATGAGTCCATTGCATTTATTGACGCTAGCCTAAATTCGCTCTGAGCACTCAATCACTCGGTATTATGTAGTTTTATATTGATTTATGGGACTTAAAATATGCAGTGACAGAGCTTGGGGGTCAAAACCGCTGCCAGTCGAGTGCGTCGGATTGCTACTGTATTTTATTATTATTATTGAATTTTAATTGGTGCCTGAAAGAAACTCAAGAAAACCATTTAAGTCTTATTAAATAATTAAAAGCCAAAACTTTGTCAAGTATCCATTAAACGGTAACTATTGGTCAACTTATAAATTGACAATTACAAAACATCTATTGAATACGTGGATTTATTAAACAGTTTTGTATTACTTGCAGTCTAATTGAACAATGTATATTTCACTCGATTCGCATGGTATTTTTATTTAAAAAAAAAATAGAAATAACAAATAAACATTGCTTTTTATTATTTTAATAAAAAATCATCCGCATTATAGTGAAAATAATATATAGCAATTATTTTTTGGAAGATAATGAGTGACTAGAGGAATATTATTCAGGTCTTAGTTCGACACGCCGCTGCCCATTCATCGGACAAATCCAAATAACGAACATGTGCACTAGTCCAAATAAAACTGGGGGCAAACACATTAGCCATACCTGCCTGCCAAAGCAAACATCGCGGCTCGCCCGGACACCGCGCGGAGCCGAACGCGGCTCGGCGCGGAGCACCATCAATTGTCCATGGAAATTACGGGAAACGTGAATGAGGAAAGGTGTCGCTGAAACACTCATAATGTCTTTTCTGTCAACACGCAATCTTGGGAAAATAAAGCAGCTTCGACAAAATAAATAAAAAGTTTGCACATCGTCAATAAACAGAATGCTAGAAATTATCTTTTAAAGATCTCCGAAGCTCGAAAAAGACACCCCAGTACTGGCACGTACCGAGAAATCAGAATATTTCTGGTCTTGGCAATTAAGAGGATTAGCCAAATATTTAGGAAACGTTCTGTCCGAGTTGATGATGCGATTTTTTTATAGATGCGTGCAGAGGCCGACTGGCGTACAAAAATGCGGCTTTCGTGTAGGCTAGCTGCCCACTCGGGCTGGATACCAGAATGCACCAAATTCGGAGAGAACTCAATCTGTGCAACGAGACAGGTAGACGACCTAAGAATGGCTCCGAGAGTGATACTTCTACAATAATAATAAAAAATCAGTAATACAACGCAAGTCAGTCGCGTAACAGTTTATCATAGTAAATATAATATCGAACTCGTGTACCTGCGTACACGGCAAGGCCGGGTGTTTGGAATATCTCTCAAGCAAATCTACAAGCGAGCTTATTGATTCGACGATTTGTCAATGTGTCAAGTGCCCAATACAAATGTTTGCCTGCAGCAAATCAATATTTAAACAGAGAGAACGTGAGGAAATCTGACATACGAATTGGACGACTAAAAGAGCTACCGTCGTAGCTGTGTTTATTGATTACATTACATGTTAGCACAGATATTTACCATCCCACGGCAAACGACCGTGGACAACCATCGAACAGTACTTCGCGTTCTCTATTTGTTTACCTATTTGTAAATTAAAATGAACGCCAACAGAGAATTAAATATTTGCGGCGCTACAGTCCCGGCTGAATTCAAAACCACGTCGGCCGGGAAATAAGATCGTGGTTAAGTTATTCGCGCTGCAGCTCCGTCGACTCCGGCGAGAGATGAACGTTTCCACTAGGAGCGCTAATAGAGCGGCCGGCCAATAAGCGACGGGGCCTTCCTCGGCTCGCGGCTCGCGTCTTCGCCAAATCTGATACCGACGCGGAGTCGGACTCGCCGCGAGTGTCTCCATCCAGCCGAGCGAAGACCGCTTCTCCTGGCCGAGACCGAAAACCTACATAATCACAATGACATCATCGAGCGACATCTCTCCAACGGGTTTCAAGCAAATGTAACACATGTCGCGTCTGCCTGCATCTTGACTTTTGATTCATCTATTTATTACGACGATCGCGCCGCCGAGTTATATAATCTATTTAGGGGGACTTCACAATACCGACGTGTTTGCGTGTCCAGTTTGAATTATTATAATATGCAATATCCTACACGCTATGTACAAAAGGGATTCGCAGGTGCATTTTATCACCCTGTTGCCACTGTGGGTACATTTGAAAATAAAAAAGCCTATTTTAATTAATAAGTAGAGTAATAAATAAACGGTCGTTTTGTGCAAAGTGTAAAAAAGCACTACCTTTCTCAAACAGCTGTTTTTGCGTTTTATTTTAAATTTCTGACTATAGTTTTCCCTATCTGGAAATAAATGATTCGTGTGCAACGAGTGTTTTTAATTTCGAAGCGAACTAAAGCGGATTTGTATAGTTTCATTAGCACAATGAACGCATGCCGCCGCTCACATTCTCCGGTATCTCCTGCCCCCGTGCGCGCTGAATGGCGCTGCGCAAATGAATTATACGCGCGAATGTGAGATAAGAAATGATATTAGGGTATTGAGCGCGGCTAAAAAATATTGGCATTTCATTTGGAGAATTCGCAGAATTCTCAAGATAATTGTAACAGAGCCAACGACCGCGTAGTAAAGCAGGAATTCGCCCACACAGAACGTAACGCTACACTCGTGTGTATAATCTAAATCCACCTTTCCTTACTTTCGATTATAAATAACATTTTGAAAAATATTGAGAGAGTTACTCGCCAAAATATGAAACGACGGATATCGCTTCCGAGAGATGCAGACGTATAAACAAACATAAATTTACTTTCTTCATTTTGCCGCAAGCGTAGAAAATAAATTAAATTAAGCCGATAAATTACATTTTATCCCCCGGACATTATTAACGGTTGCACGGTCGTCGCAGAGCAGTCATTCCATTTACAAAGAGCAATCGCATAATTCACGATTATCTCTCCATTCTGTACGGGCGATCTATCGGGAGTAGAGACAGGTGAGGTTAAGTGGAAAGGTCACCTTTTCCGAAGGCTATAATGAATGCACGTACGGTCCACGTGGCGTTGCAGCCGCTCCTAATGGCTCCCGATGGCGCGCACTGCCACATATGGCTTTAGATGCAATGCAGTGCCAAAGAGCTACATAAGCTAAAAGTAAACATTCCACGTTGATAATTAATGTATCATATATTTGTCTTAATAATGTCAGTTGACTCGATAGTGGAGGTTCTATTGTTCTATCTGTACAGATTACCGTCCAGGTAATGTCTATAATTAAAAAAAAATGATTCGTCTTTTAATTAAATGTATCAAATACAATCAAATGTATATTCTGATATTGAAAATCCGTGGCGACACAACCGTTCAAATTTAAATTACACCTACGCCTATACCACACGATACCGTTGCTCGAAATATATATTGACCAAATAGAGAATGCAGCTACATCGGAATTTTCTATGCATATCCCAGCTGGAAATGCTCGTGAAAATTAGTATTTAGAGAATGCATCATATGAATTGAAGCGGCAGAAGCCCACTGAAATATTATATAACTCACGCTGTGCTCCGCACACGATCTCCGTTCAGCCTCATTTTACCCTCGAAATAGGTAGTAATCAAAAAATGCCTGCGCAGTAGAGGTGGAGTGATTCGGACCGAGACTAAGTAGAAACATCGTGGGAAGGCCTTCGTCCAGCAATGAGCTGAGACACGGCCGCTGTACATACTGATGCAGTAGCTTTTATTCGAGCCGCGTTGACATTATTGCTGATGCTATCCAGAGCTATCGATCAAGCTTGTTTATGGCACAGTTCGGGGGCGAGTTGTTTGATGATTCAAACAACTCGAATTAGAGAGGATGTGATCATCCTCTCTAATTCTATCAGACATGTATGCGTTTTACGCCATGTTTATTATATGTATTGTGTGCAACCCTCCGTTCATTCAGACTCCCTCGAGGCAAAAAGCCCATTAAGGTCCACTACAGTTATAACATGTCCATACTGGATCTTTTAGAAGAGTAAGTAACCGACCTTTGCTGATTAAAAAATGCATTATTTAGTGCCACGAGTGCGCGTACATTTAAACAAGGATTTCCTTAAATTAAAGGGGATGTAAGTGTATAATTGGTGGCAGAATTTTAGAGGGGAAGATTGGTGATATCAGGGTGGCATGTGGTTCCATCGGTGATATTTCGTTTATTGCCAAATAGCTCGCGTCATGTCAAAAGGTACAGACATGACCACATATATGGTGTCAACGTTTTGTAATGCTTGAAGTGTTGGAGCAGAAAATAGAATTTAGTAAATTTTGCGAATAATTGATTGGCACCGGGTTTATGTGAATGGTTTGGTATGGTTGTATATTGTATATTAATAGTTCGGGGTTGCAGCAGTTTGTGGTCTCCCGCCGGCCGTCCCTGCAGCGAGCCGCCCGGCCACGCGGTCTCGGGTTTTTTTTCACAATTGCCTACGTGCGGGCTGCTGGCGAACATGTCGTCGGTAGCTATTTTTGCGCAATCTACAACAAAACTACACGGCTGAAAAAATACACTTTTTATACGATTTGAGACTATCGCACTCACTCCGGGCTAAAGCGGCGACAACTCGATAACGCAAAAAGCAAAAATTGCAAACCTGAAAAATTATATTTATAGGCATGATGACTAAACAGAATATACATTTCTTCTATTTTTTGTTTAAGTTTTTCGACTGATTATTTTATTTAGTATTAAAAACAATTAATGTTCACATAGTAAATACTTATTTTTCAAAATAAAATCATCATTACTATGTTTTGTGCGTTGTTTCTAGTGCATTTTGTAGCATTGTGGCAGCTGCGAGAATGCTCGCAAGCGCTGTCAGAGCACTTCGCGATGGTCTACTCGCAGTAATTAGGAAAGAAAAAAACAAATCTGGTAGAGTTCTTCTACGCGTGGCAGAACCATCTTACGAAATGTAATAAGTATGTATTTATTTGTTCATTAATATATAATGGGTTGCCACTTAATCCGATGATGGCATCACGCTGTTAAAGTAACAAGGCAATTCATCAATAGATTCCTTGTTATATCTCCAAGTCAGTGGCGTGCGGTTAAGGCAAGCGGTGTATTAACAGCTGGCTTATAATATGTTTTGCTCTTGTTATTAACAGACCGAACTGTTGTTTTGTCTTATGCAAAAGCAGAAGCAAACCATACTATTTTCCATCCTTTCGTAAATTGCATGTCTTTACCGCAAATTACAGCTACAAAGTAAAGGTGTATTCGTAGATACCATTATTTAAAGATTTCATTACTATAAACTAATCTAAACCTACCACATCTAATTTAATTATTTAGAAGGCAATGCATAAAGGATAATGTATAATTATTAAATATGAAATAACACGGCAAGTCTAATAGATACCTACATCAAAAATAGCAATATCACGTAACCTCTGTTTTGTAACGACCGAATAGTATGATTAGCTCTTGTAAGTATGGGTGATTGTTTATTTTCAATATTGAAGTTCATCAAGACGTTAACCGAATCGATTACGAAATCTCAATAAAATAATATTACATAAAATATGTAAAGCAGCTAATTAAAACGTGCATATATCTATAAATTATTATGATTTATTCATATCACATAATGGAGTCGAGCGGTGACTCAAGAGCGAATTTCCGGTATAGCCTACATACTTAAATTTAAATCACTTTTCTGTACAAAAGCAACAGGTCAATACAGGTGATTACATATTTAATCAAAACAAAATATGCTTTCCAGTTCCAGCACGGTGTCTCCTGTTTAGCTCACTGCGGGTCGACAGTGACTCTTAGCATTCAGACCAGCCGGCTTAAAACAGCGGGCGACATCATCAATATAATCACTAGCATAGTATAATAATAAAGAAAACGTTCACACTGATTGGATTATTCAGCTCATCTGAATCAATCCAAATAATCTACTCTATTACTGTTAATCAGGAACTACGGAAACGGTAGCAGCGTTGGTGTGCACAACTATTAACGGATCAGGTAGTCTGTGCTTTACATTGACGGACCTTTATTTCGCTGCAGCAGATTTGTAACGAAAATGTCCGCATTGGAAAGCCCTAGGTACAGTATATTTTTAAGAGTGCTGCGGCTTATTAAAATACCGGTCAAAGCAATTAGAGATAAGAATACAAAAATAAATACAACGGCGAGTGTTAATAAATTTATTATTTTTTTATTAGTAAAATTTCCTATAGATACACCATTTTCCGGTTTATTTTTTTTATAATCGGACGCTTCAAAATCCCAGCGCGAATATAAATTTAAAAACGTTGCATAAATACGTGGTAAAAGAATTATGAATAAAATACCAAATACTCCTAAAAAAATGTTTTTGAATATAAAAATACCTAGCTATAAAACGAGGTATAGATTTTGATAACAGCATGCCCATGTCTGCAATCGCATGTTTTTTGCTCGCAAATATTCTGGATGTAGGAAGAACGCCTCGATTGGAATAATCCATGTATGTGTGCTAAGAAAAACTCACTTCAGCATAAAAAAATATCTACTTTTAATTTATGAACGCTATCAATTAAGGTGTACATTAATCATGTCTCCATGTTTGAATAATATGAAACAAACAGATATAACTCGATAAGACGTTACGTTATCGGATAAACACTGTAAAATTATAACCGCATATGAAAAATGATGTATTATAGATAGATAAAGTTCATTAAACCTTTATTATTTATAACGCAAAACACATTTTAAGTATTTCGCCAGTAAAAAAATATCGCATAAACGTGGGATGTTTGTTTATACCGACCGAACACGCGCTGCTCGGGACATTGTAGTATTCAGTACCGCGTAACGTGACAAAAATGTGTATAATTTATTAATTACATGAAATTAAGTATTATGTTTTATTATGACTTCAAAAAAATCATATAAATATCGACAAGAAAGATGGACGGTGTCGGTTGAGACTAACTCGCTAGTAAAATATTTTAGGTATTGGCTTAATTCGTATTTACTTAAAATGCAGCAATATAAATTGAAGAAAATCTTCATTGAAAAATATGCACGAATTCTGAGAAGTTTTATCAGACTCGAAAAAATGCCCCTATTCATAATAATAATAATAACGTGTCGATGGGTTAATTTCTTTTACTTACGACATTACGACATGTTTTTAACATTCCCCAATACAATCTTTCAATATACAAAGCATGACATTAAAATATACTCAGTGTTTAAAAGAGCATTGGCATGCTAAAAATACTAAGTGCATAAATATACAAAGGTACTTTTTCATAGACTCGGAATGAATTGCAAAACTTTCTTGTCGGTTACTAACAAACGGTCGTAAAGCTAGCGAAGTTACCACTCCCTATTCATGAAGCTCATTTTTATTCGTTAATAAAATAATATTGTTGTTATAAAATACTATTAAGCTTGAGTCATATAATGTCAGGACACGCTGGAGTTATACCCGGGAATAAATATTTATGCAGGAATTATATTTTCTGCTCGGTGCTTCCGCGACAACAAAACGGTCGCGCACGTATTGCGAGAATGGGTGTTTTGTAAATATCTTTTGGATATCTAATAAAGCAGTATTTTTCTACAGGCCGTTGTCACTTCTGCTTGATTTCATCAGAGAACGGGAACGATCCGCGTACGCATTATACAGAATGGATCGAAAAGACGTCGAGAGGGAGCGTCGCGACTCGAGGGTGAATTCAGGAAATTGCTTGTCATTTCACGATACACGAAATAATATTAGGAGCACAAAAATGAATGGCAGAAGAACAATTAGGATTTCCACTGTTTGAAGGTACTTCTTTGCCAACGACCCGCGAAGGCTTATCCGAACTTCAAAGCGAAGTTACCCGGGGCGTTCAGGAGCCGCGAGCGGCAGCGCAAGGCTCCAAACCGATAAATAACGTGCCATGGAATAATCCAACAGTAAGAACTTCGTTAGCTATTGCCAGTATCGATATTAATTTTGTTTAAAATGATCGGCAGTATACATATATCAGAAATTTAAGAAAATATTTAATCAAAGTATTTATTTAGTCCTGATAAATCTCATGGAAGATTCTTGATTTTATATGCATTACGAGCTGGATAAAAACCGCTAAAGAATATCAGTTTGAAACATTTACAGTACATACAACACTCGCATTCTTTCCAGATTGTATCGTGAAATCAGAAACTTAGCCGAGATATCAGAATATCTCAGTCCAGTTGAGTCCAAAAGCATTATCAAATTGCTACATTGCATTGCATACGGCAAGTATCGGTACGAGTGTCCGACTACAGAGTAGCAGCTTACGAGCAAGTTTGCATATCGAGATTCGGGTTACTCGACCACTATCGGACGTCATGCAGGATAAATCGTGTGTCACCTCGATCATCAAGTAACTTCCGACGTATTCGAGCAAGAAAATATTAAACATAAAACTACTAACAAACTACAGTACGACAACAATGATTGAGTTTCTGACTACCTATAATTTAGGGTTATTATTGTAAGCGTGGACGTAAGGTCGACTCGGGCTCCAATCAATCGGAGTAGTCGAGCTGCTCGGCTAGCGTGCAGTCAGGGGTCCGCGCTCATGCTTACAAGCCGCAAAGACAATAATCGCCCCCAATAAGCTACACGCGGATGAGCGGTCTGAGGGCCTCCCCCGGGAGCGAGTGGCACTGCAGGACGTGTTAAATTCCTGCCCGTCGGGACGTCTGCGGCCGCCGCGCATTTATCACTCCAACTGAAATAAAACAACTGCTAATTGCTGAGATTGATCAAACCTTCGAAATAACGTGACTTTCATCAATCCATTACATCGACGGCTACACGAACTGTAGAATTCCTTTTATGCGTACCGGAGGAGCTATGTATTGTACTTCTACTGTAAAGTGGTTTCAGTGATAAATGCTTCGGAGATTGAATTCCAAGACGACATTGAAAAACGCCACTTTTCAAAAAAAACTAACGAAAAATATTTTGTTACTTTACTGAAGCAGTTTTATAAGATACAATACTGGTTACAAAACAAATGCTGCATTTTGTTCTTATCTACCAATAGACTAATTAATTTACATTGAAAAATACAAATTGTAAATATATTTAAAAAATTCACTTTAATTGCTAGCAACCAAGTGGCCAGAGCTTCGGGAGTTGAGAGTTCGTGACAGATACGTATCGAGCTAGACAAGCGCAAACAATAGCGTGAGGTCCATGGAAGCCAAGCGGAATTAAATTCTTTATAAAATATATAAAAATCTATTTTAACTCTAATTCATATGACGGAACTCACGGCCGGCAAATGTACCGAATTTACAAAATATTGATCACATATATATAAGATTTAAGATATCTATTAAAAACACGCTACGAACATAAGACGATTTTATTAGATTCGGTGGCAAAATTTATCATGATACGCTTTGTAAGGTGGACGTGTACTTTTAATATGGACCCTACTTATCTCAAAAACAATATGTAGAGATGTAAGGAAAATGCATAACTAACTTAGGACAAACATACATTTGATGTAGTGTGCCTCGCAGTTGAGGAAGCCCTGACTGCAGACGCGCGGGCGGGGAAGGGAGGCTGTATCGCTACAATGTAATCAGCCGAGTCAATTTGCGAGAGGAATAATCGCTGCCTTATTGAAATTTGAAAATAGCGCTTTTTTCGGCGCCCAGATGATTTTTCACTGAACACTTCCCTTCAGATCCAATTTACATAAAATGAAAAACAGTGATGGCTTTATTGGTAGGTACCTATAACTGCTTTACAGCCTTTTTCAACTGAAATGAATAAAATTAGGAAAATCGGTATATAATGTGAACGAAAAAGTGCCTCGGAGAATTTTATATTCAGCTGAATTCAAACAGGAACCAATTTTTTTTACGGATTAAAAGCCGTTCACCGAACCGTACATAATATTTTTTATCCGACAAAAACTTACGCTTAGGTACGTGTAAGTTTTGTCTGATAAAGATATTATGTACGCCATTCGAGACCAGCTGTAGTACATGTGCCTCAACTTCATAACCTAAAGGACTATACTCGTACATCTATTATTATTACAAACATATACATATAAGTTACGTGATTGATGTTGGTAAGCAAATTAACACTTCACCTTATACACATATAGCTTTTGTCCGTAAAATTCCATTAACGTTACTTAATTATTAGATACACCAGTATGTTTAGTTTTTTTTAGTAGAATATAATTATCTCTATTTATATTTTTTTGTTGAATTCGACTCATTGATAAAAAAAAAACGCCACGAAGCAGAACTAAAATAAATTTTACCTAACTCAAGGATGAAATTCTCCTTGTGGGTGAAATTGTGTGCTGTGCGTTAAATACTCCAAAATATGGAAGTGTAGAAATTTTCATACATTTGACTGAGTAGTACGTTTTTTTTATTGGAAATTTAGACACATTCGAAATATTATAGCTTCGTGTACCCAACATAAGAAGTATAAGAGATATTGTGTCTGAGTGAGCAGTTAATAAATATGATAGATACAGCTGGTCTGAATCCACAACTATCATTTATATTACGTAATTGTAATCGGGCGCGACCATGCTGCCCCTGCAGACGTCCCACACGATCGCCAACCGACGGATATACTGGATAGCGTAAAGCACCCTTGTCAAACATCATCTTTACTACTGTTCCGACAAAATGGTAGGCCAATTCGCAGAAAAATTGGAAGAGGACGCTACACACGATAACATTTATCGGCCGGATACCAGTTGTCCTGAGACATCTTTAGAAATCTTAACAAATCTAAAAAACAAAGTTATAACATCTAAAGACAATCCTTTGAGGTAAATAATTCTAGAGCAAAACGGTTTAAAACACGTTACACAAGCGTCGATACTAAAATATGTAATAATTTGTTGGAATTAAATTATATTTTGTAATATGTATAATCAAATTCAGCTTGTTGCATCTATCACGATTCGAAATCGTTCACCGCAACGACCGACGCCTCCGCAGTTTTAATTTAAGCGCCTCGTAAAAACATCCATCGACTGTGAAAGTTACGGCGTTATTAGAAGATGATGAAGCGAGAGGCGCGGGCGTCCTACGGCCTACCTGAGAATGGTCAAAACACTCGCGGAGGTACTCTCGGTAACCAGTTTCTGATATTAGAAAGTAACTAAGTAAAGCTGCGCACTCCGGCAGAGCGCAAGTGCAAAATATTTATACCCGCTCCATTCATTGCTCGGTCTGTAGCGTGCGCCAAAAGACACGTGTATATTTTACAATCTCTAGTATTGCGCGTGATGAAAATATCGGATGTGAAATAGATATTCAATGCATGGATTAACATAAAATAACAACAAAATAAATTAATATAGTTTTTTGCGATCGACATATTACACTATTCTCCTTCCGCTTTTTAAATGTAACTTCCTGCCTGATGGCGAGAGCAGATAAAAGAACATTTTGTAACTGATCGCTACTTCCAAATGACCAGTTTCTCGATTCAATAACGCGTTCGGAAATATTAATAAAAAAAAGAATACACATTAACTTGAGATAATAGAAGCATGAGTAAACGATCGCATTAATATAAAAAAAAACTATTACTATCTTTTTCAATAATTAATATCTGAAGCGACAATCGCGAATTAAAGTTTGTCAATATCGAATCGTTCGTTTCCTGTTAAAAATGATTAAATTAAATTTAAATATCACGTTGATTATATTCATTGGCACAAAAACGAAAATAAAATATCCACAAACATGAATAGATTACCGGAATTCGAGGTAATCCTTTTTTTGGCATTCGCGAATGCAGAAGCGCCAAACATTATGCGACGATTATGTAAAACATGACAATATTATCGAAAACAAGTTGAGAGAGCACGAGCAGGGCGAAGTCTCCTGCCGCCTCCTCGGGGGTCCACAGCCCGGCTTCCTCATCGACTTCTAGCATTGTCATAGAGAACAGTATGATTAGTTGGAAAAGTAAATTTGAAATTCAACGAAAAACAATTATCACTGGTATATTTTTCCACCGGAATGATTTATCTAACGTTGTACCTTCTTGTCTCACAGATCATGTTAATAAGAACGGAAAATATTTTTGTTAAATGTAAAGAGAACGTTCACTATGATCATCGTAACAAACATGACAATATGATAATTTTTATAAATGACAAGGTTTATACAAATTTATGATCTAAAATTTTCTGTATACATACTCGTTTGATATTAAAAAATAAATAAAGAGAAAACAACATATGTTTATGGCAAATAAATAAAATAAAAATAGTTAGGACTTAATAAAATTCATGTGTATTATTATTAAATGAAAATCAGACGTACCACCCGAATTATTTACGTTTACATTTGAATATTATGTATGTGTACCTCTGAACAGTTTTGTATTATTTGTGAGTGTCAAATACCCGGGAATTAGATTCCAGGAAATTCCGAACAAAGCATCTGAAGTGGATCAAAGGATGAAAAGGACGAGACCTTATAACGGATCTAACATTCCGGTACAGTTTTTCTATACAGCTTTAGAGTATTTTGAAATTATTTTTTACCGTAGGACAATTCGTTTGGTCTGTGGGTTCTACAAATAGCTCCAAATCGCCGGGGCTATTATTAAAATAATCAATAACTCTGTAACAATAAAACATGTTGATACGATAAATGTGTTTTTTTTTCTTCTCAATAAATGCGTGAGCTCCGTTAAAAAAACCATCATTATTTTGTATTATAAGATAAAAAAAAAAACAACTCACGAATATAAATAAGAAAATAAGCAAATAACGAGAACACCAGATGATGTATTTACGAATCATTAGTCTGGTAGGTACATTCACAAATAAAATACAAGTAAAAATCAAATATCGAGAAATCCACGAGTATTTTCTTGCAAGAATTTTATACTTGCATTACATAATTAGCCAAAGCTCGCGAGTCTTCCTAATCAAAAATCGTGCCATTAGTTTTCATGTTTTCGTAAATCACCATTGTGAGTAATATTTTTCTACAAATTGGACAGCATTACATTGAAAATCAACGTAATTACAGACACAATTAACTACTATCCTGTTCGAGGCAAAGTTTTTCGTACAATTGTGAAATCAAAAATACTCTGTTTATTTGAACTCCGCGATAAACTTCCATTTTTAGGTGTTATTATTTATGAGTACACGCCTCTTTTACTGATAATAGGCCCACTTATCTATTTTAAGAAACTCGGAGAAATATTCCACTGTACACATAGTAAATGTGTAGTATTTATCGCCAGATTTTTTTTTCTGTGAGTATCAACTGTTATCTACTTATCGTTTTACTGTCAATAGTATGATTATAAAAAAAATCAAATCGCCTACAGTTGAAGCGATGACGATGTATGGAAGCTCGGCTCAGTAGTGCAGACAATTACTGGCTGGTGATAAAAACAACACGATACATCTACTATTTACATAAAATACAACCACAAAGTCTACCTTGGATATATTGTAAGTCCTGAATTCTACCACATGACCGAGATTGTTCTGTTTTGCAGTCACACCATAAGCTATCTTCAATCATTCTAAGAGATAGGCATGTTAACGGCACTGTAAACAAATCTTACATGACGAATGCCAACAGTTGGCGGTTTATATAATATGATTTTCCTTAAGGTTTTAGAGTATAAATGGGCTACGGTTCCATGAACTGTTAGAAAATATAAAGTTTAAAATGCTGAATTTGCTGTACTGTCGATATTATTAAAAAAGTTAAACAGTATGTTGGCAGCTTATGCATAGCAGACATTTTATAAATACTAAGTACGCCGAGTCTGCCAGCTCTAAAAACAAAATTAAAAAGATACAGTCCACCAACTCTAACAGGCAGCAATGTTTTTTTTTTTTCAGTAAATAAAATTAAACAGTTGGAATCTCAGAGGAATTACAACGATTCTGTGAGAGGCTCGGTGTAATCGAACATTATATAAATATATATGAACACAGCCACACCCAAGTAGATGGTTGTGAGCTCGAGCAAGGTGCTTTGCTCTACCACCTAGTTACAAGTACTTGAGACGTTTGCATACAAATGATTTTAACAGTCGTTTTTTATATATCATTAATACTAAGCAGAGTAATTTGGCGAGCTCGAGAAGCATAATAATTATTTAAAACACTACAGTTAAAAACCCTAAACGGTTGGGCTGAATCAACCGTGGGTAGTGATCGTTAAGAATTAAGATATTTCGCATAGTTAAAATGAAAAAAAACAACTAACAAAGGTAGTTTTAACAGTTATAAATTGTTTTTATTAATGTGTCAAGTCTAATTAAAAGAAGATAGATCCATAAAGTTTGCATATTAAACTCATGAAAAAACAATACAATCTTGAGAGAGGAGCTTTGGGACGACAAAAATAAAATAATTCTAACAGAGATGAATGATGGATCTTCACTCCCGTCCGAATCGTTCCTGTATATAAGAAATTATTATGGTGGCCATATTATTAAATAATATTTATCAATTTGGGATTCATTTAACAGGATTAAGATCACACGGAAAATCAAGATTCAACGCTTTAAACACTTGGCTAAACAAAAGCTTACTTTATAATGAAGTAAGAATATAAATGCAGAAGTAAAACACAAGTAAGTTTGCAGCAACAAGTAAATGGTTATTATTCCAAATTAAAAATTTTTGACGCTAGATTAGCATCGTCAAACAGAGCGAAACTAGTCGCGTCAAAAAAAAAAGTTGAAACAATACTAAAATTATTATTTCACTAAAAAATATTACAATGAAATTCCACCAGCCGTCAAAAGTACTAAATACATGCCACTGCTCAAATCCGATAATATGATTAAAGTGACTATTATTTTTGGTACCCAAATCATGGTCACCGTAAAGGCCGAGATGATGCAAATCGACCGCGTCATCCGACCGGCCCGGGCTAGCTGGATATGACGAAGGTAGAAGTAATTCTGTAAGAATGAGACATGATAAAATAATAATAACATAAAGAAAAAAACTAGAGTAGGATGCTGTTCAGGCGGGGAGACGAGTAAGAAACGGGATTGATAAATGTAAGCCAGAATATTTTATAGCAGATCTTGGGCCGGAGTCTAAGGTTATTTCCCCGAAATATTATCCGCATTATCTAAATGCTACGTGGGGCCGAGGTTTGAAAGAAAAAAGTATTTAGTATCTACATTTTCATAAAAAGTTTAAAAATATAACAACTTGTGAAAATTATAAATTAAAATGTGATTCGCTCAGTTCTTAAACAGAATGTTAAATTTTTCGCCGATAAAATACGTAAATTTATAATAGGGTTTTATCATATTTTACATCCACACAGCCTGGAGGCGAATATTTCTTAAAGAATTTTAAAAAATCCAGGGCATTTATGTGCATGACCTCACCATTGGTAAGCAACTGTGCCAAGAACTAGGTGGTTTTTCTCACATAAATATTAATAGAGTAGTGTAACAAAAAATATGGGATAACTAAAAGTAACTGGTCCGTATAAATGTACGAGGTCTTTCTGAGTCATGCGGAACTTTCGTAAATAGAAATACAGTTCAATATTTTTACTCTTCCATAAGTCACACGAAGTCGCTTGTTATAAATATTTTTAAAATACGAGAATACAGCGATAACCTGACGTGAGTAATAATAGAAAGAAGATAAAAGGGCCGTGATCAATGTTATTACCAAATAAAGATATTAATGTGCCGCAGTGTCTGCCGCGAGCGATAAGTCAGTCTGCTGAGACCTGATAAGAAAAATAAGGCGACGGAAACTTTTCTACGAAACTCTTCAAACGAAGTACTCGCGCAGTCATAATCTAGCTGATATCAAATCATAACAAAATTATCAAATGATACGAGTGTGAATGTGTTCGTTAGTTTGCTGGAAAATTTACTGACCATACACAAGCTACACCAAAACGGATGCAGATTTTTACCTAAAATTGATTAAAAAAATAGATGCTCTGTAGAAACACCGAAACGTGTATCTTTTATCATTTTGTTAAAATTGAATATGGACAATGATAATGTTACGTATAACAATCATAATCAAACCTTTGCACCTATCGTGTGATGGGTTTGCGCAATAGATGTGGCTTATAAAGACGTACCGATCCCTCATTTTCATCTTATCCATTATGCATCGCACGCGAACGAGTAGCCGGCTGCTGCAGCGGGAATGTTAATTTTCCGATCCGATTACGATTTTGGGATGCCTTGCGGATTCTCGTGTGATGTAGCTATGCTGGCCGACGTGAGCACAAACAGCTTAATTCATTCTCACTTTATAAAATCAATTTCCATCAGCATAAAATCGTTTTAAAAAGCGATACAATTATATTTCACATCGAATGCGCTCCGAGCATGCGATCGCCGCACTGTGTTTCCAGGTAATTCTACTAACATGAAACTTGAACCGCGCCGAAGCACGCTCGGGATCCGCTCAGCGCAGGGAATGTGCGCAAGCCTAACGACTTGCATGAGTTTAAACCAATTTGCCTTCTTTCTTTTAAATCGTTGCATTGAAATTATACTAAAATAGCCTGCTGTACAAAACTATCCAATTTCACATTTAACTATTCTATGGTAATCTACAACCAGTTATATTTTATTAAATTATGCATTAGACTTATGCATTAGAATTATGCATTATATTGAACATGGAAGATGATGACAAATTTGAGAGTGCAATAAATAACTTATATTCGCCCAAGTAATATAAATCAAATCCGCATTATTAACCTACTCGTGGTTGGATACAAATTTTTGAGAATTCCCAACACTCGGCGAGACCGTGTTCTGTCTACACCATAGGTTCCCAATGGGGGCGGTACCGCCCCCCAGTGGGCGCTGGAGCTTTCCAAGGGGGCGGTGGCGGGTCCAAGGGGGCGGTGGCGGGTCCAAGGGAAAATGAATGAACTTTTTGCATTTAAATTTTTTTGATTTGTGCAGTAGATTTTTCACAAAAAAACCAGAAAATGATCAAAATAACTCCAACAACATTTTTTTTACCTGGGCAGCAATAAAAAATATACAGAAAAAAATTATAACTGTTATTTTGCGCAAAAGGGGGCGTTAGAATTTTTTTTCCTGTCAAGGGGGGCGTTGGAAATTTTTTTTCTTGTCAAGGGGGCGGTGGTCAATAAAAGGTTGGGAACCTATGGTCTACACGATTACTGTTGTGCCAGGAAAAAATAATCTTGAATCCATTTTAAATACCCGAATTTTAAACACTTTATTATCCACGTTATCCGACGTGTTATCCAACAATAAATATTATGATATCAACTCACTATCCATCTTCGACGATGGTGACTAAAGCGCTCCACACACGATGCGAACAAATTGCACAATGGTGTAGCCATAACCAGTAGTTTTTGTGAGATTTCGCCGATATTCACTGGTATATGGCCACACCATTGTACAATTTGTTGGACGAGACGCCAATTTATCGCATCGTGTGTGGAGCGCTTAACTCTCGACACTACTTTCATACTAGTCCAATAGTGGAGTAGCAAATTCGCCTAATGTGAGGGAAGCAACGCTTCGACTGCTTATTTTATTATTTATTCTGAGACGTATAAATTTATTACTGTCATATTAACTAATACGTTTAAACGAAGCACATTTTGTAGGTTTTAACATCTTTAAAAGAACAATGAAGCATTGGTCGATATCGTTTTGAACGGGCCGAGTACAGAATAAAGATAATAGGTGCTTTTAGCCACTAATTCGTATGTAGGCGGACGCACCGAGATTGAAGACTGTCGGTGGTTCTGTAATTATTTGCAATGAAAAAAATATCTCCAACAGTCCAATACGAAATAAATTACTGTTAAATGGTCCATCATAAAAAAATACAAAGCAGCTAATACTGCGTGCGTATCATTTTTAATGTATTCCGCTTATGAAGGTGCGTGAAGACGAGATGGGATGTATACTGCGATACCGTGAGGTTCACAATGCAAACACTCGCTTGACATGTTGGCCTTCATCTCTTCTATATCATAAATTAATAGTTTCTTGTAGTTAATCTTACGTAGATATCAGATATTACAAACAGTGCGAACATCAAGCCACCAATCTCTTTTATTCGAGGTTTTATTTTTTACACTATTTTCATTTTGACAGTACATATAATATTACTAATAGCATCGTAGTCCAATAGTAAACGTAGCTGAGTATACCCCGCAGAGATCCAGGTTTATTCTAGAAAAATCTAGTTCAATTCTAGAAAAACTCTCAATACAACTTTTGCTGCGAATTTATTTTGTACGTTAAGGCTAATCATATAGCCAGAACAATCAGTAATTTTCATTTCTCGCCTGGAAAGCGCTATAGAGCGATGCAAATATTTTCGATAATGGTAAATGTAGAGGTCATCACCGATGAAAATCCCAGTATCCCGGTAGAAAAATCAACTAAACATGGTACGGACTACATTACCTAAACACTTTCGTGATCAATACAAACACAGTTACAATAATTCTCTCTATCAATTTTATATGCAATCAAAATTGGCCGGTATCGACTAAGCGAGCGTATCGGCGGACTAATTGTACTCAAATATAATAAAAGCGAATGTGGACAACGATTGCGATATGTGCAATGAATAACATGTCGGTAGCGTTCGCGGTACAATCGGCCCAGCGTACCGTGGAGGAGACAAAAATTTTCAATTACCCGTGGGTGGAGTCCCCTGTGGGGCGCGCTGCCGAATAAATGCCAATAAGCATCGAATCGATTAGTCTTTGTTGCTTAAACAATAATGTCATCAGCGTTTAGATTCATTTCGTACGAAGCATTCAGGTTATTCAAAAGCGAATCCACCTCCTCCCGCGGTAGCCTGAACGAGGAGTCAATAACCGCACTGCTCTAGAAGAACAGGAGACCGCAAGGAAAAGTCAGGAAGTGAGCAAGTGGTCCAAAGCGATCACAGATAGTTTTAGAAACGGCCCTGTGCTTAAAAGAGAGGACTGGGCACCGCATCGAAATGGAATTTTTTTCCCTTGTATTCAACTATCTTTCTTTTTAAAATGTTTTCAAGTGCTTACACTTGAAAACTAAGTTTAAAGTTTTAACTTTTCCAATTTTTATTTATAATACATTCATTTCTTGGAGCAAAAATAAATACTACAACATTGAGATACCTTTTATAGTGTGGCTTTAAATAATGTGTATGCACAGGGCATATAAAATATATTACATAGCACGATAGACACAGCACACCCAAGACACGGGGGCTCCCAGCGACACGCTGCACAGAATAATCGATTGAGTGATTTTTACGAGTGACCCCGCAATGTGTTCGGCACTGGGGGCTCCTGGAGGGCGAGGACTGGAGGGCGATGTCTGGAGGGTGTGGGGCCGGCGCAGCTCCAGCTGGATGCAGACTACGTGCGCACAGGTCGGTCATGTCTGACCTTGAGCCGTTCGGGTGACATACGAAAACGCACAAACTGCTTTTTAACCGACGTTACTGATTCAATTCATGAACATAATTGACAAAGTAATATTTTTAAAATAAACCAATCATCATCACTGAGGATGGATATCGTGACTAAGTATTTTATTATAGTGATTCTACACATCTAAAATTTGTAGGAACAAGATTGACAAAAGTTTATTAAGTACGGTAGGATACAAAAAAAGCAGCGTGGATAAGATATAGGAAATGAAACCGGTTTTGGCAGGTTAGTATATCTATCATATAAATATTCGATGTACTCGGCAATGTAGTCTGTGGGTACTGTAAACAAATACGACGCGGCACAATTCACAACATTGAAAGGCATTGTATAATTATTCGTACAACTCGGCCGGGCCGCACGATCCACAGCCTTACACTCAGAACGGTGGTTCGCAAGCTGGGTGGCGCAGTACATGACAAAACTTGAAAAAAAAACACTTAAATATTATGGTGGGTGTGGTATTTATTAATTTGCTACATGAGACACAAAGCTTGTAAAGCATCAATCTAAATCAATAAAATCAAAAAAATTAAATACGAACAAAACCAGTGGAACCACATTAAATCTTTCTTCGAAAAAGAATATACATATTCGAGTTATTTGTAGATGCCATCATTGAGGATTACGCACAAGCGTTGCATTGGGTTATTATTATTTTCCGCGCACCTCCCTTTGGGGGCCGCTGGCGCGGAGCACAATGGGGATATCGGCGGCACTACTGCACCTCGAATGTCAACCGGCCCGAGCGCTCATTTGTATTCAGAGCGACGCCACGCTTTGTGTAAGGTCAGAGGATTTCGACGGAATTATTATCTTGTTTATTCGTTCGGTAAAATTAAATCCTGGCCATCCACCCCCCGCCGCTAGATAATTTTATGGTCCATGACAGCGGGCTCGGGTGGAAAGCGATAGAACTGGAATACTAGTAGGTATTATGATTAAGCACATTCTTGTATAAATAATCTCGATTTTATTTAAAAAATAAATTTAAAAAACTCCAAAAAGGCGGCTAGGTTACTTAATTATTTCGTTTAATAGTAAATTTACGATAAATTATACAGAAAAATACTAGAAGCGTTGCATATTCATGATTAACTTTACGATAAACAGATAAAATAAAAATAAAAACTTTTACAGGTGATTCATCTGTCATAAAACTTTTAAATGTACCAAAAATATCTTTAACAACATTTTTATCTTTGATTCATTATATCGTATCACCAGTGCAAAATGGCGATACTACTGTATAATGGATCGAAGCAATCGATCAATATCATTTGACAAATATTACAACTGTCAAGTTGGCGACTCTCATTTCATATTATATGCTATTAGATAATCTTATCTATTCTAATATATTGACTACACAATAAATCTTTAGGGGTAAGAAAATGCTGGTTTATTAAATATTTAATAATATTCATTGGACGAGATTGGAAATTATAAATGTAGCGCTATCGGAAGGAATCTTTTTATACCAACCTCGCGTATATATTTAATATTACAGACTAAGTTTTTTTCGGAGTGTATAAGGCCTTTGGGAAGAAGTTTCACAAAAATTCTCATTATAAAAATCCTAAAATTGTTTACATCAAAAAAGAACTCATTATTTTTAGCCGAAAATAAAATTTTATACATTTTTAAAAATAAAAAGTTTACTATCGTGGTAAAACAAAGATTATCCAATATGTGTGTGTGTGTATTTTTATTTAGATAAAAACATTTGATAAAAAAATATGCGATGGGGACACTAAGATTTCTTAATGTAATATAACTGTAACCTTATATGAATCACACTGTATAAAAAAATGTACAGTTACAAATAACATTTCATTTGTATCCGCAGAGATCCAACAGCACACCTATTATGATGTAGATCTACAAAAATACACAACGCTCGGATATGTCATTATTATCTATTGCTTTTTTCAAGATGCAGATTTTTTGCACAACGAATGGCTTGTCAATCGATATAGCCAAATGTTAATTGACAATTGCAGTCAACAATGGGAGGCACCGTTGGCAGACCCACAACTATATTGTAAAGGCTCGGGAACGAGTGACCATTCAAACGCTTCACTTGGCAGGACTCGACTCGACAGACTCGAGTGATCTCCGCCCTGGCAACCTGCGCTGGACGGCGTTGGAAGAACTGTACGAAACGCGACACTCGAAGTGTCCCCAAGGGCCACATGGTTGGCAGGGGCGGTGGTGATACCTTGACGCAATGAAAAAATAAGTATGCTCGCTTGAAGCTACCTACAAATATTATATATATAGAAGTTAGTGAGTGTGTAAGAGTTTAATCAGCAATGATGAGTAATTGTTCTATAATTGGTTGAGCGGGCGCTGAAATGATCTTACAACATCGTTTTTATTAAATGTAAGAAGAATTTGCAAGATTTTAGTTATTACATCCAGAGCTAAATCATAGCTTACTATTTTATGGTTGTATCCGTATATAGAGTTTCATATCATTCGTTTTATAGTCCTATTAAAATATATGTGCTCTTATAAATATAAAAGAAAACAATTTATTATTTTTATTAGCGGCTTTTTTTTAAATATTCACAAAACGACTGTTTTTAAAAGCCTCTTCAAAAATATTATTTAAATGCTGGTATATGCTAGCAAAGATAACTTTTTTAAAAACCTATTACCCATTTTCAAGATATAAAATAAAGTCATAAATGTCTTCTAAGCATGGTAGTGAATACTTTAACTTCAATTGAGATTTTTATCTATTAATTTTTTTTCATATTTCTCTAAAATCGATGTTAATATGGTAAAAATTTACACATGCTGGTGTAAAGCACAAAATGAACAAAAATATACGTACGTACGTATAATGGAAGAATTTATAAAAAAATATTTATCAACAGTTTGACTTCAGGTTTGTGCTTGAAATACGCGAAATAGTGGTTTTGCAACGACCGTCATGACTTCTTTTTGGTTTTGAGCGTAGCCTTGATATCGTATCACGAAATAAGTTGGACGATATAATAGAACAGAGGTGCAGAGCCGAGTCCACCGCCGAGCGCGAGGCACGGCTTATTTCAATAATAAAACGAAAAAAACAAAGAAATTTGTTTTCCCCGTTTAAACGTATCTGTAATGTCAACTTTCCGCTCCGCCTGCTCCCGTTTAACATAACTTTTTATATTCTGCACACACAACAATACGCCGGCAGCCGTGATCTCATTGGCTGGAGCCGCGTACCCACATTATATTCCATTAATCGCACAGTAGATTTTAGATTATTTCCTCAAACCTTGAATGGTATTAATTTGTAAAACACACCACTGCAAAAAGTCCAGCATAGATATCGAGAACAATCGAGCGTTTGATTAAAATACTCATTTTTAGATTACAATTTATATTTTCAATTCATACGAGATGACTGTCAATAGCGAGTTTATTATCCCCTGTGCATTGTGAACAACTTGTCACGTTTTATAGTTGACATATTACGGCAAGCAAATACCTCAGTCGATACAGTTTTGTGAAGAAATACTCGCGCAGGCAACGTTTCAAATTGATATTCGTTCCGATACTCAAGATCGTTCATATTTTTTCTAGCAAATACGTTCCAATTGAAACACAATATCTAATTTACACAATAATTTCATTACGATACTTTCTACTGTTGCAACGTTATATCACGACACAAAACGGAGCCCGTAAAAGCAGACCCAGCGCGGCCGGTACTTTAACCGATTACATATTATTTGATGTATTGTATTATTTCAACAGCATTTTATTCCACTAACCCTTTAAAGGCACGACTCATTGTACTATTTTTAACAATTTGCATTTTAAATTATCTTCAGTACTCTCATTGTGCACTAGATGCCCTAGCGCCGATATTTCGGGCGAGTGCATGCCGATAGAAGCTTTTAAAGTATGTGGACGGCTGTGTGCGAATTGAAAAAAGTGTCGCCGCAGCGGCGCCCTCGAGTTTAGGAGCAATTTATAAATGTCGTCTCTGTGGCGCCTTCCACTATCTATCGTCTATGCAAAAGACAGTGTATTTTTTTTATAATTGAACCCGATAGGTCAAAGGAATTGAATTAATATCCGAAATGCGACTAAAATAATAATACTAGTATTTTACAGTATATTTTAAAAGAGGTTAGAGATAAATAAAAAAATATGATAACCGCAAATGTCCGTCCGTTGACAGCAACAATATGGCAGTAAAACAGTATGATACTAATTAATTTTTAAAGACTAGTAGATTCGGGATTTACAAACTATGATCATGTGAGATAGTGAGATCGATCATTTTCTTGGATAGCGTGTCGTCTCTGTTGGTTTTGAGAGGTAAAAACACTGGAAGCAATACAATTGCTGATTTAATAGAATACGTCTTCAAACGTCTCCTAGACAATAATTTTAAAAGGATATAAAAAACAAATAAACAAAATATGTCTTAAAACAACTCGAAGTAAATTGAAGTTTGATAATTTCAAACAAAACAAGTCAAGTACAGTTTTAATAAATTTTTTGTTAGTTGAAATTTGTTTTCAAAAAGACAAAAAAATTGTGCATTTTAATAAAAACAGTAAAACTTGAACAATATCGTCAATTGGTGCCACTAAACCTGAATTTAATTAACATAAAAAAACAATCTCAATAGCTTACTCTCGTAATTTATTTTACATAAAAATGTGGTAGTTGCACGTAGTTTGGTAGCAGCCCATAATAAAGGCAGGGGACCAGTTAAAGTGGCAAAGAAAATTGTTGACATGGCGAATTAATTTGATGCAAACCTTGATGGGAGATGCTTGCGTGCCTCCCACGGAGCGATAATGCAAGAATATTGTGTTAACTAAATTTACCAGGATTTTAGCAATGGGGTTTCCTGAATAACACCATTGACTTGTGAAATTAATATTTTAAAAAAAGTAAAAAATAAATAGTATATTCTGGAACATAGCATTAACCAGTAAAGGATTTTTTTATGTTATTTTAATTTACTATGTAACACTTCTTCTAGTCTACACCGAATGAATTTAATTATTTTATTGTTTTGGTTTGAATCGTAAAAATTCACGATCTTCGCGAATCAAATGCCTCGTCCCTCAACAAGGTGAAAATTTAAACTCAAGCGAGAATCAAAAAATAGTTGATTAAAAGAAACTGGAATGAGAAAACAAAATACTGTTTCTAGCCTAATGTATTTATTAGTAAAAAAAAAAAAACATCGTTGAAGTCCAAGTCCATTTGATGCGTTATTCTAAAATAAATTAATTTTTCCGTCTTAAAAACCTCACTATCACTAGTAAGTACTTCAAGATCAAATGGCTAAAATTTTACAAAAAATAATCAGATTAATGATTTTAATACAACGCTGAAGCGGTTCATTTATGTACTAAAACTTTATCTGTTATTTTCTTTTACAGAAAATTAACTAAAAATGTCAGATAAAATTTCCAGGTAAAAAATAAACAAGTTGAAGCTCCCGCGTAGCTACGCGATAAGTATCTTAACATTATATTATACGTAATCTTTAGGCTTTAATAAAAGGATGTAAGCAAAATAACAACAAACATATCCATAGACAAGCAAGAAAATTTAGTATGCGAGACCACGCCCTGATTTAATGGAGGAGTCGACTAATTTTGGACGCGTTCCATCCAATTTGTAACAATCAGTCCCGGCTATAAAAACAGCTTATCTGCAATGAAGCCAAATAAAAGAAAACTCTAATCCATTCAACCAGCCGTATGAGCCCAGGCCGTAATGATATTAGGAGACAGTGATGCAAGGAGGTCCCTGATCCAACTATCAATCGAGCAAGGGGTAAGTAAGTTTTCAAACCATTACAAACCGTACTCGAGCAAACAAACACATAAACAGTTAATGGGGACATATTCAACACCGTAGAAATATTTTTAATATTAGAACTCCCGTTAAATGGGCGAATATCTTAAAATGATGATTTATTGACTGTGAGGAAAAAAATATATATTACAAAATAAATAGGGATAGAGAATACGAGTCACGCCTGCTTTTGAAGGTAAATATTCAACCATTTTTCTCGTCATTAAAGAATCTGTCCAATACTACTATGATTATTTAGTTATTATAAATACAATAAATAATCATTTAAATTGCTATATACAAAACCTTTAGTTTTATGTATTTTTTTTAATAATTGATAACGTATATTATAAAATGATTTAAAGCAAATTAACTTCCAGTCAAGGAAAATCTTTGCAGCGGCAATTCGCATGTATATACTTTACAATAATATATCAATTGATAGTGATTACAGAGCGAGTTGCGTGTCAGTATTTATTGCTGTATAAATAAATACAAAAAAATCCGTTCTCAACTACCGCTCGGCACATGAAAAACTATTAGAACTATAATTATTCAGTATTTTATTTGAACTATCCTCTTTTGAAGTCACAACGAGAACATATAATTTATAATATCTCCGAAAATGTTGAATACTAATTTAATGTATAATAAAATATATCAATCACAAATTTTAACAAAAGTAACGGTGAATCAAATTGAACCCAAATTTGATGTCGAATATTGCAAGCAAGGATTTAGGGCCAAGAATTGTGAAAATCCGCAAACGCTCCCGGTCTCGACACGGTCCCGGCACGGTCCCGGCACGGTCCCGGCACGGTCCCGGCACGGTCCCGGCACGGTTCCGGCGAGGCTCGCGACCGGAGCGTCTCGGCTGCGACTGGATGACTGATCCGCCGTTAATGTATTTGAGCGATGCAAACACATAGCGACCTGACCACCGCCGTGTACCGGGGGAAACAAATCAAACGATCTCCACGCGGGGGGCAGAGCTGGGGCAGGGTGTAAATGACAAATATATCGTGGAAAGATCAATCAAATTTACAACATAAAGGACCAACATAATAATAATAAAACAGTTTCAACACTTTTCTAATTATATATATATATATATATATATATATATATATATATATATATATATATATATATATATATATATATATATATATATATATATATCTATATAGTTAAATGTGCATTTTATTGTGTTCTTTGCAGTAAATCATTAAAATGCAAACAAGTTTTTTTTTCAGAAAATGCAATACCTGTCACGAGTGGGTAAAAAAACAATTTGCATGCACCTGCAAGCGAATAAAATAAACAAAACCACTTGAATCAAGAATTATAGATTATTGAACAAAAGCAATTAAGGCGAATAAACAGTGCACAATCAATCAAAGTGCAAATATAAACACGCGCGGGTCGAATGCGAGTCTGCACGGGCGGGACGAGCGATGAAGTCACCGCCGCGGCCTGGCCATTGTTTATTACAAAAAACTGCAGCCAAACAGTCTGCAGCGCTGCACCGGCAGACAAGCCAGCGATAAATAACATAATGTTAGAAAAAGCACGAGGAGTGAACTCGACGGGCTAAGCTCGGCACCGTGTCAGGGGAGGCGAGCCGCGAGTGCAGCTCCGGGCGCGTGGAAAATTCCACAATCCTCGCTCGCTCGCATTACCCAAAAAATAACTGGAATGATTTCATAGATCAGATCCGAGCAGCCCCGAGAGTCAAACGCCGCAGATCGTGATTTATTTTTTGTCCGGGCGGCGGCGGAGTTCAAGCCCGGCGGTAAAGTTCACGGCGAATGTGCGTTTCGATCGGAGCGATATCACCTCGGCGGACTCGCGGCCGCTCTGCTCCTGCCGCCGGGCCATCTCGGCGGACTCCATAAGGGTCCGGGTCCGGGTCCGGGTCCGGGTCCGGAGGGCGGCGACGCGCGAGGACGGAGCGCCGAGGGCCGCGCCGGAGGAGCCGGAACGGTCCACCAGCCGCGGGCCCGCCGGCCACGAATCGAACGCTGATGATGCAACACGATCGCGGGCTTATGCAAATTGTTTAATTTGACGGTGATAAATCTGAATTCGCGATAAGGCCTCCTTCTACTGGCCCGATCTAGTGTAATTTATGCGGAGCGAGCTTCGGGGGAGAATTACGCGCGATTACCAGAAGTGAAGCAGAGTTTGTGTTATTTTCGCTGTAATGAGATTTGGCGTGCCGGTTTATCATTGATTGAAATTTAATACCGCCTATCGGGTAATCTGAGAGAGTAGAAGCGGCGATACAAAAAATACATTAACATATTACGTGACGCATCCGTTGAATACGAATCGGGTATAAATATTTAACTACATCTCCGGGAAGATAGGTTCTCAGCGGATATGGAAAGTTTGAAGTTCATTATGGAAGCTCTGCCGCATAAAGCTATCGGGAATTGACAGCCCCCTGACTATGCGAAGTAAAATATATGTATGTTATTCGATATTTTAAAATATGACGAAAGGAAGCACCCGGATTCGATTCCTCGAGCAGCACATTTCAGAAAATTCAAGAATACTAAAAATGTATCCGAATAAGTATGCAAATGACCCGGCGGTCGGCGTATAAATAGAGAAATTTCCAATATTTACCGTTGCCCGCTTTAAGCAGAGCTCAATAATATAACTCCAATTGGACGAGTGCAAGCGGCGCGGCGACCCGTCCGGGGCTCGTCGCAACGGGCGAGGTGCACTTTATCTGCAACGGCCGACTTTGTATCGAATCAATTCAACTACCCGTTGCAGGTCTGTAAGCATTAGGGTTTTCAATTTCAAACAAACTCACTTTTGGGGTGTACAGTAAAAGTACCACGCAGTGGCGAAACATAGTGCGCTTCTCGTACTAAGAAAAGCGTTATTTTTAAATGCGGATTCTAAAGCTGCTATATTTTAATCGGTATAAATTATATTTAACAGTATAATATAGGAACTAAAAGTACATACTTTATAGACAAATCGTACAGTAGTAGGAGAAGAAACCGATTCGCCGAGCACCTCGCCGCGGGCCCCACCCGCCGAGTCGCCGCGCGCGGGGAGAGACGTCGCACGCCTAATCGTATGTGCATAGTGATTGCGCACGCGGGTGCATGTGACCTAATTTTTATTTTAAAGGTATTATGCGAATTAGGGTCGCTCGTGAAGGAAGGAATCAAAACGTCGGAGCGACAGAGAAAACACACTTCACATGTTACGAACGACGCGAGCAAAACCACTTCAACCGATGCGGGAAAATAAAGTTGATTTGGCTCGAGACGAATTGGACGAAATTATGAAGTGTATAAATTTCATATTTCTACAGAAATGAAACAAGAAATTACATACGTGTCTGAAATATTTTTGTATTATAAAACACACACCAGAAACAATGAATGAAGCTCGGCATGACAATGATGCGTGGCATCAGCCTCCGCTAGTCTGCGCAATACACGCTCACAACCCTTAATAAATACCGTAGTCTTCGAGTATAGGGTGATTTACAAGTCAGCAGCTACTTTACTTAAAAACGTACGTCTTGAAAAGGCCCATACAAAAAAGAATCTATCGATGTACCCAGTTTATCAATTGAAATCAGACATCAAGAGTAAAAATATTATTATAATCACTAGAAATCAAACCATGCATATTGTATTATTATATGCGTGAGTATGGGTATCTTAATGTACAAAGTTATTTTAATTTACAATATATTTAAATCATATAATGCTTAATGTAGGCCATCAGTTAAAGTCAGGAAGCACAATGACTCGCCGAGATCGTCCATAAGACCTCGTCTACTGAGAGATGTTAATGTATGCTAAGCATTTTTTGCGAGCTCTCCCATCGCCGGCGGTTTCTAATGAAATACATCTGTCTCCCTCTCGTAATTCCCCGAAGGAGAGGGGCTGAGAGACATCCAAAGTTATTTATTCCATTATTTTCTAAAAAAAAAAAAAAAACAATTTAGCCAAAAAACACGAGCCCTTCGGAAGCGCTCCGTTCCGCCCGGCTCGAGATAATGACTCTCCGCCGAGGAATCTGGACGAAGTACTTCCAGCCAGAAAAGCGAACGGTTGCGTGGTCTATAATATCAGATTACCCGTATAAAAAAATAATGAACCTCTGCCATATACAGGCACGGCTGATACTAGACGCACTCGCATGATTTAAATAAGACATCAATGGCGGTACTGCCATGCAAATCCAAACGTCCAGCTTGCCTTATTAAAATAAATACCAGCAAGCTAATTAATACGCACCTATTAAGACGATGATTAGTACATTATTAATAATTTTCGCGCAAATTATTTAATTTGATCCATACTACTATATGTCTGCTGTCCTGAGTGTACGAGTATGAATCACACTGTATATTATCTTTTGCGAACGTATTTTTTTTTAATGCGAACATGCTTGCTCTGCAGCTAAAATCAATGCACGCCACTGCGAGATAAACGCTTACTCAGTGATGTTGTCGATTAAATAAATAATGATTTCTACTACGCGTATTTGATTCTACTAGATATGAATAAAACTGCATTCATAAAACCTTATTCCCATTCATAATGCTTTCCATTGCTGACGAGGGTGTGCTCGGGTCAGAAGCAGAAACGGGGTGTGTATACGGAGCGAGCTCCTTATAAATTTTATATTTTGTAGGCATCTCCGCGTTGATTTGTACATTTTATTTAGCATATTTACATAACGGGAGCTTGCAGCTTCCACCGGCCAAATAAATTAAAATACATCAGGTATCTGTATTCGTACACCAAGATATTTAATACGCATTCAATATGTATAATATGTATTAGACACACTCAGAAGAAACCGGTATACAGATTATAGGGAAAGTGGAAAATATGATAATGATACAAACTGAAGGGTAAAAAAAGGTATCCAAGAACTAAATGTAATATTTAACGTATTAACCTAATTATATAGCAAGCCCCTTATTGGAAACCGGCGGATAAGTTCATGAAGTATGGGCGCTTTTTATGCTACACAAATTAGAATTATGTATGTTATTGAAGCTATGTTTTCCTCGAATATCCACGCCAAAAAAAATAAAATAAATTGATTTGTACTGAATTTTTTTTAAATTTTAGGAGTAGGGATATTTTAATTTCTAAAAAAATATCTAATTTGAAAAATCACTTAAGATCTTAATCATCTCGTATCACTTATCTCTGATCACTTAATCACTTAAAAATCACGGAAGACTTTTTCAAAAACGTATAGTAAAATATTTCAATGTACCTGAAATAATTATAAACAGTGTACTTTTTGGGTGATCTTTGAAATACAGCTAGTCAAAAGTTATCTTTGAAATTAGTTATCAAGTACCCATATTACAATATGTCTTACAATATAAATTCAAGCACGCGGCGCTGACGCGAATAATCCTTCTCCGCCGTAGCAGCCGCTGCGCTACCGGGCCACGCCGAGCTAATTACTATTGATCAGTGCGTAGGTGTTAAGTCTTCAGCGCCGTCCGCGCTCGCCGGGGACGGGCACGGGCACGGAGACGGGCACGGGCACGGGCACGGGCACGGGCACGGGCACGGGCACGGGCACGGGCACGGGCACGGGCACGGGCACGGGCACGGGGACGGGCCCGGCCCGGGACGCGCTAATGCGACAAGACAGGCAGAAATTAAGCCGGGAACGTGTCTTGCGAGTCCCAGGAGGCCGAGCGGCAGATTTAGGCAAACATTGCCACTTGTATAATAAACGAACCATGAAAGATAGATCGGGCCCGATCTGCCCCTCCCCTCCTGCTCCCCGCCCAGTTAAATATTTACCCCACTTTGCGCCGTGATCTACCATCACTTATTCAATGACGTTTTGTACGCGAGTAGGGGAGAGGTGTTGAGTGAAATAAAAAATAATCACCCATCGCTAAGCTGCCAGACACGAGGCAGTAACGATTCCGGAGGTGGATATTATGCAAAAATGTTGAGCGCTGAAGCTACGATGGGGAAACGGCGGCTCCGACGGCCGAGCCGGTGTGGTCGCGTGCCCGACTACTCAGTTCAGACGAGTTCTCCACTCAGTCTCAGGCCTCGCGCTGATCTTCACGAGTCTTCTTCAAAGGCTAAGGAAAACTATACAGACTTATAGTAACAGTGACAAGTGTCTAGAGAAAGCGCTGGAAGTTGAGAAGGGCGAGGCGGAGTGTAATATTGCCCGGAGATCTTAGTGTAGAAATAGGAAGGGGTTAGCTCTGACACCAATCTAGGCAAAATTATTTAGTGAATTTGTGATTTTCTGAGCGTTTTATTGATTGTTTGTTCAATCGTAGGGAATATTCAGGCCAATAAACTGCCTTAGCCTTGTAATGCATAAGAATAAAGGATTTAAACCTGGGCCGAGAATCCTATAGAGCTCAAGTATTTCTATTCAAATTATGTTATTTACATTCGAAGGTTACTGAACAATTAACAGTAATTTATTAATAAATACAGCGTTTGTGCAATATCAATACTTTTCACAGCCATAGTGGTGTTTATGAATATTACCAATAACAATTTATTTTTTAGAACTAATTCAACTGGCTCTTGTTAAATTGAATAAAAAAAAGCTGATGACGCAGCTATGGGCTGAGTACTCGGCGCAATTTCAAAAATACTAAATGTCCAAAACGGTGCAATAAAAAAAGTCCGCAGTAAAAATCAGAAGCCCTCTCCCCTGGCCGCAATAAAGCACAACATCTGGACATTGTGTGCAAAAATAAATTCCACGATTCTAATCGGAGTGGAATATAATCAACAGGTAGTATTATTCGGCCAAGCCCATAGATTGGTTGGCAGCTTTGGGCGTTCATGTTCGCGTTACTACAAAAAACCGACTACCTTGACCGTGAAGGTCAGCTGATTGTGTGACCGACTCATCGACTGGTGAATGATGCCGGATTTTTTTTATTAAAGACCGTTCTCGGGACATATTCTGACTCTATTTAAGCGAATAAGTTATCAAAACAACTGTTTCGAATTTGTAGAAAGTACCGTCACAACAAACCGAACAGCGAAAAATAGTTAATGCAATAGTATTAAAATATTATGCTGAATGTATCAATTAATTTTCAAAAAAAAGAAATAACAGTTAAATATGTTAAGGCCGTAGTGTATTTATTGGGGTGCCAGGAGTGCGCACATCTCTATGATGAATGGGAGAAAATAGGATTTATAAAAAGATCTTCAGAAAAGAAACGACGAAGAGCGCCAAAACGTTGCCCGTCTTCAGATTATTAAAAGCTGAAAGTGAAGACAGCGTTTACGACATGAAATGCGCGTCTTTGGATATTGTCCAAAAATTTGTAGTTCAGAATTTTTGGTCACATATTTTTGTTTAATGAAATTGTTGCTGATATTTGGAGGAGATGTGTAAATATTTTCTAGTTTTTGGGGATGTATTGCAAATATAAGTGAAGTTTATAAAACTGAAGAACATTGTCAATTCCGAAGAGGTGAATTTTACCGGCCGAACACCTCGCGCGGCGTGGTCTCCCACTCGTGTTCAAAATGTCATAATATTATTCACCGTGACCTTTGGTGTGACTTCGGCGTTTGTTTTGAAAGAATCACGGAGTAAAAAAATAAACATTAGCGTAGCGTAGGTTTCTGTGTCTATTTTTTATCGCGAGTGTTATCTCGTATTGGCTTACAAGCGTCTAGCATTTCGTTATAATAAATATTTACAAGATGACAACCTGGCATAAAATTTCGTGTGTTTTGATTCAAAACAACCGCAGAGAAAATTTTATGAGAATTGTCAACATACTTCTCTCGGTACTCGCATCGATTAGCTCTCGGGACATTTGTTTAGTATACTTATTTTATAGTTCTATAGACGCAAGAACTTTCCACGGAGGAGCGGGGATCGGGACGTTACACTGAAAACGGGGTAACGTGTCGCTGCTCCGACTAAATCTATCCCGTCATTATAAATTATTAAATCAAAAACGAATGAAATACATGTCGACCTTAACGTAATATTAACCAAAAGTAATCGATTAGATTAAATTAAAGTTTAATTTAACGTTCTCCCATAAGTAGATAACAAAGTAAAATCTTAACCGTTGACCGTGGATTTTTATTATTACGAACAAAGCGCTACATTGTATCGACGATTATGATTTCTACCATATAACGAATTCTATTTTCGATTAAAGATTTCTCTGGTATTTGTTATAAGATTTGTAATAAAATAGCTATAGTAAAGGTATGTAGGCTGAGTAATAGCAAAATTGAATAAAAAAATTATTTTATGTGTTATTGGACGGGTTTTCGCATTTTGAAGAAACCGACTAAACGCGAAATCGGTCCCCAACTCAAATCGTTTTCGTCGTTCGACTATCGGCGTCGGAAACTATTTGCCCGAAAAAATGTCAATTGATACGGAAAGGGAATATATGCGATTATGGAACGGAAAGACAATGATCGCGGGGCGTGCTCGCCGATCCGGGGATACTTCCGAGCTGAAGTTTTGATCGAGCCCCCTGGACGTCCACGCTCGCGGGCGCGTAACGCGATCTCGGCGATGCCCGCCGCGAAATGAGAACAATCACGGGAGGCAGGCGCGGCCAGTTCCGAGCCGGCCCGAGAATACATCGGCGCGGACCATTCATAGACTAATTTTATGGTGGAATGCCGGCCGGGCCGGGCCGGCGCCGGGCGCGGTACGCCGCTCACGTCCGTCGCAGTTACGCGCCGCAGTACAGTGCAGTCCAGGACCGCGCGTCTATTTGTGTCAGCTCGCAGGGATAAAGCGCGTCGCCGACGGGCCATACCGCCGAGGAAAATTCAACATTCGCGTGCTCGAGGAGAATTCCCAAACACCCTGGGAAAGCACGAGGTCCCGAGGAGCGTCGCGTCGTCGCCCGAGAGTGTATCCACCACCAGACGGAGGATTAATCTCTATTAATTCAGAATTAAAATCTGACTAGAGTGCTGCATCAAAGTGGCAACAATAATCAAATCGAGTATAAGAGACTTAAAAAAAAAACAGCAAGAGGCTTTTAGGGTTGGAATCGAGACGAGACGAAATTTGTATTTTTAACCGATTTATAGTTTATATTTTTAAAAAATCCAAAATCACGAATGTGTTGCGTTCGGGTTTGTATTAACAGTAAAAACAACAGTTAAGTACCTGATTAGGGAATAGACGGTTGGTAACACATAATTTTCAAAAGTAACATGACATAATCACGAAATTTAGATAATGGACATATACATACTTACAATATACGTATATTTTCACTGTAATCGAGTAGATAACTATCACTCCTCCTAGCAGACGCACGAACTAAATTCCGTGCATAATTGGACGGTAGCTGAGGTTTGAATACCTCCAACAGTCGGGGCTTTTCGTAAAGACCCCTCCCCCTAATTAGCTTTAAAGCCGCCATTGTCAAACACATATCATGAGAATTCAAGAGATTTTGATGAGTCAAGTCCGAGAGAAGATCTGCATGGTTAACAACTCCGGATATTCATCATAAACTAGAGAGCAGATACCGAATAAAGTAGTTGTTAGGGTGAGAGTAACGTTTATCTTTCTAACACTAAAATAACAGTTATGTAATTAAATTCTACCTTTTTGACGTTTGAAATAAAATACATCTGCTATTGAGTTTGAGCGTAACCAGTATTCACCACATGCAAAACACGTTCGTCTTACATTTCGGTGGAAAAGTATAACATAAAATATAACTCACTTGCATTTAAACGAAAAACATAGATGAATGCGAGTACTCAGATACATTCCACGTTACGAGAGAACAAACATAAAAATATATCCGACATATTTTACAAATCATTAAAATTGCATACGCATTCCTCCAACTGTATCGATGAGTGATTGTTCCCACTTATTATCACAATCGACAAAGGTACGCTTTCTCACGATCAAAATGCTTGTAAAACATAAACATTTGTGATGATACTTTCCTCGATGTTCCAGACCTGTCGAATGCAGTAATAATACTGACGGGTAGGCATTCAGGCCCGACAGAGAAAGAGTCAAAATATCTACACAGCGCAAAAAGTCATCTGGTTTATTTGATTCCAGTCCGGGAAGGGGAGGGCAGGGGAGGGCAGGCGAGCGGCAGGACGCTGACGACTTTTTGCTCCCGTGCCTCGGCGGTGAGCGACAGGCTTTACTTCTGCGCGGAATGAATGGGTGCCCAGCGCTGCGGGGGGAGGGGGACTCGAGCTTGTTCAAAACACAGGTACGTACGTGTGCATTACACGTATTCTATTAAATTCGCTTGTTACGCATGATTCTGTCCGATTGAATCAAGACGGGGGCCATACATCCCTGCCTCTCTTTTCAGTACAATACATGCACGATTACAGACAAAAATATCGTTGACTCTTATGTATATATAGAATGTATATATCGTATCTATAGTTAAGTCGGCTACACGCGTAGCGGCACAACTTGAAACCGATTTGCAACTAACCAATATACCATTATTTAAAAACCCGAAGATGACGCAATCGGTTAGTTACCATTCGGTTGTCAGTTGTGTCGAAGCGTTAGTAGAGGGCTTTAGTTATAACTCAACATGAACCTTTTGACAATACCAATACATTGTCATCTTTCTAGATCTAAGATAAGAGGTACAAACTCTAAAAAAAAAAAATTATCTTAATTTTTAGTTAGGATAGCATCCTGATATAATAGGATTAAGTTGATATTGATGTGATTTTCTGTGCGATTTAAGTAAATAGTTAGCTATATACTTAGGAAGCATACTTTAATGGCAATAAAACGCAGAGACTAATTGAAAATAATGTTGACATAAGTCCAAGAGTCCAAGAGGCTACCGGCATTTCCAGAACGGCTGAATGGTACCTTTAAAATAAAAGAAGCGACTGCCGAACGCACAGAGCAAAATAAAAACCCAAGTCCAAAGTATGCTGACCAAATTAGATAGCCGCGAGTGGAGTGCGACCAGTGAATTGATCTGCAATGATGATGATGGAATCTCAAGACTAAAGCAATACCAATACAAAACGGTCAACGTTAATCTAACCACAATTAAAATCAATAAGGGTAACTGACATAGCGACGATTATAAAATGTAGTAGGATAACTTTACAGTCTCTATGTCAATATATCTAGCTTGAGATTACTACTAGAACACCTCTCTGGTATAGCTATCAGTTAAGTCTGTGATTTTTACCACTAGTAATGCCTAGTTTATAAATTTAATTTAATTTTTAACCAATCTGGCGTACTTCTGTTTTGCACGGTCTCTAGGATCGGGTGAGTCCCCGCCGGTGCAGTATCAACAATCTTTATTAGGTAATAACCGCCTTAACAAATTATCTGTCACTTCCAAAGACCGAAGAGAATCGTTATTTGTCGTAACAATGAAAATAGCTAACTATTTTTCTGGTATGAATATTGTTGCAATTACTACCGACTGGCGTGATGCCCGGTTTATATTAGTCGATTGTGGAGAACTCCGGACGAGTACTGATTATCCCTACCACTGCGCTTATTTAAGCACTTGTGATAGAGAAGAGTAATACACCATAATAGAATAGATTGATTAGGTTCTAAACCCCTACCACCGAGATTTACTTTACCCTACCGGCACTGAGCAATACAAACAAGTTTGGTATAGTAGAGCAGTAAAGTGCAGATGTCTACAAAGATAACACGTGCTCAATCGTAACTGTTTCTGCTTGAAAATTAAACGGTTAGATCAAAAACCTATAGTATGTATTGAAATTATAAATGAAATATAAATTCTTCGATAGTGCGAATGCGGATACTTAACTATGTGTAGAAGAGGCGATAAAAGTATGTTTGCTCAAACTACCGTCTGGTCAAGACTAAGCCCGGTCTCTACTAGTGCGAGCTCAGCCTTATTATTAGTTAGATTCATGCGCAGCAGAAGCTGTGGTGCTTGCCGACACAGGGTAAGTTTATAAAACGAGTAGGTAGGTGTGTAAAAAGTTCACCATGCGACAGAGTTCAGTAGGCTCGCAGTTCGCCGGTTCAGGGACGCTGAACTTCGACGGAGAGATTGATTACTTTGGAACTTTGTTTAGCGACTAAAAAAGTTACAGAACCAAGATCCAACCAAAAACGTTGACAAAAACGAAAATTGTCGAAAAAGACTCACGCGCTTTAAGAACATCCAGTATAAGATAATAGTATCAATAGATGTGCGACGTGTTTTCGTTTGGAGATTTGGTTACGTATTGCGACTTTGCCCAATTCAATAGCATAGGATTGTACATGTTGTGTTGAAATATATGCTGTATAAATCCAAATCAACCATAATAAGAATCGCAACTAAATATATAGAAGCGTGATCGTGCATGGACGATGTAGAATGGAGAAGAGCAGAAGCGTAAGAGAATAAGATCACTCAGGATAAGACGAATCGTTGGAATGAAAAGACTAAAAGAAAAACAAATTATCGATTGCAGGTATCGTTATAACATCGAGGATGGTAATGATGACATTGCAACCGCGTCTTTTAGATACCGTAAACAGTAAATTATATAATAAAGGAAGGAAGGCGTTTAGGAAGCAAATGAAATATATTTTAGCAACCGTCCGTTCCCCTTAGGGAAGTTCGAGCACGCTGGAACGGCTCGCGACGCTGCTGCAGTGGACCGGTCTGCGGGGGCAGCGAGCCACCGGGCCACCGAACCACCGATCCAGCGAGCCACCGAACTAGCAAGCCACCGATCCGGCGAGCCACCGAGCTATCGAACTAGCAAGCCACCAAACCGGCGAGCCATCGATTCAGTAAGCCATCGAACTAGCAAGCCACCAAACCGGCGAGCCACAGATCCAGCAAGCCACCGAACTAGCAAGCCACCGATCCGGCGAGCCACCGAGCCACTGAGCCACCGAACTAGCAAGCCACCAAACCGGCGAGCCACCGATCCAGCAAGCCACCGAACTAGCAAGCCACCGATCCGGCGAGCCACCGAGCTATCGAACTAGCAAGCCACCAAACCGGCGAGCCATCGATTCAGTAAGCCATCGAACTAGCAAGCCACCAAACCGGCGAGCCACAGATCCAGCAAGCCACCGAACTAGCAAGCCACCGATCCGGCGAGCCACCGAGCTATCGAACTAGCAAGCCACCAAACCGGCGAGCCATCGATTCAGTAAGCCATCGAACTAGCAAGCCACCAAACCGGCGAGCCACAGATCCAGCAAGCCACCGAACTAGCAAGCCACCGATCCGGCGAGCCACCGAGCCACTGAGCCACCGAACTAGCAAGCCACCAAACCGGCGAGCCACCGATCCAGCGAGCCACCGGGCCTGGTCTACGTGCGGATGCCCCTCGCTCCTGGCACCACACTCTCACGCCGCTAATCATCGACTGCCTCAATCGAGACAGCGTTTCAATACCGGAGACCAAATAATTGCCACGAGCAGCCTACACATGCACATCTACCTATGTAGCTCCATATTATAAATCAAGTGATGCGAGCAATTTTAGATCAAGAATCGTACTCCAAACGAGTTATCAGTGATAGACGGCAACGCGCTGGATGCAGACACACTTGCGTGTTGTAATTCGCATTACACACACACACCTTAGATTTAGAAAAATAACACTACTTTTGTTAGCATTTGCTTAGGGTTCGCTGTCATATTACAATACTTTAAAAAATACTAAATAAAAGTATTGCATAGTTAAAAAATCCCTTCGTGTTGATCTATTATAAAATAAACTTTTCCTAGGCGGAGATTTTTTTGCTTATCCGAATATGCAAAAACCGGTACTTCATTTGTGACACAAATTGTTCACTAATTTACTGTGAATTGACGCGGAAAGGAAAAATACAGCATCCACTCTGAATAAAAACAAAGCTGTCGGAGCTGTCAAATGACAAGTTTGCTCTAGAATAGTTACGAGCTGCCGACATCAGAATTACAATAGAAAACACTAACCGTATTGTGGTGTGTATGTTACAAAGAAAAAATACTTCCACGTAAAATTTTCCGCTATGCCATCACTTTATTGACGGAAGCTTTACGCCCGAGGGACAAAGGAAAACGACGAAAGTGAAACCACCCTAAGTCATTCGACGCACACTTGGCATTTATTATTCCCGGTAGTACTCGCCCGTACGATTAGCAAATTATCGTCAGCTTCGTGAGCACTCGTTCAAAGCACATTCAAAATAAAACATTCAAAAAGCTCGCCGTCCAAAAGTTGCACAATTTGAAAGTTCACACCTATTATGCAAAAATTGAAAGAAATTATTGCGATACGGTGAAATCATATTCCACTCGCATATTAATTAGAAATAATCAACACGAAGGTACTCAGGTGTCAGGTCTAATTTTCGGGTGAGTGGCACGGTGAAAAACTTAAACAATAAAGACGAAAATAGACCAGGAAAAACCTATCGAGAGTGAAAGTCATCACTAATTTTAGAGGACAGCGCGGAGCGCATTTCCGGGAGTACTTACCGGAGTCGGGTCGGTCTCCTTCGTCGTCAGATTCCGTCCCCGAGTCGTGACCGTCAACCTGCAAATGAAAAGCTACCATTAACGATTGGAAAAAGAAAAACGCAATCAACTCGTCGGTCAGCCATATTTGACGCAAATTCGGAGTCAAATTCCAAACGAACTCGAGTAAATCCGCAACGCCGGGACGCCCGGTGCGATTCTGGCGAGGCTCGAGAGCGAGACGCTCTCTTCCGGACCGAAGTCTCGAAGAAAAACATCCAAACTCTCGACGTAAATAACCGAATCCTTTGTTCTCCCCGAGCTCGGAGGCAGCCATTTTCTACAAAGCTATGACCTTCATAAAACATTTGACCCGGCATTCGGTCGTGCCGAAATACCGATAAAAAGGAGCACACACCTTTTCTGGAATATTTTCTTCATTCAAGGAATGCGTACGAAGTTTGTGAGTCAAAAACTTAAGCATATTTTGAGATTGAAACCGGCTGTCACTTCCCGACTGGCGATGACACTCGAAACAACGCTACCGCCGTAAACGTCAAAACTATATTTCAAAGCTACTTTCCATCGATACGCGAGAGCTTTGTCGAAATTAAACAGACTTTAATATATTCCGTCAGTCTACGGCGACAAACTGAAGGGCATTTTCAAAGCTGAAAATGACATTTCTAGCGCAGACTGAGGAAACGTCGGCGACAACGTGCTCGCGCAGAGGTTCGACTACTACTAAAATAGTAGCCTTGCGTACAACGCATCAGCTGAAGTGGGCTCCGTCCATCGTCGCCGTCGCCGTCACCGTCGCCGTCGCCGTCGCCGTGACGAGCTGACGCCGGCCCTGGCTTCCTCCGCTGCCTTCGGGGCGTCGCCGCAATATTCAGCATATATCGAATATATAGCAGTTCACACCGCTTTTTTTACTTTTCGAGTTATAATATCAAATATATACAGAAAACAAATTTTCCGGTACTTCACACAGTGGACTGTTCCGTAACCCATTGATGACAAAGGACCAGAATACACACAGGACTCGACGCGATTGGCTGAATTCCGTAGTAGGCAGCGCGCGGGCAGCGAGACCGAATCCGCCGCGACTTCTCTGTCTCACGCGCGGGGCGAGAAGGAGCGAGCTCGAGGCGCGGGTCTGAGCGCGGCGGAGGAACTCTGCGTGCGATACGCGACTCGCCAGAGAGCCCGTGAGAGCGAGCAAGCGCGTCCCCGGCGAGCGCCCGCCTGCTCAATGCGTCGGAAAGGGAAGAAGCTAGTCCACGTTGCTGCAGTTACGCAACGTATAGTTATCTCACCGAATAAAACGGTAAGCAATAGTATTTCGCTTGTTACTACATTCGAATCGACAAAACGCATCGGAAGTAAAATAATAATATTATTTGCAACAAAAAACTAATCGAATTATAAAAACTATTATTTTTAATTTAATGCATAATTTTTTATTTATTGTCAAGGTATTTATTTACCCAAAACTATCGAACAAAAACGTTTGTCAAAAACTGCATTGCTTATCTAGATTGAGGGTAGCATTTTGTAAATGATACATATTTTTAAAAATAAAACAAATTAATAACACAATTATTACCATTCTGAAGTTTTAATTACATATTTATATTATTCAAGTAATTTATCATAATTGTTTTACTGTATATGAATGTCTCTTAGCTCCCGAGGGTTTGTAATGTTCAGCGTTTGGCTACAGTAGTAAATATAAATAGTTATCTCATATCAAATTCACAATAGTTTTTTTTGTATTTTATTATTATTATAATATATTAGCTAACAATAATTTATTAAAAAAATACTACAAACGTTTTCGTTGAATAAATATGTAATTTAAAGAGTCATACGGTAAGCAGTACTATCTTCGATATAATATATATTTTATTTTGTTAAATACTTCATTGTGAGGAATGTTTAGTACTTACCGATGCATATTCCTTGATATTTTTATAATATGTTAGTATATAAGTGTGCACTTGACTTCTATAAATAAAAAATAAAGCTTATGTAACATTACATCTCTATGTTTATCTAATGAATAAAATAAAATATGCCTGCCATTTCACCAATTTTCTTTTATTTATAAATAAAATAATATTTATACAAAGTAAACAGCCACACAAAAATGAACTATATAAAATAAGTTTTACAAATATTTTATAATTTGCAAATAGTTTGTCCTAAGCAGGAAGTAACCCTTCAGAGAAAACTCAGTTTCAGCTGAAATACAACCCAATTCAGTTAGCACGGATACTTCTAATTGTATAAATTAATGATGTGATGCAAATTACCTCTGTACTAATGAAACTTCTGATATTTAAAAATTTAATTAACCTTTATATATAATTACAATAATGACATAGTAACAATAGTTTTCATATCAGTCTATGATAAGGCCCATTCTCTTTATTTTAATGCACAAAAATATTTTATGCAATCAATTTATTTATTACTTTATATTTTTATAGAATGTTGTTAGTAAAGTGATGACACACTCAACAATTTTACAACATGAAAAGTAAATTATTCTGTCCAAACAGGCCAATTAATACCATCATTTATTTTTCAGTAACATCATCGTAGAAGTACACAACAAAGATCAACAGAAATACAAAATAATAGCAGTGTTCATAAGTATTAATAGAATTTCTACTATTTATCAAACTGGGGTGAAAACCAGGACTAATAAAAATACATTACCAAGGTAATTCCACTTATTACTTCTATACATATCCAAAAACATCAGTTTTTTGATATTTGGAATTTCTGAACGTAAAAAAGTAAAACCCTGGGCTTTTCTTGTCTCCGTCGAGCTTCATCTGAATTTTATAATGTCCGAGAGGTTTTCATAGCAGCTGAGCTCTGCTATATCTCCCTACTAAAAGATAACTCAATGCTGTTTTTATAACAAGATTATTAAAATATCTACTATAAATATAGAGCAATATATAGTTAAAAAAAAAAAATCATTAGCTATCCATAAGCTAGCCTGAAAAGAGCAACATTGTACATTAAAATCAATAACTAAAATTACAATAAATTAAACACAGTATTACATCTACTTGTATTTGTAAAAAAACTAATAAAATTATTATAAACTATTAAAATAAAGTTAGTGCCAATCTACACAAAACAATACTTTTAGAAATAAAACAATTATTCGAGAAAACAGCTGTCGTAATAAAATATCGTATCACAATGAGTAATATAAAGTAGTTGGATTCAGAAACTCATGATCCAGATCAAAAACAATAATGTGTTCTGGAACTCTATGAACAAAAATCTTCTACGCATATAATTAATAATGGCTATCAAGCTTACAAGAAAATATAAAAAATCACACAAATTGACACAGTCCAGTATTATGAAATAGTCACAAATAAATCCATAATTTTTAATCGAAGATAAGGCTACAGTAAGAACAAAGCTGCTGTTCACTAGGAGAGAAAAGACAGGTGCCAGTTCTCTGTGAGCTTACATCTCACATTGACTATAGATCTGTCCAAATTGTATTTCAATGATGGTTTTTTGATCTTCAAAAAAATTAAACGCCATCATTACTTAAATCTAAAATATGGCCTATAGAGGGATAGCCAAAACCTGATACTTAAAAACTAAATCCTATAAATGTAGCGTATAGCTGGGATAAACATTTTTCAATAAATATTGATTAAATATATTTGTTTAGTAGATTAAAAAAAATATAGCTTCAGTTGTAAACAATATCTTAAGTATATTGTTTAATACTGAATAGAAATAGTATTAAAAAATGCTTATTTTACATTAAGTGGCCATAAAAATTTTAACACAACAATCTTTAGTCATTAAAATACCACCAATAAATTTTTTTTTTCATAAATATTATTGCTGCCTATCACAAGGATCAATTTCCCAAAATCTTTAAAGCTTAGCATAGTAATGTGTTAACTTATAATAACAACCTATATCTTCACAACAAATATAGGTAACTCCAACATTTTCTTATATTCATGCTCATTCGAGTTAGTATCAAAAATAATTGTGATCTAAGCAAGGCATTTATAATGCATACAAATAAACTACTTATTATAATCAATAGCCATATATATTTTAAAATTTCAGACACGACATTCAGACATGTAAATTTGTCATGAGATTATAACTGCATAAAAATAAGACTCTTAACTCAATACAAATACACTAGATAGAGCTTATAATTATAAAGACACTGCGATTTCATTTATGGCTATGATTGCATTTTGCAAACATTTACACATATTGAGTATTTAAAACCATGGCTATTTGCAAATTATGTTGACATAAAACTCTAACAAATTCAATACATATATTGTGAGGAGAAAAATTAGAAATTACTGACACCCCCTCTCTCTGTGAGAGGGAGTGTCAGTACCCATACGCTCTTGAATTATTTAAATATTTTAAGTTAATATCATTGCTCAAAACAGACTTTGACATATTTAAGGAAAGCTATTTTGAAAATTGAAAATTTTCTCTTAAAATTTGATTATATAAATAATCAGGATTAGTTTTAATATACTCTGTGAGAGTATTCAGACTGTTTCGTAAAGGCAGCAAATTGTTTTCAATTTCATTCAAATCCTGCCAACCGACTAAGCATTGGATGAGAGTCTGAATTTGATCGGGAATATTGAATCTTCTGTGTGGATATATCTCATGCAAAAAGTTATTATTTCCACTGAGTGCTGGCAACCTTGAAAAAAATTTAAAACATGAATAAAACCACTTTAATCCATTTATTATAATGACAGTATCAGGCATCATAAATAATTTTTATGTGTTACCTGCTGATAAAAAACTTCTGGAAAGGTTTTGGATCAACACTTATTTGAATTTTCTTCAATGTTAGTATTATAAAATGATCCAAGCTTTCAAATTCACGATAAACATTGCAACAATTATCTACGCAAACTGAAATAGCACATTTATAAATTTAAATAACAACATAAAAGAAACGGATTGGAAATGATAAATCTGTTTCATTTTGCAAAAATCATAAACTCTAAAAAAGAATTATTAAGTTCTAAAATATTTTATTTCAACTCACCATCTTTTGTTGAATTTTCATGCAAACTATTAAACGTGTCATATAATACTTGAGCACATTCCGATGCAATAAGTATGATCTTGACATTTTCATCTCGTAGTTTAGAGTATATAAATTCAGTAGAGAAAGTGCACAGATCATCATAAATTGATTCATCAAATATATCATAAACCTGAAAGCAAACATTATAAGGACAGTATTAATTTATTTTTGCAAATAAGATAATATAGACACAGTGTGTACTTGTACAGATAATAAGAAAATCAGATATTAGTTTGTCAAGGTAAAATTTAATTAAGTATCTAGAAACATTGATGAAGGTTTTAGAGAATCTCCCAGTTGATAGTTATTCTTTTTTATATAGATTATTGATTTTTATTGCAAAAATATTTTATCAGTATTCTTACCTTACAGCTGGTCAGCTTTGAAAGAATCAGCCGAAACTCTGTCATAGTATTCATAAAAGGTTCACAATCTCGGGCGTAAACCAAGAATATTTCAAGCTTAGGATTTATTGTATTTTCTTTCAATAGATGATCATTAACTATATGTAGATCCTCTTTGTCTCGTTTATTTTTAATAATCCAGAAAATAAAATAAGTGGCAATAAATATTAACGATAAAACTGGTATCAAAGAATATTGTAGCCAGTAATTTTTATTAATCGGATTACTTAATATTAGACTTTCGACAGATAAATTACAGCGATTGACTTCTGAAAAAAAAAAAAAATTAAGAAATTGGCCATAAAAATACAAAATAAGGAAACAAAAAAAAATATTTCGATACTTGTGAATTTTTTAGAAATCCAGTTAGGATGTAAGTCAATGAAATACTTTGAGAGATTTTTAGGTATTATATGAAAGTCAATCATACATATAACATGTGTTGGAATGGAAAGTATATTAAAATATGACAGAGAATGTATCTGTGAATTTGCTTCGCTCAGTTTGTAGTTGTGGATATATATAATTTAAACAATAACTTACATGTTATCCTTAAGTGTTGTCAAAGATATACCTTTTTGATAATGAAAATTAGATAGAATTGAGTAATAAATTTACATAATTACCAAATGATGCTCTCCAATTACAGCGTTCATTGAATACTCCATCTTGAATTTTACATCTCCAATCATCATATAAATAAAAAAATATATCATAAATATCTGATGATAGGTGATGTAATGAACAGACTATATGGAAACCAGTGACACTGCAATTTTTAGTTATATCCACTGAATCATAGCTTAGCGTGTAATTCTGTAAAAAGAAAAAAGGTATATTGTCAAATGAAAATCATGGAAGTCAAAATGTTGATATATTTGCTATTTTATAAATATCATTATCTGGATTGAATAATTTTAGATATAATTTATATTTTTTTGTGTGAACAAAGATATGCATATTCTACATATATATATATATATATATATATATATATATATATATATATATATATATATATATATATATATATATATATATATATATATATATATATATATGTAGAATATGCATATCTTATATACATATATATATATACAGCATCCTTTCACATGAATTAAAAAACCCTATATCATTTGAGGCATGCACATTTTTATCAAAAAGAAAACAATAGGCCTAAAATCTCTTTTTTAGAACTTAATGAAACATATTGGATGTTTACTGCATACTTATGTTAATGAGGTATTAGCATGCATTATTTACAAAGTCTACTTACAGGTTTCAATTCCATTTGGTATGTAATATTTCCATTTATAAAGTTTTGTTTAGGTATTATCCATAAAACTCGCATGTAAGGCTCCATCCCTGACCTTATAATATTAAAAAGATTAAATATAAATATTACATAATAGTTATTAATAATTATTATCAATAATTGAGTATTTGTAAATTTGGTTACTTCATTCTAATGGTATTCCAGAAAATATTTCCCATTTACAAATTCAATAAATGAGTTTTAAATGATCTGAAGTGCCACGATTCATTATCTTGACTAAAAATAAATTATTCTAGAAATAAATATATTTTCACGAACAATTATGGTGCTATCCTTTGAACTTATGCCAAAACTTTTTATAAGAAGAAGAAAGTTAAGAAAACCGATTTATGTGTGATAAATTTATACAATATGTGATTTAAATTTTAAAAAGAAAAATTCCCCGATAAGTCATGCTTCTCAATTGGAAGATTATCCATAAGAATAAAATGGTATAGCATACTTACAGTTGGTTTACACATTCTGGATTAGGAAATGTTGGCTTTTCAATGGCAAAGTTCTTCAAAGTAAAATTATTTTCCACCCACAAATAATTATTAGTCGATATTAATGAATTTGTTCCTATATAGGGAGTGATCATAAAGGAGTAACAACCTTGAAATATGTAAGGCACACAAACTGTTTGATTTTTCTGAAAAAATATTATTGTTTTAATTTTATTAGCAAAAATATAATTGCATTAAAAAATACATTACTCTCCACTCTTTGGAGGCCTGATCTCTCTCTGGACAGAAACAACTCTATTTCCAGAATTTGAGGTTGGCTTGTAGCCTCAGAGGTGAAACCGTTGACTCTCAATCTGTAAGTCTCTGGTTCGATCCCCATCTTGGCGATATAAAATAGTTTCATTTCAGGTATGCAAAAAAATATCATTCATCAGTCTACTACTGGCTATGTCAACACACTGATCAGATTGTTACATTTAGGTATTTTAATCAAAAACTACATATACTTAATACGCTATAATTAATATTAACATTTGTAAAAAGAGATGTAATTTTAGAGTACACAAATTTTTAAGTACATAGATTTTTAGTAAGGTCAATATATTTCAGTCATGATATTCATAGTTATAAGATTATACTATATATACTGATATGTCTAACAATTAATATTATATTTATGATATGACCAAATGTAAATAAACACTTCAATTTATTTATATTTCAATTTGATATTAATGTGAAAGCCAAACTGGTATTAATTAAAATAAAAAATCTCATAGACATTTAATTTTATTGAGATATTTTCAATATGACCTTCACAGTTTTTTTTTCGTGTATAAATTCTTAATTTACATGGCCCAATAACAAAGTCTTGACAAGTAAAAAGAAAATTCTACACACCTGAGAGCAATTATTGAAACTTTTTGTATTTTTTATGGTAAATGACGCAAAATGAGCTTTACTGCTGCCATTATTTTTGTTGCAGGTGTATTTTTTGTATACGCCTTTTATGTAGTAAATTTTTATTTCATGCTTGTCATTATCTTTAAGTAAAAAGTTCACATATCCATCATTTGATATAGTTACAACATTATTTATCAACTGTGAGTCATTTTTATCAAATACACAGTTTTCGCTTATAATATCTCCCCCTCTGCACCAGCCAGTCACTAAATGGATTAAAGCAATTAAAATGCAGTATGTAAGTGACTTCAGCATATTGTTTTTGTGTTGTATTTCTATATGACAATTGCAACTCGGGAGCCACGTTTTACTTCCATTTTATAAACATGACCAATAATTTATATTTGTCTATTTACGTTTCATTAATTTTCCATATTTTAATTTCTTTCATCGTGATCTCAACAACTATGTAATTATATCGTATAACATCATTAGTATGTTAATATATGTACGCACAAAACTATATTATTCCACCATCCATAGCATAAAGCACTTCCCCTCACGGATTTCTTAAAAAAACTGGTTTCATTTTAATTTCTAATATTGTTATTTTGATATTTATTGAGGAAAAAAAAACATACTTTTGACATATTTACAGACTTGACTTATACGAACCAAAGACAATGAAAAATTGTGCTACTTATTGTCTCTGGATGGAAATAACAACTGTCAACTTTATACCTTTAACTTTTATAATAAATCCTAAACTCATTTGTTTTGTAGAAATATATATGTTTCATAGAAATTCTACGCATATATAAATATATATATATATATATATATATATATATATATATATATATATATATATATATATTTATTATTTTTAAATAAAAAAAATCGTTTCGCTCTTTACATTTTTTTAAATCATAAAATGAAATAAATAAATATTAGATTTGTTTAAAAATAAAATTTAATCATTTAAGTTGCAATTATTTTTTTGAATCTTCAGAATTATTTAAAAATTCTCTGCACCGTTTTTGAAGCCTCACAAGTTCTGAGAAGCAAATAAAATTGAATATTGATTTGATAAAAGGATTATTCTTTTATGATCGGCCTGCATTACGATCAAACTATTGAATAAATAAATTGTCAATAACATTTTTCTAATGAAACCTAACATAATTAATTCTAAGAAAAAATGGTTTATGTAATTTATATAACTCATTTGACAGCTTAGTAATTTTTCAGAATTTGGATGCAGAGATCTTGAGCAGTAACAAAATAGTAAGAACAACAAATTTAAATTTTTCCATAAACATAATTGACATCAACTTTATCATCCTCATTTTTCGCAATTTTAATTTTATCAGATATAAAGTTTTAAAATAAACACAATTATTTTGCTGATTTAGATCATTTGGATTTGGTTATTTAATTTAATGTATCAATACTAACATTGACTTGATATGTTTTATTAATTGTTTCGTTTTCTAAAAACTCAAAGATATGTAGATGTATATGAATATTACAAAAAGATCTAAGAGGATGTTGAAGGCTAGCGCTATATTTGTTACAGACTATTATGCTAACTAAAAAATCTAAAAATACATCCCTGCAATGAGTTTAGTATAATAATTTAGAAAATGTCCTTTGGTTCATATCCTTAATATCAATTTTGCGCAAAAAAGATTTACTTGTTTAGAAAGTTACTTAGTCAAAATACTGATGTATAAATTTATCAACTATTTATTTTAAGTGTATAAAAAATTTATAAATAGACAGATGTGATTTGTTGAAAATCAATTTATTATGCATTATGTCTCAAAACTTAGCACAATTTTCTTCTCTCTACGAAAGCTTTCCCTTATTATCTCATTGTATAAATAGTCAGGATTTAATATTTTATACTCTCGAAGAGTGCTCAAAGCTTTGAGAAACGGTTGTAAATTATTGTCGATTTCATTGATATTCTGCCTGCCCACTAAGCACTGAACCAGATACTGAATTTGATCAGGAATGATAAATCTTCTATGGGGAAATATATCAGCCAAAAAATTTTCACATTCACTCAATACTGGTAACCTTGAACAGAAGAAAAAAATATGTATACTGGGACAAACAAAAAGTCACAAACTTGAGAATATCAATAACAGAAATGATCTTCGATATGAAAATAATTCTCTGAAAACAGCGATATTGTTCTCTCCACAGAATAAAAAAATTTCTTCCGAAGAAGCAAATTTTATATAATTTTTTTATAATTATTTTATTTTAATTATTTTATTTTAATTTAAATGAAAGCTTAGTATTGGAGAAAAAACAAAGACATCTATCTGAGAGATAGATTTTTTTTACCTGCAGATAAAAAACTTCTGGAATGGCTTAGGATGAATACTGATTTGCATCTTCTTTAATGTTAAAATTACATAATGATCCAGGCTTTCTAATTCACGGTATACATTGCAACAATTATCTACGCACACTGAAATCAAAACACATATTTTCTTTATTATTTTTGATTAACTAAGAAATTTGTACAAACATGTTTGTAATAATTTTTTTCAAAAATAATTTAATTTTACTCACCACCTGTGTACTTATTCTCATGTAAACTATTAAATCTATCAAACAATACTTGAGCACCTTCTGTTGCAATAAGTACAATCTTAACATTTTCATCTGTTAGTTTAAAATGAATAAAATCCGTAGATAAGGTGCTTAAATCATTATAAATTGAATCATCAAAAATATCATATACCTGAAAAATACCACACGGTAAAGAAATCAATAACTTTATACTTATATTAGAGCTTAAATGAAAATAATATATTGACAAACATTATTTATATGGACTAAAATATTATCATACATTTTCTCTACGGGTTTGAAAATCTACAGCTAGTTTTACAACCAATTACTGAGTGCTTATAATCAATAATAAATATATGTTTTGTTATTACAATCATGATAAATAAACAATATTTCTACCTCACAACCAGTTAACTCTGAAAGAAAAAGCCTCAACTCAACCATAGCATCCATAAAAGGCTGACAGTCTCGGCCATACACCAATAGTATTTCACATTTTCTGGTCATGTTATCTGAATTTTTAATGACTTCATCAGTAATGACAACCTCTTCAACTCTTGTAAAACTTTTCTTTTTTACAAACAAAAATAGAGCTAAGCTAAACAATACTAGTAAGCCCGGTATCACTGAATAAAGAAACAAGTTGTTGTTTACGTTGTTTTTTAAGGTTTCTATTTTAGGAGATGCATTATTACAATAATGAAAGTCTGAAACAAAGGTACATAATTAATGTAGACTCCTGAGTATTATATGAAATAGTAAAAGTTTGTATTATGTCATATAAAAGTTAATTGAAATTTTAATATTTACCAAATAATTCTGTCTCCCACCTGCAATATGAGTCTGGTAAATACGTTTTCTGAAAGTCACATTTCCAATTATCTACATCAAACTTTATCTTGTAGTAATAGCTTTGAAAAGACATTTGATAAAAATAACATTTGACTTGGTACTCAATTACAGTACAGTTTTTTGTCAAGTTTATTACTTTTTCTGATGTATTATTCTATGAAAAAAAAAAATATATATTTATGGAGAATTTGCGATATCAACATTATACAATAAAACAATTATATTAACATACAGGTTGCAATTGTACAGTATACGTGCCATCCATGAAGCTCGGTTCGTCCAATATCCAAGTAATTTCGTAATGAGGCGTCATTTTTGACCTAAATCAAAAAAATATAAAATAAGTATAGAAAAATCATTATTATCTGTTATATTTTCAGTAATATGAAGTATGTGTCCTGTCTGTCTCTTCACTTATATGTATTGTGAATATTCCCAAAGGGAAAGATACGAGTTGCTTTGTTTTCTAAATATGATAAATTATAACTTTATTGTATTACAAATAATTATTCTACTGCTACAACAAATAGAAATAAAAAAATGTCTTTACAATACAGATTATCTTTGATATTTTTGTATCTGAAGATCCAAAAAAATACCAGAAACCTATCAAGGTGGTCAGACTCAATTGCTTCTAATCGCTTTTTAACCCTTGCTTATGGCCCCAGGCTCTTAAAAAGTAGAGCAAGTTTTTTATTATATTATTATAACACAACTGCTTTGATAAATTTATATTCATTTCTGTTTCAGAATCCTATCATAACGAATTGTGATACTTACTTTTGATTTACACACCCAGGCATAATATAGGTAGGCTCTCTAAACATAATATCATTTATGGTTAAATTATTTTCTGCCCACAAACAATTTTTTGTATATCTCTTTAAACCGGTTCCATTACTTTCAATAACTTGAAAATAAAAACAGCCTTTGAATATATACGGACAACAAACTGTTTGATATTTCTAAAAATAAAAAATAGGTTCATTTTACATGTATACATATAATACATACTGTTACGTGATAGCGCGGTAGCTTGAAAACGAAGATCACGGAACGGTCACAAACAAATAGAATCGATCGAAGCGCTTCTACCGAGCTCCCGTACGTTCCAGAAACTTCTCAATGCATCGCCAAGCCATTCTCAAATGATCGAACGGCCATCGTCTGGCAGGGGACAATACGCAGTCTTTTAGATATAAAAGCGACCGGTGGTCGGAGAGGGGGAGACAGTCCTCGACAGTGTTGATATAAATATTGTGAATACTCTGTTAATAAGTTAAATATAACTAGTGTGAAATAAATAATCTTTTAATTGTATAAAAACTTATTTGCTTTATAAAAATGAGTATAACGAAGGACACTGAATTGCTATCTTTCTCTACTAACTTGTTTTGGCTAAGAAAAATGGCAAAAAAATAATATTTTAGTAAGAAATAAAATAAACACAAGTGATATTCATAAACACATTCATATTTTTGTAACATGAGTAAATTATGAAGCCTCTTTTTATTTGTTCACTATTCCCTCTTAATTTAATTTACCTGTATTACTTCCTAAAATAAATTAGAGCCATGAAACTTTTGACTTTGATAGTCTTCAGGAAATTGTGTTTTAATTGCATGAATTTAGAAATATATATTTTTACCGTAGCAATTTGCCATACCAAGGGTAAATGTTTTTGCAATTAAAACTCTAATCATACATACCTTAGAACAATTTTTAACTGTGTTGTCTTCGTTCTTAATATTGAAAGTTGTTAATTTAATTTTTTTTCCTCTCGTATTATTTTTGCGGCATTCATCTTTAAAAAGTATATTTGGCAAATAATATATACTTATGTTGTGTGTATCTACGTCCTGAGCTAGCAATAAACTAAGAAATGTCATATTTAATGATATTGCACCATTCAACAGAAGCTTGTTTTCATCAGCCACACAAATTTTCGAGATAACTTCATTTACTTTGCAAGAACCACTTGTCGTATAAACAAATGACAATATTATCGAAGCAATAAATGCACTATACATTTTTGCGATATAATATTTTCAGGCCACAAATAACTTTTTTCTAATATATTTATCTAGATATATTATTATCCCAGTGTAGGAATAAATAAAATCATCATGGACAACCTGATATTTTACATATTTTTTGTCTCTTTTGAAACACAATCAATAATAAATTCACTTATATTTAAAGCTTAGGGAGTTGACGTACAGTTAACATCTAACATTTAAGGTGTGAGTAATACTGATAAAATCAATTATCACACGAAACCGCAACCGTTCAACAATCACATTAACCAGAGACAAAGAATAAAACATTGCTGAATGGTGATAATGTTTATATGGTTACTTAATTTAACATTTATTCAATTATTTTATAGCTTTATTAATACTAAATTTGTATGAACCATCAAATTGCCAAAACAACTGTTTATTCTCAAATATAAACTAAAAATAAAAACAAATGTATCATGATATTTTTTTATTTATAAAATTTACACAATATAAAATTAATGTGAGATCACTTTCACCGATAACAATCATAAATTTTATTCTATATCAGGCATAATACATGCCTGTGTAAAGTCTGATTTTTCTTAAAATTATATTAAACCTACCAGTACAAAGATTACATCTTGGAATATTATATAATACATAAATATGTTTATTTAAATTTACTTAAAAAATATATTAGGACGGCTTAAATTGGGAAATCGGTCTATGATCATCGTATATATCAAGATACATATATCTATATATATACAAACACTTGTATAAAAATACACTGAAAACTATTAAAAGGCACACAACTATGACTATATTGTAATTTAAATTAAAAAGCAATTGGAATTCATATTTGAGGAAATAAAATCAAATTATACATAAATAATCAATATAAATTATACAACAAAAAATCCTATATGTTTTAGTCAGTGATTTTTAAGTATATGGATATTTCAATAATTTTTCTCCTTGTAACGTTTTAAAAGCCGCCAATGGATTGACTCCGGTTTGCACTAAATTAATTATTAATAGAGAGCATTGATTATTTATTTAATTATACTTGGAATCAGCTAACTGCACCATTATGCGATGACCATAAAAAATGAAAGCAAAATAATTATTATAGCTATTCAATTAGATTTGAATTTTTTCAAATGTGTACAGAGCTAAATAATAATATAATATACAGTACATGTAAATACACTCAATTTTTTGTTTCATCATTATTATTCACTAAAACGATAGTTCATGCATGATGATAGACAATATTCTTTGACGAACTAATCTTAGTTGTGTTATATATTTTGTACACATAATTATTCAATAAACATAAAAATTCTTATAATCAATTGGAAAGTATGAAGTTGCTACATTGTAAAATAATACTATATAATATAACTATTTTAGACATATTTAATAATAAACCTGTGCTAGTTAAGCCTAATTCATATAAAAAAGCACAAATAATAGTATTTATTGCGTTGAATTTCAAATATTCTTGATGATGAATATTTAAATAAGTCTTTATATTCACACGTTTATCAAAGGCACAATTTGGGATCACATTTCTTAATTCTACATCAAATTTAATCATTTATATTACATAGAAGTTTCAAGTGGTTGACTTTTACTGCGACTGGCCTCCGTCATTGGATTGGATAATACCTGATCTTCATCAGCTTCTTCCATATCAAAGTTTGTCTCGAGTAGTGCTTCACTCTTGGACCGACTTTTGGGCATTCCTCTGGAAGCGTCTTGGAGTTCTTGATTCAGGTCTGCACCATAATTGTTATAATCGATAATACCCTGATTTGATTTCCTTGGATTTTTGTGTAAAGATTCATAATGGGGTGGATTATTTGGACTCGGACTCGGTAAGTTTTCTTCATAATAGCTGTTACCTACATCAATGAAGATAACGTTAATTTAAAATTTCTAATTTATTTTTTAATTTAAGTAGAAAAATAATAACAATAATTACCTGCAATATTTTTTCTTTGACCGAAAGTAGTTTGTTGCGGTGTATGTCCATTTGTCGGTGGCTCGGGCAGTTTGTGTTTTAATTCCTTTAGAAAGGATAGTTTCGGTTGGTCCCCAAACATTGGAGCTCCATATTGACCATACATGTACTTATTGTCATTCTCAACTTCTTTCTTTAAATCCAATGTATCATCAGATTTACCTAAATTTCCTCTGAGAGGAAGTGTGTCGGAGTTATAATAGTGCAAGTCACTGTGAGGGGTCAGCCTATCATCGTCTCCATAGCCCATATTGTTGCTGGTGGAGGCGCCTTCTCGGTGATGTATGATGGGGGTCTCTTCAGTTAGCAACGTGTTGACAGACGGATTATGGCTAGGCAGAGTAGAGACGTCCCTAAATCCTTCATTTTTAAATGCCAGATCAAATGTTGGATTTAAATTTATAATTGGTGATGAATATTTTGGAGATTCCTTTTTATTAAAAGTGGACTGTTGTGAAACTATAGGATTAGGATTGTGCGCCTCGTACACATCGTAACTTTGGTTATCTTCCAACGATGAATTGAATTGGCTTTTTTCAACTGAGTCCATAGAAGCAGTTGATGCAAGCATCTTTTTGTAATCAGAATGTTTTGTAGTTAGAGTATCGGTTGATCTGGTACTCTAAAAAGAATAATTTTAATTTTAATTAAAATTAAATAATTCGAAGCAGTTCAAAAATAAAATAAATTATATAGCACTTACTAATGGTCCTTTTCGTCTATAACTTAGATCTGAAAATGCTCCATTGACACTGTTCATGGAGCGTACTGAATGCAGCGATTGTCGTATTGAATTACGTCTTTCTAGCCGTTGAATGTGTCTGAAAAGTATAACATAGCTTAGTGAGATGTATTCAAAAATTAAATTATTTTATAACTGTTAATAAACTTTAATGAAATTATAAATTTACCTATGTTTTGATTTAGAATACCAGCAAACTATGGCAGCTGCTACAAAAATTAGAGTTGCACCTAAAACACCGATAACGGCCACAGTGACTATATCATCTTTCCATGATAGAGGATCTATCAATATTTTGGGATCTGAAAATGAAATAATAAAATTTAGTCACTGTGATCCCTGTACATCGTACCATAGAAGGCACAAGCATGTCAAATAAGTTTGATAAGTAACACTTAGTAAAAAAAAGAAACAATGTTTATATTTACCTATTTCACACATAAAAGCATGTTTTTGTTGGCAATCATCTACTTCGATAGTTTGATACGTAAAGATTGTACACTGTGTAACATAATCGATATGTTGTACCCAAACTCTATCGCTATATTGATACCATTGATTCTGTTTTCGCAAAAATTGCCACAGTGACAAGTAATTTCTTGATATATATGGCAGGGATGCATTATCAGACTGAAATTAATGGAATAATAATACAAGTTAATAAAATGCACTGCTTGCATAGTTCTACATAATATTTCAAGCAATTGTGAATTGTAGTATTCTTACATTGCAGAATTCTTTTGCTTCATTGTAAGTCATCGGAGCACCAACGTAAAAATAGCATGTGTCTCCAACTAAATCCCAACCTGGTGGACATTTTCCGTTAAGAACTGTTTTATTGTTCATATAGAATGGTCGGAATTCAACTTCTAGAAGTTCAGAGTTGTCGGATCTGTCTCGTATTCTTCCACTGACGGCCCACGTCTCATTGTAACCCCAATAGTTATGGGCGGCATCAATTTTTGTTCTCCACAAATCAAGATTACTGAATGAGAAAAAAATACATCAGAAAAAATGTCTAAAATCTCACATATTTAAAATCGAATAAGTGTTGATAGTATCAATATACTTTGTTAGAAAATATCAAATTAAAATATAAATATATATATATATAAAATTAATAAATCATAATAGCTTACCTTAATGTATTTGTATTACTTTCAAAAAATCTATTGGGCGATGAACACATGCAGGAAGCGATACATGCAAAGGAAATTTTTAATATGTAGTTTACATCATTTTTTACAACCAAATGAACTATTTGATTATAAAATATTCAAAGAATGAATATACTTTCTAGTTTTCAAAGCATGAAATGATTTGAATAAAAAGTTTAAAATAGCATGTTAATTAAATTGAAATGCTGTGGGAGCATCTGATTTTTTAAAATATATTTGATTAATATCATCAATAATAACTTGTAAATACAGACATTCAAAGATATTCATAGAGTAAGCAATGTGATGATGATAATCTGCTATTATCAACCAAATATTTTTTTTAGCAATTTAGAATTTAAAATGACAGCTGTTATATTTCAGTATGATATATGTAAATACTGGTATTGGGAATACTTCTAAACCTCCGTTATTTTACTTCTATACTTTTACTGTAATATTAATAAACTGTAATTTAAATAAATACAGGAAAAACAAATACACAACTTAGTTATTTTTACCCACTCCAATACCACTAAATACTTTTTAAAATAGTGATTATTTTGTATTTAAAACCGTATAGTTATTTGAGATTGCTGGGATCATAAAACCTCAAAAATTATAATTCTTTACTTTACAGGTACAAGCAATGTATAACTTCTCAGAAATTATTATAATATGATAGTCATTGTTTTTTCCCAACAAACTCATAACATAATATTTGAGTCATGAACATTCACAAAATCCAAAAACTATTTGTTTTTGCTTATAATTGATACTTTAAAAATTTATTAATTACTCACAATGACCTGTTGACTGTTATCATTTCATAATCATTATCTGGATTGAAGAATATATTATCCACATAGTGCTGGCCAGCAGTTCCTGCAACTATAGTCGCTCGACCTTCAATATCTAGAGCGTAGTTTCTAAGAAAGAAAAAATATTTTTGCATAATCGATTTTAATGTTATTTTTAATAATACACAACGAAAGAACAGCAGCTTACTTGTAAAATCCGTTGTGTGAAGTTGTTTGATATATTGGAAGACGCACTCTATCAAATCCTGATACTTCTAAAATACGTAATCCACTATTTTCATGGACATAATTCATTGTAAAATTAGACACAACCTGTCGAAGTATAATGACATCTTTGTATGGAGTCTTATTCTGTGTGAAATAATTTCTGTATATAATCACTTCTTGGTATGGAGAAGATTGACGACCTATAATTTAAAATTATAAAGTTACAAACAGTAGAAATAAAAAAAACATACTTTAGCTAGCTACCCCAGCAAACAGTTGTAAAAGAAATAATTAATAAACTTAAAACTCCTTGCCTTCAATTTTTAATGCAGGAAGATTTTGATTATCATAAAACAAATTATTATGAATCCATCCTTTCAATGAAGTGGCTGAGCCGCGCGAGTCAGCTCGAAGGGCCAAACCTCCTTCATTGCCACGTACCAAGTTATTCTGAAAAATGTGAAATACAAATAAAAAAATTCTGAGATAAGATATTCTAATAAGAATGAATAATAAAACAGTATAAACTGGTTGAAATAGAAATTATTTATGTTTGTACTCAGAACTTACCCTAAAGTAAAAAGTTTGAGTATTTTGGATATCCATATGGATACTCGCTTGGCACGTACTGAAGTTTCCGTATAGCTTATTGCAATTATTTATAAATTGATTTTTATCCATAGTAATGATAGGATTCACTTCTCCTACAGAATTGTAAGCAATAGCTCCCTCACGATTTGTGTTGAAAGAGCTGTACGATATATTATGCTGCACATCACGATCTGAAACATTAACGGATCTCTGTTATAATAAGAGTACATATTTAAAATTATAGCATTATGAATCAAAGTAACTTACTAAATCCGATCGCCGAAATGGGAAGCGTGACAACTTCAGCAAAGAATCCATGGTCAGAAGATGCCCCATTGGCATATAATCGTATACTCAGACTGGGACCTTTAGTTTTAAACAATTTCTTTTCATCCGGAGACCCATTCTCAAGTTGGGCGATTATTGGGGCTGATACATTATAAATGTCTCCATCGTAAATGGTGATTGAATCACGCTTTCCATATATTTGTGAGTGGTTGAATAAATTAAATTGCAATAATCTAAACCCGAATGGCTTCACTCTATACATGCTGTTAAAGATCTTGACACAGTTGACTGGATGATTGTCATATTTGAAGTAAATAATGACCCTTTCTTCTATTGTTATTTCTTTAGTACTGTCGCACATGTCGATAACAGAAAATAGATGATATGGCAAATTCAAAGATTTCAGTGGAGTGAAGCTCGACTCGTCAGACTCTCTGCCCTCGCCCGTTAAGGATACAATATTGATTGCTACTCCTAGAGAGTCTTGAATGTCATTGAACATGAGATTGACGGTATCACTTGGCGATATCAGATTTATTCCATGGGATGCAGATTTTGAAATGTTTACAAAGTTTATTTTAGGACTCTTCAGGATACTTTGAATTGTTGGAGACTTTTCATTATGCAGCACACCGGCCCCTGTTATATTCACATATTCCATTACGCTCTCCACTCTCTTGACAGTGTCGTGAGTGTGAATATCATGAATTCTATGCTCGTAAAAGTTATATTCAAACTCAGAGTTAGCAAATCGAACTCCACCCCAGTATTCGTGAGAGTCTTCAAGATTTCTAGAGCCGCAGTGGATAAATACAAAATTAGAATCCCATTTGCATTCGTGCCTGTGTCCATACAGTTGACCGTTTAGTCTAATGGGACATTCTTCATATCGATTTTCTGTTCCTTCACATTGTAGTGGCTCCGGCCATGACCAAACTCGAGATAAGGAGTTGCTATGAAACTCAACGCGGTGGTCATAAGAGAAATAAACATTGATAGGATCGAACCCGAGTTCTCGACATACAACCTGAGCATTGCGCTCAGTAAATCTTTGGTCACACATAGGCACCCATTGCAATGTTGTGCGGTTATAATATTCGAAGAAGCCTTCATTACTTTTGTTCACAATATTGTCATTTATAGAGCAATTTCTTCCAGTGCACAACCTTATAGATTCTTGCATGACCAATTCTTCTAAATGCCTTTTCTTTTTATCATTATAAAATAACTTATTTGAATGGTAATGTGATATTTGCCTTTTTTCAATACGATTACTGAGCTTATTCTCTTGTTCAGGTGTCACGTAAGGTCTCATTTGTATTTCATATCCCTTTAAACCTTGAGCAATAAGGGTTCCGAGAACCAAAATTCCAACGTTAGGTGCAAATTCCATCACTACTCCCGGTGAGATGACGAGAGTTACGCCCGGCATAACAGTTATATCTGACTGGATCACATACGGAGTGTTCTTCTTGTATATTGTCAAATCCTCCAGAAGACGTCCTCCCAAATTTTCTACATCAGTGGAGGTGGGTTCTTCAAATGACACAGAGAGACTTGATTGGAATGAATCTTCTTTCAAATATGGTCGGAATTTAGCAACAGCATGGTTATTCCAGTCATCAAAGTCAAAGATGGACTTTTTAATAATAGCTTCGTTGTTACTTCCCCACCAGTTTTCAGTAACGTCAAGAAGATTCTCTATCTTTGCTGTTTTTATTCCTGCCACTAAATTGTAGTCGAGGACATTATTTCCAAAAAGATTTTTGTTAATCTTTACTTTTTGAATTCCTTTGAATCCGACGACAAACGTCGGTTCCATACTTAGCTGATGAAAACCTCTCCCCATTGCAATGTGCTTATTAAATTTAATTTCATTGTAAACAAATTTAGCTTTCACTTCACCAAGAATCTCACTTTGGCTATCAGCAGAGAACTCCACCATAAATTTTCCATTATTGCGTTCTATTTTGTTTCTGTCCATTTTAATTTTTTTCTCCATCCCCTGAATAGAAATCAATCCAGTTTTACAAATATTGTCTGAAAACACATTTTTAGATATGTTCACGGTGGAATAGTGGCCGTCAATTACGAATTGAAACTTTTGGTTACCACGCCATGTGTTATTATTTAAATACACAGAATGTGTAAAATTCTCATTGTACTGCCATACATATGGTAAGTTTATTTCCAATCCACCGTAAAGGTTTCTTTCTATTGAGTTATCTTGTAAAATATAATGGTATAAATTATTTGAGCTTCTCAAGTCCCTGGCAAACTGAAAAATGCCTCGACCATTGTCCGTTATCAGACTATTATTTATCATCCAAGTAATTTCCGACATATTGCTATCATGAATGTCCCAAAATGGCGTATGTATGTAAATTGCTTCACCAATATTATGGGATATTTCACAGTTGATCAATTTAATAGTTTCATTTGCTTTCCTCAAGAAATGGTCTCCGATTTCATTGAAATATCGATTATAATACAGTGCCTTGACACCTTGAGTGTTGCCTTTAATCTTTGAAGATGTTACTGTGAGTGTCGGTATAGCACCTTTGACGATCCTGTTTTTAATATTTTGAACAGGTGCTAGGATTGCACTGATAACTATAACTACTCCGCCCAAGGCATTTTGGCCACTTTCGTAAGTGAGTACAACTCCAAAGCTACTACTCGTAGTTGGGAAAATAGATAAGTCTCTCTTTAGGCACCACTGCTCACTATATGAGTTGATATTCTGTGAGTCATAAATGCATATATTTTCAGTGGAGTAATTATGCACAGAATTAAGCAACTGAATCCCTATCACGTACCCTGGATTGCATTTTATATTGTACTTTTTCTGAATATTCTCTCCTGAAACTTTAGAACTAACTATATATCTACTCTCATCATTACCGAGTGATATGTCAGTGGTGTACATGGGAATCATGAGAGGCTGGTAATGAGTATCTTCTGTGTTGATGTCGGGAGCCATGTTAAACCAGCCAGCGAGTTCCCTCTGCTGTATGCCTGATATGTGCTGGTCGTGACTTATTCCAGCTAACTTATTGTTTTCAATGACGGTGTTTTGTATTTTTAACCCCAATTGTTTGAAACTGATACCATTTCCTTTGTTATTAGAAAATTCAGAGTTTTTCACAATGTTAATCGCATCTGCTCCATAAAGATCAGAGTAAATAATTCCTAGGCCATCTTGAAAATTATCAGAGATGCGGACACTTTCCAAGCTGTGACGTGCAAAGTCTATTTGTAGAGCAGGTTTAAAGCTGTTTGTAGCATAATCCAACAAACCTGCCTTTTCCACATTTATATACTGTAAATCAGCTCTTTCTGCCAAAACTCCGAATCTTATACCAGCCCATGATACATCATAGCATTTAACTCCCACATCCACGTCGTGGGTACAAGAGTTTTCGAATTCGTCAACAGTTTCAGCTTTACATTTCGTTATATCGTTATCAAATTCTGTACATTCTACATTCGACAGAATAATACTCTCAGTTATTCCTGCATTTGGAATTTGATTTCTTTCCATAAACCAGTCATCAGGGTTAAGAACTAACCCCAGTTGATGACACACTAAAGCAGCATTTATCATGGTCCAGCGATAATTACAAACTGTCCCCCATTTCCCATCGATTCGAACCTGTAAGCGTCCTTCATTTGATGTTTTTCCTCCGAGAAGTCTAATCGGCACTAGAGGTTCTGTTTCAATAGCAGGAGTTTCAGAATCGTACTGTTCTGTATCTATCTCATAAGTATCATTTAAATTAGTCATTGTTATTTCTTGTTTTAATGTAAAGGTAATGTCATTAGGAGATCTTCCGCGAGCATCAAGCTTTCCGGCTACCATTACACCGATTGCAGGGGGAAAATATAATTTAACACCGGGGTTCAAAGTGAGTTTTCCTCCAGGTCTAATATTTATATCTCTCTTGACTACATATTCTCCAGGTTTTAATTCTTCGATTCCGTCCACTTCCCCGCCCACAACATTAGAGCCTTGTGTGTGGAATTGTGGAACATACATTGGATTGTAATTTACCAAGGTAGCTGCGGGATTGCTATTATGAAGTAAATAAGGCAAGTACACAATTTTGGCAAGGTTGTATCTATCTTTTCTATGAAATAACCTATCATATATTTTGCTTTCTTCTCCAGATCCAAGCCAATTGAATGTGCAATTGATAATTTTACTTTGATCTTCCAAGTGCGAACCAATTTCAAATATTGAGCCTGAGTTGTCAATGATGTTTCTATATATATCAACATTACTCGAGGAGACAACTACAACAGCTGCAACTCTACTTCTAGGATTGAGATTGGTTGAAATTTCTAATGTTTCAAAAGGTTCTCTAATTATATTTTCTCTCACGAAGTTTCTTGTGAACAGTATTTTATGATTATAACTATAAGGTGATAGACCAAGATTTACAACAAATATTCCCTTGTTGTTGAAAAAGTGATTATAATTTATTAGAATATTTGTTGGCAAAATATCGAATTCGTCATAGAGTCTATTTTCTATCTGATTTTTTATAAATATAGCTCCATATTTTCCACTTTCGAAGCGATTATACTCTATTCGCCCTTCAATATTTAATGCAGGGTGTATTTTTATTGCCAGTTTTTGACTCTGAATAAATTGATTGTGACCTATTTGCAGTCTTAAGAGTTCATTATTAATGTTGTGATTCCAGCATGATGAAATTTCTATGGCATCATCCAAGCTATTGTTGAACCAATTACCGGTTATATTCACCCAACTGTTTCTACAGTAGTTGCCATGAAGTATTCCTATTTGAAGGTTTTTAAATATTTCTGAATATTGAACGACAGTGGTTTGATTAAAGTGAATATATTCTGTTTCTTCAGTGTTGTTTAACCACACCGCAATACCATAGCCATAATTGGAACTAAGAGTACTTAATGATATATTTCGATTTCCACCTGAATATGTAATATTTATGCCATCTCCTCTGTTGAATGATATTCGACTTTCTGTGACATTTACATCACCCACTCCGTTAACAACATGAAGTCCAGCCACATGATTATTGTTTGAAATAGAAGATCTATGAATGTGCACTTGGGATCTTAGATTCTCAATGGCCACTCCTCTGCCATTATTATCAGAAATGATACTATTTGATATATTCAAGTCATATATTTTACTCAATCCTGATGTCAATTTTAAGAAACCTAAAACTTCTGTTCTCGTTTCAGCTTGGTATCTAATGTAAATTTTGTTTCGAGTAGTTGAAATACTCTGAGGTCTTGTGTGGTTTCTTACTCTAAAGGAAGCGAGTAGCTTATCATTTATAGAAGTTCCATCGTAAACTGATATAACAGCTGATTCGTTTCGATCTGTTAAAAGCTTAATGAAATTCAGGGTAAGAATGTGGCCGGCTTTTGTGTAAAAGGTTTTTTGACAATCCCGTTCAGCATTAGAGTATTTAGATTGTTCAATGGAGATCTGAATTGGAAAGGTTTGGCTGGCGGTGGTGGGTAAAGTACAAAAATCATATATATCAGTTCTGTCATGCTTCTCGTCAGGATTTAGCTCGTGAACTACATACTTCACTCCGTCTCCCCCGTTTTCATTTATGATGCAATTGTCTAAGTGAGCTATTCCATATGTGGAGTTAATATAAACTCCATACCCTCTGTTATTTCTTATTGTCGAATTTCTTATTAATATTGGGGCATTTGGTGAAGTTATGTTGATTCCATTATAAGCCGAATTTATTATTTCTATTTGACTAAGTACAGGAGGAATGCCAAAAATATCTAAAGCACTGCTGGCATTATTGTTTCTTCCCACACCGGCATACTTGATCACAATGTTTTGCATTTTGGACATTGATGTTGGAACATAAAGCGTGTTTGATAAAGTAAGAATTCTCTCGTATTGAGCGTTTTCAAATTTTATTCCTCTCCAATATTTCACTGTGTGTGTCCGATCTCCATTTTCGTGCATAGGTAGACACTGTATTCCTAAATCAGGATGATAATCACAAACACCAGAGCCAAGTTGTCTTGAATTCCAATCACATTGAGTTATCTCAGATTCTGTTCCTTTGCATTTTGGTTCTTCATAGAGAAGTCTTGATTTTCTTCCAGATTGTCTGTCGATCCAATTAAAAAATTGACCACCATGAAATCCTAGTTGCCGACAGGCAGTTTCCATATCTAATCTTGTCCAACTAGAAAAATATTTTATATTTAGCAAGCTGGGAATAATGTGGTAAAATAATTCGTTAAAATAACTTTAAAACTTATCAAGTATACCTGCTTATGTCTGTAGTGAATAATAAAACGCAAATACTTACTTCCTGGAATTCGTGCAAACGGATCGCCATTCTCCTTTATGTAAAAGTTGTACTCTTCCTGCTAATATTGAAGGACCGTCCACCAGACGAATATCGGGAACTTCTTTATCCAGGGAATCTGGAGCTTCAGCACTGGTGAAAATGATGGGGTTCTGTTCATTTCCCTGTAACAAAAAAATGTTTAAATAAAGATTACATTCTTGTGAACTAGTACAAAATTAACTAGCCCCCGAAATCAGTTGGAACAGCTGCCTCATACGAAAAAAAAAAAACGTATATTATGTAATTTTCATGATTCATTAATTTGGTGAAATCTCGAAAGTGGTAAGTGTCTTCTAATAAATAATTATTATTAGTCATATTGGTACTTGTTTTTTATCCGACCACCAAAGAACTTTGTCTATTGTTTTGCTTCTATTGTTGGCAACAGCGAGTCAACACGTATTGTTTATTTATTTAATTTAAAGTATAACCGTCAAAGAAATGAATTTTTTTTTTCAATTTTGTATCATATATTTATATAGTTTTAAGTATTCAGTAAAGTCACATTTTATAAACAATGAAATATGAGACATGCATTATCCTGGTGGCCAGAATGTTACAATGCCATCCATGATGGTGTCGAAAGGATCTATGTGTCGCATTTTCACACGAAATACCACGCTATTGTAGAAAAAGTACGCTACCAGCCTTGTCGTGTACGATTGTTGATAACTGAAGTAAGTTAATTTTTTGTTTGACGGTTATCTTTGACGGTTATACTTTGAAACCAATATATTTATTTAATTCAAATACGTAATTCACAATACGTGTTTACTCGCTGTTGCCAACAAAAGAAGCAAAACAATAGACAAGTTTCTTTGGTGGTCGGATAAAAAACAAGTACCGTCATATTTTTGTAGAAGGACCTGGGAACCACTACACTATTTTCCCAAAGAAAATCATGAACACTGGCCCAGCATAAATATATGCTCAGTGAGATGGTCGCCAACCTCTTCTGAGGAGAGGCACCCAAAGAAGAAGTCATATTTTGATAATAATGCTTATAGTAACTGAAAACTAATTATTATATTACTTTTTCAATTCAAAAGATTGACTATGGCTGATCCTGGGCCTCCAGCTAAGTCATGCATTTCAGCAAGTGCAACGATGCAGGTCCTAAATAAAGTCATCGGGCCGTGACACGCTCCCGGCGGCATGCGCCAAGGCGGCGGGCAACGACGGGCAACCGGACGGGCGACATGTCGAGCAACATGACGGGCAACATGACGGGCAACATGACGAGCAACCGGACGGGCGACATGTCGAGCAACATGACGGGCAACATGACGGGCAACATGACGGGCAACCGGACGGGCAACCGTGCGAACGTTTGTGAAAGTAGAGAAAATAAAAAAACTTTCCAAGTTTATTTTAAAGATTATGCAAAGTTTTACTATATTGACAAATTTTCATCAGAATAGAAATATATATGCTTACTTTCAAGACGAAGCAGACATCAAATGAATATTTATTATTTATTTAGCAAATTACATTTTTAAAAAAAGAAAAAATTCAAATACCCATCAGCATATATCGATGATACTTATTCATATTAAATCTTACTGATTTCATTTTAGTTTTAAAATTCTTAGTGCGATTGATCAATGTCCGGTTGCGTTGATGTATCCAGTTTCGCGGAATCGCTAGACCTGCGATACTCAACCTTTTTTCCTTCGGGCTACCACAGGGGCCGCAACATTTTTGAGAGAAGACCTTATTTTAGGCAATCCATTTAAAAATTAGTTAGTGAGAACCTGGTTTTACAGTTACTCCCCATGTAATAAATAAAACACAAAACCTAAATATATCCAAACGTTTATTTAAAAATTATGTGTGATATTTGACATTGAGACAAAATATTAATTATTCTCGACAAATCAGGTTCATTATTGGTAAATGCTATTTTCAATACGCCAGAATCAGTAAGGTGATATCTATATAATAGTGTTTTGGGATGCATGCGGTCCGCAGGCCGCAGATTGAGTATAACTGCGTTAGACAGATGTACGCGTTGTGAGAGCTTAACGTCTCATTACCGGAATACTTGTAATTATAACCGGGCACTATCTCCAGACGAGCACGGGCCGATATGCTTTACTTACTTCTGATAAAATCTCTTTAATATGCATGTGCTCGACGCGAGAGACGGTTTTTTAATAAAAAAAATATAATAATGGGGGTTTTTTTTCCACATACTCGATTTCAACATCTAACAATCTCTTAATCTAATTGTAATATATTTTAACAGTACCTTTTTAAAGTTTGGTGCAGATACTTATAACTGGTTTGAATAAAAAAATAATACCGTGATATGTTTGGTTCAGGGTCACTGCGGTAAAAGTTATTGATAGTATTGGCTACAAACATACAATATATATGAAGTAAAAAATAGTTATGCCTATCTAAAATAAAATGACGACGACTTTTAGCATTTCGAATGAGGTGAGTTAACTGATATTTCAGTATCTAGGCTGTGCATGTACCATTAATTAATGCAGATGCCTACCTGTGTGTATAATATATAACGGAAATTTAAAAGCTCCATCACTTCAATGAAGTCATTTTCGTGTGTTGTTTTTAGCGAAGTTTACTTTGTGGTCGACAATAAAGTAAGAAGGAATTTTTTTTAATAATCATCGTCGTAATACTTTTTTTCTTCCGTTGCATCTAATTTATTTGATGACAGCGGAAACTGTGTCGGGCATTATTTCTCCGAGGCCATTATTTAGGTATTATAATGGTAACGTCTCTCCTACACAAAGATCGCTGCCCTGTGCCTTCTTCACCTAAATTTAGGATTTAAATTAGTATGAACTTTGAAATTAAATAGCAACTGATTAAAATAAAATATTATTTTATATATTGAGTAAATCGCTAAAATATAGTAGGTGTGTATTTTTATAAATTCAGAGTATCTCTCAGTTTTAATTGTTTTTTTTTTGTATTTTAAACGGTATATCTTAATATCTACTATAATAATAGCCATTGTGTGTTTATTTGTATGTTTGTATGTATGTTTCATTTTTCCGTTCTGTATAGAATATCTTAAAAGATACAACGCTGATTTTTTGCACATAAGTTAAGTAAATTTTTCCGCAGCTATGTGCCGAATTTCAAGACGATAGGATAATATTTTCATTCATAAACTTTAAAATATGCTTTAGCTAAACTTTAATTATATAATTCACTTCTTCGCCGCGAGATGTCGTTCACCATCAAATTCGTCATTTTGTGACGGGCTACATTACTAGTATAATAGAATAAGCATATTATTTTTTATTGTAATGCTGGAATTTGAATAATGATTTAGAGCAGGTTAGGTTTAGAGTACATTGTCCGAAATCAGATCCGAAAAGTCCAATCGGAAAATTAAGTCTCCAATAGGATCTGCTGAAATCTATTTTTGAAGGAAATCCAAAAGATCCACCACGGACTACCCAGTCATCATCTGTATCACCGAAAAAACATAACTAGCTTAGTATTAAAATCATTTCAGAAGCAATCATTAATATACTCGATTTTACTTTAATTAATGATTTCTATTTTATAAATTTATTTATAAGATCTAGTTTGCATTGTGTGTGTGTGTGTGTATTTGTTTTAAGTTGTCGTGCTTCTTTTACAGGAGTTCATTTAGCTACATGCATGAAGGCTTCGCGTGTGCGCACGCCGGAAAGCTCAAAGCACTTTTCTCGACAAATTAGTATTTAACAGGTACTCGCGGAGGTAAAATATCATAAAACACATTACCGTGTAATATTGCTTCGGAGTAGATGTAACACTAGAAACGCTCCGACAATTTGAATGGCCGAGAGTGCTCGTACGGTGAAAACTGGATACTATACAACGAATAAGGCAGGTTTGGCTGTCTTTCAACTGCAGGCATTAATATGATTAATTTCGGTCAACAAGCTAGGATATATCCACGGAAGACCGGTTTAATTAGTAAAATGTGGAATAAGCTATTCATATTTCATGCCCATTAAGTATAATTTATCATTTACTCTACGAAATCACATTTCGTCAATATTGCTCAAAGGGCGTGAAAAAATTTACAAATCTGAAAACGTGCGTGAAAGTTCGGATGTAAGTTATGCTCTACGCAACTATTGTTTTTCTAATGATGACGTCGCGATATCCCAGTGCGAGTTTCAAGGAAATAAGCATTAAATTACATGAAAATAAGCTAAAAATTTACTGAATTTATTTATTAGGACGACACGGAGGGAAGGTCACTTCCGTAAAATGAAATTCGAGCGTCACCGCCACCCGTGACTCATTGCAAATATTCAATTGTACATACGTTCATTCAACCTGACGGTGGCATTGTGTTATTGACTGAATGGGTTCTATAGCAGGATATTTTGGGTGGCTCTCCGGTTCGATCCCCGTCCTGGCAGGTGAATCCCAAACTGATATAATTGGGAAAACGAATAGTATTGATATCGCAGGTGTCGGTTCAAAACGTTTAAAAAATCTTAAAAACCGGGTATATAAATTTACGGTTCTTGGTTCCATGAAGATAAAACGACATTTTCTAAACTAATATATATTTCACATTCTTTCAGTTCCAGGTAATACGCTTTCTCGTTATCAGAGCAGTAACTAAGTATTTTTTTTTACAATTAAACTCATTCTGAACTGGAGAATATAATTGTATGACGCTATCTGAGCAGCCAGCCGGGAAGATTTTTATAAAAACCCACGTACCATGCAGTCTGTATCAAAACTACAGTGATATTAATCAGAACTCATAAATAATGTTTTATGCGTTAATTGTACCTACCATGGACACAATGAAAATGTACAATATTTATACAAAACCACTATTATAAAAGTTTTTTAATAAATATTTAAAAGTATTTGAGAAGCGTGAATTCTTGAAAAAAAATGCACCTACTTTACATAACTACAGTAATATTTGTTGGACACCCGTTTAATCAAACTATTTGATTTGTACCGTTGAAATGTCGCCAGAAAATCAAGTCTATTGCGAGTATGCCAAAAGACGTTCATATACTGTGTGAATAAATGGATCAAAAGATCGAGATACATGAATAAGTGTAAGAATCGTGTTTATAAAGCATGGACGCCTTCTCGCAGCGCGAGATCACCTCTGGACCGGAAAGCGTTTCGTGTCATCGGCCGTCGTGACGGACGGTTCACGATCGTGAAATAACCGACCGGGAACAGCAGACAATGGTCGTGCATTTCATTTTATTCTTATTTTATGATATTCAAGCGGTTTCCGGTCTATTGATTTTATGAAACCACTGAATGTAAAAAAAAATGTCAACTGAAAAGAACATTCTATTGTTTTTACGCACCGTCCAGCTCTTTGTTGTGTCGCGCATAATCTGACGATTGCGGTTAATATCACTCTGACCGCGTTAACAAAAAAACGTACATCCTTTCTAAGTATAAAATAATTATAAAATAATTCATTTCATGAGTAAAACGTAAGTGGTTAAAATGGTAAAAACGTGTAGCGGTGCATATACTCAGCTAATTCTTTCAATCTTTGATAGTGAGGTATCATGCTCACATGCAATAATAGCGTAACTAATAATTTAAACTAAACAGCTAGTATTTTCGAGTTCATTTAATAAGAGTAGATTTTATATACACCTATACTAAATGTACCTATAGAAAACGTTTAGAAAACTCCCACCGACTCAGTGGTTTTTTCTGATGTACATTTAAATACAAAAAAAATATCCCAGTCCATGAAAATTGGATGATCTCTAGGGGGGTAGGAGTTTCAGGGCACGAGCTAGACGCTGACATTGAAAGCCAAGACCCATTTTCACTTCCATATGTGTATTGTTTACAGATCAAATACATCCTTATTTGGTTTTTGCTCAAAGTGATACCAAATGTTCCCGTTTTAATACCATCAAATAGATAAATTGGCTACAATGAATCAATTGTAACTTTTCTCGCTCCTTTCATTAAAACGGTGACGTAGCACGATCACCTCGGCGCTTGGCATTCCGTCAGTAAGGCAAGGTAGAAGTAAAGTAAAATATAAACAAGGCAGTAGAACGACAGTCTACAGTCATTGGTTTTTCTACATCTCGGGACGAGCACGCCGAGTGAGTCAGTATCGGAGTGAGCGTAGGTGCATTTGTAATTTTCTTCTGAGATAGAAGGATGTTGGCGCTGCTCCAAGGTTAATCAAGGGGTCAGCTGTTACGAATTAACAGATCAACACGGACCAAAGGGCAACGAATGAGAGCTAATTTAATTTTAAGGGCATTTCCTGTGAACTCGCAAGTTACAAGCCTCGTGCCGAGTCGAGCCGGTCCGGCCGCGGCGAGGTATCTCGACTGGAACATCAGTTCCTCGGCTCGTCCATTGTTTCTTGTGCCGATTGCGATCCTCGCCGAGTAACGGTATTATTCGTTCCAAAATCTTACAGAATATTGTTCACATTAATCAACTCTACTTTTAACGCCGATTGTTTCATACGAAATAATTGTATGCGCAACTTTACTCTATTGTTAATAAAAACTGAATCCTTACACTGTTGTAAGAAAATGCGAGATACTGAGAAGCATTGTTTCGTTATTTGTTTTATTTCATATTCAAGTAGAATGACAAGCCAGTCGTCATCGCGGATTGCGTAAATTAGTTACGAATTCAGCTTTCGCCCGATGAATAAATTTCAGTCAATTAACTTGGTTAATAGCATTATTACCTCATTTTACAATAAGAAGTTCATTTATTCAAACGTACTGCACGTAAATTCTTTGGCGATCGCGAGTAATATTAGTCCCTATTTATTTCATAATTATCTCGTTAGAACAAACCACTGAAACAAACTGACCTACGCATTCTATATATATAGTTGGCTACTAATCGTTCCCAGCTTCCTATTTGGGTACATTTACTCACATAGGAGGTCGCGCTATGCCAATTGAATTCCGGCACAATACTATACAAGCACTATTATGGATGGAGTAGATTTGAAACAAAATTGAATGCCAGCACAGGATGCGTTCTGCTTTAGTGGTCCTCACTGTATACAAAGTACGTAATGAAGGTTAGAAATGCATTGCCACGATCTGGTCTGAATATAAAACAAATTTAATACATACATAGCTATACAAATAATTTATTTGAAAATTATATATTTAATATATTCACGCTATGAGGTATCTAAGAGAAATTATACGAATTAAATTCAAAGTGAACGTTAAAAATCGGTCAATTTTTATTCAACCAAAAATAATAAATTTCAATCGCTTGCGCGTTTCTATTTTGCGAGGAAAAGTATAAAAAAATATATATAATATATGTGTATGTGCTATAACGCGAACATAATTACATTCATAAATCTTAGTGAATCTCTTTAGAGGCAGCTGGAACAGATCAAGTATATCACTGTATGTGCCTTCTACAATATTATTTGTAAACAGTACCTTCTTGTAGGTACCGATGATTTGTAATAAACTCAGTTGTATTATAATAATGTGATGGTCAATATTTCGCAGTGAAAACATCAAGCTATGCATGCATTCCCATAAGCTACTGGGTGCACGATATCTGCGAGGTTCTTAGTGGGCGTGTACAAGTATAGATCGAAAAATTATCAGTACAATAATGAATCATTTCATTGAGGTCAGAATTGGACGTGTGATGCAACTGTGGTTGTACACATTGTCATGCATCTAATTTACAAGCTTTACCATTTAAATGACTAATATTACCAAGAAAAATCATATCACAAATTATGACTAGTATATACAAGTAATTCCTGCGGTATTAGGTTTGATTTTATATTATCAGAGTGCTATGTATGAAGGTAAATTCTTATCGGAGACATTATGTACCTTAAGTGCGTAGATACACACTAGTATTGATGAACACGCCGACAGCACACTGCGTGCTGTAAGTCAAGCCCAATAGTGCAGTTTGTTATATTATATCTAATACATTTCATTATCGGACAGATACATTTAAAAAAAATTGCACCAAAATAAATAAAGATCATACAATTCAACCGTATAACAAAATGAAATGCTTCGTAACTACTATCACGGTACGTCACCAACTGCAACCCCAATAATATTCAGCAATAAAAAAATGCAATCAACAGCCAGTTTATTTGATGACAAATTATATGCAGTGTTATTGGGTAATAATTTTAAATGCATGGGTAAAAATACGAATTTATGAAACATTTGATAAAAAATCATCACGCTTTTGATTTTTGATATACCTACGGAATTATGCAACGCTAAGTAAAGAAACATCCCTTATTTTCATTTTATTTGATGAATCGAATGCAGCAGGTAGCTGCATATATAGTAGCTTATTAAAGCTTATTATATATTGTGGGTTATTCGCTATTGAAACTGGACCGATCACACCGATGCTGAAAATATGGTTCAAACCCTATGGTTGAAATAATTTGCTAAACACATTTAATAGTTAAGTTCTGTAAGGCAGCAGCAGTATTTTTATAACCAGATAAAATTACACAATACTAATTCTACTTAGAAAAGGGTGCCGAGGTACAAATCCAACGAGTTGTAAGCAGAGTACAGGTGCCTACTTCAAACATCCCATGGAATAATAAAAAACTTTTATCAGCAAGTACCTGCGCCTGCCTGCTTATCTTATCGATTATGAAGTGGATTTGTACTATCTTCGTGACTCATGGCTCGAGGAAAATCATATTTGGCTATTTTATCTACGTCAAGTATGCGTAAATTTTCGGCTTAGGGCAAGCATAAAAGTAATTTCTCCCCACCTGAACACAGACAAATAATTGCCTTTACAATTTGTGATAACTAATTAGCTCTTAGCTAAACACTCAATAAACGCTTGTACGTAGATATTTTAAAACGGATATTAAATTCGGTTAACACAAAACCGTTAGAAATTTACTTATCGATAAACGGTTATCGACTACCTAACGATATTAATTTGTATTATCTTCATTTTCAAGTGGAATAATGTAAAAAATAATAATGATGCACCGTATTAAATCTGAAATTGATAAGGAAATATTTCGCAACTTCTTGGAACGTTTTCTAATGAGAATCGAATAGGTGTGTTGCAAGCTCACCTGAGCCGTGATCCTCCCTCGGACGGTTATGCCCACCATGGGACCGAAGCGGACCTCCGTCCCCGCCTCGACGATGAGCTCTCCTCCCCGCTCCACGACCAGGTCCTCGCGCACCAAGTACGGGCTCCTGTTCTGCCTCCAGATGATCTGCCCGTCGGTGATGGTGCCCCCGGGTAGGTCGGTGACGTCGGGCTGTCTCCGAGTCGAGAGATAGTTGTCCGATTCATCGTACCTCGAGGTGGAATCCACGATCTGTTGACAGTCGGACAAGCAGAACGAGTATGCAAAAACTGCGATCGAGATGAGCATCGGGGAACGTTTCACTGAAGTCCGCCACTTGGATTTCGTATTGCCGTACTGACTATTGTTTTTGTGCGGCCGAACGCGACTAGCCCGACACGAGTGATTCATGTCCATGTCTTTTATTTAGCTTAACATACGGAGCGACAAGTTTCAGAAAATACAAAAAATATTATCATCTTTCAGGCTAACAACAAACGCGCTCGTTTTCTTACGGTTATTCCCAACACAAACACACGAAAGTCACACGCGAAAAGGACGGAAGGTATCAACCGCATAACACAAAGGTTTCGTTCACTCGAATAACACAGGTGTACTGAGGCTTCAATGAATAACGCCCGTCTGGAACGATACCGATAACCGAAGCGTCGGCAAAAACGATGGAGTCCTCGGATTTTCGTAACGGAAAAACGACTGCTCGGAATGTTATATGACTAAAAACAAAAACGAGAGTAGGCGCGGCCAACGGCCAGCGGAGATGTAGACGGTCACGTGACCGACGTTGCTCAGGTATTTGGAAACACTCCCCCTACTACCTGTCGGAGGTAAACAACCAGCGAGCCGCGCCGTGCTCGTGCTCGCGGGCCCGCCGAGCACTATCCCAGGCTTGCAATCACCAAAGCGTTATAATCATTCATTCACCTGCATTTCGATATATTGAAACAATATTTTTTCATCATCGAAATTGCACACTCAAAACCCACTCTTAAATAATAATTATAATATAATCGCTGTAAAAACCGACGGCAACAAAAAGTCATTTAATATTTATTTTTTTAAATCAAAAATATATATAATACACTACGAGTACTTTATTGACTCCAAAATATTTTTCTGTTACCTGTAAATCACTAATGCTTGTAGTCTTTGAATGTTGTGACGTAATCTGCGGCGGGCCTTTGCCGATACGAATTTCGCGCCACCGCACTTCCAACAGACAAGAATTTTATTATTGTACAAAAATTGTATAATTCGGTCTGACCTGTGAGTCTGCTTCTTTAAATCAACTTGCCGACACGACGAAGAGAAGGTGTCAATTTGCGTTGATTATTGGTTAAATTATGCGTGCTAAAAAGTCGTTCCAACCCGAAAATAAACTTTTAAACGACCGTTGGTAGTAAAACTTTGTATCGTTTTGAATATTTCTTGGTAAAATCTTAAAAATTAAACGCGTTGCATAGCTTAACCTATGAAAGTATATCTAAAATAATAGTATCTGATTGGCTTCTTTTTTTTTTTTTTTGCGCGAAAGATCAGAGCAAATTGACGTTTTGTCTTTTACGCTTCAGCGTTACTTAAACCATTTGATTTTTAGTGTGTTGGTATTTTTGAGAATAAAACGAAAAAAAATTAACAGGATAAAATATCTTACGAGCAAATCAAAATTCAGTGAAATTTAGCTTTAATGAAAATATATTATCCACTACAGATTGATTATATTTAAACAATAGATATTTAATTTTCTTATTTTCCTTAAATTGTAAGCGAATATAAGCCGTCAAAATCTTCTCTTGGTTTGTCTGACCGAGCTTTTTAAATATCCAAATAAAAATTAACGTGATCTTTTAGTCATTTACATTTTAATGTTCTTAATTTAATAGATAAATATCACCTGTGATAATTTATATTTACAACCAAAGTAAGAATGGAATAAACTTTTATTAATAAAACTAGTGGTTCTAGCTCAACATATTTATATGGTTTAGCGAGTTAAATATAGTTTAACTACAAGAATTGTCTGCGGTCGGTTTAAAAACGATGAACGACTTGCTCTTATCCGTTTGGTGTTCATATTCATGCAGTCTAAAAATTCTATCCAACCAGACAACGGCACTTTCAAGGTATAATAGTATTTGAAACTTTCTTTTTTAAAACAGCAAAATATTTTTTTTCGAAAATTAACTAATTATAGTTTTTTTAGAAGCTATCCATAGTTCAGTGATTCATCCCAGAATATATTCCCAGTCCACACACAATTCAGCTGCCAACACCTTGTGACCCCAATTTTTTTATTAATACATTCATCACGTAAGCAATCCAACACATTCAATAATAATTTCAGAAGATTCTCAGCAATAGGATTACTTAGTTTTAAAAATTGAGCTTCACTAGGATAATACATACAGCCACAGAATATAGCAAACCTTCTTAATCTTGCTAAAATTAGTCTAATATTTAATTCCTTTTAACATACATTGTGCTCATGACTTAGATGCAACAAGAACTCGATGTCCCTGAGATTTATTTAAGTCAGATTCATAAAGAAATAAATTTTATACAGTTACCTCTGTTGATTAATGTCGTCAGCAGCATATTCACAGAAGAAAGCAGTTCATCCTCTTAATAAAATAAATATTACAATAATTGTTTGTGGGCACAGATTGTGCATACCAGAACATTTAGAATACTTGTATCAAAATCAAATAAAAATCTCCTTTTTCCAATATGAACTCGATTTAAAAAAAAAAGACACTCCCATTTGTGTTAATTTTAAGTCATCATTTTCATCGGACCAGGATAACATCTTCAGGCAGATGACAAATTGTTTGAAAATGTTAACACAGTTTGTTCTTCAGCATCGTACATCGAAAAAATCATATGAGGAAAATTCAATTTTATATGTTGTACTATCAATTATAAATGGAATTCCTGACTACATATATATTTTTTAATTAAAATAACACTCATGTTATTGTAAAAACTATTGTGGTACTAATATGTTGATCATGTAGGTAAGAAAATTTAGCCAAAGACCTAGTAAAAAAAAACCGTAATCAATTCAAATAAGGTAATCCATTGGCATGCCGATAATATTTTTTTTGATCCGTTGCCTGTTTTTTCAAAATTGAAAAATATGCAATTGGTAACTTGATTAAATGCGAGTTTTAAAAAGTTTTTTTGCTCAAAAGAATACATAATATTCTTATATAGTAATGACAATTGTTAATTACTTTGTACGCAGTGGATTTTTGGTCAACATCCACAGGCATGGCTGCCATGTGCTACTAATGTATTTATAGGCAACCTGCAACCTTGGTATATCCATTCTCACATGTATTTATTTGCATTTATTTACGATGAGATTCAGTTAAAGATAGTAATGCAAAATTATTAAAAATGAGCAGAAAATTTCCTGAGTATTATAATTAAAGATTTTGGCTTAAAATGAACCAAGAAATCAAAATAATAGACATCCAATAACAAACATCTATGATTTTAGATAATATTTTGTTTAGTAGATTCCTTTAAATTTAATTTTATATAAATAAATATAAACACTAGCCCAGTGAGACAAAAGCGTAGGAAGGTTTTTGTTTGGGAGCAGATTAACAATGGTTGCATTTGTAAAGGGAAAAAAACTTCTAGTTGTACAGTACATAGCTTGCGTGAATAGTTTAGTTGCATTTTCATTTGAGGTTTTTTTGGTGGCGAGCTGACACTGAAGATAGATAGCTCTGGTGAGTCGGTTTCCACTAGGACAGGTCAACGAAAAAAATAATAAAACCAATCTCGACAACCAACATTGTAGAATTTCATTATCAATGGAGATATTTAACGCATCGATAAATTTAAAAAATCCACACGAGATTTTCAGTTTAAATAACTTTAAAAAATTTCATACTAGACTCAACAATACTAAGATCTTCTTCGTCTTTCTATTTTTCAAATAATTTTGAAATAAATCTATACCAAATTTAAAAAAATTAATTAAACTTAATTCAAATTAGTTACTATCAGTTATTTTCATAGTATTCAAGATATCTGATTATTATAATACACAATGACTTGTTCTTTCGATTCATACTCTTTGGGTTATATTTCATCAGGTCCTTATTCAAAAATAGTTTCAAAAGTGCAATGCAATTATTATAATAATGAGACATTGATAATATTTGTCAACCTCTGATAAAGTTGACATAAAAATGAAAAAAAAAATCAACTTCTATTGCATCATTTGTAATGTTGTTTTACCCTTTTTAAGGCAGATACCATATATTATAATGGCACACATTAATAAGATTACTTTTGTGATTAGCAAGGCAAATATTCGAGGGATGAAATAATTGTTTGATGACCGAAGACTTTGTGGTTTATATTATTTTTATATTGAAAAAATCAATTTGATAAAAAACGGAGATTTCAAGTATTAAACAATAGTACTGATATTTTGTTCGTCGGTTTTCTGTCGTGAAGAAGTTGGCTGTTTCGACGATTGGAAAATCATTGGTTGTCGGAGGACATCGCCTGACTGTAAACATTTTAATAAAATATCATGTAGATGGCAACATAGTAGATCGAAATACGTAGAATGTTTCAATAGAGTATCGCTATTACAACAACAGAGGTTATTGCGTATTTACGAAGCGGTTATATTGCAGGAGGGTAGTTTTAAATCGCAGATTGTGTACCTTAGAAAAAAGAATCATGAAGAGCGCAGAAGTGGCGAACCTCTCGGCTAATACCGCTCGAAGGTCTCTGGCCGCGTGTAACCACCCCCGGAGCCGCCGTAGCCCTTCGCATCATTGAATTCTCGTCCGCTAGAATTCATTCACATGTCGATGGTCGCAAACGGTCCAATCTCAAATCATATACAAGGTCAGGGTCGAGAATTTCGGTGCTATAGAAAACCGCACGGAGCATCACACGGGCACAGAGGACGGTCCGATAGCGTGGAGAGATTTAGATAAATAGCATTCAAAAATCAAGAGATGGATAAATGAAGTCACTGATGAGGTGAATACCTTCCTCGCTCTACTGGCGACCTTGACCGGAATCGAGCTCCTCCGTTATAGCCGTTGCCGCCGTTACCGTTGACTTCGCGGGAGCCGTAGTTATCACGATTGCCCCAGTAGGTGTTTTCTCTGCCACCTCCATAGCCGCCCCGTCCTCCACCGCCGTAGGAGTCCCTCTCGAAGCCACCTCGGCCGCGTCCGCCACGGAAGCCGCCCCGACCGCCTCGGCCGCCCTCGAAGCCGCCCCGACTGCCGTCGAAGCCACCTCGGAAGCCTCCGCGAAAGCCGCCTCGGGAGTAGGAGCCACTGCTGTCACCTCTGCCGCGTCCGCGTCCACCACCTCGCCCTCCGCCGTGCGAACTTCTCTTTCTGGAGATTTCCACTCGCAATTTGGAGCCAAGGATTTCTGAACCGTTCAGGGCTTCGCAAGCGTTTTCGGCCTCGTCAAGGTTTTCAAATTCGATGAATGCGAAACCGGGGGGGTTAAACGCTACCCAGATCGAAGTGAGTTTGCCATATTTGTCGAATTCCTTTTCCAGATCCTCTTTCTTGATGCTTTCGGAGAGACCTCCCACATACACTCGAGTGCCTTCAAAATTTGTACTCATGCTGATAGTCGATGTTCAATAACTGTGGAGCAGAGATGTCGATATTGCGAGGGTTCAATGTGAACATTAGGCGGGTAAATGTGACCGTGCATAAGTGTCCATTGACATTAATAACGCTCACAGATTGGTACAGTATAAGGGTTAAGCTAACTACATAACGTTTATTGCTTTCATAGGATGTACGTCGAGGTCTGTTCGAGGTGCTTAAAAAAAAAAAACAACCATTAACTTCGCATTTTTTTAAGAATCACCCTACTGATTAGCGGTAAGTTGTCAAGTTACATAAACCGCAACCAAACAGAAATTAAAATACAGCGACGGAAGTATTTTGATAGCGAGAAAAACCAATATATTAGTCACCCAAGTTCTTACAATTACTACATGAATATGCAACAAACTACGCAGCAATTGAAAAAATATGAATTTTCACAACCATAATGGCCGACATCGGCTAGCGAGATTTTTACCGGCATCAAACACCGAAGGAAATTCACATTGATAGACAAGTTTTACGTAATTGGAAGATTTCATTCCATGTGTAGTAAAATAATGATATATGTTACCGTTTTATACTAAAATCCTATAGATCTACGTTGTGTGAAGGATTACTGAATCTTGTTAAAAAAAAAACGACCTGAAATCGACGGCCAAACAGAAGAGGAGGCAATGCAGGGAGGCAACAGCACAAATATATATATATATAAATTATCATGAGGAACATCCATAAACACAGAGTGGACGGAGTGAAAACCATTCATCCAATGTATTGGGATAAATTAAATGTGTGGTCACTTAAAGTCGTAATAATAAATGTAACTAGTATAGTGGCTATTCATGACACAGTTCATTTTTACAGAAATTTGCGCGCGCAAATTTCAGACAAGACAAGTATTCAGAACTACCGCCGAAATAAAAAGGTAGTAGTTTTCTTTTATCAAGTCAAAATATTTATTACTCATAACACTGCATAAATTCACTACTTATCTTATTTATGTTTGAGAGTACTAATCGATTTATGGCTCTCTTTCTTATCACAATTAAGCGCATTTTATAAATATCATGGATGACATCCACAGACTATTTGCATTGGTCATATTTCTAACATTGAAACAGATGGTTGTTGATTGAATATACACAAGTCAATGTATTTCATAAAATAAAAATAAAATGCCTTATAAATATAAATTTAATTAAGTATAAATTAATGAAGCATAAATCAGTAATAATCCTAAGAAGAGCTGCTTAAGCTAGCCATTAACAATTCCATTTTATTTAGGAAATTCTTTCCTTCCATTTTGTCAAAGCGGACTTCTTTGAAAGATCCTCCAAGGTGTTCCCATTTTCTTTCTTGAACCAACTGACCGGCGAAGAAGTCTTTTCTAGGTGATTGGGCAATCGAGACTTGAATTCCACTGGATGGTTCACATCGGACTGAGATCATTCGATCACCTAAAAAGATTACAAGCAGTATGACACTTAATAAATTCGCTCTGATGTATCCGCATATTGAAACAAAGTATTTAATTACCATTAGGAGATGCCAATAAGCATGATGATGCATTACCCAAGGGTTCTACGGGCCCTGAACCCAAATGGGCACTACCAGCTAAAAATTGCCATCCCATACACCGCCCCACAGCCTGCATTGCAACCATCTGATGTTGATATATCTGATAAAGAAGGAAATATAATTATTAATGTGTTGATACTTTAGTTTGAAGTTACTTATATTTGAATAAAATTATTTGATGGTGAGCTTGACATGCAGTATTATGCACATTTATAACATACAAAACTCTAGGAACATGAATATGCAATGAAAAAAAAAAAAGGTTACTTGGCAGTAAATCAGGTCTCTTAGTTCTTGAGGTTCATATGACATGTGCATGACTCGTCCATCTCTGCAGATGCACTTCAAAGTTTTTTCACCGACATGTACTACCAAGGAAGTTCGACATACTGCATCATACCTGTAATATAAGTTCAAATAAAATATAATATGAAGTACAAGAGGTATTGATATCATTCTGAAATAAATATGAAACTAAAATTCAATGTAATAGAATCACCATACCCATGAGTTAAAATGTTTATTTTCACACAAGATTGTGTAGGACTATTTAGTGCATTCCAGTGAGAAACAATCAGAGGATCTTTCACCTACAACAAAATAAAACGTAAGAAATATTTTTATGTATAAATATTTAACCTAATAAATAAATTAATCATTTGACTCCCCATTCAATTTGACTCCCCTTTCCAATGTTGAAACAAAGAAAACTTCCTAAGAACATTCTAGATAGGAAATAGCTGGATTTGAGCTTGACGCTTAGTAAATTCACACTTCTCAAACCATAAATGATTCTTTCAATTTATAAGCGGAATCATTCATACCTCCTTTGCAATAGTATCCAAAACATATTCTGTTCTCCTCCGCATGAAGAAATGCTGAGCTTGTTGAATAATTTGTTCTAGTAGAGTTTGTTGTTTGCTCATATCCAGTAGTTCGTATCTATCTGCTGCCATGGGACCTAATATACAGAAATAAAATAAATTCATTCTAAAAATGATTATTTTATAAATGGTAATCTTTAAACTATAACATGTGTCTATGTTAGTACTTTTTAAAACAAAATCACTTTTCAGAGTACACCAAAATCTGGTAATTAAGGGTAGATAAACTTATGATTTGATGACATTAAACTGTAAAAGAGGTAATTAATCTTTCAAATCAAAAACACAAAAGTATTTTCAAAGGAATAATAATTTTTAAAAATTTATATTGCCTTACAAACCTGCTAGACAACGCCGCTTAGAAGGACCAAGAGGTCCACTGGCGGGATGTGGGAAAGGGTGGTGCGTATTAGCATGGTGAGCCTGCCGAAGTAGCTGGTGCAGTGAGTGTTCCAGGACATGGTCATGGTCTGACTTCTGTGCACCTGAGCCTAAAGGTTTACCCTCTCCGGGCGCTGGGGTTGTCTGTCCATTAGAGTGGCACAGACCGATGATAAGTTGGATACCTGGTAATACCTAATTATAAGATAGGAATTGTTAATTTTTTAGGAGTCATAAATTAAAATGATTATTTATAATAAATATTTATTAACACATATTTACCGTTGCCATGATTTGATTTCCGACAACCATGTGCGGTATAGGTGCGTTAAGTTGAACAGCCTCAGAAGCCAGGCGACCAAAAAGTTCTTTGCAAAATAGCACATTTTGAGCAGCCTCAAGTCTCTGCTGCCAGTGCAGGTCAGACCCTGGAGCTCCTGCTGCTCCCGCTGCTGCTACGCCAAGAGCGCCTGCCGTCAATTGAGTGCTCAATAGTTCTTCCTGGTCTAAAATGCAACTAGCCATTGAATGTTTATAAATATATACACACGTAATAAAAAAAATATTGATTTTAAAATAGCAATTGAATTTAACCTTTTTGACACAATACTGAAATAAATGCAACCCCTTGCAATTCTGCTGGTACTGTGACTCTCAAAGCTGAGGGGAGAGGGACTTGAGTGCCAGGAGTAGCACCCACGGGAGAAGGTAACGGCTGAAGAGCATCTTCAGGTGCTTTGCTTACCTACCATGAGAAAAAGAACATACTTGTATTAAATTTCAAGCATTGACAGTATATTTATGGAAATATCAAAACAAACCTCGAAAACACCCGTTTGTGTAAATTTAGATCCAGCTGTTCTGTAACTGAGATCACCAATTATAGAATTAGAAACTTTTTTAAGTCTCCAGTTTTGTCTTAAACGCAATAAATCAATGTGGAAGTCTGGGGCATTCCGCGCATTCCGAATGCTTTCGTTAGTTCTCAGTCTTTCGACACCAGCCAATAGAGTACTCGCAGCACTGGCAAGGGCTTTCTTCCTGCCGTACACTTGCACCATTGGGCGAGACTCGGCTGGCTCTTGAGGAACAGGATCCAGGACCTGACAAAATACATTTTATTGTAGTATAGAAAATAAGTGAGTTCTAGTAATTTTATGGAAATGGAAAACAAACCATGTAGCGTTTTTCTTTGGCGATAGCTAAGACATCTGCCAGTACACAGACTTCAGTGAGGGCACTTCTAAGTTTGTTCCTTACGGAGTCCCATGGCCACAAACTGGATTGAAATCCTGGATCTTTTGTGTCATCATCAATATTTTTTGTATCCAAAATATTGTTTTCAGACACCTCTTTTTTGACAACATTACTAACAAATTCATCATTTGTAGATTTGCTGAAGTCAATTTTTTGTGCTAGCTTTGCAAGGTTTTCCGACAGCGAAAGAGGTCTGAAAAATACATATTTATAGATACGCCGAGTTTTATTTCTTGAACACAAATTGTACAATAGTATCAAGAATACAGTACGAAAATGCGTACGTTGGTACACAGTTTAAATTCATTTAAGACAACTGCCTCCTTGACATAAAATAATTAATTTCTTTTCGCTAAATAGATAATTCGTTATTAAGCATTTGTCAACTAACAAACAAGATAAGATCGAATAACAATGAAGGCAGGCGGATAAGTTTGGTTTGAATTTAAGGTTAATATTCTACAGCAAAAGAAAATAAATACTTACGCTTGATATATTTCTTGGCCGTCGTATGTTATTTCTTGAATTTGATTCTCGATTGGTGCTTCAACCGATATATTAACAGAGTACGCCATATTTCAAGATTTTCTAATTTACATGCATGTATATAACATTTACCAATGATAAATGAGAAGTTAAAATTTTATCATTGACGCCGGTAATGTAATTTATAATAAAGACGAGACCCCCAAAGCCACCATTGACAATAAATAAATATTTTAGCTGTCAATTCATACGCAAGGATGCCAACTACATCGTAAATAAATGTTGCTATATGAAAGCAATGTGACAGAAATGATTAGTGGCAATAATATTTAGTCATAGACAAAAAAAAGTTCTGTAGTATCGAACCAAATAGCGAGTACCGGCAAGTACCTAAGCTGTCATTTCCTTCGCTGGTGGCAAAGCAGATAGTTAAGATCTTATAAAAATAAAACCGAGTAGTCGTTGAAAAATATAATTGTCAGCATTTATTTCAAGAACATGGGAGTTGAAAAGGAAACTATTGTAGGATTGAAAGAGAGTTATGTGAAGGTTAGAAAGTTACTCGACGAAGATAGTAAGCACGATCCCGAAGATGAACCTTATGCTTCAAAATATAACGCTAAAGATATTTTACAAACAATGCGGCGTAATATCTTAAAACTCTTGGATGCTCAATTGGATAATTCAATAATAATAAAATACGAGGCAATGCTTGGTGCTGTTCTTTTAAATATTGGTATAATTGCTATCGATACTGAGGAACTTACTGAGGGTGAAAAGCAACTGACCAAATGTATAGAACTTCTCGAAAAAAAAGAAAATAAACCAGAAACCGTTATCGTTCAATTGACAGCATTGAATCAACTTGGAATACTTTGGTCACACAGAGAAGATGCAAAGCAATCTAAGGTTTTTTTGGACAAAGCTGAGACGCTGTATAAAGATTTTAAAGGGTCAAATGTCACGCCATTAGATATCATAGATTTATTTATGGGACCAGAAGATGAACAGACTAAAGAATCATTTATAAGCCTAGAAAAAACTCATACCCTCACACTTTATTATTTGGCTCAGATATATGGTAGTTTAGAGGATTATTTAAAGTCTGCAGTTTATTGTCATATAACTTTAAAGAGGCAGTTGGAATATAAAGATTACGAGCCTATTGATTGGGCCTTGAATTCTGCAACTCTTTCACAATTTTTCATGGAAAAAAATGGCTTCAAACAATCTCGACATCATTTATCAGCAGCTTCTTGTATATTAGATAAATATGGTGACGAATTATCGCTGGAAACTGTCATGGATGAGGCTCACGATGCAAGGATGGAAGTCTTCAAGCATAGATCTGCAGATGTTGCTCGCTGCTGGGTCAAATATGGATTGCTGCTCTTATCGAATTCCAAAGATCGATTAATGCATCACGCAGATGACAATGATGATGACGAACCTTGCTCGTTGTCATCAGGTATGTATTATTTCAGGGTATTTTCGTATATTGTAATAAGTTCAACAATTTTAGCAGCCATTTTAGGATAAATTAGTGCATGGGGAAATAAAATACAATTCTTGTACATAAGCTAGTACCCATAATAGTATTATAGAGGATTTATTTTATATTGTTGTATAAGTTGGATATTATAGTTTTTTTAAATGTTTCCATATCCTGATTCAAGATTTTTTGGTTTTAGATCTTGCAAAACTTCAACTATCAGATAAAAGCTCAGTATCAAATGCTGATTTAATTCATTTGTTCTTTCCTACATTGCAACTTTCTATGTATGAGCGCCAAATTACAGATCAATTTATTCTCACTTTTGATGATGCTAAATTGGTGTTTGTAAATGTTCAGACATGGATAGAAAAAGCAAAACAGTATTATAGCATGGAGAATCTTGCTTCCGATCATGTACAAATTATTCAAGATGCTTCTCAACTCTACAAATATTTAGCATTCTTTGAAGACAATGAAGAAAGACAAGCAAAAATGCATAAACGACGTGTTGATCTATTAGAAGATGTTATTAAAGATTTGAATCCTCTATATTATGTTCAGCTATGTCGACAAATTTGGTATGAATTGGGAGAAACCTACTCTGATATACTGGATATTAAATTGGAAAAATTTCAGTCTTCAAATGAGCGACCTTCACCGCATGCTCTTAAGAAAATAAATCACCTGTCAGAGCAGAGTATAAAGCACTTCAATAATTTTCTTTCTTCATTAAAAGAACCAATGTCCAAAGAGATGCCGAAAAAGTTTGGGGCAGACGTTGTGAAACCGGCTCTCATTGCTTATTTTCATATCGGTAGACTTTATATGAAGATGGTTGTTTTAGATAAAAAGACCCAGCTAGAAAATATTGAAAAAACTTTAAAGGCATATAGCACATTGGCAGAATATTGTGAAAGTGATAAGTCTGCAGCCTCTATGATGTCTGCCGAGCTCAGTGTGTGTGGAGAGATGGTGCAACTCTTGCCTCTGAAGATTCAAAGGTTGAAAAGAGAATTGCAGTTGCCAGAATAGTGATTACAAGAACATCTACTGCTTTTATGTTTACTAAATTGTGATATTTATTTTTTTTGTGTTTGGATTTGAATTTCAACATGCTAATAATCCTGTTACTGAAAAATAAATGTGTTCATTTGTTAGGATAACTGTAACAGTAAATTATGGTTATTTTAGTGCTTATAGAACATCAGTGTTTTATATGTTTATTAATAAATATAATATGGATCCATGCACTATTTATTGAATCCTTTATAACACATTGAGTAAAATTACAATATTTACAAACTGTATAATGACTTATGAATGTTAAGTTTTCTGATTTATACAAAAATCAGTTTTTTTGCATTATAATAGAAATAATCTTAATCAATAGAAATAGAAAACTTTTTGTAATATCGGGAACAAAATAATAATTATTTTTAATATTTAGCATGTTTTTATCTAGTCATTTAGATGTGAACTGTAAACAAAATAAATTTTAAATTATATTAATTTTATAAAGTTATATACAAACTGATTTTGAAATTCAAAGATTTGCAAATCAAGTTTTGTGATATGCTTTTGTGTTTATTGGGTACATAAAAGTGCTTTTGATATAGTTACTTGTACGTTCTGAAATATAGCAAAATAAAACCAAACAGCTACACTTGTATGCGTTTGTATCATATACTCGAATATTATAGTAAAGAGCTTCATCTATCAATAAAAAAATTTGAAATATTGCAATAAATTATTTTTTATTAACATATTCCTGTTTATAATAGAGCTTACGAATAAACAATAACATAGAATTTAAAACAACACTGCTAAATGAGTTTCAGTTGAGAGATTCATTATTTTATGCTCTATTTCTTGTTTTTTTGGTAGTATGTTCCATCTTGGCCCCGGCCAAATGGCGATGCAGCATTGGTGGTGAGATAGTAGTCTCCAAATAAACTGAAAATAAAAATAGCACGATTGAATGCTGAACTTATAATTTATACCATGTATTTGGGGGTCAAGTTCAAGTTAAATAAGTAAATATGTTTTATATCAAAAATATGTAGAATATGCTTACAACTAAATCATAAAGCTTATTTTATAAAAATTTCTTTAAGATAAATTACCTTCATATTGATATAAAATATGAATGCCAGAAATTACCTGCTATCAGCTTTGAAGCCCATGAAAACTGTGGACTTCTGAGTAGGATCGGTATTTTCTCTTTTGAATTCTTTGTAGGATGCAGCTCGGACAGCTGGGAATGCTTCAGGGTTTTTCACAGATTCTGCCCAAAATCTCCACGATCTCCAATGGCTGCATAAATCTAAAATATTTTTTTGAGATAAGTTAATAATTGTTTTTAATTTAATTTGATTTATTAATTTTTGAGATATTTTGAAAATGCTAATTTTCATGATTAATAATATGAATTGTAGATTATCATAAGATGCATATCCAGAATGTCTGCGTAGATCAGTGATCAGGGACAGAAAAAATATGTAAAAAAAAAAAAACAAAGCTTTCGTCCCTTCACTACTTTTCAATCTGCCTTAAAGAGTAGTTTCTGTTTTGCATTGTTTATAAATACATAGCTTCATCGTTAAATGTAGACATATTTATTTTGTATTATTTCAGTAATAAATAAATAAAAGTCAAATAAATCTTTACAATGCCTTCGTAGTCAAAAGACCTCTATCTAATTAAAAGTATCTAAAATCAATTTATTTTGCTTATTTTTTATAGCTTTTTTGGTCTAATAAATATCTTCGATGACCAGACAATGAACTAAGTAAATTTGACAGCCATTAATCATTGCGTGATTAATTTTATGTTCTTACCATCATCAGAGAGAGGTATGGGAGTAAACCTTGGGCACCCAGGTTGTTTAGCAGAACCTCCATTTGGCCAGAAATCGGCTGTGGCAGTTTTTACTGGTGCCCCGTATCCTCCTGCGTCAGTATGGATAACGTCAACAAATTCCGCGTCAGCTTCTGAGATGTGTCCCATGAAAATTGAGGGGTAGAACTGTGGAAATGCTGGATCAAGGCCAGTGATCCTGCAATATTTATATTATGCATTTACTATTAAACTAGAGTGCACACAAAATATAATTTCTCAAAATTGGATAAAAGAATAACATGTATGCCATAAGATAGGTAAATCTTAATATAATTATTGCAACAACTAAATCTTAGCTGTGAGTAAACTCAACATTCATCATATACCAATTAGTTAGTTAAGAGTTACAAGAATGTAAAGTACCTTAACATTGTCATGTATGTAAGTCGAGTAAGAAATATATTTCATAATATGGTATTTTTTAAATTGGTTGGCTGACCTTTTAAGTTTGATATCAGAATTTTGAAGATCTTTGCCAATAAATCCTGCAATTTGACCCCCAAGCGAATGACCGACGATATGAATAAGCGGAATCTGAAGACCCAAACCGATCAATTTCTTAATTTCTCCTGCGACAGCAGCAGCCACCTATAAATATTTAAAAAATCAGTTTAAAAATATTTGTTAGGCATTTGAAATTATTTTAGGAGTGAAAAGCAGAATACATACCTTCTTGGTATTCGGTGCGGCATTTAAAAAGTATGAACCAAATGCCATATTAGACCAGTCGATTAGCACAACATTTGTGTGAGGTTGAGATTCTAAGTATGAAGAAACAACAACGTGGACGCTTTCTTGCTCTGCAGTTTCTTTGTATCCATGTATATAAAATATGGTTGGGTACTCCAAATTAAACTGTTGCTGTTGCAAAAGTTCTCCGGAACGTTGTAATTTGACGTCGACATATTGTTTCATTTCTTTGCTGCAAAGTATGATAGTTTATATATATTTTTTAAAATTGAGTCTTAATTTATTAGTTGGTAGATGGTCATAAAATAAGTTATGATGTATTTAAAAATGTCAATAAAAATTATGTTACTCACCCAGTGTAAAATCTAAGGTACACATCATCCAGGACATTATCTCGGTGGGAATAGACCCCTGAAATAAAGAAAATAAATATTTTTTGAAAATACATTTCATAACAATTTTTCAAAGTATAAATAGCCATAAGTACTATATAAGACAATCACAGAAACATTATATTTACAAGGAAAAGTTTTAAGAGGTTTTCTTAGTGATACATGGAGACAATCTCTTTGATTACGGTTTGATTTGAGATTCTAGATGCAATGAAAAAAAAACTGAAGTGTTTCATAAAACCATTTCATTGAGAGTTGATTGACAACTTCAAAATCAGCATTGATAACAAAGTAGTGGAGAGGGTGAAAAAGTTCAAATACTTAGGCAGCTAGCTGAATGAGAACTGGGATCCTGACCAAGAAATTAAAGTGAGAATTGAGACAGCGTGTACTTGAGGAAGGTATTATGTGCCAGAGACATAACATTGAAAACTTGCTGGAGGTTCACCAAATGTTGTGTTGTCTCAGTTCTTCTTTGTGGAGTTGAGATAGGTACAATGCGAAAAATCGAGGTCTTTGAAATGTGGCTTTATAGGAGAATCCTTTAAATACAATGGGTTGACCGCGTCACAAATGAGAGAGTCTTGAACAGAATGTACAAAGAAAGAGAACTCCTGACGATGATGAAAAAGCGTAAGGTCTCCTATTTTGGGCATATTTTTCGAATACTGTAGTTAATTGTCCAAAGGAAAAGGGGCATTAGAATTTATGCCAGTGGCTGAAAGTCGGGAGTTCAGCCAAACTAGTAAGACTGGTCCAGGATAAATGTGTTCAATGAGATGGTCACTGATCTTTTCTGAGGAGAGGCACTCGAAGAAGAAGAATTTCAATAGAAGAAAAAGTAGACAATATTTACTTACTGGCATCCTCCTTAACAGATGTTCTATACCTAGGGATGGTATTGTCAACAACTGAGTGACCAAAGCCCAAGCTAATAAAAACTGCTAGTATCGCAGTCCCTAATATGAATGCGGCCATATTTTACTAATCACCAATATCACCAAAGACTAGAAGTTCAACTGCATCACATCAACCATCCTTGGCATATATATACTAAACCCACAGAAGACTATTGACATTGATAATGATAATGAAACTAAAATGCTATTGCCACCAGTTTTGATTTACAGGTTCGAAATAGATCATTAAATAGATATCTTAATATTTTCATTAAAAGTTTGTTAGTATTGAGTAAATTTTTTTTTTAAAATAATTATTTCATAAAATCTGACTACTTATAACTGAAACGCATAACAGTACTAACAATATCAATTGATATAATATATTATATGTGTTAAATAAAAGAAAGAAAACTATTGAAACAGTTTTTGATTTGGGGATAAAATATTTCTTATCAAAAATTATATAAAGCGATTATTGAAAAATAAAAGAGACATAATCAATAAGAAATATTATATAACCCCTTGATGGGAAAGAAAAAGGATACAAATAAGTCAACATAGAATTTCGAAAGCCAATAGTTTTTCTCGTATTACTCATTGTCTATCCTAGTTTGACTCTGAACTCCTTAAGTTTGTATAACAACAAAAATATTTATGTTTAAATTATATTTCCATGTGTTGGCATTTAAAATTTAGATATCACCAAAATGCAGGGTAATTAAATATCACTCAAGACTTTTGATGTTGTGATTGTAAACAAAAACATATAAACTCGTGTAACTACATTTATTAAATCAGAAGGTGCTTATGAATATAAAGTACGACCAATTTTTACAATAATCAAAAAAGCTTTTGTTGATAGAAAAAAATCTGAGCCCACTAAAATTTCTCAGCCCAATAAAAAATTCTGAGGCCCTTATAAGTAATGATGATTTTTAGTAAAAATAATTGTTACTCTTTTATAAAACAATTAATTTTTCAATATTATCATCAGCACATAAGAAATAGTTGATTTTTAATGTTAGATTAGATGACCGTTTTATTTATGTGCCTAGGGAGGACAATGTAAAAATATACCTCTAGCTGACTTGACACAGTGAATAAAATTTCCCCAAGTTCCGCATATATTTATTTGATGTAGTTGGATACTTTTAGTAAAAAATATTTCAGATTTTACGAAATGAAGATTGATATTATTAGACGTTAAATTAAAGACGCAAATAAAGCGAGATAATAATCGTAAGCCGCCGCGTCATTTATTCTCGTACTCGATCTCGGCCATCGTGAAGTCTCACTTGCTTAAATTATTAGTGTTTGAAGTATTTCTAGAGTGTAGTCAAAACTGCAGGAACTTAAAGAAATGTTTAACTTCCTACTAAATATTTATGCATCTGAGGCAGCGGACTGCAAGAGTACCTAACTTATATTTCTTGATAAGAAGCAAAATAAACTAAGCATTATCGTATCGCAAGAGCAATACGACCGGTTATCGTTTTACAGGTAATACTAAGCAACAGGTAAAATTATTGTTAATATTACGTAGTGGTGATACGCAAGACGAAATCGGACGATTGATCAACAGCAATTATAAAAGTATCATTTGGTATTAATTAATGTAAAAGTCGATGAAAACAAATATAACAGTTTGAAATCGAATCGCAAGATTATGACCAGATTAGTAAGCCCTGATCCATTTACGATAGCAGGTCAATAAACCGATGACGTATGCTTTTTTCCATTATTACATAGTCTGCAATAAATTTGCTGGTCTCAATTAATCACGCACACGGTTTATAATTATGTCATTGTATATAATATTTTATATTATTATTTACAAATTCGATGCAGTAAAAATATGAACTTGTGAAAATAATATCACGCTATTTGTGTTTATATTATGTAGAGTGACTGCTTGTTATTTTGATATTTTTTTTACAAATAGATTATCGATTTATTAAGATAAAGTAATTATAATACTAAGGAGATTTGTTTATTACCCGCAGTGAAAAAAAACCCGAAAATTTTGTTTTTAACTAAATACTTATATAATAAATCTATGAGGTGAATATTTTTTTTGAGAACGTCCAAATGATTGTCGCATAGCAACAGGTGGTTTCAATCTTATGAAGCTCGATGTCCTTAATTACATAAGTATTTGGTATGAAGACAATTATTACTTAAAGAGTGGATATACGACAGCGTGAAAATTATTATTTAGAAATTAAATCGCAAAAATCTAGACCACGTTTCGGTAATTTTCCATTGTGTGTATATTGACAGATACATATTTGTTATGATCAAGAAGAAACAAATATACACGGCTTCTAAAAGTAGAAGTGAAACTTTGTGAACTGTGAGAATAAAAAAGGTGCTATTATTGATTAAAATTTGCTATATATTTCTAAATATATAAATATCATAGGAATTGGGCAAGTGAAGTTTTCAATTTTGTTACAATATTATTGGGATGAAAGTTAGTATTTTTTAACAATAGATATAAACGACCATCACGAATCGATTGGTCATTTATATTACCACAGAGAATGTATTGAGCAGTGTGTATACACACTATATAGTATATCCGAGCGTTGGTACTTTAAATTAAAATGGGCGTAGCTGTTGTGAGGTCTGATGTGGCACAGGGAATCAATAATGTCATTTATTGAGCATGTCGCATCTGATGTATCAGTCTGCTCTCACACGCCTGTAGCATTCCGATATATTAACTTTAATTAAGAGGTTACTCCAGTTCATATGGCTGCCTATTGTTGAATAGTAATTCTAGTTTTATTACTGTAGGAATACAACGAGTAAAAAAAAAAGATACTAACTATGTAGTAAGCTTATCAAGTAACACGCACTCACCTTGACGAAGAGTACTAATTAAAAGTTGATAAATGGCAATAAGTAATAAAACAAGTACAGTAGACAGCCAAGTACACACATAAAAAATCAATATTTTTGATAGAGTATTTGGTGGAATTCCATTTTAATATTTTAAATAAAATAAAATACTTGAGTGATTTTTCCACATGTTAATTATTATTGGTGACCGGTTTCGCAATGCCGATCAAGACTCGGCGCCAAGTTGCTTATCGAAAAATCATAACCTATTCAAATATTAATTTGGCAAAACTCGAATAAATGATTAAAATAGACTTTAAATACTTTATATTGTTCAAAAAAAAGCAATTATACAGAATCTTCCATTTGTCGGGTACATTAAAATCACATTACACTTAAATTATTTCTTACCATCTGACAATCATTCTCTCTCTTTCTAACAACATCTCCCTTCAACAATTGTTTACCTAATTGCTTGTTATCATATAAATTCTCACTCAGTTTGATAATGCCGACGTGAAAGGTTGGCGAAACCGGTCATCAATAAAAATTAACACGTGGAAAAATCTCAAGTATTTTATTATATTTAAAATATTAAAATAAACTATCGCAAGTGATTAAGTGACGTCCTTCAGTTTTTTTTCGGTCCCATCATGTTACACTGTAGTGTGACAGTTGACTCACTATACCGTGTGTCGTACACAACTGGGTTTGAGATTAATTTAATAATTTACTCCATCTACAGCTACACTGTCGTATGTTATGTTCATTTCTATTGTGGGCCGAGTAGACTAATGTATGCAGGCCGCAAAGTAACGGTAGCGGAAAATATAGGCTAAATACATGCACTGACAAATATGTTTCACGTACAAAATGTAAATATGATCCGATTGTATCCAGTAATTGCGTTATTCGTGAAATTTAAATGAACATTAAACGAAAGCAACTGTCGCTTATTAATTATACTATTATATTATGCTTAATGTAAATATATTTTAGTATTAAAATTTTAGCTTTGTAACTTGCTGCAAACAAATTTACGACTTCTCATTACTTGAAATGCGGAAACCTTATAATTGTTTAATCAAACATATAATAAATATTAAAGCGGAACTATGAGCGAGATACATCCGAGCAGTCCATAAACGGCACTTTTCTGTAAAAGCAGGAGGCCGCAAGCGGAAGTCAAGTCAGGGGAGCGGTTCGAAGCGATCGGAAGCACTTCCGGCCGTGCTCGGCTTGATAAGTCTCCAGTATTTGTTATGTATACGGAGAAATTATATAAAATATCTATCTCATAAATAAATATATTTTTTCTTGTTATTTTAACTGATTACAATATCAGCGAACAATAATATAAAAATTCAGATGTTTATTTTTTTGGAAAAAAAAACTTATTGCTTGTAAACTTATGTAGGATTCAAAAGAAATAAAAGCATAAATAAGATACAAGAAATATGAAGAAAAAAAGACAACGAAAATTGTGAAAATGATATAAGTAAAAAAATAAAACAATTATACAGACATTGAAATAACGCTTGTTTCAGTTTTTTTTTTAAAATAATTTTTTCGACAATTTACAAAGAAGATTGCAGATTTTTTTAAATATAAGGTCACACATGTATAAATATATATAATTTGACTCACTCAAACTAAACCTAAATTTACTAAAATTAGTATATCTAGACGTAAGTATGTTGGTGAGTGGGTTTTATGTCGAAATATCAAAACAGACGTATTTTGTAATACTTAATTTTGCATACATTTAACAAATTCCGATGGGACCTCCATTAATAAATGATTTGTAATGTTGAAACGTAAATATAAATATAAAGTTAATAAAACTGTGGTTGGGTAGACATTGTAGGTTGTGCGTGTAGCAACTCTGCATTTTTAGAAAATAAAGGTTTGGACAAAATCTCCATAACATAATTTTGCCTGTTCGAGTGATTTTTCCTCTTTGTCGACATTGAGAAAAAAATATTCGCATTTCCGATTTATCGCATGCGAGTCTTAGTTTTTGTTAGTGTGGGCATTGTTTAATGTAAATAAAACAAATATAAAATAAAGTTAGAAATAAGGCTTTAATAATAAGGCTTCTCTGCTATACATAGTAATCAACTTTTACAAATACATTATCAATAAATAAACTTATTCGAAATTATAGATAAAGGCCACGTTTATACAAGGTTTTTATAATTTCAGATGGGAGTAATTTAGAATATTTTTTTTTGAAAAAAAAACAGTTGCATATTAGCACTTCCTTAAAGAAAAGTATCAAAATACACGACCAGACAATTTAAATCCCCTTTAATTGAAGGATCACTGCCTCGAAACTTTAAAGTTATCAAACGACGATTACAACATAATATCGATATGATCCTTCATATCACGTGTGTTTTAGTAAACTTGTTTTTTACTAATTTTATTATGATCGGACTTTGATTGTGGAATCTTAAATTTGCATAAAAATAATATGCTTCAACAACTTACCTTGAGGTTTAACTTTAGACTTGTGATTTTTTTTTTGAGGTGGTAATTCAAGTTGGGTCTACTTAATTGCTCATAACTCGTTGAACATTATTACGGTGCAATGTAAGTCCAGACTCTCACAACCGAGGCGATAATACAGTAACAGAAACATAAAATAGGAGTTACATCCAACCCGTGAGGGAGAGTTGCTCTTCAAGTCGAGAGAAAACGGGACCCGTTTCAGAAGTCACTCGAAGAAGAGAAGAAATCTTGTGGTGTAAGTCGACACCTTCTATTTGATAGATACTAATATTGATCAACATATTTAGTATTAGTCAGCTGTGAGCAGCAATGTACGTGTAAGAATTTTACGTGACGATTCATACATGTCCCGGATATTCAAACGAGCCGCCAGCCTATTGCGGCTTTATACCGAGTCGGGCATAGGAGTAAGTCTGGTTAAAACATGAGTGGATAACGGTATAGCCGACAACTTTAATATCTACATCGACAACAAAGTAGTGGAGAGAGTTGAAAGATTTAGGTATTTGGGCAGCTGGTTGAATGAGAACTGGGATCCTGCCCAGGAAATTATAGTGAGGATTGAGACAGCACGCAGTACATTTAATAATTTGAGGAAAGTTCTATGCTCAATATAACCCTGAAATCTCGATGGAGATTTACCAAATGTTATATCGTCTCGGTTCTCCTTTATGGAGTCGAAGCTTGTACACTCAAGACAAAAATGGCAATAATGTGGCTGTATAGGAGAATCCTTAAGATACCATTGGTTGACCGCGTCACAAATGAATGAGTCTTGCACAGAATGCGCAAAGAAAGGGAACTCTTGACGTTGGTAAAGAATCCAAAGGTCTCCTATTTTGGCTACATCTTCATCTTCTTTCCTCCAGCTGATTGTCCAAGGAAAAATCAAAGGAAAAACGGGCATCGGAAGAAGAAAGTTCCCGTGGATGCGGAATTTGCACCAGTGGTTGGAAGTGCAGCCGGACTGGTGAGACTGGCCCAGGATAGGGATATTTTCGAGGAAATGGTCACCAACCTCCTATGAGGAGAGGTAACAGAAGAAGAAGAAAATACAGTTTACCTAGAAAGTTAGTTTTTGGTAAGTACGGACAAGGCAAAGCACAATTAACAGGGAACTTGTTTGTCCGCTTTACCTGAGATGCGCTTAGGCTCCTGTACACAATATAACAATTTGAATCGATATTAGTTGTTGTATTGGTGAATTTTGTATTTATTTTGAAAAACTTCGTGACATATTTCACATAAAAAACCGCCAAGGTAACCGTATACTTTGAATTAAATTTTTATTCATGGGGCTTGTGTGTCAAGACTTTTTTTAAAATATGATTTGAAAAAATCGTATGATGAAAACTTTTACTAGTAAGCAATAACTTTGATGGTTATTTGAGTAAAAAAATATATACTGGACAAACGCAGTCGTTTCTAGTTAGTGAAAAATTTATGATATCCGGGGACTACAGGTATGTTTGGATTCAAAGTTCAAAGTACTCGGTTGATATTAATATTCATTAGAGAAAATTTTTCACACAATGCTTTTTACAGCTTGTAATTATTTGTTTCAGGGGGGGAACCTATTGAAATTTATGTAAATATGTTACCAAAACGACGAGTAATGTCAACATTTGAAAATTTGGTATTTCGTGTCGAACAATGCAAAGGAACATGAAAAAAATTGACTTTAAAGTAAACACACAATTTATCGTTCGACTGAATGAATACTATTTATCAATTCATACATAGCTTCGTATGAAAGGACCGCATTTTTTCGGGAAGCTATTGACGCTGCCCATACGAAAGACTAGATGCTTTATTATCGATTTCAAACACTAGATAACCCGACAACAGAATAAAACAATTATTTTTACTCATTCGAGTCGTATTTTTAATTAGCATCGTAATTATTCAGCGAACCCATACAACTAGTTCAAGGAACAAATAATACATTATTAACTTGTCAACCCGGCGAGCGACGGGGACCGCGAGCCAAAGAGTAAAATAACATTTTTGTTTTGGTTTATAAATAGAAATTAGGTTTTACTCCAAAGTTATTTGTGAGCGATTCTATGAAATTATTCACGCTAGTGTCCCTCTCGGATAAGTTTCTATTAATAGAGGCCAGCGGCGAGCGCGGCGTGTTTTCATTTCGGGATAATTGAGCTTTCGCCGTCCACCGAGTTACTGTACTTGCATTACTCGTATTACTGTACTTATCGGAAGGCAAATCCTCGCCATCCTCGGGCAGCTTGCGCCCTTCTCTTTCGCGCACACCGGTTGCACTGCTAATTACTATCAGCGCACATCGCAAGTTCGCCACGCTGGAGTTAGTAGATAGTAAAGTTTCCGACTGACCTGTTCCCCACCACCACAGCTTCCAGCCGTCACTCACGTAACGACACATTTTCCCTATAGTATTCATTCTGTCGAAACACCGGGCAGAGCCGGCGAACCTATCGCAAACGCGTGCCTAAGCGAAGAATTGCATTTTTATCCGATAGAACACTGAAAACTAGCACTCGAGGTCTAGACGACGTCGTCTCGGGCAAATTCGAGCGTTTTATTTTTCTTTCATTGACCGTCCGAGAATCACTGCCGAGAGCCTCTCGAGCGATCGCGACCGCGCTCCGAAAACGGCTTGACAAAACTGGTTGATGATGGTTCGCCCGACGGGGGGGAGGGGGACACGTGCTCGGAGTATGTAGAGCGAGAGAGAGCACGATAGTGGCGGAGTGCAGTCGGCGACGCGGAATACCCCCGAGGAAGCCGGGCGAGGCGCGGCGTCTCTTCCGCGAGGCCCGCCCCGCCGTGGGGGCGAGGAGAGCGACCCTCGCCGTCTCCGCCGCGCCTCGAGCGATACGCACCGCGCGGGCCGGGTATTTGTAAATAGAGCGCTCTCACGCGAAGAGCCGAGGGAATTAATTTATCTTGCCGGTCAGTGGAAATCGGGCGATGCCGGAGAAATCTCAGGCCTCCCCGGCGGTCCCTCCCGTCAGCCGGGGGGGGCGGGGAGCGGGAGGGAGTCGGGAGGGAGGTGGAGGAGCCGCCCCGAGGAGCGTCGAGGGTCGAGGGTGGATCCGAGGGATTCGCCCGAGAGACAATGGACGGTGCCTGCGAGGACATCCGCGGGACGACAATACGCACTCGGCTTTCGATCGATCCGTCCACCGAAACAGAGACGGACGATTAAATTGTGTGCAGTATGATAAACGAGTTAAAATTATTCTTCAGGAGAATAATGCAAGGCCTCTGACTAAACAAGAAACTCCATAGTTATTTATCACGAATTCTCGGGTAGTATTGTATTTTTTTACTCCGCAAGTTTGCATGAAAGTCACGACGTCTTGAGCATACTTTTTTTTCTTCCATCATTGATTTATTCATGGAATTGTACCTAATACTCACAATTTTAATATAGTAAATTTGTGAGTATTAGGTAAAAACAAAAAGTTTTTTTTTTTTCAATTATAATCACACATTAATAATATTGTTTATGCGATACAATTACAGTGCACCGATATTCTTTTGGTAGCTGTGTGTATTCTATATATAGATATCACTACATATCTCCCCGTGAACGAATACGCCTTTCGAAATATTTCCCTTTTTGTATTAGTGGCGTTACATTAGTTATTTGCATTACGTACCTTTTTATTTACTAGTTTTTAAAAAAATATCCACCCTTTAGTTGTTCGTAAAAAACAAAGGAATGTCAATAATAATTATTAGTTGAAAACAAAAAAAAAACAAAGGACTACTTCATTCCGTAGTAAAATGTGTAATAAGAGCATTACACGTTGAGAATGGATGCAAAATCATGCTCGATCGACCGATTCAACGAAGGCTCAAGAATAGGCAAAACCCAAAATAGGCACAATGAGACCGAAATAGACGGTCCTAAACGGAGACTAGCTCGCATCCAGTCTCTCGGAGATGTACGAAGTCATGGTTCAATAGCCTGAATATTTTCATTAATTTGACATTTTATGTGAAAATTAGATACATCATAATTGAATCAAACGCAGAGTGAAGGTATTTATTCAGTTAAAATTATCTCGCGTATTCGCTCCGTGCTGAGTACTAAAGAGGGTAAATAGAGATAATAGGGAGATGACGGAGTAGGCGTTCAAACAGAGTTATCAACTTTGCGTACGTACTTATATTTCATATTGCGTTATGTAAGTACTTCCGCTGAGAATAATATGAAAACTCAATGTGACATTATGGAACCCATGCAAGGCTACATAAGGACATGAAACAATGCATTTTTTAAAACATAATATTAACGCAAACGATCTGACTTATAGACTCATTTTATTGTTAACTTGAGACTAACGATATATGGAAGAAACACATTATGATAATGAGCACTTCCGTCAAAAAAAAATGTTATTATGATAAATAAGCTTTCCCGTTTTGCTATAGTTGGATATCATCATTGAATAGTTTATTCCATAATATTGCATGCAGTTTGCTACACTTATCGACTCATCGATAAAGAATATTCTGTATTACAAAAGAATTTGACCTTAATAAAATTTCAAAACATTTTTTCGGATGGGCAAGAATTCAACTTCTCTTTGATAGAATGCTGTGAAATTTCCAGCGAACATAAAATAGTACTTTGTTAAATCAAATTACGATTTTGGGCCGAGGAATCTTCCCCGGGCTAAATTTACGGCATCTACCTGCTATGGTCCCAGTTTTTTTTAAGTGGATCCTTCGGCTCACCCTCCACGAGGGTGAACCGAAGGTTTTATACAAAGTGGGAACGGCCTGTCATTCGTGATGGTAGTTAGAAAAAAACCTACAAAGCCGCTAGCATCATTAACTACTTCTAAACGACCAAAAGACTAAATATATTTTTCGTAATATCAAGTGCAAAAATTATCTTAATCTTAATGTAAGTATCTTAATGATTTTTAATAATTAGTAAAGAGGGACCGCTTACACTCACCGACACGATTTTAAAGATCACAGGGTATATAATATATTAATAGAAGAATGCGTGTGTGTGCTATTGACTAATTACCAGTCGGTTGTGAGTTAAGCTGCAGCGTGTGTAGACCGCTTAAAACTACACCCATAAGTTTGTCATCAGCTGGAGGTCTCTGTAGGTTTTGATATCTTACTACGTATCACATCAAAATACGTAATGTGGAATGTATGTAATCGTAATCAAACGACGTTATTATTTTTATTGAAACAAAACGTTTAATTTCAGGATGTGGTGTGGTTTTAGTATTTTTATTGAAAATCTATGATTCCATATCGATGTAAAGAAACATACTCACCGTCAACTTCATTTCTTCTATTATCGGTAAATAGTCCAGTCTTTAAATCTCTTACTAAGAAATTCGTTAAATAAAAAAGTGTTAAAAGCATGGTACCCAAGTAAGGCAAACCTGTAAAAACAAAAACAAAATAATAATGGAACTTACTTAGAAGCAGCAATTTTTTTTTTATATATCTTCGATGTATATCTCAATGTGTAAGACTTTACTCATGTCTGAAAAACACTGATATTTAGGTTTGTTATAATAAATATATTATTAGTATAGATCGACAAATAGTAGTTTGCCTCACTGCTCCCCATGTCGACTTGGTGGCTGCTCGCCCTCAAGAATTGGACAGATATGTTTATCACCTAATATATATAAATGTCTGATATTTTGTTTAGCGTAAGACAAAATATCGACGCAGTCCACAATCTATGTAAGTCCATGCATCTCGGCTGTCGATCATACAATTAGTAGGCGACTATTGACGCTAGAATCAGAGACTTTACATAAGTAACCACGTTGCTGTGTGAGGGCCGAAGCGTCCAATATCGCAGAAGAATTTTTTTTTATTTGGCACGCAAGCCGAAGGGAAAGCGAGTGAGATCTGTGGACTGAGATAGTTGGAGTGAGATTCAGCAGCTCGCGACCGGAAGTGATGGCGGACAGCCGTGTCGGCATTACGATACGCTGGAGACCCAACAAGCGCATCCTCCGGGAGGCATCGGAAAGTGCATTACCCCTTTCACCTGCAAAGCGTTACCAGCTTCAGCATCACGTTTTGTAGTTACCAGTGGCTAAGGTTTAACGCTGGGATCCCATTATTGTTGTGAACTACCGATGTTCGTAATTTCTTTATATCACGATTGATTGCAACTCCACACAGGCTTTATTTAGACTAAAGAGGTTAATCGCAGATGGCTCTAAATATACACGCCAGAGTTAAAGTTATGAATTAACTCCCAATAAGTAAAATTACTGTGTGTAATTTGTATGTCATCCAACTGACATTTTTTGTTTTAACTATTAGTATAAATTAAACATGAACAGTTGTTGATGTGAAGAGTAATTTTCGAACTGTACGTTTTAATAAATACCTTTTAGTGACAATCAAATATCTGTTTTTCCTTAAATTGTACCTCGTTATTAGATTTTCTCTGTTGGTTTATTAAATATGTCTAGTTGAAATTTGATACGTGGAATAGTTTTAAGACACGCAATTGAAGAATTAATCAATTATTCACTAATTTAAAACTATTTGTAATGTTACACACACATCTTTGTGTTCAGTTATTTACAATCGGGATGTCACGGACATAACAGTAATAAAGTATAAATTTAATTTGTGTTTGTAACATAACATAGTTTTATAATTAATAATATACTTATTTTATTTTTCATTACATATATATTTGGAAATTAAATAGTTTATTGTAGATCGAATTCAGGCAATCATTGCAAAATGTCCGAAATATTATAATATGTCTGGATTATGAACATAAGTGAGATGTACTTGAATTTTTTGTTTTTATCATGTCAATCAATAAAAGTCTTGTAAATTATACTACGTTCTACGTATACGATATGCAAAACATTATTAAACTGGTTATGTCAAAGATAATGTAATGTATTCTTCAATGATAAATTAATCAACTGCAAATAGGTCGACTTAAGAATGTCAGCCACGGCAATTATTCTAATCAATAAGATTCGCGTTATGAAATATTCATTAAGAAAATAATGGGCACCCTTGATGATTTCAAAAGCTGCACACAATGTGAGAGTTTTAATGATGTTATAATTAGTCTCTGACAATTGACTTTACACTTTCCCTACCTGTTTACTTTCTACAATTCACTAATTAAATGTTTACTTCAACCGTGTACACAAATAAAGCGGATGACATTAATGAACACTCGATTTTTCTCGTAATTTTCAAATAAAATATACTGCCTACCTTGATTGTAATATTTGATATTTTGTTGGATCTCAACTCGGTTAAATTTTGAAACATTGAAACTACCGGCACTTTGATCGGATGAATGACTATTGAAGTTTTATTCCGAAGAACACCGATCTGTTTGATATTAAATAAAAATATTGATGTAAGTGCCTAACTTTACAGAGTCGAACTTTTAAAATAAAAACACTGAAGGATATTGATGAATGTATTAAATATCTTAATAAAAACTATTGATCTTTAAATATCCTTGATTTATAATATTAAGTCGCAAAAAATATATTTGACCAAATAATGAATTAATGTCAAATTTATTAAATGTTAGTTCTAATCAAAGTTAAAGGTCGATTAAGAAATTAGTCACCGATCATTTAACATTCATTTTTTTGAAAAGAGAGACTTATTAAAACTTTCAGTAAAGTTGTAAAATATTCGTACCGGTACTGTGAAGCTGGAATGGATAGAGTTCATTATTGAGGTTATACATCTAACGAGACAATAAAAAATAAATAAACATTATCAGACAACATCCAATACTCATATCATAATTTTCATTATGTCGTTGTGACAATGTCAATTTAGTTTGTTCATATTTTTTTTAGAACCAGCCAAATTAATTACACATTTTATATGTAAGAGGAAAATCTTAGTGAAAAATGTGTTGTTTTCTTCGACACAGACAGTAACGCTCTATAAAATTCAAATAATTATGAATAGGCTTAAAAATACACGGTCGAGCTTGGTTGTAAATTGAAATGAAATTTCATCTTTCAATTATAATTAATTTTTAGTCAATATGCACAAAATGCACCATATTAATTATGTATAAAAAAATTATTATAATTGGTGCCCAAAAAATTAAATATGTTTAATATATCATCAGTCACTTCATTTAACCGATGACTTTTTGTATGTGCAAATAAAAAAAAAAAAAAAAATCTACAGGTAATAATATACTGGCGGACGATAGGTTAATATGAAATAAAAAGGCTGGAAGTGATTTTTGAGACTTTAGCCATGGGTCAAGTCTGGATTCAAGACATTGACGATTAGATCGTGATGTTTTTTATTATGCGGAAATAAAACTTTTTATCACATCATCAGTTATTATTAGTGCATAACAAGTATGCATAGTCATATTTCCTGTACTGATTAAGATTTTTGTAGTTACTTTGTTAAAAAAGGGGAATATAAGGGAAATTTATAGTTTTTTATTATTAAAATTTATATGCATAGTATACACAAGTACTTTTATTTCAATTATGTTATTAGCTTTATTTAGGTACGCGTCATTCGCGATCGTTAAGTAATATTAATTTGTAGCATTTTATTGAAATGAAATAAAATGATAATTAGCTTGTAAGAAATTACTGAAGCATTAACTTCTCGTTTATATGGGAATTTGGAAAAGAACTCGGTTTCAACCATAAATTGAACAAAAAAAAACACTTGTTTCTAACCAATGTTACTGATAAATACAAGTAAGGGTGCTAATTATACGTAAATACATGAATAATAAAATTATACTATCAATTAACTTGTGCATATATAATATAATAAAGTATGTGGTTGATTATGTATAACGCGTACCATGGGTGGTGTACACAAAAGATCTAAAATATGCAAGTATCTTCTAATACTAAGTAATTATACTCACTAGCACGCGGTTAACGACAGTTGCACTTAAGTCGTGCTATAAATATGATGTATTTTATAGTGATTTGCACAATGTTGTGTATAATTTAAAAAAATTAAAACCATTGGATTTTGCAATGCATTCAGCGACTTGTTATTCCTGTTTTTTGTTCGTACTTTTAATGGTGGTAAATTTTACTTACAGTGAAGAAACGCAATCAATATGTGCAGGTCCTTTTATATATATTTACTTTAGTAGTAATTACTATGATTTTTATTTGATTTAGAAAATATTTATCAATTCTTAAAAATTCTGTAAGTTAATAAAAAAAAGTCAGACTGCAAAAAAAAAAAAAAATCCACACATTACATAAAAACAATAAATTACTTATTGTTAACGTATTTTTTCTATTAATAAATCGTTTATTTTAACAGCTTCCAATTTCGATTCGATTTATCTAAATTGGAAATCAACTTTTTTCCTAAATTAATTTGTGATTTATTCAATCAGTGTGCGTGCTATATAATCATTGTTCACTCTAATAAGTCTCTGAGAATACCAGAGTGGGTAGCTCCATAAAACTATAACAATATAATTTATGAATAAATGTACAAATAATTTGGCAGATAGTGAAAATATTGAAGAAGATGGAGAATATGAAAACATTGACAGACTCAATGATCCTGAAAGCATCGTGATTAGGTTTATTATTGGGTAAATACCTTTTAATTATATTTCGCTATTACACTTATTTGAAAACACGATTATAATAATATTTTAATGTGTTCAAAATATATTTAATATCATTTGGAGTTCTATTCAAAAATGATATATTCTTAGACTTAGATCTAAAACATTTTTTTTATATTTGGGTGTTTTATTTGAGAATGTGAGATGAAGTTCATAGTGTCAATATTTAACCACAAATCAATATGTATCATATTTCCAAATGTGTTATTATACATATATTGATCGCTTACTTTATTAAATAGCTGATTTTATATAATTTGTCTTTCTCAAAATTCCTTATAATGGAATAAGCATCTTAGTTCATGCATCAGGATGAATACTCCACGACTAAGCCCGTCTATGCTGAATTATAATTTTTCCAGTCCCTCGTTATGCGATTTCAAGGAGAGTTGGGTGAGCGGCTGGAAGCGACTGGTCTCGTGTCAGGAGTACGACGACCAGCGTCCTACAATCCTATATATCCATGGCTACACGGAGCACCCTAGAAGTTCTAGTATAAAAACCGTGGCCACCGCCTATCTGGAGGCCAATGCTTCTAACTTCTTCTTATTGGACTGGTCTAATATGGCGAGGCCCCCTTACTCATCAAATGCTCTTCCAAATACTGCAAAGGTTATATACATAGTTTGTATGATTTTTGAGTATAATAATTAATGAATAAAAAACACAGAAATAGATTTTTAAAATCGGTCCGTTGTCAAATTTTAAAATTACGAAAGCATAAAACTGTCAATGGATATTATCAAAAGATATACGAATATATGAATTCTTTACTTTTAACTTTTAAGTTTCTGTATTTTATAAATTCTCATGGCTACCCGTTAAATCGGCAGTTAAGCTTTGAATTACCAAATCTATTTTTATAGACTAATATATAACCAAATGGAAAGCTCAGAAAATTGGAAATTAAAATCTCATAATCCTTTTACAAAAAAATTAACCACAAACTGAATAATAAATATAAAATTATACGTTGAAATTTTTCACGGTAATGTAGTTTCAATGATCGAACTTCTCATGCAAAACCATTTTATTTTGTATCACAATTATTGTTATTTGCGTCATATTATTTTTTGATAATAATTTAGTATTTTTTATAGAAATATGATTTCTTTATAAAAACCCATATTTACAGTTGTTTTCAAATGCTTGTGCTTTGAAAATATTTCTCGAATATAAACAAGAATATTATTTTCTTCCAGGTAGCAAAGAGGGTAGCCGAGGAGTTATCGCAGTTATTGAAATCCAATGATGAGTTTCTAACAAAGTTACACGTGGTCGGTCACTCCCTCGGCGGCCAGATAGCCGGGATGTCGGGCAAGAGAATGAAGGAATACGGAATTCACTTACCGAGGTAATAAAGAAACGCTTTCTTCCCTATTTGTGCTGGCCCCGAACCTTATTTCTGATATAAAAGAAAGTGAAATCTATCCGCCTGTTTCTAACATGAGCTATCTTTATTCAACCTGGGATAACTACTATACAGTGTTTTGTACGAGATAACGAATGAAGACCCCTACATGACTCTTAGCCCTCAGTAAGTCTCAAACAAATACTTCAAGAGATGATAACTACATAAAGACCTTTTCTATTTCAAAACATCAAAGGAAAACAGAAAACCATACTATAATATATACCAGACATAAATATGTAATTCTACGTTATATGTAGTTCTATGTTAAATTTATTTACTCTATACTCAATTTTTTTTATTATAGGAAACGAAATGCTGTTTGAACAGTTGTAAACTTTTTTAAATCAATTATTCTGTTTTATTTTTTTATAGAAAGAGACATTTTCTTCTATAAACACATGTTGAGGTCGATATCCTGTTGTTCAGGGAACTAACATTTTCGTAAAAACAATGGTATCAAAATTCTTACAAATAAATTTAGAAAGGAAAATAATTACTACACAATGAGTAGAAAGTATTGTATATATATAAGTTTATTTGAAGTAACGACATCAACTAACATTAAATTTTTCTGGTTCTTTAACTTGTGCAAGTATTTTAGGTATTCAATTTTAAAAATGTGAATAATTTCATCAATTTTTCTACCGTTTACTATCAGTATGAATGAATTAGTACAAAAAAAAAAACGAGACACGTGTGTTAAATTTACAGACTTACTGAATAAAATAACCGTAAACTAATATAAAAGGTAGAAAAGAGATAATCGGAGGACACTTCGATATTATTCAGAATTCACCTGAAGTTTTTTTTAAAATAAAATACATTTTCTTCCTAATAATTAGTGTAATTTTTCAATATAAAACAATGTAAATAGGGAAATCAGAGCTAATTTTTAAAGGAAAAATTAAATTTGAGTAATTAGATAGTATACAAGCCGCACTATTTTATTCTTGAATTTATTTTCCTGGTTCCTAAAGTAACTCGCAGACGAAAGCGTACTTCTTGGATATTAATCTGTGGATTTGTATTAGATGAAGATTATTTCCTATCAGTGATAGTTAAAAAGTTTAGCTAAAAAAATCACCGAATGCGCTATTTAATCTTAAGTATACAACTTGAATTCACCGGCCGAAACACAAAGTAAATAATATTGAATAAATAATGTTTATCGATGCTATTTTTTGATTATTCTTATTAATTTTAAAGTATATGACTGTTTGATTTATGTTTTTATGGAAAGTATATTTTCTTTGGTATCTTGGAGAATAACAGCACTGGACCCAGCCCTGCCGGGGTTCTACCCAGATTACATCTTCGAGACGGAACGCATAGAGGCAGAAGACGCGATATTTGTGGACATCATCCACACGGACTCCTGGAGGTACGGCATGGGCGGCCACGTGGGCAAAGCTGACTTCTGGCCCAACGGCGGGAGTCAACAGCCTGGCTGTGAAGAGGACCTTCGTCCCTCGACAGAGCAATGTGGGTTCTTAAAAATAATTTTCCCAAGGCCATCACTGATTTCCCCTGAAAATATTCTGCTTCTTGAAAAAATACAAAATTAAGCTATTGCTTTGACCATTTTTTATTAAGATATTCACAGATGATCCGTTTAACTTCATGAGCCCTCTATTTAATTTCCCGTGCAACCAATCAAGCTTGATTATTTAATATTCGAAAAGGTGGATCTTACAAATCTTTTAAGATCCACCAAAACTAACTTTTACTCAGAAGCAGCGCATTTTGTACAAGGTCGCCTGCATGTCACCGAAAGGCATGGTTGCAAGAAGAATTCTTCAAATGTTGGAAACAACGCAATGCATTGAGCAATGTATAACAAGTATTTGTTGTAATACACGATTAGAAATGTAAGATTAAAAAAAAAATATGACAGTTTGTGCAAAACTGAACTAACATTTCTTAACAACACGCCTCAGTTTCTTCACAATGTTTCAATGAAAGGCAAGAGATTACGAGTTCACCATCTATTTCTCTGAAGTCGTGTATTTTTTAAAGGCATTGCATCTTTCAAATCAAAATATCAAACTAAAAATACAATAACTATTTATGACCTTAATACAACTTTAATTAAATTGGTAAATAAAATCAAATGAAACAGAAAAATAAATATCGGAGATTATAAAAAGGTTCAAAGTTAAATACACCAAACGCATGTACTTTTAATTCGTGGATAAAGTTTTATCTAAATCGCAAATAGCTTATCAAATAACTACTGATACTTTAGTAATCTTGATAGCTTGTTAATCATTGTAAAATGATTAAACGATTTTTTTTTTATAGAAATGATGTATATTCAATTTATTTGTATGTGCTTTCCGAGGTTAACTCTCTGAAGTGAGAGCTTTATACTTTCCTCTTAATTGTTAATATACTCGTACATATATTGTTGTAAGAAGAAAGAGACATCAGAATATATATGTCTCTCTCGTTACGAGTGGCAGTTCAGCTGTGGCGAGCTGAGACAATCTGAGTGAGGTCTATATTATGTAATCCACCTGTTGCATGACGTCACTCTAATTGAGGTGGAAACAGGTAGGCATGCGGCGGAGAGGAGGGGGTCAAGGTCGTCCGCATGCAGCGAGGAGTCCACTGGGTCAGAGGTTCTGACGGTCAATGAATATGTTTCAATGATGGAATCTCTATTACAATTTTAAAATAAAATTTAATTGACCACAAATAGTTTTATGAGGAAATGTTGATCAAGTCCATTTTGTAGATTTACTTGTAAAAACAATTTTGTGAGTTTTAATAAAATATTTTTGTGGTCCAACCATCAAATTCGTATGATTGTTTATCACACATAAAATATTGTTAATTATTAACAAACAGCAGTTATTTTTGTTTAATACTGTTTAAAATTATGTGTGTTGTCATGTCATTGGATCTGTAGAAGTGAATTAAAAAATCTTTTATTCCCTCGTTATCCATTTTTAAAATCAATTTGGATTACGTTAAAATTTAGTTATTACATAATCCGAATTACCAAAAACCTTTTAATTTTTGTAATATTAAGTTCATGGTGGTAACACCAAAATGCTGTTGTTTATCAAGTAAGTTGAGAATATTTCTCCATCGTTGAATTGTCAGTTTAAAATTTAGGACCATTAAATTGATATAAGGTACAAATTTGTCAATTGATTTTTAAATGTAAAACATTTTACGCCAAATATATCATCAAATATGATGATGATATATGCCATTAAATAGAGATAAAGTATTACATTTATGTAACATATTTTCATGAATACTCAGGTGTTTTTAATATACAAAATCAAACTTATCACGTTCCTGGTATTTTACTCGATATATTGATAAATATAATTAATATTTATTGTTGATTTTATCTATTCATATATTATCTTTGAAAGCAGATTGCAGAAAGTAGACACTTATTGAAGTGTGATAAAAATAATATATTGCTCTTAAATAAAACTATGTAAAATATTATAATATTAATATAATAGTATAACTATTATTAATATTAATATTATATATTTCACAAGTTAATAACATTTTGTTTTTTTATTATTTCAGCATACTGCAGTCATCATAGGTCTTGGAGATTCTGGGCAGAGTCTATATATTATCCGAAAGCGTTTAAAGCTGTGAAAGAATTTTCGTATTCATATTTTCAAGATTCAAGAAATGGAAACTATAATAATAATGGAGATTGCATTTACATGGGGCCTGATGTGGACATGAGGTTTGAATCATTCAAATAAATGTTATTAAAATATCTTGATTATAACAAAGTATATCTATGGAATTATTTTTCAGTGCAGTTGGAGATTTTTTCTTTATAACAAATGGAAAATCTCCATTTGGCAGAGGTGAAGATGGAATAATTTACAACCCCTAAAAAATTATAATCATAAATACGTCAACAAATGTTTATTGCATCAGTTTTATGCATCAGTTGCATCTAAAAGAGGAGTGTAGCATGGAATGTATGGATGGTTACAGGATGTTTTTCAATGTCGGCCTTTGATCTCTCAATATTAAATTTAATAAAAACATGGTTTTACCTGGGTTTGTATTTATGGTATTCCCACAACGCACTCCTCTTGATCATATTTTAATATTTTAACAACCCTTGATACAATGATCTAGATGTCACTTTTTAGAAGACGAGAAATTGAACCATGTAAAAATTAATCTTTATCTGAGTAAGGTGAAATATAAAAATGGGGTCAAAAATTAAAAAAAAATGATATTTATATATTATATATAATTAGGAATATCAGGGTTGTCGTCACACAGTAGAAAATCTTACTTTTGCTTTTGATCGATGTACTGTGACAGCATCCAGTAGCAGGTCACTCTGCCTATGACCCATGCTTCGTCCATACTTCAACACTTGGTCTGGAACTCTGTAAAAATAATTGCATTCATTATAACGTACTGGTTTGCTTATTGCAGATTTCAGCAAGGTTTATTATTCCAAATTATTAAATAATATACATATTAAAATTGTAAGGTCATCAGATGATTAAGAAGCGGTAGTTCGAAGGCACAATATCGACTCAATATTTCAAAATTTACTGACCATTATTTCAGTTAGATTTTTAAATATTGATTTGTACAAATTATACATTAGAACTATCGGCAAAAATAATTGTTTTTTAATTATTATTTTAACGACGTCTACTATCAAATATAGGTAATTGAATCGGATATACGTAATTAATTACAATTATAAAAGTTGAATTTACAATAAATTGAAAATTAATGAAGCACAAGTGTTTTTTTGCTACTATTTATTGAGTATATGTTTTGCGTGTCATAATGAGATTTATTTCGAATTCTAACTACTAATAAGTAAAACATTCACACATTCAATTCAGAGAAAAGAAGATTTCCCTTATAAATTTTATTGTCTTTCAGAAAATAATACTTAAATTTTTTTTAAACAATATATACTAATATAATTAACAAAAATATATAAGATGTATGATACTTTTAGAAAAAATACTTTTAAATTAAGTGATGATAATTTATGGGTGTCTAAATTTGTATACATACAAATATATTATAAATTAGAGCAGATTAATTTGTGTTTATTGTCCCAATGTATGATTTTTGATCTCGATAATTGTTATTATTATAAAACAAGGTCCTACAGTTTTCTATATATTTTTATAATAATTCCGCAATGACTACTAATAAACATACTTGTTTCGGGATTAACCTCTTTAAAATGCTACCATTCAGGGTCTTTGACATTTTTCGTCGAATATATTTTTTCCCATTTATCTAGAATTATGAAATGGCGTTTAAGATGTGTTTTTTTACAACTGTGTGTTTTTCATAGTAAGTGATTCACACTTTGAATAATAAAGATATTTATTATCTTTAGTCTAACATCTTTGCAGGCTAAGTGCTACATTCATATTAAATCAGAAAACACCAATCTTCATGGCGCAGTAATTTTACTAATTCAAATATTTTCTTTGATCAGGATTTAAATAAGAGTCACACGAGCTATTGTGAAATTATAATCAATATTCATTTATTTTATACAATAACCAAGTAAAATAAATAACTTCTACCGATGCGACTAAACATGGCATAAAAAATACAGGTTAGCAATCCTCGGCAAGTTTTGAATTTTATTGTTTTGTTTTTATATTTTGCTACATAAAATATATGGTTTCAATATTCAAACAGAAGCTATATTTTATGAATTTCAAAACACTAGTGATATTCAGTGAAGCTTTTATTAAAATGTTAACCGCACTTTTATCAAGTTATAAATATACAAGTTTTTCATTTAAAAAACATCGGTTATCATTTTAGTTTTTCTAATCATATAATTCATTATATATTTTAATGAACTTCATACTTAAACGAATTTCATAAAATGAACCATCTTCTTGATAATTTTATCTAATTAAGCAGAACAAAAAAAAAAATTATCAACCATGGTTTTGAAACCAAAAAACATATATCGGTTCATACACACAAATATATATATTTCAAATACATAATGATTAGTAATTTAAAATTATCGCTTCCTATCTTATCAGCATAATTATTATCGATTAATTTGAAAACACAAGCGATTTGATTGTGGAGATAAAATGTCGTATATAAAGCACCTGTTACGAGCAAGCATCACAATCTGCTTTTGATTGCACAAGTGTCTGTCAAGATGGTATCTAAAGTAGTATTTCTTGTGACGGCGCTGGCCGTGCTGGGCTGCGTTCTTGCCCAGAGCCACCACTTCGAACAAGGCCAGAAGAATTTTGGCGATAGGCAGCTTCACTACGAGATCGTGCAGAAGTCATCCTCCATCTTGCAGATCGTCACCAAGGACATCACCTACCCGAGTAATACGATCCCCAACGCTACCATCAGCTACATCAAGGCCTACGATCAGTACATCAACGGAAATGGAGGTTACTGCACTCTGCTAGGAGGCGGAGTCAACGCCAAGACCGTCACCCTCCACTTCAAGTCCCAGAGAGGTCACGGGTTTAACTTCATCCTTGAAGTCTGGGGTAAATGAAGCACCGAGTGAATAGAATACCATCTTCATCATTGTGTTTCTAGGTAATCGATTCACAACTACGAGACAACTTTTTGAAATATATTCAAAAAGTTGTTAAACAATCGCCTAAACATGTTAAGTTTTCACAATAAATTTATAAGAGTAAAATGTTCGGATTCAATATATTTTTGATTAAAATCGTTGATAAAATTTCATAATTATTGTAATGCATTATAAAATTTTATATAGAAGAAATATTTTTAGTAGTGCTTCACTTTTTATTTATAGACGTAACTATCTTCGCCAGCTTCATAGGTTGTCATCTTCTATCAATGATGCTGTCGAAGGTGATTAGGTTAACAAACAAAAAGCGAATCATCAGTAAAAATATTTCATATATATATAAATTATTAAATGAATTTTTAACAAGTATTTTCTGACTTAAATATTTACATTCCACCATGCAAGCATTCACTGACCGCCATATCTATTTGTACTTTTTAGAAATTATTACCACCGATTATATATATGTTTGTAATGTTTTTGTTTCAGAAGATGATTTGAAATAAAAAAAAATAACTGAACTTATGGTGTTTGCATTGACTGGTGTATGATATGGTGTATGTACGGAATGAAAGTAAGGTCTTTTAAATATTATTTTTAACCTTGTTCTAAAAATGCGTACGTGTCGAAGTAAAAAAGAAAAATATGTGTAATATTCAGGGTGGGTTATTTAGAATCAAAGTTGCCAATGATGTGTTGTTAACTACGCCGTGTAGTGTGCGATGTAATAAAAGTTATGTCAGTTATTTGTTGAAAGTTAAATCAGCATTTTGGAATTAGATTGGTTATTCATAAATAATTATTTGATTGCTAAAAAAAATGGAGGAGTCAAAGTCGCTACTGAAGTATTGTTAACTATGCTGGGTGGTGTGCGGTGTGTTGCACCCAGACGGAGAAGTGTTCTCGGGTATTTTTTGTCTGTTTGGGTTTATCCCCCTGAGGACGGACCCACGCCCACCGCGACTCCTCGGGAGCGGATTTACTACAGACCCCCTCGGAGAGTGCATTTCTACACCTTGATCGCGTGGACGGGCCCCACCCTCTTATCTGCTTTTTGCTTGATTGGGTTTTAAATGTCTCGCTAGTTAGTTTTGTTGGTAAGTATAGCATGTCTCGTGTCTCGGGCGTGGTCACTGTTGGACCTTGCCACATCTCTTTTTCACTGAGCATTCTCTTTGGTCTGCTCTTGAAAGACAGTATTTTTCCCCTTTCGAAGGCTTTTTATAACTTAATTCGCTCTTTTTCATCAATTTCACGTCCGATTCTGAGTGAACGGAAGGACTCCATGTCCGCTTTACTTAGTAGCATCGGACCCCCTCCGGCTGAAACGAGCGTTTCAGTCGTATATATAGAAAGTGTCGTGAAATTTTCCCCGTGCGAGTAATAAGAGATTTTGATTTCGAGTTTTTAGATTTTACACGCAGGAAAAATCACTTGTAAAATTATTTACTGAAGAATCGTATTTTTTGTGATGGAATTTTGAATTTGCGTTTTATTTTTATCATATATAAATAGTGAAAAACAATACTTGAAAACTATTTATTAGTATGAAATATCAACATTCTGCTAACGACATCTATGATATTTCATACCTTTATAGAGATTTTATCATTGAAGTCAAGTGATATTTGTTAAGAATGACAGATTTACCTCACGGATCAAATTTCTGAATACAAATAGTAATATATATAACTGAAAATTAAAGATAAACATTATATTTTTAAGATTAAATAGCGACATCTGTATCGATTGCAGCGAGTATTCGACATCAAATGCTGAACGACAGTTGGTGTTGAGTGTAAAATTTCCTAGATGTCATTATGTATTTCGTTTCGTGCAAAATATTGTGTATAAGCACGGATAAACTTGAAAACTTGTTGCAACTTCATTTGTAATGCCGATAAGATGCACGTTTTGAAATAGCAAAAAACTCTTACGTTACAAAAAAAAAATTGTTTCCTCTTTTGTCAAACTCTTGTTGGATCCGATTTCCACTTTGTTTTTGACATACAGTCTTTTTTTCTCAAATATGGTACATATTTTATAAAATATATGTATTTTATACATAATATCATATTATTACATGAAACAGGTGTCATTAATAACTGAAATAGTACTTATGGTTATTATTTGGTATTTTTTATTTTTTAAACAACTGCTGAATGTTGAACAGTCATACATACATATGGTAAATTACGTTTGCTTATAACCATACATTTGTTGATCTTATAGCACTTTTCATGGCAATGAAAATTTTAAATTATATAATTTGGTTCAGGACCGTAAAGTTATAAAAAATCATTTTATATTGCTTTGCATGAAATCGAATCTACAGTTATTGTGTTATTCAAATTCATTAACAATCTAGGTTTATGTAAATTGTGAATTATTAACATAATCAGTCACTATTAAGGTTTTGTATATGTTCAGGTGTAAAGGTTGCACGTTTATTAATTATAAGCGGACAATGACGTCATTAAGCCACGGTCGACTTGAATCTAGTTTATTAAATGACTCTCTAAAGTACAACCAATGTTATCCTGAATTTACATTATCGCCAGGTCAAAAGGTTATTTTGAGTAAAAAGTGTGGATGTATGGATATCGTGGGTATGTCGTTAGTAGGACCTATATAAATGTCATACACACGCTCAGAAGCCTTGATAAGGATCTTCTTATACCTACATATTGCCAATTTACAATTTGGTTGTTTGAGATAGGTCAAGAAGTTACTTTAATATGTACTATCTAACTAATACAAAGCTAAAAAAATACTTTTCTAAAAGTCTGGTGATTAAACTTCTACTAATACCAACAATCAAACAATATTCTTTAGGACTACAATTTCATATTTATTTTAATTAAAATTAAATTATCTTAAATTCGACTGCATAGTACATGTTGCTTATTTGGTTTTTCTTAGCAAATTCAAGGTATCCTTTGATTAATGGATTTTTTTTAACGTTAATTAGTCGATTTTATTTAAATACTTATATAATAATAAAATTGGGAATTTATAAAAGTGGCGATAGAGATTTTTTACATAACTATGCTGGAAAGTGCCATTACTCTTTAGCTGAGACATTTATGACCCAGAGGAATACTGCGACAAATAATTTATCGTGCGTATACATCATATTTTTGAAGTAATTTCCTGATTTTTATAATTACAACCATTTTGCAACTTGGTTTTTCAAATAAATCTCTCGGTAGATGTGATTAAAAGAACTTGGGAACGAAAACTTTTCAATGCAGTTTTAGTGATTGTTTCAGCCGAGGATTTTGCAACTCGAGTACCGACCTAAAACTTTCAACATTAATCGAAGTCGTCGATTAGTATATCATAGTGAATTCAAACTAAGCATCTCGATAGTTATATTTAAGTCACAGACTTAGCTAGAATATTTTAGAAAAAGCAGAATCGAAAGCATTCTCTATTCACATTCTATTAATCTTAGATATGTATATATTAATGGAGATATCAAAAAGTTAAACACACGAGGGTTTAATCCATGATAATACTGCAACAATTCAATACTATAGTTAAAGTTTATCCGGCGATTCAAGTAGTTATTTGTTAACTGAAAATTATAAACTGTTTCCAGACTTAGAGGAAAATAAACTTTTGAAATAAATTGTCTCTTTATTCTCTGCATATGTTGAAGCAAATACAGGAGACATATTAAACTGGACATGGTGTATTGTCGTGACACTGCTAGCCAAGAGACGAAGCCACCCTTTGCGTGCATCCTCTCGCACAAGTGAGCTATAGGTTCCTCTTTCAGACTACTGATGTTGAATTTTTCATTAAGTAAATACTCCACAGGAAATGGCTGACAGTCATTTATACGAACTGGAGTGGACAAATGGTATCAGGGTAACTTTTTGATTGACAGAAAAGACTGACATCCGTAGCAGTGATAGGTAAAGAAAAAAACGGGATATATCGATATATCACTAAGGAATAGGCATGTGACCCGAGTTATATTATTGACAGATAAGAGATAATCGTTTGTCTTTAAAAATTGCAGTGAAGCTTACTAATAAAGAATTTAAGTCTTTACTTGACATTAGACAAGTGAATTAGCTCGCTGACATCGATTAGAGCTTCCAAACAAATTTTATAATTTTATAACTAAACAAAATGTTTTAACTGTGTTAAGTGATGAATATTTCCACTGTTGTCAATTACAAGTATGAAGATCTGAGGATTTTTTATTTCATAATTGCATAAAAAATCTTATCAAAAGTAAACAATGAGGACACCGTTACACTGTAGGCTCTTCTCGACACAAGTGTATTTTAGGTTATCAGAGAATGAATTTTTGATTCGAATGTAACTAGGTCGAGTGAGAGGTTTCTTGAAGTAATAAATACACTACTCGTGAACTATTTTTTACAAATAGATATATCAGATCATGGCCCACAAAAATGTGTGTCAATAATATTCAACGTGTGCGAAATCACGTTTGTTTTTCGGCTTAAACTGTTCATTTTTTTAAAATGTTTTTTGATAAAGGAAAGACATTTGTATTTTTTTTTACGAAACTATGTTTAAGTAAATACGTGTTGTATTTGTTTTATATTTTTAATAATTCTCGTCATTTAAGGGACTTAAATAGGTATTATTTTATGTAAATAGTGGTTGAATGCCTTGATTTTTCGTGGGTTGCCAACATTTAAGATAGTGAAGATCTAAATACACGCGGTTAGATCTTATCGTTTCAAGATGGCTGCGTGGTTGGCGAGCGCCGAGTTCGGTGTCGTTAGCAGCCCCGCACCCGCGGCCCGGCAGCGGCGCACAGCTCCCTCCTCCTGCGATAAGATCGACGATCGTTACCTCTCATACTAAATCAGATATACGGCCTGTGCGCCGAGATTTACAGGAGTGCAGGACCCTGCGCCAGGGGCGCCCGTGCAGCCGATAGCCACGACAAAAATAACGCAAATATCTGTGGTAATGCATGGTTAAGACAAGTGTATCAAAAATAGCCCGACAAGAACAGCCTAGAAAAAAAAAATTAATCGATTGTTTAAAAATATTTTTATACGTTATTTTTAAACTTTTCTTTGAATTTGTACTGACGCATCATTGGTACATTTAAAACAAACCAAAATATTGGCAAACAGCTTGTGAGTGGATACTCGACAGGTCACCGAATCACCAAACTAAAGTACTTTGGAAAAGCACTAATTAGATTAATCAGTTATTTACCGCTCTACGAAAATTCGTCTATTATAAAAACCGCCTAGTCAAAAGTACGGCAGCAACTACAGCAGTCGAGTCTGGTCCCGTACAACGCGGAGACGTCGGCATGTATAGTGCTCACGAGTATACTCCGTCTACAGCTTTCATCCATCACGCGAGTGAAATGTGAAATGTCACAAAACATTGACTGCAAAATAAACAAAATAAACGAGTCCAATTTCCAAAATCAACAACACGAAAGCAAGCAATTGCATGCTGGTATAAATATAAAAAAGTAATATATTATTACCTGATTGCCGGGCATGCAGGCCCTAAGGGGATATTTTATCTTTATTCCTGGAGTTCCTCGCGGCAATGGAACAAATGGATTTCTTTGTTCGCTAACCCCTTCGCGCCCTGGTCTCCGGTTGTAAGTGACGTTATTGGCGAGCGATCCTTCAGGGCAATCTTATTTCTCCCGACGTTATCGCCCCATTCCGCCCCGAGAGGCTAATGAACTATTTTTGTGATCGAGATAATAAGCGACGCAATCCGCCAATATTATGAGAGCGATTTATAATATTCTCCACATTCGGCAGCATTTTCTCAACTTGACATCAAGCAAAGGATTTAACAATAGACGCTCTCGCCGGGACTTTTGTTAGAAGGTTGATTAATTTAATGCGATGAGTGAAGGGATGGCGAAATTGATGCATAAATCCCCCATAGAATATGGATATAATCTACATAAGATATATAATTCTCTTCGTTACTGCTCATAAATCTAATAAAGGTATCAAGATATCAAAAATATTATAAAGACGATTATTAATCAATTTCACCTACCACTTTTGTCCTTGCCAAATATATATATATCCACATCTTTATTAATTATTTCATTACACATTTGATTTCATCAAAAGTAATAGTGATATTTAATATATGATAGAATAAAAATTAAATTGAATCCGTGCCTCAACATTCTTGCTCACATACATAACAATTAATATTTAAACGATGTTCATTATCACAAAGCTCCAGTAAAATAAGCCGTAGCACGATGGCGGTTTTAATTTGGTTCATAAAAAGCATTGTAAACATTTTGCGTTACATATGACTAGGTATGATTAGTGGTTTATAAAACAGATTATTAAACTTTCCCGCTTTCAGAGCCATTTACAAACGAATTCGCTTTAACTATAATAATAAAAAACTAACATTATGTAAATAGATAAATATGCTGTTCAAGTTATAATCTAGTAGCCTAATCTGTACTTATTTAATCAGCAGATTTATGGTGTGGAGTTTATTCAAGAAATAAAGTACTGCACGTTTTGAAATAAACATTAGGAGGAAAGTTTTCTTTTTCATATCAAACTTCATGGCTGTGTGTGCGCAAGTGTTTCTCATTTCATGGAGTGTAAGAAAAATTATTTTAAAATAATGTATACTTAGTAAATAAGCAGATATACAGTCAACGTTTCGTCAAGGAAAAGTTGGAGATTTTTGTATTGCCCATGAGACGGAGGTCCCATGAGACAACACCATCGTCGAGTTATTGTAATAATATATAATTCTTAAAGGCAACATTTACTTGAATATAGAGTCAATATACTGAAATATATAAAACATTATTCTTCTATTAATACAGGGTCGTTTTTTAAAACATAAATTGCCAATTGCAGGTACTTTTTCTGCATATAATGGTTTCTTACGTAGTCTACAGAAATACCTATATTCAAAATAAATGAACCAATTTTAATTAAAATCACCAATATAATTGACATTGAAATCAAATTGAATAGTTCATATAGAATATAATAAATTTACTGATGTGAACATCGTATAAAAAGGTCAGTATAGTATTCTGAAACGCCAGTGAATCTACGATTTATGCTAAGTCTAAAATGTGAAAGGCATTTTGACTTTATATTAATTATGCGGGAAATTATGTTTTATTTGTATATTTTTAAATGCAGTTAGTAACTCTAGGTCTAAAATATTAGTATGAACAGGTAAAGTTTGCCCAGTTTAAGTAATCTTAAGGGGCACAACTTTGCGACGCCCGCAGACCACAGGTGAGTATCTCCCGGTGTAGAGGATTACGCACAGGAGCTGCGGGCGGTGTAGCCCCATAAATGTATTGAGTTCGAGTCCCTGCTGAGCCGGGGAGAGAGGTAATTCAGGTTGTCATTACAAAATTAACCACAAAACATATTATGTAAATATTCTGCATTATTTTCAGCAGAAAACAATGCATGTATTTACTTTTAATGACGCCCGCACGCCTTTGACACACAGGTATAATAAATACGGTGGAATTCTACAACAAACATATTTTGTGTATCAATTCAGAAGATAATTGGTCCGTTTCTAGGTATATTGATAAAATGAGATTAATTTGTTACATGGCGCTGACCGCAGCCCCCCAGGCCCGGGGCCCCGCACCCCCGCCCCGCCATCCCCCAAGCCACCGCGAACCTTCAGCCGTAACGAATGGCCATAGCGCAAATAAATTAATGAGACACAATGTTGGCTTTCAATTTATGTCATGTCAGGTTGTCGCATTTGTCGTCAGGTAGCTTATCCTCCCTCTATCGCCGATCACGCGGCGGCTTGCTCGCCATGGGTGCTCATGCCATTTCACTGCGGGAGAGGATGGTGACTTCTCCTTTTAAAATGTTGAAATATAATAAAAATCACTCTGGCAATAGCATTACTTGTAATTAACCAATCCTATATATTATTCAAGATTGTTCAAACAAAATATTGAATGTAAATAATTGCAAACTGGTTAATTATATAACTTATCCAGTCATTCCTAATATATGTTATAAATATATATATTTATATTTTCAATTAATACGTTACTGGAAGGTTTACGGATTTTTTGTCAAATTAATATAATTTTCTTATTCGCAAGACACGAAATGGCTTTTGAATAACTTCGTAGCATGCTTTAATTTGAACAGTTTCTTCCAGTCTTACAATAGATTCACAATTATCATTCAATTAATATTCAAAGAGGCGCTTTTTACTATTTTCGTCTCCGATTTGAAACTCGTTATTTTCAATTGTCAATTGGAAAATGGATTTCGCATCAATGGAATTCCTTATCAGCGCTCCCGGGAACTTCCCTTCTCGGCTGGCAACACCGACGGCCGTCTCCAATGTGCTTGTTTTCCAAACTTTGCGGTTGTTAAGTGGAGCTCATTGCCGAACTTTGCAATGTACAGTCACATTGGGAGAAAACATTTTCCGATACTGCGAAGAGCGTCAATCCAATGTTTTATATGTACTGTGGATTCAGATACGAGAAAATCAATTTTAAAATATTTATTTCATAAACCGAAGAAATCCAATCTCAGATAATTTGTAAAGTTTATAATTATACTAAATTTAAGACCAGAGGTTTCAAGTAGAGAAAGTAAAGAAAATATTATACTATAATATTATTGTGTGATTAAGCATATTTTTTCACACATTGAAAACGATTAAAGAAAAATCTCAGAAAATATCATCGTGACTTGTGAGGGATTCGAACCCACATCCCCAAGCTTTCATGGCCGGTGCATTTATCCAACTATGCAAATATGTCGTTTTCAATGTGTGAAAAAATATGCTTAATCACATAAATATACTAATACCTGCATGGGTAAATAAATACGCATCCTGATTAACATTAATCTAAATTAATATAATATTATTGGGCAACAGCAATACGCAGACTTTTCTTTCGAATATAAAACTCCGGTGTAAAAGGACCCGGGGACCCACTACACTATTCGCCCCAAAAAAACCATGAACACTGACTCAGCATAAATATATGCTCAGTAAGATGGTCGCCAACCTCCTCTGAAGAGAGGCACTCGATGAAGAAGAAATACAAACACACATTTAGGTAATATCATTCTAATAGTAAAAGTATTTTGTAATATATAATAGAGAGTGAATTTTCAGTTCATGTTGTGATGCAGTTGATTTTTTTTAGAAAATACTCATTCAAGATGTAGTCTATCAAGCAAAATCAAAACATCGTTAGCAGCTGGGGAGATTGGGTTGATGCAATAATGTCATGTCGCTAGTTGCCGCGGCGTGCCAGCACTGGGGATGGCTGCACTTGCTGCATAGCAAACAGCAACACAGCACACCTAACCGCCACGTCGCGTCTTGAGGGACTCCAAACTAGGTGACTACCTACTTGGTAGTCACCCACTATAAAATATTTAATTATTCAATCAGGTGACTACAAAATTGGGTGATCACTTCCTTTATAATATTTAGAGAATCGATTGGATTCGAGCCAACATACTACGGTTATCTCGGCCAGTTGATCTAACTAGTAAAATATCACCCACACAACAATTAACAAGTTAGATCAAAAATTTAATTAAAAAACATAGATGGAAAATTCGGATGTATTTGAAAAATAATAATAAAACTCATTGGTACTTGATAGGAAGCAACTATGATCGTGGGTAAACGACGAAAAAAATTCTTAATTTTTAATCTCATACGGCTCTAGGTTATAATAATGAAAATGCAATAAACTTATATAGTTAAAAATATTGGATTTATAAAATACATTAAAATTATTTGTTTTTTTGTGAACAAAACTGCTGCATTTAGACTTCCATTAAAGTGAAGAATGTTTGCAGTCTTGAAAAAAAAACTTTACATGGCTTGCGTTTTAAGTCGTAAAATATATTTATAATACTAAAAACGGGTTTACGTGAATAATTCAATACTACCAGATAAGTTTTTGAAACTTGAGGGCTCGTGAAGATTAAAGCTAAGGGCACGATGTTTGAAAAGACAAAACACCAGGGTATGGCTGCCAGCAAGTGTGGGTTTGCACCTCGTCTCTTTCTTGACGAGTAGCTTGCTTTTATAAAAACTATCGGCATCCAATAGATGCAAAGTTGAATGAGATCGTGGTTAATTTTTGAAACGTGACACACGATCCCTTGGCTCCTTATATCAAAACTAAACCCTATAAGTATACAGATCTACCGAACGCCACTGAAAAAAATACATTGTTATAGTCAAACGATTTTATGGGAGAACCTCTAACCATAAAGGTACAGTTCAATTGCATATCAATATGACCGTTCTTTTGTATATTTGTAATATTATTTGATAAGAAGAATCAAAACTCGATGGCATTAAATAAATTTCAGTTGAATTGAATTAATTTAGGTGAATTGAGTTTTTTACGCGGAAAAACACAGATATTTAAAATGGTGCTGAACCACGACGAAAAAATACTATAAATTATTTTATACAATACTACTTTTCAACACATTGCAATTTATGCGCGTGATACGTTTGCACTACAATAAAATTATTTATAAACAATATTATTTCACGTCTGTCAGATATATTTGGGAATATATTTTCAGGCGGAGGAATTTTCGGAGTTTTTATGGATTTCTGGCGTTATTCCAAGTGCTCTGTAATTCGATGACATATGCTGTTGAGAATATTGAGCAGGAGTCCGCCCCGCTGATTGGCCGCGCTGTCAGTGGTGATTGAATGCCGGGAGCGAATGTGAAAAACTTCTAGTTTGCTGACGGTGGGCTGCTAAAAGCCCAGGATAATGGAAAAGCTTAATTGTTTTCCAGAGAAAAGCAAATTCAATAAGGCTAATGGCAGTTTTCTGATCATCATAAACGACACTTTTATTTTATGACTGCTCACAAAACCTGTCTACTGTTTTGACGTGGATATATTGTAGACGCTTAGAAAGCTTTATTTAAAAATACTGAATATGTGTTTGATATTCAGACAATATCTTCCCTAGCATTTTATAGCATCGCCACGTCATTTGTCTATAATTAATTTCTATGTTTATAGAAAATTAATTCACACATAAAACAACAAGAATAATCTTAGAATTTGTTTATAACAGACGGTACTTGCACCTCCAAGACTCTTTTTCTCTCTTTTACATTTGCACTTTTCCAATTGAACTACCGTGCCACTAAAGCAGAACAAAGACTCCTTTTATATGGAAGTGGAAGTCTTTTATGATAAAGTTATAAGTCTTATATATCATTTTTTGTATATATTGAAACTAAAATACACATTGGATTCAAAATAAATCGGTATAGGTGAAAAATGCGACTTCAATAAATATTTATTAAAAATAATTGATAACAAGGTATATTTATTTAAAACTGTAAGTTCTACATGCAAAGATATTTTGTGTGTCAAAACAAATAAATTCATTCATAAATGTATAGTGAATGAATATCTAAAAAAAATAATATCATCTGATACGAACCATATTCCCTAGATCTTCACTAAAAATCCACACAATCCCTTCACAATATTCTCTATCAAGATATCAAGTCGTTTTTTTAATAATTTTATGAAGGTTTCCGTTTATTATCATTTTATTTGAATTCGGCGAAGGCATTTACATATTTCAAGTCAAATCACTTAATATTTAAATTCCAGCATCAGTCGTAAAAATTTCTGCACAACAACCGAGAGGCTCTGTATTGCAAACATTAGAAAGTTTTCATAAGACAATTTAATTTTGCCTAAGCTCCGCAATCGGACGACATTCGACTCATTGGCCAAAAGACTTCCAGTGCCGCCCCAGACGAATTCCGACGGAGTCGTTTGGGCCCCGAGACCTCCTGGTGATTAGAAGACGCCTCGCATTGCCGACTGCGAGGGCTCCGGTCCGAGCCGGAATTGAGGTCTTGAATTTTAAATAAGCGTTAATTGTAAATCATTGACTTCCGCCGGCTTCTAGGAAGCTCGATAGAATCCGCTCGTTAGCTTTAAATGCGCCATTGATGTTACAAACGTTGATGAATGGAATATAATTCGGGAAACCTTTTGTGAATTTGGATACCTGATGCGGACGCTAATGACAATTAATAATGAACCTTTGATTGATGAGATGGAACGAGTTACACACTAATGCTATAATTTATTAATTATTCATCTGATGGCGACATGTGAGCTTGTCTGATTCAATAATACGAATTTGCATGTAGTCTATAATCAAAAAATAATTAACAATAATATTAAGAATATTTTCATGTAATTTTTTAGTAAACCTATTGATTCTGTGTATTTTCTTGCACTTGTTCTTTTTGTACACTTACACCGTAAACATATATTTTTCACAATGACACGCAAGTTAACTATCTGATCAAATAAGTCAAAACTTAAAAACTGCAGTTGGTTGTACATTTATCAGAATATATGCACTGATTTCTATATAAAAACAAAAATAAACTTTCCAATCCGGATTAAAATATTTCATAATTATTCAATAGCTTAACGAAAAAAATCTTAATTATTCTATTTCTATCATATTAGAAGGATGAAAGGTCTTAGATATGGGTCATACACATTTGTTCCAAGTCATACTAAGTTAAGTATTCGCTCCGTTCATAAAATATTGTAGAACTAAAAAGGTATGCCGCCTATTCGCAGAGCTCATAGGGAATTGTTTAATTCCGCAAGGGTTCATATCCATATTGATATATTCGGGGCTCAGTGCTGTATCTGCCCCCGAGCCCGCGGACGTGAGGGCGCAGCCCCTGTCCCCGCCCCCGCCCCGCCCCCGCCCCCGCCTGGTTATGGTAATTTTTTGATTTCGGATTCATTCGGAAGGCGTCGGAGGGACTGAATATTTTATGATAACACCGGCGGCGGACCGCGATGCCTTTTTAATGTGAACGCATGGGCGAAGATGGCCGATACGGCAGCCGTGCGAACCTAACGCTGATTCGATGTTTATACAATGGAGACTCCTCTCGGCGAGAGGAAAGGCCCCGCGCTAGATTTGTAGTAGTGGTAGCTCTTTTTGCTTTATTGGTATGTCTGTTTTTATTGATTCTTTATTGATGTGGCAACACTAGTTTTTATGATGCAAGTAAAAATGACTAATACATAAAACGATTTATATTTATGACAGTAAATGGATATTTTATTACCTATAAAATGAATGAACATAAATTATACGTAATATTTATGAAAATATTTTTGCCTTAATTTAATTAACATTGGTATTTGCATTGCTAGAAAAAAGAATAAATTCAAGTTTTTGTATTATGATACTTATCAGCTTTTAGAGCTTTCGACAAATATTTTTTTTAATTGATCTGGTTGATGATTATATTTGGACTTTTTGTACATGATGTGATTCTTATTTAACAAAATGAGAGTAAAAATCCAAGCAATTTTTATACTGCCGAGTAAGTAGAAGTACATATCAAGTTTCACACTGTCAATTATCGAATGATTGATACGCTCACACAAACCCCAGTTTAATGTTTATAAAACAATATCCTTGAAGATGCGGCTCTGGTATTAGACCATTAATATTTCCTTCAGTTTTTTGGAATGTCACACTTATTTTGTAAAAAATACTCTGTTTTGGTATTATAAACTCATAAGTGAAAGATTGACGTTCAATTATAAAATAACTGAAAGTATTGTAGAAGTTATTAGTTGGTGTGTTTATGCTAAAAACAAGGAATGAAGGCTCATTCTCTAGACCTTACAGTTTCCTAAGAACGATGATATGAAATCTTTATTTAATGTGTATTAGTTAAACAGTGATCCATCTCATATATTTATGAGTCCACGAAATTCAAGATTTTTCCATTTCATTTACTCTTAATGAACAACACTGGTATTTCCTCTTTTTTGTTAGTAATCTTTAAACACAGGCAAAAAGTAGAAAAAAAATTATTCGATAAAATTAAACAATACTGTTCATTTTTGACGTATAGAAATAAATTTAAGAAGAATTTATTACTTAATATCTTATCGTATGTCATCACATACATAATAGGGTAAATTAAAAAAAAAACGACAAGGATTCAATAAATATTGAATGAAAGTTTTAAGTATACATATTAGGAAACAAATATATTATTTTAAAATTCATGTACACGAAAACCATTTTGAAAATTGGTTTTATGTCTGTCTAGTCTTACAAGGATATCCAATATGCCTTGCTTTTGGCCCTTCAGTCGGAAAGGCAAGATTTTCGCGAAAAGTCACTTTACTGCGACGGCGGAGAGCCAATTTTCAAAATTGAAAAGGTTAACTGCTTAGTGCTTTTTTATGAGTAAAAAGTTTTCATCATTAAATGGATGCATTTTAATTTGATAGCAAATAACAATTTCTACTTCTTTAAAATTTTGTTTACTCAATTGTGTGGTGGATTTCTTAGTTTATCGTATCTTGAATGTTATTTTAACTAGAAACCTGTAGTTTCATTACATAATTTTAATAATATTATTCTCCTTCTGGTATTTTATATACAATATTAATCATAATTTACTAACGTAGTTCATAAAATAAAAATGAAATTCTTCTGATTATAATTAACAGGAGCTTTAAACCTTAGATGAATTTATTGCTGCTTTGGAGGTATTGATAATAATTAGTGGTTAGGTTTCTTCAATTTAATGTGCTTCCATTTTAGTCTAGTGAAATGTAGGAAATAATTTAAAGGTCCCCTGAAATTTAGGAAATCAGATGAAATATTGAAATTTTTCACATCTATGTGATTTTATAACAAAACACGAAGGAGTTTAAACAAAAGTGCGCATGTAGTGAAACGAAAAAAAAAAACCAGAAACATTATGAAAAAAGTTTAATTGGATTATCCGGACGGGAGTGCTTTTTGGTGTTTTATAAAAATGCTTTATAAAAACGAAAAGGAATTATGTTTATAAATAATTTTACCGCGAAAGCCTCGTGATAAAGGTTAAACAAATGTAGCATACCGTGATAATTTTATGTCGAGAATTTAAACGACCCAAAAATTTTGGGCAAAATCTGAGTTTCTGTCCGGCCGGGGCTGACTCCGGCAGCAACGGGGAGGAAGCCCCGCGGAGAAGGGCGAAATGACGGAAGACTCGGGGAAAAACAACCAAGGTCGGCCTAGGAAAATTAATTCCTCGGGCCTCTCCGGGGACGCCGATTAGTGCGGACAGATTACAGCGCGCGTTATTCTTCCGCTTCATTTGTGTAATTTGAGAAAGTCACTTCCTGGCAAGTTTTTATCTTGTATCCTGCATAGAGTCGAGTCGGGAGGAGTTTGCGAGGAGCTCGCGGCGCCTCCCTTCCGGACCCTGCAACTCTGATAACTCACTCACCGAGTTTGGCTCGCTAATAAATTATAGTCTTTTAAATTGCATCCCCCATTCAAGCCACAATTATGGCTAGCGGTTTAAAACTGTACATAGCGGTGAATATGTTTATATTTATATAAAAAACGTTCAGAAAACTTTATGAGGACACGTTTATATTTATGCGAAATATATATGTATATATTTTTACAAAAATAAAATCTTAAATTTCAAGATTATTTATTTTCATTAAGTAATTTTACAACAGTTCTTAAGGCTAAGGTTATAATATGGTGTGTGACTATCCCTTGATCCTGCGGGCAGGTTGTGGGGCTTGCAGTGTGTACTTGACCTACTCTTTATAGAGTAAAAATTCAACATGTCTTTTTTTATAAAAAAAGACATGATTTAACCATTTATTAACTGAAATTATGAGTTCTCAACATGAAGCAGAAAAAAATCTATTTAAGTGTTACTACTAGTGCTCGGGCGGCCATTGATCACTAGAGGCGACCCCCGCATCGTTTTCGCGTAGAGCTCTCCGCCCAAAGCGAGGACATAATTACTAGACAATTTTTGCCGCTTTGGTCCTGCCGGCCTGCGGAAGTGTTCCGAGGACGCGCGTCCTTTGACCGCTCGATTCCCTGCCACCACTCAAAACCGGAATTCTCCGGCGGAAATATATTTTTCAATTACTAAGTGAGTTAAATCGTTATGCCTCGGAGTGACGCCGGCGCCATTCGAAATTTCTGCATTTTTGACTCAAAGAGAACGAAAAAAACCCGTCTCGCGAATTTAATGCAATTTCTGTTCGTTGAGAATATTACAATTTTCCTTTGCCATGAATTTGAACGTTAATATATACACAAGCGAACTATTAAATATACGGTATTTATTTGTACACAGAAAATAAAAGAAAAATTATCAAGTCGAGTTAGTGTATAAAAAATATGTGTGTATAAAAAACCTTTTCTCTCTGTAAACACCGCGATAACTTGGGGATATATTATGCAAGGAATAGCACATCGGTCGACTCTCTTTATATGCCGTATTATGCAAAATGAGTTTTTCTTTGAGATCGTAACCTATGTTCCAGTGGGCGCTCCTGGTCTTGCATTACCTGCCAGAAAAGTAAGGAGAATGAGCCGTAAACCTTTGACAATGTTTTTTATGACTTAAGGCAAGACGGTTAAAGAATAACGATGCAATATATTTTCACTTTTCTTTCACTTTGTATCGTAAACTGACAATGATAAAAAGCTTACGATGTTATCCTCTTAGCTCAAATTCACCGAAAAATATTTTGGCTTATGTTTTTCATTATAAAATTATCTCGTAAAGAAATACGGACCCATAGAAACATCAATAAGGATTCAACCAAATCCTTTCATACCGTTCTTTGAAGACGATTGAAAAAATACGAACCTGTCATTACCTTCCCAATACAATGTTTTTATTTCTTCCGTGATAAAAAAACGTTTTCTGGTGTATTAGTAAAGATTTTTAAAAGATATGATACAGTCCCAACTAAATTATATCTTCTGTATCCTTAAGAACGCCTGTCACGCAGAAAAGTTTCTTAGGGAAGATGACAAGAGAAAGAATTGTTTGATGGAGGAGGCCGTGTATTGTGAAGGATTTATTGTCTCGTCCAAATAAATTTCCCAGCGGACATCTTCCCATGATAGGAACAAGCCTCTCGAGTATCGTGCGCAGACCAACGAATGAATTTGACACCATAAGAAAATATGACTACATCTTATTTATAGCTGTAAATTGTAGTAATGTATTTGATAAATATGCAAAGCATAATCACGACACAAACGGGATTTATTCGAAAAAAATATCAAACACAAAAAAACAAATTTATGACATTGGAAATGTATTAAATATTTAATCCCTTAGATGCATTTTGTTATCATTTTAAAGGTACCTGTTGTAAAGTCTGTTTCATTAATATATATTGGTGAATATTTTTAATTGAAATAAAAAAAAAATTAAAATACCCATTCAATACAATATCATGAATTTCAAATAAATAATATGTATATATATTTTTTGTTACGTTTCCATTGATAATTCACTAGATTATTAGGAAAAGCAGTGGTTTTCGTTTAGTGTAACACTAATCGAAGCCTGTCATGCCGCTGTAAAACTAATGTCTTGTCGTAAAAGCCGGTGCAGGGTCGGTGGATGAGACAGAGGTGCGGAGAGGCCTTCATCTATCTGCTGATGCATGAAATTGACTACTTTGTTGACTACTAAAAGTTTTAGTTAAGGAGCGCCATGCAGTGGATTGTACGAAGTCAACATAAATAAGTCTTCACTTTGATTATTCAATCACAAGTAGTGGTCTTTAGTTGTGAATTTTTCTTAAACAGACTTTATGGACTCTTAGTACAAATTTATTAAAAAATACATATAGGTGATATTGGTTGAAATGGTAATAATTGGTGGTATTAAAATAACCAATTTAAAGCTGTGTATAAACACTCGTAGGTGATTGATTTAATTTAGAAAACAAAGGTTGAACATACAATGAATACTTGAATGCTTTCAAATCTACTATGACAATGGTTATGGTAATTGAATTTGGTGTATTGGAAATTTCTATAGGTATAATGTAAAATCAATGTAGAGAAGAAATAATATTACATAATGTAGATATATAATTATAAATATATAATTATGTATATTAGGATGAAAGGGTGTATTCATAAAAATAGACGATTAATTAAATAAATTAAAACAATTTTTCTAAAATTCTGTGTTTTTGTAAATTTAACTGTATTGTCCAGTACGTCAGTATCCAATCAAAAATAGATTATGAGATATCCACAAATTATCCTATCATATAAGAGTCGGAGGTAAAAAGGTACAGAGAGTGAGGTGAGCAATCGATCACGTGTTAATGGAAAAAAATATATAAACAGACGGGTTTTATTAGATCTACGATAATTGGCACTTTATAATGTCTTGATTAGAGTGGATTTTCATCACGAAAAGTAACCTGTTTAGTTAGATTATTTATAATTTTTGTAGAGGTAAACATTTCACCTTTTAAGCATTTTATTTTGCGACTGCGTGGCCTGTGTACGACTGTCTTGATAGTACGAATTATATAGGGTTTGAAACAGACGAGATTTTATTTGATGATTTTTAATAAAAAGCTCGCAGGGACACGAGCTGCAACCGGTCATATGAGCAAGCGTGATTCACTGCCATTGCGACTACATCCAATTAGTGGCACCACGCCGCGGGCACGTCCGGCCTGACCGTTCCACAGCACCTGCTCTGCGACCGCTGCACTGTCCGGACTGATTCTATCAAGTTTGCCATGTAAACAAGATGGGTTGATTCATGCATACATATAAATAAATAAACGTAAACACGCTGGTGCTCTGATAAACAATAAATCCCGCACGCCAGTTAGTGCATAAAATGTTAAAGGATTACACAAATTTGTTGAATAAAACTACCCCTTTGGCAACATCAGATTCAAAATATTATTTTTAATGTTAAAAGAGTAAAATAAAATTATTAACAAATATTTTAGCTACGATTGGTCGTAATATTTTGGCGCATATTGTTTGTTTCATAGTTATATTTAAAGCGAGCTCTATACTAAACATAAAATTTTAATTTCTAAACCGACCTCTCAAAATATAAATCCATATCCTGCAAATATAACAAATTGTTGGGCAGGTAGTCTTGTTCAGAAGTACGTCCTGCCCACCTGTGTCGCCAGGTAAAATGAATTCCAATTAGGCAGATCCGAAGGGGGAATATATCGCCTGGCCTGATAGAGTCCGAGTATTGTCAACACATTAATTTCAACCCTCGTCACTGGCGGGGGAAGGGGAGTTATCCACCCTTGGGGGGGTGCCTTTGAATCCCGAACGGAATATCAACCGGACGAATTGGAAAATGACAAATACAAGCCACCCGCATAAGGTTGTTTTGTTTTTCAGATTATTTTCAGGTCGCCATGCTTGTACTTGTGCGAGAATGGAAATATGTTTTTTTGAATTGTGATTTGATTAACAATATCGTGACCAATTTGAAAAAAAATGTTTTATTCAAATACGCACAAAAATTTACTGCATTTCAATAAAGATTTGGATTCACATACTCGAATATACAGTACCTACGTGTATAGACTACTGCCTTATATAATTCCAACTTATTTTGTCACCCACCAAGGACAATAATTTTTTTTTTTTTACGATTCCGACATAAATTAGGAATATGATTCAACACGAGTACACAATATGAAGTAATGTAAGTAAATATGCTTTGCTTCTTAAAATAATTTACAAATATGTAAACAATATGTTCATATAGCCGGAATAGTTCAAAAATAAATATGTGTGTTGAACAGGAATCCGTGAAGCAGCATTTAGGGAGAAAATGTTTTCTCGGCGCACTTCCTCGCTCGTATTTATCATTTCAAAAGCGACCGCTGAATGGGCTTGCATGGGACGGAAGCGGCCGCGGCGGGCCGGCCGGGCCGGGGCTCCTGAAAGCACTGCATGGAGTGCTGTGGAATACTTCAATATTTTATTTTATCTTTCAAGCTTTTAATGTATTGGTATTGGTGTTGAAAAATATCTACGTTATTTATTTAAAAAAATACAATATTATTATAACTTAAAACACACATTCTTATTTGAGGAATACTCCCATTAAAACAGCATGCTATGTTTAAAAAAATAAATTGTTAGTAAGTACTACTCAAGCGTGGTCATCATCTTTCTTCACTGAAACAAATGGATAAATAATAATATTGTAAAAAAATGTTTAAATATGTGATCTTCCAAATTTCTACTAAAGATTAATAGTTCTCGCGTAGAATATAACGCGGCGTGAGACAGTTCACTGATAGAAAGGAAAAGTATTTTTATTACAAGTAGTCCTTCATTTTGAAAAATAATTTTGATTAAATGACAAAAATAATAAAAATAAATCACGTTTCTTATTTTCAGTTTGACAGCTGTGTTGTGTTATAATAAAGATACTTATAAGTTTTCTTTCCATTCGTCCGTACGTATTTATAATGATGGAGCCGTAAAAATAAAATAGTCGCTAGAGTGGTTCAAGATCTTTTAATAGAGCGTCTTCTTATGGAAATGAGAATATTTAAATCGTCGGTTTGTTTTCATATTCAATTGTACTCAACAATACAGCATTTTAAATTAAAATCATGCTGCGTTACGCTTTGCTACAAATAGAGAAGGTGAGTTATCAAAATTCTATAACAGGACTCAAATTATAAGCTTTGAAAAAGTATTTGTTTTTACTGTTCACTTTAAAAAAAGTTTTTGATAGAATATAGCCAAAGTACAAGAAATATAAAATCGTTAATACAACACACGCCAGTGATTCTAAGTAATGTGTAATTAAAAAACAAGAAGGAATCCGGAGACAAACAATGAGCATTTTGAATCAAGCCCGGAGTGTCGGTCACGAGGGGCTAGACTCCTGAAAAATGCGGGTGAAGGGAAGCTTGTATTGAAAGAACCTGTTTTTTTATTTCCAGCAAAGTTGCCGATGCTATCTCACACGTCCCGAAACGCTTTATTACTTCGGCAAAGAAGTGCGCACGTACGTCTTGCGCGCAGTTAACTTCCACAGTTTGTACGAACGGTCAAAGTGTGGAATTATCTCCAGCGTTCCGGTTTCCAGGTTTTTTTTTTGTTCTGAAAATCGTATAAGAACTGCAGGCAATGAATACATTCCGATATCTAATGGTGCAACTTTGGCAATTACGGTAAGCATAATAAATTGCAATGTTTAATTGCATTTTTTATTTGGAAAGTTTAATTATTCGTTTAATATGAATGCTTCTACCTATATGTTTCTATGGTGTTAAAATCCTTTGGTTTATAAAAAACGAGTTTGTAATGTTAAATGGTCTTGTTTCCTCAAAATTTCTACACATGAAAATGATTATTGATGTTTAAGTATATACTATACATTCTTACAATTAGTTGCAGTTTTTGACTGAGGTATCATCGTTATATTAAACGATATGCGAAATTTGATTATAAATAAACTTTAAAATACAAGCAATCATTCACATGCAGCAGGTCAGATAATAGATCATTCAGCGAAACCATCCTTTTTACCACCAGATGGCTTCGCTGCAAAACCGATACAGCAAAATTCAATGTAACTTGTTAATCTGTTCTATTACTGTTCGGATTTATAGTTGGGCGTGTTGAGTTATAGCCGATAAATCACAATCCGCCGTAATCGCTAATCTGTAACGAACAATAGATATTCACGGGGGTAGGGGGCCGTAAATAAGGGGGCGAAGGGTGGGCGGGCGATCCCATTGTTATTATTGGGTGACCCCGGGGCGTTCCCGACTCACCGCCGCGGAAAATTCTGTCATTTCTGGGATCCGGTTTATTGATGGATTATATCTCAATTAAGGCCACTGCAATTATAGACAGACCGTAGAGAATATATGAATATTCCGGAAATATAAACTATCATGGAAATATTAATATACACAAATAATAGATTTCTTGAAGTTGATATATTGTTTTCATAATGTTGCGCGGCAAATGATGAAGTGGACTTAAGAAACTAGTTATTGTTTAGGGGCAAACAAATAAACATCAAACTTTTGATCATTTTATGCATACCGTGTTTAATTGAAGATAAAATAAATACATCTTATTAAAAATAAATAACAAATGACATGTAAGAATATTAACGGTTTGCACTCAACATCCCTTAAATAGCAAATTAAATGATTTTTTATCATGTCATCCCATTCTATCAATAACGCAATGGTGGTAGTGTTACATTCCAAATGTTACCGTGAAGTTCGAGTCACTTTTTCATGGATAACCGTAGTATGAACGAAAAGAATAATATATCATTGTAGGCAGCCAAATTTAATGTACTGTTTATAAAAGTTAGTATTTTTGTTTATAACTACGCATAACAAACTATTATAAAATAAGTAAACTTGTGATATATAGTAATAAGTTTTTACGGGCAAAAGGAGCAAAGCTTTAAGAGTCGATTTGGCTTTACTTTAAGTATGTAATAACGTTAGTTAAAATGAGGTCAAGAAAGAATTGTTCAATCGTATGTAGGTACAGTAAAATGTAATTTTAAATAACCTACATTAATAACAAATAAATAAATAATCATAAATTTGTTAATATTAAACATTCTTTTAATTACTTTAAAAGAAAATATATTTTAGTACATATAAAATATACTGATTGAACCGTTGTATTTATTGTCGTGTTATTCCTCAATGTTAATGGCATCATTTTATATATTTTGTTACATTTGGTTTTTTTACTGCACTGCTTTCGTATATTTACCTTACTTAATATATGATCTCTAGTATTTATAAAGAAGGCACGCTCGACAAACAGCGGTTCATATAGATATCTTCTCGTAAAACGAGCGGACTAAGTCTGCAGCCACTTGGACACCTGCATTTATTTCTCCACCTTAATTTAAATGTAAATTTGAACCGTATTCCCTGAGGAGAATACTCTACTATATCGCACATAGTTTGGAAAAATGTCGGAATAATATACACTCGGTGGGGAGAAGCAATTATGCATTCAACACCAGGGACTTCAGTAGTGAATGAATTTAATATTTTTTAAATGTTAAACTAAGCGACTGAATGCGAATAATTTTACTCTTCAGCAGCATAATCAATACCTCTTGCTTTTAATTCAATTAATTTTCCACACCCTGCAGATGGCACATGCCGATGGTTTTTGAAGTTTGGAGCTGGAGTACTTATACGGCGTTTGTATAAACTTTAAGCTAACGTAAAATATTTACGATTTGTTTTTAAACTTTGGTAATTATAAATTGTTTGAGTAATGTTTAAATAATCTAAGTTTTGAGTCTTTCAAAGTGGGGTAATTATCAAAATTTCTTAATAGCCGATTTAATGGGTTAAAATGTACGTATGCGTGTCCTTACATGACTAGTGTATTTACTATTTAATATTTATTAGGGTGAAGTATTTACGTGTTAAAAACATACGTATGAATTCTTTTTAGGAATGAAAATTATGATTTTTCGCTTATGCACGCAATAAATTAAATGTGTCAAATATAATTAGAGAGTTCACTTTGAAAGTAAGTGCTTAAATATTTTTAAAAAAGTTGCTACATGTGTTAAATTGTGTTTTTTTAATTTTTAATTTTATTTACATAAATAATAATGAAATACATGAGTCTTCTTTTTTTTATTATCTTTTTTTTTCCATAAGCCCATGATTTTAAGGATTTGAGTAAATTTTATTCAGCATAAACATAATTATAACGTTTTATATAATATGAAATCAAAAAATTAATACATATATAAAAGGGTGATTAATCGATGTTACGTTTTAAAATGTTCATATTTTCAGCGCTCTTTGAAGTAGAGCAGAAAATATATTCCAGCGGGAACGGTTTGCACAGAGGTGATTTTCAGGCAAAGGGTCGAAACTTTCCCAATTAATGTTTGCAATTTTTTCGCATCAAATTAAAACAAGAACCGCTCTCAATAAAAATAGCAATGTATTAAAATACTACAGATGAATATTTAGCGAAGGAAGTTTTAGTGCGGATTTAATAGGTGGCTCTCGTGGCTTGTTTCCTTCATTATCTCCGGGGATGGGTATGCTGGGCGGGGGATGCCCCTTCTCATTAGTGTCGGTAGAGGAAGGCCTGTCTAGAGGTGAACCTACTCTAAGTATTTTACACTGAACTAGAAATCTTTACAAGAGCTGAACAGGAGTCGAATTTAAGCACAAATTTCTAGAGTAAAACAAACACACTGTTTTTTAAATCCCAAAAGAAACAAACAAATTTGATTTTATAAATATCAACTGGAATAATAAAATAATTGCTGAAATGTTTTCAGGGTTATTTGAGATCGTATAAAGTAACAGAAAAATCTAATGGATTTAGCGGCTACTGTGGTACCTGAGACGTATTAATGCGTTTTATTGTTGTTCGTAAAGTTTGTCTTTGTATTGAAAATTATTGATAAAATTTAAGTAAATGATTGATAAGCTGAAGTTTATAATGTGCACAACCGTTTGACAATTTGAGGAAATATATATTTTTTAAATAACATATTATAAAAAACAATATTGGAGAGATGTGGTTTTGGGACACGTCGAATGAAATTACGAGTTAAGCGTTTACGTTTCACAATTGGTTTTGCTTTGGTTGAAAGTATCGACGCGCGTATAGTCTAAGTGGGTGACCTTTTTGCTAAACAGCTTGTTGTCAACAAAGGCTGGAAGTATGGCGTTTTTTTATGGTGTTTTATTGAAATTGCTTCATTGAATTATTAATAAAATTCTGCTATTTACTAAAGAGAAAAGTAAGCTACGAAACTGATCAAAAACATTTTTCTACGTATTGTATAAAAATTAGAAATATAATGAAATTGAGAAAACACAAAATTTCTTATAAGGTTACATGTATGATAATAATTGTTTCACATTTTGATTGAATATATTAGTAAATACGTGATAACTTTAGGGTAGGTATATAGTTTTTAAATACATAGCTGTTTTAACGATGCATTAATACTTTTAATTATGAAAAAATGTAAAAAGTAACGCAAATAAAACTAGTTCAGTAAAAAAGTATAATTTAATCGACATGCTGAAAACTTTTTCATATCAAACTTTATGATTGGTTTTTTTTCAACGAGCTGTCAGAATATCCGGATATCACCATTTTTAATATGTGTCTACGATCTAATTTAAGCTTCTAGTTCCAGTCATTGTCGGCAAAGAACTTTTCAGAGAGTGCAGAATTTTCATTAATAATAATGCATACATCAGCTTTTTATCGGTTTTCCAAAGAAATTTTTTTCAATAATTATCAATTCTTAAATATAAAGCACGAAATAGTCACAGTGATTTACGAATTCAAAGTAGTTACATGATTGGTTTTTTGTTACTGTTTTCTACTGAAATTAAATAAAAATAATTGTAATGAGATTTCGATCTCGAATTTATAAATTAAATATTAAACAATGTCTCATTTTCAGTCCCTTAAAATCAAAAATCCGGCCACCCCCGGGGTCACTTGCACAGCCTTAAAAGCTGCACAAAACTTAAAGAGAATTCCGTTCTATTAAGACCACTCGGATGCACTAACTTTTACCTCTTTTGAATGCAGTAAATAAATTAATAAACTCTTTTGTTTGTCCCTGAGAACGCCAGCACAAAAGAAAGAGGTGAAGTAAATTACGGAGTTTGACGCTAAAACGTATCTGAGTAATTGTTGCGGCGCGCTGGGGAGATATTTATGCTTGCAAAACAAGCTTGCATTTAAGTTCAAATGACACATATCTTGTAATAAATGGATGCGTCCTCCATTATGGCCGGGTTTACCTTGGGATTGTACAGTGGCGGTAAATCGATAATGCATTGTTTTGGAAGATAAACTAAACTTACGTAATTGACTAGAATAATAGTTCTATTAGTAGTACTATTTATTTGCATCGTACAAAGTACCAATTTGTAATTTAAAAAATATATATTTTGAATCATCGTATGCAGATTAAAATATCTAGATGAATAACAGAGATTTAGCCGCAGAACTATAATTAGATTGAAATCTAACAAACAAAATAAATTTAAAATTGAATAGTAATTTGTTTAAAAGAAAACTTCCTATCAGTCATTTATTATATTATTTTTATCCTCTGTTTTACTTAATTTTTTTTAAATTGAACTTATTTTAATGATGGCGTTTAACCTTGGTTGCTCTTTATTGGATAAAATATCCTTTTATGAATCTAAAATTGTTCTGTGTTTTTTTTATTACTATAATATTTTTATTATTTTGGGTTTTATCCGGGACTGTTAAATTTTCTCATAACATCAATATACTTGTACATAAATTCTATAAATACTCCCGAAAAGTTTACACAAATTCTTGAACAAGAAGTTGGCTGGAGAATCGTATTGTATTCGGATCCACAAATAATCCTTCGCAAAACACTTTCAAGATACTTCTGTCAAAAGCAGGATTCCCTGAATTTTGATGTTCTCGTAACCTTGTTCAGTCCCAAGGAGGCCAATTGGAAACAAACTTCGTGATCGCAGTCACGTCGCTATATGGTATATTAATTGTAGTCCCGACCTCATTGTTTGGCATCGAGTGTTGTTGAGACGACGTCTACGTCCAGCCCCCTTCTCTCCCACTTATTCCTCTTAATACTTTGCTCGGTGACTAACATCATGTGTTTACTACAAAGCGTCCGATAAAAGTTTATACCATATGTTTACAAACATTTAGTTATTCCATAATTTTTCAACTTTCTCACCAATTGTTTTTAGTATTCTATGTTCTTAAATATTCATTGATTTAATCACTGAATTTTCTAATTTAAGTTTTGTACACAAAGGATCAGGTAAATAAAACACCTTATTATTATCGAAAGACTATTATTCTATCAATATTGGTAAACTTTAGTAATTTATTTTCATATAAGGAGTTTTATGTATGTATATTTGTTCTGATATCACACTGTTGAAAATTTAATTAAATATATACAATTGAAAGGGCGTTAGCAGGATCTGTTTATTTTAATTGTGTTTCTTAGAATCTATTCACAGCAGTATCTAGGAATGGAAGTCCTTTTACAGAGAGCGGCCCATCGAAGAGCATTGTTATTGTGTGTATCTAAAATCAGTCTCTGAAAAGCTTGCGCTCGCTCTTATAACTCAATTATAACTGAATGGATCCTACGGAAATAAAGAATACCGGAGGCTTATTTTACAAAGATGCAGTTGATTTTTATAGATTGAGTACATTTAATATTTGTTGCATAAAAAACCGTTCGCTGATCAAAAAAAAAATTTTTTTTTAATGATTAACTAGAGAATTATTAAATATTTTTATAAAATTAATTTAACAGTGATAAAAAAATAAATACAATAAAAATATACTAATACTCTTTTTATTTACCGTTTTGCATTTACCCTGGCTCACAGTTTATTGGTTGGTCCATCAATGAAATTTTTCAGTCGGCTTTAATTTCTCTCGTATCTTTCATAATTCTTTTTTGAACGTAGATTTTTTTATGTGCAAAATAATTTCGATGTTTTTCGCAATTATTTCATAGGACTAGTAGCAATAATATCATGTGTCGTAGAACAGTAAAATATTATGATATGGAATAGTCATTGAGAAAACTTAAGCTCGAGTAGACACTGCTATAACAGCCTGGATGCTATAGCTTTACATTGCGTTTTACTTAAAAACAATGTTGGCCTTTTTCCATAATTTAAACGATTTTGAAGCTTTAAAAGTGAGTATTGTAAATTCAAATGAAAACAAAGCAACATTAACGAAAATGGTTAAAGAGAAAAGAAATCCTCCTAAGTGGTAAGGTCTGGAGGGCGGCGCGACCCGCGCTTGCGGGGCCCATTATTCTCCTCGGGGCGCAGCGCCCGGCCATTGTGGACTCGGACGGAGGCCGCCTCGGGTCCCACGAGCCTTGTTGTAAGGGATGAATGATTTGTTTGGGGTAATTAAGATTGAGCGTTAGTTAATGCGATTAAGTCCCGAGACTTGTGTGAAATGTTGCCTCATCATGGTTTTTTTTTAACAACAACAAGGTCGTTCGTGAAAGAAGTTGTTTTGAATTTTTTTTTATGTAAAAAAACAAAATTTTAGGCGTAGAAGAATTAAGATCGAGTAAACTCTAAGAACATAAATTATAATTCATTCGTGTTCTTTTATAATAACAATTTTTTGAATACACATTGTTCCGGGGTGTAATGTTATATACCTTTTACCATTTTAAGAAATGAATTTAGGTTGAATTATAATGATTAAACTATATGTAAATAAATTTATGCTAATATTAAAAGTATTATAACTATAACTATGTTAGTTATTTTCTAATGACCGAGCTGTATAGTTTTACTGAAAATACATCCTGAAAATTCCAATATAAGATGAATCAAGATGTCAGTTCTTGAACCAAACCCATCCATAAAACAAGTCGCGTTGCAATAGTATTTGATCTCTAGAAAAATAATGATAAACTAGTTCAACTGTGCTGTGGCAGTCGACTAAATTAAAAACAATAACGATTGAAAAAGTGTACATATAAAAATATGTGATTCAACCAAAAATCTGTCAATAAGTCGTATTCATGTTGTGTTGATTTTTTTACAAAAATTTAAACAATCGCTAACGGCTTTCTTATCATTTTTTTATGTCAGTAAATATATTGTAAGGCGATGAAAAAACGCGTAAATGGTTTCTGCAAAGATCTACCGCGTTTTTATATTTCAGGGATGCATCAGCCCCCCGCGTGTCTTCTTATTGTTACGTCATTAGGCGATCTGCCTCCAGTTCCACCCCCGACGTATGCAGAGTGGCGATGTATCATCGCACCCCGCTGATGGAGAGTGAGGGGCAAGGGGCGAGAAGCGGGGGCGAGAAGTCGCCCTCGCTCAGTCACTCTTCATTTATATCGCCCTGACTGATGCTGCCAATTTGTTCCAATTCCGTCATGTGCCAATCCCTGACATGCAGATCGCATTTCGGTACAGATGGATGTTTTGAATAAAACTGGAAGAAGAGTGTCGAGAATTCGGGAAATACACGTGGCTTCTTAACGAATATAAATTTATTACGTATACGACACGTCGTCTTATATAGGGAAATATAAAGTGCTTACATTTTTATATTGGGACATAATCTACTCTAGAAGTTTGAATCACCAAGATAATTCAATGTTTATAAAAAAAATCAGACTTTTATTAAAAAAAAATTATTTGAATTTATGTTTATTTTAAAATGATTTCTGTTTATTAAAAGCAAATAAACTAATCTGCTACTTGCCAAATCAATTAATTATTATATTCTTACACATCATCTTAATAATATAGATGACATCATATCAAAGTGATAAATATTGACCTAATTTATTTAATTTATATTTCTATTGTATAACGTAAAATTAAAACCAAATATGGTTTAAAAAACATAAATAAATAATTGAATTTTTTAGCAGATATAAATAATAAAATCCCAAAACTTTAATACTAATAATAAAAACGACTGATTATTCGACTTGCAAAAATAATATAAAAAAAACAATGCAAATATAACTAGCCATAAACAAAAGATTACATTTTCATTCAAATGCCATCCCTTCATTATTTGTTTTTCAATAGCTCTTCAAATAACTTTCATTTAAAATATTTTTTTAAGAATAAATCAAATGAAAAAAATAAGCTGCTAACGAGTTCAATTTCAACTATTGTTTACCGAAGGCAAAAATTGTGCTCTGATGTAGGTCAAAAGAAAACTTTTACATATTCAAAGTTCAGAGAATATACAAAGCGAGCGTATTATTTACAATCCAATAGCTTCGTGACTAGTAATTGGAAAAAAGTGTAAAGTTTACATTTGGTTAAACTAAAAGCAAAAAATGTTTTTCAGTTTCTGTTGCAGCTCAGATATTTACGAGTGCATATCGGTTTCCGATTTAAAATTTAACAAATATTTGTTTTTATTGATATTTTTTTAAATAAATAGTTCTTTTTTGAATATTATAGATTTTTTTAATCTGCTTAAATTTAATAAATATTATTCATTTTTAATTTTAGAAACATTGTTATTCTGACTATGAGGTTTATTGAAGATTTTCAACATGTTAGCAACTCAAGTCAATGTTATTTTATAAAATCAAAATTTTAAATGTTTTTAATATCAAAATAAGTTGAAAAACAAAGAACACACATAAAATAAATTAAAAAGTACTCGTAAAAATATGACATGCAATTTGGTTGTTTAAAATGCATATCCAAGCGGTATCGCGAGAGTATTCTCTGCGGAGCTCTCATGTTCACTATATTGTAAGGAAGCTGGATCCTGGAAGAAGACAGATGTAGTTTGTCAGGAGTCCTGCGCGTAACGCTTGTGTTTAAATCTGAGAACATTTTCGAGAAAATCAAGATTCATTCTGCGAGTTGCACAATAGCACACAACACAGAATCACGTCGTCTGTCACGCAGAAAAAAGCGTTGATACGTGGCAGTAAAAAAGACGTAAAAACTTGCAATATAAAATAAAATCATCGCGTGTAATCCTGCTCGGTCCTGAATTCGATAAGAGTTTTTTGAGATAGACTGAGGGCAGGTATTTGATGTTTCCGGTTGAATGCCTTTTGTGAATGTTGATCGCGGAGAATGATGTTTCCCAGGGGTGGATGTGCCGTGCACCAACCCCGGCTTGCGGGAGGCGCGATGCTCGATACAGATACAACATGAGTTACTACCCTCGTACTGCGGAAAGTTGGATAAAATTTCATTCTGTTTTTGTGTGCTGTGATATTAATGGCCGCCATCGCAAAAAGGTGACGCAAAACTTTTGAAATTTCATATTTACGATTTTATTCAGATAACAGCGTAATTTAGAGATAGCGCAATGTTACATATTTTTATATATACAGAATACAATATTCTCAAAAATATCTACAGCTCATGTTTAAACGATCTGATGAGCTGAAATTCTATACAATTGATTTTTTTTTTGATCAAGCAACCGCTAATTGCAGCACTTCCTTGTTGTGGTGTAGCTGGCGTGAGCAACATGTACTCGGAGGGAACCGCCCCTAACAGGAGGACCACGAGCACACTCACTCACCGGCTCGGCGGGGAGGCTCTGTAGGATGTATCTGTGACAGCTGGCAAACTTGCTGCGAAGCATTTGAAAGATTGTTTAGTATATCACACAGCTAAGGTGTGTTTGCCGTACCGACTATGTTTTGCTAACAATAACAGCCTCATACAACAATTTTTTTTTTGTATTTTAAATCAATGTTTTTTTCTACCAAATAATAAACATCATAATTTGAGAAGTAATTGATAATAGATATTTGAAGAAATTTAAGCTTTACAAATTTGATTAATGATTTTTAACAGCAAGCCATTTTATTTTTTAAAAATTGTACTTTTCTCTTTACCCTTGGGTTTAAGGGTATTGTTTCAGTGATGATAATTATTTTAATTATTAATGCTTTCACAACGCAATAATTCAATTTGAAAATTATCTGAAAAACAATATTTTCCTTTAAAAAATATAATTTTAAGATGTACTTATATTGTTTTTACTGAATACATTAAAACAAAATAATTTTGTATTAACCTTGTGTCTCGCGAATAAAAGTTTCGTTAAAAAATATTAATATTTTAAGTAAGAAATAGCAAAAGAAGATTTTCAATGTGCTTGAATTACGGAATTTTTTTAATATTTATTGTAATGAAGGTACGCTCAGATAAAATTATTCAATATATTATTATGATGATTTTTTGTTGTTGTTAAAAAAACTTGATTATCAAACAAACACGCAGAAGATTTACAGCGATGTAAAACGCGTGAAATGCAAGTGCTAGTAGGCCACGTGAATTGTTTCCCTTTACGTCGAGACTTCCTTCACGCTGCGAGTGGCTTCATCTCCGTGCCTGCAGTCTGTAGCCCGAGGTCTGTTTGGCACTAGAGCCCGTCACAAAGGAGGCGCCCGCCACAAACACAAATTACGTCATGGCTGACAGCTGATGGGTCTCCTCCGCGCCGGAGACCCTCCCCACCCAACAAGACAAGTGTCCAATTGCCCGAATTGGTACCTGTTGTGACGCCAGTGTGATAAGTCAGACAATTAGACTTGCACCGTTCTCCTGACAGTGTCGAGGGGATAATCAACTCGGCATGTTTATATCATTAGTCGGCAGTAAATTGGATGTGATTGTTTTCAGGTGTTAATAAGATTTTGAACTGTTGAAAAATAATGTTTTATAATGGGTAAGATTTGAAGTAACACCCATAATTTAAAGCAATATAAATGTAATGTTTTAATAATGGGGAAGATTTATTATTTTATCTATAACATTTATGTTATTTGTTTGAATGAGTGATGAATAGTTACAGATTAATTTAATTACGAATCTGCGCGTTTTATGCGTCATGAATATCCGATCATTACGCCGGATTTCCGAAGAGTCCCGTAAAGTAAAGCAATGTCATGAAATATGTACGAGGATGTAGGCCATCGCCCTCCTCGTAAAATATATGTTCATAAGATTAATGAGATGGGATAATAAAATATGTCGCCCCGAAACAGAAACAAAACATCCAGGCTAGAAAAAAGCTTTTAGCGAGGAAATATACAGCTGACGCTATTTTAATTTTTATAATACTAGACAGATTTACCAAGGGCGAAAATATTATATATCAATACAAGAAAATAAATTGTAGTTACTTAAAATAATGCATTAAATTATTTATAGTATGTTTTTTTCTGTTTATATGAGTTTATTTGTTTTATATATTTGAAAGCACGGTGTCTTATTGAAATAAAATTAATTAATGGCTATTAAATATATATTAAAGAGTAACATTAACAAAGCAAGACGCGTAGGATTTCTGGACGCTTAGATCTATGAAGTTGTCCCTGGGGAAATACGCAGAAAATTCAAGCCGGAATCTTCAAAAGTAACCTTTATTCAGCCTCAAATGTTAAACTTTCGACGGTTGTATCCTTCGTGTACTAAGTTCAGAAAATTTTATTTGAGATTGCTTTCGAAATTTCTATGGATGAATCGCTATCATAATATTACGTTTACAATGATAATATCAAAAGTAATACCCAGAATCCAGTGCTCGTAATCCCACAGACCGCCCAAGTGGAATATGGATGAGATTAAACGATAACATGAGCCTTCATCCGAGGACAGACAGATGATTTAAATATCATCTAAAATTTCGCTTTGTCACTTACACGTACGTTCCTCGTGTTTTTACACCCACAATTATATGCACATGCGACCCAGTTTAGTGCAAATTATTTAATTTACAAGTCATTATTGTGTTTTTAATAAATGAGTCGCATTTTGGCATAAAAAATAAGTGAAAATAACGCCAAAGCTAATCAATAGCGTTGATGTTATACTGTGCCCAAATAATCGTTATAAAATGTTTTCGCTTCTAATAAAAACATTATAATTATTTTATTTGAAAAGCACTCAACCCTAATTACTTTTTTTGTTGTAAGAGCTAATTTTTCGAATTAACTGGTTAGTTTTCTATATGTAAGGTATTAGTATTAAATTTATGTTTCAAAAATTTTTTCGTTATGTATTATATATCATATTGGAAAATTTATCAAATTTGCATGAAAAAATAAAATTGGTAAAAACAGAAAAAAGAGTATCCGCGAGTAAAAATGTTTGTTGAAATCAATAAAATGTGTTTTCCTGGGGTTGCTGAGATGGAAGCGTTTTTTATAAAAATTGATTGTCAGTGTCGGGAGATTTATAGTTGTAAAGTAGTGGTCTGCGTTGGCGCGGGAGCGGAAGGGGCGGCGCCCTGCAGGGAAAACTTTCCATGAATTAAACTTTTCAACGCAACGGAACCGCAATTATCCCAACATTGCTCGCCTCAAAGTGACTGAGACAAAACATCGCAAATTTATAATTAATACATTATCGTAACCAGGACACGCTCGCCCGCTGAACTTTGCCTGCAATGGCGGCTTTGGACCAGACAAAGTAAATAGCGGGAAATTAATGAAATAATGGTTTTGACATTTATCAAGGGAATTTGAATCGTGTTAGCTGTTAAAGATATTTCTTATCATCAACTGAAGTGACTTATTTGGGTCAACACTTGATAAATAAAATATAATACTCGATATAACATATATCTAGCTTTGTTCATGTTTAAATCTACCCTAGTCAGATTAGCGTAGAGCCCGTCGACACTAATATTTTTGATGAATGCCTATTTGAATAATATATTTGGTTTTTATTCTCCGAAGCGTGCAAAATATATTATTTATGCAATTAAAATTAACACCACGTTTGAAAACTAAATTAAATGCTATTTTGTCTTTTTAAATTCTGATAAGCTTTATCGAAACGCGTTTGATACGATCAAAAACAATATCCACGATAAATCAATTAAAAATGAATGCAGTTTACTATATATAAAAAATTAGCTAGAAATGGACAAAGAGATTATTCAAAAAAATACACATTCATTTTATTTTTGGCAATTTGATTAAATTTGAAGAGAAATAATCGTTTAGTATATTTTGTAAACAGGGTATATTTATTTAAATTTCAATGTTAACACACTTTAAGCGGGTAACCAAATTAACTAAACTGATGTGCGATAAATTCGCGTAAAATTGCGCGTGTGTTATCTAGTTTATACACTCTTTGATTTTTTTTCTTCAGTTTAGCAACTCCGAGTTAATTATGAGATTTTTGTTAATAAATTAAATGTTATTGTTACACAATAGCTTATACTATATTTATATTTTAAGCGGGTAACGAAATTGACTAAACTGATGTGCGTAGCGGACAAAATTCGCGTAAAATTGCGCGTGTGAAATCTAGTCTACACTTTTTCCTATAAAAAGTTAAACATACACACTTCATACACACTTTGCGGATTACTTGGCATCACAACAACACCTTTTTGTCCCATAAATTGTTCAATAATTGGAGGATTATCATTCTCTGACCACTCCACTTCTTCATTGTCACTTTGTTCAGAACCACTGGACAGTATTGGTTGAAGTAAAGTTGACGACATTACGAGCTGTAAACCTAAAGAGTAAAATGACCTTCTGCCGCTTTTAGAGTAAACACATTCAAAAAGGTATTAATACGCGTCCAGTTTTTAGACAGCAGTCCGCGAAACGTGTACTAGTACCCGCCCCGCCTTTAGTGTGTTTTAACAAGAAAATTTAATGGCATTTTTAAACCAAATATATTTAAAAAAATCACCTACTATAATTATTTTCTATAGAGCCAGTAATGTAATGTCAACATAAAAAAATTGACATAAACGTACGTTTTATTTCCAAAGAAATATTAATGTTTACGTGTCGCGTCCGTCCTTCGTAAATTCAAGCTGTGTTATGTGCTCGCACACGCGACCGACAGACACAGACAATGCCGATATTGCTTTTCGGGTAGCAACAATCAGCGCAGATAGTGCGGAGACAAAGCCTGGCGGACGGGGCGGGGATTTTTGGGTTTTCAGGTTTTCAGGTCACAGTGTGGTGAGGCTCGTGTACCGCTCGCCGGATTTATGCCTGGCGCCTGGCGGGCGACTGGAGCTCGGCCAACACCAGATCGGGGTTCGATTCCCGCCGGGGGTATTATCGCGCCGAGGGGCGGGGATCGCGCTGGAAAGCAAAAAGAAACACTTTTTACTTACTCTCCGGATATCGACGCAGCTCGAAGGTTATTTAGCCAAAATGAGAACGAAGTATTGAACATTGCCGATAATCATAATTATGTAAGAAAAGTTGTGCGGTATGGTGGATTCATCACAAAAAAAAGTATACTTACTTTTGCAAATTTAAAGAGATTTTTTTTCAATATTTTAGGCAATTGGTAATTTTAACAATGTACTAAGGGTTGTCTGATAAAAATCAAAGTCCACGTATAATTTATAAATTAAATTTTTAAAAAGAATGGGGCATTAAATAAGCGGTCGTCGCTTGGTAAAAATTAATAAATTTACCATTTAAAATATCGTAATTTTAAATTTTAAAAACTGTGATATTGAAAAAAACTTTCTTTTATAAGGGGTTAAAATTGTTAGAAGTTAATATTTTCAGGTTTGCCCTAGGCTGCGCGGCCAGGGACGTCGCCGCGCAGTCCCGAGGGCCCCCTCCCCGCCCTCCCCCCCCCGCCCCTGCCCCGCCCCGCCGCTAATTCATATTTATCGCCCGCGAGTTATTTACTCGCCGCGTAATTTAGACAGCTTTTTACACTGTATAATCGATTCATGGCATTTTTGCCACGGCGCTTTTTCCGTTGTAGATATTACATCATAATTTTACGAAAAAACAGATAGCTGCTTACTCACGCCACACCACCACAACTGAATTAAAAACGGTTAAATAGCGAATAACGTCATTTTTTGCGTTGATTTTTAAGCTAGACTAAAAATTGTTGCATCATGTGTAAATGCATTAACATGTATCTAACATCGACGTTTCTTTTTTTCCGGTGTATTTTCAAATTTAATTCTTTCAGTAAACAAATATGCCTATAATTTTTTTTAATGTAGATTTTTTGAATTGAAATAAATAAAACTAACCAATACTTTAACCAAAACATAATCAATAAAACATGTATAGGCAAAATCGTTCCTGTGAGACGGTCTTCACAAAAAATCAATAATACATATAAATAAAACTAGACACTGTATACATAAGAGCGTTTTTCCTGTTTTTTTATTAAATACAGTATATATTGATTAACAAATTATATATCCACAGTATGTCCAGTCTAATTTTTATGTCTCACTACTAATCGATGTACATTGTTAATCCTTAATATTGAATTAACGTATTGTGTATGATACATGTTGATTTTTTGTGGATATTTTGTAAATGGCAAAGCTTTTATTCAGCGTGAATTAGAATAAATGAATATCATTTTTGAATAAGTGTGACATATGAGTATTGTGAATTTCGTGAAACAAGAACATTTTTAGCATATATGAAGCCGATTCCCTAGATAAATACAGAAATCTCTGTTTTTCAATTTCCTAATACTCCTAGAAGTCCATAATCGCGTATGGGTTAAAAAATATTTATTTTTGCTTTTGATACTGCAAAAATATTAAATAAACATTTCCCTATTTTGTTTTTGCCAAAAGGTATTGATCTAATACCAATATGTGAAAAAAGAGTCAGGCTCCATGTTGATAACAAGAAATCGATTTAAAAGCATGTTTCATAACATACCGCTGAAAACATGGAGACTACGTTATTTTGGTGTGCGGAATCACTTGGCAATGTAAACATGTTTTCAAAAACTCAATAATGATGAATAATCTTAATAATGTATTTTTTTCTTAAAATAAAAACAAATATTTTTTTAGTCTGTTGCTTTTTTAAGTTGCTGGTGGTCTTTTACATTGAAAACTTAGTTATCAATTTAAATACAATAAATATTATAAACACGATAAACAACAGTTTCGTTAGGTTGGCAATAGATTCAATCTTATGATGTCTGTTTCAATGGTTTCAATGTTTTCACGCATTTGTGAGTCTTATCAATAGAATATTTTATTTCCTTACAAGCAGAAAGTACATGCACAAAGAATGCCTCAGACCCTGTCGCTGTATGCGGCGTGATAAGTCCTTTCATGTCACCAAACTTCCCGCTGCCTACTAGACAAGAATTTAATTCTGGAGTTTGCTGGAAAGTTCAAGAAATAGTTTTCATAAAAATAAACTACAAAATTTTCGCAATCTATTCCTGGAAGTTTTGGAAAATATTGGAAACTAACTGTTTGTTTTTATTTTAAATATTACTTATGTTTTTTAGAAATACGCTTGTATGAACATTTAATTCAATAAAGTATTTTAGTTTCATAAAAAAATAGTATTTTTAATATATTTATACGATTCAAATCGATTTTCTTTTATAAAAATAAAAATAATAAAGTAAATTTATCTAAATGAGAGGTTCCCGTAAATAATTCAGTGGCTATGTATTGTAAGTTTCGAAATATAATAAAACAATATAACATTTATTAAAAAAATAATCAGCTAGCCCATTTTTATTTTAAAATATCGTTACACAAAATCGCAAAGATAATTTAGTTATATATCAATTTACTGATCAAATCTTCTCTGTATCAAAGCATATAACATATAACCAGAATTTGTGTAAAAAGGATTAAAAAAAATAAAATATATTGAAAAGTGTTAAAATTAATAAAAGCCGCGATAGAAATCTGGTTTTTTTAAAAAAAAAATTATTTAATTAATAATATTGATGTTAAAAATATTATGGAGTTTAAAAAAATAACACAACCTAAATCAACTTATTGATATTTCATTTGAAGCTGCATTTTTTAGCCGAAATACGAAAAATATTTAAAAAAAAAAAGGTTTCTTTGCATTGTTGAAATGTCAGAATCACATATTTGAAAAACCAATAATAATATTTTTTTCTCAGTAAAAATCGAAAAAGACCTTCATTATTGTGCAATACGAATAAATAACGGTAGTAAAGCTGGCAGCCGAGCAGCAATCAGCTCAGGCTTGTGAGCTCGGTGGAGTGCGGCCCGCGGGATAACGACATCACCCACAGTCTTGTGAGCCAAATAACTTAGAGCTCTTAGCCCGGCGGTGCAGTTTTCTTGAAGCCAACGCTTTCTAGTTATGCCTTAAAGCGCAGAGCTGGTTCATGACAGTGCAATTTTAATGCACTTTGCATTGCAGTACCTTTTATATAGGCATCAAGCAATTTAGCCTTCCGAACACACCAGAAAAATAACGTATTCAGTGTATTTTTTATTTTTTTTAAATTTATTGTTTAAAACGTGAATTAGAGGCATTGATAAATCACATGTTCATAGATTTCAATTCAATGTAGAATGTCGACAAAAAAGGTAATATTATTTTCAATTTTTTTATTTTAGATGAACCAATCAGTAAAAAGAATATAATTTATACTGATGATTTATTCATGTAGATTGATAAAAAATATAGTTAGGTAATCGCGTATCTTTTAAATAACAAATAAGGTCATATTCTAACGTCACATTATAATTCAGCGTCATTTGAATATAATTCTGCCTAAATATTTGATTATCCTCACTGAATATTGAATTAGTATTATAATAATATGCATTTGGTACTGATTGCTTACATGAATAAATTTAGTTACCACCGAGTAAAAATTATGTTGTCTATTTACAAATTAGCGCATAAGCATGGATAAAAAAAATACAAAAAACATAACAATATATCGTTTCAATTGTATTACTAATTGTATTAAAATGAGAGTTACTGAAAATATACACAGAACCCACAGAGTGACTAACAAAGTTTCAAAGTAAAAGAGAAAATACAAAAAAAATAATTAAAGGACACATTCATTATTCAAGTACAAATAAAATTAAAATGACGAAATTATAGGATAGCTAATCTGACGCAGTGTTGCCGTATAGATAAAAGATTATCCACGTATTATGCGGAGGAAAATAAATGCTTTCTTTGTACGCTAATACAAATTTATTTTACATTATAACCTTCCTCCCTATCCCGCACACCCCGGTCGCCATAGATATTCCTTTATAAAATGCGCTTTGAAGGAGCGTGGTGAAGAATACAAAATGAGGGATTTGTAAAATTTCCTAAGTCCCATATTCTAAAAATAGCTCCGCCTTTGAATGAGCAACATCCTTAATTTTTAATGAGGTGGTAATGTGACACTACCAGATGCTTTAAAAGTAAATATACTTTGACTTTGGTTTACGAACATTTTACAACTTGTTGGAGAAAAGGTTTATGCGTTATTTACTCAACGAAAAATTTTGAACTAAATGTAAATGAAGTGTTGTAGTTATAAATAAAAAAAATACTTTTAAGACGATTTACTTAAAATTATGGTGTCAAACAATACATTACGTCAAACAATAATTAAAGCTTTTGATTTATTGTGATTTGACAAAGTAGTAAGCGTATTTATTATATATATCACTATTTACATAAAACTCATATTTTAAAAAACTGTACTACAGTAAATATGTGCCGTTACTTGTAGATGATAAATGTATTGTATTAACAAAAACATCTATTAATTTTGTAAGGAAAATATTATATAATAATGCTATTGGGCAGCAGCAATACGCAGACTTTTCTTTACAATAAAAAAAACTGTGGTGTAGAAGGTCCCGGGGACCCACTACACTATTTTCACTTTAGAAAACCATGAACACTGGCTCAGCATGAGTATATGCTCAGTGAAATAGTCGCCAACCTCCTCTGAGGAGAGGCACGTGGTGAAAAAGAAGTATTGATTGCTTTGACTTTAGCTAGATTATGCAAGTAAATAATAGTAACTAGGTGCACAAAGCTTTTTGAATAACGGGAAAGCAAATTATGAGTGATAAATTTCAAAGCATATAAGTATATTCAAACGCATGTTTCAATCTAATAGCGAAATGCGATCTGAAATCAAAGCTCCGTGATTAAAGATAATGGCAACTCCAAACACACGCCGCCTGTGTGCATCTGTATTGGGAGCGCGTGCTTTCAATATTTGAAACATTGTCCGTTAAATTATGAGAAATTCCTGGCGTCGCGGCGTCATTTGGTGGGACATCCCGACACAATAATATGCTTTGTGAGTGCGCCCCTGAAAGAGAAGCAGGCCGGGAGGACTGGCGAGTTAGTCGACAACAACACACCGACCACAATTCTTAAAAATAATGAATAAATAATATTAAATTAAAGGTCACACCCGAAAAATTATTTAATTTTTTAGCGCATATGGTATTTGAATCAAAGATTACAGAAGATAAGATATATAAAATATTTTTTTTTTCATTTGAGAGATATTTCATAAATTTTGCACTTACACCAGATTAAAACCTGGTACCCTGGTGGGTTGCTGGTTGGTAAAAATAATGTAAAGTGGAGACCTTACATATGACAATAATGATATCTAACCTATAAAATAGATAGTAAAATCGTTAAAATTATGATCAGTTAAATACGGGAGGTCAGTTTTCCTCTACCGTCAGGGTGGTAGCGGAGGTGAGGGTAGTTGTCTTCTCAAAGTGAAATTTGCCATCTAGTGAAAATAAACTGGACACTGACGGAAGCTCTCGGAAAGCATCAAATAGTTTAAATCCATTGTTTGAGTCTGTTCAGCGGAGCATTGGGGCGACGTGCATAGTTCTTGCTCCCAGTCTTCGGTGTAAGGTTCAACTGCGGAATTGTTTCCAATAAAGTGTACGCAAAAATACGCTATGACATATGAACTAAAATATCGGAAATAAAATAGTTTTTCAGTTAAAATCAAGAGTAAAAATAGCTTATTGCTATTTTCATGTACAATAAAGATAATGATGTAAAATAAAACAGAGCTTAACGTCCAACGCTTGTATTTTTCCTTGAGTTTGCACATTTGCTCACTTTTAGCTCGTTTGTCTGCAGTAAGAGTGGAGAAAATAAAATCACTTAACCGCTTCCTTTCTCGCAGTAAGATATTTTTTTTTTAAATTTACTATGCTGCATTTAATAAAATTTAAGCTTTGAAATATTATTTAAACGAGTCGACATTTCATCGTAAAGCATGTCTCCTGGTCTACGTCGAGTCTCTGTAGGGCCGGAGATTATCCTCCTCGAGGGTGAAACACAAACACAATAAAATACCAACGTAAACAAGCATGGAAATTACGTATGCAACGTTGCAATTGGAAAGATATGTAAAGTCTATTTTCTTTGTGTTAACCGGTGCTTCGGAAATACGGAAAATATTTAAAATTTTTCTGATAGTGCATTTCAGTAAGTGTGTGGTCCACGTGCAACTGGATGCGTTAAGTGCAGTGTGCAATACATAATTAAGCAAATATTGAATATTTTAAAAAAAGTTAAGTTTTCTAAAATAGATTTAATGTATAATTAGTTCAAGTTGGAATATTTTGTGAGATTTATAATACGGGTACCTAGTTTAAACACACGGAAACTAGAATGAATATTTATCAAATATCTTCAAATCAATATACATTTCTTTTATTTTATTGTATTGCTTATTTAAAAGGCTTAATATCAACGATAATATTTTTTGTAATACTTTGAACTGTATTTTATTTTTAAAATTTATTTTTTGACGAATCGACATCTTCAATAAAAAAAACTGTTTTATTTAATTGAAAAAATTTTGGCTCATGAAATATTATAAATATAACAATGGACTTGAGCGATGAAATTTTATGTAGATTGTGTGAGTAAGCAAGAGATGGGAATATTTAAAAAGTTGAAGCTCAGCCAATAAGAAAATGCATGCTGGTTTGCCCACTTGCACGCTCGCTTTCCCGTGCACTCGGGCCACGCAGTGAAGAGAATATGTCTCGTGTAGTATACTTGCTACTCACTTGTAGCTTGTTTTTCCGTAATATGACTTTCAGCGCATCGCGGCCGAGCTCCCCTAAACCAATTCGCCTCCGCCGGGGCTGCCACTTGCTCGGGAGTAAGGCGGCGCGGTGTTTGCGTCACTAAAGTCTGTGACGTCTCGCTTTATTACTGAGAGAATTCGTTTGTGTTCGTGTAACGAAGAAACAACAATTTTGCTAGGAATTAAGCTCAAGATGAGCTCCATCGGTGGATCTTACGAGAAATTGCAACGAAGTTTCCTTCTTATCCATTGAATTGCGACCGAGGTACAGTAAAACATTACATTGTATGTACAAACCAGAAAATTATTTTGTCATGGATACATTGACGCAATTATGCGACTTAGAAGTTTATCATGCTAGGGTATGCTGGCTTTTGTTTACACTAAGTGAAATAATGATATATTCTGAACAACCTATCAAATTAAACTGTTTTCTTAAATATTTTTTCACCTCGAAATGCAAACAAAATTTATAAAGGAGCGGATAATATATTCGACTATGAAAAATAAAATTTCGTTAAAAATTTACAAGAATATTGTAAAAATCCATAAAAATCCTTTATATTAAATGTGATAAAATTGTTTGTTTTTGATATTTGACATTTTTTAATATTTTAAATAATATACTTAAGTGATTTTTTCACACGTTAATTTTTACTGGTGGGCGGTTTCGCCAACTATTCACTTTAACATTATCAAACTGAGTCTGAAAGGTTGGCGAAACCGGTCATCAATAAAAGTTAATATGTGGAAAAATCACTAAAGAATTTTATTTCAATATATATTTTTTTATAAAACATTGAAGATTGTGATGTTAAAATATTAATATTATATATGTATAAAGGCGTGTTGGATATGATTATTTAAAAGTTAATTATTAGTAAGTAAGCCTGTTGCCTAGAATTTTACATTTTCCTGAAAACAATATGAGCATTTTATCAGTCAGACTCATACAGTATTCATTTAAGACCCTGACATTAAAATTACCGATGCTAAGGAGAACATCGGGTCTAAGAGCTATCCTAAAATATGGACGGCTTGGCAGTTAGCGCCGAAAACAAATGGAACAATATCAGAACAAATAACTCCATCATTTTGTCACCGGGGCGATACGCACAAAGTGCCGGAAATAAATAATTCGAGGTTCTCGTGTAGCCGTGTCGCATAAAGCCGGTAATGGCGGACTTTCTTGCTCGGCATTTATTACAGGCGGCTCCTCGGGGATGGGACGGTCGGCAGGCATTGACGTGATATCTCGCACGTGTTCAGAATTATCGCAGTCCCGATTTCATTCTTCGGCTATCAAAATGTTTAATACAGTAAAAGGCCCGTATTCGCGGAGGTTGCGCTCCGGGCGAACGCCGCGAATACGGGATCTCGCGATCCGGGGAGACCGCACAGCCGCGGGCCTCACCGACGGGGAAATAACTTCACTTTAGCCGTATCAAATATTTTTATCTAGCAGTGCTTTGAATTTTTGAATCGAATGAATCTTAAAATATATAATTTATCAAAGCGTCATTATAATCAGCGCCTGGTGCCGATATATGGTCAAAAAAAAACTATCTCTCACTCTTAACTTTTCTTTGTTTTCGAACCGCAGGAAGCAATAGTTTTATCTTTTTGATTTATATACTCCCATTTCTGGGCTCAGTATCCTAAATTAGAGCATTTTATACAACATCGTAATAAACTAAAAAAAAAATTCGCAACATGAAACAGCTTTTATGTGTTCTTGAATAAAGCGAATTGACGAGATGATTATAAAGGAATGCATGATCTACGTATATATCTTATACAATGAATATTTATGATATATTTTTCATGAATATTTCTAACATACTTTCATTTTATCTGACATTTCAAAGATGAGTGTGAATAATATATTTCCAGAGTCAAAAAAGTAGAATAGTGGTTGTTTCAATTTATTCTTATTTTAGCTTCAAATATTGATTCTTTTTTAAAAAAAACTTTAAAAAACCCTGAAATAAAGCACATAATAAAAGTTTGTAAAATTAAACTGCTTTAAAATAGAAAGCGGATTTAGATTATGTAAGTTTTAATACCATCTTTTTATTCAATGTTTTGATCCAGAGGATCAAATAGTAAAGGGAATTATTTTTGTATGCCATTTGCCATGAGTCGCGAATGTGTGAATTTTATCGTCGCAAATACGAGAATAGTCGCGGAGCCATAACCGCTCGTAAGCGAGTTTCTCGAATACGGAAATTTTACTGTACTGCAATTCGACGCGAAATATTTAAGCGTCGTTCCGCCACTATGTGTGTGAAATGGAATATCGAGCCCAGGGCTGGAGCCCCACTTCGTAAAAATGAAACATGGCGATCTCTGCCGCTGATACGCGCCAGCAGAAATATTCATGAAAATTTAAGTATCTGCTGTAGACAGAAAAAAATATCAATTTACTCCACCATAAATACTCAAGATTGCGTAAAGTTGGGCAACAAAACAACAAAGCGCCCGAAACAAGCGCGAGAGGTTAAAGATATAAAATAATATATGCGGCTTTCTCTCTTCTGAAGGTCGTGATTGTTACCGATTTTGCGGCGCACTTCTAAGTACTTTTGGGCTCCCCGTAGACTGCCGAGTATTTCTGAGAAATTAGCTTACATCATTAGGTTGAATTATTCACAAATGCAGATTGTTATGTTCTGAGGTTAAAGAATTCGGAAAAAGCATCTAAGCCTTTATATTTACACATCTCATAGATAAACTTTTAAAAATAATTCTCTTTATTTAAAATACTTATCCATCGATTGTCCTATTCTATGAAACAAGTTTTTATTTATCTCGTGATTCAAAGTTTTTGCCCCATTAATCAGTAGCGCGATAGCTCCAGAAGAGAGATAAAAGAATAACAAAACACAAATAAGCAGATATTTAAACAGAAAAAGCTGCGCTGTGCTGCAGTGTATAAATTTAAAAGTTACATTACAAGTTTAATGAACTTCCTAACACTGTTACGTGAGGTAAAATATACGCACTAAGTCGCACAAAAAACAAGGAAATTATGTACGGAATTCAAGATACCGTCAAAACAAAAGGCCCTCTATGAAAATGGATAGAGGAACTTTGGGATTTCTAAGGGGGTTGCTTTCAATACATTTTCTTCGTTTCGGTCTAGATACTTTGCGAGCTCGCCAAAAACGCAGCCAAGGGTGAATAATATATTGAAAACTTACGAGAAATATTAAATGTTACTTGATGAACTATATTCGGAATATACTCTTAAATAATTTTATGCTAAAATAAGCGATGGAAAAAGGAGTATAATTATATTGGATATTGTCATAAAACTCCCACCCAAATTTATTGCTTTAATAAATTTTTAAAAAGTAAGGATTTGAAGACACTAAAAACCGAATCACGTACTTGCAACTCAAAATAAAATATTTATTGTAATGAATAAAAGATTGATTGAAGAGATAGCTGGATAAAATTTTTAAATAAAAAATATTTTTCCAGTGGGGTTAGTTTCACCTTGACTTTTGAAAATATAATTTTATGTTAAATCTGTTAGGAATTTTGTGAATAAAACAATGTTATTTAACGCTTAAGATTCTCTGTCTGATGATTTTAGACTAGCAGGAGCTTAAAGCCGATCAGGAGACGGCTGGGCTAGGAGATATTACCCGGTAGCTGTTGCCATGCCGGCGCCGTGTCCGAGCATTATCATAGATTTCAGCAACCTGAATAATAATTATCACGGTCTTGAATACACGTAACGGTCTCGACTGACCAGAGAGACTTCACTGGGAGAAGCCGTCTTAAGGACGAGCTTTGTGAACAAACCCGTATAGCTTCTCTCCTGGATCCTGGGATTATAAATACTCAAACGCTGTAAAAATATACACCCGTGAAATTTGTAAAGATAAAATGATGCAAAAAATTTTTAAATTAACTATTATTAACTATATTAAATTAACTATCTGGGAATATATTAATTATTTACATTAGCATATAACAAATCTGCGGTCCGAATATTACAACTTTCGATTCTTTCGAAAATTATTATGGTGACTGTATGGCGGTTGTATAGCAACGTTGCAACGTTGTGTTTTATTTTGATAGAGACGTATTTAACAGTTTTTCAATGATAGATGGACACAACAAGCATTACTAACTGGAAAAAAATTATTTAAAGTTTAAAGATATATTTGTGAATATTAAAAAAATATCAATATTTTTATTTGTACTATTTTTAACTGTATTTGAACTATTTTTTGTATTAGTATGTCTCACACTATTCAATATATAATTAAATATGATTTAAAAACTATTTATATTCGATCTCGTAGAATAATAGAATACATGTATTTAATCTTGAACTAACTTATAAACCGTTGTATAATATGTGTATTCAAAACAAATTAATTCTCTACGTTAGAGTTGTCTCATTGTTCCAGTATTAGGAAAACCTAGTTTTAGCCTAGTTGTTTTAAATCTCCCGGTTTGGAGATTTAAAACAACTTGGTTAGAGAATTCTCTATATGCAAAAATATTATATATAGGTCATCTACGAATTTTATTGGAAAACTCAGGCGCGCCAGCTTTATGTATTTTAATATATTACGTGGCATAGAAGACAGAATCTTTTTGCAGCTCAGCGGAGCGGAAACAATAACGCGGGGAGGGGCACCATACCATACATATTTGATAGTTTTCCTAAACCTTTCTTTAAAACGCTGAAAGATTACTTCAGTTTAAATTGATAGCTTTAGATATCTTTATGTTTATTACTAATAATTTTTTTATAAATTAAAGAATTTATATAAAAATATTATTACGGCCAAAATTTATTTTATAATAATTTAATAAAATGAAAACGTTTTTGTTTGGACAAAATATATGTAATTTAAATTATCTTTTTTTTCTAAAAGCTTAGGTGAGAGAAATAAAATAAAAAATAATAAAAAAAAAAAAAAATTTTAAATATAATATTTTAGACTTGCAGCCTCTTTTCAACCATAAAAATGTAAGAAATATTACATTGTAATACTGTATATCAAAACTTATTTTTAATGTATTTTCAAAATAGGCAGAAAATGGATTTTTCATGTAAATATATATATGTAGAAATTTCGGTTAATAAATAAAGAAACGTATTAATTAACTATTTTATTTTAATTTCTCAAATACTTTTAACGTACCAAACCTCCCTTTCGGGTAATCTGTTAATTCATAATTACTTTGCTCCCTACCTTGTGCTTAATTCGGAACGCCTTGCCTACCCAATAAAACTTAGGACACCTTCTTAGTCTCAGCATATTTGTATGACAATCTAAATTCTGCTAGTGAATGAAAAAAACCGATAGCAAAAACTAAAAACTGTTTAAAAAAAATTCTAAGATTCATCTATGAACTACAATTTATGCACAAAAATAACAGGACAATAAATTGCGATTGGTGTACAGTTATGAAACCTAGCGAATAGTAATAGTAATATTTAGCTGCAGACGTGTAATTTATGAATCTACTGCTGCCATAATCACGGGAAGAGAATGTTCCTCGTGGGTGACGGATCCTACTTTATCATCATCAGTTTTCTAAAACGAACGATGCCAACGAAATTAAAAAATACTCTTGCGGTGGAATTAGAGCTCTAACCATAAACTTATTGTCTTGCTCGTCTCTCTTGGCTCTACATAACGCGTGGTTTTTAATTAAATTTTATAGGCATTCTGGGTTGTAAATTGTGTGCATTTTCATGCATTGAATAAAACAGCGCGCCTAGGTTTGTACTCTACATTACGCCTTTAATATTTTAGAATGTAGTTCCGAAAAATGGAGTACATTTATAAGCACCCACTGTCGAGTATAAAAGCAAATTCCGTAACGAAAATAAAAAAGGCTCCATAAGGCCGCGCCCGGCTACGCTCACGGGTCGTTTGCGGAGGAGTTAGGCTTTGACCGTAGCGATTTGGGTCCGCGCCAGTTCTAGGTGAAAAGGAGAGCAATTACAGTAAATGAAAACAAATACGCGGGCGGCGGCTCTAACGTCTCTCTCGACAACGGTCGCAGCATCCCGGCAGAGCGAATAACTTCGCATCGCCCCTGGCGAGTGTCGGCGCTTCCCGGCGGCCATTGCTACGTTTCAGATCAGCGATGCTTTCTGTCTCTCGGCGCGCGGTTTTCAAAGCGGACAGATGGCTGTCCGTTTTATTTTGGAATGCCGTGTTGTGAAAGTTTTACGATTCAGTTCTTTCGAGAGTACGCCTCGAGCTGCACTCCGCGTATTATTTGAGTACTTTACACCCTCTCTGGCTAATTGTTTATGTAACATTGCGGGTTTGAAGGGTGTTTTTGCTGTGGGAAAAAAAATCACAAAAAATATTTTTAAAAAATTACATCCGTGAAAACTTGTATGGGTAGATTTATGAGTAAAGTGTAAAAACTAATATGTAAAAAGTGTCAATATAAATTTTCTGGTAAAAATACCCAAAAAATAAAGCGAATTGCAAGCAAAAATTTCTTTCCGTTGTATTTTTGCACTTTGAATGCGTGGTTCACTGACTTTCCCGACAGGCAAAAATGTTTTCTTGACTTTAATTTTCTGTTTGGCGCATAGTCAAGTACATTTATTTGCATGGAATATCAAATGCCACTCTCAGGCGTAATTTTTTTTGTTTATAATTTTTTTGCGCTCCTGGACAGAGAGAGAAGCGAGAATTAACATTAAGTAAAATATAATAATGTTTATTCTATGAAATAATATTTTAAGAGCATATTATTGCAGCCATATTATTGTGTCCTAAAAACAGCGATGCTGTGATGTCTGAGTTTAGTAACAATAAAATTACAATAAATACAATTTAATAAATGTCTAGTTGATTCTAAATATAGTTTAACAAAAATGATTCATGCTGATTAAATTAATTTTTAAAAAGACCCGCTTCATTGAATTTTCAGCGTAGTAACAACTAATTCCCTAATCTGCCAAAAAATTGCTTTGTCGAACCGCAGAAGCTACTGATTTCATCGATTAATCTTTGAACTAAGCATTTTTTTGGGGTCTTATTATTTTGATAAGGAAACACTTTTTACGTTAAATGAAATACCATTTTATTTTAATTTTCTTTTTTACCTCTTATTTATATCCCTATATGACTAAGGTTGGACCTGATTGCATCCATTTGCTTTATGTTACCACCTGCTCAGAATAGATAAATTCTCTTTTGACCTAACCATTTTGTCAGGTGCTGCGCTTTAGCATATTATATGAATTTTGCCCTTCAGCATAAATTTTAAGAGTGCATATATATGGTTACGAATGACTGCTCTGAGGGTTTCAATGGCTATTAAGGCGTAAGGCGCATGAAAAGTACCTTGAAATAAATATATTTTAGGTTATACTTTTATTTAATAATTTAGTTTTGTTAGAAATGTTTATATTTACATATTCATTATTATGTATAATTTATTTGATATTTTGTGAAGATTTTCCAATTTTAATGTGGGTATACTTATTATAGCCGCTAAAATAATTGTTTAACATTTACTTACAAATGTAATGTAATACACGAGTGTAAAAATTTTAACATTGCTTTTATATTGTTTGGTAAGTTATCGTAATAATTATAATCATTTAAGTAGAAATTTTCAGTGACAAAAATAAAACGCAGCGTCGCTACAGCTGCTCAGGCAATCAAAAGTTAAGGTTCTCATAATCATGGCGTCATTAAAGTTAATGAAGTTATCACGTTTTAATGAATTGTTTAATTGTTGTAATTATCCACCCCCTGGAGCTTAAGACCTTAACCTACATCCAAAAGTACCCCAGAAAACTAATGGATTGTTTGTACGACTGACAGAAATATGGTTCCAGTGGACATTACGAAATTCAATGAAGATAGAGTATACCGAAAAATATTTGTAAAACTCCAAAAATAATAATGATAAACTTAATTTTAGGTTTGTATCTTTGATTGCCGACCATGGTGGTTTAGATTTATTACTATGAATGTAGGATCTTTTAGTCGGCCAGTGAGTGCTACAAACCACGAAACGGTTTGCAGTTTTTCTAGAAGCTTTAAAATAAATTTATGTTCTTTGTAAATAGTATTTCACATCAAAATTTGATAACCATAAAATATCTTTGGGAGAACAATGAAAATTTATTGAGAAAATATCAAAATATATTAAAAAATATCGGTAAAGATTTTAACGGTACAGGAATTTTCAAATCACCTTGAATTACTTAAAGAAATAAAAAACCTTTTTTTATTTAGATATTTTCAAATAACACTTGTCTTCGTAAGAATAATTGAAGCATATAGCAAAATTTATTTTACTGTGACATTTAATTAAATAGTTTTTACTAATTGGTACTATAATTTCAGAGGCAAACAATGTTTATCTATCTAAACTAAGCATTTGACTCTTGGAAAACAAATTGTAAATGTAAAGTATTCTAGTCTTATCATTAACCCAATTGTTACGAAATTTATTCAATTAACAAAAAAAAAAAAACTTTTTTTTAGTTCTGAAGACTTAATGAATCTTGTATTTTTCAAAATTTCTAAATGGCGGAGTGAAAATAATTTCCGGTTTGATTTTAGAGCAACAATTTTCAAAGTTTCCCAAAATTAATTATAATTTTCGCTCCAACGCAGAAGCTTTCCTTTAGCATGTTAATCAAAAATCCCCTGTCCGGCGAAAACAAATAATAACAAGAGTTAAATTTTAACCAAAAGATTATTTATTTAGTAAGATATTATTATTTATTAAAATTATTTATTTATTAAAATAAATTGAATATAAATAGTAAATATATATCTTATAAGTTAATTGATACATTTTTATCCATATCTGGAGTGTTTAGAGATAATTCCATTTAACTCGCATCATTTTTCGCTTAGGTTCTTTTTTCTTATCTTAATATTCTGCGGATATCATAAAGATCCGTTTTGACCAGCCAGAGACCCTTTCAAAAAGTTGGGGCGTACGTGCTGCGGCGCATCCTTTTGAAATATTCAGATGGGTGAGGGGAATAAACACACTTTCCCAACAAATTTATTACACTCATTACATTAAATATTTGAAGGCCCTAATGCCAGGGAGGGCGGCACCAAGGTCACATGTTAGCCCCTGCCAGCTTATTATTATCTTGGAGGCATTTTATTTTTTTGATATTTACAGCTGCGTCTTTTGAGAGAGCCACGTATAAAAATCTGCACGAAGTTTAACTGCTTTAATTGTTTTTTTTAGTAAATAATTAACCAAATCTGTTTTATTTAAAAATAGGCCTCAATGAGTATGATTAAAAACAATTTTATGTTGATGATACTAACAATTTACGGTCATGTATAGTTTTTATTTTATTAAATAGCTTTGACTAAAAATTTTCTGTGATTTATTAAAAAACACTATGAAATTTCATACTACGAAATTATTTCGTAGTATGAGGTTCAACGTAAGGTTCCAGAAATTTTTGTTGATTAATTTTGGATTATTACAAAATGAATAAGTTTTGTCATGAATACACAAATCAGCACCTTTAAATTCTTATTATTGCTCTCGTGCATGAAGCTGAAGTACCGTCGTCTTAAATTATACTCAGGAAGCTTATATTATATTCCTCACAGGTGCGGAGTAATGTCAAAGTAATTGAATAGTGTGCTATCTTTCAGTTAATTACCTTGGCTGTCGTAAGTGAATTAAGAGTTGACATTCTCTTGCCTTACTTAATGGTTCTGTCGCCAAAATTGAATCGTAATCTTAATAGAATAATCAAACCATGTATATATTCTATGGAGTTCCGCGCAAGTAAGTAGGTCAAAACCTACTTACCATTTGACATTTATTATCCAGTGATCCGTAAAATCATAGAAAATTGAAACTCAACTTTTACTTTAAGCCAGAGCGAGTGTTCAAGATTTAGCTCTGTGGATATGGGAGCTCATTAATTAAATAAATATCGACTTTAATAACACCAAGTAAATGGGAACTAACAAAAATATAAATATGTATAAGTTAAACGATTCAGATACATTGGCTTTTGCGACATTTTTAGATGTTATTAATATTAGAATACATATCTCCTGGCTATCGTTGCTTGATACCAATTATATAAATTCACTAATTGTATTTAAAATCAAATAAATGTAATTCATTAAAACGACGAATTATGTAGTACGGGAAAGCCGCGAGTATGCACAAGGCATTGTGATAATTGATGAAGGGTTATTAAATTACGTGTACGGGAGTGCAGGATTTTAGTGTGAAATTTTGTATGAGATTTACGCCTTGATCACGATTCACGAATTAGATTACCCGAAACTATGAAAGGAAGGAAGCTGAATATTTTAAAATATTAAATATGAGGGGCGGACGGGCGGGCGGGCGGTTCGGTTTCGCGTTACAGTTCCGGTTGTAAATTACATTATCAGGGCGGCTGTCACGCGCGGCAGTCATACGGGGCCGCCGCACAGTGGGGCCTTAATTAATTTATCAGGTTCGGCAATAAATAATCAGCCGGCGAACAAGAAACTTTACTGCGAGACACGCTCCCACCTAAACAATTACAGCTCGCCCGGTGCCACTGTCTCGCTGCACCGGCGGCCCCCGGCAAAAGAATAATTAAAAAGGGCAGAGCAATTACGAATCGTTTGTACTTATTTGAATTTATTTTCTCACGCCGGCGCCTGATAATTATAAGGAAGAAGTCCACCCGAATTTGTTTTTGGCTTAACTTAATAAATCAGTCAAAGTTTGACGTGTTTCGGAAAAAAACAACTTTGGCCCCGTCAAAAGTTGCAGAGATTTATATGCTTTTTGGCAAATTTCAAAAGATAACGAGGAAAGAAAGTTTCGGAGTATTTTCTATTGTTAACATTTTTTTAAGAGAATTATTTTGTAATTTTGAAGTATCACAGAGGGCCTCCGCCGAATCAGAAACGCTCAAACAGCGAGGCACTCGCAACAAGTTTATCGTTTCTAAAAAAAGTTTCGCACTAAAAGCATAAATGGCGGCATTATTCCACGTCACGCCGTGAGATAAGTCCGCGGGCGGAGGAGTACGCCGGAATACAATAGAGCGTCTCGCGCAAAGAACAAACATTCCAAATAATCCCCGGATACTAATGAATCCCTGAAGATACTCGTCAACTAGTTTATGCTCCAATTTCGTAAATTAGATACTCAAAACCTGGATTATCCGGACTTATTAAGCCTCAGGGTAATAAGCGAAATTTACTTTCGGGTGAATGTTCGTCATCCTAAAGTAATCCGTAAGCCTTTACAAACGTTCTTATTGCTTCTTCGCAAACATCGGCACAAACACAACTCCCAATTATTATACGGCGCGAGATATTAAACCCCGCGCGGAGACGAGCGCGGGCGGCGCGAACCAACATCCGTCAGTAGTTCACGAGGAAACATCTTATTCTGCTCGGATATTAAATCCGAACGACGATCGTTGCACTTTTATGTCCCTCCAAAGACGGCCATTTTCTTTTCAGTCTTTTATTATTCCTTTAAGCTGAGATCCCGTGTGGGCTGGAGTCGCGTCAATACTGCCGGCCGGCCGCTGATCGCCTTGCTCTGCGAAACTTCTGACTCGTGTTTTGTTTATTTTAATAAGTTTCGACTTCTGGGTAGTTACGAGTTCCGGAGACTTTATTTTTAAAAAAAATATAAGTTTCTGGGCGATTGTAGTTTTTAATGGAGTTATAGGGTTTCCTTACGACTTTATTTACGTCACGGAAAGATGATTTAGGATCTTGAGATTAAAAAAAGGGGGAAAAGTTGTTCCAACAAAGCTGAAGAAATGAAAATAAATTTTTAACTGGAATAGAGCAAAATAATTTATCTTACTACAAATCTTCTTTAAGAAATTGGTGAAAATATTCTTTCGATACCCATTTAATAAACTTGAATTTTGAGCAGATTATATATTAATTAAGAGTTAATCACAGACATGCAAATATATTATTATATGTCACATCATAGAATAACATAATACCTTTTAGATTTTATCATTAAATATCATATTATTTTAAATACAAAATAAATAAATACTTTCATACCTTTTAATGTCTAAATTTCAAATTTTTATTCGATATATGCAACATGCGATCATATTATGTATGATTAGATTTCGACAATTGGATCTAGATTTTATTGTCACATATTGCAAATATTTCGTTCAACGAAGAATTTATTAAATATATTTACTTTTTTTTTAAAAATATTTATAGGAGTCAAGCGACAAGCCAACTTTTGCACTTATTATTCAGATATATTTAAAAAAATGCGCCTGGAAAAAGTATCCAGATTATCTCAGTACTTTTTCAGGGTGTGAAGTAGTTTTCACTATGCGCGAACGGGCGTTTTCTTTCCGCTTTATCTCTGCAGGAGGGAAAATCTTCAGATAAATTAAAGAATTATCAAGGTGTAATCTTGGTTGGGTATTGCGCGAGTTGCTGGCGCTGGCACGTTTAAATTTAAACTAATTGTTGAATTAAAACAAAATGAAAAAATTCACCGCATGTATTTTCTTCCTGTGTCAGTTAGCTCTTTTGGTGTGAATGATATTATTTTAAAATAGGTTTATACGTTCGAGACTATGATTACATAAATAGATTTTTTTTCGAGGATCTCTGGCAGTTTCAAATATGAACTTCTTAGCAAAATACACGTTGATATAATATAGACTTATTTGTAAAAAAATTGGATATCCTTTTTGTTACTAAGAAAAAATGTGAATGTAGTAAATACTAAATTTCCACCTTGGATTCAACTAAACAATTTTATACAGGTAAATGTTTATTAAATAAAATGTTTTTATATGGTTCGCTTTATGCTTCAATATATTTTAATAAATGTATTTTTTGTTTAATTAAATTTACGAACAATTCGGTATTATTTCTTTTGAATCGATCTGTTACATAAATGAATATGAAATATGAATAGAATTGATCAAATTTAGCCTTGAGTGCATTTTATTTGTGAGAATACATAAGTCGATGGGAGGTGCCCTTGGCCCGGAAATGAGATCTTTCATTTCCTCCCTCGCGCTGACGGGAGGAGCGATTCACCCTCAAATCGTGTCACATCTGCTTTTAATAATATTTCATAGTTTTGATTTGACGACCGCAAAAATAAATCCAGAAGGGAAGGATTAATGAGTACCTTAAGAGTCGAGCCCTCGGTAAACTCTGCGGTTTATGCGGAATAATAATTAAGCGTAATTTACATATTTATCCTTTTAAATTATTTTTATGACCCTCTTAAAACTGTACCCCACTTTTATTACTTAATTATAAAAAGAAATAAAAATTATGCGTATAAAGTAAATTATTTACTCAAGGAAGTAACATGTATAATTTCAAAAAGATTCAAATATTAATTTTTTGCTAATTCACAAATTATTTTTAGTTCATAATTATTAACGCATTTCATGTACGAGTATGTTATCAAAAAGACACCGTGTTCATGTTTTAAAAAAATATTTTTATTGGAGTAAAATTATTGCTATTTAATAAAAAAATATGTTTGTGTACTTTTATATTTGTAAAAGTTTAAAAAAAATTAGAGATTCGGTTTTGTTTCATTTTAAAAACTTTGAACTTGAAATACATAGTCAAATAATATTAAATAATAGAATACTCGGACATGTTTACCTCTTAAATTTAAAATGAAATAGTTTTTTTTTAATATCTTAAAATTATAAAACTTGACAAATAGATACTTCTTTTCCTTTTCTAGCACTAGTTAGTACCCGGGTCGTATGAAGACTGGAAGGAGTTTCCGGTTCGGCTGTTTTAATTTCCGGCTTTCCGCTTTTAGCAAACAGTGATGATGACTACCTCGCGGGAATGCGCCATGACAGGAGGTATTCGTACGTTCATTTAAAAATACATACCCTTACCACGAGGTGGTAATATCCGTAGACAAATGGATTTGTGAATAAGGTCGTATGTATTATTCCACACCAGGTATATGATAATTGACCAAAATACATTATCATATATATGTTTCTAAACATTGTAAAAATATTTAAAAAATTTACTATTGGAATCAAACAAAATATACTCAATTAATTTGTTAGCTTAATCGTTAATACCACCTATTCTTTATCTAACGTTTGCTGAATCAATTTGCAACCTAACAGGTGAATCCTAAACAGGTGGATAGATTTGTCTGTTTTCGATTGATCAATCAGGATTCGATAAACCTGAAATTTATCAGATCCAATTAATGGTACAAGAATTGTTTTGTTAGTAAATTCATCATGGATAAATCTGTTCAAAAAAATAATTGAAGATTTTTGATAATTTAACTTAAATTGAAATGTTGACTGATGGAGTTGATGAAAAAGAATAATTTAAAATTTCGTCCATTAAATATTTTAAAAGTTCATACCTACCACAGTCGTTCAGAATTTAGATACATGCATGGTTAAATGAGAACAATGCAGCGTATATCACCATCAGCGTACGTTGTTCTGCCTCACGAGTCTCCCATGTGGTCGTACGAGTAGTGCACAACATGAATACACATAAATTCACGACCTCGTTTAATTTACGCGGTTCTGAGTCAATCTTAACGAGAGCTAAAAAAGTGACTAATGCAAATCCTTTATGATTGCTGTATTAGTAGATTGGTTGAATGCCATATTCAATGACAATTGAGACTTACAAAAATATTGTTTTATTTAAATTTTAATTAATAATCAAAAATAATGTTTATTTTATATTCTTACCAGAAAGAGACGAGAACTCCTTTTTATGGAGTGACAAATTCAAATGATAAATGTGTTGCTCTTCAGGCGTTGATTAACCTAATGTTATAACCCAACATTATCAAGAATTAATTTCACAAATTTAATAAGCAGCCATTTAGAGTTCTGGAGTGAGATCCCGCATGCGGGATTGGAACATTTTGTCTTGCTAGATTGGAAGCGCTCCGCTCCCATAGACACGTGTAAATACACTAATGAAATGTTCGGAGGCAAAACCTCACGAGTGCTCAGTGCTCCGGAGTAAATGGCCCTAACTAAGCGATTTCTAAGTAACTCTTATGATATAGCCACTCTGCGATAGATACGGTGTACTATTGTGCTGAATTGATTTCCAGAAAGAGAGAAGCCGGAAAAGATTTATTGCGTCGGTTGAGTATCGTCAGCTATTAGTTAATGGGTTCGTGTCTTGTTTTAAGAAGCAAGACATCAACTCTTCTTTGCTCTTGTTACGAATTACATATAGTTAGTTCGTTTTACGCGTGGCAGATGTAAGTGTGTATTATTTAATGTACAATAGATGGTTTGTTTTGTTAATATATTTATAGTATGCTAGGAATAATTAGTTTTTTGATTTGCTACAAACAAATTCAAATTTAGTTGGTATTTGAAAATCTTTAAACATATGCAACAAACCGATTATTATTAATAATACATATTTTAATTTATCTTACCAATCAGTATCTTAAAACACTTTTTGTGCTTAAGTGTTTTGTGTATAAATTAGTTATAATATGAAATTATTTCACATATTTTTAGGCTATATTAAAGTATTATTGTGATATTTTAATTTCGATTCCAGTTTATATTTACTGATTGATCTGTATACATGAAATATGTACAAATAAAATAAGTAATTATAAGACAGAAGAAAACTTTATTTAAAAAAATCATTGGTTAAACCTTTAAAAATATTATGTTTATTTTAATACTTAAATTTATATCAAACAGGAAAAGTTAATTTATAGTTTTTATGTTAAATATTTTTTTAATACATTATTTGTACTCAAAATTTCATTAATTTTTTTACCGATGACGTTATAATGTAGCTGTAGTTATGTCATTAATGGATTGATTCATGATTACGAACATGAATTAATAAGCAATTATCATAATTCATATCATCCGGGAAGACACCTGTCCATTCCGACAGGAAATCCGATCATACTCTGACAGATCGCACAATTTGGCCGTAATCCCGGTGCGTTGATAAGGTCATTACCATGATAACTATATCGGCCTAAACCACCGGGACAGCTGGGTGGTCTGGCTCCCAAGAAATTATACCAGAGCAATTGAGTTAGTAGTAATTTCAATTGTTGGTTAAATATATTAAGTACAAACGTTTGGGTTAATATACAATTGAACATAAGTTCTAAAGCCAGAGAACAGGGTTTGTTATAAGTAACCACAGGTTGTTAACATCAATTTTGTTTCTGACAAAAATCTCAGTTAGTTTAAATGATAGAGCTAAGACATTTATTTAATGAAAAATAAAAAAAAAACACGGTTCATATTTATATAATGATTTTTTGCAAACTTAGTAAATTTTGGGTGATTTGATAAATATGTAGAAGATGCACCTAATTAAAAGTGAATCTACCCAGGCGCAGAAATTCGGACCCGTAATTGCAATCTCTTTACTATAAAAGGTTAATTGTTTTGGTTGACGGCCAACTAGTTGGTTTCGAGATTGGATTCATCTGTTAATTGAAATTCGGAGAATTTAATTTTCAATCAAGCCAGTGGTAAACCTATGTTATGTGACTTGTCAAAAATTGATTTCAATAACACAGAATTAGCACATTGCAGAGAAATACACTAGAAATAGGAGAGTAATTACAATGTTTCTCATTTTTTCCTCTTTTAATTATGATATTTTACCTCCCATTTCAGACGATCGTTATTTGTATGGATGAATAAATACATTTTTATTAACATAATTATATTTATGTAAAAATAAAAGATAATAATCAAAACATAGAATAAGACTTTTTCCATTCTTTTATTCCCAATGAAAAATGAGAATGAAAACAGTTGCATTAAAAAAAACTTTCAAACACTTGCACTTGCTATTGCGGAAAGGTTATTTATGTCATTTAGTTTTGTTATATATATTTTTATCATTTTATCGTATTTTACGACCAAAATAAACCACCCGCAAACATGCATGTTTTATCAGGCGTGTTAAGCCTTATGCCATGATTTTTATATATTTATGATTGTATCAAATCAATTTTAGACTAATTTATATAAACATTTCACGTTTTGTTGAAATACACCACAGTTTTATAATAAAAACACTACAGTCCATGCATAATTTCAAATGCAAATAATACACCAAAAAGTAACCAAGCTTTTCTAATTTGAGTATCAGCCTCGCCACTAATTCAATATTTTAGCAAAGGCCACCAGCCACCGGCCGCAGAGCGAGCGGCATTGGCGGATAATCTCCAGCAAGTGCGGGGGCGGCGGGGATTGTATCGGGGGTGGTTTATGGGGCAGTTCCCGCGGGGGGTGGGTTAGGTTAGGTTAGCCCGCAGGAAGCGAGTGCATCTCCGCCGCTCTGACGCGCACCGACAACTATTCGAGATTTTTTTAAATAAATTTATACGCGTAGTAAATTTATAAGTGGAACGCGAGCTGTATAATATGAACGGAGCTCTACATTTATGGTACTCGCTGTATATATTTCATAAATGTACGTGATAAATTTGTCGAGATTGTGGAAATTCTACGGTACGGAGCGCTTTAAAGCACTTGTACGTTATAAATACTATTTTCAGTTAAAAATGTTTGAAAACAATTACTATGATTTGTTGATATGCTTACTCAACAAACGGATACTCACGAGTTCCGGCATTTTCAATGAGGAGCCTATAAACAAAAAAGTCTACAAATAGTCGTACCGTGTGATCAGCGTCAATTGTGGCCGTATGCGACATATTATATATTCTTGGAATCATTCTTGTGCCTGATTACTTTCTAGTATGATCCCTTGTACGAAAATTAAAAAATATATAAAGATAAATAAAAAATTATAATGACCCCGATGAGGTTCACTTTCTTTAGAATCTAAAAAGAATAGTAATCATTTTAGTTATTCTCTCATTATTTGGGTCACTTTGAAAATCCTGATTATTTGAAAATGAGATTACGCAAAGAAAATGACTAAAAAGTAATTTTTAATGTTTATTAGTATCGCACCAAACAAATTACATGTACTTAATTTAATAGTATAACTTAATATCGACAAGTATGTAAGAGGTGCGGTTGGAGTTATTCTAAAGACCTGCCAGCAATTTAGTTTGCCAAGAATGTGTTGTGTACATGGAGGGTGCACCGTGCGCTGATCAAGTCGGGATTTGTGCATAGTGGGGGATTGCTTCCTTCCAGGAATTCCCGGTCGGAGGATCAGGGCCCCACTTTGAATGGCGCCGTTCGTATTTATGAAAAGCTGCAGCCCGGCCGCGAGGACCTCGCCGAGGAAAGTTGGACTCGCTTGCACTCGGTCGAGCCAGTTCCTGAGTGCTAATGGAAAGCTTTGTTTGCCAGCTACTAGCTTAGATAAATAAAATATTTTTAATTAGAGTGCACGTAAGACTTTGTTGTTAAATATAAACACACAGAAGAGCTGCTTGTTTTCTTATTTGATAATGAATATGACTTCATTTAAATTTAAGCTTAAGTTTGTCTTTTACATCATGTTTGATCTTAAATATTTGAGTAGTTGGGTGAAACTACATGAGCGCAAAATTAGAAAGGTTTTGAATAAAAGAAGAAATAATATTTTTTAACCTACTGATATGAAATTCATTATAAAGTTAAAAACAGTTAAAAAAATTAGTTTATCTATGCAGATATTGCCTAAACCTAAATATGTTTTAGTCAATTGTAATTTTTTTCCATTTATACTACTTTTCAATTGAAATTTACGCTACTCATTATGTAATTGGCTATTGAGAATTTCAAGTTATACTGAAATAGGTAACATTTAATGAAAAAAATATCTTATTTAGAGTTTGAACACGCTAAACGGCCCTTTTTTGATACCATCGGAGATGAGATACCGATAGGTAATATTCCAGCTCCGGCAGCGTTATTTCTTATATTTACTCTTCTATATAGATATAAAAAAAATATGGAAAAAAAGCCCAAAGGGCACTGCTTCTAAGGAAAATTATTTCCAATTCTATCATTGCGATCTAGCGACTCTAAAGCCCGTAAGGCAATAAAAATACTTTATAACGTGACAATAAATGATATCTCAGTAAATTTTGTAAGTATTAGTAGTGGCACGGTGCTATTTTTGACACGAGACATAACGAGGTAATTAAAAAAAAGTGATAGAAAACACCCAAAGTAAAGCAGTTATATTTTGATTTGTCAAATTGCTTTGGTATCGATCGGATCGAAGCACATTACCGTCCGCTTAATAGAGTAATTACGATTCAAACAACAACACATTCAAATTGGAACGTCCTCCGTCATCAATAACCGCTCGCAAGTGCGTCATAAAAACCGTCGGCGATAATGCTTCACGTGATCGCGCGGGTGGCGGGTCGCCCCGAAAGACAAGCAAATTACCCCGGAAAGTAATCATTTTATTGTAGCCATAGCGTAAAATGATATTCGGAAATTTCCGATGGAGGGGCCGGCGACGATATTTGCGGGGCTTCTCAGTAATTTTCTGCTTCGCTTTACATCGCAGGGGGACGGGCCTCGGATTACCGATGAAACATCAATAACCTGCCGTATTTTTGAGCCTATTTCCAGGCTGGTAAAAAGATTACGAACTTTTCTCGCAGTCGGCGCTCTCCCTCATTGAATTTAGGAATTTGAAATGTAACGCAAATAAAACGTAAACGTCGCGAGCGATTCGATGAGATTGGATATTTTTTGCATGTGTGATACTGCGAATCGATTTAATTTAGAAAAATAAAAAGAATACGGCGAAAATATTATCACACAAATTAAGTACATGATGAAATACATTTATATAAAAAAAAGTGTTAAAAAGGAAAGATCTCCCTAAGGAAAATATATTTTATCGCATAAAATTATATGATCAAATCCATGGATTTGAATATATATTTATTAAGACACGATATCTTTATTTCAATTCAAAAGGACGGCCATAGATTATTCTTTTTTATATTTTCACAGATACTAAATAAAAGTAAAAATTCGTTCGTTTTCTTATTATAAGAGATTGCATGTTTTATTATCGCTAAAGGTCTTGTGTATAATTTAATAATATATATCTTGAATTCAAAACTATCGTAAAACAAAATAGATATATGACAAAACAAAAGTTTAAATTTTGTTTGAAAACACTTACAAGATAGATTGACAAAACCGGTCATAAATAATAACAAAAACGGGTAAAAATAATTTTTATTTAAAATACCAGAACGAATTCCATCAAGTACTCTTTGTCAAAAATATTGGATATAAAATTGTTTCTTTAAAATTTCAAGAAAACAACGGCTAAAACATGACCTTTAAAATGTTATGTAAAAAAAGTACTTTTTTACAAAAACAAATCATGCAAAAATTTCTGTGAACATATATAGCAGAAAAAATTGACAGATCTCTTAACTGTAAATAAATGTTTCTGGGGCGAAGGTACTCGGAATACGGTAAACACATTTCATATTGAACTATGATATATCTGTATAATTATATCGATATGCCCCTACTGAATAACTGTCTTGCTTTTTGATAAATTACCCAATATTGCTTGTATCCTGCAGAGAGTTTGCTGTATCTAATTGAAATAATCATTCCAACATCCATTAAATGCATGTTATAGCATGAAAAATACCATAATTCTCATCTTTAAAATACAACCCACAAATAAATCTAAAAAAACTTGTAAATATTTCAAATTAATAATTGATGACTAGATATTGAAAAACAGACAAATATGAAAGACAAAACTGATGAAGCATACAATGGGTGGTTAATTGACTTTGCGTCAAATTTCATTAGTAAAAGGTACGTGTTTATTTTTGTCTTTTTTATTGGTTGACGCAGTGCGATAAAGTAAATTAATATTTTACCCAAAGTTGGCAGGTCTACGGGTATATAAAAAAACTATTAAAAAAAAAAACATGAATATCACAATAGCCTTCAGAGAGAGGTAATTAACGATGCCCTTATAAAAAAAGCTAACACTTATAATATGAAATTAAGTATGGTATATTTGTTACTGTTAATGTGGAGTTATTTTGTATACTCACTTATTGGATTCAGTAAGTTCATTGCATGGCCTGGAAAAGCATAGTAGCTTCATAGATATTGGCAAAGTCCGGTCCGCACTAGTATAATGGGATATTGCGGCCAGGGGTCTCGCCAGATACTTTTAAGGGACCGCGCGTGTAGGGCAGTGCGGGGTCGGCGAGTTGCGGCCGTATATAATTTGGAGGATTAGATGGGTCCATAACCAAATTTGTCTGGCTTAATATCATTTTGTAGTGAAAGGTATGGAGAAAGGAATGGCGGGTCCAATTACTAAAGGATCAATTTGGATGCTTATGGAAAATGTATGTATTTTGCATGAGAATACTGACATTATATTCATATTGATAATTTCTTTACGTAAAAAAAGTCATATAAAAATATGATGCTATGTATGTGTGTATGTTTAATACGGTAAACCCTGTTTACTGTATTTAACTATCTACTTATAGTATCATCCTTTGTAATAGATGAAAAAATCGTTATCATAAATACAAGTTTAGTATCTGCAAACATTCAACGTATAGTAAAATTTGTATATTTTCAATAAGATTTGGTATACGATACGCAATAATAAAAACCAATAACAACATTTTTTATTTTATCCGATTACATAAAATATGCGCGGATAATATTCTTTATTTCATAATACTTCAAAGAATATTTGGGATTAAAAAAAAATACTGATAAATATTGAGAACAATAAAAGTGAATTAAAACTCATCAACCATTTAGTGAGTTTCTGTTAAAGCATTTTCTCGTGGCGTGCTTAGCATTTAAGGCTTTTATTTGGGCGGCGGTATGACGACCCCTCGGCCGGATTTATTGGTCGCTCCGGTAAATTAACTTCCTGGACAGGTGTACAGAGCCTCTTCGGTCACGACATACCTGCTGCAAATCCACTCTGGTATTGTCAGGCGCGAGAGTATTGTGTTTCTTGACAATTCATGCCCTGCTTTATGTAGTAGCCATATTCGGTAGTTTTATTAAAAAGTCGCTTTTCATACGCTTGCATAGTTGATAAAAGCTGTTACCTATAGTATTGAATCAAAATGCTTATATATAATAAACGAATATAAATGCAGTAGGTTTTTTAAATTTATTTTTAATGCGTAGTTTTGATGGAACAATCTCATAAAGCGGTCATTCGCTTGCCGCTTCATATATGGGGTTCGGAGAGCTGCCAACTCGCATTTAATGTATATTATTAAATGTAGGATACAAAATTTTATATTCAACATCAAGTTTAATAAATCTAAAATAATTGAATATCCACATTTCTATTTATAATTTAAAATATGCCGTTTATTCGTACGCCAATAATGAGGAGACTGTACATAAATAATGATAAAGCCATCAAAGATTTTTTTACTTTTAAACTCAATTATAAGATACAAAATTTTTAAATTATAAGTTTATTGAAAAATTTAAAATTATAAACCTATTTTTTTTAAAAGTTTATGTTTAATAAAACAGTTGATTTTATAATAAATATATGACAAAGATAAATGATATAACAATAAGATACATAAACGCCATAACTTTTTGTACAAAAGCAAATAAGTCTAATTTAATAATGTCATGTTCAAATACTCAATGTCAATATAATGTTTTTGAATACAAAAGAAATATTAAAATAACAACACAATAAATAAAGAAGAATAAAACAATGACGATTTGGCTCGTAAATTCTCATTTATTGAAAAACTGTTGTTTTTCTCTCGATTTTCAATTGGGAAATGATTTTTATGAAATAAAAATGGACTGAGGTTACATTTATGGTACTCAAGTATAACTTATCGAATCCGCCCCACCAAGATATTGGGTTTTGTAAAATTGAAAATCGCCTGGTTGGACAACTGTTTACCGTCTCAGTAAATTCAATTTCACTTCCTCATCGAAGAAGATGAATCCAAATTTCGTACATTTAAAACACTTTTGTAATTTCAAGTTAATTGAAAACAATTTATATTTTTATCTAACCCGCTAATTGACTTTGAAAAATATAAGAAAAGAAAATACTTTTAACTTTTATTACAGATCAACATAGAATTGATATATATATAAGTACATATTTATTTTTAAAATGAAACCATCGCTAATATTATTTTTTCTAAGGTTATATTTCCCTGTTGAAATCCCTTAGTCCTAGATTTAAATGCTATGGATACCGGACCAAGGGATCGATGCTTTAAGGTTCATTATATTTAATTTAATAAAATAAACAAATACATGAGCTATTATGCCAATTTATATAATATATAGGTCAAGCGATACGCACTTGACTAAAAATGAATCATAAATATTATATTCCCTTTATTATAATCCTATGAGCTCTCATGGAAAATTTATTAAAACATTAATTTTGTTGTCAGAACTCGATTTACTAAACGATTTAAGGTGTCTGACTAATTATTACTGAGTGCGTGTATAATAATGATATATTGCGATTAATATAAATTTATAATTTATCTAAGAACAAAATGAGACTGTATAATTATTTAAATGATCACGATATTTTATTAAATAAACAGAAATGAAAAATAGCACAACTCGTTGACAGGCCGAGCGTAAATTTTTATTTTCAATTACTGAACTGTCCCGTCCATCTGCGACACGAAAATAATTTTCTGACAAAACAACTACATTTCACAAAAGAACCGGACAAAAGATAAATCAGCCTGATTGTTTCTAAATAATCACAAGGCAATGAAAGGCGGCCGAGTTTGATTTATCTATATAACGAAATCTTAATAGGGGTCATATATTTCACGAGGGATAAGTTTATAGATACTGAGAACTCCAAACGACGGTCCGCCGATAACAAAGGCTCCCAAATATTCATCTGCCATCTGCAGATGATAGTCTCACTCGCTTAATTTACTTTATGTTCGCCACCTTATTCAAGGAGTGCAAGTACTCTCGCAGTAAACCATAAACTAAGATCAGGCATAAATTTTATTATCAGGTGGGAATCACAATACGCGCGGGTAAACTAGGTGTATAATTTAAAATCGAAGTGTTGGAAGAAGTTGGAACGAAGGTTTTATCACTTCCCCGTCTAAATAGGAATGGTGTTGGAATACTGTAAAAATATCGTAGTCTGAACTCATGGACCGGATGAGTTTAGTGCAATATAAAGCATCAAATTAGTATACGTGATATTGATCTAATTGTGGTTTTTAGTTTTATGAGTAGCGATGAATCTAAAATATCGTTGTTATATTTATTATTATTTTATTTTTCGACATAAACAGGGGAGTGACGCGTAGTCCATATAACATAAATATATGAAGCTCTTATAATAATATCAGGGATGTAAATTTATATTCTTGTGTGTGTTTATATCATTTCCCTTTGTATCCACTCTGAAGGGCAACGTAAGTGATAAAGGATGATGAATTGTGTTGTTTTTCTTGCATCAGGATATCTTTCAATGATATGCTCGGCGTATTTTGTTTTTCAATGATATGTTTCAAAACTGCATAAAAATAATGATTTTGCTAAAAAAAAATTTCCAATACTTTTCTGTTATTTCCATTTTATACTGGTTATTTGATAAAATAAACGATATCTATTTAAAAGAATATATATTTTTTTTACAACAAAAATAATTGTAGTATCAAGTGATGGAATAATTTTTCAATACTTTCCACTCACTGGCGAAATATAATTGTTTAAAACGGTTTTTGTGAAAGGATGATTTTATTCGAAATAGATTATTTGTACAAATATTTATTTCCCATCTGTACCTATTTAGAATAAAAAATTTAATACAGGTCCACACAAATATTTTTTTAATAATCCGTTTTGTTATAACCGACGTCAATATTTTTGTGTTTGACGATACTAAACACATTTAATTTTTATCAGTAAATATTTAAAAACATGTATGGTGTAATTTTATTTAATTTATTAAAACACTTGGAAATATCAACAGCAAATCACTTTCAATCAATATGACAGGCGTGAGTCTAAATCAGAGGTTCCCAAAGTGGTCAATATCGACCCCCAGGGGTCGATTTCGCCATGCAAAGGGTCGATGACAGCGAAAAATAAAATTGGGGGTCGATGAACTGTAAATGGTGGTCTACTAGAGTGGATCCCATTTAAGCAGGTCATCACCAAAATTAAGACATTTCGTAAATGTCATAATGCACCGAACACAGATTGTACCTATGTACTTTGTGACGAATCGAAGCCCTGAAGCGTAGAAGTATTTTGTAAGTTTCTAATTAATGTATTTTATTCTATTTAAGATATTAAAATGGAATTCCACCAAGTATTCTCTGTCAAAAATATTGATTTTCTGAATGTTACTATATTTGCATTTTGTGTGTTTTTAATTAATATACTTTAATATAATTAACTTTACATGTATTTTAACATTTTCATTTTTAAACCCACTGTACAGTAAACCCTTTGAAAATGAGTTGTGCTATATAAGATGTCAAAAATATGTTTGAAGTTGATGAATTTGTAAAAAATCGATACTAGCAAGGCAGGGGGTCGACGAAAAGCAGGAAAACTCGACAAGGGGTCGACGGGACAAAATAGTTTGGGAAACTAAGGTCTAAATGCATCAGTTTGAGACTCGGAAGATCTGAACTTTTCGGTCAAGATTCAACGACCCAAACAAAAACGCAAAAGTCATACCCAAATTTTATTCCATAAGTTGCAGATGAATAACTAAAACTTTAATTTATTTAAAATATTGAGACTGAAAAAACTGCATTTAAAATATTTATCGCTTCTGTAGGACGTGTATAATAAAATTTCGTATCAAAAGTATTTATCAAATTTTTTTTTTGATAAATACCTAGGTTCTTGTGTCACGTAACAAAATCAATGCATATCGAATTAATACATATTCATTATCTCAGAATGATCTGACAGTTATGTCGCGGTCACAAAGCGAGCCGGTGAGCTCCAGGGCGGTTATCACCTCGCCTGGACGCGGGGCTCCGGTAATTGGAGCTACTGTTTGATTTGTATGCATACACGAGATTGTTCGGGCTGGGACCGCTGACGAGTGTCACGGGCCCTCGTCCGCCTGACTGACTGGCTCCCTCCCCGTCCAGCAGCTGCCAGACCACCCCCAGGAAGTTGATCTCTTGTAAAACAATCAATTTTGGTCAACCGCTCTTCTGCTTGCATAGCTTGAGAATTTTGAAACTGATGAATTACGGATTACACCATTTATCACAAGAAAGATAAGTTCAGCCATGCGGATATTTGAAATTGAAATTAACGCAATGATTTTAAGTTTTTGAATATCTGTGGTATATCTATGTGTTAAATAACATGATTTTATTTAAAAAAAATATATATTCTCAATATTTCAATAAGTAAAGTAAGTATTTACACTAACGTTGAGTAAAAATCTTATATTGATTTGTATCAACAATTAGAACACATTTAATAAATATTGTATGATTTGAGTTTTAAAGCTTTTTGGTTTACAAATATGAACAAAGAAAATGTTATTATTTCCATAAAAAAATTATTAGCATCCAAAATAAATATTTATTAAATGTAACTGGTTTAAAATGTATACGTATTTATTATTATTAAATAAAATTTATTTTCTAAGGGTCGCAGGGTCAAAAATAGATAATGAAATATACGATGATTTGAAATTTATTTTAAATGCTTAAAAAATGATTTATATGTATGAAGTTTTGTTGTTTCTATGTTTTTACATTGTGGGTTTTTATTTTCAAATAAGTAAAATCTTTCAAGCAGGTAACATCATTTTAAAGCAAAAAGAAAATAGTACGGCATTACATATTCAGCTTCTACTGAAGTCAAAACCACATTTGCACAGAGCGTGAGGTTTACTCTAAGTTTCAAAGCCAAGAGCGAACCAACTGTGTCTATACACGGACCACATAATCAGCTTCATTATAGTAAGATCTCGGAAAATGATGCATTATGCATGAATGTTCTGAAAAACAGATATTGAATGTAACCTTTAGAGTAAAAACCATATAAACTACATTTAAACAAAAAAGTCAAAGACGTTATTCTATCCGACGTATAAAAACACGAGTATCTCAAAAAACAGCGAAATATATTTCGCTCCGTACAAAACATGGCTTCGCAAGGCTAATAATTTTTGAGCCGCTACAAGGGTTGTCACAAGGAGGCACTCGCGGTGTTTCATTCCCTCCTTGTTAGAGCCACCCTCACGCACGGGACGAGGGGATAAGCCTCTTAAGGCCCGCTTGTCCTTTTATCACTGTCTCCTCTAATATTTGTCTGCATACAGACTACCGTACGGCAGGAATACTTGGGTAAATTGTGGTTAAAATCGTGCGAGATTTTGATATAAAATATTTAGGTCTGGACCGAAAAAAAGGTTATGAGCTGGGTGTCTTAAAGTGTAAGAGATAAATTTGGCTTACTGTGATTTGGGGCTTTATAGGATCAAGGGATTTGTAACGTTTTTTTATTAAATATAAATGTCGGTGGCCACATCGTACATACTCGTGCGGATATATCACACCAAGCTAACCCTTTTATTGGGCAGGAATATTAAATCAAAAAGAATAGTAAACCGTATAAAATAATTCTACATCGCAACATTCTTCATACCAAATAAAAGCATAATTTCATTTAATTAATATATTCAAGGGCACTATAGTTAAAATATTATTTTTTTGTGAAGCTTCTACAAGATAATCAATCGATAGTCAAACACTGAATAGTAATGGCGATGATAAAAAAAAAACCTTCTGCAGACATACTGTAGTCATAAATTCTTAGATGGTATTTTTTAAAGGGTAGGTAATCCCGTTTCCCAGTATAGGATCATCATTTTCTAGAGGATAAATCTTACGTAAATTTGTGTCTCCATGCGGAAACTGTAACCGCAACCGACCGAACAAGCCACTGCGTACATCCGCCGCCTAACTTTTATATCAAAAATTCACACGTAAAACTTATAAATATCTTTCAGTACAAGTTACGTTTTACGTAAATTAATCATTTAATATATTCCGCACGATGGTACCAAATAAACAAACGTAGCCTTTTGAAACATTTATCTAAATTTTACGAACGCGTTTTATATTTTTACACAAGGATGATATTCGATTGATCGCTTCAATCTGGTCAATTTCAAGAATATACTCACGTATAAGATTGTTTTTTTTTTATAGCTACTGACTATTTTTTGTACTAAAAATTTAAAATAGATTTTAAGTAAAATAAGATTTTTTTTGCTATCGGAGGTGTTAATTTTGGTCAGCAAAATAAAATTCAAACTATTTCTTCTTCATGTTTAAAAAACCTTCACAATAAAGCAGGAAAAATAATCAAATACATCAATTCGCTCCAAACATTGCTCGCCCACGGTCTGGGGTGGGTGAGAGTTCTCTCGTGTCGTGTGCAATGTCGGAGCCCCGCGCCGCCCAATCTTCTTTCCGGCAGCAAAAAGCGGAACTTGTCGCAATCATCATCATCGGCAATGTACAAATGGCTTCATTATGAAATGGGACACAGCCAGCCGGAGCAGGGTCTCTTATTATCATAATACGCCCGCGCCAGGATTGCTGTTTGCTTTTTGAGCGAGCCGGTCTCGGTTCGTGATTGGCGCACCATGAGAGACTTATTTTTAGAAACTCATTTCATTTCAACCCTCTCATGGTTTCTTTTAAGTAAAATAAGTATTGATGTCACGTTAAAAGGTATCTTTTTAACCATTGTTTATAAACCTTTTTTTTGTTGTTGTCAAGAAAATTTATTTGGATTTTGATAGTAGTAAAAACACTTTCTTTGTTACCATATCAATTTATAACAAAATCATATGAAAATATTTTAATTTTTAAATAATAACAGAACTATATTGAAACGCGAATATTTTTTGCTGCTTGAGCGGGTGCCTTAAACTGATGCTATGACGTTGTTAAGCATTTTCAAAACAACAAAACGTTTGTATATGAATAGTATCATCGCTTACGGTCGAATGAAACTCACACGCGATTAGATAGATTTTCGCTCAAAAGTGTCGATGAAAAATATGTTTTTTTTAAACCAATAATATTAATAAAATAAGAAAGAGCAAGCGTTGTGAAACAAAGCATTTGCATTCGTGTATAAATTGCTAACACTAAAAAATCTAGTATCTCAAAGTAGGAAGAAAAATAAGGAAAATAATCTACGTAAATTATTCTATTTGTTAGCTCTGAGATAACTTGAAGTTTTGATATTACATTCAGTAAAAGTATGGTAAATTCATTTTCGTATCAAAATCCATACAAAGAAAATCTTCATAAGAATTATATTCATAAGCCTCTGCAAGATATATTCAGTAACAATAACAGATGATGTTATTCCGAGAAATCACTAACCTTTCTAGAAAGCCTCCATTCACCTGAAGATAATATTGAGAGTAACAATATAAGGATATCTTCTAGAAAATAGACCCACGACAGAGTTATAGTTTGTATATGTTAAGTTATCGTATAATGATATATCATTTAATAGTTATGGATGGTTAAACGTCACAATTTTAGTTGGCACGATTCTATCCTCACAGAAAACATAGATGAAAAATATCACTTTGTAAAATGTCACGATTGTAAAATTAAACGATTCGTAAGATTTAAGCGTATGAAGTTTTTACTCAAAAATAGCTTGAAATCACCTCGTGAAGTATACAGATTCTAGTTTTTTTTTTTACTGTAATCATGGAAATGGCACCGGACCGTAGATTCGCGTCTGAGATTGCCGAACCAACTGACAGCCGAGCGTGCGACTGCCACGTGGATTTTAACGAGCACGCGTATTGTTACAATGCGCTTGATGCATATACTTAGAACCCACCATTAGTATTCGGTGACTTAATTTATACATGAAATAAAATTTGTCATCGTATAAATGGCAACCGTGCAAACAAAACTGCTATAAATCAACAATTATATATAAATATTTTTTCAAAAAATAAATTTTGCAAATCTCACTGAAGAGAGAAAATAATAATTATATACGTGTGTGTGTATATATATGTATATAATATTTGTAATTGAGTTAATTTTCCCAATCAAAACCTTTACAATTCAAAATGAAACTATATTAATTTTCAAGGTGTTTTCAATTATAACAATATAATTTACAATCAATGTTTGAATACGAATGTGTTTCTAAATCCTTTTATTTAATTAAAATATTTATACTGATTGCCATTTATTATCGGAGCGTATAATGTAGGACACGAGCTTGCGGGATATTAATTGTAAAGTTAGTTAGGGAGGGAATGTATTGTTTGTTAAGGTTTTACGCTAATGGATCAATATGGTAAATTTTCAGATAAACAAAGCGCTATTAAAATTCGCACATAAAATAATAATTACATCATCCATCAGCCATATTCAGATTCCATGCAACAATTCAGAAATACGATTCTTTCAGTATGAAGTTGTTAAGTAATTATGCAAATATTACAAGCAAGCCTGTTTATTTTACTTAAAAGCAACATTGGGTGGTAGTCATTAAAAGTTGAGGTTATGTGAGGTGTTTTGAAGACTTCGCATTAATGAGTGTTTGATTACTGTGCTATGATAATTGAGCCGTTCACAGCTTGGCAATTTCGGATAATATTGTAGTATATCGGGTAATGGTTTATTTTTTGTGTATAAATTCGACAAATAAAAATGTCGCTTTGAATAAACTATTTTAGCGCATGAATACGCATGATGGTATTCATGTTTGTGGCTTTGTGTGTTGGTCAATTTATAATCTCGTTTTTACTAACATTTAAAAAAAATTGATTTGGTTTTGTTTATAACACACACAAGTAGTACACGCAGTCTCAAGTTAAAGAACTTAAAAATTTACGCCATTACTGTTTTTTAATTAAAAAAACACTGAGTTAACTGTTTTTTTTTATTCTTTGAAAAGTTTATATCACCAGTCAAAATTTTCGACAGTGTTAAACGGCAGTATGCATTGTTTACCGCAGTGTTATAAATTCACCGCGGCACGCTGTCCGCAAGCCGCGCCGGTCATCACTAAACCGATTCCGCTCCCATTCGACGATTTATAAAAATCAGCGATGTAGAAGCGGTGAGGCAAATTGAGTATCCTCGCAACCGCCATAACGACCGACGCACGGCTGTGGCGTCACATAGCCTCCACATAAAATCCAGTGCTGCCAGCTGCTGATGCTATCAGATTTTAATGTATTTATATGCTCAATGATGGGCATGAATGAGAGGCTGTACGTCCGTTCTTGTTCAAGTAAATGATCAGCTACAAATTATATGTTAAACTTACCACAAGCAAGTAAGCATCAGTATAATTATGCGCATTCAGAGTTTTCATGTCCATTCAACCCGGGTACGAACACATAATAAATGGTTTGTAAGCAGTCATTTTCTGTTATAGTATTAGTTTGATCATATCAAAAAAAATAAATTATTATTTTGTATCCTTTCAAAGTATACTTCCATTGATATGACATTATTATTATATTCCACCTGCAAATAAGAATACGAATAAAAATAATATAGAAGCGGATTATCTTGGATAAATTTCATTGAAGCCAATCTAATTTGACGGATAGTGATTCTCAACGCTAAGTAACTAGAGTAAGTTTTATTTTCAGGCACTTTTTACAGTGGAATAACCTAAAGCCTACAAAGTGTTCTGTGCGGCAACATCGGCGGAGGACGGGCACGGAGCCCGCGGGGGAATGCAAGTCGCGTCGCTTCATTGCGCCATAAATTTGATGGAATTGGATCGCGAAACAGCGCGATCATCTGCGTGGAACGCGCGATAAATAATAAATAACATATTAATAATTAAAATGCGATTTAGATGCTCGCTTGGAGCTCTGCATTAAAATTGCACATTTAATAAATTCACGAGAGGGGTGGAAATTAATGCACGAGCGTTGCGTGGGTGAAGGTTATCTTCGACCAACGTCACGACAAAGAATTTTTAAAATTTACACACTGTTACGTAAGGTCAATCTAATATTATCTATACAGATGTATTTGGCATAGCAGCGTTCAAAAAGATGTTAAACAATGAAACAAGATTATATTAAAATCTATGCACAACAAGTCATCATTAGTTCGTACTGTAAAATACTCGTACATACATAAAAAAAAAAATTACGAGGAAAACATTATTCGAAGAGAATAAGATTTTTTCAGTGTTTTATGTTTAAATATATATTTAACGAGTAAAATGTAAAGAAAAGTATTTATCTATGTTTTAAAAATGTGTGCACTTTTTAGCTGGAGCCACCGTTGGGTTGGGGCCCCTCGTTTCACCGATGCGGCATCGAGGGGGCTCACATCGTCTGAACTCCGAGGGCCGAGGGTCACGCAGCGCGGGGCTGGACGGGGGCCTCGCGGGTCAGCCTAATAGAGGGGCCATTCGTTTTATTATTGGTCCCGCTTTTTGGTATAAACATTTTAGTGCCAATATTTGGTTTAGTGGATTTTATCAGGTTATTGTGTGTTTGGGTGGTTTGAATAATTTATCCAGTGATACTCACAACGCACTGGTATTTTTATTTACACTTGTTGTCGATAAATTTAAAATATAAACATTATAATTATTTTTGTGATTATTATTTTCTAAATTATTAAATAGAGCTCTTGAAATCCACATTTGGTTTGCTTCAGTGAAAATATTTTTTTTAGAGATCATATATCAGGTACGTATCAGGATACGCACACGTGGCTTGTAGTCTGTATAAACAATAATTTATCAAATAAAAAAATATTAAATAAATCATATTAATTTTTGAAAAAAAAATTAACTTATCTCGACGCTTGGAGGTTTTTGATATTTAGAATCCTACAGCCAGAGCCGGACTACTCGACTCCGAGATGCATCCAGCCGAGGCTCGTGTCGGTCGGAAGCCAGGCCGGTGACGTCACGCGTGCCTGGTGAATGGGGCTGCGGCATAATGGCGCTGCGATGGTGCCGGCGGCGGCGAGGACAAGGCGCCGCCCATGGGGAGCCGGCTGAGGGGATTTTCTGCAGGCATTTTAGATTTTCGGAGCAATGTCTCGGGTAAGTGGAGAATGCTTCATCTCTAGTATATTTTTTAGATGCTCACTCACGCGGAACGGATGTCTACTCAGGTGGCTTGACTTTTTTTATATTATTACTTACATTTTAGCTACAGGAATATTATCCTTTTTAGAAAATATATTTTTTATATTGATAAAGGAAAAGTTCTACATAACTTTAGGTTAAGATTTAAAATGAGATATGCTAAACTTATTTTTTTGGTGTTAAATATCAAAAGTAAAGATGTCTAATAATCATAAGTATCGAATCAATGCAATTATTTATAACTTATATAACATTATGTAAAAAATACAAACCTACTAATTTCTACAATTATAATATTTTTTCATATGAATTACATTCAAAATTAGTTTGTGACTTCAGTTAATATAATTAATATTTGCATTGTAAAAAACCGACGATATTATAGTAAAAACGTCACGTTGTCTTTTATATTATATCTTAAATTACTTTTTTTTTTTTAATAGTGACTATGATGAGTGAAATACTAATAATAAAATTGTCTTTCTTTACAGAACTTAACATAATAAAAAAACACAATTTTTTTTAATATAGATCTTGTTCTTTTAATTTTGGCACAGATTCATAACTAATTTTATCGAAAAGTTTACTAGTAATTTACCAAGCCTCTCCATAAAAGGCGGAAAACGAGGTTCATTATACTAACTAATAAATTAAAAATCAATTAGTTTAAATTCCTTGGTGAGTTCTCGGATATTTGCTCCACACTCACAGACTAATCGATGCTTCTATTTGAGTTGTCGATTCTGGCAACATCAACACCGAGATTCCGGAAGTCAAACCGGAAGATTTGTGATGAGAACATCTGGCCAGTTTCATCAGGGATGGTATACACTGTTTTTATAAAATTTATTGTTACTTATATTAAGTCGTTCCTATTAATTTTTTTATAACTAGATTATTTTTCAAAACATTTTTGCAATATCTTTGAGTAAATAACGATTTTGAATTATTAACCTTATATTATTATACATTTTTAGAGTGAGCGTTATCTCTCAATAGTACCTATTTTTAAATAAATTATTTGATTATACCACCGTTATCAAGTTGTAAGTCTTCACACATGCTCCTTCCGTCTTCTCCTAACTAACATTTGATATCTAGATCAAAAGGTGAAATCTTCACCAGCCTTTTATTTAAATAATGAAAAGTTTCATAATCCTTTTTAAAGCAGATAAGTTTGTACAAAAATGCCTGTCTATTGAAAAGGTCAGCAAGAATATTTTAATTAATATTTTGTCATGTATCTTAAAAGTTGAATCAATATTTTGTCAAGATGCCCTGGCTCAGAATATTGTAATTAAATGGAATATTTTAAGTGAAGCTACCAGTTGCCTAATTTTTTTATAAAAATTCCATATGAATTAAATTTTCAAATACTTTTTTAATAATATAATTTTGTAGTCTAAGCTTTTATTTTGATTTTTTGTTGTTTTGTAAGCTGCCGTAAACATGTGTGAAGTAAAACTATACGCTAACAACAGAACATATTGTATAAATAAAGAATAAATTGCTTCATTTCTTTGTATTAAATGTTTTTGAAAAAAAGAAAAAACTACGATGCTTTCAGAAAAATGTTTTATGTATTTATTTAAAATAAATAAAAATTACTACTGCTTTATACATGTTATATATATTCAACATTAAAATACTAATGAATCTAAAGTGTACACTTTAGAAAATGGGTCTCCATTTGCCATAGGTACACGCAAGCAGCTCTCCGCAGTGCACGCCTCGGTAATATCTCTCCTCGTCTCCTCTTCGCAGGGTTCACTTATTCAAGATTGAAAAATTTGATGACACAGAGTAATATGTTCCCTCGAATCGCATATATTTTTAGACATTTATGAAGGCGAATAAATGGATAAACCTGGTTTCGGTGACACGGGTCTTCTGTCGAATTTTAAATAAGCTTAATGTATGTCATATATAAATCCCCGGGCTCGGATACTCCGGGGCTGGATTGAGACCCGCGGCGACGATGATGACCGGGGATCCAAGAAAGGCGAAAATTGAGCGGGGCTGAGCACCAGCACGGCAGCAGAGGACTGAAGTAGCGAGTAAATATTCATGAGATGCTTGGAGTTAAAATGTTTATTGATGTTTTAAATTTGGATACGTTTTAACTTATGTAAACGATAATTTCTAAAATTACGGAACGTAAAGGTTTGAAACAATATATGTATTTATATACATAGATTTATATTTTAAAACACCTTTATATGTAATATGACATATTTTTCAACCCGCACAACAGTTATTAAATAATCTATAAAATCTCAGTTGCATTTGTTCCCGACGTTGAAAAATTGTTTTCGTTTAAACAAATATTGTCAGTGTAATTAAATCTCTCAAACACACTTAGGCTTAGAGTGTTCTCTGTTATCTTTCAAAGATGCTAAAATCTGAGAAGCTGCGATGGCGCCGGCTGCACTGGCTGAGTCCTTAAATATTTATGAGGGCGAAATGAGACTGCAATGTGGAGTATTGAGACCACCGCCGCTCTGCTCGGTGTCGTATATGATGTCACATTCTATGGACTGCTTCAGCCTTTGTAGCGTATTTATCCATGTGAATTTATTATTGAAGCGTTAATTTCATGGATATAAATTTTGTGACGGTTTAGAATCTGGAATGCATATTTTATTAACATATTATACATTTTAAAATATATATCAACATGAATTCAAGAGCACAGTATATTGAATAACGTGTTTGTTATTTTATTGATTTTTTTTCTTGTCATCAGAGAACTTGTAGGCAATCCAATGATTTGTCACTCAAATTTATTTATACAATATTTTACTGAGTTTCAAAGGCAACACTGAAAACATATTTTTTTGTATTGTTACAAAAAAAACGATGCTGTTTCCGATGTCGATTCGAATTTTGTATTTTGTCAGTGAGGTTTTGACATTTGCCCAATGAGTGTGCGTGCGTTTTACGTGAGTAAATACTTTTTTAAATTCTATTTAATACACCGACAATAAAAGTTGTGATCGTAATAACTCAAAACTATATGTGACTAAAAATATTTAAAGCTATAAAATGCTATAAGTATCTGAGCAGTGAAGCAATGTTCTCGAGTGCGTTGAACCAGCCACCGCCTGGCCTCTTAGCATGCTTCCCTGCAAATCAGACTCTGTAATGGTGAGTTAACATTTTTGTATGGAATTATTTAATAACAATATATATATTTTGTTGTTTTATGTATTGTGCATTTGAAAATACCAAAATATCTTTATTTTATCAACACTATTTAAACAAACAGTAGACTCGCCAAATTTGTGACATTTTGCGTGATAGTGCTTAAATTTTTGTTATAGTCATTTTTACTGTGACGAGTAAAAATAATGGTCACTAAATTTATTTTCACATGAAGTTAACGAAGAATACTCTGAATAAAATGTAGTATGCATAAGTTTGTTGTGATATTTATATTTTAACACGTTCATACTATTAGTTAGTTGTTATGTTAAATATATTTTTACATACGTCGATTTTTTGATTAAACGTCAATCAGATGCGTATTTATTACCCATTACGGGTTTATATTATTAATACTAATATGATTAGGCACATTAGTTCATATATAGAAGATGATTTAAAGAAACTCTCAGAAAAATATCATCGTGATTTGTGTGGGATTTGAACCCACATCCCCTGGTTTACATGACCGGTGTACTAATATATTTTTAATAACATACTGACTTTTTACGCCAAACAAAATTTAATCTTGCATTTGAGTCGCAATCACATTGAATGCGCTCTGACGTCGAATGCTGTTGCAGTTCAGATATTACAAATAGAAAAGGCAGCTCCGTCCGGCCGGACACATCTGGTCAGGGAAGGGGGAACAGTTCCTGACAGATGAAATAAACTTTCTAGGAGAATAAGGTGTTGAAAGAAAATGTGTTCGAAGTATCTGCTTTTACAAGTAATGGAAAAGTTTACAAGGTTTTAAGTGAAACGAAAAAAGATCACACATTTTCTTCTTCTAGTTTAATACAAAACACAGTTATTTTCACAAAATAATAACCAAAGGAAATAAAATTTAATTATGAAATATACCTTTGATTTTTGTTTATTTTTTTACAGGAAAATTTTATAGGGAAAAAATAACTGAAATATATATTTTTTTACTTTAAGCATTTAAATTTGATATCACTGCCTCTTTTTTACAAAATCACAGTTTAAACGAATAACGGGTATTTTTTAAAATGGTTTTACTAACAATTCAATCAGCTTTGGCATGACACATTGAATATATCCATTTACAAAAAATATATTTTATGCCAATGAGGACAATTCATAAATAATGTTAGCCTGTGCCAAATATTTAATGTGGTTAGGGTATACAAAATCGATCTACATAAATACAGTAAATAAAAAATGTCAGGTTTCTGACTGATGTAGTCAAATCCACGGTTTTTAGAAGTGTGGTCTATGCTATTGACATGGTCTAGAATATTTGTATACTATGATATGGGGCCTCTTAACCCTGGAAAGGTTACCAGGTTGAATGGATGAATGTTTAACATTGTTGTATTTTTCTTTCGCTAGCCTGACCCACCGCTAGCAGTTTTATCCAGTTTGTATTTATTTTGATTTGATAAATATACATTTTTTATCGTAAAATATTTAAATTTGGGAATTTTTCATTATTAAATCATCCAAATAATGCAAGACCAATTCAGATTCTGAAAGATTGATTAATGTTTTATTATTTTGGACTTAAAATATATTTTTGTGATATTCTTCGCGTTGTATTTTTAACGTGACTAGTTTCGCCAAAAATGTGAATAGTTTTGCTTTCGTTTGAAAACACCGATACGATAAGTTGGTAAAGGTAAAAACATATTTATTGAATAATGAATCAATTAATGTTAAAGCTTATCAAATTTAAAACAGTGATGGAATTTATATCATTTCTATTGGTGTATCATATGGAATTTAGGTTATTTTATTTACCACTTCATTAATTAAATCACGCTCAATCAATTGACGAAATAGTATTTATTTTTACCTTTGGCAAATACTTGGCAGTTAGGTAATCATTGTTTACAAAATCATACTTTAAAAATTCAAACTTAAGTGGTAACAAGACCTCGCTGCTGGATTATGCGATTTGAATGCTTTTTTCTCACGTACTTTATCATTTTCAGTAGATATTTTCTGACATATAAAGCAAAAATCTTGAAAGTAAATTTAAAATATTCAGAACAACACCTCTGAGTGTGAATTTTATGAGCCCGTGTATTTTTAAGGAGCTGTATGCGCACTTTTTGGATGTGAGCTGATGTTATATTCATGCTCTCCGACCACGCGCCTCGCGATGTATTTAATATACCGAAAGACGTTCTTGTCAAACGCAAATCCTTTCAATTTTTCTTCATTTAATAAAAAAACTCAAACAATTTAGCATCTGACAAGTTTTCAAGTGATTTTGAAAATTATATTTATCTTACAATAAATCAGTATATTGGGTACTTAGAAGCTAAACTTCTTAAAAACTCAATATAAATAAAACGCGTCTTGAAGCAGTGTTTAAGCGTAACCTGTGTTAACTAAAGATTCTTATTTATCTTCGTTACACCGACCCTCTCCAGCACAGATTTATTTTGGGAAAAACGGCTTTCTTTCTGTTTCACAAGACATTTAAATTTATTTTTAAAAAATAAAAATAAATAATGGCAATCGGTGTAAAATAATACTTCTGCTTATTTTTGTTCTGTCTTGATTTCGCATATCTTTTTTTCCGTATGCGCCGTAAATTTATCAGATGAGATTATACAGTTGTGAAGGTTGAGATCTACGATCGAAATGAAATATTAAACACGCGTGTACTGCAAACTCGCATGCAAAGTATGACGGACGCGTGCGAATAATCCAGTCGGGCTGGAAAGTAAGGCGTCCGCCATGAGGCACGTGCGGAGGGGATGGAGGGGAGGGAGGGAGGGTGGCTCCTCCTGAGAAATCTATTACTCGGAAACTATTACATGTTCTTCCCAGTCAGTCTGGCGCATGCATGCGCTCTTAATGTCTGCGCTCGCTGGACCGCGACGGGAGTATTTGTTATGATTCCGTTAAATTTAATTCTTTTACGCTTCGTGGGAAGCAAACTGCCAGTGTCTGCGATAACTGTCTTCTGGATTATCTGTGGTATTGTAGAATTTGAAACAATGTTTACAGTGTTGTTAATGCTCAAGTTTAAGTTATCATACCACGATGAAGTAATTTTGGAAGCACAGGAGAGCTGTGGTTATATTCTGTAATATACATATTTATTTTCACTGTACCGCTATCATCCAAAGCGGTACTTTCGAGTAGAAAAGTCTTAATTTTATTATCTGTAATAAGTTTTATATGATTGAATTCTTTTTAACAAAAACCTTTTTATTTTAAAAATTATATTTACATTTTTAAAAAGTAATTATTTAGAAATATATAAAGTTGGGATATTTAATATACACAAGGCGCCGTTTCACAATAGCAACAGGGTAACAAATAAATGTCTCAGAGAGGAATCCCTCCGGCTGTGGTACTAGACAATAAATCCTTCTCTTTCCGTCCTACAACACAGGCGACCCATTCTTCTAAAGAAATCGCTCTGTGCGACACGGAGGAGGGCCAATTCTCCAATTGATATAGGACACAGGGAGCCAAGGGTTAACTGCGGAGTGCCTGCCTCTTTACAGATGCAGAGCTCAAACAAATAGAAGGGATCGTTACATGTGAGCACGCACAGCGACAAGAAAAACTCAGCCTTAATCACATCAGCCCGATACGTATATCTTTGTATTTAAAAATAGCAAGTATTTTTTTTTATTTAAGAAAAATAGATATCACATTTGGGGCGTAAATTTAAAAAAAATACATGTTTAAGTAAGTTTTTTCACGCGAATGTAATTTTTACTTTTTGATCGTTCAAACTTTTACTCTTATGCGAGCTAGTTTTACTATGACATAATAACTTCGTAAAACTTAAACTCTTGGTGATGAATGTATACGTTATTGAGACTGATTAAATAAGCACACTAAGCAAATTTGTATTTTATAATATAAATTTATTCATTGTTTGATGGCTGAGAATAGATTTGAATTGAAAACATAAAGTAACATTGCGTTTTATTATTTTTTAATCACTTCGGCATTGGCAAGTCCATTGCAAGTCCTGATTTCTTCGTATGCCTATAAATATACACTATGTAACTTAACCGGCACGAATCTTATAAATTATATAAGCTTTGTTATTGTTAATTATTTGTGGATACTGTTGAATTACGCATTGTGCCTGTTCATTACCATTTCAATATTTCCGTTTATTTAAAAAAAAAAAACACTTGAGAACATTGCTTTGCACGAGATTGATTCAATATATATAAACAAACAATACAAAAAAATATTATATTGATTCTAAATAACCCATAATGTTGAAAACAAACTAATAGTAAAAATATAATGGTTTTTTTCTGGTTGAGTTTCTTTGTTATTAATAAAATCTCTCTATAGAAGCAGAAAAATATTAAATTTAATGTACTATACAAAGCATGTAGCTTACAAAATAAAAGTATACAATTATTCAATTTTATTTTTCCTGGAAATCATGCCTATGAAAGCAGTGTCTCTTAATGCGAGGTTTTATTATTTGTACCGAGCTTACATCGTCTAGTCGCTTTTCTCCATTTTTTTTCAATCGTCCATCTACTAAGTGTAAATATAAATTGCGTACCTTTTAAATATTTATATTGGCTATGAATACGATAAAAATAGAAACTCGTTTTATGCCATTAAAATAAAACCAACATTATGAAAATTCTGGAATCAAACACCTGAAATAATATTTGAACTTGAAACATCCGACTTCCAAGGGTTGCAGCTTCATGTGTTGGTTACATTATTTGTTTTGAACTTTGTTCATTCATAATAAAATGAAAAGGTTAACTTTTATCCAAGAAACATGTTAAAACAAAAGAGCCATGAAAAACGATTATTAAACCGAGTATTAAAAATGTATCGCCGGCGAGGGGACTAACCGGTGCGATAAAGTTTCACAATATATTCTTACTTGTATAACGCGGAGTTTACGCAGAATAAAGTGGCTTGATTTTTATTTATGAGTTTTTAACATACAATATGTTTGAGTTTAACTACGTGTGCAAAATTTGAACCGCTTCGTGGTTAGTATTTTATTCACTGAATAGAGCTTGGAGTCGTCTTTGGGTGGAACAATATTTTTTTTATTTTGAAATAATTATTGAATATCTTCATCCTCAAAATAATAGTAAATATAATTTGAAGATACCCTCTCTTATATATATATATTTAAACTGGAAACATCAATTCTGGTTGTTTCGATCATTTGCCGGTTTGAACTTTTACACGCGCTCTCCTGCTGTACCAGCGTACCAAGTAAATTTAGATTCTCGCAAGTTTATATCTTACCCAAAATTATTTCACAGTAATATAGGTAGACCCTGAATTCAGCGAAATCTTCGTTTTTACAAAAAACTTGCTGAGCCAGCTCGGAACATCAAGACTTCATTAGGCGACCTTGCCTTCGTGGATAACGTATCCGATGTCCGGAAATAGTTTGCCGCACATACTCGGTGAGATCGACTGCCGTGAGAAGTTTAAGTTAGACACGACAACATTTCTCTTCAACTTGTGAAGCCTTCGAGATGTTATCCGCAACTGCGTGCAAATGGCGTGATAAAAATCATCCGAATTGTTTGTGTATACAAATTGTAATGGTTTTTTTTATAACAAAACACAGTACTAGTATAACAAAAAAATATTTTTTTTTTGCTGAGATTCCTTATAACTTTCTAGTAAAATAAATACTTACTCAATAAAACAACTATATTTTTAGTTTTATCCGGGTGATACATTGTTTTTTTTTAAATGCTTAATTTATTTTATGGAAATCATTAGTATATATATGACTATTTTGTGGATTGAACGTCAATCAAGTGCGTTTTAATTACCTTAACCTTACCTTAATTACAGGCTTATATTACGTACTAATATGATTAGGCACATTTTTTCACACATTGAAAATTATGCATTAGCGCACCAGCCAAGCTTGGGGATGTAGGTTCGAATCCTACACAAGTAACTATGATATTTTTCTGAGAATTTCTTTGAAATCATTTTCAATGTGTAAAAAAATGTGCCTTACGATATTAGTAAGAAATCATTAGTATTGTTGCTTTTAACGTAATGGATTTCAATGAAAAAATATTTTTAGTATTTGTATTTATTCATCCATGATTTTACGAAAGCTTGCCTAAGACCGGGTGCACAAATTTTAACTTGTGCATTTAATTAAAATATCACTATATTGCAGTTGCACACACTAATGATACTTGCATAGCTTGTCCCATTGCTAAAATGCCAATGCACATATTTCCAGTGTTCGCAAACACAACACTTTAAATTTGAAACTCTTCCTCGTGCCGAAGAGACTCTTGCCACAGTCCAAAGCAGTGCCCTCCGCATGCTAATGTGACACCAGTCCAATACGTGACAAGTTCCAGGCTTCGAAGGAATTCCAATACAAAGTTTTCCTTTCACTGAGGCAAGACGATCCCAGGCGCGGGCGGGTCGCTGCAGGCGAACTTCCCGGATAGTTGTATGTACGGGGAGCAATGAAAAGTTCACGGCGAAATGTTCCCAGCAAATCAAACATTCACGTTGGGACTGCTTGCAGTTTCCTTTTGGTGCTTTATACATTTTTTTGTGTTTTTAGATTAGAAGAGTTTTTAGACTTGAAGTTTGAAATTGAGAATGCAATTTGTTACTTACTTACTGTTTTGTAAATCGTTGTTTATAGTATTATTTGTACAGTTAAAATTCTACAAGATAAATTCCCAAACCTTGTCAAATAAAACTGAATTCTTGTAATTTTAAGCATTTATAAAAATATAAATAAAATATTTTGTTCTTCGAAAATAACAGAAGTTTTTTCGTACTGGGTATTTTAGCCCTGTGATAAAAAATGCTAATATTTATTGTTTATAATTATTACGCATTTGGTTAAGATAGTATCTCAATATCTGTATTTATTTTTTGTATTGATAATTTTAGTAAATTCAAAAGAAAAACTCTCAGGGTATTTATTGTAAGTAAACTTTTACTTAGTCATTTATTTTGTGTGTAGTTATATTTAAATGATATTTTTAATAATATAATAGTTTTAAATAATTATAAAACAAATAACTTATTAATTGACCAAAAATTTCAATTATTTATTTACTATTTAATGTGATTAAGCACATTTTTTCACACATTGAAAACGATTAAAGAAAACTCTCAGAAAATATCATCGTGACTTGTGTGGGATTCGAACCCACATCCCCAAGCTTTCATGGCCGGTGCATTTATCCAACTATGCTAACGAGCCACTGCAATTTAGTGAGAATTTCTAATAATCATATTCTACATATGAACCAATATGCTCGGGCTAATCAATATTTAATGATTTGCAAACACTGGACAACCACATAAACATACTAATACCTGCATGGGTAAATAAAAACGCATTCTGATTGACATTAATCTAACTTAATATTACTATTTAATCTCAATTTTTTTGTTTAACTTACAATAAAAAAAACTTGTAGTCAAATATAGTTTTAAATACTATAAACCAAACAGAATAATCATTCTTTCCATGATTCTGCTGATATCAATAAGAACCTTCTTTTAATTGTTTTGGCCGGTTGAGAGCTGGTGCAGTTTATAGTTCTGAAAGTGAGTCTGCATAACGTAAGCGAGAGCAAAATGAACAATGCAGTTCTCTGCTTTGCACCTGATGAATATTCATCAATTCTCCTCTGACATTTACAAATATTTACCTTCAACAAAACTTCTCCTTCTCAAGTGTGAATCACTTTGGAATTTGCTTGGAAACTCACGAATGCAACTACATTAATCAGTTGTATTATACATGCGAGAGTCCGGCGTGTTCCCAGTTCCCAGAGCATTACCATGAGGACGGGTCGAGGTACACGGCTTCCCGGGTGTCTCCCCGAGGCTCCCTCGACTGGTGCGAAGATATGCTCGCCCGTTTGTCTATTACGCTGTATATTGGGATTAGTGAGTATTGGTCGGTGTCGCTAATGGAATTAATCGTCTGGCATTATATGTACGACCGGATCGGATGCATGATACTGAGCTGCACGAATTGATTAGAAATCTATTGGATAGCTTTGATAGAGACACGTTAGTCCAATGTAATTAACAATATTTCAAACTTTAAATGAACTATTTTTTATATTTAAAATTGTAGATTTAATAAAATATTTTTTGTGTTTTTTAACATATCAAATCCACCAATGCCAGCATAGTTTAGACTCAGTAAAGAAAACAGCCAGAGAACACGCAATGACGCTTTATTGACGTCATGTATGTCGGAAAAATTGCGTCGATAACGTAATATATCGAATGCTTGTCATGTAACAAGCTTGAAGTTTCTGAATATTTTTACACGCTAGTAGACACAAAGTAATGAAAATTCCAGCAAAATATAGAATATAGCGTTCTAGATTATAATTCGTAACTAGATATACTTCTTCCCGCACAAACCTCCCATTTTTACTTTTGCCGATGTCTTGAATCATTTTTATGAATTTGAATGGAATAGAATATTCTTGTTGAGAGAGAAGGCATTTGTTTGGTGAAGATCCATTTTTTATTAATGATTTGAAATAACTTTTTATAATTTCTTCACGTTGAGTTAATTTTAACATTGCATGATTAGTTTCAACCAAAAGACTTGGTCATCATTTTTTCATGATCACAGTTTTGTTCTGCATCTGATGATGACCAAGAATAGAATATATTTATATACTATATAGCAGACAAACGAACGGACACATATTATACATACACGGAAGAAGATACAGAAATTATACACAATGTTAAAGAACAGAAATAAGCTCTCCGACATGTATCATGAATTGTTTTTTTTTTCTCTGGGCAAATAAACAGGTGAACCGCTGCTTCATAATACGCGAGCGTGACTTGACATGGTCGTGCGTTGCCGCTGCAGGTGGGGCGGGGCGCTGCAGCTCGGCATTACTCTTCCTGCCGACGGCGCAACCCGCGATGTATTCAGGCCCGGGATATAATATCGCGAGGTGTTATGTCGGGCGGGAACAATGCGCGACTTGTGCGCTTTATTTTGTGTCGCCGGCGAATTAATTGTAGAACCTTCTGCGGGCCCTCCGACCCCCGCCCTGCGAGGGTGCGCTCGAACCGGCTCAGCCGGTAAGCTGTACAAAAAACGAAGTCTTTGTCGTGTATTTTGTCAAATGTTATTCATTTGCTTGAATGGGAGAAAATCAGGCTTTTTATTCTATATAAATCGACATTGTAAATAATCTATTGAATACTTTTCTACGAAAATTCAATTTGTATCGTAGATACGTTATACGGGTTTTATTAGATTTTCTAAGCTATTTTTTGTTGATAAGATTATATTTGTATTTGTGTTAGTTTGAGGAAAACGGAGTTTTTATGAAAAGCTTGGCAGCGTATTATTAAATCGTATGTTCAATGTAGGGAATTGGAACAGGTACACGTTAGTAAAATCATTTATTAAGTTTTAGTCGAAACCACAGACTCTCAGCTAAATGATTTCGTCAGCTCGATGACTAGTTGATTAAGATTTTTTTAATTAAATGACTTCTTATGCCGCTTCCTTGTTATAAATCTAGTATAACAGTATGACACAATCATTTGAAATACATACAAATGTGCGTTTGTATCTATTACAAATATAATTGGTTTATATTTAGCATATAATCGTAAAATAATAATAATAAAAAAAATTTCCTGGAACTTACATAAACTTCGAAAGAATTTGTGACTTATCAGCAAGCGTCTAATTATGTAATTGTGCGTAATCGTTTATATTCCCTCAGTTATTTCCACCGCCGCCGTTCCCGCTATAAGTTGCATAATTTCTAAAATCCCTCCCTAGTAGCGGACTCGGTGCTAGGAATTTATAATTCAGGCGCAAGATCCTCTTAATGTAAGAAACGAGTGTCGTATAACGGATTATGTCCCACGAAGATTTTTATAAGAGTTTTTGCTATATTTTTGCAATGGAGAGTGATACCGCTGGAGAGACTTATTTTTTATCAACCCCTTTGCTTGCATTTATTTAAACATTAAATATGAAAATAAAATTTCTACGTTAAATTTCAAAATTATGTTTGAATTATCGCAGAAATTTTAAATTGGTCCTCACAAAATTGTCGCATTTTACTTTTATCAACCAACGCATTTCATTATTTTATTGGAATTTTGGGCAAGTTTGATTATTTTGACAACAATATGACTCATTTTTATTTGGAAATTAATCACCTGTTTTTACTGTTTTATACCATAATGTTTTTGGTTAAAATAAAATACTTGTTCGAGTTTTCCCCAGAATTCTCGTCTTTAAAATAAATTGTTCTTCATTATAAAATCCTTGTATAATGAATTATGAAAGAAAATTGATGTAAATTTTTTTATTGTATAATTCAAGCGCCCTCAGTAAAAACTCATCTCCCTTAAAATCGAGCAGCTTATTTCTAAGCATCGCGATTCCCTGCTTAGCCAACTGCGTGAACAAGTCATCTCCATTCATTCCAGTGTTTCATTCAGCCTGGATTTTGCCATTTCTTTGACTTAATCTGTTCGAGTCCCGGAGACCATCCTCTATCTCCTGGCCTCCCGCAAATTCTGTTATTATCAATTTTTCTATGCCCACTCATTCTTTTCTGGATATGAGACCAAAATTGAATAACATAATTCTTTTGCAGGTGTTTGAGAGCTTTTTATTGATTTGAGAAAATACACGGCAAAATTAACATTTTGCTCTTTTATATTTCTTGAAATAAAAAAAGATGCGTTTGTGCCCAATGTAATTTACAATATTCTATTCATACATAAATAGACAGTTAATATTTTTTTAAGACTTTGTTGGGGTTTGAGCGTAAACTTATTATATAATTGACAAAAAATAAGTCTGTTTCCGGAAATATTCAATAACAATTATTATATTCGTTAAAGAATTTATAAAAATAAATAAAATCCACTTTAGACACGTATGAACGCAAACGAATCGATATTTTTAACGGGATTGTATCGATTCCATTGAACCAATGAACCAATGAACAAAAACATGGTCTATAAAAGTGCCATGTTTATGAGACTGACGTTTTCTATTTAGACCGATATTTGTGAAAATGCAACGGATGTTTGTTCAAAAGAGTAAATATGCCATTTGTATTTTCCATAAATCTATAAAACAATTGACTATCCAAATCAAACATTTGCCTGCCATATTTCATACACAAAATGGCTAACAGCGTGATTGTTTGTATGGTCATATTGAACTATTTCAACAAATCAATACATGTGTTTAAATATTTGCTAAAATGTATATAAATATACGCCTATTTCAATATTTATTTTAATTTTGGCCATATTATAACTTTGCTCTCATATGCCTTTTCAGTTTACGTTTTTTGTTTCCCAAAAATAAAAAAAATCCTGTAATCGATCGACCATAACATTAGAAACGTGTTTTTATCAAATTGGTAGTATTTAGGTACGTTAAATTGATTGTCTATAAGTTTCATTAAACTATTTATTAATTGCATATTGACGAAGAATCTTTCTTAATAATGTGCGTTAGTCTTGTTATTAAATAATTTAAGACAAGTGATTTTTGAACGCTATAGTCAATCAATTCATATAATAGATATTGCAAATTATGGTCTAACGTAAAAGCGATTTTATTTTCCTTACTTAAATTAATAACGCGTGCATGAAAGTTTACGGATTAAAAAGTGTATTTGCAATGTACATTAAATATTAGTAGATAAGTAGCAATACATACGGACCTAATTTCCAAGTCATACATTAATATTAACAAAAAAGACCCAAGTGGTCGAGAAGTTTTAAAATTATATAATGTTTCATGAAATTCAGGATAGCTTATTTATAATGACTTGGTACTCATCTGGCGCCAGGAGAATAAAATACAAATGAGGGAAAACCAATTTGTTAGAGGCATTTTTCTTCCCCTTTGTACGTACAGGACTGCACCCCGGCGCGTCCTTTCAACTGCATATTCCACCGCAACAATTAACTTCCACCAAGTACTTCAATCACTTCATTAAATATCCATGCAATTACACCTTCGTTAGTTTGAAATGATGTAATTTGAAATGTCTTGCTAAATATTTTTTTTCTGCATAAATCAAAATGGTATTTAATAAATTTATTTTCAAATTTTAATAAGAATAAAACATAAAATTCGTTATGACCATGTTGAACAAGTCAGTTTTCTTTTTAAATCATATTAATTCAATAATTTGTGATTTTTTTCACGATAAATCAAGTCATTGGAAATAAACGTCAGTGAATTCAAAATACACTACAACTTAATTTAAATGCTTTTTTCTAGTTTTGAAATGTTATTCTTGTTAATTAATGTATGCTACAGTTAAAACAGAAAATTTATAATATTTGAAAATATTAATCACAACAGTCGATTCCGCTGTCGTGCGGCGCAATATGTTTTCAAAGTAGCTCTTTTCATTCCTATCTGACACAAATATTAATTTTAAAGTATTTAATCGGGCGGGTTATTAAATCATAAATGATTAAATTTGGCTTTTGTTGAATCACAGACGCCCGCAGCGCAGCCTGGCAGCGGCCACCGCAGCTGGGAATTAATTGTACCATCAAAATAATTTCGTCATTGTACACTGTACAATGTCATAATATTAGTATTATACTATGTATTCAATATTTTTGCCAGCTCAATTGTGTAGAACCAAGTAGGTATCGTATTTTTGCTATTTCAATAAAAGTTTGCTTTATGGAAATAGAAAATTACCTTGTTTTTACTTATTTGTATTAAGTTATACAAATTAAATTTATAATTAAATTATACGGATGTGTGTATTAAAATTTAAGCAGCATATGATTTGATTTGTCTATTTTTTGTCGTAGAACTTTTGGTATACTAAATTAATCTTGTGTTGAAGGTATGTTTTCCTTCACGTGTTTTTTAAAAAAAACTAGCACAAACCAAAGCTGAATCACGTCCAATCATCGCTGAACAGCAAAGGAATAAATAAATCTTTAATAAATGAGCCTTTATAAATTTAATTATTTTTTATGAGCACTCCATGACATTAAAAAATTTATATCGCCTTAATTGTAAAATTAATGGATAAGTGTACTCCTTAAATTAATAACGATAATACTTCTGCAAAGATTTCAGTCTCTTGTAAATTTAGTTTTAATATAATTTAGTTGAGAAATTCTGAGCACAATGATATTTAAGCCTGGAACTTGATACCCGCAGCGCTCCCCGCCGAAAGAGGATACTCCCACTAGCGACGGAGCCGTCCCGGGACGAATAGACGTTAATTAATAAATCATCCCAAAACAACGTCTCGAGAGATTATAATTAAAGGGCTTGCCAGAACGCTTGTGAGATTTTTAGACGCCCTAACGGTTCAATTTCCACTCGGTAAAAACGGCTCACGGAAGTTCCTCGTAAATAATAGAACGGAAGAATTAAGTACCATCACGCACGAGACGGGCACTTCTGTCAGGCGAAGCCTCCGCATAGCATTAATCCTGCCGAATCGACCTGGGGATGAACCTGCCAGCTCGCGCCGCCCCGGTAATCTCGGCGTTATTCAGACGAATCCGTAAGAACCTAAGAAAACAGTGTCCGCCCCGGCTCGCGTGTAAGCCTCCGCTCTGCAGGCGACCGCTACTAATTCTGCAAGCTGATACAATTTTCCCGTCGCCCTATAAAGCAGGATAACAAAACGGCGGGGCGGCCGGCGGAGAATCGCGCCGAGAATTGCAGGGAATTTATGCGATCTGCGGCCTCTCGCTTGCGGGGTTTAAATGGATATTAACATGTTTATTTGCGGAGTTTCACGCTGTTGCGCGGAGTTGCTCCGCTCCCGCGGTCCGTGTACGACAAGCGAGGGAAGTCACGTTATCTTGTCTTCGCCTATGTTCGTGTTTGATTTATGCCCTATTATTTGTGCGCTCGTACTACATTTTTCATATGAAAAAGTGATTCGCGAAGAAAGGAAACGTTCCCCCCGTTGTAAACAAAACCGAAAGCTTAACATTAACTCCAATATATCAAAGGCACACAGATACGGAACAATAAACTTTATCGAATAAAGTGTATCCTATAAAAAGATTTTTTATTTATTTGACTCAACATAATACTTTATTGTAAACCTTTGGAAATAAGTCCGCATATAAGTATTATTAGGCATATGTCGATTTTTTGATTAAACGTCAATTAGATGCGTATTTATTACCCATTACGGGTTTATTATATTATTAATAATACATAATATGTTATTATTAGGCAATAAAATAGCTAAAGCTATTAAATGGCAGGAACAGGGTATACTTGTTCCCTTTTGATTCTCAAAATATGAAGGTAAATATGATTATTATTTAAGTAATTTGTGGAAAGCCTTATCTAGGTTTTATTTGATTAATCTGAAAATGAACGTAAATATACCCCTAATTCTTGGAACAGATACTCACTGAAATGGTTTCGTTTTTCCGATTTTATATCTCGGGGTGAATAGAAAGCGATGAAGTGACGAGTTGTCAGCATGATAGATGCGAGGGCGAGGCAGAGAGTGACGGGGCGATTTTACTTGTAAATAACTGTAACAAAGTTGTCCAGGGAAAGAAGGGTCTGCGCGTTATCAGTAAATCATACGTTCACATTAAAAAACATAACCAATGAGTAAAGAAACGTCCTGAAGTAAGCTGCATTATAATGTGTGAAAAAATATTTTGAATGACTTTTATTGAATGTAAAATAGTATAATCTTAATATTATTAAAAATCACAATGATAGAAAAATATTAAATTTTAAAAAGAACATAACTCATTAGTTCGTTTTTATATAATTTTTCCTAATATCATATATTAAATTGAATTAAAAGCAAGACATGTACAACTAAATATATTTTTGTGCCATCTGTACAAAAGCAAAAAGTATGAATCGATCCGTTATAACAGCATCCGTGTCCGCAGTTTAAAAATTGGATAATAGTTTGAATGTGCTCGCCTTAAGCGTGTACTTAGAGCATGTCTGTGTTACTGAGAGGACGTTATAAAGTGGTCAGAGCAGTTTTCGAGCCAGCACGGAGTATCCCATAAGCTGAGTGACCCAGTTGAGAGCTTAAAACTTGACTGAGACCAAGACAGATTACCCTATGGAGGTTTTGTAGTGAAGGGCGAGCCCAAAGTGCCACCCCAAACTAAAGCAAAGTTTAAAAAAATGCTCTAAAATTATAAAACAAAAAGGAATAAATAAACTACTCGATAAGCTTCCTATTATTGAATTGGATAAAGGTATTTGTATGCTTATCTGATTGTCGGTGGGGCTTGTCTGAAGTCAGAGAACTCGAAGATATATTCAATAATCACCTTCTGTGCTCCTGTCAAGTTTGAATGATTAATGATTTTCTTTATAGCCATTTTCGCTGTCCATAAATCAAGTACTTATAATTCAAAATAGACTGAGAGTTACAAAAGTAAGCCTTGAAAAAATTGAACTTTTTAAAGATTATTAAAACATATAAAAACAATATATTCGAAAAATTAAATTTTATAAAATCTTACAAAAATAGAATAGTTGAGATATAAATTAATATCGTTATCATCAAATATTAAAAAGAATCAGAATAATATTCAAGATGTTACATATTATTAAAAAAATGTTCTTTAAAAAAAACTAGAGTTTCATATTTTAAACCTTGGACACAATAAAAAAAAATATTGGTCATAGATCTTTGTCGTTTCTGGTAATTATTTTCAAAAATTAATTCTTTAAAAACTTTTCCCTTTTGATACAGAATGTCACAAATAATTTGAAAATAAAAAATAAAAAAACTTTTTGTAAAAAATGGTATCCGGTCGCGTAAAGTCTAAATAAAATATATCATCATCAGAAAGTTTTCGTTGGAAGTAAAATATGTACTTAAAACCAATTTTTTTTACAAAGAAAAATTTATAATTTATAATAGCAAGGGGATAATAGCAAGGGGATTTCCTATCACGTAATATTCTAAACAACAAGTGTTTTGAGTTGCTATATGTCTTTTAAAAATAGTTTTAATGTTTGAAATTTTATTAAAAAGCTGTAAAATGTGGAAGACATTGAATTATCAAATAAATTTAAGAGAAAATCATTTAACTTACACAATTCATATTTAATTAAATAATACCACTTCTTATGATATTTGTGAAACGTTATTTTTAAATTTGTTTTATGTGTTATAGATTTGTAATTGAATATTTTAATTTGAATATAATATATGAATACACATATAAACTTAATTTTTTTCATCTGACATCATTTCAGTAAAGTAGTATATACTATGAATAATCTTTTATTTTATCAATGTGGTTTGAATTAATTTATATTGGATAGAAAAATAGGTTACCTGTGATACAGTTTAATATCTTCACAAAATGCGCTCACAATATTTTTCACTAAAGTAACACAAAAGGTAAGGAATTCCTTGAAGCACTGAAACTTTAAACATAGCCGTGTGCACCTCCAAGGCCATGATGGCAGTAGTTATCTATTTTACAGCTCTAAAAGCTCGGAGCTGACATTTATATCCGCTAGCTCTCACCGAGGATAAAGAAGCTCAGGAGTAGCCACAACAGTGCACAGAGAACGGCACCAGTTAGGTCTCCTTTGATGTCAGGTTACTTGTTATTTTTTTAAAATCCTGCGGTCACTCCAGACTGAGGCACGTCCATACAATTCCAGCGGGGCTTCCAGGTAGCGAGTCACCCTCGCTCTGCGCTCTCACGAAGTATTTAAGCACCATGCTTTTACAGTAAACTGCAAATTTGATTTAAATCATCCCTTACAACGTAAGGCTCTGTACTAAAGGCTTACAATATGAGCGACCGTCGGATGACTTAGCTCAATTCTCAATTCAGCCGACAGCCATTCTTTAATTTTATTAAAATTAAACATTATTTAAATTTAAAGTTCTTGTAACATAAATAAATATTTTTCCCTAATATTTAAATGTTATTAAATTTTTAAATTGATTTATGATGAATAAATGTCATTTTTTTATTATTCTTTTATATTTTGTTATAGTGAATATCTTATATGAAGAAAAACGTTCGTCTTTTCCTTACATCGATTTATGTAGAAAGTTGAACAAAATTTTGGGCTTAACGATACAATACTTCACAATTTTGAGCACGCTCTATTACCCATCCCACAAATTTACAATATCGGCTGAAAAATAGTATATAAATTAAAAGAGTGTTTATTATAACACATATTGCGAACATATAAAATATTTTAGAATTATTTTATTTTATATGAAAAATAAAGTATTCAAAATTTCATTGCGCATTAAATTTTGCAATGCAGCAAAATACTAAGTTACTTTTTAGTCAAGGTGTTATGAAACTCTGTTTCCAAGCTACAATATATATTGTAGCTTGTAAAAAGCCCCAAAATCCCAAACTGCGTTCTCAAAAAACTTCCTTCTGGGAGGGGTGGGGCGCTCGCCTAATAGAGCCGCAGGGTCCAGCGGCCACGGGAAGCCAGCTAAAGAATGAATAGAACAAAAGACGAACCGGAAGTCGCGTGACGTCACGACGGGCAGGGAGCGGCGGCGGGGGCGAGGCTGTGTCAACTATAATTTAATCACGAGTCAGAGAGTGTTGGCTCATTTTGATTTTTTTTCTATTTGAACGAAAAGATTACCCTTTATCAGAAAAAAAATATCCTTCAGATATTTTTATCACAATTCAGTCTGCTTTAGCCAAACCAAATCTATTGGTATAATATATGTTTTCCTTTTTCAGACCTTTATTTAGAATCGCATTTACCAATTTTCTCAATGACAAAATTAAACATTTAAAATATAAGATTATATTTGTAATAAAAAATCAGTTACGTAACGAATTTCTTTACAGCCTTACCCACTATCGAAATACAGCAAAGTTGAAAGGAATATAATATATTGGAAGCACATAGGTCATTTTGCCTTTTAATATATCAAAGCAAATTAAAAACACATTTTAAAATCAAAATCCCCGAATTATTCAGCTAGAAAAATGCAATCAGTTGCGAAAACACTGAAAAGAGTATATGTCGGTTTTTATCATTTCACGTATGTTTGCATAAAGAAAACGTGCGGAAATAATAATTTTTTTAACTAAAATATACCGCCATTATAACGAATACATCCTCACAATCCTCGCAATCCTCGCAAAGTTTACATTCGATTGCCCCGAAATCTGCGAATACAATTTTAAAATAACAAAGCTCCCTTGTTAAAGACAGTTTTACATAAGCAAAAAGCAAGCGACCCGCCGCCTGATTGTGGAATGCATTACCAGCGGACCCGCGGCTTCCGCCCGCTCTTATTAAGTAATGCAGCATTGTTTGCGCCGCCCCGCCGCGGGCATTTATCTCCAAAGGACTCGTGATTCCTTAAATGAGAGCGTCTGAAAAAAGAAGCGTCCCTCTTTATTGCAGATAAGTAAGCCGGTGTTATTTTAATTTGTTTTCTTTTTTTTTTTTTTTCTAGACAGAAAAAGGCGGTCTGCAGAAAATTTGTCATTTAAATGTCTACAATAATGCTTTTATTTAGATTAATACCAATTACAATGTAAACAATAATTACATTATTTCTTGGAGTAATTTTGTCTCTAATTAAAACAAAATATTATTTAGCAGCATTTACGTTATTATAAAATTTTACTATGAACAATTTCATTTCTTATGTATACTTATAAAAAAATAAAGGTTTGAAATATAAATTTTTACAAAATAAATGTTGTAAGGTTGAGTATCCAAATTGGTTAAGCTACAATTCCCACAAATCTATTTAACAAAAAGGATATTCTCAAATACGGGTATTGATATATAATATTGTTAGATTACAAATAAACATATATATTATTTATTTTTGATTTTTGCAAAGATTCTGTTTCTACTGCTATTCAATAGGATAAATAAACATTTCTACAGTATTATAAAGCATCCCCAATTTAAGATATCGAATAAAATCTAAGATAAAAATCAATTACGATTTTCTTTTTCAGTATTAAACGTACTAAAGAAACAATGGGCGTAAAGCGTATTGAACTTATAGACTATGATTACAGTTTTCAATTCCGAACAAATGTTACCCGGGGAAGTATTCCTACAAAGAAAACTAAACGAGATGGTTTCTTCTGAAAACACAGCCATGTTTCCATACCCCGCGAGCTTTAGTATTGGCTTTAGAGTCTAGTGGGTTTTAAATTTAACGCAATATAACTCTGAGATAACTTATTTTTCAAATAGAAATGCGGTTATATATTGTAGCAATAATTTACAATATGTGGAAATTGTAAATAGACGCTTGTAGGTTTTTATTATATCATAAAGATAATGAATATAAAAGAATACTTTTAATAATTTTTATTTATATGTAAATATAAGAACGCTGCTACTTTTTTGGGTAACAATTATTATTGATATTAAGTTAGATTAATGTCAATCAGAATGCGTTTTTATTTACCCATGCAGGTATTAGTATGTTTATGTGATTAAGCACATTTTTTCACACATTGAAAACGATTAAAGAAAACTCTCAGAAAATATCATAGAGTTTTCTTTTTTCGAGTTTTCTTTCTTTAATCGTTTTCAATGTGTGAAAAAATGTGCTTAATCACATAATTATTATTGATTTCAAAATATGCTCATGTTCTAGTAGTTAAGTATATCTATTTTTTTAGCAATGAGATTGCTTCTTGTAAAATGATATTAATACTATTTTATTTAAAAATAAATTATTTCTGCGTATACAGAAAAGAAAAACGCTTTAAAAAATAACGTTATCACGTAAATCTTTTAAATGACTTTTTTATATAGAGTATTGTAGAATAGTAAATGTGGTCTGAGCATTTTTCTCTTTTTTAATTATCGCGGCATTGAAAACATGTTTATAATCCTGAAAATTAAAACCTTGTGTGTTGATAATGATAATATTTTGTAAATTTGCAGAGTAAAAGTCTGCAAAAACAGAAAATGAGTGTTATCACAGGGATTATGAAAAAGTCTCTCACATTTTTGACGAATTGTATCAGGGTATTTTTATCTACATATTGCCTTCAGTAATATGAAATAATTGTCCAATTGTGAATACAGAACTTCTGGCATAATATTTCAAGATTTGAAATCATGTGCAATGAAAATGTTTGACCTTATTTTACTAGAAGTATGAAAATTCTTGACCAAATATCTTAATGACCATTAAAGTCGTAATAGCAATTTGCGAAGACAAAATCGATCGCCTAATGATATAAATATGCGATGATAAATTGCCCCAATAGCTCAAGTATACCTGATTCTGTGCTTATCTTTAATAGAATAATCATCAAAAGAAATGTATAATGTCTTGTCGTTTGTCATTGGGAGTACGTCTCGATGCGACCCTCGGCAGGTGGGGGTGCATTGGCAGACCCTCCCGCGCCCTGCCCTGCCATTAGTCACTCCCGCGACCCCCGACCCCGACCCGCACCTCCCCTCCGTGGGTGCTCATGTCCGAGTGTCCGCGAGGCTGATGTCCAGACCGATGCACTCGGTCAGTTGCAATGCCAGGGGACTGAACAGATTTGAAGACTGTCTTGTCAAAACGTGTCGATGTCATGACAGTTTTCGTTATTGTGTCATTTTTGGTAAGAGTGACAATTATGAGAATAAAAATTCGATGTTTATTTTTTTTCACAATTAAAATAAATGTTTACAAACACACAAGAATATTAAATATGCATAGTATTTTATTTAAAAAAATCTAATAGGAACTCATTTGTGAAAGTTATACTGAAAATTTTGATCAGGTACATTATTGACTTTTTGCTCTGAAGCTCGTTGAGAAAATTCAAAGTATGCGCTACATATTCTTCAGAAAAGACTGCGTGCCACTCTAATGCAATAAATGAAGAAGCTTATTTTTATCCTTCGCTCGCATTTTGTATCATTGTTTAAAAAATAAAATACTCTTATAAGCATAGAATACGGTCTACTAATTATCTTAAAAATCAAAAATTATAATACTGCCATAATTTTATTTGTTTCATTATTATAAAAAGTAATCCGAATAATCAAAAGCTTCTTCCAAACAAAAAAATCATAATGCTTTGACAGTATTATCATAATCTCTATTTAATATGGTTTATGGAAGTAATGCGGAGTTCTACCCAAAAAGTGAATTCGCCGGAAGCGAATTTTCAAAAACCTCCTAATTACGCTCAAAAACGGAGTGTCAAATATCACCTTATGTTGCGACAACGCAAAACTGAACGCGTTCATAAAAATGCAGGCGATTCATTTGCAATTCAAATATCACGGATGGTGTTCATTAAAGCCTCGGGCCTGCCTCTCCGGAGGCCCAAATTGAAACTCAATGTTTATTCTGGAAAATCGGTAAACGGAGTTATTCGGAAACCTCCAACTTTGCACTTGTTAAGGTTTATATTATTGTGATTTCTTGAATAAATTATACTTGCTCTGGAATATCTACTTCTGTAAAATATTCGCTTATGCATGTATTCAAAGTTAAATAAACTATTTTGGTTTTGTTAGTATTCAAACTAAAAGCGAGGTTGGCATTGAAAACAATGTTATATTGTACCTCCAAACCAAAGAGCCATCATGGTACACCTAAAGTTGGCCGTCAGTATATTATTATTTACCTTATTAAAATATTATGTATATTACATTCATTTTTAAAAAATATATATTTAGTATGTATTTGTATTTTAAATACTTTTTAATTTGGATTTAAAAATTTTAATGTGCTCTATAGATTTATGAAACCAAAAATGGTATTTCGATTAATTAAAAACACATTACTTACATGTGGCTGTTTATTTTGTATGTTTTGTCTTATAAAATAGGTTAATCAATACTTATAGTAAAAAACAAAACTGTGATTATATGGTCGGTGTCAATATTTTTTTTACTAATTGCTATAATCGTAGTTGACGGCTAATATTAATAACACTTTCCCTGTGTATAAAAACAGTATGTTTAAAGTTTTGTGTTTGCTTATTTATAGGATTTTATCAAAAAAAATTGTATCGTTTTTTTATTTAATTTTTTCAAATGAATTATACTTTTGGGTGTTTTAGTTTTTCTATGTGTAAGGAATCGTTAAACAATTTATGTTTACTGATCGAAAATTTAACTGTCAATTGACTGAAGCAGTTACGAGCATTACAGTATTTTATGGTAGAATAATAATATATTACGTATTAATAAATCGTGATTACATAACCGGTAGCTGTAACATTAATTTACTACTAGCTGTCACAAATATCAGTTGTTGATGCAATTTAAGGATAATAATAAAGCAAAATATTTGTATTAGCAAAAAAGGGAAAAATGTTTGTTAATAATAAATATTCTATTGTACCTGAAAATAGTATTAGGTTAGGTTTTTCTCACAGCATTTTGAGTAAGTCTGCCGGTGTATTTATTTGTATCCTCGAATATTAAAGAAAATATGTAAGGCCTTTCATGTCGCCCTGATTTATGTTTTAACAATATTAGCATTTGTATTTCCGCCGAAGAGGTCCGATATTAGATTGCTCCTTCGGTCGTGTCTATTGGTAGCTTAAAATCTGATCAAAACCAGGATGGATAACTTCGCGAAAACTCCATTTGGATGGGATCAGAACTTTATCTATTATTAAAATACGTGCCTTGCATTATGCACCTGAAATTTTCTAATTTAAAGAGAATGGTATAAATGTATATTAACCTTTATGACAGTCACTATCATTTCATTCAGCTGTCACAATGTTCATATATTTTAATTTATGGAGTACTAATGTGTAATTTCAGTTAACCAATATTTGACCACGTTTATTTCATAATCTCTTAAATAACGTTAAATACAAATTAACAAACTAACGTAAAAACCTCAGAAAAGTTCATGGAAAAAAATAAATCCTAGCACGTTATTATTATTGTTTGCGAATAGTTGATAAGGACGATTGTCTATTGCAATATCTCAATAAACTTTTTTTTCTTTATATTTGTGATATTGATCCTATGATATTTTTTATAAGACTTTTTGATTTTTGAAACATACGTTTTTGAGATATTTGAAAAAATAACAATCGCTTCCACAATTCGTAAATGCTTAAATAAATATTACAATTGATTGAAAACAACTTCGATTTCAATATGTTTACGTTATATGGTATCGCTAAATCGATAATTTATAAGTACCCGTATTGAGTTACTCGAAAAGTATCAATTTTTATATCGATATATGACGTAGGAGTTTTTAATCATACATGGGAAAATTACAATTTTCCGTCTCATAAAGCTTATGTGGTTCGTAACGTGATACTTATTCTCCGCTTAAGAACAAAATTATTTTAACAGGTAAAATTTGTAAGCCTTTGAAACTTGATATTTGGAGAACGAAGTCCGTAAAAGTGTACGCTAATTAAAAAAGTTGATTAATGCTACCAGAATACAGACCACCAACAGCTTTGTTTATATATACGAAGTATTCATGTAAGTGCTGAAAACCGTCAGCCTATCGGATTTGTATATTTTTAAAATGAAAAATGTGTTTCCCTTCAATTTTCAATGAATTTTTCGTTGAAATAATATTGATAACATTAGCAAATTGGTTTGTATGAAATTGGTATTCCAATAATACTACAATAGTACAATATCCAAAATAAAAATAATAAATATATTTGTTTTTGACTGAAACTCTTCCTGGAATATAATTATAAGAAGAAAATAAGATATATTTCGTAAAAATGTAGCAGCCTTCATAAATTATGTCTTCGCGAAATATATTAATGTATTGAAATAATATTTATCTATTGGTCCGTATGTTCGATTATGTGTTTTTTAGTATGTACCTACGTGTAGTTAAGCGTAGAAGAGAAATCTTTATCTTTATTGGGATGTTAGCCCCAAAGCGGCTGCCAAAAATAAATGAAATACCATCTCTGCCTTCTGTAGCAACCTGCATAAATCTTTCGCAATAGGCTCTCTGCTGTCGGCTGGCGGCTGGTGGGTGGCGGGTGGCCGGTGGTGGGTTGCGGGTGGCTGACGGGTGGCTGGCGGCTGGCCGGAAAACTGAATCCTCGAACTGATTAGTTATTCTCATACATTTTTTGTGATGGAATTATTCATAGCTGGAGCACGGATAAAGGTTGCAAAATTGAGGTCACTTTACACCTCAAAGATCTCTGCTTCTTTTAAACATCAAAAATATACTGTTTGATTTTATGACCCATCCTAATATTTGACCTATTTCGAATTTTTTCAATAATCATGATTTCAAGAATTACGATTTTATTTTTATATATTTTTTGTGTTTTAAATATTTTCGAACAAAATTGATATTTGCCGAAACTTTTATAAAAGAGTGCTCCAGTTAGTATCGGAAAAATGTCTTTAAAATATTTTTTATATTAAAAATAGTATTTTGCAGTATTTAAAATTTTACTAAGATATTTGTAGTCTTCTTCTTCTGTTGCCTCTTCTCATAGGAGGTTAGTGATAATTTCCTCGAACATGTCTCTATCCACCAATCCGGCTACACTTCCGGCGCAAATCCCGCATCCACGTGAACTTCCTTCTTCCAAACCCCCTTTACTATCGTATTTTTAGTATAAAGGTATTTAATAGATTTGTGATAATATTTCAATCGGAGAACAATTGATGTAGTAAAATTAAAAACAATATGCTAACTTTGAATGTGAATTTATATTTATCTCTCCGTGGCTTATTTTTTATGAAAAAGTTTTTGTATAATTTTGTAGGTTCAATGGCGGTACTTCATCGCGAACGGCGTATAAAAAACAGGCTCACGGGGCAGCATACAGATTGCACAGTAACATTTTTGTAGAAAGCCGGTAATACGAGAGAGTGCACGAATTCATACATTCGAAAAGCGTTTGCCGAAGAGTCGGGGCAGTCTTGCAGCGTGCGAGTCGGCGGTGTTGATTCTGCCGGGCCGGATTGCTTTATGCGCCCGCAGATAAAACGGGGAGTAATAAAACTGACGGAATGCAAGGGAGTCTGCAGCCTGATGCAGCCGAGCTGGCGGCCCAAGTACTCCCATGCTGCAAGCGACCGGGGCTTAACCTCGCAACATCGACGTTTATTACGTGGAAGTTTGTGATTTCAACGCGGTCGGATCTCGTAGTTTGGAGTGTAAAGTTTATTTGAATTAATTTTCTGTACATGGAATACGTAGCAATTTTAAAATACACACATACACACACATAACACACATACACACACACACACACACACACATATGTGTATGCATTTTAGTACTGGATTTTAATGTATCTATTCTTTTGAGCAGGATAAGAGTATGTGTCTCCAAGTACTCTTAGGAAATTATTTGTTAGGATCAAATTATCAATTAGTAACAATCATCTCCTGTTTTGGTCACATTTTTCGCAACAATAAGTATGACATCCTCCAGCTGATTGTCCAAGGAAAAAGTGGCATTTGGAAGAAGGAAGTTCACGTGGATGCGGAGTTTGCACCAGTGGCTGGAGATCGGAAATGCAGACGGACTGGTGAGACTGGCCCAGGATAGAGACAAGTTTAAGGAAATGGTCACTAACCTACTTTGAGGAGAGGCAACAAAAGAAGAAGAATAGTTATACATAAAAATATATTCTTCAATACTTTAATTATGAGATTTCACCAAAACGTGTGCATAGAATTCCAAAATCGATGCGCAGTGCGTTATATATCTTTGTATTTATAATTGAAAATGTTTTTAAATAAAATATTTTTATCATATTTATATTCTTAAATGATTTATTACATTAATTGTTTTCCATAATTTTTCTCACATGTTGTTATTGGTTTTTTCTTTAACAGAAAACTAATTACTTCTAAATATTATTGCAGTTATACTGATTCTTTTTTTCCATTGAAATAAACGTTCACTATGCCATGTTCTGTTTCAAAATAAAAATATATATAAGAAATATAGGCGGAAAATACAACATTTATGTGCCATTAAAACCTTCGCCACATACAATTAGCCTCAATAAATCTTTTTCTTTATACCCTGTGTAAGAAAGCTAGTTTTTCTCATTAAATGCATGAATTATTTATGTAAGTTATATATAGCTCTATTTGCGCAATATATATATTTTTAATGATAATTTAGGCCACTCTGCTATTTTTGGCTTTATATATTCTAGTGTGACAATAAATAACGGAGGCAGCCTTGCGAGTGTTTCTGAAGGAATAACTCTGAAAGATTTTAATATTGCGAGGAAGAAGTGATACAGTCAGCGATTCACTCACGCGGAGCTGTCATTTTTCGTTCCCCTGCGAGGCCCGGAGACGTTTGCGCATTCAGCCTGCGCCCCGAGTACAAATACATTTGAACGGGTCGTAAAAACACTGTTAAACTCTTTACCAGAGATAACGACGCCATACTGCCAGCCGACGGCCGGAGCTCCGCCGCTCCACCGACAGCCATCGACGATTCACGGGACAAAGCCAAAAATTATTTTTAATGCCCCTTTTATGGCCCGCAGACGTGAGGTCGAATATTAATGGAATCACATTATGCTCTGAATCGTAGATCGTTTATGGAAATCGAAGGCTCGGGATCAGTATAGGTTATAATTGATATAAATTTAATTGATACGTATTGCCTAATATTTTACTCTAAAAAACTCATCCAAACGATATCGAAAATGCACGCTGTTATTCACGGCGCGTGATTAATCATTCGGCGCGGAACAAATATATAAATAGATTTGATAAGTGAAGACAATCCTTCACTCCTCCGCTCGGCAGTATTCCTGGGAAGCGATCTGATTTACGTAACAGTCGGAGATTGAGAAATCGACTGGAGCTCTTCGGGGTATCCAATTTAATTAAAATTGTTTTTTTCGCCAACAGAATCGGTCGGCCGCCGCAAGTAGGCGCCTGGGCCGCTCCGACTCCGGGCGGGGAGCATTAAGCATTAGGGATGCCGAACACATCTGTCGTCTTGGGATCCCCAAATTACCATATTACAAATTTGACGGAATTCGACTTGACGTATTATGTGCTTTGTCGCGTGCTTATTTTGAGGTTTATAGTTGAAAAAAGGACGAAAGAGTGTCGGCTTCCTCATGAATAAGTAAATTATTCTGTGTGGTTTGTGTTTCTCGTGTTTAGTGCTTTAATTTTGCGGCGCGGCATGTGAATATCGGCAGTTGGCGCGCCGACCGTAAAGTGCGAGAGAATAATATAAGGTGAATGGAAAGTGGCCGCTCGGATTTCCACGTGCGTTCGTACACATTGTTCGCCCTAAAAAAAAAGTATCGTGTTTTTATTGCGCCTTTATCTGGTGGACCCTCCGTTTTATAGAAGGTGATTGTTGGATTTTATTTAAAGAGCATTCTGAATTATTTTTGTGGATTTCGCAGAATTGATGCTACTTAATAAAAACATACTTCTGTTTTATGCAGAAATTAGTAACTAATTAGCATTTAATGTAAGAACGTTAAATAAACACGGCATGGTAGTTGGTAAGTTTGTTTCATACGAATTCCGAAGACGAAGCAGAGTTTGCTTTCTAATTGCAAATTGAAAAGGAAATGTATTTTATAAATAATGGTGGTAGATAAGAACTAGATTTTTTTAATTAAAAATATCCGCTCCAAAACTATTTCATACACAAGCGTTATTTCATATTTACAAATATTTTAACATCAGTAATTTAAAAAAAATCAAACACATTCAACCTCTGTTTATAGGTGAATTTTTATTCAAACCTTAAATATACCAATTTTTTTCCGCTTTTTTCGCCAGTATTAAAGTATTATTAATACTTTTTGAAACTGGTACCCTAAGCTCTTAGTGACCCCATTGCAAATTTGGATGACCTTGGGATTGTTCGGGAGAACAACCACATGTTAAAAAAATGTCTTCACAAATATTTGAAACAATTATAAGTAGAGAAGATTACTTAATTGATTTGAGCACCAGTTGATTAGCATTTTATTGACTGTGGAATAAAACGGTCTTTGGAGCTTTGTGATTACGAAATCAACAACTTCGAAACTTGGCCGTTTCGTGACTCAGAGACTATTACGCTTGTTTACCGACCGCGGGGTCCCAGGCTGGATCCTAGGGAGGGTAATAACTTCTAACAGTTTAAATTTAAAGTTGTCTTTATGCTCAAAGAGAAAGAAAATTCTTTAATATAATGCTGATTTTATTCAACCGCCGATACATCTCTAAGTACACTATGCTGCTTGCATATCGGCTTCTCTACTATAATTGCTTTTTCTACTCTTAATGAGAAATGTGGTTATACATTTCTTATTCTTAATTTATCTTTTATAAGGAATAATTGATCAATTTCAATACGATTTAAATGAGACAGTTGCTATACATTGTAAAGTTTCTCGAAAACATATAGATTATTTGACATAGTCACCGTGCCGTTGGTGGTACGGACAGGCTGCGCATATTTCTACCCGGATGGCTGTAGTAGTTTGTTAACAATGAGTCCCGCACCAAGGCTGTACAAACTTTGGCCTATAAGGAGCAAGCCGATGTCACGAGCACGAAGACGGCTGCAAGTTCCGAACAATGAGTAAAATTATCCGGACAGTTTTCCGGCCCAATTAGACGCGGGCGTTTACTGCACAATATTCAATTTAATTCTACGTCGTGGTCGTATAAATAGTCATGGTTTATTATAATTTACCATCCAGAATTTACAATTAAACTTTAAATTATTTAAGATGCACTTTTTTATTTGTAGACTTAGCCATACTGATTACATATTGTAAATTAAAACATGCATAAGTCTATCTCAGATCGTTTATCTATTTGTAAGTGCTATCAGAAAAGACAATTCTATTTATATATTTGAATTAAACCAGTTTATTTGCCTACATTTAATGTAAATATTAACAGTCTTTTACCAGGTAAGAACAGGCACAATACCAATTCGTCAATATGGGTCATACCGGCAAACTCGAGGTCAAGTATCGACGATTCTAGGCGATTCCGAGAAGGCGAGCCAACGAAAAATCAAAATATAAATTATTACGAATATGAAGGTGTGAGAAACAATACATTATATTGATACGTCAAATGTAACTTTTTCAGCAGCTCTACCCACATCAGAAAAACTTAGTTGCATAAACCCGAAATAAATATTTAAATTTGATCGATCTTCGCTCGAAAAGTTTTTTTAATATTTGAACAATATATTTTTTGCACGAGGATTCCATAAATAATCCACGAGTCATTGATTGATATGCATGAAATGCTTGCTGCGTTAGATTTAGTAAAGTATATACCTTTACTAAAAAATATCTTCAAATTATTTCTATAACTTAGATGGTGACTATTAGAAATAATTTGTGTAATTATCACACTTTGTGATTTAAACACATAAAAATTAGTTTTTTAAATAAAATTTGGTACATATATTTTTATAAAACTCTTCATTAAAATATTTTTATAAGTAGCCAAAAGTCGCGATACATCCTTCTGACTCACAAGTACTTGCAATAGCGTATGGGTCTTAATTGTACGTGTGCGCTGTATGCGATATGATTTCAAGATAAGCCAATTCACGGGGCAAACTACACCCAGTCACGGAATATTTATAAACAAGTCATACACTCTGAAATCCGTTGAGTCAAAGGGCCTCTGGAACTGTAACGCTTATGTTAAGTCTCGAATGAGAGATAATTATCCTGAGCCTGAATGTCTATTTGAACGGCTCCGCGCAGCACCGAGCCGAGGAATAGGAACTAAGCGGAAACTTCGCCTCCATTGCAGTCAACCAGCAGCTGGCCCGGCTGAGTACATAATCTGCAGATTAGTGATTAGGAATGGCACCGAGAGAATGCCTAAGGGACATCTGTTTACCGATCAAATGACCCGATCAAACAGAATTTGATTCCTAGAAACAGAGAAACAAAGTTACAATGTAAAATCAGTAAGAGATGATTGAAATTCTGTATTACCAGGAAATATTTATGCGACTACCTTACAAGTAGTATACAATTTTATTTTGATATTAAATTTAACGTATTTTTATTGAAAAAAATATTTTTTACTCAATCAAATGATTTAAAAAATTTACATGAATGTAAATAAACGTTCGTATATTTAATTTAAATCAATTTTAATAAAATCATGTATTTTTTCTTACGATTGTTTAACAGTTTTAATTAGAATACAGTATGAAGTAACCGTTTGTTTTTGTTACGGGAATATTTAATCGAATTTATAAACTTATATGGTTTACCCTCCAGTGTTCGAATCCAGAATATTTTATCGATTAATTCAATATCTGGAAGGACCCTCGAAATTAACTAAAGAGGGTCCAAGAAGAGTAAATAACTTAGATCAAACGTTCTCCTCTCTATGGAGGTTAATTAATTTCCCTAGATCAATATGCAACATTTGCGGCTCACTAAGTTTAGACCAACATCAAGCTTCTATTAAAAGGAAGAAATCGCATAGATAAATATTCAAATTGTTTTCAGGAGAAACTTGGGACGGAACAGAACACGCCGGCGCTTCAGCAGAATAATTGCTTTTGATTATCGTTAGAATTAACAAATATGGCAAACCTTAAAGGAAGTTATGTTAATCATAAAACATTTGCACAATTTTTTGCAAATATGATTATAGTTCAATAAAACGGGATATTATTTTTCAAAGTGGACACATGATCAAACGTACTTTTTTTACACCATAAAAATATCACTAAAATAAATACAACATAAAAGAGATAAATAACTATTCATCATAATCTTAATATGCATAATAAATAATATGACGCATTTAAAATACTGAAAAAACCCTTTACCTTTATATTATAAATATAAAATAGGTGTCTTATTTAAAATATATAGAACATCTTACCCATTCAGGCAGCAACCTTCTGTAATAAATAATTCATAAAGTGCAGGTATTTTCTTTGCTTTCTGCAGCCTATCTTATTTATTTAAAAATAATAATATTGTGATGGATTGCGCTGAATCAGACCGGTAATAATTCACAAAAGAATAACGGCTAACTTATGTGATGCTTATTCTCCTTTTATTCTTTCTACTTACGTTTGTAGTTTCGGGAGCGAAAATTTAAGCATTAGAGAATAAAAGAGAAACATTATTTTATTCCAGGTAAAGGTATATTTATCATTTGCTAAAATAAAAAAGTATTTTTATTATTTCAACATTAGCAGATTTGTTCGCTTGAACGTTTTTTTAACAAAATTAACGATTTCATTTTTATAACAATTTGCTGGAAGATACAAAGGTTCTTTTACTGTTCACTGGTCACGTTCTATTAGGGTGTATTTATAATATCTTCAGAATTTTTAAATTAAAACATAGAATATTATCTTATAGGTTGCTTCGTTTATAGATTGAAATAAATAGTACAATTGCATGACGATGGGTGAGGTTTGCCCTACTTGGCATCAAACTCAGTCAATGTATTACTTTTTAGAAAAGTTTCAATTTTATTAATATCGATAATGGATGGGGAGCTTATGAGCTCACATCTAGATAATGGACTAACATTAAAGAGTTTTATTGGAAAAATAAAAGCTATCCACTCGATGTTCTGTAGTCCGCTATGATGGCGAAACTTATTTGCAGTGTTATCTAAAACTTCATAAGTAGTAATATCTGTCTGAAAATAACGAATGTTCTCTTATTTTAATTAACATAGTTTCATGCAAAGTTAACCCAGTTTGTTGTGTTATTCCCATTAAAATACTTATGCACTCAATTTGTTCCGTTGTTTGTAGTGTATTTCTCGCTAATTATAACTTCCTCGGATTTCGCATTAAAATAAAATCTTTTCAATAAGTTTTGGCGTGTTGTGCTATGCAAAGAAGCTGGGTTTAATTTTCCTTCTTCTCATATTTACTTAGTTTTCTCGGCAATGAATGTTCGAGTCAAGGGAGGGCTCCGATTGCATAACTAATGTAAGTTATCCCGTAAATCCTAAAGTTTTCCCTTGCCGCAATAGAATTTTCAAGGACTTGTTTTCTGGACTGCCTCGAGGAGTCTTCGTGGACAGCGGAATGCGAGGCCGGCTGCTGCAAAAGTATAACGAACATTCCGTTCGCCTGACATCATGATCTATCGTATCACCCTACCTATATACTATCTGGTTTAATTTATCATTGTTTCTTTTATAACATTTTTCAGTGTTTTAATTATAACTGTTGTATAAAATATATATTATAGGATTAAAATATGCAATAATATTAAAATTGACGTACCTGTAATTCAACATTGAGGAATAGCAGCTAAATAGTGTGAATTGATTTTTAAAGCATCCGAGGGTATCATAGAAACAAAACAAAATATTCCCGTTAATAGATGTATCAAACAATAGAAAAAACTATTAGGTTTAATGTTTGTAGCAGTGAAATACAGAATATGATTTGATTGAAGTTTTGAAAATATCAAAAATATATTAATATGTTAAACATAGCAATGAGTCAGTTCATTACAACAAAAAATAAAAATATATATTAAAAATAATTGGTAAATGCTTGTATTTCAATAAGTATTCTTATATTTCATATATTATCCAGAATCAGAATTGAAAATTTAATAACAAGGCTAAAAATGTATATGCGCTGAAAATTTCAGGCATTACATCGAGCCTCCTGGATGTACTGATATGGGCCTTTGATACAGTGATGGGGTCAGATTTCAGGTACATAATCACAAGGCTGTACCATTAAATTAAGTCAGTGGTAATTGTCATCCATAACATAATTCAGGTGTAATTGGTGAATTCAGTTTCGAGTTGCCCTCGGCCAGTATCTCTCGCCCGGCCTGCGGGCTGGCCGGCTGTCTATCTGCTCGCCCATATGACAACTCGGAATAATTTACGGGCTTGGGAAGTGTATTTTACGTTTTTAAAAATACCTAGAAATAAAAATATACGACAGGAAGCGACGCATTCATCATGAATACGATAATTTAATCATTTTGTATGATGATTCCGGGCTTAGTTTACGGTCAGTATGTTTATGTAAAAATAACCAATGCGCTTAAATGAAAATTTGAAGCGTGCAGTATGAATTTCCATTTTATTTTTGTAAAAAAATAAAATGAATATTTATGATTTTATTTATTGGAACTCTGATAAAATCGTATGTTTTTAATAAATATTATTCCACTATTGTGCGAAAAAAATAAAACAAAGTTTAAAAAAATCTCGATGGACGATTTCAATGGAATAAAGCTACAATTTGATTTTAAACTGTTCTTATATTTTTTACCAAAACACTAAAAACAGTCTAATTTAAAGTTATTCACAGTCCGTCTTTATCTGGTGTAAATTTATTGTTTATACGTGTATCATACGTTGTTTTTGGATATTAGCTACACTGAAGATTTTAGAGACAATAGAATAAATATAATACTTTTTGTACCAAAAAAATATATTATTGATAACTTCTCAAATTCACAAACATGATCCTATTTCTAAAATCACACAAAATGTATTTCATCGGATATTTTCTACTTAAGTTAACTTTCGGTGTCTTCTAGAAATGTGTATTTCTCATCCTTGTATAAAAAACTTTAATGGTCATACACAAGGTATTTGATTGCACGTAAAAATGGTACGGGAAGTAAATTAAAGAATCTATGAATTAATTTATAGACATTTATAATTCACATATAAAAAATATCATGTTTAGTATAAACATTTGTAAAAGTGTCTATTACACGTTTATTTTAAAATTCCTATATAAGAAATGTGATTATAAACTTCAAGCTACACCAAAGGATTAGGGTCGACCAATAAACTGGCAATCCGGACCCCAAAAAAATAACATTAAAAGCCTTAAAGCACATATGATGATAACGCACTCCAGACAATTTTCCATGACGTAAAGCCGACGTTAACGCGCCGTAAAATCACGTCGCGAAGTTATCAGATGCCGCATTAGACCGTCGCAGGACCGCCGAGTCCGCCAGGGGCTGTCCGCAGAACCCACCCTCAATAAGCGTGCTCTGTCGCATAGTACGAGAGATTTTCATATTTTAACGCTATGTTTCATCCTTTTTTTCTTTTTTTCTTCATGAATTTTAATCATTCTTCGGAAGTTTCTTGGATTTTTTAAAAAGTTGTTTTTATTTTTCGTACAGTCTTGTATTAAAAATCTGAAGACCTGTAGCCCAAAAGAGTTTTAAATCAGGTCATACGTTTTCTAAAGAAAGTAATATTTATTTTTCTGATGTATTCATACTCATCTTTGGATTTTTCAGAATGTTATGCTATATAGTACATATAAGCTTATTATACCACTTTGAAGAAGTAATTGAGAAACTGAGTGGAATATTAATTTCATTATGACATTCATGTGTTTGATTTATTTCACAGTTAGGGTTGTTAAAGCCCAAGGGGTAAATCACGAGGTCATTCTTTCGGAGTTTGGCGGGCCACAGCGCCCCATAGGTCAAACCCCATTTCTGTTGCATGGCACTGAATCATAAAGTATAGTCAGCCCTTTCCTCATTTCTGCTTTTCACGCAAAAAATCTAGAAAGTTCGGAAACCAACCACTTTTATTTTTTTAAAAACGTCATCAAAATTTTAAAGCATCGAATGAAACGAAAGAAAGATTTTTTATAAAGCGTATCTGCGTAAGAATGTTCGGAAATTTATTGCTTTCATATTATGAATTAAATTTTGGCTGTATTATTATTACGAAAAATCATATAATTATTTGATTTTTTAGGTCATAGGAAATGATTTAGTATTAATATTATCTTTAGTAGGTCATCTTATATAGCATGTCAACCTTTGGGTTTCGACAATGTAGATAAATAAAATATTTTTTATTTTATTTTTTAATAAATTTATCTGTCATCTATAAATTAATTGTAAAAAAAATGTACAATAAGTATTGATTTGATTTAATAAAAATTTTAGTCAAAAAATAAAAAAAGAAGAATTTGATAAATAAAAAATTAAATTTATAACATTTGAAAAAAAAATCGTTTTACCTGCTGGTATTTTTTAACAAGTAAATTTTTAATTAACCTTATATGAATAATAATTTTAGTTAAAATAAACGAAAAATTGTTCGTTAATAATTCTAGCGTTTTTGCATAGATATTATTAACGTCAAAATTAATAAGCCAAAAATAATGTTGTCGAAAAACGCTATATTAAAAGTAAATTAATAACTTTTGAACTCGACGAATTCAGTTACTTTTAAGTCGGGTGATGCAACCCGCCCGGAAGATTTTATTTTATATATATATTTTTACGAAACGATTATAGTATACAATGGAATTGCAAAGGGTAAAGAAGTTGAGATAGCAGCTGGTGAAACACGTCGCCAGATAAAAGCAGTAAGGGTGGACAGAAAGTGTTATCGACTGATATCCTCAGGAATAGAAACGAGCTAGTTGGTCAGAAATGTCAAGGCTTTTCTAAGATTGATGGAATCCGCAAGTTTACTCCTGGTTATTTATATAAAGGGTTTAACGTGGAATCTAAATAATTAAATTCGATTGGAAACAAAGACAAATTAACTAATTTGTTTTTTTAATGAATTTTCTGACGTTACAGAATAATAACATTTTTTTAAAATATAATCGAAGTTATCGTTCATATAAATGAAAAATATATTTGACTTCTTATTTTATTTTAAATTTACAATTCAATTTAATACATCAATTTACAATATTTTTTCCAACTGTATAATATAAAACAAACAACACGTTTAAAAACCAATTTTTCTCTTCTGTACGATATAAAATATACATTTTTTTCAATATTAAATAAATATGTTTTTATGAAAATTCTATACTTAGCATGGTTCTTGTATAGTATGTAAAATAATATGATGCTTTACTGTTATTCAGTCTGAGAGCATAATCTTCAAGAAATATCTAAAAAAGGCAATCAATAACGAATATTAGTATTCTTATCATTCAAAGACTTAAATAGAAAATACATCAATTTTATTTGTTGGTTTTTATCAAAAATTTAACTACTGAAATGTTTATATAATTAACTTTAAAAGTAGCTAACGTTGATATCGGAAAATCAAATGTTCTCCTTTTACCTTTATAATTAGAAAACAAGATGATGAATTTTATAATAACAACATTCCGTTTTTTTGTGTTAATTATTCTTTGAGCGTGGGTGCGTGTTTTTATAAATTCCCAAACTTTAAGGCAATCATTAAAGTATTAAGATGTTTTTCTAGGATCGGATTACATAATAAAATGTTAGCATTTAGGACTGTTACTGAATGTTTGCATGCCGGAAGCGAGAACACCCCTTTGTGCGAACATGTTAACGTTTGCCCTCGATTCCCGAAAAAATCTAACTAACCAGGGTAACAGCGGTTCGAAAGTTTTTTTTTTACTATAGATTGTTATATTTCCACCTAAATACACGAGAAAAATACCAAACTCGTATATTTGTGCTGATATAACTTATATTGGTTTCTGCTGATGTTAGAATAAAGTTTCTTCGATGCAAACATGTGAGCAAACAAAAATAATTCTAGGCGATACGCTCTACGTTGAATTGAAATATATTTCGAAGACAAACATTTTATTTATAGAAACTATGTATATAAATCAGTAATATTTTAAAAACAAAATATGATTTATGTTTTTAAACATTTTATTTTACACTTTTAATCTGATTAAAAATGTAATAGACTATTAAGGTTTTTTGACTTTAGAATATTATTATTATATAAATGAGAGATAAATATTTGTTTGTTTCTCGTTTGAGAATTGTGAGTTTTTCACAGTAGTACTCGATAACTTTGTTGTTATTTCAATAGACGCTGCTTTTGGTGCTGAGTGAATTCAATTTAGAGTTCTGTCAGAAAGTCCACCTGCTGTCTTGTTCTCTTTCCTGGTGTGTTTCCAAAGATCACTGGCTGCTTCAACTATGTCTGAAATTGGAAAAAAACTAGATCAATCAAACATTTTATTATAGTGCTAACATATTAATATTAGATATTTTGTTCTATAAGTTGCGCATATAAATTGAACCAATGAGCCGAGCCACTATTATAGACAATAGAAAACAAAATATGTTAGTTCCTTTAAAAAAAATTACACAAATAACGAAAATCGGGTTAGAGATTACAAAATAAATCTCACATTCAAATGTATTATAATTAACAATCCATATTTTAAAAAATACAATTATTATCATCTATAATCGTTGTTGGGTCAAATCGTGAATATTTTAGTTACAAAATAAATATGTATTCTATTCATAGAACAAAGTCAGTTCATTAATATAATATAACACGCATTAGCGTCGCCATTATTTACATAGACTCCAAACAAGCAACAATCGTGTAGCGACGTACGATAAAAACGATAAGGATCTAGTTTAATAATGTTATTTATTCGTGTCTTTGAGTGTGATATGACGTGACACGGAAAGTTCGTACCTTACAGAATGAATTCCGCCGGAACACGCCGTGTAATAAGCGGCAAGCAAGTTCAAGCAGCTTTTAAGTAATCTTTTAAAAATCCAAAGGTTGGTAAATTAGACCCATTCAAGAAGTACAATACTCATATAATCATCACATGCAGAGAGAATAATATACTTACTCAATATGATTTATAATATTTATTTTACGCCAGTGGCTAGAATTAGTGAGAGTGGCCTAGGATATAAATATATTTGATGAAATGGTCACCAGCCTCCTATGGGGAGAGGCACCAAAAAAATAAAAAGAAACGATACTATTATATAGTGTTGAAAAAATTATCAGCAATCATGAGAATTGTAATTAATAACATACTTATTTTCATGGATCGAGTGTTAGAATTTTTACGTTCTCAAGAGAGAACGATTATAAAATAAACGAAACATGTGAGTAAAAGGATAGCTATTAGATATATCCAAAAACTATTATGAACAAGAATATTTTTACTATTGAAAATAAAACAGGTTTAGGCTTACTACAACAGCTGTATATTTTAGGTAATAGTACTAGAAAATCAATATTTTAGTTCTAACTAATGCACCACACCCCAAAAATAAGAAAGTGTTAAATGAAATTATTTACAACTGTTATTATCATGTACCTAAAACATATTAAATAGCGCATAATATTTATACGTTATATTTTTTTCTTGTGTATGATAATGTATAACTTGTTGAAACTATTTCGTCACCAGTGTTACAAGCGAGGAATGCCTTTATAAATACGATCGCGTCTTTTATCGCCTCCCGCGGGGCGTCTAGAGGAGCGAGATATGCAGATGCGGGCTCAGATAGCGCCGCGCAAGGGATGGGCTAATATTACCGGTAAACTGGCACATAATGAAACGTGAGTCGTAAATGGTTAACCAGGCGGACACTGGCGGTTAGAGACACGCGCCCAGGGTATTTTCACCAGTTAGGCACAACATTCTCCGCATTCAACTTTTTCCGCTATCATTGTGTTGCTTTTAAGTTAATTAGCGTGTACACGATGACATATTTTTTCTATAAATTTAATTTAATCTTATAACTCAGATTCAAATAATTTGAAAATAAAATTATCTTTACTGATCAATTAGTATGTTATTTCATAACATCAAATCAATAATTTAATTTCCCGTGTTATCAATATAATACTTTATAAAAATGGTTATTATGGACATGCACATAATACATATTTTGATATGTTGATTAACGTAAACTGTTAAATCCCACACACACATTTTACACACACACACACACACATATATATGTGTGTGTGTGTGTTGTAATTTATCTCATAATATTTAAGCTGAATTAGTGTTAAAAAGTAAAAATATATATGATTTCTGTGAGCGTAATATCATTTTGAATTGATGGAAACAGTTTTATGCATTCTAAGAATTAACTAACAAGTTTTACTAAGAATATCTAATCCTCTTTTGATTAATTTTTGTTTCTGAGCTCTCGCGATACAATAAATTAACTTTTACGTAATTATTTATTTTATGTACAGTTTAAAATTCTACCACGTAAAATTACAAAAGTATAAAGAAATCAACAATCTTGAAATATCTTTACTTTTTAACTCAGTATTATCTAATATTGATTTGTTAGTTTTTTAAAAATATTTTCCAATAACAATGCAATTTAGAAAAAAATATTATAAGCTAGCATTTAGTTTTGAGTCACTCAACAAAATAGTGTATCGTTCTAACTGAAATTCAATGCGATCTCTTAATTAGGAACCGGGTGAAACTGGGCACACCTGCGTTTACACCTAACTGAGGATGCAGCAATGCCAACATCAAAATTAGTTAGCAAGCCACACAAATCAAATATTCGACAACAATGTTATCAATAGGCCATTGTTGCGTTCAGATTTCCGTTCCCGTTCAAGCGCTCCGCTCACGTGCCGGGGCCTTCTCTCGCCGCCGCCCGCTACCCCCTGGCGCCGACACTGCCCACCCCCGTGCAGCCTCGCCCAGCCCCGCACAACCCCGCGCAACCCCGCACAGCCGTACACAGTACGCGGGGCGCAAGTGACAGGGACCGTGTATGAGGACAAACAAATGGGGGATTTGGCGCTCCGGCCGTCCGGATTAGTCCGGCGGCCAAAAACCGGGCTGGACCTCCGGAAGTGTGCGAACCCGCTTAACCCTGCGGAGCGCCGGGACCTTACGGCCCACCTCTCTTATTAATGCATTTAGACCTTTCTTTTATAAAGAGGATAGTTTTGGAAATAAAATGGTTAAGCCTACAAGCATAAGGATTTCCTTATAAGAACATGAAATACTTAATTTTGTTACATTGTTATTTCTTAAATATTATTTAGGTTTAATCATATTTGCACACATATTCTTTGAAACTTACGTAATGAAAAAATTTAATTGTAGGTATATTTGAATAAACTTTTGAGCATTTTTATTAATACATTTTCGGTTATATCTAAATAAATAGATAGATATTTTAAAACTCTAGCTTCTAACTCAAAACTAAGTTGCTTACTAGGATCAAAACTGTTATTGAACGATTATTAAACTTATTAAAAAAAATTGTGACTACACACATCAAACTATCGATCTTCACAAAATAAAACCAAACAATTAGGACAAGTTGGAATAAATTAAACTATAAGAGATGAAATAGTTCAATAAAAAATAACTAAAGATTATAATTACAAAAGGAGTCATGTCGAAATATAGTTAATCGTTTTCATGCTATCGTAATTTTTAACAACCATTCTATAAAAAATAAAAGATACATAGAATATCGACACAAATATTTCTGGTTTATGCATCGATAACAGCACAAACAAGTCATATTTTACAATGAATTAATTTGAATTTAAAATTTATTTCCTCGCTTATTAAAAATATTGTTGATATTGGAAAGTCTGCTGTTTCCATTGTGCTTGCATTCTTTCGATTTTTCAAGAATATAAAAAGCACTGTTTTTCCGTTAGGGTTAAAATAGCAGGGCGCTCTGTCTGGCGGAGAACGAGTGTTTGTTATTGCGCCCGGCTAAAGCCTCGCCTCGTTTGACCGCTCTGATTCCGGGTTTGATTGGGAATTGACTGCACCTCAGTATTCATGTCCACTAGTGTGAAATATGAGCAACGCTGCTAACGTGACCTAACTAAGTAGTATGAAGTACGAAATTGCAATTTCATTCAGAGCGTTGCCGACAGTAATAGTTTGACGTTCCGAGTAATTTTAATTAACTTTTCCGAATTGAGACAGCAGTAGCTGCCATTTGCATATTGTACTGGATCCATTTCCGAGAGAAAGAACTGTTCGATATTATAAGATCACTGACGACACCGCACTGAGCACCGGAGCGGAGAATCGCGACTGTAAAAACTAATCAAAAAACTTGAAAAAACTCCGTCTACTCGGCGATTACTAAACGGACATGCTGTCACGCTGCTGTAATACCAATTTCACTCTTTATGCAATACAACAAAACGAATCTATCTTATTGTATATACGAACCGATTTATTAGCAGAAAAATTAAATATAGTATAAATAGAACTGTATTAATGGAATCAAAATCATTCAGTCGGTTGCTTTTATCGTGATATATTGTTTGTTGAATAAAAATTTGCAAAGTGATAAGAGAGATTCATTGCAACCATGAAGGGAGGAGTGGTGTTAGCGTTTTTGGCGCTGACCATTATAGTGACTGTCGTGTCAGCACGAGAGATCGAAAGATCTCGAAGATATGCTGAAGGAGATCAAGCTGTAGCCGCAAGTGGGCACCACCACAAGAAGGGAGGAGGCAAAGAGCATCATTCTCATCACCATTCCCATCACGGAGATAAGGGTCATAAGGGATACAAAGGCCACCACCACCATGATAAGGGAGAAAAAGGACATCACGATAAAGAAGGACACAAGGGACACCACTCCAAGCACGGCGGACATAAACATCATCACCACCATGACGATGGCCACCACGGTGAACATCACAAAGGTGAAAAAGGAGGGAAGGGCCACAAACACGAGGAGAAAGGCCACTACCACAAGGGACACTCAAACAAAGGACATCACGTGATTCATAAGATCGATCATGGAGAAAAAGATAAGCACTTCTTTGATCACGACCACGATCACGGACACCACGAGAAGCACGGAGGATTCCACCACGGTCACGGCCATGAGAAGGGAGGACATCACAAGAAGGGGCACCATCATCACGACCATCATCACAAGCATTCCGGCAAGAAAGGACACCACCACAAGGGACATCATCATCATGACCACAAAGGACACAAGGGTAGCCACGGCCATGATGATCATCATCATCATCATTCTGATCACGGCGAAAAGGGAGATCATGAACACCACAAGAAGTGGGGATATAAGAAGAAGCACTAAGGCCTTCACAATACTTGACATTGTTATTATTGCGTTGTTATTTTGTTAACTGTTGACTATTTTATAAGTCTTTGATATACGTCCATCATTGTCCTGATAAAATAAACTGTTGATAACTTGTAACGTGGTGTTTTATGCTATAAAAATCGAAGGTTTTTTAAATTTTTCTTGACAAATTTAATTTCAAAAGTCATAATTGCTTTCTGGTTTTTTCCTTGAATTTCTGTATTACAATAGTTCATATGGCTTCCATTCTAATAAAAACATTGAACAGGCTTGTATAAAATAATTGTCTTAAAATTAATTCAAACCTCTCTTTTTAAAGAAATCCTGTCCTCTTGTTTGTTGAACGATGTTTTGTTATGAAAGTTCAAACAAAAAGTTGACTCATTATAAGTTTCAAATCGACACACCTCAGTGACGTTATGCTGGAAAATTTAGTCTAGTGCACTCACGAAGGTTCTTACAGGTCTTTTTGTATATTCATACCAACTCCGTCTACTACAGTTTTATTGAAAAAAAGATTAATTAATTGTTTTGTATACACAAACGCTTCAAACTTCTTAAAAGGTCTCATATATCGAATAACATACAACTTATTTTCAATATATTAAGGAACATACAAACAACATACTTTTGAGTTAAATGTCAGTTGAAGTTGAAAATTAAAATTTTCTCATAAAACAAAATTTCACCATTCCAGTATTTCTTACTTATTTTCGCGTGCACTTTATTGAAAACTTTAAATACCGGCTTTAAGTTCTTTCAATATAATACCTAAACAAGAAAACACCGATGCTGAGAGAAATTTCCTGTTTAACTTTGTTTATTGTTTGTTGCGTTAATTTTCTTGTATTTACATGGAAATTACGTGAATTAACTAAAAATCAATAAAGTCGTAATTACGCGTGTTTTAAATTAAACCTGGCTTCAATCTATTTCTTTAAAATTGTTTTCCGGTCTAATAGTTTTCTTGGTGCTAACGGCTAGTTCATTTTCTCATATTAAGTATAAGCCTTTTTTTACGGTATGGATTTAGTGAGTAAAAATTTTATATATATATATTTATATACATATATATTTCTATAAATAAATTAATGTTTGTTTTTGAATGCAAGTGTATTTTGGTAAAATATAGGGCTTTAAATTAATTATTACAGATCCCCACCGGGAATTAATATCTTGCGTCTATGGAAGACAAACAAATTCTAGTATATTACAAGTTAGTAAATTAACAATACATAAACTGAACCCCATTAACATTGTAACTTCTTACTTATGCTCGGAATGATGGCAGCAAGCCAAATGCCTCCGAATAAATAATATTTATTATAATAAAGGTTAGGAAGACGTCCTCGGCTATTGATCGTGAATATATTACTCGTAAATATACAAAATAAACTCAGTATTTTTGAAGGAAATTTATTTTTTCTAAAGGATATACTTGAAATTTTTATTTATTTTTTGTTATTTTACTATTTATTATCACTATATGATATTGTCATCGTATCATGTTAACATTAAAATTTTACATTAAAAAACACTTTGATATTAATACCCCATTTATATATAATTTAAAATATTACTAATAATTAAAGATAGCAATTATAAAAAATCATTAAAATGATGTAATAACATACGCTTTTAACCCGCTGAAAAACGTATGTGCTTTTATAATGCAAGAACATCGACGTTGCTTATCTGCATCACTTAAATATATTTTTTTGAATTGAATGCCATTTTATTTTATAAAAAAAACACTGAAGAATAAAATCTGAAGTAAAACCAATTTTGATACAACACTTCAGTAGCATTGCTTTTAAGCCAAAATAGCCGAGTCCATTCAGCAGCAGGGGACGCCGAGCGTCGCCCGGAAGCCCATTAATCTTCAATCGTCACCGGGCGAGGCGCCGCCCCGGAGCCCCCCCGAGCCCCCTCGGAGCCCCCCCCGGAGCCCCCCCGAGCCCCCTTGGAGCCCCCCCGGACCCCCCCCGAGCCCCCCCGGAGCCCCCCCGGAGCCCCCCCGGAGCCCCCCGGAGCCCCCCCGGAGCCCCCCCGGAGCCCCCCCGAGAACCCCCGGAGCCCCCCCGGAGCCCCGCGGACACCGGCTGAGCCCTCTGGCCGGCTGGCTTAGGCGAGTTATCTACGGCTCACCCCCGCGGCCGCCGCCACCAGTCCGCGTTTTGTTCCGTTACAACTCAAAGAGTAATTTTGCGGAGCCTCTCCGACATTACGCGTCGAGGAAAGCCGAAATTTGCAAGTCATTCCGGCCTTTTATCACCGGGAAGATCAAAAATGTTAAACGTACGTTCCGGTTGGCTTTCATTAGCTTATTAAGATAATGGGTGTCATATTTTTACGCGTTTATTTTTTGTACAACGCGTTAGGGCGTCGATCATTTCGTTTAGGATTTTGTTAATAAAATCAGTGTGAGCTAAAGGAAATTATATTTTATCAATTTCCACATACGAATTATTTGTTTAAAGTAACACGAGAGAACTCTTACCCTATTATAAAATATTAAAAACAATTACAAATATTAGTCACTTGGGATAGAATCGAATTGATAATACTAAGCCTGCACGAAAGCTGCTTATGAATAAGCGCTTCTGGGCATATTTTTATTTTATATTATAACGTTTCTCTGCTAAAAATAAAGCTATCGAGCTATATCGATACTTTCAATTCAAATTTTACTACAAAATTTACCGTATACGTTTTTTTGTTTTTTGACACACTTAGTTTTAGAATAGTGACCTTATTACAATGACAATAATCCCTGAATAAAAAAAAATTATTTCTAAAAATATTTTTTGTTCATTCAACTTAATTAAAATAAGTATTATTTTCAATGAAGATCACAATTTTTATGTGTTTCATTTTCATAGTGAAAATAATTTAAATAACCTTATTCAATAAAATGTGTACAAAATATTCAGTCTTTTGTATTTCAATGAAATAATAATGTGATAAATACTTATAAATACTAATAAATAACAATATCAAAATATGCATAATATATCAATGATGGTATTTTACAAACATATCAAGTATATTATAAATTAATTGTAATTATTTTTATATAAATAGAATTTTCTGTCATTGATTGCGTATATATTATAATAAATCAAATTTGAAATCTACTTTTTTAACAAGTATTCTTTTAATATTGAGTCAAGAAAGACGAATTGATTTATTCAATTTAATTTTTTAACAAGAAATTTATGTAGTGTCACAATATCGTTAAGTAATAACGCGGTCAAGTTAGAATTTAATTTCCTGTTATACAATATCTTTTAAAATATAAAATAAACCTGACAATTCACAGAATTCGCGGTATTACATAATAGTTATGGAGGTAATGCATAACATAAGCTCTGCAAATGTTCTTTTCGACCAGCGTATTTCTGAACAAAGAATGAGAAACAAACATATAAATAAATGAGTACAAACAAAAGTGAGGAAGTCCAGCGCTAAATATTGTCCCTCTAAGACTTTGTGTGATACCTTAGCTTTGTGAAGCAAAATAAAAGCAGTGAACTCCTGTAATGAGATTCTTTTGTACTCTAAATATACAAAGCCAAAAAGAGGAAGATAAGAAATATTCGTGAGGTCTCGAATAAAAAACGCGGGGACACGATTCTATCGACTATTAAATTATGTGGAATAAACACAGGCAGCGCGCGCGGGCAGCGCGGAGGCCGCTCGGAGGGGATGATTCCTGAAATATTTATTTCAATGTTCTATTTGATTTATTAACTAAAAAAAATATATATATTTCATACATTGTTTTTAATATAATAGGCAAGTTGAGATTGGACAAATAAACGCAAACCCAAAAAAATATTTTTTACCAAATAGATTAAGGTGGATACGTGAAGTTTTTTGAATACACTATGTCTCCAGGCATGAAGGCTTTGAAATTCTAATTGTCAAGGCGGTACGAGCGCCCGTCTCGTCTGGCGATAGTTTTGCGGCGCGTCGTTCTTGACTTCCGGCGTCGTCGTCTGTGTTGCCACTGCGTTGATAATGTCAACGTAATCGCATACGAGAGAAAGTCCACGCTGTGTTTAATTTACCAAGTATTTATGTCGTACGAGGGCGAAATATTCTCCCCGAAAAGCTAATAGTATTCGTATCTAAGGAACAAGAATGGAGAGCGATAAATGGTTGAACTCATAGAGCTGTTAAATAATCATCATGATTGAGTTAATTTTGATAGCGGCTTGACAGAGGAGCCGCAACATCACGGAGACAACAGACACCCAAGGGAATTACCACCTTCAGATTTGAAAATCATGGCTAAGTTGAATTACATTGTCGTCTGCTTCTTAATCAAATTATTATAAATTTACTCACAAGAACTCACAAATATAATTAAAAATGATATGTAATTCAAATGAAATATATGTAATTCATTATAAGGTAGTGATGTATTGAAAAAAAATTGTTGATCTATGATTATTTTTACTTGTATATTAATTTTAAAATATTCTGGGATATCATTTTTTAATGAATAATTATTTTAGTATATTATTGAAATTTTAATCCAAAGAAAAAATTATATATTCATTTAAAAAGAGTGATTGTAGAAATTTAACTAGAAAATTATTTTAACTAAAATTTACTTCATTATTTCTCAATTACAATGTTATTCTTTGCCAGGTGTTTGTTTCGTTTCCGGTATTGGAGTCATCTTCATTGAAACATTGGACAAGGAACCATACACAGACGCGATTGATAGTATTGTCGAATTTGAACTATTAATATGTAAATTGAGTAAATACGTTTCATTCCTCAGAAATGTTTTAATTAAAAAATATATAAATGTACTATCGTTAATTATTCCATTAAAAGAAAAATACCAAATTCTTTGTTGTTCCTTAAAAAATGATTTTTTTTTTTATCTTTATTTAATTAAGTTTTGATTGAAAGCGTTAAATGACTTTATTTTAATCACAATTCCGAATAATCGTCAAAGCCCAACAAGATCATCTTCTTATTGTTGAATTTTAATTTATGTACATAATTAACTCCACTTTAATCAATTGCTCATCGCCGTTGATTCTCGCCGAGACAATGGGCCGCGCGGGGGCGCGGTGCGAGCGATCTCCGACAATGCCGAGACGTCGATGAAAGTACACTTGGCGGCGCGAAACAACAGCAAGCCGAGTGGCCGTTTTATATTCTATTATGCTATAATCTCTGTAATAAAATATTAATAATTATATTTTATTCCCTTAAAAAAATATATAAATGTAATTTATGTTTTTTTTATATCATCGCTAGTCAGTATATATTATTTAAAAATTTACGTTGATAAAAATATATTTCTGTAGTGCTTTGCCTCAGTGGAGGTTTGTGAGCATCTTACTGAGCATATCTCTATTGCTTCTTAGGGAGAATAGTATAGTCCCCGGGTTCTTCTATATTTGATTGCTGCTCCTTGCTTATTTGAAGCATCAACATATTTTAAATATATTTTTTTAATAAAATATAGTTATTTTATTAGTAAAACTAGTTTAGTTTAACATTTTTTATCTCCCTGCTTTCTCCATTCTGTTGGTTGTGCATGGCTGCCATTCTGCTCCCTGAGCGTGTGTCAAGAATCAGTAATGGAGTAGTGGACTTGGAATGATTGCGAAGGGATTTGCTCTGGAAGTACCTTGACGAGTTGAGGAGATATCTGCTATTGTTCCCGTAGCCTGCTACAGAAGGAGTATTAGATTTAACAGCCAGAGTTTTGTAAGGAAAGGATTATATAATGATGGATTATATAAAACTGTACCCGGGTACCTACTACACTATTCTCCATAAGAAAACCATGAACACTGGCTAAGCATAAGTATACGCCCAATGAACCTTCTCTGAGGATAGGTACCCAAAGAAGGAAAAGAGCGCTTTTTTTTATTTTCAAAGTATTTTTGTATTATTAATTTTTTTAATATTTAATTTCAAGATTCCTTATTTTCTTCTTGTTACTTTAAAATCGTTTTTAGGGTTATGCTTACAGTACGGTATGTTGCTATCCTCTGATCCTGCGCACAGGTTTCGGGACTTACAAGTAAATGTACACGGATCTCTATATTTTCTTTATTGAATTTTTTTTGCATGAGTCAAAGAATAAGTTGAATGATTCAGAATATCCGACGGAGAAGTTGCCGGCTCGGGCGGGCGCGATCGCAAGTGCGCACGCTTGCGCGGTGCGTCCTGTCTCCCGCCCACTCCGCCAGCCGTCGGGCAAAAAAACACTCAGTCGGTACACCGGCGGCGAGCGGGAGTGTCACTGGAGGACCGTGGTGCCGAAATAGGTTAGCCGGCCAGCCCGAGCCTTCCGAGACTCCGCCAGGACTACCGTAAACCGAAAACTTTTGTCGATCAGATAAAGGCCCAAGTTCACCGTAAAGAAATTTACCAGAAGCAATTTCCAGTCGCTCGGAAAACTTGAAACTTTTTTAAAGTGCGCGGCTCGAGTGCAATTAAGTTTATTCGCCATCGAAGTGTGGGTTTCTTTTAAATTTAAAATTGAAATTGGTAGGCGCTCTAGTTGTTTTTTTGTTTGTTTTTGGGATTCGTATACAAGTGATTTATTCGTGTTTCGATAACTTTGTTTCTGTGAATTGATTTGTTTCTTTGAAGACGTGTCACTTGTGAGAAATAATCATGGCTCGGCGTCTGTCGGAACTTTTCGGAGGGAGTTTTACTATTGCCCTGGGACTTTGGTTCGGTGAGTCTTATTTTTTTCTCATTTGTAGCAATTGTATACGTATTTTACAGATTTGGTGGTGATTATGATTACTTGTACATCGCATTACAATGTTTGAGGTCGTAGATGCGGTTGACACGTTCGAACGATAATGCGCCGCAATGTTATTAAAAATACATTAGCGGTATTGTGACGTTTTGAAATTTATTTTCATATAAAAATTACATTTCAATGTTTTTTTCACTTTATTATTGTATTTTTTGCTTTAATAATTAAAAATAAAGGTGGTTTAAAAGATTTTTTTAAAAATGTTTTTGTAAGATTTTTCAAGATACAATACTTTTATGTTTAAAAAATAGCTATTGGTAAATAATGAGAATCAAATAAATAAAAAAAAAAATTAAAATTCATTCAGTTAAAACACAATGTATTAAAAAAATCATATTTCTAACTTTTTCAGCTTAAAGTGATACAAAATTGGACGAATTTCCTATGTTAGGAATGAAAAAATGAAGATTTTGATAATAATAGAAAATGAGCACACAAAAAAACATTAAAATGATATTTTCAGTAGATAAGTTGAATACCCATTTTCTTTAATCGTCATAAAAAAAAAAAAAAAACTCCGAAAGTTCATTCGCTCAGATTAAAAGAAATTATCATTTATTTTAGTTGTGCCGTTAGCAATAAATATAATAATAACTATGCGATAATCTGAGCCCTTATCACCACTACCCCTCGGTAGGGGGCGGGGGTTGAGGGACACCGGGCGCCACTTAGCCGACTTCCGGGCGGAAGCGAACCGCCAGGTCGGCCCCCTCCCGACCGCAATGCTTACGTAATGACGATCAGTTGATACAGCCTTCCCCAAATGTACCCCGCTTCCACGACCCCACGGATACGTGAGATATTTCCTCAAAAAGGAGATTAAAAAGCAAATTGTTTGCATTAAGAATACACCCACGGTAAATGCATAACGCAAAGGATCGTTAAAAAAGGATCAAAGTGTTTGCCTCTCTTTCAAAAGCATATCTTATATGAAAATATTAAATATAACTTTTATTTTCTAAAATGTTAAATGTGCTTAAAATATATATGATGAGTCATTTTACTTAACATGATTATTTTATAGTTAAGAATACAAACATTCGTTAATGTTATCAATGATTTTTTTTTTTTTAAATTAAACATCAAGGTTTGCTGATATTATCACTCGTTAATTGCCTTGCGTCTCTGATTTATTTTTGATAAAAATAAATCCCTGATCAAAATAATATTATTTTTGAAGGCAAAGTATTTTATTTATCGTTCAGTAAATGAGTAAATTTTATATGTAATATATGTTATCTATCATTATAAATATCATTCATGCTATTGTTATATAAATAAAGGTTTATTTTAGAGCATAAGTCAAATTTTCTGGGCTTCCTACTAAGTCGCAGGCTTCAGTAGTGACAGTAGAATAAGGATCCTCTGGGATGATTTCATCTGCTTGTTATAGATTTTCTTGTAGAATGGAGGCCACTACCCACCCAAATCTTGTCACCAGTTGTCTAAGCAATCAAATTCACAACTTTTTGCCATCGACGTTTTCTTTTTTGTGACCAAACGTCCTTTCGTTTCCGGTAAAATGTCCAAAAACTTCACGAACCACTACATTATTGAAAATTCTCTATGAAATCTTTTTATTTTATGAGGAGTATGAGGTATTTGTGTTTACCAGGTCGCAATATTGTGAGTAAAAAGTTTATTCATGGGTTCTCAAGTAGATACAAAATAGTATGTGTTAAAGAAAAATAAAGCTTTAAAAATAAATAACGTATTTTGTTGAAAATACAAATAAAAAATCATGGATGCTTTAAAGAGTCGAAGAATGTTTTTTTTTTTTAACAAATATGTTTCATAATAATTAGACTCAAACACCTATTAAATCTACTAGCTCTATGTAAACATTTCAACTTAAGCAATAAAACATAAGCTTAGGTCTGTCTAACATAACAATTAAAAAACACAACTATTAAAAACTAATACCTCTTTTTGCTTTTCAGTTTATTGATTATTTAATAGGTTTAACTTTTTTTTAAAATCTTTAAAACCGTAGCTTATAAATAGGGTCATAACTAAATTAAGACGTCAGTGATGTCACTTTTTATTAAAAAAGGACTCTGTATTACTATCAAAATATTTTTATTTCCACTTGTCTTGTATGGCCGTAAGCTAGTGGGACTGCGTGCAGTTAGCGAGCGTAAGGAAGCCAATATCCTCGTTGTCATCCGCAGGTCTTGTAGAATGGAAATGTTGATTTGCTAAGTCACCGATAACCATTTAATAATAAGAAAAAAAATCACGCTTGTGTTGAAACAGGATTGATTTAGTTATAAAATTAAAAATAGTTTGTTGACATTTCTATTTATTTTATTTTGATGGCAAAAAAACAATGAAATCAAATCGGTTAGCTAAGTTTCACCTAAGAATTAGTTTTAACGTTATTAAAATCATGATAAAAGAATATAATTGCTGGAATCCTTTATTTTCATACTTAAACTTTTTCATTTTCTTGATGAGATTTTTGTCTTTCTTCTCTTAATTACTCGACCATAGAAATACCTACAGGTTTATTAAGTATCCATATTCAGAGATCCACACCTGAAAAAGCCACTGGTTTCTACTGAGTTGATTGCCAGCGCAGGTTTCTTATTAGTCTTTGAAAATATATTCTTAGAAACTACCTGAGCATATCGAATTGAATAAGAGGCTTCCCTTTCCTGTAGAGAATCAATTTAGGTTTTAGAAAAGGGTTTTCTGGAAAAATGATCTATAAATTAATAACCTCATATAATTATTAAAAGTACATAAGTACTTTGCGTCAATTGGTTCTTTTTTACATGTTTTAACAAAAGTATAGAAAAAAACCTAAGAAACCGATGGTTATTAAAATATATAAGATTTTTGGTGATAAAAAATGAGTTTATGTAGGTTATTAATATTAATATAATGAGATCCGAAAGTAATTCTTGGAGTAAAAATAAATTAAATATAAGGTTTTAATGTTTCGATGCTTAAGATAGACGTGGTTGATAACCAACGTGAATAAATTATTTTTTATGACACAAAGAGATTCCTTATATCAAAATGAATTTATTCGTAAACGTATAAGCAATGAACATAAACATGCAATATTTTTTTAAAAGTTTTGTTACAAATTCACGATGAGATTGAATTAAATACCTATTTTAAATATGTGCAATTATATAAATTGTAACAAACACACATAATCTGCATAATATATATTTTAAATAAAAAAGTATATATCAATTTAATGAAAATTGTTAATTTTTTTCAATTTAAAACAGCATGAAATGTTCACAAATTATTTATTATATCACATTTTTCCCGTAAAATTCAGCCATAAATTGAAAACATATTCAGATTTACTCTTACTTAAAGTAATTATAAATTCCCCCCTGATTATTTCCATAATGTATGGCACTTAGAGAGACTCCGCAGTAATTAGATAAGAGATATTATGTGAGGTTTAATTTGCGAAAAAGCAAATGTTCTTTGTCACTTCCCCACAATTATACAATAATAAGCATAACTTCACGATTATTTGTAAAGTTACCCAAACATTCTCACGTACTTTCCTAATTAGATTATCAGCAGAACAATTGATTCAGATCCCTTTAATTCAGCACCTGCCTTTATTTACGTGGCCTGATAATGACTCTCTTAAAATGAAATAATTTAAAATTATATTTATATCCAATTATATTTTTTTGTTTTTACCGATTTTATTAAATTTATTGAACAATTTAAATGTTAACTATAACTGTAGATAAGTATATTTATTTAAGCTCGTTGGTGAATTTTATTCATGTTAGTAACCTTACGAAAATATTTAATTAATTGTAATCTATTAGCAGCATTAAATACAAAGTAAACTTTGAATTTTATTTAAAATTATACTATCCCGTATAAATTATTTAACAAAGTTATTAAGATATCTGAGTGAAAGAAATAACGTGGAGTTTTCACAACAAAATTATTTTATATCAGAATTTGGTGCTTCTGTTAAATAATGAAATTGAAATTGAAATTTCTAACGGCAAATATTTTTTATAATTTTAACCATATTTTTATTACTAGATCTCTTTCGATTATTAAAATTACTGAGAAGAAAAGTTGTTATGAATGTTCTAAAAAAAAACAGTCTCTTAACCCTGTTAATTTACATAAACACCTCAGTATTTATAATTAATATTTTTGTTAATGTTATGTTAAAGAGTTCTCTTAATGTTGTGTGTTTTATAAATTCCGAATTAAAAAGAGAAAAACAACACATTTCCATTAGTAAAATGCATTAACTAATTATGATAACCGTGCCTGAAAATAAACCCAGTTTTTTTTTAATCTTATGTAATCACGTATGTCCTCACGTGAAGAGATATTTTACATAACACGAGCTAAAACGCAACTATCCGTTAAGTTATCCCCAGCGAATCACAATGACAATATTAATAATACTTTAAGCCTCATCAAATGTAATGGTTCTTATTTGCCGCTTCTATCTATTTTTTAAAAATCTTTTTGATTTCATTGTTTAAATTTCACAATTGTATGATCACACGGGCTTAGTGAAATAAACAATTTAAAAATTGTTAGTTGTGTATTCTGCAATTAAAATTATTTATAAAACAAAATTGGATAATTTTTCTGTGACGTTTAATTTTTCAATGTGATTTTATTTGTCATTTTAATTTATTTGATTTGACTTTTTTTCATCGTTTTATGTTTTACATAAAGTGACTAATATAAACATTAAACATTACCCAGCTTTCTATTTAAATATATCACAGCTTGCTCTTGGCAAATTTCCAAATGTGAACTGATCAATATATTTACACTAGACTAAAACACAATACATTCAAAATTTACAGCGATTGAGTATAAAGTAACATCTGTGTGCGTGTCAAGGCTCGTTTGTAAAATTCTCATCCGTTCGAGTAAATTTTAATCGAATTGGTATTGTTATATTGTTCAAAATCAGTTTTTTGACATGATCGTCTAACCATCCCAGTGGTGCAGACCACCGGCATAGCACCCCTCCCGTCAAGCAGGAGATCTCTGTGCTGGCACTTGGACTTAGCCTAAACCAACTGTGACCCACTGGGCTATATAAACACGCCTAATTGATAAATGAATGGTGATTGTCGCGTCGTCAATGGCGTTATCCCTCAGGACTGCCATAGTTATCCTATTGAATTACATACTGCTTGACTCTGTTATTCATGCTTTGCTATATAAATATACCCTAAACTAACATTTATCCATCCACTTTTAGCAATTAGTAGGAATTTCATGAAAATGTTTACAACATACACACGTAAAGTCAATCATGCATTTACTGTGATAATAAATATCACTTAATTAAAATGACCTTTTTTTAAATTATATCCATTTCTAGATATCAGATATTTAGTAAAAAAGTATCAAGTAAAAAAAGTTTTTATTTAAATATTTGTAACGTGTATAATCTTTGCGTCTTTTTGAAAAAAAACATAGTTTCGGAAGTCACATTAGGAATAATTATTGTGTTTTATCATATATTTAAAATCAGTATTTTATTATAATTTTATAAGTGTTACGGATTTTCGTTATTGCCAAGGAAGGGTATTTTTTTTAATTGTACCCTAAAAATAAATAAAAGTTTATTATCATTTCAATATAATAAAATACGGAATAAAAATTACTTTTAGTTTTAGTTGCTCAAGTTAGTCTTTCCTTAAGTCCAGGTAAAATAATCTGTCCCAATTCTTGCGTGACCAGCCGCCCTCCGCCCTCCGCCCTCCGCCCCCTGGCCTGGAAGTTTGATTAGTTCTACCACCCCCGCCCGGTGCGACTGACACGGGCGTCAATCCGCCTTAGGCCATTGTCTATCTCTAGAACCTCCCTCTCCCCGTGGCGCCAGATCTTAGCCTCCACCTCTCACCCACCCTACTGGATTCATTTCACGCTCTGCTTATTTCTATGATTTTTAATTATTTTATCCTTGATGGAATAAATCTCAAACAGTGAAATTGAAAATTCTTGGTAGTGACACATTAGCCTACGTTGTTCTTGGAGAGAATTTATTTTAATTAATTCCTTTATTTGTATTTTTTGAATGGATAACAGGAACAAAATACCTTAAAAGATTAAACAGCTCAATTTAAAATATTTATTTCTTCAAGCAACAGGTTTTACCTATATTTATCGTAATTTTACTTTACAAATACATTATATTTGATACTGTTCGCTATGTTTACTTTCACCCTTTTGTGTACTTGTATACAATATTATTCTTACATGATATATTATTCAATATACTGGAGAAAGATACTATTTGAGTTTTGAATACAAATGAATAAAATGGAAACAAATATATTACACAACCAATTTATTTAGTTCTGTAAAGATTACAAACTTACAAACCTAACTAACAATTATATAAGTTTCTTACTTCCGAGATAGATTTCCCATTTGTCGAGGGGTAAAGTTAAGATATCTGACTTTAATTATTGTCGTGGATGTATTAAGACGGAGGACCCAGATAATAGCTTTGAGAAACTGAGGGTGTCCAAATTGGTAAACAACATAACCTCGCAAACAGTATCCAGCAGAAGGGTTGCGAGGCTCTTGCGGGCCATCTCAATAGGAAGTTATTTTCGGAACGCGTACTTATCGAAACATGTGTGCAATAATCTTTATATTGAAAATGAACTGGTCTCTCTACTGCCTTTGTTATCTTTCCACTGAAATTTTGTATTCTCCTCTCGGATTTTATACTTTCTTTATGTCGTTTTACTTTTGTGAGTATTATTGAGTTTTTGTATTACTTCATTTTTATAGAGTTTCATTGTATAGTTTTCCTAAATTGTTTTTTTTATTCATTTCATATTAACATTGACAACTTATATAATACTTCTAAGCTTAATTAAAATTAAAGACTTAAAGAGCTTTGTTTTTTCTTAACATTTATGTATATCGTGCTTAAAATACATAATAGTGAGAATAATGGCTGGTTTTTTATTTAAAGTTGACTCTGAATATATGCTTGTGGCATTAAAAAAGACAGTACGCTTTTCAACTACCAAGCAAATAACAAAATACAAATGAGAAATGTAACAATAAATTATATAAATCATGATGGAATTTCAATAACAAGATTTTATTTTATAGAGTATTTTTCTTTTATTGAAAATTTAATTTAATTTGAAAATTTTAAATGAATTATTTAGGTTTTCATAAACATAGCACTTTTGAAAGGGGCGTATAGATTTTGATGACACCGAATGTCATTTATGTTAAATTCATCTAGCAGTCAGATGGAAATTATTTATCATTAATTGAAATACATCCGTTGACATTATACTCCAACTAAATCACGAAACTAATTTTCCGAATGGATTGCTGTGCATCTCCTTGCATTTCGTTATCCCCGAGGGATGTTCTGGTTGCTATAAACGACCAGTTAGTAATATACTGTGTGCGGTTTGGCTTAGTTATTCTGATTGACCGAAGCTCCAACCGTTCATATTCTACAATATACTGAATGTATATTCAAATGCATACATACTGAATTCAATTTACATTAACTATAAAAAAAAATATTTTGGTCTTAAGATACAAACTTACCGGTAATACTATTTTTTTAATATTCGAATGTGAAATGTTTTCATAAAAATATATAATTCTCATATAATTTTTATAATATCTGAGAGTTGTGGTTTTCCATACATCCACCTGAATGAAGAAGTCTTGACTCTTTTCTGAATTGAGGTCATGCTAAGTATTTCATTCACTCAAAAGACGTTATTATTTTTCTGCAGATGATCGATTACTTTTATATGATATAAAGTCTTGAATAATATAAAAATACCTTTACTCTTTCGCATATCCAAAGCACCGCAATACTTAAAGATAAGCGTTTTCGTTTACGTATTTCAGAGCTAAAATTATAAAGTAATGAATTTTTGAGACTCCCGCAATGGCGCGTCGTTGCGGTATTTTTTTTTTCTTGAATCGCATTAACAATAAAGATTATCCTTGTAAAAAAAACATTGTTTACTGAGAATCCATTTAAAAATAATTTTCATTTTCTAAGATATCACGTAATCTTTCAGATGTTTTCCACTAATACAAACATTTATATTTTTTTGAATAAAATATTTAAGTGATTTTCCGCATGTTTTTTTATTTGTGACCGGTTTCGCCAACCTTTCACGTTGGCATTATCAAACAGATTCAAGCATTCACTCAAGTAATTTATTCAAAAAATTATTAAAATGGAATTCCACCAAGTACTCTTATGAAATATTAAATTTATATTTTACTCAATAGAACGTTTCGTCATTCAATTCGACAATTATTTCACAAGTTTAAAGTCAATCAGTATTAAAATCATAAAAATTAGTAAACGGCTGACGGATTTTTTTGTAGCTTGCAACAGTAACGTATTTTGAATTTCACTGTATAAATTTGTATTCACAGTCGAGGCGATGCGAAAACAGCACCGAAGGGACAAACGACCAGCGCGGACGTTGTAAAGTAATACATTACATTAATTGTTCTTGATCTCCCTAGGATGAGTATGAATCACGCATTCACGGTTCGCTTCAGTCACCCGCGCCGGGGCCGAGCGCCGCGCACAGGAAGCGGCCGCTTATCAGGCAGTTACGCCGCGAGTCGGCCCGCTCCGCGTGAGCTCCCGTCTGAAGGGCCCGAGGAGGCCCGCACCCCGCACCCCGCACCTCGCACCCACTCTGGGACCCGCAGCTAGTCACTGCATAATTACCATACTTCCAATACAAGACACCAATGCCACACTCTCTTACTTACGCTAGTCTTCTTCATCGACTGCCTCTCCTCAGAGGACGTTGGTGATCATTTCATTCAGTACATATTTATCTTAGGCCAGTCTTACTAATTCGGCGATACTTCCGACTTCTAGCTACTGTTTTCTCTTTCCAACACTCTTTCATCTTTTGATTTTTATTTTGCCAAATAAAAAAGTATGGCCAAAATACACAGAGACCTCACTCTATTTTACCATAGTCAGGAGTTTTGTCTCTCTCATTTAATCTATGGCATTTTAAGGATTCTCTTATAGTGCTACATTTCCAAAGCCTCAATTTTTCTTTAGTTTTCGGGTCTCGGCTCTATAAAAAAGAACTGAGAAAACATAACATTTGGTGAATCTCCAGAGTATTTTCAATGATATGTCTCTTGCTCATAATACTTTCTTCAAGTTGCTAAATGTACTGCGTTATGATCCCAGTTCTTATTAAGCCAGCTGCCGAGGTATTAAAACTTTTTTTTTCTCTTTACTACTTAGTTGTCAATGCTGATTTGGAAGTTGTCAATCAACTCTCAACTATTTTTGTTTTATTACGCCAGTACGAAGGATAAACAGGTTACTTGTCCGATCAAACGAGCACTAATTAATTTATTTCGCACACATTCATTGGTTAAATATTTGCTTGCTCGATTAAAATACATCGAATTTTTTCGCTGAATAAATTATAAACTTAAATAAAAAATATTTTTTTACACTATAATGATAATTTGGAAGTAAAACCTTTTCAAAAATGTGTATTGTGGATTTTCATATTTTGGATTTATTATACATTAAAAACTAAAATAATTCAAATAAATAGTTTAGGCATAGTGATAATTTATCTTTGTGCACTTATATTCATATTTAGTAAAAATGATTTCAAGAAACCTTACATGCTTATAAAAGGTTTCGAGCAATTTAGCGGGCAATACTATTATTTTTTATTGACCACAAATGCACGTGTTGATAAATTTTACTGGAGTTGTTTCTTCACAAAGAGAAATACAAAAAGTGCTGCTTTCATTTTAATTAATCTTGCGTAACCTTTTCGTAATGTTCGACTGCTGTGTGTTTTAGTTCAGGGCGTAATAAGCAGATTGAACACGAAGTAGGTTGATTAAATTGATGAAATGCCGTGACCGTCAACCGTTCGCGCGGAAGGTGCGCTCGATCAAACTCATTGCAGTTATTTGTCGTGTCAGAAGTGGGCTGTTACACAATTATTATGTATCGTAAAGCATAAATAAGGAGCGCGAGTTCTAATTGGGCCAGGTTTTATTACGCTGTAAGTATGCGACTATTCATTTCCCGATAAGATGCTCTCGGACGGCATCGATTCCTCGGAGTGCCGAGTGTAAGGAAACAGAGTTCTTTTGAATCAACGACATTTCGTGGATTGATGGAGGTGCGCCCGAGCTGCCGGCACCTTTCCAAGATTTGTGTTTTATTTCTTTTTCTATTTTACGGATTTAATAAAACGGAATCTAATATAAAAAGCTACTTTTGTCACTCTGCATTCGTTATGATCCCTACGTATTGTCCTGCATGTTCAGGTATAAAACGTGTATTTTTTTCGTAAAAAAAGGTGAGTTCAACAGAGCAATTCCATACCTTCATAGACTTCAGCCCTTCTCCTTTTGTATATTTTACAATTTATAATCAAAAATTGTAAGATAATGAAGATTTTATTTCTGTTGATATTTTCAATGTTTTGTGTTTTAAATTACGCCATTTGCAAAAACAAACCCTAAAATGATCATTGAATAATTTATTACATATTTTTCGGTGTTTTTGTAAATTACATATATTTTTTTGATACAATGATATTCAATATGAGCATTAAAATATGTGTTTTAACATTGACTTTTTTTTCGCTAAATTGATGTTAGTTATTATGTTACATATAAAAAAAAACGATAGTTATTATTACATTTTAGAATCCTTATAAATATAAGACGGTACTGTTTATTTTTCATGAGCAGCGGGAATAAATGTATTGAAAATTCGTTATTTTTAATATTCCTGAGTTATCAATGTATATATGATTTTTTTTAAGCCAAGGATTACAATACATTATATGTATTATTCCATTTAACTTAAGAATGTCTTGGATAGACCAAAATACGGTTCTAATAAAACTAATAAAACATTTAAAAAGTGTTTATGGTGTAAAAGTAACTAATAATATATAATTGAGTTTGATTGACTAGCTTTAATGTCTAAAATAGATTGTGTTGAAACAATTATCTAGGGCTTGCTCGATGACCGCGGCCGATGCGATGGATGGTGCCTTTGTCGGAGGCTCGGCCATTGTTGTTTAGGATATCGAATTTTCTCCTGGTTGATTCTTGTAATTATTTAACAATGTGACGTCATCAGGCCGTGAATAATTTGTTTGATTACTTTATTCCCTCTGCTTACATTCATACAATGATTGCTCATAATCGACATAATGTGTAGGTACACAAAAGTCGCTCAAAGCATTTTTAAACAGTGTATATGATAAAAAATATTAGGAATTAAGGTGTTAATATTTTAATGACAACCATGCAAAATAGATAAAAATATATAAGTATAAATATAATTAATGTTTTTGGTGTTTAAGAAAATATGATGATATATTTTTAAATATCATGTTAAACAAAAATATAAATATGTTACTAGCCATAGCTTTAATTCTGTATTAATAGTATAGTGAAAGTCTTTTTGTTTACTTTGTTATGTTCCGAAATGTCACTATGGCCCGGAACTTCTGAACATAGAGTTCATGAGATATTCATAGATTCTGGAGCAACTCTTGGTGCTATATAAATAATAAAATACATGTTTATGTTGTATGTACAATAAGCACTCGCTGAATGGAATATTATATATTTTTTTAATGTATTGAGCTAATCCGTTTTTCTAATTATATCAACTAATGTTATCATTTCAGAATCGATGATTTATTAAAATATTTGTATTTTTCCCTTCAATAATAATTACATCTATTTAAAAAATAATAGCAAATAACTAAATGGTTTTATGGAATACTTCACTTCACCAAATTTCCAGTATGCACTGAATTAATTGATTTGAATTATTTCCATTTAAATTACTATTTTGATAATCCTTTTAAGATAACAAAATAAATTATTCAAATAAAAAAAATGTTTACATAGCACATAAACACCGCATTTCTCCGTTACCAAAAATGGTACATACACAATCCCCTTAATCGATATTTTTGTAAGTTGATTATATATTTTGATAAATTTGAATAAAATTGTACTTCAATAATCGTACTTCTATCGTGGAAATCTAACAATCTTTCCAGAATTCGCTAATGCTGCAGTGATGAAAATGCTTTACATCTATACAAAGAACGCGTCTACCCTGCTTTGTCATATTAAAGTCATTTGCGAGCGAACACTTGCTATTTTGCTGGACGCCGTCCAATGATGCCTGTTCTGCTCAGCTAAAGTACGCAACGTTATCCACAATAAATTGGTTAAATTTATAATACTCCTTATTTAAACAGCAAGTGTGAATAGCCAAATAGCTAGAACCAATAATTTTTGTTTGTGAGCGCTTTACACTTTAAGTCTTTAACATTTCAAAAAGTTTTAGGTGAAAGAGTTCACAAACGAAAACGATCTTTATATTCTAGCAAATTTGGCTATACATATTTGTTAATCTCCCGTCAATTATTTTATATTGTGATTTATTTTTCAAAGTGTTCAATTACAGCTAATATTTTTAATAAAATGAATCTGATAAACTCGTTTATTTTCAATTCTTTCACAAACAGACCATGTTGTATATTTTTAAATGCGTTTTGTTAAAATTGGGTAAGTACTTACTTTTAGTACGTCAAACACAGCAACGACAGTCATGTTTAATTAAATAAAGTCATACGGGTGCGTCTGATGATGCAATTCATCAGCATCAATCAAGTGTTGCGCTTTTGTGAAGCACAATTGAACAAATTTACTGTGCATATTGATATATTGCTCGTCACGTAGAAAACTTCACAAGAGGTTTAAAAAATAAAGCAAAATACATCTGGTTTGGTAAATTTCATTTTATTTTTTATAAATTTCATTCAGCTGATCATTTTATCACAAAAAAATATCATTTTAATTTTTTTTTTAATTGTACTGTATTAAAACTACTACGTTTTGACCTTAAATCTAAACAGATCTTACTGGAAATTGCCCGGAGGTATAATAATAGAACCAACATTAATTTATTCAGTTAGGTAACAAAAATATGTAACAGTATTTCCGGAGTACCTAAAGACTTAGATCCTCGTCATCTCTCCGCGGCCAGCTGATTATTCCAGGTCCGGGTGGTTTTAATTGCCCGGATAAGGGTGCGACGCCCGCTCTCACCCCTGCGTGTTATCAGGAGCGATTTACCCTGTCCCGAGATTTCCGTACACACCCTGAATTGAAATGCAAGCAGTTGGACTACCCCGAATATCTGTCCGATAGATCCTTTCTTATGACATTAACCTAAGTCCTGAGAACACAGAATTCAGCAGTTTATTCGGAAGATTTTACTACCCTGATTGAGTAGACTGAATAATTAAAGCTTGTCATTTACCCTGTTTACTATATTTTGCATATTTTTAGGAATTAAAATCGTGATATGGAAATGGTTATACCAGTTTAAGATAAATTATCAATCGATTTTTTTGATATTTAACAATATCAAAATACATTTATATCCAAAATAATAACAATGTAGGTGTAAAGTTAAAATGTTAAAAAAATAAGTCAGTATTTTTTTTTAAATTTAATTAAAAATTATATTATTGTAAGTGAACTTTATTTTTTTAAAAATATGAGTTTTTTAATAAAAGGTTAGCTATCTGAAAAATGAAAAAATATATATTTAAATCACAAAATATTTAAAATAAAAATATCGTAATTACAAAGTATTAAACAGATAACAGGGAAGTAAAATAGTATTCACAGAAGAACAAGTTGTCTTTTTGACATTTCGTTAAGCTGACAAGATAAATCGGGTGAACTGCCAATGTGATTCTCAAGAGGTGTCAGGTTATTTTGTACGCATTAAGTAATTTAACCTGCTTATCAATCACTCAAACAAAATCGAATTAAAGCAATTGAGTTAGAAGTGATCTCGCCGGCATTAATGAACGCGGTCTTCAGTCAACTCGACACCCGGAGTCCCTCTAGTCTAATGACATTCAAAACAGCGACAAGTTCATTATCCAATTATACTTCTACCCACCAGAATATACTTCTACTCACACGCAAGCATTGTTACAGTGTGGCCGGAATTTAACTACAATTATAAAATTGCTATTCTCGGGCGGCTTGCCGGTAGATATCTGCTGCTGCCCGATCTTTAATTATGTTCGTGTTATCTGACCGAAAAATTACAAATTTAGTTTTTCGACTTTTTTAATAATAACTTATATTTTACGTAAAAAAAAAACCTTTGCACTCTCATTTTTTTTAGCAAATAAGTAATTAAATAATAATATTATTTTTATAAAATATTTTGATAAAAAGTAGGATTTTTATATGTTTTTGTTTTATAAGCCTATTCTTGAATCAGCGATTAATTCTCATAAATAAAGAACAAATTTACTAGTGCCGCAGTACGCAAACCTACTTTAACATTAGGAAAGATATATTTTTGTTTGTTTTTGTAGTGTCGATTTTTGACAAAAACATCGATACCATTACATAAACCAAATGCAGTTTTTCACATATGGCAGACTATGCAACTAACACATAACACAACATGTTAATTTCAGATTATTTTATTTAACTATGTTTTGGATGATCATATTACAGATTTAAATTTGTGTCTGAGCGTTTCTAAAATCTACCTACCCAAACAGTACTTATGATATTAGCAGTTCCTTTGAATATTAAACAGGAGGATTTCGTAAGTGCTCTCTAATTAATATATAAAATTAGATCGTATGTTCACCAAAATCAGCAGCCCGAACGCAGTTGTAAATTCATTTCTTAAGTTCCAAAGCGTGAAAATTGCTAAGTACGCTCTTACGAAACAATAGTATAGGCCGCGTTGGGCTGGAACAATTTATTGAGGTGGCTGCTCCAGCCCCCTTCTGACGGCATACAGAGACTCTCGGGGAAGCCCCGTGGAGGGGCTTGTAATTTTCAATTAATAAATTAGCAGGCTCTGTCAAAGTGGTGAAGATAAATATGAAAGGTTGCGTCAGAATTTATTGATGCATTAACGAAATTCACCAGTGAGAACTTGGCACTTAGTTGCGTGAAAAGGCAGTTAAGGAGTGGCTTTAAATTATTCAATGGCAATTTTATGGAGTTATTATAATCGTAATATCAATATACTGTGAATTTTCTTGCAGTACTAAAACTTTAAGAACCCTTTCAAACTATACAATAAACAAATTTTCCGTTAACAACCAAGCAAGCTATAAAAGTTTATATAACATAATGTAGTCAAAATATTAGGGTAAAGCAAGGAAGTTACGTTATTTATTTTAACTTATTGAAATTCTTAGTATGCTTCCTTGCCCACAAATCATGCTAAAATAATTTATTATAAAATTACAAGGAAATTAGCAAAATTGGGTGTTTATTTTAAAATAGCCTTTCAGATTTACCCACTCAGACTTTTGGTAAGATATTTTTTCTAAACAATTTCTCTTCACTTTAGTAAAAATAGTAAAATTAAACAATACTTGACTGTTGGTTGCACGACACATTCTTCTGACGGTCTGCTTATATAGAATGAACTCAAATAAGACCAAGTAGTAGTGGGTGTGAGCTTTAAAATATGATTTATTTATTATATATGCAGTCATAAAAACTAAATCAACTCAACAATTCTGTAATTAATTCTTGTCTTGGAAATTTTGTAAAAAAAAAATTGTAACAGTGTTTTTTTGTATTTTTATTAATAAAAAGTGAATTATGATTATTTATGCAACTTTCTTACAATGAAGTCAAGAGATAAAACATCGCCTCACTCATTCAATATTTGCTGCTTTATGAGGCCTAAATTAATCGCCATAAAGCCGCGGCCAGCGGGCGTGATGAGTGATTAATCATAATATGTAACTTGCTTCTCGCAATTAACATCGCTTAAACGTTCCCTTAAATCTCAAGCAGCGACCCAATTAGTCATTTATTTAATTTTATGATGTCATAAAAAAATCATGTCATGACAAATATTTATTATTTTCGAAACAACTCAATATATTTATTTTATCATATATAATATGTACAGTAGATTATGAACCAAATAATTTTTTTGTAAATATTATTAAAAATAACACAACTATCAAATCATTAATTAAATGGTACAATAAATTATGAAAATATTTATGTTTTAAAATAATAACGAAAATTTACATACCAAAGACCTGACTAAGATCACGCAATACATATTTTTACGATTTTGATTCTAATGAATACCTATAATTTACCTGGTAAACTAATTTTATGCTTGTATTGAATATTTCTTCATAAAAGCAGCACTATTCAACAGCAGGGATAAGTCGAGTTTTATTTTTACATTTTCTTAAATAAAAATAGAACTTTTCTAAAAATAAAGTCTTATTGACGCCTTTTGGGTGTCAGTTGTTTGATATTAAATATAAACGCAAAACTTTTCAATAGGCAGCAAACAAACTTTGTTGAAAACACTGACAATTTTAAGCAAATAACTTTTCTGAATGAAGGCAAATACTAATTTCTATTAAAAGTAGTATCATTAACTCATAAAATTAGGCAAGTTAAATAAAATTTTAAACAAAAATTTATCAAATATTCAACGTAACGTTTTTAATGTTTTCTTCCAGCAGTTTTCAGGAAAGCGCCGCTGCCACTGGTGTTTCTCTCACCCTGGAGTGTTGCGATACATCAGCTGTACGGAGGGTCATCCATCTAATGAACCTCAGTCTCTTGACTATCCTGACCACTTTGACACTAATGTTGCTTGGATTTTTCAGTCGTATTGACAATTTATTATAATCTCAACAAATAATTGTGAAATATGAAAAATGCTTGGTTGGCGACTCGTCGCACGTTCGGAGAAGTGCGCCCACTCTAGAAATCAATTAAATGGATCCGATCCGAAATTGACTTTTCGTATTTATTTTAATTCTCTTATAATTGCTCCAGTACTGAAATTAAAACTTAATACCAAATAGTTTAATAAATAATTATCAATTTCAAACTGTAAACGAATAAAATGTTTTACACACAAAGAGATTTTTATATTTTTACTTACCCAATTGAGCTAACTCATGCAATACCAGTTCACGTTATCTTTAATTTATCTTTATAGATGCAGTCATTAACGACATAATGTTGTTATTTAACTTTATGTTGAGATTTAACAGATTACTCACCGAGTCACAAATCTGTTCGTTATAGTTGTTTAAGCTATTGTAAATCATTTATATTAGTATAAAATATCCGCGTTATAAAACTGTTGAGCTCAACGGAATCAATAAAAATAAAACAATGTCATTCTACAATAATAATGACCTTTCAAAATGTTCAGAAACTGATATATTCAGATTTTATCGATTTATTTTAAGGTTTTAATGATAAATAAATAATAATTTACTATTATTGTTGATGGTAAAATATCTGTAGCTAGTCAGACACCCAGGCGTTCTATATACTTCCCCCATCCATCTTCGGTCATGTACGACGGGCAGCGTAATATGAAGCCACTGCAGCCAGCACTTCAGGACGTCCCTCGCGTTGTAAATGGCCGGGCGTCTTGTCTGGGCCAGGAGGCTGTCGTATTTCATACCTCTATATCACCCACAATAGCCCACCGTATTAATGAAATACTGTGTGGGTTTTAGTGATAATCAATTGCTTCTTTATCTGATATGTAATTATTGTAATTGATTTAAGAGAGTTTCAACTCTACTCACTAGCAAATCTGCTGGATAAAATTTGGTTAAAGTTCGAGTCTTGAAACTATTTTACTAGCCGTTTCATGTTACAACTCAATGATTAACAAAAAAATGTCTGATTAGGCAAATTAGTTAATCAGATTAGTAATAATATAATAAACCCGTAATGGGTAATAAATACGCATCTGATTGACCGATCCATAAAATAGATACACAAAAAAATGTCCTTAAAGTACAATTAAATGTTAAAAATTTATATAAATATTTAACTTATCGAACAAACTACTTTTCGTTTATAACGCTTTTAATGTTTTTTTTTAAATAAAATTATATGCTAATTAATTGTATATTTATTATATCTTAGTATTCGGTGCTATTGTGAAATAATTGTTTAATTTTAGTCCGTTGTTAGTAAATTATTTATTCGGCTATTGTTAATGTCAATGAAAAACAATCATCCATTTGTAGTACAAATAGATGATGAATATTTAACACGCATACAAAATCATCTTATTTACCTTTTTTTAATCATCAACGGAGTTTTATTTATTATTTAAAAGCATTGGTGCAGGGTGATCTTAACGGAAATAAATAGGCAGAAAATCTACATTTAAATTGTTATTTTCTAATGTGTATGTAAACTATTGAAGTAAATTATTTTACAACACTTTATTGCTCAATTCACAGCTAAAAGATGATATGTTTTTTTTAGAATTCATAGCTCGTTTGGTCTTATTAGGAAAATATAAATATAAGGCATGAACTAGTAAAAAAGGGCTTTATTTATAGATGTTTTTTAAAATTATTAATTTGTAGATTATACAACTAATTTTTACTTATGTGTAGTCCAATCACCCGAGCAAGATTTGTCTTATTCAACATACAATCATTCAATATTTTCGTTAGATATCTGAAACAAAAAGTTAAAATCTTTATGTGTTTTGAATATCAAAAAGGCAAAATATGTTTTATCATTTTTACAGGCTCAATAGCTGCTTTCGTGAAACTCGATAACTGCGAGAGCCCGGTCGAATCGAATGCCATTCGAGAAGCTAAACTTTACATTGTTACCCTCTCGGCTGTAACTTCTGCTGAAAACTTTGTTACTCCAATTTAGAATGGCTGTTGTATCATTCGCCAATTTTTATGGAAACGGAAGCGTTACACATAAATATCTCAGAGCAATTGTAAATATAATAATAACCTTATTACAATGCACGACAATGTATTTCAATTTGTTATTAAAAAAATATTTACCTGATTTCTGTATTGATGTAATATTTATAGGAATATTATTTTTAAACGTTTTTTCATAAATTCTATTTAATACCAAAAATTTGAACCAAAATCTAGAGTATAATTGTCATTTTAATTATAGTCCTTATTGCATCGAGTATTAAACAATTTTTTTTTTAAAGAAAATTATCTTTATCCATAAGTTTAGAAAAACACAAATCTAGATAATCATATTTCAATAATTTTGTATGCGGTGTCACAATTTTAACTACTACAATCAATATATAATTTATATGTTTTTTATTCGCAGTAAATTTCCTATCATTGACAAGATTTCTCAGAAAGTATCAAAGTTTTATTGTTGTTGAAATATTGGACAGTTATTTTTATAATATAAGAGATAAAAACCAAATATCCAGAATAGTCATAATTAAAAAAAAAAAATCTTACTAATTAAAATTATAAAACTTATTCATTGGATATTCCTCGTTCCCTTAGAAAGCAGGGAATACAATTCCCCAAAAGGTTTTATACTACAATAAAGAAAACAGGAACACAGCTGCCTCATCAACAAATTATATATCTAAATTCTGTTCCATAGCATTCTTTAAAGCGTTACTCCATCTTCAGTGGAACTGAAACAGGTCCCTGTTCAGGGTGTTCACCCTGAACGTTTCAAATTACTTAGGCATTTCATTTATTTGATTGAATGGCTCGCGTGTACTTCAGCGTTATGAGTAATAAAGTTGACCACGTATAAGACGTACCCATAAAAATATTTTGACATGTATCCGTAGAGGCAGATAAGAAAATCGTAAACCCAAAAAGTTTTATTACTAAAACGTGCTACTTAAGAACTATATGTCCCCAAAGAAGCCTTTTCTAGGTAAACCTCTCGCTTAATGTGTTGTTATAAAAATATACACAACACGATACACTTTGCCTTTAGGGATATTTTTAACAGCGTCTAATTTACTATCGATGTAAAATTAGTTAAATGAATATTTTTTTTTTTTAAATATTTATACATATTTAAAATCTAAACTGTTTAAGATGCTCTTGTTTAAGAAAAATTTCGTATCAAATCACTTAAAAAATAGCAATAAAAAATCCATTAACACTTCGAATATGGACGCTATTATTAAGTCATTACTGTCAAGAGCGATTTAACAATCACTGTGTCCTTTTATCCGGTTTAGAATTTTATTTGAAAATCATGCTAAGGCATGATAGTCGATTCCTAAATGCTTTTACTGAACCACGCCATTCTTGCTCATCTACAACATCAGCGTGGCGAGCTGGTCTCACTTTTTTGGCATCACTCAGAAACTGTGCTAAAAAGTCCACCCAATTTAAGAAGAGTTTAGCATTGTCCTTGTAACAAAGATGTATAAATTTAGGAGTTAATTATACGGTAAAATACTTTGTGAATTAACGTAAATGTAGTTACTAAGTTACGATGTTATTTTAATTTCAGCTTTAAAGTATATTCCCGTTGGCGCTATTAACATTATATAAATCTGTTTTTATATATATATATATATAAATTGAAAAATAACGCTACTCGTGTTTAGCATATGCTTACACGTGTATATTAAAATAAATTCAATTAAAAAATCGCTAAAGCAACTATTTAGGTTATATGATGTTAATGTTTTTTCGTCAAAATAACAGGAAATTTTTCAAGGTAATTAAAATGTCAGTATTTGGTAATATATTTATAGCAAATATCGGAAAACAATTCAAACATTCCCTGAAGACCAATTAAGCGATGATTAATTTTTTGTGTTTTTTTTGTCATTTTTTTACACAAAACGCTAAACGCGTGAAAAGTCTACAAATATTATAGGATGATATGATGACTGATAACTTATTTTTCTATCAGATTATCGTCTGTATAGCTGTGTTTTTTTTTTAGTTTGAGGTTTGAATCATCACAACCGAAACATAAAAAATACCATTTTTTAATAATACTTGAATGCAAATAACTTAATGCAATAAATATTAACATCAAATTAACAAACCCAAAAATTATATTGCTTGTAAGTTTGTAAGGTTTTTTTATAAACAATTATTCTAGCACAGTTAATGTAGGTCAGTACTTCTGCAACTGCATTATAGTGACGTGATTCAGTCGCTGTAAATAAACTGACTCTGGCGCTTAATTTTGCTAGGAAATTTTGTTCGAAGCAAATTACAAGTTTTTTCATAAATTATCTTTCCTAATTGCTAGAAGTTTCGCACGTTTCCAGTGATTGTTTTTTTTTTCTTCCTCCCCTGTAACTATACCCCTGAGCGCACTTTAAGAGAGCTAAATTATGTTTCTATCCGACCGTTTATTTAGTTTTACTTGACACTGCTTTATTTTTATCGTAACTTTATGGCTTGTTATAAATGGCTAAGATCTCTTTGTCAATAATGTAAGGTTCTTAAGAAATGTTTTGAGTATTATTATTTAAGAAGAATTACATATATTTAAAATTAATCACATGTTTGGGTGTAATATCATTCATACACACAAAAATATAATAAATACGAATACATACATACTTGTAGTTATAGCTACTTTATTAAAATACTACTTTGTGGTGATAATTACAAAATTAAAGAAGAATCACACACAAAACTTTATGTACATACAAAATTTAAAAAAATTAACACAAAACACATTTATTTTAACTAGAGCAAAAATCTTAACGTTATTAAACACCCTTACAGTAGTAGACATCGTAGTGGCATGATTTTGATAATCACTTCATATAGTAAAACTAGACACAGATTTGTCTAAATTCTAAATCAACACTACTTGATCGAGTTCATATTCTGAGAGTAGCAATTAATGAAAAATATAAGGCTGTATGAAGTTTCAAATTGCTTCCTTTTTTATATTAATTCTGAATAAAAATTCGAGAACAAGTAAACATTAATATCGATGTCGATATTATCCTCATTGTAAAAACAACTGTGATGAAAGAAAAATATCAATATACGAGAGCGGTCCGATAAGTACTTAGCCTCACCGCCTGATGGTGCTAGTATCGCAAGAGAGATTTACTATTACGTAGTACATTTTCGTAGACAGCTACTGTCAAAATTTCAGCCAAATCGGACTCGTAGTTCTGTTTTGACCGCGTGTGGAAGCGGATGTGTACGCGTATTTTAGAAAAATGGAAAAATAGCTATATCGGTCGGTGATTCGATTCTTGTTTTCGGAAGGGAAATCGCGCAGCGAAATCAAAGAGTTCTTAAATGCTGTGTACGGTGACTCTTTTCCTTCGATAACGACCGTCAAAAATTGGTTTAACGAGTTTCAATGTGGTCGCATGTCGGTTTTTGATGAGCCACGCCCAGGTGCCCCGAAAATGGCTACCACGGAAGATAACGTGACAAAAATCCACGATCTCGTATTGGCAGACCGCCGATTGAAGGTGCGCGAGATAGCTGAAACAGTAAGCATCTCAAAAGATCGCGTGGGTCATATCCTGTATAAAATTTTGGGCATGAGAAAGCTGTTGGCGCGATGGGTGCCGCGTTTGCTCACTCCGAACAACAAGCACAACCGTGAGACCACTTCGGAGTTCACACCTCCACCGTCGCCACTCCCAAACAGGTCGAATTCCACTACGAACTGCTCTCCCGTCCACCGTATTCTCCAGATTTGGGCCCGTGCGATTTTTTTTTGTTTCCAAACTTGAAAAAGTCACTCGCCGGGCAGAAATTTATGTCGAATGAGGAGGTCATCGCCGCCACAGAGGCCTACTTTGCAAACCTCGAAAAAACGTATTTTTCAGATGGGTTAAAGAAGTTGGAGTCAAGTGTATCGAGCTAAAAGAAGACTATTTTGAGAAATAAATCGCCACTTGTCCAAAATTTTCGTTTTTCTGTTGTAGGCTAAGTACTTATCGGACCGTTCTCGTATTAAATAGCAAATGCATAAAAAAATATTCAGGATGTTTTGTAACACCTAAATGAGGGTAGGAAAACCAAACATGGAGATGATTTAAATATCGCAAATCTGGTAAGCTCAGTTAATAAATCCGTTTCGTATTTTTGTTTAATGTGTCGACCTTTCGACGCATTACAAAATTAGCACATGTCGTCATTCCGGGTGCACCTGTCGGTGCGCCTCTGGGGCTTCTCGGGTCGATACAGCTCCACGCACCGCGGCTCATCGAGCCGGGAGGACGGCCAGGCTGCGGTCAAATATCATATTCAGCACTAACAAGCCTTTCATTATTATTCCAGCTGAGGTGCTCAGCCGACGCGCCGCGAAAGTTGGAAATAAACTAACGAAGTTCAGGATGCTTAATTAAAGCTGACAAGTTAACTAGGTGGTTCTGTAGTTTCATCGCTTACTTGTTTAAGAAAATCTTTGTCACTGAAGTTAGTTAAGAATAAACACTCTAATTGATTTAACAAGACTACAGTTAATAACTCGTATATACTATTTTTAACTTATAATTAAGTTTACATATTTGAGAAATGTATTTCAGTTGTTTATACACAGAAAATATTACAGCAAAGATAAGAATGTTCAAAGTTATTTTTGCACGCAAATATCACGATAGATTTCACCACATTTCAAAAAATATGAAAATACAGAGAAATACTTACGCTGTCATAGGATTACTTTACGGCGCCTCTGTTATCTGTTAAACGAATAAATCATATTATATTCAAATTTGTGATTTTCATGAATATAAAGCGTGTCATGAAGGAGATAAAGAATTAAAAAACCCTTTTCACACTACGAAAAGGTCCATTATTAAGATAAGGCTGCCCTAATCTATAATAAATTGCCGTTGCTATTTCGGTCTAAGCATTTAAAACGAATTATTAAATCATAAGAAAAAAAATCTTTTGACGATTAAATATTTAATATATTTTTAGATAAAAAAATTCAATGATTTTATCAATTTAACAAATTTAGGTTTAAAACATCGAGATAATTATATAATTGATATTGATTTCTTATATTATATCTCACTTAAAAGTCTCCTCCGTATAATTTGAACGTATAATTTTTTCTCACCTTACGTTGAATCGTTCGTTGTCTACCTGTATTTAATTTGATTAAGTATGCCTCGAAAGGAGAAATTATTTTTGCAGCTCCATGGGCCTAATTACAAACATCTGCTGTGGTAATTAATGGTTCCGTGTTCTCCTTAAAAGAATTAACCATTCAAATCGCGTTTTCCACCATAACAGCAACCATGAAATGCACGCTGTTCATTTTAATCTTTTTATATAATTTGCTATGAAAAGTGTTATTGTTGTTTTGTTTAGCCATTTAAAAAGATAACGATCTTTAAATATATATATATATATATATATATATATATATATATATATATATATATATACATATATTTATATATACACACATACACAACATACCAACACACATACACATACATATATATATATATATGTGTGTGTATGTGTGTTGGTGTTTGTGTATATATGTGTATATGTGTGTATGTGTAGAAAGCTCAGCATAAATATGTGTTCAGTGAAATGGTCACCAATCTTGTTTGAGGAGAGGCACCTGAAGAAGAGGATGTATATATATTATTATTTTTGGTTCTTCTTAAATTGGTTGATTTCAAATATACATAAGCATTCATTAAAAAAATTCAACTAACTCTACAGTATGATTTGACAAAGAGATTTAAATATGTAATTGGGAGCCTAGTGAAAAAATAAATATCCATCGTTAAACAAGGAAAAAACAAAAGTTTGACAAAAGAAACCAACCGTCTAGTGTTTAAAAAACTCAAACCCAAACATCTATAAAAATATCGTATATTTAAAGATAAAAAGTGTCGCTTTGGAATTACTTTTTATTATTAAATCAGCAAAAACTTTTTCTTTAAAAATAAGCCTGAATTTTCTGTAAACGAAAAGATTTTTTTAAGAAGCTATCAGCTCGCGTTCGGATTTGTTACTGTGATAGTAATTTTATTCAAATAAAGTAATTGTTAAATTATTTAAATCTATATATATTTCGCACAATCAATAAAGTGCTCACTTTTTTTAATGTTACATAATAAGTTAATATGTGGAGCGTTTCATTACCAGACCAGTTCGTCAATTTCAACTCAACTAATTCAAACCAAGCTCATGAGTCAGTCTGGCAATGAGTCCAGGTCGGCCCGGCCAGAGGGAAACTCAATTACGACTGACCTTCGCCGACTAAGTGCAAGACCGTGTGCTTGTAATTAAACCAATCACCCAAAAAATGCAATATATTTCAACACTACTCATTTCATATCCTTTACCCACTGGAATAGTATGTAAAATTTCCTTTTCAAATAAACAAGACTGATCACAAAATATAAATTATTAGTATGATGCTTTAAAAACGAAAACATGTATATAAATGAAATCTCTGTTTTTTTCTTGATACTTTTTATTTATCTCACGTTATCAAAATAAAACGTAATATATCAACTTTTTCTAATGTTTGTCAATTGACGTTATTTATCTGTATACTTGTGTTTATTCCTAACATTTTTTTTTGAACTACCCCGCAATGTTGTAATTCTTTCTGCAAAAAAATATACCGATATGGCACAACATCCGCATGAACACAAACTCTCAATGCTGAAGTGTTTTTTTTCTTGCTTTGCTTGTTTCTGGCGCAGAATATTATTCACAGTCATATACAAGTCTAGGTAGCAGAATGCGGATACTCCCCGATCTGCCAGCACTCGGCTCGAGCTCTCTGGAGAGGGAGAGCTGTGCTTCGTTTACCAATGAATATTTGAAAAAAAAACTAACAAAGAATCTCTGCACTACAAAACGAAATTAGAAAATACATTTTTTTTAGTTGCGATATGAAACGAAACTGATACTTTTGAAAGCTCTGTGGATAAAAGTAAATTGTGGCAAAGAGAACATCCGATGATAGTCCAAAAGGCACGCAAACACCAGCACAATCCTGTCGTTCGTTTTATTTCAACATTTTTTGCGCGTCGCAACGCCTATGAATAAAAACGTATGTCGTATTTGAAAAGCTGTGTAATACGGAAATTTATTATCCCACGTATCTGAGGACATTGTGTTTTCAAATAATGAAAATATGCCCTGCGTGGGAAACGACTGAATAGTAAATTTAATTTTTACACATGCGGTAACTTTGTGACGTAATGCGATATTATTTGGAGATTAAATATATTAAGTGAACATTTTGAAAGTTAATTAATTTTCCAATTAAAGTTACTTCACAATAATAATCCCCGATGCAAGCCTCGCAGCTAATATTCAATTAAAGATTCGCAGTTATGCTTCATCGCATCACCTCAGTCGAATTGCAAAACGCAGATTAGAAAGATAACAAGAAAAGTTAAACGAAACTCGATTTCGAACTTCGCATTTTGTAACAACACAGGGCAAAGTTTACGTCCGTTTCTTAATGAAAACATCTTTATAACAATTGAAATAAATGACAATATTGTTCTACCAATTATGTCGCAAAATTACGAAGTCAAATTACATTTCCTACTTACAAGGAGTAAGAAAAATACATTCATAGCCATTATACGAACGTTATCGCACTTGTAGGAACCTTTATTATAATGAGCCTGTTTTTACGGCAACGTTTTAAAACACATCGCTTTATAAATGCAAAACATCTCGACGCACTAGCCTCTGAAATGGTTTTTACCTTAATCAAATAATCTTGTCAATTTGCTGTTTCTTTCACATCTTTTTACATTAAGAAATTGAAACACTATACATCTACAACGTTTTCAGACGATAAAGCATGTTATTAGATTAAATAATCATAATATCAAGCTAGGCTTACTAAAATAAACAATTTGAATTAATCAGCCATATGTTTGTTCAAAATATCAAAAGGCTTTTCTATGTAATACAAATACATTAATTTGATACAGTGAGTACACAACTAACATAATTTAAATAATTATTTACGTTGGCTGTAGAATACAAAATTTAGGTTTTTATCTTTAAATCGGAGTGCTTTATCTTCGCAGTGCGGTAATAATATATCAAGAGATTTGTGAAAATAAATTAGTGTAGTATCTTTTATTTGAATAAGTCTCTCCGTAGACACAACAGTTAAAATAAAAATTTTATGACCTTAATAAAAAGGTAATTAAAAATATCCTTTTAAAATTACAATTCTTGAGAAAATATTTTACGCGTTGAATTACAAAGTAGGTGATAAAGGAAAGGACTCTGTAAAAAGTGTAAATGTAGAGGGACGAAGAAGTGAGGCGAAGGAAAAATTGTAAAAAATGAACCTAGGCAAAAGCACGCGTACAAAAACATGTCGTTGTGTGAAAGGAACATCGTCGCGAGAGTGGAGAGGATATAAACTACGGAGGCCGTTAAAAGTAGACTTTTTCTACGTAATCCATTTATATATTTTAAGTTAAGCTTAAAATATATTTTTTTATATATATTCTTCGAAAATATACACCCGGCGTGGAAGCAAGCGTGTGTACTTGAATTAAAATAGCAAATATTTCTACACTCTCCGGGTATATTGTCTTATAACCTCGATCTACTGTCTTTATTAACATTGTGTGTCTCACATAAATACTCGTACATGAGGTCACGCAAAGTTCCCTTATGTACATTCTAAAGATATAAGATAAATAACGTTATGTTGGCTTCCTAAGAATTTATTTTACGCTATCTTTCGTATAAGTTAATAGTAAACCATAAAATAAATTTTCCGTTTAATATCTACGCAAGTTTATTACTTACGCAAAATAAACCGAATGGAGGTACCGAAAATATGAAAATAAGAGGAAAATAAGTAGCATGTTAGTTTCTTAGGAGTAATATTTACCATATTATTTTGAACGATCTGGACTGCAAATGTACATAACTGAAGATAATTTATGTTCACATATAGGTTATGTCCAAATGTTTTGCCATTAATTATACTTCCTTCCATTTCACACCTTATTTTGAGAGTTAGATTTTTTAGATGGAAAGTTTCAATAACTTATTTTGAAATTTCGCAATAACTTAACAATCAAAAACAACCTTTATTCAGCTTAAAAACCCATCACGGTGCACATAAATTTTTGACGACTTAATTTCTCTTCCATGAAGTGTTAAGATATATTTAAAGACAACAAATTATTACTTTCACTTAAGGAGCTATTTTATAATTTTAACCACGCTCAAGACCTTGTCCTTAAGAACAACTTTTTTCTTCTTCATATATTGATTAAAATATTAATAAATGAAATTTATCACAATTAATCGCGTGAACTATAAAAATTGCTAGTTAAAAAAAAATTACTGCAAAGATTATTCAAACCAAAAAAAATCCATCTTAACAAATTTTGGGTCTTTGGTATGTATTTTTCCCTTTAAGTAGGGTGGAATCCTAGACGGAAAAGGCTTAAACCACAAGAAGATTTTAAGCTATTTGAAGAGGGTGTACCGCCAAGTACTTAAAATCCCAATAGAGTGACCGACCTGGAGGTCTTACCCAGAATGTCTAAGCAGATAGAAAGAATCATGGTTTCATTCGAAGAGTCTGCAATTTCAAATGTGAAATTGGCGAATTGATACAGGGTGAAAATAAAAAAAGAAAACACAGGTCGAAAAAAGGCAACCCTATAAAAGTGGTTCCAGCGAAGCACAATTTTACGCTTGGCGTGTTAATCGCAAAAAAATCAGACAGATAAATAATATTACATTTATTGTAATTGAATAAACGAGTTATAATACTTTGGATTTAACCACACATCATAACTTTAAAAGTTGGTTCACCATAGATACTCATTCGCAACTTAGATCCACATATATTGTGCAACGGAACAAGACTTGCTGTTAAAAAACTATCGCCACGTAGTTAATCGAAGTCGCAATCAAAATCAAAGCCGAAAAATATTTGTTTACACACCTACCGAAAAAACTCAATATATTGTTTATCCGCTAGCATTTAAATAAAAAAGTTAATAAAAAACAAAATTTCCTTTTTTCGAACAAATAAAATAAATGTATTTATTTTTTAGCGTAGTAGAACACGCCGGGTATCCGCTAGTATACAATAAAACAACGCAAAGTAAATAAATATTGTAAAGTAATTTGTTATTTATATTTTCATTATATTTATACTTGTGAATTTAGAAAATTTTCACGGAAAATGTTCAGAAAACTCAAACTGAAGATACGAGTATTTACAGGATTTGTATGATTTTCGTTGAACATTTTTACCCGGAATTTTTAAAGCTATAAGTTTAATTCCGGCAATAGCCGAACGTAATTTATTTGAGTCGTAAATACCGTTTAAGTCACTCTGATTCGAAGTTATCTGGCCAGAGAGTCGAGCACCGCGCGCCGCTTGTTTTGGTTAAAAGCTTTTTTCCGAAAATCCATCCTCATATGTTGGAGGCGTTTAAATCTCTTATCTCTATAAAATTGTTTTTGCCAGGGTTCAACTTAAGTTTTTTTTTCTAGCAGAAACCTTTTCTAGATCGCTATCTTTATATCCGACTGAGGATTGTTAAGATATAACGTTTTGATAGAGGAGAAGCTATTGTTTGATTGTCGGAATAACGAGGTTTAAGCGGTTAGCGATATATGAAGATTCTTGAACATAAATATTGCTAGGGCATGCCACGCATAGAGGACCCTTGTCATTCTTATTACTTTGTTCATTTATCATCCCGCTTTACAGTCGGATTCTGTCAAAAGTATTTTGTTTTACTTTCACTATATACAAACATATATTATGCCAACAAGGGATTTCATACATAAAATGACCGTAAATGAAAAGTGAACAATAATCATATTATTTATGGGAATAAAACAACCATCATCCAGTGCATACCGTGTGTAGATATATATACAAATATGTATGTTAAACTAATATAAATACGATTAAATAAAAACCTTTTTTTTTGTGAGTACATGTAAACACCAGATAAATGGCAAAAGATGTAACAATCTTCCAAAATATGTTTGATATTAGTTTTTAAATAAATATTTCAAATATAATCGCTTTTCCATAGATTTATCTTTTCCTTGCAGCTTTTGTTCTTTAAAAATAGGGGTGATTGAAAGACTGTTCATGCAGATTATCTGAGTTGAGATATTCTCAGCTCGTGAATCCCATAAAAAATAACTGGCACTGACAACATCATAAATCTGATACAGCTCTGCATCGTGCCTTTGTCCCAAATGCATTTTTTTATGAACTAGACCATAATAGTAGGGATATTTATTTTTGAGAAAATGTCTAGCATCCATAATGTCCCTGTAACTTGCTCGGTGTCGGTGTTTGCTGAATCAGTTCTCTGACGAGGGTCCTGTGCGGCAGTGTTCTTTGTGACAAGTAATAATAATTTATTAATTTGACGAGGTTAAACCCGTAGCTTTGAACGAGATATTAACTAAAGGTGTATGAAAAATGCATGAATTTTGCAAAAATACATTTGTTAGGTACTTTTTCACTAATTACTCTAAATAAAATACTAAATAAGATTAAAAAAACTAAAAAAGGTAAACGTTTATTACATGTAAAAAAAATACGTGTTTTTCAATGGTATTGAGCTTCTTCAAGTTTTCCATATTCTGATGTTTTGGTCTTTTTGCTTTTTTTATTGGATTTCATTAATATTAATCGTGGATACTTTATTTTTCAATGAAAAAAATATTGTTTATTTGATACTAAACCTAAGATCTATTCTCGGGACGCCAATATTTATAGTCTTCACATACGGCAAGTTATCTTTTAATTTTTAAAAAATAATTTATCTGAAATGGCACAGTATCCTCAGTAAGAATGGCTTGCCTTAGTTAAACGAAGAGTATGTTGATGCTTTGTCAATAACGACAATTGATACTGCTCAGTGCTCTGATGTTACACGGCAGAGAATTCGCTATTCATCTCCGAACAAACAAGGCTTTTAGATGCGCCGGCGCTTGATGCGTTACTCCCCTACCCTCCCGCCTGTCACCCGGCCGCGGCACCCCCACCCCCACCCAGCGGTACCCCTACTCGTGATTCCCAGAAAGCTCTTTGTAAGCATTTTAAACGCTGCATGCTCTCAAAAGACAATTCTAGTTTATTGCAAGATGAGGCCATTACAACCGGGAGGCGAATAAATTTGGAAAACTTTTATTCTAATGCTTTGTTTATAGCTTGATAAAAAGTGTTAAATGATTATATTTTAACATGATGTAAATATTTGAACAGACTGAAATTTTAAACGTGAACTTTCATATATTTTAATGTATCATATAGAGACAGTGAATTATACTCAAATAATTCCATTTTTTTTTTAAATTATTACATAATATAAATATTTTGGTTATTGAGGTGAAATAAAGTTTTCTTTCCTACTTATTTTTCTTAATATGTTTTGGGTATATCACAATAAAATTTATAAAAAAAATAAAACAGTCGTTAGGCAAAATCTTCTGCAAAGTTTATATACGTTTACGTAAAATATATCCACCCGAGGGGTCTCTCTATTCAGCTCCTTGATGTAAATTCTGCTGAACAAATCCCGCGTATGTTTTCAAGTTTAATTGTGAGTTAAATCTCGTCTACGTTCCGCGGACGAACAGACAAGACCCGCCCGAGCCGACAGCGTCGAGGCGGGCCGGCCCGCCTTGTCTGCTCTTGGAACTCAATCACGTCGAGTAATGAACAAAAATATCACCCGTGATGGCACCCTTGTTTGTACCGTGTCACGTATAATATGTGTGTTTACCACTTTTGGCAAGCTGTTCTAGGCCAAGTAAAAAATTAGCCAGCTCCGTAAATTGAACCATAAAGAATACAACGAATAAAGATACGCCGCATGATTTGTTGTTTGTCGCTGAGTATTACACTAAATCTCTTCTCTATTAGGGGTTTGTAATATAACACAAAGTTTAAACTACACGAAACAAAATTTATGTATTTAACATTTAAACTTTTGATTATGATACTTGCCGTGTTTGATATTTTCAAAAACGAGTTAACTAAACAAATATTTTTAACCACTTAAAACGATATTTTTAATAAAAACTTTAATACCAATAAAAAATATGGTTTAAATATAATTAGCAAAAATACTTTTTAGACCTCACTGGATGGCGTGTTTTTTGGTCCTGAATATTTTTTAATGTTATGAAAATTGCTTCATTATAAACAAACTAAATTTGAATTCTTCTCAATTCATTTCATCACAATGGCAGAAATTCCAGACGTAAAAAGTCTCCTTCAAAGTAAATCTCATAATTAAAAAAAAGTAAGCGCCATTGTGTAAAATAATAGAAAGTTAATGAATGAACACGGATGGAAATTATTGTAAATAACAGCCTCACTGAAGACGAATCATAATGACTGAATTTTTCTGAAGAATATATTTTTTTTAAACTTTGCCACATTCACGAAATTCTCAATAAAAGAAAAAATGATCATCATGATCAAAACAATTTAAATATTTATAAATTTTTTCAAATGTCTCAATAATTTGACTATTAGTTTTTGATAATTTTATATCTTAACAAATTATATTTAGAGTGCTATTAATGTGATATTATTAGATTTTTTTTTGGAATTATTATTTAAAAATAACTACGCTTCATCATTATATATTAAATAAAGTTTATATGATAGGAAAGATTACTTAATTCCATAATTTATTATTGAACATTAGTATAACCTAGATATATCTGTTATATTGCCATGCAAAAAATTCAAAAATAATATATTTTATCCACTGAATAATTAACCTGGTTTGGTTTCAATGGGCTTTGCCAGCCAATAAGAGGGGCTGTAGCTTTGCAGACATAAAACCTCCCCTAATGCTTTCACACCAACCCTTACCCAATAAGACGTTACCCGATGTGTCGTAAATGCTCCACGAACTACGCGGTCAGGCTTTTTTAACTCTACCTCTTTGCTGTATAGGTGAGATTCTTTATGCTGAATGCGGTAAGATTTATTTCTCTGCTAGAATATTTCTCTAAAAACTATATGACCTGAGCCTCGTAAAAATAAACGAAAAGAAATACTGATACTATGTATACTACCATCAGTTAAGTATTCTTTCTATTTGTTCGTCAGAAATATTTTTAGGGTCAGCAAACATTAATAAAAAGGGATTGAATTAAACAATGAGAGTAAAATAATAGTAACACAGGAGTGTATTGTATCTTTGTAAATTCAAAAGATGAACCCAGTCTAAAATTTTCATGCTAAATTAAAGATGCTCAATTATATTGTTTCAAAACAAACAAACGACATTTTTTTGTTACATAAAAATGTTAATTCAGAAAATTTATTACGAGTTATAAAATTTTCAATGTCGATTTTATTATATTTTGATTATAAGTTTGCCTCTCATTTTAAAATGCTCCTTTTATTTTCATCGAGATATTAGTCTCTAAAGAAAGACGTCTCAGAAGTTGGTCTGCCTTAATCTACCTGACTTACCAGGGCTCGGAGTTCCACAAGGAAAAACTAGCCATAAAAACCGGCGAACTATTTTTCCGTCTGGAGCTCGACGCCTTGCTTATCCGGTGCTTATGTAATTACTGCCGAAATTTTTAGCTTTCATGTTTACTGAAATTAGTGATTCCGAACACTTTGTAAAAACCTTAATTGCCACGAAGTGATATTTAAGCTTTTTAAATAATATTTGTTTGACTAAAGTACTTCCGATATAAAGAAAATTAAAAACACAATTCATTTACTCAATTAAGAGTTAATTGCTGTAATTTCAATATTTATTTCATATATATATATATATATATATATATATATATATATATATATATATATATATATATATATATATATATATATATATATATATAGTTGTGTGAAGCAATTTTTGAAATAAGAATATTATTAAAAATTTAGTATTGCTCATTTTGAATTTTGAAGACAAAACTATTATAATTATTAACATGAAAAATTCCACGATTTGCCTGCCTTTGTTTGTAGTACTGCAAGAGCTTAAATAATGTTGAAGCGTTAGAGAAACATTTTCGAAAGCACCATTAACCTGAAAATAATTTTCCTCTATAAAAGAAAGTACCCATAAATTATTCACATTGCAGATTGGCGCAATTTCGCTTTTGCACAAAAAATCCGAATTTCTCTGCAAAAATAATTAGTATTGGCTATTCCGCAATTTGTTTCCAATACAGTGAGCTGAAAATTGAAATAAACATTCGCAGTCCTGCAGCCGGGAGCGGCGGCCGTAATTGACTTTTTCCTCTGAGCACACAGAGAAGGCGATGTATCGGAAAACCCCTTGTCGATATTTTCCGGAAAAGCTGCAAAAGGAAACTTCTTAACCGACGCGGGAAACTTAATTAATTTTTTGTGTAATGGTCTTGTGTTCTTTGTTCTACTTTTATGGACCCGATGTACCGCATTATTTTTATGGCGAGCTCTTAATGTAGGTATTTCGGTTGCAGGGTAACCATAAACCGCCCTCTCTCCACATAAATGCCGATAAAAATAATTTATTTCAAAAATTGTACGAAAATTAATATAATTACTTCGTAACGCGTTGGGAATTTGAATAATTATGGACATTTTGCTCAATGTTGCGATGAAAAAAATTTGTAAATGATAGTTGTACTCTTAATGAAAATGAAAAATAATAAGTTGAAATTTTTACTTCCTTCTGGTAATGATTTATAATCCTGCAGAATTTAACATCAAAGTAATCTAATTTTTAAGACTGCAAAGTGTGTGGATTGCTTTAGTTTAAGGTTAATTTGGGAAGCCGTATTTAGTAATGGCTTAAAAGTAACAACGTACGTATTTATTTTGCTAGTGATTTTATACGAATTCAACAAATGAGTGTCTTCTTGAGGCAAAAATAGATAAACTTTTCAAGAAAAAGTGGCATTTTGTAAGTGATGAGTAGACAGAAGGGCGAATGAATACTTCGCGTGGACATTGTGCGGCTTCAGGTGTCTGTTTCATAAACTTACTACAGTTAAATTCGTGATGAAATCGTACATGTTTCTTAATTACGAGGACATGACAAAGATACATTATTAAGTTGGAATATCTATTCATAGGCGTATAGTTAGTTAATTTTATTATCATAACACTTTATCTGGCTTGAAAATGATGATGAATATTTAATACTTGCATATCTAGTAAACAAGCTTATTAAATTTACAGTATCTTTTCACAAGATGTCCAAAAGTTTTTTGACTCTTATTTAATAAAATTGAAACATCTGTGATATTATTACATTATAAAATATTAAACTTAACGCAGGACATTTGAAAAAACTATAAAAATAATTTCAATAAATATTTGAGGTTGTGTAAACCAAAATATGAAATTCCAGCAAGCAAAGACAGCACATCTCGGGCCCAAGAAGGGGCCATTACGTCGTAGCCGGAGCCGAGCAGTGTGATTGCGGATTAGTTTTCCATTGTTGTTTCTTTATGTCGGCTTGTAAACGGTTTTATTTAGGGCCAGGCACTTGTAATTAAAAGTTTCATGGGCTTCTCCATTTGCTTCGGTCGTTACTCAGTTCGTCCCTTGTAATCGACCGCATCTCAACAGTTCGGCTCCGCTCCGCTGTGGGAGGTTTTTACTTGACACGGAGAGTGTAAATCTCTTCTAATGCCCATTTAAAAATAATGGCCTTCATTTCCATTGTACCAAATAGGACTTTGAATATTTTTCTTATAGAACATAAAATCCCATTCCCATAATAGACGTCAGAAGTTTTATTATGTCACATTACGCATATTACGATCCCGAGATACCTATATTGATCATTATTTTTTTGTACGAGCTGTAGAGTCTCAGACTCGTGTATTATCTGCAAAAATGGTATTATTTGGATTCAGAGTAAACTCAAATGGCTCGAAAACTCAAATTTATTGTATAAAACTATTTTTAAAAAGTTGCTTTAATATTCCAAATTATTGTTTTCAATTCTCTTGCTAATTTTTGTTTTATTGTTAGAAAAAATCCAGTCAAATAGTCTTATATAAAAAAAATGTTATTTAACACGCAAATTTCAAGAGCATAGATAAAAATGTTATAATTATCAAAATAAAAGACTATACAGTAGATTATTTAATAAAAGTCTTCCACATACGCAATTTCATTGAAGAAATGTTATTGCAAAATAGTTATTCGTCATCTCAGAGGTTAAAAACAAACACGTCACTTGTATTTTTTTTATAAAACAATAATTAATTAAAGAAAATAAAAGTATAATGCACGTTGTATTTTTATAATATATACATTCAAAATAAAAATTAAAATACATTTTTCTACAAGTATAATCAATAAATAAATATTTTTCAAAGAATTTTCTCATAATGTTGGCCATTAAAATTTATAGATATAATAAAATACGTACAGACTTCAGATCTCCCCTGCAATCTCGATAGTAAGTAGTAAAGAACCCCCAAAAAGAAAAACCGAAGCACGGCAAACTAAAAAAAAAAAAAAAAGAAAATTACCAGCGCGCGGTGTTCTTCGGAGAGCTGATAAACTCGGTGATATAAATCATTCAATTATTCTCCAATAAAACCGTGGGGCGATTGTCACCCCCGGGGCAGCCGCGGCCGAGCCCCGCGGCGCCCCGTCAGCCTTTTATCTCCCGGCCGGCGATGCGATCGGAGCCTCGCCGGGCCCGACTTCCTGTTGCCCCTTTCGGCCCCCCGTTCCGCCCCGTATGGAGGTAACGCGATTGAACATTCAAATTGCCGACCTCGAATTGTGTTTTTATTTTGACCGTTGTTTCTATTACCCTAAAAAGAATTGTTTTGAATATATTTACCGGTGAATGTTTTGTATGTAAATGTTTCTGATACTGCCTTGTATAAGCTCCGAGATAAGCAAGTCAACCCGCTGCGGCCATACTCTGGTTCTGAGTCACGACAGTGAAAAAAACTTTAAATGTGACAATCTAGAGTTTTATTAAAAAAATAGTTTACGCTTATCTCTGCATATAATATTTTAATTCTCACAACTACAGTAGAAAAATTCTTGTTACTATATTTTATATTCTAATTATGCCAATATATAATTTTTTATTTACGAAATTATACCATAAATGTTTAAAACAAACCTCTTTTGTTGTTTCTATCTTTCCATTTATTATTAAGAGACTATTAGATTCTCCATAGACAGGAGAAGGTTACTTAAAGTGCTCACAAAAAAAATAAGAAGTAAAATAAAAATATACTAATTAATTATGTTTTTATACAAGAATTGGTGTATTAAGTGATAATGCTCATAATAACGAGATAGCTTGCAAGAATTTCTGAACGTAGAAGTTTTTATTTTTAGCACTATATATTTTATAAAGCAAACTCATCGAAATTTAAATTGTTTACTCATTTAAACATCATAATATTATAGTACTGCTACGTGTTTACAACAGTGAGCTTTTTTATTATATATTATTGTTTTAAATGTATTTTATAGTCACGAGTGTGTATTTTTTATAACTGTTTTAGGGTTTCTATCTTTAATAACGTTCATTATTTTTCCGTGAGTAATTATCCTGCCAACAAGTGTTCCAAATGTTTCATTTATTAAGTTTCAAATGTTATATTTAACAGTAAAAAATCTCCACGTAAATCATGTATTAATGCTGTAACACAATTTTTTTTAATAGCTTAATACACTAGAATAAACTCTTGTATAAGCGTAGTATTTTAAGTGGTGTTTATTCATAATACGTAATGAGCAAAATTAAAAATTCTACTTTATTATTTTACTGCTGAATACGTTTTTCAATTTGTATCAAAGAGAGAACATCGAGTCGCACATCGATTAAAATACACGTACACACAAATGGCGTATCTAACTGTTTGTAAAACAAACAGGTTAGCAGTCAGTTGCGACGTAAACATCTCAAGCGATCTCAGTGCAGGGTAGCTTCCCGGCTGGTGCGCTCGTAAGGTGGTAATAGCCGGCGCCGGCGAGACTACCTGCCCTGGGAACTGAGATAAATTGGATCAAGTATATCTTGACGCATCGGGACAGCGGTAAATTAAACAAATTAAATTCCATTGAATTACATGACTGTATTGCTCTTGAAAGACTTTCCAAAATGAACTGTTTTGAAATCCCTTCTGTTAGCAATTTTTTTATTAATTTATAATAATGACCGGTTATTTTTTTATAATCTTGTATGCGAAAAATTTATTATTCAACAGTGAATAATGCTTTATTCTTTATGCTGTTCTAATTGGTTTCTTATACGTTCAATGAACAAGGCAAAATGTTACATTTCGAAACACAATTCCTGCCGAATAACGCCCCGCTTCCATTAATATCGCTACAAAAACTCTATAAATTTTAAACTTAATTAAAACAATAAAGCCTTAACAAATTTTGTTAGTATAATAAACAGGATAAACCCGTTATGGAAAGTTGGTTAATATAAATTTTAGTTAAACCACCGGTTTCCTCGAACAAATATACTAAGTGTAATCTTGTTGTTTTATTCCGAACTTTGCAAATCGCTACGTGGCAAAATGAAGCTCACGCAGTGCCATTATAATAAATTTTATAACTGTGAAAATTCAGTGAACCGCTATAAGGTCAAGCACTCCTTAATCCGGTCACTTGTTATACAGCCGAGGGCCGCGAGTTCGGGCCTTCTCCCCGTGCTGCCCCAAACCTTCCCCTGTAACAATAGTTAAAGAACGACAGCGGCATTAGTATTCAATACGCACTGAAATTGTATTAAGATCGAAGTAAGGGGTGGTTTTATAAACATAGCCTTTGATTGTAAGCGATCAGTTTGTATGGAAATTGGGTCGCTATTTTACTAAACGGAAATAGAGAAGGAATGAGACAAATACATGAACCGAATAAACTAGTTTATACAAGCCTAGAAACAAAGACAATCACAACTTTAATTAATTAGAGAATCTAGTTAAACTAAACTGTGTAATATGAACGTACTTTAAATAATAAATGTTTGATATTTTCTTACATATAGCATAACAGTTAAAAAAAAAAGTGGTCTAAACGTTTAAAGTTGATTTCACCTTTTATTTAGAATACTAAATCTCCACAAAACAAACCTTCTGCTTTTTTATGCCTTTAGTTTAATTGTTGAAAATAAATTAACGTCACAAAGCTTCTCCGGCAAACAATGAAAAAAAATAGTTTTTTAATGCGAAAAAGGGCGTGAACATCGCTTTGTTACGCAAGAACTTTATTTTTTTAAATTTTGTTCGAGCACCTATTCCATTAAACAAAGGCAGGCATTTTATTTGCTTCCCTTTCGATGATCTTAAAAACACATATGTTTTTATGCTACCATATTTTTCGTTTAATTCAAATATATATATATATATATATATGTATGTGTGTGTGTTTGTTTGTATTTTAATTTACCATCTCAATTAACAAAAAAACTATAAAGCTAGTTTTTTTAAACGTTGCTTTTATGGTACATTTCAATTAAATTGGAAATGTATCCCATGAAAAAAACTGTCGTACGATTATTATTTTTTGCTTAAAAGCTATAAATTTTCAGATCATATCTTAAACATTTCTCTCCAAGCTATTTTCCTTCATTTGAATACGCAGACAATCCCAAAAATAATAGACGCTAAAAACACGCGAAAGAATTTTTAATAGAATTTCACACGAAACTATCTCTCAACGCCAGCCCCGCCATGTGAGTAATCTGACAGACGACAACACCAGAATTTCAATATTTGCGGGCACAGCCGCAGTGTTGCCAGTCGGTGGTTAAAAATATTAATAGCGTCACTGCCACCGACGTTTGAATGGCCGAATTAATCGCCACACTTGGCTCCGTCGGACCTCCGGCCGGAACCGACGGCCACACCCGCATCGATACACTGCACGAGAATTTTGTATTTCCTAGGCAATGCGGGGCCTTGTAAAGGACCTCGGTATACGCTTTGGCATGGAAATGACCCCCATTTCAGCAACGTGTCCGTGTTTACGTTTTTGCAAACATCAATCATGTCGCTGCGGCGTATCGAGAGTGTTGAGAGTACAGCTCAAAAGCTTTTTTAAAAAACCTAAAACGAGAATTTGATTTTATCGCATTTTCGTGTGTCAATATTATATCTCAAAATAATTTAATCGATACACTTATATAAAACGTTAAATCATTTTATGAGAGCTACATGTACGTACCTCTTGCTCAGTATATAAATCTAAAACCCGAGAGCTAAACGCAATCCCGAGTTTCAATTACGAAATTAGTGTTTGTACGTGGTTTGAAAACAGAATTTGTATACAATATTACAATAACACGGAAACACTAATATGTAACGAAAATTAATATCGATTGACATGGTTAATTATTTGTATGGTATAGCGGATAAAAATGTATTAAATAATAAAAAATAATGATAGCACTGAAAACATATTTTTTACACACAATATCGTCACATTATAAAAAAACTCGGATTCTAATAAATAAAGTAGGCAATAAATCTCTAAGCAAAAAAGAATCACTTTTTCCCCTGTCGACTTATATAAATTGGGGTCGTCGCCGCGAGTAAACAAATTTTAAAAGCCTTTTTAAATACCAAGTTTCAGGACAGAACTTGTAGAAAGTTTCTCGGTGAAAAGATAGCTCCGAAAACGTTAAAGAAAAACAATGCAGCGTACAGAAACCGGCGGAGAGACGCGGATAATATAAGCGGGTTTTACGAGGCCGTATCGCAGATATCCCATTAGTAGAGTGGGGCAATGGTTGTTGCTGCGGGGGAGCAGGGCGGCGCCTGGCGGCCGAGCCTCGGCGCCAGGGCGGCGGGGCTGCGGGGCGGCGGGACTGCGGGACGGCGGGGCTGCGGGGCGGCGGGGCGGCGGGGCGGCGGGGCGGCGGGGCGGCGGGGCGGCGGGGCGGCGGGGCGGCGGGGCGGCGGGGCGGCGGGCCCAGGGCCGCGGCGGGGGCGGAGCGTCTGCCGCGTGATTAGTCATCCTCTCAGAAGGTCATCCCGACTGATGGGGTCTGATTTGTCCATTCAGCGAGGTTTCTTGCGGTCTCTAATTTATGGCCGAGGGATAATTCACTTGTTTGATTGTGATGACCGCAAGATTAAAGGAACTTGTGAATAAAATTAAAGGAAATATTTTCAGCTAATTTTTATTAATCTATATAGAGTGCTTAAAACCGATCTTTTTTTTCACGAAAGGTCCAAATATAACCAATGTTGTTTAATAATTTTTAAATTAAAAAAAAAGGCTTGAAGCCGATCTTTATGAAACTAATTCAATTTAAGCGTATACAAATCGCAAAACATAAAAAAAATATCTAAGTAAAATTAAACAAGTTTTTGGAAAAAATATTTTTACAATCGCAAATGTAGCGTTTTTCATTGTTAGATTTACACCAAATGCACAAACACAAAAGAAGCAAGCTCATTTTTTTTTCACAAAGATTGCCAATAAAAGTAATTTTGCAGCGACCTCGCCGCGATGGGAGCGGCTGTTTGGTTTGTTCGCTCTGCGCTGCGTTTGTTTGATGAGCTCTCACATAACCGGACTGGGCGTGTCGGAAATTAAAAGGGAACTAAGAGTCATTCCTGTTCCAACAACATCATCACACTCGTTAATTGACTCATCTAACACACGGAACTCATTAACTGTGAGTTATTTGTAATATTTTTTTTATGAAATCGTTTGTTAGATATAAAACTACGCGTTGTTTAAATTTATAAGTGATCTTGATTAAATTTATTTTGGTTTGTATAATAATTGCTTCTTTCTTTACATTTGGCATTAGTAAAATTATTTTGAACTAAAACAACTGTCTTTATGAAAATAAATCGATATAAGTTTCCTCCAAAAAAGGTCTCGCCCTTAAAAGCACCGTTAAGCTTTTATAGATGTCAAAGTGAAGCTTTACAAAATATACAAGCTTTTTTACAAGAAGTTTAAAATTATTTAGTTGTTTTCAAATCATTTTCCATTGTTTTCAGTTATAACAAAGTATGACAGAACAAAAGCTTCCATGTGTATCAAAAAATACAATAAAATTTGTACATTTTTTGTTCTTTTATATTTTCTACTCTAATAAGATATTACGCGATTTAAAAACTTTTTATTTATAAAATTTTTGACTATGGAATTGTATTTAAGTGTCTAATTTTATATTGTAAAACTTATCCCTGATGCCAAAAAACAATATTTATCTTGTTGAGGGACAAGGCATTTGATTGGTGAAGATCCATTATTGTAATGATAAAAAGTAACTTTGTATTTTTGTCTTCACTTTGAGTTTATAAGAATTATTTGCATATCAGTTTAGTCATGCATCTGATGATGACCCGGTGTATAGGGTCGAAACTAGTTATGCAAATAATTCTAATAAAGTCAAAGTGAAGACAAAAATACAAAGTTACTTTTTATCATTACAATTTATATCTTTTCAAAAATTTTGTAAATATCCTAAAATAATACGGTGCTCTTATATGTTTACAATTATAAAATATTTTTCCAGCTATTATGTCTTATCTCTTACAGTTGAAACCTGATAAATATCAATAATAATGTTCACGGTTCGACGGAAGTCTCGGGTTCACGCCTCCCTTATCTGACCCGAGTTGAGCTCGACGTTTTAACGACTACCATATAAAGGCAAACCATTCAGAATAAAGTACAGATAGTTCGTTTGCTTGTACACCAATATAAGATGCTTGGGATATTTTTTATTATATTTACAATCGGTAAAATATCTATTTTCGACTACTACATAGAAGGTGAAAAAATCTCTCTGATATTGGGCTATCCAGGAATTGAACCTAGTCCTCACAAATCATACGCAATCGCCCTCAAGGGAGACACTTGGAATCCCTTCCAACGCAACAGGTTTTTTATTCAAATCCAACAAGAAAACATATTTTTATCTACGCTTTATTCTCATGGAAATGGTTTTTCTTAACTGGAAAAGGGGATTGAACTTTGACCCTATATCATACAAGAATTTATGACTGCAGGTTGGGTCGTTGTATGAAATTATAACATCTGTATTGGAAAAACATAGTTTTGTTGTTAAAATAATAAAAAAACTTTTTTTCGTGCGGAGCATGTTACCTTTAAGTTAGACGTTGTAATCTTTTTTCCACAAATAATTACCGGTATTTCAAAAAGTATAGACTGTCAGCTAGCCGCTCCGTGATGGATGAGGGGATGTCCAATCTGAAGGTGGATGTTTTAGAAGTCCCCCTTTAATCTCAGTAGACAGTTTTTTTTTTAAACTACTCAATTTATGATTACTAATTATTTTTTCAATTAAACTCTCCGTTATAATCGCTACACTGTCACTTGCAATAAGTTATTTTAATAATAAAATAATTGAAAAATGGCAATACAAAAACAGAGAAGTTAATTAATATTGGCTTCTATGAGATACCACGTATTGGTGATATAATGAACGAGAATTTCTCACAGGCCATAAAAAGCTAAAAGTTACCAGCAGTTTTTCTTCGCAGGAAGCCATAGTCTCTAATCATCATAGGGGGCGTGCTAGCCACACAAAGAATACATGGTTTTCTGTAATTTGGGGTTAATTTCTTTACGGAGTCAAGATGGCACGCCTGCTCCCTTCCGGAACTTTCATATTTTTTCGGCCAATCATCAGTAACTCTGCTCACACGTTTCTCTGCCCGGGAGCTTGCTCCGGGGAACATATTTCATTCCAACTTGGAAAATTATACATAATAAATTTTTAAAAAGCTCTCCTTTGAAAATAATTTTTTAAATTTATACCATCGATTTGGCTGCAATGCCAGAATAGTTTTTTTAGTGTGAATATTTAATTTGTATGAAGATACTTAGTTCGCTTTGAGTATCGTATACTTATTGGTCTTAAGAAAATTAGTAAAAATTGTTCACCATTATACTTTTGTCGGTTCTACCGTCATTTTCAAATTTGAAAATGAAATAAATTGTGTCTTCGAAATATATATATCTCGAAAGTATATATTAAAAGTTATTATGTAAATAATACGTAAGTATTTGGATATTATAAGATATTCAATAGATATATTTTAAGGGAGAATTAAATTATAAAGCACTTATAACATATATTTTACATCAACATTTTGAATTAAGTTAATATGCAGAACATTATTTTTAAGAAAGTTTTTGTAATTCGAGTACTGGAGTATAAATAATATATTATTCATTACAGGTCCATTCTAATATTGTATTATATTATCACATATGACTATACAAATCGCAGGCACAGTTATCACTTGACATAACGTAACAGTTCAAACACTCTTTGAAACAATTTTATGTTCCCTTAAATCTCTATTTCAAAGGTGCAAAAACACCGAACAAAGGCTACACCAAAGTTAACATAGATGAGGGACAAACAAACAGCGTCGGGGCTGTTATCACGTTTGGAGGTTTTCGAATGAATCGCTCCTTGGGCGAGCCAATCGCGGAGTATTGTGTCAACAGGATCTCGGGGAAGTCGAAAGGCCCGAGAGTCATATACCCGCAGAGGAAACTCATATCAAATAAGCCTCTGGTGCGCTCACACGTCCAATAAGCGGAATAGTCAAAGGGATTTAACTCGTATTGATTTAAATTGTACCAAAATATATTGATAATTTCAACACATTACACAGCTGTTATTTCATTGCTTTTGTAATAATTTGATACAACGATGTGAAGACTTTCCGTTGTATTATATTAATTTAAGTAATGTGTCTTTATAAAACGTTTAAGATATCAAATAATCACAGTTATGATTGTAGTAGCACTTAATAGAATACGGTAAAATTTACTGTAACAAACTTTGTTATTATTTTAATAAGAATGAGCTGCAGATATTTTTACAGCGCTTTCCGCTCTTTCACAGTGTACATTCAGTTGTTATGAGTACTTTTGTGAATTATTTTCCTTTCATCATGGAAGTAAATCTGAAAAGGTCGACCCCCGCCGCGGTGGCGGCGCCACGACGTCCCCTCGGGTAATGTCTTGTTTTTCATCCCCCATAACAAAACAATAATCGAATGAATAACTTAGTCTGTATATAAAACCGTTTGTCTCGACTTGGCGCCGCTCTGCAACCTTGGACGGCTGAAAAGATGCCAAGAGGCGTATTGTCAAGGTCGATTATATTATTTGCGGACTTGTGTAATAATAAATGTTGAAGGTTGATAAATGATATCGAGTTTTCGTTGAGTCTGTTTCAAATATAACAACGTAACATGTAGTCTCGGCAAAGTTCTTAGAATAAGAGATACTCAATTCTTTTCAGTCCAGACGTTGTAAGATAGAAAAAAACCATCAGAAGAATGAGAAGCCAAATATTATTATTATAAAAACTCATGCTCCAGCAGTAGTTTGTTGTTCAACGGAGCCAAAGCGGTTGCATAACGTGGCACTTTATATTCCAAGTCAACAAAATTGCTGGTCTTTTAAAAAAAAAATTAGGTTATTCAAAGATAGCAATAAATGCGTGGCGACATTATCTGGAGTTATTTCAAAAATAAAATTATATAACATCTGAGCCGCAATCGTTCCTAACAAGATTTTGTATAGAATGTTAATATTTCTGGAAGTTTCATCTTACACGTTTCCGTTTCTTTGTTCTTCATATGCAAATGATTATTTATTTTTTGTTCTTTTAGGGTGAATTTTTGTTTTTTGATGATAAAGTTGTTTTTAGTTTTCTTCGCCCAGCATGATAAACGACAGCATCGCGCGATTTACTCGCTGGCGGTAGTTTTTATTTCCTCAGGGTCCTCAGCACAAGCATTCCACACAACTGCATTTTTTTAGAGAGAGACGATTTGAATAAGAAACGAGAAATGCGCACGCTTTCTTTCAACATTGTCTGGAACATTTTCATGAATATTCAAGTCACCCCATCTACCAACGATAAAAAAGCAGTCAATATTCATGTATATATAAATATATATTTTTAATTTTACCGAGAAACAAAATTATAATACGAAATGTATTCGTATCACTTAGCACTCGTGTAGGCATAAAATTTGATCTCTATATTTGTAAAGGCGCTTTACGAAAAGAAGCTTGCTAATGCTTTGTTTGAGATCATACTCTTGTGAAATATTAACAGAATTCTATTGGAATTATAAACCGTAAACTCTTTAGACATTTGTAAATCAATTAGTGATAAACTAAATGTTCCCGTAATAAATAATGTTGTGTTTAGTTTGAAGCGTGCCTTTAACAAAATTAATTCTCTACGAATTTAAAACTAATCTCCTGTATTGAATAAAATCTTATTCATTTGGAAAATTTACTTTTGTAGATAAGAACTCACAGCATATTATAAAGTTTGTACGAGACCTAATACACATATTAATATTGACATTTTGCTTAATATGTGAGTGCGGGAAACCTTTGAGGGCTAGAGGACAGGCAGAAAGGTTCACTGCCTTGTGGCCCGTGGTTTGTTTTACTCAGTTGGTAATTTCTGTTCCAGCCCATGCTAATAAATTTCATTTAAAGAATGAATAAGACTTCTCTCCTTCATTAAACAAAAAGTGTTTTTCTTTGCATATAAAAGATATACCTTTTTAAATTCGCATAATATATCACATTCAACCATCCTAAAAAATACGTTTGCAAATGTTGTGTGTGTAGAAACATATACATGTGATATACCAGATCACAGATATTTTCCTGAAATAGCAAAAAAATACTCGAATATTCAGCCGTCTTATAAAATCTCGCATCAGCAGTTGATGGCAGCTGTTGCAAACGGCAAATGTATCTGCCTTAGACTTTTCAGCCTGCAACCCAAACTACGATATGAACGGAAGATTGCCTTCAACTAGGCGTGTGAACTTTTGACTGCTTCGTTATGTACACATATGTATAGTATATTTTATTTAAGAACTTAGGAGATGCTAAAAAAATTTACAAAATCGAAAGTATAACACTGAAAGCTTGTTTTCTTAAATTTTATTCAAATTTATTTTATTCGCATTGGTTGGAAAATAATCATGATTTGTATTCATATAAATTTTTAAGTTAAAAGTTAGAAAGTATGTACGAAAAATAATATTATTAAATTGAATTAAAATAAAAAATAAAAAATTTATAGTATTGTAGCACAAAATCTTGAAATGCATCTTTCAAACTTTATTGATTTGACTTTTCGTTGGCCTATAAAGCGCTTCTGAGGTGTTCAACTCGCGTTTGTCACTTCCGACTCCCCTCCTTCTATAATTGTACCTTCGATAATTCAATCAATTATATTAAGGATGCGAAGGCCTCTGCGGAAGGCTCCACAGGCTGGGGAGAGAGGAATCATTGCCTTTGTGAGAAATTATGTTTACGCCTCGCGTTTAAATATCTCACTTCAAAATGAAAGTCGTCGTTCTTTTTAATATAATATTTTTAAATCATTTTATGACGTTAAAAAAATTATCTATGCCACACTATAAAATTATATATTCCATTTCTCATAAGTATTGCATTTTAGATGTTGAAATAAGCTTATTTTTTGAAAGCATGAATTATTAGAAATAAATTTGATTTCAAGTATTTTTTTAACACTGAATTGGATTTTTGTTTTTTATCAACGTCTATTTGAATTGAATTATTAGATATTTTAAAGAAAGCGTAAATACAAATGTAAGAAACCATAAAAAAAATGAGCGACTAGAATAAAGCAATGAGGTCAAATAAAGAAAAAGTGTCGGATTCTTTTTTCATTCGTATGAAAGCCAGAGGAGAAATGAAGCCAGGAAAAGCACTCTCTTATATTCATAAACGTAAAACATGATGTATTTCAATGATTATTTTTAAGAAAAGATTAGGCCAAAGTAAATTTGTCAATAATTTATTTTAAAAAATATATACCTCAAACAAAGAAAAAAAATTTCCATTGTTTGTTTTTAACGGAAAAATAAACATCAAAAATTCTACTAGTAAAATTTTAGTGAAAGAGTTATTGTAGTTAATTGTAGATTTTTTTTCATTTGTTTATTAAATTAATATAGTTCATTTGAAACATTTTAAATATGTATATATAATAAGTGAGTCACCGTGATAATTGAGGAGAAAAACTGCTCAAACAATGGCTGTAATTTAAAAGAAGCCATATACTAACTCATAAAATATAAGAAGAAAATTGAATAAATCCTCATCATAAATGATTTCATTTTTTGATAGTTTTCCTAGTCTAAATTACGCACTGATAGACGAATGAATTATTTTCAAAACTGTGAGCACGAGCGAATGATTTTGTCTAATGTTCATTGGATGACTCACTCAATTAAAAAAACTGAATTCACTCTTGCCAATTTTAAATATTATTTTCAAGGAAAAATATCACTCTTTACATTAAGAATTGCATTAACAAAATATGACAGATAAAATCTGACAAATTACTTTTTCCATATAAAACAAAGAATTATTTCGTAAATGCCACTAAATAATAGAAATTATGGAGTTTTAATTATAACATATAATCCTTCTTTTTTCCATAATGGTGCTATTACAATCATAATGATACTCTTTCTCTTATCAAAAAATAAAAACAAAATATTAAAAATAAAGTCACGTTAATAAATACAACAGCAAAAGATGAATTGCGTTTTTTGTCGACTGAATCTTTTGTTCGCTACTAAAAAGATTTTTTAAATTTATTTGGTTAATAATTTAAGCATTTTACGGTTCGTTGGCATGAACCTCCCTTTTTCTTTGTTTATTTTTACATTATTGATTAAGCAATCTGTTTACAAAATAAATTATGGCCATAATTTGTATGCATTTACATTTTAAATTAATTTAGAGCAACCTTTGGAGTATACAAAGCAGCCATCACGAAAAACTATAATAATTTCACTTATTATATCTGCAAGTTTTCAATAAATAAATCGATTTATTCTATCGCTTTTTTTTACTTGTTTACGTTCATATAATAAAAATTAACATTTGATTTTTTTTATAATTTTTACATGCTTAGTAATATTTTTGCCTTAATCGAATATTAAAATCAATTGCTTTTGTTTATAATTTAAATAAAAAGTACAAGAAGCATACTTTTTACGCTTTTGAAAACTTTTTCTGAATAAGGGTTACTTATTATATAAGTTGGTCGTAAATAGTATTTCATTGAGTTAATCAGAGTAGTTACTAGTGTATTTGTTGTATTATTTACCTTTTTATTTATATTGAAAAAAAAATTATTACTTCATTCTGTTTAAATTTATTTTCATCTAATGAATTAGTACAAATATTATACTTGTAACTATTCATATTAATTATTCGATTGCTGATTACTCAGTAAATCTGTCGTATATAAATAAATGATTTCCAACAAATACAAGGCTCTGCACAGTGTATGCTTCTATTAAATGTTCAGAGAATCATTGCCAGCAGTGGATTCGAGATCACCTGCGACTACATCAGAAGTGTTTAATGTTTGCGACATTTCATTTTACATCGACTATTCAAAATTTTGCCATGAAATTGTTTTGAATCACCCGGCGGGGATTAAGCTGGTCGCGGTGTGATATACCGGTCCGGTCTCATTTCTGCTTCATGATACCCTCCCAAAGTAACATTCAACAATTTATGAGGTTTGCTTATTGTAAATGGTAACCAGATTAACATCGCTTTGTTCTAAAAAAATATTCTGCTTTGTATTATAACATCAGAATATCGATGTATAAAAAAACATTACATCCATGCAAAAAGATTCTTTTAGGGTCTTAAGCAAGCATACAAATTTCAAAAATTGAGGATAAATCTTTTCTCTAAATTAAAGTAAATAAATTTAACAAATAATAAACTTATTATTATTCAAGATATAAAAATATAAGGGAGGTGAGTAATTTAAAATAATTGTCTTGTCAGATTAAGACTAAATAAAAAAATCTTTATTCTTCTTGCAAATTCCCATAATAAAACTTATTTCAAACAATAAGGGATTTGTTTAAAATAAGGGCTTCAGTACTGTAGGAGCCATCCAGATTTATGTCTCCTTAAAAAATCAATCAATCTCGATCGCTAAAGAAGAAAGAGAAAATAAATATTAACGGACAATGGATTTGCTACTTTTCCAAGGTATAAAACTCGAAATAAAAGCAAACGATGGGCATAAAGAAGCCAAGACTCATAGTAGTTAATACATGGTTTTATTGGCCTGTAACGAATGATGGTTTTTCATGGGAATAGTAAAAAAGTTTTTTTAAGAAGTGGTCGTTGACTTTGCACTATTTAAAAATTATACGGTACGAGCTATTAAATAATACGTAATTGTAAAATTTATTATTACTTATCGTATAAAAATTTAATGGTAAAAGTGTGCATTTTTCTACCAATACAACAGAGCATATTGTGAATGAAAAATTATATAAAGAAATTAAAATATATGATTTATAAATAAATACAGCAATACTCTTGTAACAATTTGGAGTCTTTTTATTATTTCAAATTATTGTTAACGACTAACAATCGTCAAAATAATATGTATCAAATTTCATGTTTCAGTATTTTATTTTATTTGTGTCAACAAAATTGACTTTAAAACTGGGCGTACGAAAAAAAAATTGAAACATTTCCTTCGTGGTTATATAAAACGTCAAAAAAGATAAATATTAAATATTTGCTTAAGACCCTAAAAGAATCTTTTTGCATGGATGTAATGTTTTTTTATATTTTTCATCATTAAACATCGATATTCTGATGTTATAATACAAGTGAAACCATTTAAAAGGTCATTACTTCGCGACATGATGTGTGGGTGTCGATAGACGAAAGTATGAGTCACGTCTGTAGATGTTAATTGGCCATTACTTAAAACGGGAGGTGAATTATGTTATTTTGTAACCTATAGAAGCTCAAATGTCGCTATTGATGATCCTATAAGCATTATATATTTTATCCAATTCGAAATAAAAAACCAATAATTGTCAAAATTTCTTGAAATAAACTCACAACATACTAATCCTTTCTCTAAGAATTTGTCTTTACAATTCCAACTCTCGAATAAGAATTATTTTCACCAAAAACTCATTCGTTTATGTCCACCGAGTATTGTTAGTTAAAGTCTTCTCGAACGAAAGCGTAACGGCCGTTATCCTCGTAGAAATTCGTTTAGCAATAAAAAAAGTCAATGACCTGGTACTTGAAATAATAACTCAAGCGTCATCACACTAGAACAGTAAATTTTTAAAACATTTTAAAATCCAAAATATAATAAGCAATGAAATCAATCAATACTTTTTTCTCTTGATCAACATAGAGACAATTGCAGGTAATTAAGGTGGCAATTTAATTGAAGCAAATAAGTTGAAGCTTTATACGAGGAGTAAGAAATATTTTTGATCATATCGTGTTCATCGAGGAACAGATAAATATAATAATTATTCTAATTCATCACAATTGCCCATAAAAAATCAGCCATAGAAATAATACAAACGTCTTAAATGTTCCAGTATTCAATTAGCTGCGCAAGAACAAGCCGGTTGCTTATTTTCATTAATTAGTAAGGAGAATCCACGACCTAATCGTGTATTCGAATTGGCCCTCTTTCCGAGTGTGCTGTCTCGAGCCTGCAGATCTCTACGGTGAAATTGAAATTATTCCGAGGGATTAATACTCGACTGGATGCCGGGCTTGCCTTGCGACTGGGAGCTTACGCAATAACAATTTAAATTCAGCGCATGATATTAATTAATTAAATCTCGCCGGATCACAATATGAATCCGGAGTTCGCAGCTCGAGCCACTGTGCAGCCCGCCCCATCAATCCGCCGTTCTTAGCCCTCGTTGTTTTGTGTCAATCGCAGTGAGTTTGATTGTTTTTGTTGGTATTCTGCTAAATTGAAATACGATGATGTTTGCTCGGTGTATGCAATATATACAAAATAATTATATTGTGCTTAATATAAATCAACCACAGCATAGATATTTTGAAATGAAATATTTGTTGGCACAATAAACCTAAAATTTCGCAGCGTACTAAATGTATTTATTATTTCATTTTCATTACGTTTAAATTAATTGAAAATTACAATTATAACTTTTTTTTAAACGTTAACGTTAAAATATTTTTAATTTATTAATATTGTTTGTTGTTCTATGGCCAATATTAATTACTTTATATGAGCATAGTCATTTTTTGTAACATAAATAATTTGAGCAATACATCATCAATCTTGCATTCATTGTCATACTATTTGTTAAATTAGCTTATAAAATCATAATCGATTAGCTTAAAAAACATTCGTTGAATATTTCATCAAATAAATTTTCATTCTATTTCCTGTAATTGTTCAATATTAATAACATAGAAGCAATTTGTTTTCACACGGTCGTTTTCCGTTGGCTAAATGTATTCATTACTTTCCTCCGGGCAATCCGTACAGCTTGCGGTCACTTAGTCTCCTGAATCATTTGGTTTTAAGGGATTAGTTAAATACACACACATGCTCGCACTGGCGGGCTCGTTCCGGCTGGACCCGGCGGGAAACTTTCAGGTAAATCTACGGCCCAACTATTAAATCTGCCATTTCGGCCCAGGTTAATAGAAACAGGCCGACCAATCACCTCGAATAATCCATTTCAACTTGGTATCTGGACGATCTGAAGGCCGGCGGTCGACTTTGACGCGGGGCTGCTTAACTGCGATAAGTGTAATCATCAGCTGATAGACTAGGTGCGAGCAGCCCTTAATTAATGCCAACGTTAATATTCAGTCCTAAATTCATAATAGCTGCCGTACCCTCTCTTATCAACAGTTGATGAAGAGTATGCTTTCATTTGCTCCGAGAGAAATAGAGCTTTGCGGGTAATCAACAACAGAATTGCCATACATGGAAAGTGTTATGTTTGGCATCACAAGTTTTCATTTTGAAAAAGACGTTTTTTTTCTTCAAAGTTTTTAATTTTTATATGTGGGTGGTCCCTAATAAATATTTATAATTTTAACTGAGCTGGTTTACAGTTAAAAGTTTAAAAATTATATTTATTTAAAATCGTGTTGGTTTGCATTTATTTGTTTACTTGATTTTATATTTAAATAGTAAAAATGCAAATTTAAAGCAAACTTTTTTCCTTATTACAATGCCCAAGTTTTATATTCCCGGCAATCATCGTAAAATTTTTGAAAGGGGAACTTTCAACGCCTCCTTGTAACTGAAATCACTCCAAAATGAACTCAAACAAATTTCAAAACCTATCATCTTCGCAAACAGAAATCTGTGTTATCCAAAATTCAGCAATCACAGAACAACGCCAAGGCCCAAATTAAAATAAGCGGTTTCCTTTCGAATCCAGCGGAGCGAGCTTCTCCACTCCGAGCTGTGCGGATCAGCGCGGCCAGGACCACTCAGGGCTACCGCTCACACCATGCTGCGGTGCTTTTCCTCTTAGTAATATTCAACACAGTTCATAAATTATTATACCGTATATAAAACTTCACCTTTATTTCAATTGGTTTTTTTATGTTTCTGTTCTCTCCGCGATGATGTTTTACCCTCCCAGCTCACCACCATCGAAAGGCTATCGTCCAATACTTGTAAACAACTATATTTTAATAAGACGTTATTTATATATATCTGCATAATTTTATAGTTTCTGCTTAAACAAGGCCTCATATGTATGTACACATCGATTTTATTTAATTTTAAATTAAAAGTTAATCATACATTTCATAATTATTTATTTAAAATTAATTCGGTAAAAATCTTATATATTGATAAATTTTATTAAAATATCGCATCTGCAGCTACCGAAATACAAGTATGCTTTTAGTTCTAGAGTTAAAAGGAGTTATTCAGTGGAGTACATTTTACTCGGTCCACGTCGTGGTTAAGGAAAAGCGTGAAAAACGTGATGGTTTATCTCTGCTTAATGCGGTAGGAGCAAAATAATGGTTTCAAAGCTGTTTTTTTATTTATGCGTTAGGCTGAATTTTTAATAAAATGAATGTCATATTAAAAACGTGGAAGAGTTAGTGATACGCTTATATTTTTTTTTTCTAAAAGGTTAATAAACTATTGCAGTTTATTTCCGCGTGTTATTAGAAACTTAATTCTGCATAACTATTTTTACAAATTATTTGAAAATTAGCTTTAGTTTTCATAAAACAACAACCCGAACGAATAAAATCATTTTTAAATTTTAATTAGCCCAACTAATAACAGGAAAAATAATATTTGTTGATTCAACCTAATAAAGAGCTTTATACCTTGTAAGACGTAACAGTTAATGCATGCATCTGTATTTTCCATTTGAATACAATATATGAATATTTGTTAAGGGTAACCCTATTCTCAGATCAGTTGGAAATCTATCAGGCGGTGCAAATAGCACCCTTGCCTATTTCCTTGCGACGTTGGCTTTAATTAAACAGTGCGGCTGTGGCGGTCAGGAGTGACATGCAGTAGGTCCTGCACGACTAATTTTCCATCGATACAATACTGTGCGCTTTTGGGTATCAGCTGTGGGGTAGCTGATAGGCTTCTTCGTACTCGGTTAAACACTGTCTGTTAATAGGTCGCAGCGATACATCCAATGTAAATAGTCCAATTTTGTCCAATATTCAAATAAAAAACATGTCTATACATTATGTCAATATAATTACCAATTTAAATAAAAACATGTGAACTCTATACCAAAGATGAGAGTTACAAAACCAAAATGATAACCAATAACCAAAATAATAACCGACTAGGTATGTCTATGACATAGACATACCTAGACATTGGTATGTCTATGCTATGAAAAGAGCTCAATACAAGAATATTTTCAATCAACGTAAAAAATATAATCTCAAAAGTAACCGGCTAGAATATTAAACTACTGAATTTGTAAATATATTTTTTATAAATTTGAAAGTATATAAGTTTAATTAGATATATAGTTTTAAATTATAAACAGTAACATTATCGAGATCGTTTTATCTCAATATATCATAAAGAAAAACAGCCCTCAGGATTTGTAAAGCACGCATTGTATTTATACATACCAGCATTTTAGGATTCTATATCACTTACAAATTTGAACTTTCGGATACAATTTACTTTACAATATCTCTCGTCTCGGGCGGCGGGAGTCTCCGACCGACGAGGCAACTTTGTATTCCGCCCCGCGCTTGTTCCCGGCTGATGTATGCGATACAAGTTGGAACACCCCTAACGAATGCGGATATGTGCCTGGGATCGCGGAAGTACTTTTAACCCAATGAAACACCTGCTCAGGTGTTGACTGATTGCCAGTAATTGGATGACAGCCCTCGCGAGGTATCCTTTGTCTCTGTTGAGCAGGGCGGCTTTTAATTTTGGAGATTTTACACTCCGGTGTGTAGATCCGTCACCGATTATACCAGAATAATCATCTTTATTCAACGCCTAATCCGAACGTATTGATCCTGAGGCTAAATATATATTCTCTTTTGTGTATTTGGCCTCCGAGCAATGATGGTGTTCATTGAATAGGGGCTTTATTCAGTTGTAAGTCTTACTCATTTTTCACTTTTTGACACCTTCGCTTAAAGATTATCCATGTAAAGTCATAGAGACTTAACTTTATCTAGTCCGCGATAAATCACGCGGCACAATGTCTGTCACGCTCTGTGCTTCCTCGGCTCCAATCACATTCGCCAAGTATTGTTTCATAAATCTCTCGCTGTATATATATTTTGTAAGGTGCTCTCTCTCACTCAGTGATTTATCACAACAACATCTTCCCCGAGTAATTGTGTAAGCTGAAGTACATTGTTTTATGATATAGATGTCTGCGGCTTGGAGCATCAATTTTAGTTTTATTGGAGAAGTATTAAATTACCCAAGTAATTACGGAACCTAAGTGGCTTGATGGATGCCACAAAACAATGGAATTTTAATTGCAAATGCGCAATTCAAACTACAATTTTTTCTTGTTATTCTTATAAAAACAAAATAGATTGAATAATATTTATCAAATGCTTACTTCACGTTCACCGATATTATACGTGCGAGCTATGAAAAAAAAAAAAGAATACAATAATATCTATTTTTTTTTTTTGGTAAATGCATTTTATAGATTTGGATTTAAAATGAATGTTAGGACTAACAATGTATACCTTCTAGACACTTAGTATTGTGGCTTAAATTTCCTAAATACTTTTTATAAAAAAAATATTTATTTCTAAACTGTTATTATTGATAAATATACATATTCCAAAAGACACTGTTATCCAGAATAGATTGTTTTTCATGACGAAACTCAGCCTTATAGCCTTTACTTTGTACAACGATCCACCATATTTTTTGGTAAACCAATTTTATATACTATCATCAAACTCATAGATTCTTACTTTTTATTTTATCATTATATTTATTGTAAAAGAACGAAAATTTAAAAAATATATATAAACTTTAGATACCATCTTTTTAATGACATACATTAAGAGTTGTTAGGGGCTCAATTGATTATTTTCTTAAAACCATTAATCCGTTTTCACTGTTTATAAAGACAAGTTTTTATTATGATAAAACTGAAAAATAAACAACCAAAAAACAACAAATTTACATTAAATAAAAAGATGAGATTTTACTGAATCATTTATATATGGATAAATAGAGACATATACTAATGTAGTAAACACGGGATCGTGGTAAAGGTTGCTGGTATACGTTATCCAAGTTTATAAAGACGGATGTTAAAATACATTATAAATCTAAACTTTTTCTAAAATATATTCTAAATAGATGCTTACAGCGAGATACACTACACCTTTATGTAAATACTTACATTAAAAAAGAGGCTTTCTTTTTTCTTTTACCTCTTCCGTTCTAAAATCCGTCGCTAAATTTACTTAAATTGTTAGGAAAACTTTTCGGCCCTGAGCTCTTTTGTATTATCACAAGGTTAATAAACTGAAACAAATTTGGCTAATTCCAATTTGTCGACAAATGTAATTAATTATTTATCTTCAAAGAATAATAAGATGTTTAAAATACTTACTTAATCTTTGAGAAAAAGTCTTTTGGATTAACATTTGCTATTTAAACATCACAAATCATTACAAAGCATTTTCAAACATTTAATTTTCTAACCCAATAAAATTTTCTCAGCGTTAAATTATATTGACCGCACAGATTATTATAATATATATTATTTTGTTAAACTTAATTCTTCCATAAGTAGCAATATTTTTTTATTTTAGTTTTACCTGTAGTAATAATCGAAGAATTTTTGCGATTTCCCATAAAAATATTGCATATAAAGCAAAATTCCTGAGCACATAACCATTCGGCTGGAAAAGTTTGCCAGTCTTAAAACATAATTTTTCAGTGCGGCTTTCAGGATCCATCATGAGTACGTGCCCCAATCATCTGGAACATTCTAAAAGGATAGACAGGATGATAAATAGCTGCTTTTTAGGGGTTTTAGTTTGATATGCCGAGAGTGAGGGCTAAGGGCTTCCCAAAGTCTCAAGCCGGGAAAAATTTCCGTTGAGTCACCGCGACAGAAGTCATGCGGACCTACTTCCATCTCCGCCAGGAATCTCAGTCGTATCTCACGTAGCTATTGTGGTTTCATGATGGAATTTCAGAGAATTCACGTTTTTATTTTAAAATGAATTATAATATGACCTTTATTATTAATGCCTTATTAAAAGAAATAAAAAAAATAAGAAACATTTGTTTAGATTGATTGGTCAACTATTTTTATTACATATTAAAATAAAAGTCTTTGAAGTGTCAAATAAACACTGACATGTTTTTTTTTCACATGTGATATCTTCGGTACAAAAATAAAAAAAGTATATTTCTTTTAAAAAAAATTATCGGTATGTGACATTTGCGTAATGCTGTTAATATATTTTATAATAAAATAATCAACATACACAAATTTCCGTGGTAATTAGCGCCAAGTGTGGCTGAGTGTATTCTACGTAAAGAGTTAAATCTTTTTATGTTGTAAATTAATATTACTAATCCATTGATTCAGTCTATATTTCTTACATGCATGTTTTGTAAGAGAAAAACTTTTTATCATTTTGATATTACCTTGAGTCGTAATTAAATAGAAAAAAATTGTTCGGTTCTGAAATATTAATAATTTAAAAACCTGCGATTAGTAAAACTAGTAATTATTCTACTTTCAATATCAAAGAGTTGTACTTTTTGATCCTTTAGTCAGAGTAAAGTCATTTAATAACACCTAAAATATTAATCTAACACAACAGGCCATGTAGTATATAAAATTGAAAATTTATGTACTTGTTTCAAAACGTGAATTTGAGAATTGTTCGATTAGCATATTATGATTGCATAAATTTCCCGTGTGCACTTTCATGGGCCACGCTGGCCGCCTAAAAGCACTTTCGGGTAAATATATATGAGAATTCCGCATCGTTGGCTTCAATATTTAGATCTAACAAAATCTTCTAACTTGTTTATTTTGAATAAATCTGTATACTTTCTCTTTAAAATAATTTTTGAAAGATACAATTAATATCTAATTGTGAATATATATGTAACTAATGAATCTGCTCTGCGTTTATTGGATTCAAGCTCCATATCCGCAGGAATTACAACCTGCTGCAAAGCTTAAAATAAAAATAGAACTATTCGAGGTAAATCTTCTGTATAATAAAAAAAGACTTCGAGAATCGAATTTAACCTATCCGACTACTGACCTACCGACCCGCTTTTCTAAAGTGAAGTGAATATTGGTAATATCACCGATATTGGTAATATCACCGATGCCAAAAAGCATTGGGAGGTCACTACCCAACGTTAGATATAAAACTACCGATCGCGTTGTTAGTATAACAGAATTATTGAGAAAAGTCTTATCTTATTTAGATTTACGGAGTGTTTATTTCGGTAACGGTGCAAAACAACATTAAAGATTTACTTGAAAACTTATCTGAAAAGTAAGGGTTGCTTTTCCTACACAAGAAACATCATTTGACAAGATACTGGCATCTTTTACTTAAGTATTCTTGCTTTAGGAATCTTTTATAAGATTTGTGGTCCCAAAGTTTAGTTAACTGCCAATTATCACGCGAAACAACGTCCACACATTTAATATAGAAATAAATCCTCCCCTTATCAAACGAACATTACCGCTTTATGATTATTTGGTGATTTATTACACTAATTCGAATTTAAATGTTTTAACTATTTGGGTACATCAGATCCTATGACGAATGAGGATAGTCGTATAACAGCTTCTATTAAATTTAGCTTTGTTCGAAAATACATTGGATGTTATTGTTTATTAAATATATAAATCTACAACTGTAGAAAGTACACGCCACCATAAGTATCATATAACAATTTAAACTTTATGATAACTTTGATCTATATTTGATATTTATGAAACATAAATCACTACAAATTTTGAAAACTATCTCATAAGAATAATCATGTATATACCTGTTTATGTTTATTTTTAAAATTAACATTTCATAAAGCAATAAACAGTTTTAGATTCTATTATTTAAGTGAATCCAATTTTTTTTTAAATATTCACAATATAATAAACTAAACAATATAGGAATCGGGAGTATCTCTCCAATACAATTTTTATTTTTAGTTTACATAAACTTTGTGTATAAGGGCCACAAGTGATGGTAGAAAACACAGTGATTTAAGTCAAAATTAAATTGCCGATGTACTCGTAATGGTGCTGTTAATAACAATAAATAGTTTACCCCGGTTCCAGTTCCGGGGCATTAGGGATCTCATGTGGAATACCCGGCGTATGGACGGAGCTTTCCGGAATTTAGATTGTTCCCAACTATTCTGGTAATTAACCCTCGCAGTTCACACAACAAATCTTATTTAAAAGTGCGCCTGAATCGTACTGCGAGACCGAAGCCTTCGAGCGCGAGCTCTCTTGGTCTCCAGCCTACAAACAAAAATTATTCTCGAATGGGGGGTAATCTTTACAAGGAAGAGGGGGGTGAAATACAACCTCGCGCTCGGGGGCGGGTAATGGTTAACAAGGGTCGAATTGGCCATTTAAAGCATATAAAAAAGCAATAACGATGTATTAAGTCGACGCAAAGAATAGTTTATATACGTGCAAAAATGTATGAACACGGTGTTGATTTTACTCCAGGCCGCCGTTATTATATTGCAGAGTAAAAATTATACCTCGCGACTTCGAGTGACTTTTGAAATTTAATTAGAAATTCTGCTTTTGTGAATGAAGTTAACAAAAGTTTTTCCAACCTTTGTGCTCAGAATCGGGGATGTAATTATGTCGACCCGGTTTCCTTGCTTATAGCTATTTAATTATTCGGAAAATCGATTCCACATGTCGTGTGAATGCAGAGTATATTTTTACCTGACGAAAAGCTCACAATGGCATTGTTGAGAGAAGGAATTCTCGGCTTTCAGAAAGTGCTTTACATTTTTCGCTTATCAAAAATGCGACAAACGACTGAGAGATTTACAAAAAAATTGTTTAAAATAATTATAATATACATTAATTTAGGTAAACTCATATGAATTCATATTGAAAGCCAACATATTTTCACGACAATCGAAAAAAAATACACAAAACTCTAAATTGTGAGTGTAGATTTTTAAACATAAAACTTTTATTCAATGACTAATGTGTGTGAGTGTAACAGAATATTGTTATATAACTTTAACATAACATTTATCTAAATTAAAATTTTCAAGCTATCTTAAGATAAATTATTTGGATTTACATTCGCATTCACAAGCACCGCGTCCCCATCAAAGACATAATGGATACCTGGTATGCTTATAAAAAATACACTTAAACTAGATAATAAACAAATAATATTCATAAACATACTTAAGGAAGCGCCTTAGTCAATTGTAAGTAATGAAAATGATATTACCTAAATGGATATTATCGCTAATATACTATTGAGCTTAATTTTAATTATATATCAAAATTTCATACGTTTGAAGTGTTGAACTGATAAGTGTTTCGCAGATACCACAGTATTGTGTTGCGCCATATTATTGGGAGAAATAGCAAAAGTTGCAACTGAAAAGTTGTTATTAACTATATCAGGATAAAGATATCACCAAAGTTAAAGTCTATAAGTGGTGGCGATGAGACACCTGCAACTTTAACGATCTCGCCTGCCCCGCGTACCTTTTAGATAACTTTCCGGCCTCTTCTGGTCTCCAGGGTGCCAATTCAAAACTTAGCTGCCCGGCAATGAACGACCAATCTTGCGACGTGTCTTTTACAACGCTATTTCAGCTTAGTACGAGAAACCCTTAAATCTAACCCTCATTTATTTAAAGAAATACAAGCAAGAATACATTCGTGCAAGCTTGTACGGTAATCTAAAAATATTTACAGACACTCACAAAATGTTAGTTTCTTCAATTCAATCTTTATAATTTATTTTTTTAAATATTTATAAAATATAGTATATATAAGTAGGATACTTTAATAGAGTCTGGATTCAATACAGTCTTCAATTCAATCGCAAAAAGCGGCCAAGGAAGATATTCCCGGGCGGGGCACTTCATAACCAATTAAGCCGGTGTACTTTTTTCTTGTCACTTTTGTCTGAGCCGCCCGCGGGGACGCTATTAGCGGTGTTTCTGGAAAATGCTCGGAAACTTTTGAAAATATTTTCTTTGCGACTTGCGCCAGCTTTGTTCAATCTTTCGCAAGAAATTATTTTGGTTTTTTTGCCAGGAAATGCTCGTATCAATCTAACCGAAAAAAACCCAACACGGCAATATTTATGATCTACGTTTTGTTATAATAATGCTTTGAACTACGGCTTATAATTATAACCTTTTACACCTATCGAAACAAATATGTTTACTTGGTTATATTGTATTTTATTGTGTTGAGGAGTTATCAACTCCACGTTATCAACAGCCAGCATGAGGTAATATCCAACGCACATCTCTTTACCGGTATAACATGAGCTCTGATTGTAATTACATGTTCGATTGTCGCGATGAACAAGTGGTCGGGTATTGTTAAGGCTGTATTCCAGCTTTTAGTTTCACGTCGGCCGTGTTTGTTTGTCCGTTAACGAGCTGATATGCGAGAGTGTTCATTACATCTCATGATTGACGATAAGCTCGCCTGATGCGAAATGTATTTACATGCTCGCACACGTGAATGTCAATCACATTTACGCATAACATTATACTTAACTTTTTTAAACAATGTAATTCATATATATTTATACAGTACACTTAGTCAAAAACTAATGTTGAAATATCAAAAACATCCAATGTTAATTTTCATTTTCTTGTATCACCATGACAAAATTAATTTGATAAATAAAACATGTTTTATTTTAAATAACGGGAATTAATATTTTACAGCCAGTCTTATTCTTGTAACCCCAAATTCTTATTGCAGGAAATATTTTGGACTTTTCTTCGGTTAAGTGTAAATACAGCGAACCGCAAGAATTTTTTTTCACTCAATAGCTTAGAAATAAAAATAACTCCGATTTTTATTAAATGCACAGGAATCAAATTTCTACGTCTTTTGTGTACATCAAAGCACACCAGTAAAATGTATTCCAAATATCTTTCCTTCATTTAAAAATCTCTTTTTTTCATCATGATCAATACTAAAAATTTAATTTTAACATTCTGTAAGTGATATTTTTTCAATCTGATACTTTAATGTTTTTTCTGCCAATATAATTTCATATCTTATTTAATATAGCGGAAGTAAATTTGCGTGAAAAACATTTTTCTTGATTTTGCGACAATAAATATGTTGGTGTATCGATTTCTTTATACATATAAGAAACTTCCAAAATAAAACTTTTTATCAATGTTGTAAATCAATATTATGAGTAAATATCCTGGCCCTCTGTATTATTGTTAGTCATTTAAAAGCTCGTGTATTTATACGTGAAGCGAAAGTTTCTATATTTACGTCCTGATAAAAAGCAGGGCATTGCTATTTTTATATTGTATTAAAATCATGCATATAATGTTTCGGCGCTTTCAAGAAATTAAATTATTTTTAAAGTAATGAATTTAATATTTTATTGGCAAGTTGTTTATTTTGTATTTTATGTTTTACTATTTGGTTTTGTATAAAAATATATCACACGACAAATTATTTCAAATATGCAGATACAAAAAATTGACAGTAAAAAAAATATTTTTACTTGGCCGGTAACTGCATACATTTATTGTACACGACAAAATGCGTGCAATTTCCACTTATAGTGATTTTTTTTTCTATTCTGAGTTTTGTGAACTCGTTCCATTTATTTTGTAAGAACTCACTCGGGCCGGGGGACCCTAAGGTCTCCACTGGCACGGCTCCAAATGTTCCTCCAGTATTTGGGGCAAACGCAACCACTCGCTCGGTTGGCTAGAACCTTATTCATCGCATGGTTAGCTGTTCTCGGGACACCGTTTTTCTGCTTCCTTTACTTTTTACCTTTCATTGGATCCATAAAAGTAAAACGGCATCACGCCTGATTCAAATACATTCGCCCGATTTCTCTCGGTATCCAAGACAAAAAATATATTGTAAAAATCTGAAAGTTTGAAAGTATTTAATTTTATTCAAAAAATGCAAACAGTTTTTATATTTTAGGATACATTTTTATTTAAAAAAAATTATTTTAATTGTATCTAACAAATAAATTAAATTATCTATTTGAGACAGTAAGTAAGCCTAGGATTAAAGAGAAATTGGATTACTGTTGAGAAAATTTTATGCAGTTTAAACGATTATTTGTTTTAACATTTACGTTTAGACCTGAAAGTCACTTTTATAATATTTGACGAGAAATAATATTTGATCGTGAAGTGTTGCAGATTAAACATATGTATTTGAAAAATGTGATCTTTCTATCACAACTAAAAAGCGCTGAATTGCAAAATTTTCATCAAAGTATTTCATTTAAAAAGATAATATTTTGAATAGAATATAATCCAATTTTTTTTGTTGTTGAAAATTGTGATGTTTCCGATAATTAACCAGATCGCACAGGTTTTCATGCTTGTAGCGTTATTGGAATTGCTATTTTGTAACATTTATTAAATAATAATAATAAGTAAATATTTCTACTGATTACACATTACTAGAGTTGTGTCAATTTCATTGATATATCTGCTATAATACTAATTTTCAAAGAAATTTCATAGCAATCTTCAATAACACTTTCAATATGTTTTTGAGTTAACCAAACAGGCACAACCCTAATCACTGCAGTGAATGGAGATCCAAAAATGCAATAGACGGCAATTTTAAATACTGCGTCAATAAACTAAGCAAGAGCTAAATTTTATTGTGTTTTGGTTAGGTTATTACATCAGACAATTGACAAATAAAGAGTTATTAAAGTAGACTCAGAATGAAACAAGCATCGAGATTTTTTGAACTCTCATGAAATTAAACACAATGATAAAATATAAAACAGCTGCATATGCTGTGACTCTAAAACATTACCAGAATATTCGCAAGTTCGATATAGCAGTTTCCGCCTAGAAGAGCAGTGTTTGTCTCGCGCCGGGCTGGGACACGTCTCGTTAGGCGGCGACAGGCACTGGCGCTGGGCGGAACTAACTTGATCAGCCGCCCTGGAGCCAGCCGCCCCCGCCGCCCCAGGCTCCCCCGCCGCCCCAGGCTCCCCCGCCGCCCCAGGCTCCCCCGCCGCCCCAGGCTCCCCCGCCGCCCCAGGCTCCCCCGCCGCCCCCGCCGCCCCCGCCGCCCCAGTCGCCCCAGCCGCCCCAGCGCCGACTGCCCTCTCCTCCTGCGATTGTCACCGGAAAAGTGAAGCGAGCTGCATGAGTAATGCCTGTGATGGCTGTGCTCGAGCAACGTGCAATCTGCAAGCGAGGAGATGAAAATTTCACATGCATTATAATATGAATATGTGTATCCATTTACAGAGCTTGTTTTAATAAAACGTAGGAAGACTATAACATTTACAAATTAATTAAATAAATTATTTAATAAAAATATTTTTAAAAATCTTATGCGATGGTTTTTGTTTGTTAAACTATGTTCAAATACTGTTATTATAAAAAAAAATAATACTTCTGGTACATAAAATGCGTTTCAATTGATGAATTGTCTTACTCTACGCAACCATGAGTATTAATTCTGATAAACTTTAGATTTTTGTTGATTTGAATGTTTGCGATTTCCATCATATAAGTTGTAACAATAATATAGTACAATTAAAATGGTCACAAATATTTTTGTATTTATTATCAAATTCTAGACAAGCATGCGATTAAATTGAAAAAAAAAACTGTATAGTTAATGAATAACATTTAATTATTTTCTTTTTTTTCAATTAATCTATCTAGGGATAACACAGTGGTTTTATTTATTTGGTTACATTAAAGCTAATAATATTTGTTTTTCTCTTTACAGGTAAGTTGAATTATCTGCATATTCAAGTGATATCCATATACTGATAACTCTACTACGCATCTTTATGTGTAAGTAATATTTAGATTTTCTCACTTCACCTTACGATAAAATGTACTCGTCTTGAATAACGTATGTGTCATTTTCATCTTTCATGGGAAAATTGTTTTTTTATATTTAAATATGTATAAGCTTTTTAATTTTTTACAATTTCAAAATTTGTCACAAACTCCAGAAGGTTTAGTTTATTTATAATATATTGAAAAAAGCTTAGTGAGTCAAAACATACGGAGAACCCTTGTTTAGCCTTACTTTATTTTTTAATAAATTTTATAAGTAATTGAGTACGTTATGAATATAAGCAGGTTTCTATGTATCCAACCACTTTACCATAATTCATATAATTTATATTATTGGCGTTACTTTGCCTACCCATTAGAAGGAAGGTGTGCTCAAAATCGGATATTGAGGTCCACGCCCGTGTTCCGTTACCCGAAGTTAGCCCATTAATATAAATGAGATGGTTTACGCATATTCCCACTAACACTTGCGTAATTTGGAAATGTGACGTTAGAAACATGATTGCACTAGCGTTATAGTAGAGATGTTAAAATAACCATTTTAAATAACGGATGGTAATGTAACTCAACGTTTTAGTAAATATTCTTTTGGGATGTATTTAAACAACATAATTCTGTAAATATTCCCTTGGTGACACAGCTTGATTATGATAAAGTTTATCAAATTTTGTACATCACTCCGAGCTTTACTATTCTCTGGGGTATAGTTACCGAGTAAAACATGCAATTTGTGTTTAAATTTCATATATAAGCATTGCATTAATATTTCACGAGAGTTGCTCGTTAAATTTTATATATTATTCAACTATAAACTAACATTTTCATTTTCTCATTAGAGAACTATTTAATAAATTACTAAATATTTAAAATTACCCATAACAGTTTTTCTATTGAGGTTACTCAAATAATATTAAAACGAATAAATATTTACAAATTTTTGTTGGTTTTTATAAAATCTTTTCTGTTTTTGTTCTCCAGCAATAGATATTAACCAATCTGGTAAAAACGATATAAATAGGTTAATGCGGATTCCATGCAAAATCTTAATGTATTTAATACTTATGATTTAACAATAAATCTTAAGTAATAAGTATAAGTATCTTTATGCATTCTTCCTGCAATACAGCCCAACAACTTTGTTATATTTATTGCAACTCTTGTAGTAAAATTAACAGTGGCTGAGGAATAACAAAGTATGGCTTCATCAAGCCCTGCAGACTGCCAAAGTTCCGCACTAAAAGGTCTCGCTAAAGTCCTGAGAAATTGTTGATTAATGAAGTTTAACGGAAACTACTGGCGCGAATGCAAGAGACTTGCAGATGTTATATCGCGTGCTACTTGAAGGGGAAGGAATACATCGAACTGCATAGTGCATATCGCGTCCGAACTACGTCGTAATTTTAAGTTGACTTACAGTTTAAAGTGAAAAGTTATGCTAATGCGTTTGAGTCAGGATGACTCATGTCTCTCCATAAAAAATATAGATTTTCCCCTACGACGAGTTTCATTGCAATATTTATATCATAAAAATGTATTATATTTTTAAAAAATATATTTGCGTCATCATTTTGGGCTTACTTTTCTGTATGTGAGATATTTATTTTATGAATTATATAGTTTTAAAATCATACCTTATATTTTTTTATTGCTTAAATTATAAGAGAATTTTTGTTTAGTTTTTCCACTCAAGTCATTTATTTTTTAAAATGAGTGGTTCACTTTTATGGTTACATTGATTGAAGAATTTTAATAAATTTAATAGAAAAACTTTATTTATCCTGATTAAACAAAAAAAATTGTTTTGAACAGATGACACTTTTTTTGTGATTTTTTGTATTTATTTATTGAGTTTTTAGATTTATAACAACGTCTTAAAATCTTTTTTTTATACTTTTGCGTTCCTTTCTCCGGTAAAATATAGGATATCGATCAAATGTCAAAAAATTGTGACGATGCGCGAGAACTCGCTCCGCTCCTTTACGGGGAATGATAATCGTGGCCACTTAGCAGCATTTCCATAGCTAATATCCAGGAGAAGTGTTGGCAAAACTTGGTAAATTTTCAGAGCGAATTCAGTGCAGTCTCCCAATTAACGTGCCGTTCGTGTTGAATTACTTAATTACCTTGGAAGAACATGTAATTCGAAATACATAATGGGTTAAATAATTGTGTAAACCCGAGAACACGAGTTCTCCCTTAAAGCGACTGAATAACGGAAATAGGACAGGGCGGGAATCGCAATAATCGTTGTTCTTTGTACGTCTGTGGCAAATCTCACCCTCGCCCTGCGGAGGTGCGCCGCTCGGAAACGAATTGCATAATAAGCAAAGCTAAAGTTTCTTTAAGTTACGATGATGCACTTTTGTTGGAATATACTGCGTTTTAACGCTGCTGATTCTGAAATATGCAGTTTACCGCAACAGAGCTGTATCAAACTTTTCAAATATGCTCAATCTGAAACTAATTAAACTACTGAAATGTTTATGGTTCTTTACTTTTGAGCAAAAAAAACATTGGATTAACTTTCCAAGTGCACTTGGGTAGTTATTATCTTGCTCGTTTTAAAAACTTCACATAAAGTATAGGTAATAAAAGTCCTAAATGTCGTTGTCACTAAATTTATTGTACAAATGTCTCGGGTTACAATGACGGTCACTTTGTATTTTCCGCTTCGAGTAGCCTTGTGACCCTCATCACTTATCTCTCTACCGCAGATATATCGACTCGGTACAAGCGCAATCCCGCACCTGAAGGTAGGCTGGTGAGTCAAGTCCTCTCGTATATCATATAAATAAGTCCACGTGAAATATATTTAATCGAGTAACGCCACTAAAGTCCAGTATACAGTATTTAACAATTCACTAGTCATAAAATAAATTAATTGTTCCAAACATCTGCTGTTTTATTACAGTTTACTTTTTATGGAATATTCGAAAATGTCAAAACTTTTCCCCCGCGTACTTAAAATTCAGAAGGCTATCTGCAATCAATTACAGGACGTTACTAAATTGTCGTTGAAAATTGTTACAAAAACCTTTAAGAGTATCGCATTTACGTGATAACTTACCAGCGGATAACGGATAAAGGTGTACACATTTTAAATATCCACTTTCATATTCACAAGGCATCCCCTCGAAGGGCAAATTTCTTGTATAAGTCATTAGCTTCTACCTGGTGTCCCCGCACGTGCCCCTGGGGTCTGCCGCCCGATCGCTCGCCGATACACATTGTCCCAGCGCAGTTCATCCCCGTGCCCTAGCGAAGTCTTTCATCCAGACTTATTGAGACTTTAGTCGCAGAGTAAGCTGAATTGTGCCCCGGGAGAGATGGGAGATCGCAAACATTGTACTCTCCGGCTCGGTCATATCTTATAAGATAACTTTATATTTTACGATATCGGAATATACATACGTGCACATTTTTACATCGCCATGAGTGAGCCGTAAACATTTACGATTCTGTGGATTATCTTACAGAAAATTTCAACAGAAAATAGTCTTAAATATTAAATAAAGACATATTTTATTAAAACGGAAGTTTGGATACTCAATGCATTATAAGAAAAATCAATAACATACATTTCCAAGATAACAAAAAAACTTCTGGTAAATTCATATTTATTTGAGTACAAGCATTATATATATTTTTTTTATTACAGGAAATTCAATGTTTTTTTTTTTAGACATCGTGTTTAATATTTTATGCCAATTTATTTTAAGTAAAATTAATAATATTTTAAAAATAATAGGTTTTAATTGTGTTGAGAGCCATGCCCGCCCACCCCGGCCGCCCACCTCGACCGCCGACCCGCCCCAGCCCGGTCCCGCTAACGATTCCATCACCAACTATGCGGAAAGAAGACCGCGAAACTATGGAGAATTTAAATGAATAGAAGGCCCCGCATTGCAAAACTTGAGCTATGTTATTACTGAAGCTTCACTAGCTTCACAGATAAAACCCTTTGCCTTGTATATTCCGCTACAGATAATGATTTTAATTTGAAGTAGTTTCTGGTGGAACTATTCGATGTCTTTGGTACTCACAAAAAAAATATGATCTTGTCTTAAAATAAATTTGTACTATGCTCTTAACTTTGTTATTGAATAATTAATTTTATAAAATAATGCAGTAATTGGATATCATATTTGTTCATAACAAAATATTACTTTAAAGATTAGTAATGAATAATTTATAAGTTTTGTTATATTTATGATTAATGAAACATTTAGATATTATTAAGTATCTTCATTACATAATAATTATAGTGATAAAATTTAGACTCAAATAAGTATTTTTACCACTTTGGTATAAATATAAAATATACATAATATTTTGAATGATGAATGAATATTTAATTGAATAATGAATGAATTTATTTCGTATCTAACTTTCCAGTTAAAAAAAAAGGTTTTTGTCTGTATACAAAATAACCGAGCTTGTTTAGATGGTTTATTACGTATAATGGTTAAAAATAGTATTTTTTTTATATCCACGTCAAAAAGAAAGCACTGCGAATAGCGAACATATTTTTTCCTAAAGAAACCTGTCAACATTACTTTCCCCGCAATATAAATATATACAATATATTACCAATCACGAAAAAAATCAATCACGCTCTCAACAAAAACCCAAAAGGAGAACATGCTAAAAAACAACATTAATATTAAAGAGTAATTCGGCTCGCGCACGACAGCACCGCGAGCCCCATGCGTCATGCGCCGTCCACGCCATTGACAGGGTAATGGGCACGGGGATGGGGCGACGGGAACAAAAACCCGCAGAGCAGCTTCCGGACCCCGGGGACTCACTAACTTGCCCCACACCTGCTCGCCAGCCCCTATTAACTCTCCCCGCATTAAAAACTACGCGAAAACTCCTAGTCCTGTCTTAAGACATCACCCCACAGCCTTCTGTCTAACTTGCACGGTACTGAAAATACGATATGCCTGTAGTTCAAATTGGAAATCTTACGCTCGTACTTTTTGTATTCATACACTTTGTAAGGGATAAGAAATCAAATTTACATATTTATATTAAAAAACAACTCATTGTGTTAATTATATCTGATATCAATCCGTTGTTACTAGATGTGGTTACAGTTTTTAAAAATTCAATAACTCTCTAATTCAAGCGAATTTTTTAAAAGTATAAACGAGATATATCTGAAAACGATTGAATGTTAAAAAACTATTAGAAATATCTCAAGTACAAAAATTCGTACAGTTATTTTATTGAATTTAGTGTGACATAAAATTTTTATTTAAATAAAACAGAATCGCTCCTAATTTTCCCACTCGTAATGAACTTAAAATTTTCCCGTGAATATTTTTTTAATATAAACACCCACGTCGTTATAATCATTTTTATTCGTTTAAAAAATGTACGTTTTGTAACATTTGTAGACGTTAATGTAATTTCATTACAGCTTTTTTTTTTCATTAAGAGTCAGTAAATTTGTCAGGTCTGCTGTTTACAATGCTAAATATAAATTGTACATTTGGCATTCAAATGTTCAAAAACTATAAAAATATTATATTAAGCTCGGAAAAGCTTTATGCCAGGCATAAACTATTACTCACCCATACACTGTAATATTCGCTTAGAAATGAGACCAAGTCATCACTTCTGTGTTCATAGGACTGAAAAGCACCTTAACAAATCTAAAATAAAACTTTCCGAGAACAATTTTATAACACATTTGAGCTACGTTTATGTCTAATTGACATTTTGTGTATAGGTTAAATTGTTTTGTTTTATTACCACGAATATAGGAAAACCTTCACAGCTGTGTTATGTAACATAAGGTTAACGAGAACATTTATCTAAAAATAACTCGCTTTTGATAAAATCTCGTCAAATATTTGATCTAAAAATAATAAATGTCCACGTATACAATATAAATATATAATAAGTATATTATATTGTAAATATGGTTTGTAAATATTTGCCTATAAAAACTGCATTTTCTACGAGAATATCATATAAAATAAGATTCTCAATAATGTAGCATCCACAGAGCTTTCACCATAAAAATTACGATAGGAATTGGGTTATTCTAATACCATTTTACGACGTTTGCTTTACGGCTTAGCAAAGTATCTGCGAGAACAGGCCTTCGATTTTATGCGCAGTGAAGATATGATTCAAATATTTACATAGCGTTTGGTGCAGCCCGCAACTTACAATTGGGTCAGACTTATTGATGATATTTATGCCGGAAGATTTATGCGTAAATTTTAATTAATACTGCCGCTTCTCGGGGTGCGTCCAAACAAATCGATTCTCGCAGCGCACGATGGCAGATCGCCGCGATACCGCCGCGATGACTGCGGCAATACTGAGCATTGATCCCGGGATCTGGCACGCGACTCATCCATTAAGAACCATGTCTTGGGGCGGTAAATAGCTTTAGAATACAGATAAAATTAATGAAAAATCTATAAGACGTACAAGTTAACTACTGTTTCCAAGCAATTATAGTAAATACACGAGTAGTCAACAATGCCTTTAAAATAACATTATTACTAAAATTTAATCCTATGTAATTATTAAAATGAATTTATAAGAACATGTAGTCTCCCCGCTCTTCCCATTCTGCACCCTGAGCGTTTGTAAAGGATCTGTAATGTAGTAGTAGTGGACTTGGAATAATTTTGGAGGGATGTGCTCTGAAAGTACCTTGTCGATGGGAGGGGGGGGGGGGGGGGCTCCTGCTATTGTTTCTGCAGCCTTCTATAGAAAGAGTATCAACTCTAAACGCCAAAGCTTTGTAAGGGAAGGATTGTAAAATAATGTTATTACGCAGCAGCAATACGCAGACTTTTCCTTCAAATATAAAACTACGGTGTAGAAGGACCCGGGAACCCACTACTCTATTCTTTCTATGAAAACTATAAACACTAGCTCAGCATAAGTACTATACATGTGAGATGATCGCCAATCTCGTCTGAGTAGAGACACCGGAAGAGGAAGAAAGAACACGTCTTTAAGTTATTGATTTTATTTTAATTTATTATTACAAAAATAATACTGTATATTTACGAATTGTCCTATATTTCATTTCGATAGGGCTAAAAAAAATAATTTGTCATGTAAACATGTGCATATATTTAAGATAAAATTTAGTATCAACGCCAACATTTTCATAAACAACGCGTAAAAAGCTTTGAAGCTTCAAGACAAACTCCGTGCTTTCTCAGATTAAACATATTTTTCCATACCGCAAAAGCAAAACTCTTGCAAATGTATCTACAAAGGGATTACATTTGCATTTCATTAAGCCGCCCACATATCTGGGCGCGCGATCGCTGACCACAGCGATATAAAAAGAGCAAGTTTAGTATTCAAAAACGGGCCTGCGGTGTGGTCGCGTCGGCCGCACGAACAACTCTTCCAAATAGGACGCACCAACAAATCAACGGACCCTTGTTTAGCGAGGATCGCCTGTCCGTACGAGCGAATAAATCGCACGACGAATGCCAATTGTACCGACGCCTGGGGCCGATGTCTGCGGGCCGGCCCTTGCAGCCAGCCCCGCCGGACCACTGTGCAGTTTCCTGATTCGATTATCACTTCAGCACACGAGATAGACTAAGAACTGTATTTTGTGAAATGGGGAAAATGCAGCTTGCGTGAATTCGTATTAAACACTAAATTAAAAAAGTTTCTTTGATAAAATAATTTCTTTCCTATATTGGCGTTACACCTCCCATACGTGTATGTTGCATTTAAAGTTGACGCCTGGAGGCGATCTCTGTGGGCCGGCCCTTGCAGCCAGCCCCGCCATAGCACTGTGCAGTTTCCTGATTCGATTATCACATGGGATAGGTTAGGAACAGTCTTTTGTGAAATGGGGAAAATGCAGCTAGCGTGAGCTCGTATTGAACATTAAATTAAAAATTGGAAAAGTTTCTTTGATATAATCATTTATTTCCTATATTGGCGCTGCATCTCCCACACGAGTTTGTGGCATTTAAAGTTGAAAAGCGTTTAGAAGTTTAAACAAGATTGTTGAATACGGAAACTCGATATAAGAACAAAGAAATATTTGATATTAGAACAACCCGAGTTGCATTATGTTATATTAAATCGCATTAAGTATTATTTATTTATAAACAACATCAAAAAATTGTCCACATTCCTTCGAGGTGTTGTCAATTTATTATTTCCATTACAGTAAAACATACTTTGTAGTTTATATTTCAAATAGCTTCACCATCGCTTACCATAACGAATAATTGCTAGTTCTTATTATTGAATTCAAAGTATTTTGTTCAGCTTATATTGGTTAAATAAATATTTAATATTATTTTGTATTAAACCAAAAATCTTTGTTTTCGAAAACATTGATGTTAAAAACACGATATACCTAATCAGTTCAATTAAGGACTTCATTTCACAACAGCAATCGTGATCGTGTAACTTAAAACGTACGGTCTGACAAAAAACGCTTTTATCGTCGGTATTTCAAGAATTCCCAAAGCTATTATTGATCTAAATTTAGGTGGCAATAATAAAGTCTAACATTACAAGCTTTAGTCACGATACCTGAGATATCCCGGTCTTGATTATGAGAGACAAGCAATTTTCTACCCACCGAATACATAAGTAAAACCGAAAAAACCTTTGATAATCTAAGACTAGCCGAACAAAGGGGATTCAACTAAATGAAAAAAACATTTTATTTAAACATGATAAGATATAAGTGATAAAACTAAAAAAAAAACCCGCAGAAAAGTCAAGCTATTTATTAAGTCTTCTGTATTATTTTATAGAATCCCCCAATTGCTTTAGTGAAACACCCTCTTAATAAATAAACATGTAAGACGAGTATATAAATAATAAGAAGAAAAGTAGTAGAGTATCAAAGGCTATTCCAGTAAAGTCGGGGCTTTAGTATTGCCATATGGTCCGGTAGCTATTTTTTCATATCGCGAGTACCTTTATGAAGAACCTTACATGTTGTCGACGGCGCACATTGCCCAATAAACCTACAGAACAGACGAATATATGGGACGCGAAGAATATTAAACGGCTTCTGCGAGCTCTTTGTTGTAACTCATCTTTAAAATGGTTAGCGCAGACTACACGTGTACTAAAAACAGTTTTTTTTAAGGTAGTAAATGTGAAAAGGTATCATAATAACCAAGCCCCCGGTTATTTTGCTTTTTTAAGGAACAAAAACTTTTTTCAATGCTTTTGAGTAATTCAATTTATATGCGTAGAATCATATCCCTCGTCTTATGCTTTTAAAAAGTAATAATGTATAGTTGAAGTAAAAACCGTTTTGATATTTAAGATACACATGAGTTTTTATATTTGTGGTACAACCATATTAAATCTAATAATTGGTTTTTAGTTTGCTTAAAGCCTCTACACATGTAGCAACATATCGCGCTAGCGACTTGCAGCTAGCCAATTTTGAAGCGCGTAGAGGCCTTAAATATTTATTGGATATGAAATAAAATCATTCACCAACAAAAAATGGATTTAATCTACATAAAACATTCAAATTGACAAAAAATATTCAGATATTTTTTTGAATATATAGCATTAAAATTAGAGAACACGACATGCAAACTGCCCATATGGAGCATGTGTGCTTTAACTTCTCAAAGCACTAGGTTTAAAAAAAATAATTTAAATAAATATAAAGTTAAAAAATAATACTTTGATAATGATAAAAAATATTTAAGCACACATCTGGACATTTCTGAAATACTCGTTAAATAACTGACGAAGCTAAAATGGTTTTTCGTTCGTTCAGATCTGGTTAGTCGAGGCAGAGATGGGAGAGTCCGGCTGCTGCGGTCGGCGCGGGCTGCTGAGTGCACGCAGCGGGCCGAGGACCGCAAGGCCCCGCAGGGTACAACCCCTGCTTGCCTTATTTATGAAGTACGGATGGAATAGTAAATGAAAAAACGGTGAAAGGAACGCGAGAAGGGCGACGCCAGCCCCGGTGCTGTCCGCGCGGCCCTTGACAAGTGAGCAATCGACTCACAAAACGGCCCAGGCAGGAGACGACGGCCACCCTCGGGTTGGTGACGAATTTATTCCCCGGATCGAACGGCAAACGGCCGCCCCGATGTATTTTTTTATGAATGAAATTTTTAGATCGGCCTCGCTTCCTTTCCGCTTTGTTTATTATTCCCTCTTGTTTCGCAGGTCGAATTTCACTTTCAGATTTGGCCTCAGATAACAGATTACGCCGCGAACAAGCGTTCAGGCCGCGTTTAATATTTCTGCCGACCGAATTTGAAATTCGTTTAATTGTATGAAAAGAGTTAAAAACAAATTTTGTCACAGCTTATTCCTCGGCTAAGATTTATTTTCGCTTCTTGTTGCATACATTGCATACAACATAAATGTAATCACATTCTAGGGTTTTACAAATAAAATGTTTTAAAATTTTAACGTCACATTTGAATTACAAAAGATTTTTTATATCGTTGTCTCCATTCGGCAAATATAAACAAATGTATCACTCGAATTGTGTTTTTCTCACAAAACATAGAATTTATATTGAAATCCACCAGAGCCAGCGTAAGTCTTCACAAACCGGAGCTTGTTTTTGTTTTTGTATGGTTTTCCATAAGCCAACAATGTTGACAGCTAGCTCCCTGTGACGTCATTCAGAAGTCGTCAGATGTCTGGCTGGAAAAAATTTCTACTTTTTCAGATCATTCTAGGAAAAACAAAAATATACGCCTTATTTATTATATACTTTTTTCGTTATTTATATAAAATTTCGTGTGTCATATGTAAAATACTATTATATATATAAATAGAGCGACATAACTTAAATCCATGTCTTTTATTCAAACTATTTTTGTAACACATGCGATGATTAAATATTCAAGATATTTGTATTTTCACTCATAATTTTTAAACGCCTTTTTTTAATGATACGCATATGAAAAGATGGAAAAATTCTCTTAACTGTTGTGGTTTTTTTTATATATTATTTGTCCTATGAGAAAATACATTTCGGTTCAAAAATAGACCCATGAGTATAGAATTAAATTCACTTGACTAAATAAATTTATTATTTTCTTACATATTAGTTTAGAATATTTGTATTAGCAGCCATTGCTACCAAATTACAGAATTCCGATACTATTGCGTACTCAGTACTCAGATTGTATATAATGAATTATTTAAATTAAATTAAATAAAAAACTTTGTTTTATGAGCAATTTAAAATATATCTACAGGTTTTCGTCATATTCAATAACTTTAAAAAATAAGTATGTAAAAGTTTTGGTCTTATTTAATATATTTGTAATTAAAATATTAAAATTGTGATATTTCTTTGATTTTTTTTTATTTTGATACTAAAAATATTGTTTTATTACATCGAGTTATTAAAAGTTAAAATACAATATTTTGGTATTTTCTACTGTATTTTTTTAAGAGATACTTAAAATACTGTAAACATATTTTCTTTACTTTTTTTGTAATTTTTAAAGAAAATACAAAGAAACCTCAAATGATTCTTGATTAAAGACTAACAAATGGTAATTATAATACGGTTCCTTCAAATAATCCAGCAAAACACTAGCGTCGATTGTTAAATGAACAAACAAGGACATCAAACAAGCACGAATGACAAGTCAAATGTCAAACACAAACCAATAACAAAGAAGAAAGTACAGAGTCAAATAAATTTTAGCCGCGGCGACCTGGCGTCGGCCAACTTTACTCAAAAAAACACATTTACAATTGGCTAACTTGAAAAGCACCTATTATTTAACATCAACATTATATTTATATAAATATAAGACCCTTAAAATTCAAAAAAATAAATGTCATTCTATAATATTAATATATAGCATTTATCTTATGAATTGGCACTATTATACGTGCAATGTTTTATTTTTATTGCTTTGAAATATTTACAAAAACATTTTAGTACCAACAAGACATCACCTCACTCTACACAAGTGGTCTCCAACCCTATGCCCGCGAGCACCATGGCGCCCACCGAACGTTTTACGTGTGCCCGCCGCTGTACGACCACGATAAAAAATATTTAAGTTAACAATAAAATGTTATGAAAAAAATTGATATTTGGTAATTAAACAGAGAAATGTAAGCGAAAATAATTATATCGTTATAATTTTCAAAAAAATAAAATTTTTCCAGAAAATCATATAAAAACCTGTTGAAATAGCATCTTATGGATGTGGTTTGGTTTGTCTTCGTCTCTGTGATAACGCCCTCTAATAATGCGTTCACGATATTGTTCAGATACTTAGTGGAAAAGTTGCTGAATATATATAAATCTGATAGTTTTGCGGTGGTAAAAGTGAGGTGAAAGCGATGTGAATGTGTCTTTGATATTTTTTCGTTGTTAAACGTGAGGTGAAAGTGATGTAAAAATGTATCTGATATTTTTGCGTTGATATAAGTGAAGTGAGAGCTATGTAAAAGTCTATCTGATATTTTTGCGGTGGTAAATGTGAGGTGAAAGTGATGTGAAAGAGTCTCTGATATTTTTGCGATAGGACTGGTGAGATAAAAGCTATGTGAAAGTCTACTTGATATTTTTGCAATTAGACGATAATTAAACAGCGAAATATAAGCTAAAATAATTATATCTTTATAATTTTCAAAGTAATTATTCTTGAATCCAATGAATCAGATGAGAAATGAAAAATCTTTATTAACCTAGTCCGGACCCAAATTGATATTTTTCGTATTCTATGCTGTTGTTTGCAATGTCAAGCTATAGATGTACATTTTAAAGTTGCTATTAAAAATTATTATTATTTGCGCCAACTCGATCCAATTACCAGAATTTTTATGCCATTATTTACTATTTATTATTTATTTTACATAAAAATATAAGCAATTTTTTTTATATTTTATAATTATATTTTTGGAACCAAATATTTTTGTGCATTATATGAATTATTGACTATGTCCAACCATAAGTATATCTTTAAAAAATAAATGGTGCCCGCCGCCCGGCCGGCATTCTAGAATGTGCTCTTTAGGTGCAAAAAGGTTGGGTTACCACTGCTCTACACGATAAATACGTCTGAAATCCTGACAACGCCATTGTATTTGTAAAATCACATGCATTTAAATGTTAAAAATCTAAAACGAATATATATATTTTATACCTGAATCTATGACCAGAAAAAAATGGCTATTACGAATATTAATACAGCTTTTAACAAATTCGAAGGAGAGCAAGAAGATAATGGTAAACGTCATTAAAATATACACAATTGTTATGATCATTTGGATATGCACATTTTTTAACTTACATAAAATAGTGACATTTTTTTATAAATCTAAGATTTTTTTTATTTGCAATATAAAAAAGAACAGGTTTAGTAAATTTGTATGATTTTGTAATTATTCTAAGCCGCTAGATATTGCCTTTATCCGTAATACAATAAAATTTCTGCAACGCTTGAATAAAACCATAACGGTTAAAACGAGTGCCGGCGGTACGGAAATGAATAAATTTGTGACTAAATTTTCCAGCGCCGGTCCCTCAGCCGGGGTCATCATTTATGTTTCCCGGGATTGCGATCGCATTATTTATGTAAATGATAGATAAATTCGGGGAATCCCAAATCGTCTTGGCGCCATTGTAATGCTTGTGTGCCCTCACCTGGAAGATATTAATGTTTTAGTATATTCGGTTGGATTATTGTGGATAGTGACAGAAGTACATTTTTGTGAAAAATATCTTTTCGCTATGAAATCTAAATTATCTTGAAAATTCCCAAAACACAACTCAAACTTTGAAAATAATTGCTTAAAATAGGTTAATGACTTTTTCGTAGCTGGTATGGCTGTTACCGTTATTATATAGAACATCTCATTTTTTCAGTTGTTTATTAAATAGTTATTTTTTAACTAAAACATCTATATATGCAATAATCATTTATATAACTTTTATGTTAAAATGAATCGATTTTGAATAAACTGAAACAGTCGTGAGCCTGATGACATCATTGTAAGATTTACCTGCCAGGACAGAGATCAAACCAGAGACCTCTCAATGAAGGGCTAACGGTCTAACCACTGAACCAAAGAGTGAACCATATATCATATTAAGGTATTTAAAAATAACGGCTCTTATTTTTGGCATTGCATCTGAATTCACAACTTTAACAATGCGATATTCTAGATTAATCTTCACATAATGCAGTGTTGCATATTGCAGCGTTGGCATGCTCTCAAGCCGAGGCGACGAGCGCGTACGTTCTTGGAGTCTTACAATATGACTTCATCAGGGTGCATTGTGCCGAGCCGAGGATAAGCAAAATAAAACTACCCGAGCTCGAGAGCTACCCGACTCTATAAATTTATACATCATATTTGTAAACTCTGAATGGTACTTCCCGAGTGAAGGGTTGGGGTCGCTATGTATTTTTATGCTTTATAATATAATACAGAAAAGGTTTCCTCAAATATGTATGCCTTGCAAATTTATTCGAGTTGCTTGTTTTATTTAATCTTTCCCTTATTTATAAATACTATGCAAAGTTACATGTCAATTTACATGAATGTACACAGCTCTAAAGGTATGAAAAACATATTAATTCTAAAAAGTCAATAAAAATATGCTAATAAATACTTTAATATTATTTTAAGCAATAAGCATCAACGCGACAATCGGTGACATTTGGTAAATTTTTTTATTCAATCTTAACAATTGAGCAGAAAATAAACGTAAATTGTCCATTTAAATCTGATTAATTATAATAATTTTGATTATATGTATCTATCTAAAAGTATCAGATAATAAAATAAAATTAAAAGAAAATACGTTAATAATATTGAATCTTAATTCATAACAAAGTGTCGCCAAGTATAGTTATCATTATACCATAAATACGTGACACTATAAAACGGGCATTCATGGGTAATTTAATGTATATAGAAGTTTAAAAAATATTTATATTTAATCTGCAAAACTAAAAATTAACTTTAACAATTTTATACACCCTCAGTTATTTGAAGTATTGAAACATCCCAGATTTCCAATAATATTTTCACAATTCACTGGTTTTCGTCTGCTCAAAAACGCTTCATTAATGACTTCTTCAAAGTCTGGAAATATTGCTTGCATCTGCTGCTGTGTTTAATTCTAGAATCGAAAATCAACCGCAGAATGGACTGGGGAATTGAACCTATTGGAGTGTTAAATTTACAAAAAAAAAATTCAAGATAAATACGATAGTGATGACATTATTCTATTTTAATATTTTTTATTCTAAAGTCAAGTATTGTCTTTGTTCTGATTACCCGACAAATGTATGATTTTTATAATATTTTGATACTTGTATACTTGCATTCTGGTATTTCAGCAGTTCAAATAAAGCTGTGATTACAAAGCTATACTTCAATTGTTGAAAAGTTTGCCTATACCTAATAATGTATATGCATGCAGTATTCTAGAATAAAAAAATAATTAAGAAAACTGTTTAATATGAACATAAATATTTCTGATTCTCAAGCATTCTGTAAATATTATCAAACCAATTTATTGAACCTAACAATATCTACAATAATATTGACTCAGAATTAAGTTATAAAAGGCCTATTAATTTTAATGTAGGTTCTTATTCTACAAAAACTGCCATCAAGGGCTGTGTGCTTCGTTAATGTCAATACTAATCATATGCCTGTTTCATGGTTGATAAAGTCATTTTAGTACCATACTTTGCAATATATTTTCAGTATCTGCGCAGAAGTATTTTTTAGCATTGTTGCGGCAAGCCCTGCGCCTCTAACGCGTATGAGAACGACCACCATTTGGGTTTTATCGATGTTTGGATGAGGCCCAAATGTACCATCAATAGATACAACGACTATAATGATGTGTGTTTTCTGTTTTAACTACGACCTCGGTTCGAGTTATTTACGATGCCTGATTTGTTGCCCAACACGAGTAATGAAAAAGTTAAGTTAATTATTGAATCGTTAATTTGTTGGGAGAACTTTAACTAACACCTACGATATATCGTAAATATACAAACGCGAATCCCGTTGATAGAACGAACCTTACAAAAGTCAAATTCCAAACGACATAAAAATAGCAGATTATAGAGAACTTAATTGAATTGTTGCTGCCAACATTTTGATAAAATGAAATATTTGAAAAATTGGTATATAACATTTTTTTTCTTCTTTTTTTGGGTACAGAAAATAAATTTGTTTTCAAAGTAACTTATTTTGCTAATCACTAAAAATAAATTATATTTTATTTTTATATTAATAATTATGTACTAAAAAAGTCTGCTGTTGTGTATAATAAAATCATTTTGAGTAGCTTCCAAATGCCTCTTATTATTTTTGTGATTTATATTAGTTAAAAGTTAAATGATTAAAAAATAACATTTTTTTGATAACGTATTTTATCTACAAAAATCTTCTTTGAGCGGTTGATCAAACGAATCTCAAAACATTCATTACATTAAAAGGCACATACAGCGCATTGTGTGCTAGGCTTCAGCAAAAAGTGTGCTGGCCGCGTGGATATCTACAAATTGATTGCAGACTGTCGGAAAACAAAATGGAACTCGTTAATAACGCGCTCCCTCGCGGGGGGTGCGGCGGGGATGATGAATTAATTGTGACGTGGTGGGCATCTTTTGTTTCGGACTTTGAATTCAACGCAAAGATGAAAAGCGTTCATTTTAAGGCACGGTGTTAACGTAACATCCTGATTGCTAAAAACGAAAATAAAATTAAGTGAGCGGTCAATTCTTGCTCTGTGAACACAAAAATATATTAAAAATTAAATAATCTTTAAAAAAAAATATTTTTTTTTAATATTGTTATAGTTTGATGAAGCCGTAGCGTAGCGGTTGAAATATCTCGGTTAGTACGAAGCACCGATACACTCGTATTGATATGCGCCGCAAGTACGCCCGTGGCATCCGGCAGAGTGAGCAGAGAGCTCCCTCGTTTGCCTCAAAGGCACTTTGAACTTCAAATTTCCATTAAACGATGCCGAGCTATGAGCGGTCAATCAATCATCCATTACGGGACGGAGGCGCCCGACCGGCCCGGCATTCGACACACGCGCGGACCTCTTATTAGCCGGCGGCGCAACGCCCCGGAGATGCGGGGCGATTAGTCCGGCCGAGTGGTGGAAACGAGTCGTTTGTTTGTATACAAGATGGATCCGAACATTCCGCCAAACGCTCGTATTAATAATGAGCAGACACAATGGACGGCACGGTTCGGTACAGCCTCTGACACAAAAACTTGGTGCTCCATTAATGTGGCTGTTTATTGTTCTTGAATGAATTTGTTAATTAATTTCATCACTAATGTTGGCTGTGTTTTGGTAGGCTCGCCTTAACCTCACCCATATCAATGTTTTATTATACTCATGATATAGGTATGAGTTATGGACTAAGTTAGAGAACGTGGGCTTTTACGAAATATATATATTTTTTAAATAAATTAAAATTTTATTATTCAAAAAGCTCCAGAAATCTAAATGGATAAAAATAATCATTAGCGTAGAATATATGCTAAAATCAATAAAAATAACAATTATTTATTTTCAATAAGTAACTCTTTTAAATACATTCCTGATGATTTTTATAATCAATAAGTACGAATAATCGGATTACTGATGAAATAAATATTAACCTGCTAGTTTTAAATATATTATGATTATATACTACCTAAAATCAATGATTTTTAAAAACTAAGCTAGTTGATTGCAAGCAAGATGTTGAGGTTAATACGAAACTGTTGAAACAATTATAATTTAGCAAAAATTTTTTTGTTATAAAAATGCACTTCAATATTTCTCGAAGGAAGAATTTAGGCAGTCTTTAGAAACCTTTATTTTATAAATTTAATTGAAATAAAAAATTAAAGTTTATTTAAAAATATATATTATTTATTTTAACAAGCGCTAGTTATTCTTACGTAATACGAGTACACTTACTTTTAATACTTACGTAAATAAACAATTGGTCCTAAAGTAAAAGTTTTTTGTCAGTTTTTATTATCAAATTCCAAAGGCATACCATCACTAGGAAACATTTCCTATTGAAATATGTTTTCTTTGCAGAGGGACATCATTACCTTTACCTCGTTATTCAACTTGTAATTTTTCTTATGTCGTTTTTTTAGTTACTATCTATTCAGAAGATGAAGGAAAATTTTTCATAATATTTTCAGTATTTTAATAAACACAATTTACTAAAGAGGAAAATTGCTTGTAAGAAAATATTATAGAATACAAAGAAACCGTTAGCTTTCATCGTCGTATTTGATGTATTAATATCATAAAAATAGAATGAAAGCACATAATAAAATGTTTAAATAAAAAAGAGAATTAAAATAAAAATTTAAAGCGCAAAAAATATTATTCAATATTATGTGTATAATAAAAATGAAAAAGTACAGTACTTTTGACTTTTGAAAGCAATTATACTCTGACAAAGTATACTTCCTTTTTAAGATACATCAATCATTTTGTTTTTATTTCTACGAGATAACATAAAAACAAAATTACTAAAGCTCGATTTCAAGACAACGGCAAAGCCGACACATATAAAACTTTATTTTTATTGATGCATGCGTTTTTTATGATAAAAAATAAAGTAAGGAGACTCGGTCCTAGGGGGAGTCCGTGACCGGAGCACCAATGAGGAAAGACTTCCCTTCAGCTCCATAGTCCCAAAGCCCACATCCCCGCAACCCCATTCTCTTCTACCTGCCATAGAAATTATTCTCTGTACCTTCTTATCATAATATATTCCAAAGGTCCGGAACAAACTAACTCTCTGATACGATAAGCAGATATTAAATATTTGAACCTTATAAAAGAGGAAAAAAATAATTTAGAATTTGATATTTTCGAAAAACATTTTAATAAATTTACTTTAATATTACTAAAAATGATTTTTGGTATTTAATGTAAAATTATTTGTAAATCATTTAAAAAAAGCTATTTTAATAGAAATTTATAATTGTGTTTATTTTTATCGCACATTTTGAAACCTTTCCTTATAGTTCTTATTAAAAACTCCCCTGTGACTTAACATACTTTTAATATCAGCATTAATACATTCGTATCAAGTAAATGGAGAAACTCGTACGTTATCTTTGTGTAAAAAAAATATTCATTTAAATTTCACTACATGCTCGCACAGATGTTGTATAATAATTTAGACCGACTAGCGACTGAGTTTTTACAACATATGCGCATCAATTCCATTCTGATATTACTGTCTCTTAAAAAAGCTGCTCTTTTCATAAAAGAAATTGAATTATTTCATCTCATGGCCTGAATAAGATAGAATATCTCAGGTTTGTATCTATCCTTCACAGCATTTTATTTCTTGTGAGATATTTTAGAAGGTTTCAATAAAGGGAATAAAAAAGTTTATTCCAAAGAAGGAAAACTTTTGATAAAAGCACTATGACAAGTGAGACAAAGACAACAAATAGTTCTCCAGAGTCTTCGAATACTTTATTAGTGTTTGTCACCTTCCAGCCCAGCTTTCTAGGAGTAAAATACTAGAATAATATCTTCAATGGAATAGCTCGCAATTATAGTCATCAATTTTAATTTCTTACTTGTAATTATACCACTTATTTTAAGTGATATTTAAATTACATCGTATAATCTAGTCGTAAAGATAATCGTTTTATATTATAAATTTATAAATCTTGAATAAATTTTTAATATTTTTTAAATATTATTTTAGTAACCTCAATGAAATAAATCTATCACTTAATATTTAACACTCACTTTATACGTATCCACAAACATTTAACAAATATTTTTTCTTGTAATAAATTAAAATATTTAACTTATGGAAACTGTATATTTATATTATTCTAAGACAAATCTTACATTCTTTTTCGTATATTATTTCTGATGAATCAGTCCCTATGGATTGTTAATAAATCCGACCATCTGCTTCATTTTTCAAGGAATACTCTAAAGTTATCCTTAAAATGAGAATAGTCGCTGAAGTATTCTTATACACTTTTAGCGCTGAGAGGCGAATTTTAATAAATCTGCAAAATAATAAATTCTATAACTGCGTAGAAGTTTTTTCGAGAACTCGTTTATTCTGCGTGAAAAAAACGATTGAAAAAATGTTATTTTTTTCCATGGGAATGTTACTACTTCACGCTATTGATATCTTCGTTTTTGTTGTATTCATGAAACCTCTCAACTTGTTATAAATAAAATGCGGAATAAAACGTGTAAGTTACTGAAGTTACTCACGTAAAATATTTAACATTTCATGCCAACTTTTCACAATGCGCAGTTTATTAAAATTCCCAAATATGAAAAAGTGTACTTAAAATATCATTTTTTAAAGAAAATTTGGATTTCACTTTGTTATTTTGATTTGGAAGACTCTTGGCAATACACACGCGCTACTAAAAAAATCAAAATATTGACCTTTGTGTGCTCTGAAATCCAATTATTTTTTATGAAAAAAAAATACAATAAAAACTGAAATTGTGTTTTTTCACTTTGTTAATCAGCCAGAGCGTATTTTTTACACACTTATTTGTTTACAATAACAACTCCAAGCTGGAATTGAATATATTACATGAGATTAATCAATAAAGTTACATATCGCTAAAATTTATTTCCTATTCATTGCCACAGTGGTTTATTGAGTAATTTTACGAATCGACCATGTTTTATTTAGTAATTCTGTGGTTTGGATTTTTGTTTACCTCCGACAATTCGGTAATAAATTTAATAGCAAATTTCAGTTTTGTGTTCAATTGACGCCAATCCATAAGCCTGGCTAGCTAGTATTTTATTTTCGTTTTCGTTGGGATGTGCGCCTGCTTTCCGGCAGTATCACTTGCAGGCGAGAGTATAAATATGTATCTTTATCCAAGCACCTGAATAGCGATGTTAGCTGCGACCGCTGACTTCTTGGCTTTGATAAAAAGTCAACTCTCTTTTGGCAAATGGTCTGACTTGTGTACTATTGAAGAAACTCTTCCTGTCATCCGTACGTGAAAATGATACCGATGGACTTGCGAAATCTTTTTTTCAAATACTTTGGGGTTTCAACTAAATAAGAATATCTCAGCCTTAGGTAAAATCTGTTCTTATAAGAATATTTAATATTATGTAATCACATTCAAGAATCAACAATTTTTAACTAGGTTTACTAAATAAATTTAATATAATATTCACAGTTATATTACTAGTAATATTTCGTATTTTCTTAAGCTAATTTAAAAACTTTATATCCGCTATAACCTTGTGTTTATATTTTATTACGTTTAAAATTTTGATAAATTCTGATTAAAAGCTTAAAGCAATCTCTTTATAATTTAAGCTGAATCTTTAAAGATACTCACCAATACAATATTAAAAAAATATTACCATTATATTTCATTTGCCGGTACATACTCCTTAATTTTTAGTTTTTTTTTAGAATTTTTCTGCAGATAAATTCAGCTTTTCCAATAAAAAGAACAACTTTGATTCAACTCCCATTTTGCTAATTGCGACATTGAAATAAAAACTGAAAGTGGGGTGTATGTCTGAATGGGAAAAATTATTTTAATTATTCTCTGTCTTTCGGGAGACAATGAAAAATATATGGCGCAGAGTAGATTTATCACCGCGAAATGCTGCTATTAGAATATTATACGCACCATTGTCAGGCTGCGACGCGTCAAAGAAGTGACTTAGTATAAATTACGCGAAAATTAAATTAATTTAATTGAAACTTTGACACAATGTGATTTTAACTTCATATTATTTTAAACACGTTATTCAAGTGATTTAAAGAAGACAATTCATTTAAAATTATTTCACAATATTATCAATAAAAAGTTCATAAAATGATTTGGTTAAAGACGAAAACCTCTCATCCCTCTATACTGTAAAAATCACCAACATATTTGCCGTACCTACAGTTAGTTTATATAAATTATTACAAATTAAAAAAAATCTGTTCTTGTTTTATATTCAACATCTCAACACATCAAAAATGCGAGTGCACTGTGCAAAACAGAAAACTTCTTGCTAAATATTCATATGTAGTAGTTGTCAAAAGGATATAAGTGGTAATAAAGCATTTTTAAATAAAATTATGGTATCACTCTACGCGCATGTATGAGCAGTTCAAAAGACGTATATTTTTTCATGCTTACAATTTATTATGAATTAATTTCCTAAGTGAGTTGAGAGGTCATTGTAACTTGACTTTTACGAGTTTAAAGTATCTCCGCTCTCATTGACTCTCATGTAGACATTTTCAATATACTTTAGCTGCCAAATTAAAATACGACACTCTTCAAACATTCCAGTAATAAATTGAATAATTTAATTTAGATAAACCTGCTTAGAAGGGTCGCCTCGTTTTTGTGGGCCCTACCCAAACGACGTATTCAAATCTTTTTTCCTTCCAGTCTTTGTATTAACATTTCCATTACTGAGTCTTGAAAATGTTTTCGTGAATGATAGACCTGGCGGGTGTTTTTGTGGACATTGATGTAAGTTCCGAGAGTGAGGGGAGGTAATGGAATAAAGATTCAAAGTTTATTTTTGCGATTAACTCGCCGCAGGGAGCCTTCATTTGACGATGAGAGGGCTTATGACCTTAAGTATTTTTCTGTCATTTCAATTCTAAAAGTATTTTCAATTAAAAAACCATTGTTTTTAAAATTTTGATAATGAAGAACTTGGTATTTTTAATATATTATTATATAATTTTTAGGAGGAAACAAGAGTATATAAATGCAGATTTAGAGTTTTTTGATTTTTTTATTTATGGGCATATCATGTTTATTTGATAATACTATTAGTTTTATATTTTTATAGATAATAATAATCTATGCAGGATTTAAATTTTTATTTTATTTACTTAAAAGGAATAAAATAATAATCAAATTATTATTTTTTTTAATTTTATTAGTACCGTATTTAACGTAGAGTAATCAATCAAAAAAAAAATTGATATGAAATTTTATAATTAAAAATACATTAGATAATTAGATTTTGTATTTAGACAAAAGTAAAAGTTTTCACGGTTTGGAGTTTAAAATAAGTTTTGATTACATAACTGACAACCTCAGTGCTTACATAATGATCCTACAATTCTGTTCCGTGAGTCCACGTGGAACAGAGAAAGTCGCCCGTCGGCTGATCCATCTAACTGATGACATTTTACAGTTTTATTACAAATAAATATTTAATATTGTTGTACTTGAGAATCGGGTCGCTAATGATGATTGATTTTACTGTATCCGTTCTCAAGAGCAGCTAACTTATTGTTGAAATTTTCAAGAACCATCGACAATGGATTCAATAGAACCCAAATAACATTTATTTAATGATCGAAGTTAATAATATCAAAGTTTAATATTTTATCAGTCTCATAATAGGACAACTACTGACAATGATTACGATTGCAAATATAAATTTCATTTATCGAAAAGATCAAAATAATATTTTTTATTGATGTTAGTACCGGCCAGCTTTACGAAAATAATAACAATGTTAAAAGTTATTAAAGGTAATGAAACATTCATAAGAATTATTAATTTATGGTTTGAAGTCTTTGCACAGTTATTTTATCAAATAAACAAGTAAAATCTTTAAGGTGTACAATTTGCAGAAAGCCTTAAATTAGTATATTTGATGACTAAACCCAAAATTTAATTAGATAGTTACAATACCTTACCATGGTTCTGATAAAAATTAATTCTTGGAATTAGTCTTTGAAGAACATATTTCCAGAAAACAATAGCAGTGAGTTCTTTAATATTTAACAGTAAAGATGGCAGAGAAACTTATTCGCTTTGACAAGAAAGCATCGTCAACCTGTGAATCAGGAATTACATAGAATAAAATATTATGAAATTTCTGGAAACGAGGAACCTTCTAATAAATGTCTACAAGCTAGTATTAATGTATAAGAACATGTTTTTTTTAATAATAAAAGTAATTTAAAAAAAATTGTATTATGATTTTCAAACAGGTTCTCTGAAAATTGCTCTGAAATCTAAAGGTATTTTTTGAACAGATTTTTACAAAATATATTTAATTTTGGTAAAAGTTAAGTAAAGGTTCCTCCGTGGAGTATAAAATAATGAAGAAATTTATTCAATTCACTTCTTTTATTAGTAAATAAAACATACCCATTGCTAATAAAAAAAAAATCATTTACTCATATATAATTAGGTGGTGACTCAAAAAATTTTTGCTCTAAAGGTCGAAAATTTGACCTTAAAAATATCTGACCTTTCAGACAATATTTGTAAGAGAACAGTGAAGTTTCTCACAGAGTGTTTCGAAAGAAGCGACACCCTTGCCGTTTGCCCCAGCGAGTCGTGGTTCTGTATCACACGTACACCCCCGGGGACTGCCATTGTGCCCGCTTATTGCGCGTGTCTCCAGTCTCTCTCTTCCCCCATTTGAGGAAGCAGCAACAGTAAAAAATAAGAATTCCAAGCCATACGTGGGCAGGCTCCCAAGCAGCTCCCGGCGACGCCAAAAAATGGATTCGTTATCGGAAATCATTGACAGATAAAAATAGCCGCGGTCACCCTGATACGTCTTGATGTATGTATAAATATAATATACTGAGATACTTTTTTTTCTCACGTAGAGATTATTGGGGCGAAATATTTACTTCATATTTTTACTCTTCCAAAATACCTTTCGTAATACCGTTTTCGTTCTTGACAACCATCAATATTTTTTATTAAATTTTATTTCAAATGATCTATCACATAATAATTTATATTCATAGAAAAAATAACTGCTCAAAATTATTTTAAAAATATTCACTTATTTATTGAAACGTAACATTTTAGTAAAGATACTTTTTTTCTAAGTTTTTAAATATCCATTTTTGTATCTATATATTTTTGGTGATCTGAATTTCAAAATTCCAGTCATAAATCAATTTATTAATACTTCCATTAATCTATTATGAATTCATCGCGCATTTATCAATATTTTACTAATAGACGACTCTATTAATCAATCCATTACTAACTGATCATTTAATCCCGCTCGTTTTTAATTAGCCCCAATACTTGGCAAATCTCACGAGAGTCGGGATTAATAAAATGTCTCATCATAAATCTTTACAATTCCCATCTATCAAAAGCATTGCTGTTAATCAAGTTGTTAGCACCCCCGTCCTGATTAATATTCACCTCTCCCGGTGGACCGATGGAGTCCCATCGACCGGCGGCGGCGGTGATTCTGCTCCGGCCACTCCTGGCTGGCGGCGTCGCATGATGGAGCATGTAAGGCAGCGGCTCGGGGCATTAATTCCGCTCGAGTGTCTGTCAGGAGTTGAGTGTAAGCGCGCTGTAAAATATCGGCCTCTACCAAATTGAGAGCAAGGAAATGAATGTTCTGGAATCCATTTTCCGATAATACATTTTCCCCGTCTTCCTGGAAAATCGAAAAGTGATGACAATACAGAACGGCGGGTAAGAGCATCTCGTCGGATGAAACTGATAGGGCAGCGGCATTCATATTCCCGGGCAGGCCCCGCGCAGGGCGGATATCCCAGCAGTATTGAATTAGCTAACCATACCTGTAGTGGGAGTAGCTGGCTACAACACGAGTGTTAAAAAGTATGAAGTATTTTTGTTTCTTTTATATTTTTTTAAATATTAATAAACATAAAACTTCTTTATCCTAACATAAATACTTCTTTACAAAAAACAAGATTGGCTTCTGTCTTATAAATATTTTTTTTTTGTTCTGGCTTAAAACTTATTTTCATGTTTACTTTTCTTTGTTATATGGAATGTGTCTGAGTTATTTAAATACAATGAGATATATAATTCTATAAGAGTAAAAAATATTGTTGGTTTTATATTAGACCGCTCAAGGCAAAATAAAATAACACATTTAAGATTGTCATTTTTCAAAAGAAGTAATTTCACATGTATACATCAAGCATCAAAAATTCTACTGTATATTTTTCACTTGAAAGTAAATAACAATAAACGAATTTGAATCGTATCAAAACACCAGCATAACATTTTTTTTATGCAAATTCATTTTAAATTTGTAAAATTTTGGATATTATCCTCCAATTAAAAATAAGTCTGTGAGGAATAATTGTTTTTTGTAAATATCCAAAATACCTTCATTCCGATATTTTGTTTTCATTTTAAGTTCATCGCTATACTCTCAAAGCACTGTATTGTTTTCAAGCATTATATGTGAGCGTATGAATTAAAAAAGCTTTTTAAAACCACCATTAATTAAACATTGTGTTATTAATGAGTGTGCTTTACACTCATTAATAACACAAAACCATGGATTGTTTTTTCCCGGTGTGATTCCACAATTCACTGACGTTTTGCTAAAAAAGTGCCAAACGCAATCAATGCACATAATGACCTGCTGCCCTCATTCTCTTGCACACTCTACAGTGCATCTCCTTAAAATAAATATATATTTTTTAAACAAACGAAAATCACCAATGCAGTAAAAGTAGTTTATCTTTATGGAAATCCAGATACAATATTAAGTAAAATGATCCTTCTCAAAATATGCTTGACTTATTTCCAAATATCATTTTTTTAACTACAATTTATTTTTTTTACCGAGTACTAAAGCATCAAACATTTATTTATTTTATTATTATTTATTTCAATAGAATAACGTATGAGAGAATCACGTACAAATACACTTATCGTATTCTGTGAAATTCAACTAAATGTATTGTCTCAACGTAATTCCAGAATATTCCGTTCATACTTTTATATATTGATTCAAAATGTATTTATCATGTTAGCTCTGGCAAATCAATGTCCCGAAAACTATTAATAGATAGAATATGTTATGTTTGTGGTTTTCTTAGGGAAAAAAATTCCTAAAAGATGTTTATATATCTTGAAAGCAAATAAAGTTCTCACCCATTAATTAAAACCGTAAGCACAAATAGATATACATATTTAATGAAAAACTTTTTTCTAAATAAATTCGTATTTGTATATAACAGGCTTGTTATGAAAAAAACAACATCTCTTTAGACAAAAAGAGAAAAGCTAACTCAGTTATAAATAAATACTACGAGGAACCCTAAAATTTATATCGCGGATTTACATTATCGTTCTAGATATCAGACGTCGAATCGCGAAATACCTTTCCAAAGTGGAATACTTTTAATATCTCACCCAAGCTCCGCAGGGGAAGCTTTAATCTGGGCTGCTTTACGTAGATGTGTTTAAAATATTTCATCGGAAGGTCTCGGCTTATTGCGGCGCAGATCTTCGCGTCTGGAGTTATTACGCTAACTATCATCTAAGATTACCCGCTCTATCTACCACTATTGAGAGAGATCTAGCAATTGGCCGTTATTCACTCCGGAGTTATGTTCGCAGCAAACGTGACAGTTTTGCTGTACTGGGGCCGTGATATTAAATCACCGGTACGTATTCATTGACCTCTAAAACACTTCCGACGGCTTTGTTGGGTATTTAATGCCTCTTAAGATGCCATATCCCTGATCGTAAATTTTCAGCATTAATAGTCTCATATATTTACATTTATGCTTATTTACGAAATTTACTTCTTCACTGTGACCATTATACATCCATTACTACATCTCCAACTTTTTATAATACTTAATGATAAAGCATTTTGTGCGAAGAGAATAAATTTTTATTATTTTATATAATCCGGGTAAAACCTTTTTTGATATTTAAATTGAATTTATGGGTGGTGTTAGTTGCTAGTAAGTAATCCGTTAGTGCAAGAATCACACTGACGTCACGGTGTAATACGCGCCTCGTTGGGGCTAATCAGTGACGTATAAAATGGATGTCTCCAATGTGTATTCATTACTGAGCTATCCTTTACGTTTGATTAATAAATACGCAATATAAATCTTGTGATCAATTTATACTCCGTAATTGTGAAGCTTAAATTTGTGTTACTAAACCACACTTTTTTTCAATTCTGAGAACGTATCTAGCGTATGTAAAGGTGAGCATTTAAAGTTGAATGGTATGGGAATTGTTAAAATGTAAAAAGCTCGGGAGTTGATTGACGTTCCTTGTTTCCGCTGAATGTGTTCCTTCATGGCAGTTCAGGCATATCCGGTGGTTGAGCGCTGCGGGCGTCACAAATACATGCCACTATCATTCTAAATGGGGCAAAGCAAAACTCCAACTGGTCCTCCTGCCGCCGCAAGCACACTCGCATATAAAACACACCGTGTGGCAAACTCGTTTACTTTGAAGCAAAGACGTTTGATCACACAGCAGTTAAAAAAAACACTATTAAAAAAAATTACTCTCTTTTGAACACTTGTAATCATACAGATGAAACTTACTTAATCAAAACATCCAATCAAATTAAATGTTTGTGATGCAATAATAATCCATATAGTATGTCAACTTCCTTTCGGAAATATTCAGGGAAGAATTATGATATTAGTTTCGCATTTTTTACAAGTTGTGCGGAACTTTCGTATAACTGAGTTTCTAGTAAACTTTGTGCATTTACTCTTTAAGTTGTTCATAACTTCTTGTCGATGCTCTGCCATTTTTATTTACTCGGTTTCTTTTCGTGCCGTTCCTGCCCTTAAAGTTTGGTGTCACTACACTTGACCGGAGCACCAAAAAGAAACAGGAGATTGTTCAGACTTCTCGTTAATTTAACATCTATACTAATAATATGAAACGTCGACGTGTTTACAAGTGTATCAAAAATTGTGGAAATAAAAATATTTTCATTGGTTAGGAAATATATTTCGTAGCATCAGACATTCATAAATATAATGGTAAAAAAAAAAACAGTATATTATTTTATAAAAGTACCGGAAAAGTGAGAAAAATTACAAAAAAAAAATCAATCGATTTTAGCAGAAAATAATTTTAAAAAAATATATATTTAGTACAATAAATATATCACGATAGGAATAGATTAAAATAAGATTTATTTGCCTATTACTACTAACCCGCTCAAAAGTTATTTAGTCACATGGGGGTTAACTTTTCTTCAGTCTCTATATTAAATCACAAAATAAAAGTCAGGCAACCCTTCCTGGTTTTCCAGTAATTTTCAATGGCGCGTCATTATTGCTTATCACGCCACGACCTCCGGCCAGTTGTCGGCGAGGACCTCGGCGCAAGTTGGGCTGCCGTCATCGCGATTCATCTCCCGCTGTTCGTGTTTGTCAGGTTTGCTCGCGTGTCAGCAAATTGCCCGCCGGAGTCGCGCGGGCACGTCCCGCCGCCACTGAGGAAGTTATTCGCACCCTTTTACTTGTCGATTGTTTTTAAGTTACTTGGATATGGCTGTAGTGTTGGATCTTTGTGAAGTAAAAAATGAACTTTATTCTTTCAGAACAAAGACAAGAAACTTTCAGTTTTATTTCATTTATCTTGTAAAAACTAAAGTTCACTTGATATTCTTATATATATATATATATATATATATATATATATATATATATATATATATATATATAAGGAGTCCCAAAATTAACGCAACGTGGATTTTGGGCTGGAGGCATAATTGGACCATACTGACCATACATATGTCCATGCAAAACCGTGGAGGCCATTTACCCAATGTGTTATTTCATAAATAACCTTATTGTATTGACTTTATGATTCATTTAAAAAATAACAATCAAAAGACTTAAAACTGCGTTTTCTATTTAATTCAAATCTTGCGCTAATTTTGGGACACCCTTTTTATATATATATATATATATATATATATATACACTTCTCCTCAGAGAAGGTTGGCGACCATCTTCCAGCATAAATTTAAACTGAATTAGTGTTTGTGGTTTTCTTAGGGAAAAAAATAGTATAATGAGTTTCTGGGTCCTTTTACACCCCAGTTTTATATTGGAAGGAAAAGTCTACGTACTCCTGATGCCCAGTAGCATTATTATATAATCATTTCCTTACAAAAAACTGGCGTTTAGATCTGATACTCCTTTTATGGCAAGCTACAGAAGCAATAGCAGGAACCCCCCCACTTCGACAAGGTACTTCCAGAGCACATCCCTCTACAATCATTTCAAATTTACTACTCCATTACCGATCCTTTACAAACGCTCAGGGTATAGAATGGCAACCATACACGAGCAACAGAATGGGGAGAACGGGGAGGATATGTATAGTATATATAAATATATATATCATATCGGGTTTAATTATAAAATCAATCAACAAATAAACGAATTTCGTTAAAGGAATGCTATATTCCAATTCCGTGATGCTATTAAAGTGATAGCAATTTTGCCGGAATGAATTTTATCACTCGGGCGTTATTTTTATTTCAATTAATAATTCACTCGATTAATTATTAATTGGACTTTTCATGTTGGTTTATTCTTTAAAATAAATACCAGTAAATTTATAAGTCAAACCGTCGCTCGGACGTTTTACTGCAGACCAAAGTAAACTATGTGTAAAATGTATTCATTTGCGTCGCTCATAATTAACTTTGAATCAACAGATATCGAGAATGAAATAACGAATTCTAAATTAAATAAACAGACGTGAATAGAAACACCGGCGCGCGCCCATATTCACAAACAACTGAGTTTTAATTACTCATAAATTCCATTCACCCTGGTCTTTTGTATGGGAAACGCGGCGCGCAGAGTGGCCGGCGCGTCCAGGCCGCGTCCGACTCGCGCTCCCGAGCAAACAAAAGGATGGAGTTGACTTTACGAGGGTAATTATCACACCCGCCATGTTGACTCGCCGTACTCGCGTTCGCTCGTATCGCGTATATCATCAACCTGTAAATATTTAACCAGAAGACATTGTGCCGTTTCGCCTTCGACATTTTACCGAAGGGTGAAATTTAAAAATACCTCCGCCCTGGGCGTCGTTAGTCTCGTTATGATGTATTATTCACCGGCGCTTGCAGCCGCCGCGTCCTCCGGGAGGCGTATTTGTTCGGCGGATACCCGAAATTCCACACTTCAATTTTTTTATACACCGTAAAAGTTTTAATATATTTTATATCATCCCGCAGTGACAGTAAACCTGGAGTACTTTAATGATATTTTGAGTTTAGAGACTCTTGTTTGACGCTACGCTTTTAGGGTGTTTGCATAAAAACGCTCACACCCTCGCAAACATTGAATGTGCCAGACATGTATCGTAGGAGACACCAAAAACTTGGGACAAAATACGGAAACGTTTATTCCAAGCGTAACGTAGCTGTAGCGTTACGGCTTGTGCCCGGCATGGGATAATATTGTCTCATATTATTTTGTATTTTAATACACCTAGCATTGTTTGCCTTAATTTTCTACCCTTCTAATGTACAGTTTAATTTATTAAATTCTGTTCCATGTTAAAGAGTATGGATATAACTTTCATGGACTTCCTCACTCATGACACTTATTTGAAAATGATTTATCTATAAAAACTTTTCGAGCGGCAAAAGTCTTAGCTCAGAGAGTCCTAATGGCAATTATATCAGAATCGTGAGCTGCAGTCTAAATAAAGACAGGTAAACCGATTTTATTATGTTTATTTTTATACATATAAACATTTATTACATATATGTTTATTACATATATTATATTACAGTATGTAACAATTAACTACAAAAACAATTTTAAATTTTCACAAATATTAACATTAAAATATTTTATGTATCTATAAGGGTTTATTTCTATATTCGGGTTCAATAACCACAAAAATATTATGAGTAAAATAAGGGATATTTTTAAGGAAGCTATAGAATTATATGCCTGTTACAACTGTGTGCTTATTTTAAAAGCATCTATCAATGCGAATTGTATTGAAAATGTCGTTTCTGTTACTGTACACGATTGATATATTCAATGCCTTTTTATGTAAACAAA